>JAQPPZ010017011.1:4800000-7200000 GCA_028583015.1 Wollemia nobilis | reverse complement strand
TGAAAATCAAGGGACATACAACAACCAAAAAGAAGCATCCAATTGCTCAATACTATCCCATTAACTCAATTTTTTACAAATTTCAAGGGGGTCCCCAATATTGGGGTTAGTTGTGAAATAGTCACAACAAATGGTGACTCTGCTGGGAAATGCTCTTGAGCATTTCTGATGAGAACCCAATTCTAAAATTGATAAACCAAAGGTTAGAAAAGTATACACCATTCAATGACATCCTAGGAAAGCAAGGTCAATAGCTTCACATGAGAACAAATGAATTATTTGCTTCAGCTAGGTGTGTGCATTGTGATTCAATTTACACCCTTGGGACTATCCAAATTCCATCATTTGGTCCACCTTTAGGCCATGGAATGCTGCTCATAAAACTTATTTTGAATAATATTTTGCAAAATATCTTTTGAGCATGATTTAGATAGAGCCCCACTGCCAGTCAGGCATCTATAGCCCCGATGGAGTTTATCCAAATCTAGTGACTGATTTGATCAAGCTTTTCAATGCTCTTTTATTTTTCTCTTTTTTATTATATATTTTTTTTCAAGATTTTGTCTAAATAGAGCCCCACTACCAGTCAGGCGTCTATAGCCCTGATGGAGTTTATTCGACTTGGTGACTGATTTGATCAATCTTTGCATTGCTTGTATTCCTCTTTTATAGTGAACTTTGCAAACTTGTATGTGACATGAGCATGTTAGATTAGCCTTAATCAGTTTACCAAAATGATTTCATCCTTCAAAATCCCAAGAAATATCTCTTCATGTGATTCATTAAAGTGAAGCTTTGGCATAATATTTCATTGTTTCACACTCCACTATCTTAGTATACTTAACCAAGGATAACCATTAAATAGCTTTATTTCCTTACCTTCAGTTTCGTTTGATTCTTGGGTTGTATTATTGACTCTGAAAATATGCCATTTTGTTAGTAACCATCCCAAAACCAAAACCACAATAAAGGGAACTACTCAAAACTATAAATGCATGGGAACATGAACATGACTCTAACCTACACACACAAGACCAATGAAAACACAGAAAAGAAACAATCTAACTAACAAAAAATCAACACACCAAATTGAAAACAAAAAGAAAGAAAAAAAAACAATATATATGTACATATAATACACAATCACACATTTCATGGGCTAAAGTAATGCTTTAAATGCAGCCCATTAATAGGTAAAGATAATTCCTTTCCATCCAAGGTTTGTAATCTGAAAGTGTTTTTACCTAGGATTTCAGAAATTTGATAAGGTCCTAACCATAAACAATCAAATTTGTCATGATCCCCCTTTTTTCATGTTTTTTATCCCACAATAACACTAAATCAAAAATCTTGAAAGTTTTAATTGTAGCTCTCCTATCAAACCACCTCTTTACTACATCTTGATGTTTACTAAAATGAAGCATGGCTTCCTCTCTTTTCTCATCAAGATGCATCAAGTGGGTTAACCGAGCTTCAATTTGATTATCAGTTCCAAGATATTCTTTCATAAAATGAAGAGTTTGCAACCTTAGATTAGTGGGAAAAATGGGGTCCTACCCATAAACTAGATGATATGGAGATGTTCCAATTGATTCTTTCACTCTAGTTCTATCAGCCCAAAGAGCAAATTTTAACTTACCATGCCAATCTCTAGGATTCTTCTCAAGCAACTTTTTTATGCTAGACAACAAGTTCTTGTTAGAAGATTCTACCAAACCATTACCTTGTGGATAATAATTGGAAGAAAATTTCAAGCTCACCTTGTTATCATATGCCCAATATACAAATTGAATAGAAGCAAATGCGGAACCATTATCACTTACTATTGCATTAGGTATTCCAAAATGAGTTATAATGCAATCCTCTAAAAACTTAATAACAACATCAGTGGTAGCATGTTTTGTAGGGACTGCTTCTGTCCACCTAGTGTAGTAATCTGTAGCTATGAGGATGAATTTATGAGAATCAGAAGAGTTAGGATTAATAACCCCAACAAAATCCAATCCCCATTGTGCAAAAGGCCTCATCTCCACTACAGGTTGTAAAGGCATGGTTGTGTTTCTTTCCCTATTGGCCGCCATCTGACATGTATGGCAAGATCACACATGAGCATATGCATCTCTGAAAATATGAGGCCAATAGTATCCAACTCTAAGAATCTGGTGTGTCATTGCACTGGCTGACCCATGTCCAGTTCCATACTTACCATGGAAGTCATTAAGCACTTGGGTTGCCTCCTTTTGATTCACACAATGAAGGTAGATCCCTTCATGGTTTCTCCTATACAAAACACCATATTTAATCAAAAATTTTGCAGATTTCAACCGTAAAGCTCTTCTTTGGGTAGAAGTGAGATGTGATGGACACTTACCATTCAACAAAAAATACACAATATCTACATACCAATCATCTTTAGTAATTTCTTCTACAGTATAATGTTGGCATGAGATTTGAGGATCAATTTCAGCAATTGATTTTACCAATCCTTGTCCACGAACTAGCTTCATAGGTTGGATTTCAAGGTCAAATTCTTGGAGTGTAGAAATCCATTTTTCTCTTCTCTCACCTAGTTCATTCTGCAGAAACATAGTTTTGACAACAGGGTCAAGCACAATAGCATAAACCCTACTACGTACAATGTAATGTCTGAATTTTTTTATCATTTTGAATAGTGCATACATTTGCTTGTCTAAAATAGAATATCTCAACTCTGCACCTTTCAAAGGAGAACTCAGAAAAGTGATGGGATTTTCAACATTACCTTCACCCTTTTGAGTTAGGACACTTGCGAATGAATGTTCAGAAGCAAACGTATAAGTATAAAAGGGCTTTGAATAATCTGGACTTACCAAAACATGTGCCTTAGAAATAACATCTTTAATGCCCTAGAAATCATCCTTACTTTCATTTTTCCATTTAATTTCAACATCCTTTTTTAGCATGTCATTCAATGGTTTAGCAATCTCAACAAATCCAACAATGAATTTCCTTACAAAATTGATTTTACCAAAGAATGATCTTAATTCCTTCTTGTTATGGGGAGGAGGGATTTCTTGGATAGCTTCTATTCTTTCGGGATCAATAGAAATTCCTTATTTTGAAATAATGTGACCCAAAATCTTACCCTCTGTTACTCCAAAGATGCATTTTCTCGGATTTAGGGAGATCCCATGTTCCCTACATCTTTGGAGAACTTTTCTCAAATATTTGACATGATCTTCTCTCTTCTTAGAGAAGACAGGAATATCATCCACATAAACAATAATGCACTTACCTATGAGTCCCTTAAATGCATAATCCATGGCACGTTGGAAAGTTGCGCCTGCATTTAATAATCCAAAGGGCATTCTCCTATAGGCAAATGTTCCCCATTTGGTTGTAAAGGTTGTCTTCATCCTATCACTTGGATGGATGAGAATTTGGTTGTACCCTGAGTACCCATCTAAAAATGACATCATTTCTGACCCATTTACCATTTGGAGTATCTCATCAATGGAAGGCAATGGGTAGTTGTCCTTTTGAGATGCTTTGTTCAGATTTCTAAAATCTATGCACAACCTTATTTCTCCATTCTTCTTTCTCATAGGAACCAAGTTGGCAACCCATGTAGAATACCTAACAGGAAAGATAATCTTAGCATCTAGCAATATTTTCACTTCTTTCTCTATCAAGGGTTCTAACAATGGGTTGATAGGTCGTTGTCTCTATCTAAAGGGCTTGGAGTCAGGTTTCAATGGGATCATGTGCATTATAACATTCTGATCATAGGTTTTCAGCTCCTTGTAACTCCAGGCTATACAATCCATGTATTCTTTCAATGCATGAATGATAGACTCTTTTTCTTCACTTGTACATGCCTTGGCAATGAATACCTCTTGTGGATTTTCTGCACTCCCTAAGTTGATTGCATCACATGCTTCTTTAGGGGGTGGTATCCTTTTTCCTCTTTTTTCTTGATACCTTGTATCAAATAATTTTTCTAGTGAAATAATTCCTTTAGGTATCTTATTCATTTTCTATGCTATTTCACTATCCTCATCTGTTTCCTCTTGCCATCTCTGGTCTTCATCTATGATATGATTTTCAAAAATACCAGAGTTAGTAACAAACTTAAAAATGTGCCTGTCACTCTCAAACACCTGTAGATTCCTAACGTTATCTAGTATTGAAGGACATGAAACTAGCTCAATCAAAAACTTTTTGCATTTTTTATTGTCAACTGGTTTGAGCGTACCTACTACAATGGCTAAAGAATCGGCCATCCTATTACCTTTTCTAGAGATAAGGGAAATGTTGAAAGCATCAAATTCATCTATCAAATCCCTAACTCGAGTCCTATAATGGCTCAATATTTTGTCATGACATGCATATTGCCCTTTGACCTATTTAACAACTAACTCAGAGTCTCCTAAGACCTTGAGACACTTGAATTTCTTACTCAGAGCTAGTTGTAGCCCAAAAATAAGGGCTTCATACTCTACCACATTGTTGGTGCAAGGGAACTATAATCTATAGGCAGCAAGCAAAGGCTTACTTCCCGGACATGTGAGTTCAATACCGGCTCCAACACCTTGTCTTGATTTGGATCCATCAAATCTGAGAATCCAAACCAGACTATTCTTTTCAAGAGGGCTACAAGAAAGGTTTCCTTTTTGAGGTTCTTCGGTAGCCTCTTCTATATCCAAGTTATAGACCCCTAGGTCAGATTCTACAAATTGAATTTCATTGGGCCTATTATATTCAGTAATCATTTCCTTAAGTCTTGGCTCACTATCCACCCAAATTTGGTTTGCTAATCCTCTCCAAGGTAGCCACATATGGGAAGAATCAGTGACTACATAGCCATTCAGATTCTTACTCCAATCCCTACCCAACACCATGCCATACTTGGCAGGAATATTGACCACCAGGATGTCAATATGATGTTGAATCCTGGGTTCTAAATTGATTTGAATTCAGACTTCATAAAGAGTTCCTACCACATTCACTACAGTCCTGTCCAATTGTATCACCTTGCTCCTTGAAGGAATTGGATTTAAACCTAACCTTTGGCAAATCTCAAGGGGCATGATATTTCCCGAGGCACCTGAATCCACTAAACAATTATGCAAGTTTTTTCCTACAATCCTAATTGTCAAAAGAAAAGGAGGCACTTCTTGCTTCTCCTTTCATAAAACCAAGTGAGACTCAACACCTTTGACCTCATGGGTTTGGCTTGGTGGGTATAATACCTTCATCAAGGCTTCCTTCTAACCTAGAAACCTAGCAACCTCTATGAATGAGACATTAGCTTTAGTCCTTTTCAGGTCTTCCACTATGTCATATGTAGGCTTCTCAAAATTTTGCATTTTCTACGTAGGCTTGGATGATTCTATAGTAGGTGGTGGAGGAGGATTATTATCAGCTTTGGTATCCGAAGGAAGAATGGAATTGTTTGGTGGAGTAGAGGAAGTTTTGGGACTCCTAGACTTACTTCTCATGAAATAACCATGATTCCCTTTCCTAAACTGCCTAATAGCTTGGACTTCCTCTTCTATGATTTCCTCATCATCCTCTCCTAAGACTTCATTATCCTCTTCTTCTTCCTCACTCTCTTGATAATGAACTATTTCAGCCACCAAAGCAACATCTTTTCCCTTAGAAAGATAATGCGGACCCTCATTGGGCACTAGCTCTAAGTCATCAACTTGAGCTTGTAAACAATTCATGTATCGAGAAATTTTTGGACACTCCTTCTCATTATGGTCCTTAGTGTTGTGCAACCTACATCCCTTTTCCCAAGTAAGATCTACAATATTGATAATGGAATCTGATCTACTAGGGCTTGCAAAAGCATCAACTTGATTGGCTACGGGGTTAGGCACATTCCCATTATTAGGCCTAGTATTCCATGGCCTCCTCTGATTATTGAAATTTTTATTAGAGTGAGGAGCTTGGGAATTATGCTTTTGCATGTGGACCATATCATTACTCAACTTGAGGTACATCTTCTTTAGTTCCTCAACTTCATAATTAGACTCTTTTGGTGGAGGGATTATGGTACTAGGTCCAAAAGAATTTCCAATACCATAAGTATCTTGACCTGGCATCATGGCTTGATTTTGCACATTTTGATTTAACAAAGGATTCATGCTTTGAAGAGGTGTGGGCATGGGAAAGGCTTCCAAAGCCTGAGCATTGGTAGTCATTTGATTATCAGAGAGCAATGGTGTGGTAGATGGAATGGAAGTATTCGGATAGGTGGGAATAGATGGATAAGTGGACATTAATGGGTAAGACTGATGGTATGGTAAGGCATTCATCATTGGCACCTGAGGTGTCATGACTTGATTCATCATAGCAAATTGACTATAAGGACCAAATTATCCTATCATAGGTAATTGGGGTATCCCAACTCCTTGGGGTGTCATCTATTGTTCTATGACCATGGCTTCCGTGTAAGCTTGGGCTAAAGTGGTAACTTGAGGATTTCTCCTAGAAAACATGGCAGTCATGGGATCTAACACCCCAAAGTATATTTGTAAAGCAAAAGCAACATCTATGTTAAAGTGGTGAGTCGATCTAGAATAAAGTTTTTGAAATCTCTGATTGAACATCCTAATCGACTCATTAGGTGCCCTTTTGGATGTCACAAATTGATGATACATGATAGTGGGATCCAAAGGAGACCTAAACTGATTGACAAAAGCATTTTCGAGTTGAACCCATGAAGTAATGGACCCAACGGGTAAACTGATATACCATTCATAAGATATTTGATCCAGACTCATGGGAAAGAGTCTACAAGTGACATCTTCATGTTCTACTTGTAGTCTAATTAACACATCCTTGTAAGCCTGAATATGCTCTTCGACTGTTCCAGGACCATCGTGTTTGAACTTGGGCAAAGATTTCTCAATGTTTTTAGGTATGTTATGAACATCCCCGACTATGTTTAGGGGAATATTACGTACTCCATACCAGGGAGCTGGTGGTGGTTGGGCCATAGTGTTCGATAAATGTGGCCCTATAGGAGTAGTAGAAACAATAGAGGTAATTGGTATGGATACACTTGGTGTACTCACAATAATAGAGACAATCGGTGTAGAAACACTAGTTGTACTTGACACTATAGGTGAACCTAAGGCAAGCACACTAGGTGGGATTTCAACCTCTTGAGTCTTGTTCCTTGATTTCCTAGAATTAGGAGAAAGGCTTTGAAAGATGGTTTCCCTAGTGGTTTTAGACCTAGTAGCGATATACTCAGGTTGGGCCAGCTTGGGAAGACACTTACTCTACAAGACCTCTCACAACTCACAATAACTCAGACAATAAAAAAAAGAAAAACCAAAAACCTGCAAAACAAAGTTCCTGCAACACAACACAGTGGAAACAAAACTTCACACGTTAGTTGTCAAAAAATAAAAGGCTTCTGCAACTATAAACATTGTTAGATGAAAATGATCTTAAGTAAACAAATCACAAAGCTATGCAATGAAGGAGGCCCTCCTTCTAGCACCATTTCTATTGAGTGAATATTTTTCCCAGTTGCAAAATCCCCACCATAGTCAGGGTATTAAACCAAAAACCCTCTCTTGCAAAGAAGTTAAACAAAGAAAACAACTTCTCCAAGGTTTCGCTATATAAGCATTACACATGTATATTTGAAAGTAAAATGTTCAAGAATAACAAGTGCTAGAAACAACCAAGTGATTTGCAAGTAACTGTAAACAAGGGGCCTACTGGTTTATTTCATTCATGCTTTGTAATTAATTTCCTTAGATTGCCATGGTTGTGCCTTAATGTGAATCCATAAAATGAAGTGTTGTTTCATTGATTATCTTTGCATTAATCTGTCTTACCCTGAATCCTTGTTAGTGGGTTCATTTTAATCTTCATATTAAGATGCAAAGTTAGAGTGTTGTGGAATTGTCCACTTCATTTTAAATCCATACCTTTAATGTGAGATTGTAGTCAGTCTTTGTAGTTAGTAGGTTCAATTTTATCTTCAGATTAATGTTCCACTAATTGCAAAGTTAGAAGTCAGTAGGTTAGAAAGTTAGAATGTTAGAGAGTTAGAAAGTTAGCAAGTTAGCATTCATTGCTTTATCTACACTTAATATGAAGTAGTAGGTTAGTAACCCTCCCTCCTAGACTAATTTTATCTTGCTTATGCCATGTGAAAATTGTGCAGATTCATTCCTTTTAATACTCTTGAAAGATTATCCAAATAATTGTAAAGGTAAAATCTTAGAAAACTAATTACTTGGATTATGTACACTCTAGATTTCCCAGATCAGATTTATGATGTAAATAGGATCTTTTGGGATTCTGAGTTTCAGATTGAGAATTTGTAGAAATAAATTTTGGGATGTGCAAAAGAAAGAAAACTTGCATGAGGAAACTACAACTAACTATACTAAATCTAGAATAAAAATGCAAATGTAATATGGTATCATGCTCCCCTACCCTACAAAACCAAATATCATGAGTCACTCACGAGGATAACCCAACCTAATCAAACCTGCAATAGCACAATCAGATTAGATCAAGTGCTAGACTCAAAGGAAAAATAGAACTTGCATCAACATAAACCTTCACGTAGTGTAACCTCCTAAGAGCATTCAACACTAGATATAAGTTTAAAATAATGTAGCAAAAAGAATGGACATTAACACAATAATCCTTAGAAATGAACTCCTTCAGTCTTGCTCACAAGGTGCAAGTTTTCGAATCAATATGCATCAAAATGGTATTCTTTTATTACAAAAATTCCAGCCCCTTCAACATGGTCTTCCATGGGTATTTAACAATTTTAGGAACCCTTTCGTTTCATCTCCCTTTACAAAAAAAATGGAAGTGTAAATAACCTCCAACATTTTAAACCTTTTCAAAATAAGATGACAAAAAAAAAAACAAAAGGATAAAGTTCATATTTTCCCTTATATCTCCTTCTGAATTTGAGCTTACCCTTTGGTCCCTATTCCAAATACTAAACCATAATAATAATGAAAAACCCAAAAAAATATTTAACCCTTACAAAAATAACAAGGGTCATGATCGTGGGCGCTATCCATGCCCTCAAATACCCATAGCCACAACATGCTATACCCAAAGGGGGCACAAAATTCTCACATAAAAACTAACCATGAACAACAACAAAAGTAATTAAATTTGCACCTAACAAAAAAATAAAAAAATCTCCCTTTGTCTTCCATCGGGCGGTGCCAACGAGACTCGAACCCGAGTCGATGGGGTGCGAGCCCTACCTTGGCTTGCCCATACCACTATGCCCAAGGCTTGGGTTAAGACCCAAGTCTTGTAGCCTATGTACTATGCTTCCTCCTGCATGGTAATCCTCCCTATGACACCTCTCCTACATAGTCATCCTCCATTCTTTGCTGCAACTATTAGGTGATGCTCCTCTGTTCTATGACTATGATGGCTCGGCTTTGATAGCTAGTCTAGACCCGCACTTGGGACTAAAAATCACTCCAAAACCTCACCCACAGACTTTAAGGATACAGTATGTTTGGCGTTAGGGTTTATAACATGAATGTGTTACATTATCCTCTACCCCACCTGTCACTGCCATGGTTGGCAGTGTCTCTGCCATTTGACCATGATTTGGTGAGGGGCTTATCCCACCTTAACACCACAATGTCTCTCTGACCACCTATTATTCCCCTACACATAACGTCCATTGTCAGTGAGTAGCTCGCTATGCACTCTGGTCCTTGGCAGTGCCACATGTATGTGGGAAACATTTTTAATCTGGGTGGAAAATTTGTTTATCCCACATGCATGGTATTATGGACTCCGAGCATTTCATAAGGCACAGTCCTACCTTAGTTTATTGACTACCTTCGAGTAGTCTTCCCCTATGTTGTTCAGTGTTGAGGTCCCTCCTATTGGTCACTTGTCCACATGGCAAGCAACCACGTCTTACTCTGCTATCACCGCTTTGACTCCGCTCTAATTCACCTTCGACCAGTGTGACATCCACGCTTCCTGTGGTCCCCCTACACACACATTTTAAACATTAAATTATAAATCATAGGGGGACGAGCATAACAAAGGGAAAATCATTAAACAAACTCACATTGAACCTTAGACCCGACATCACTATACTAACATAACCACTAAATAAAATAAGATATAAAAGATACCTAAAGACAACTAAAATAAATACAACAAAACTAAATAAAATAAGATATAAAAGAGACCTAAAGACAACTAAAATAAATCCAACACTTAAACACTCTAAAGGGATATAAAATAATCAACCCAACATCAAACACACTAACATTACAAGCATAAAATACAATCACCCTTAAACTAAAATAACACAAACTAACAAAGGACCTCTAAAATAAATAAAATAAAACTAACCACTAAAACCTAATAAAGAAACTAATGAACTTAAACACCACCAACAAACTAAAATCTAAATATTGAGCCATGGTAACCATCATTATGCTTGCAAATACAAAGCAATGTCATACTAGCAAAAGTGGTCCCCATTAATACCATATTCAATGAAAATCAAGGGACACATAACAACCAGGAGAAGTATCCAATTGCTCAATACTATCCCATTAGCTCAATTTTTTACAAATTTCAAGTGGGTCCCCAATATTGGGGTTAGTTGTGAAATAGTCACAACAGTAGTTAGTCATGGCCTAAATTTCTCCTTCCTATCCTTATATCATTTTAGGTAATCAACAGGTAGGGAGGAAGGTGGCTAATTTTCTTCACCCTCCTCCACTTGCCTAAAATGGTCCCAATCAAGGGGACAACTAATTTCATACTACAATAAAAAACTAATCAACCCTATCAATAGTCAATCTAGCCTACTTGCCAACCACCTCACCCTTCCAATTTGGAAAACCCTCAAGAGGGTCAATTTCTATAAAAAAGCCCCTTGGGTTGGCATTAAGGGCAATTAATAATGGTATTGAAACCCTATTGAAATTAAAATTTAAGTTAGTATAACAAAGTTCTACCAAATTTCTCCCACAAAGTTGATAAGCAATTTAGGATTTAAAGGAAGGAAAGAGGGCATCTCACATTCATAATATGATGATAGTTTTCCTTAAGGCATTACTATTTTTCTTAACTTTTGTTAATATTTTCATGATGTAGCTTTGTCACATGCATTTTTATATTTTTGTAGTTATATACTGTTGCATTATCAAAAGATCTTCCTTTTAGTTTTGTAGGCACCTCACCAAGTTTAGAGGATAGGGAATTGCTTACAAGATTCTAGAATAATAGTAAAAGGATACTTTTAACCTTGTATGGCATGTCCTTTTTTATTTCTTGTCAATTAAAATGAATCCACCACCTATATCTATTTAGGTGACGTATTCTCTAGAGATAATCAAATCCCTATTTTTATAAGCTTAACATAATTTTGATTTTTCTAGCTTTAGAAGCGAATATGCCACATGTGACTATTATAAGCAACGTATTCATAATACATCTGAAAAGCCTTAAATTTTTTAGTTAAATTTTCATCTAGTCTAGCTATCCCCACTCCTATACATAATTTTAATAATATCTCTAACCCTTACCCTTTGCTCTATCTGTTGTCAACATAATTCTATCATATTAACGAATTTGCTAGCTAAAGGATTTCCAAGTGGCGTCTTCACTATAGATTTTTTAGCCTCCAAATCCAAGGTAAATCATTTTAATTTTATTTATAAATAGAGGATTTGACTATGCCAATAAGGAAATTTCAGCATTCTTGTTTTTTAATAGACTCCCAAATCATAATCCATATTTTTTATATCTTTTGTAGGTTATAGTGAATTCTCCAGGTGCACAACTTTTAGGCAACAAATTCATGTTGACAATGGATATTTTTTTAGACAATGTATTCACATTAGACACCAAATATGTGGGTACCCAAAATCCTCTAGTTTTAAATCATTAGAATGGGATGATTATTTATTGTTTATTTGTTTATCTTTATATTTTGTCTTGTAAAAATATTTATAAGAGTTAAAAATCAAAAGAATTGTGTAGTTGAATCTTGTTCCTATTTTTTAAGCATTCAATTCTAATTACATGTAGTTTGCATTAGGATAATTTGTGTGTTTGCATCCTTCTTGCACCCTTGCCTCCAAAAGAAGAAAAGAAATATTTATTTCTATAGCATAGGTAATACTCATCGAAAATCTAAATGATATATAGGATAACACTTGTATTTTGCATCTTGTATTCATATTGCATTGCATTATCATATTGTGCATTAGTTTCTTGGGATAGATTATAACCTAAGCATTTGCTAAATTGAACACATTGAGACTAGATTAGAGAAATATATAAGCCCTTGGTGAACCTAAATTTCTTCCCACCAAAGATAAACCACTACAAAAAAATGTAATCCCAAAAATGATGTGTTAGCAACAGTTCTCTCATGTTTAAGTGTAGATATTTCTTGAGGGAACACACCCAGGGCTAGCACCCCCATGCACCTTTTGGCTTAATCCTTGAAGGAAAAGAACACTACTCTAGGGAATACTTTGTTAATGTGGTAAAGGGTGAATACTTCCCTAAAGATATTTACAAGTAGAAGTACATGTTATACCAATAACTATAGTATAAGGAAGGTTAGTCTATAATAGACTATACAAATGCCTTCCACACTTTATTTTCCAAGCTTGAAATAAGGAGTTAGAAAACCACTTGGGTTTTAAAATACTAAAGATAAAGCTCTCTCATATGATACATCTAGAATAAGATGATGATTTTACCCATTTTAAGTTTAGGTAGTGCCTATAGATATGTTATTAATATTAAGGAGAAGATCAATCCAAAAGGTAGGCAAAACTCCTCTATCAATGATCAAAAGTAATCGCAATAGCAATAGTGAGAACAAGAAAATTCCAAGACAAATAAGTATTAGCAAGGTTAGAACTTCCAAAAGTAATCAAGGTGGAATAAGATTTACAATGACAAAAAGTAATAAAATAAAATCAAGTGGTGCAACACCTATAAGACCAACACCCATGTTGATAAGTAGTGTTGGACCTAGAAGATGATGGTTATGATAAAGGCTTGAAAGTTAAAGGTATCCACCTCATATATAGCCCTACTTTAACTCATGTATATAGATGATAAGCATATTGTGGATCAATATCCATACTATTCAATTGCAATAGCACACATGCAACCACCTTAAAATAGAGTGTTTATTCCACTCATCAATGTGGATTGTTAGCTTTTGATGCTAAAATACTTAATGAAATGCAACCACAAGGCATAAAATGAGCATGCAATATTAAATATATGATAATGGCAATATAATAAGCATGTAAAACTCATAATAAACTTCTATAATAACTCATAAAACTACCATTAATGAAATCTCATAAAAATAGGATCTTCATACAAAATGTGGAGATCTCAAATGCTCCATTATTCATACATGCTCTACATTGTATCTAACTTGAGCATATACTCTACTCTAATGTGCTCTTGCACTCTCCCTCTTACTTTATCTCTACTACAAAGGCTAATATATAATAGAATATGACTCTTGGTCTTCCATATTTCTATTTATGGACCCATGTACACATGGACAACATGCACATTTACATCATCAAGTACCTTCACTACACTAAAAAAAGGCTTTAACAATGGTTATTAACAACCATTAAAGGTATTTAAATGCAGTTATTCAACTATCATCTATGAGGACATCATAAAATATTTGCAACATACGACGATGGCTAAAAACTGCCTCAAAAATTTGCCCTCTTAGGGTCTAAGAGGATAGTTGAAAACCACCCTCTTAACACTACGAGGGTGGTTGAAAACCGCCCTCTTAGATCTACAAGGGTGGTTAGAAACCGCCCTATTAGGTCTAAGAGGGCGGATAATAACCGCCCTCTTAGGATTAAGACCTCTTAGATCCTAAAAACCACCCTCTTAGACCTAATACGGTGGTTTTAAACCACCCTCTTAGACCTAAGACGGTGGTTTTAAACCGGCCTCTTAGGTCACCCTAAGACAACAATTTATAACTGTCATATTAGGTCTAAGAGGGTGGTTTAAAACCGCTCTCTTAGGGTCTCACCTAAAAGAATATATAAATAACACCTCAGCTAAAATAGCATAGCACTCAGTAGTGGTTTGCTATTTCAACTAAGGCATCCTTTATTTCTCATGGTCATTTCATGGACAAGGTAATTTTCCATTGGAACAAAGAGGGAGAAAATTTTAAATTGCCTCTAAGGGATAAAATTTTCCATGGAAGCATCAGAGTATGTATGAAGTCACAATGCACCATTTTGCTCTTATGAAGTCTAGACCTTTATTAATTTAAGAAAGTATGAAAAATTGACAGTAAATGAATAAGAAAACATAAAATGCTTGTTATGTAATCCTACAACAGTCTATTCCTACAAATAAACTGATAGACAAATCACATGAAATTTTTGAACTGTGAGGTTAAGTATGTAAGAATCCCTTTAGAGGAGTAAGTATCCCTGAATGCAATAGGAATACATCAGGGGAAAAAAATAAGATAAAGAAGAAAGTTAATGCACTAGATCTAAGTGTTGTGTAAAAATATGTTAGTTAATTCATAAATATGTTATGTGAGAATATCTAAACTAAATAATAAAATATATAACAAAAAAGAAAATGAGCAGTGATAACAACTAGATAAAATGCCTAAACACATAAGTGTTTCAATGGTTATGGTAATATGAGATTAACAAACTAAGCACAATAAGACAAGCAAAGGTCAGGTAACAAAACTTTTCTAGTAAAAATGAAGTGTTAAAAGTAATTAAATAATAATAGAAAAAATTAAAAATAACAAAAAAAATAAAAATTTAAAAGATGTATGTAAACACATGGTGATAATAACAATAAACAACAAAATATTAATAACTATAAAAACAAACAACAATAAAAAAATATTAGTAACATAAAAATACTATAAATGCACACAACCAATGTTATCCTAGGCATACCATGTTACAAATACTTTTATACTTGATATATGACCACATACATACTATCTTATAGGACATGACAATAAACAATGTATGCATATATAAAATACCATGATAAGTAGTCATACAAATCCTTGGGTGCTAGAAATTATTTGTATTTTCTAGATAGCATTAGTCAAAAGAATCTTAATTCCAATAGGATAAAACTTGCCAATGATATCCCATTCTATACCGTATTTGTTTGGTTGGTTGAATCAAGGTAAAGACATATGGGTCAACTAACATCCTAGACTTTCTTATGCAATAAAAAAATTCAAATATAGAGATCCTCGTTGAACAACCCAATATGTGGTAGTGTCATGGTGTCAACTAGTCAAGGTGTCAAGGTAGAGTCCTCAATTTGTGAGATCAATTTTATAGGGATAACAAAGGTGACTAATGCTACCAAGAAGGCTGATTATTTTGATGATCAAATCACATAAAGATGGAAAGACTACTGCAACTATATGTTCTTGAGTTGTTGGGCCTAACCAAATGTATTTTGAATTACAAAAGTTTTGCTACTATTTACAGAATCATTTGTAGCTTGTCTACCTGCTCAACATGTGTCTTTACTCTTCATAAAAACATGAGAGGAACAAATGGAGCATGTTGGAAAAGTTCTTGACACCCTATGTAAAAACTAATTGGATACCAACTTAGAAAAGTATTTGTTTGACATGCAAAAATCAAATGTGCAGGTTGCATTATTAGTAAGAAAGGAGCTCATGTTAAAATTTAGATAAATTTGAGACTGGCCTCCACAAATGACCTTCATAGAGCTTTGTAGATTCTTCAATCTAACTAATTTCTATGATTGGTTTGTGATAGTCTTCTCCCACATCACATGGCACTTAAATTAAGTGATAAAAGGAAGAGCCAAACCAAAGTTCATATGGATTGGGGTACCACAAAGAGCATTCTGAGACTTGACTCATTGACTTATCTTGGCACTAATACTTGTATTTTTGGATCTGCAACAACCATCATGGCACTTAAATTAAGTGAGAAAAGGAAGAGCCAAACTAAAGTTCATGTGGACTGAGGTACCACAAATAGCATTATGAGACTTGATCCATTGACTTAGCTTGACACTAATACTTGCCTTTTTGGATCTGCAACAACTATCATGGCACTTAAATTAAATGAGAAAAGAAAGAGCCAAGCCAAAGTTCATGTGAACTAAGGTACCACAAAGAGAATTTTGAGACTTGATTCATTGACTTAGCTTGGTACTAACACTTGCCTTTTTGGATCTGCAACAACCATCATGGCACTTAAATTAAGTGAGAAAAGGAAGAGCCAAACCAAAGTTCATTTTGACTGAGGTACCACAAAGAGCATTCTAAGACTTTATTTATTGACTTAGCTTGGCTCTAATACTTACCTTTTTGGATCTGCAACAATGATTTGAGATAGAAACTATTAACATATGTACTTGGTACATTCCTTGCTTAACTTAGATATCTTGTTGCCTACCAAGTGAGATATTCAATGATATATTCTGAAGGTATCCTACATAGGACAAAGAACACAATGCCATGTCCCAAGCATGTTGTTAGTGAAAATATTATACTTTGAGAAATGAGATAATCATACATATTGATTATAGACCGTTGCAATTTCTGTAGATAGAAAGCAAAGTCTACATTGAATGCCATCAAAAGAATGTGATTTCATATATTATAAGCCTTGATTTACTTATTAATTTGCTCATATTATTCTACTTACATCATTATCTTGATCTTACTATATTGTGGTTATATTATATTTGATCCTATGATATTTATCCTATGAGTTATATGTTAGTATTAAGGCTTTAAAAACCATCATTGGTATTAGAGCTACTATGAGTCATTTCTTGCATAGGTTGAGAATTTATTTAGCTACATACAAAAATTAAAATTTTCTAGTTTGATAAAATTGATTTTGAGTTTTTCTACTTTAAAAGCAGTTAGAATCAGACTCTATTGTAAGATCAAAGTGAGTAGAAAGGCTAGAGTCTTTCCACGGTTAAATAATAACCAGTGAAGACTAGGACTTAGCTATAGAGTCTTTCTATGATTGAAGGATAACCATTGAAGACTAGGACTTATCTATATTGGAAGGTGTATCAACTTTAAGATAGTTGATCATTACAAGAAAATAGCCAACCCTTTGACATTGATTTCATAGATGGAGATATTTCAGGGACATAGATATTCCTTGACACTGATTTCTATCAGCTCAAAAGAAAGTTGAAGAGTTAAAAACAATAAAATCATCTTGACATTGATTGAGGCATCAAGGAAATTCAACATCACCGTGACATTAGAGGTTTGAATTCTTAGGTGTGATGTAAGACATAATTAAGAAAGTTGTAACATAGATTGATCACCATAAGTGTAAGAAACTTCCTATAATAGATAGAGAAGAATTTCATCTTCTAAGTGCAAGAGAAAGCAGAAAAGGAGAAGGATATATTAAGGACTAATATATCTATTTGAAATTAATCTTTCATCAAGCGAATATTAGTGAAAGTTTTAAGTTAAAGAAGACTCAGGTCATATAGACCTTGATAGAGATAGAAGAATAACAAAATATCGAGGTTACTTATTTTGAAGAGTCATTCATAATAGAGGTGATCTATGATAATAACAGGTCTTGAAGAGAGGCCTTGGTTTCAAAGTTATTTATCTTGAATAAGAAAAAGAAGGATTTGATAAGAGGTAACCATTGGAAATAGCAACAAGCTTATGATAGATAAAGGTCCATAGAATGAAAACTTGAAGAAAATAAGGCTGAAATAGATAAAAGTTTTATGGATACAAGATAACAATCGAATGTAATATAAGAGAAATGATAGAGTGTGGTAAAAAGGACCAAGGTTAAGCATTCATAACAACACATAAAGGGCCAAGGTCTACGTATGCAAAAAAACAACGAAAGGATAACGTTTATAGCGAAATCATCTACTATTCAAAAGTTGCTTGAGCTACTAGCATACAAGTTGCTAAATCTCACAAGCTGCTAAGAGAACTGAGATCACATAATATAGCCAAGAGATATTAAAGACATACTCAATGTGATTATGTACTAGGTTTGACATAGAACAAGCATAAGGAATAAAGTGCAAGAAAAAAGTGTAACAAAGGTGAAATCTAAGTTAGCCAATGAGCAACACCAAATTACATTGCCATAGTATATCTCCATAGTACAAAACTAAGCAACGCTACATCGAGCAATAAACATAGAAGTGTTGAATGAAGTATGCTAAGGTCAATCTAGAGTTGCAGATTATTTTCAATTTAGTGTAGATTTTGAGACATCTAACAGAGAAAGGAATTCCAAGTGCCAACAAGTTAGAGCAAAATTAGAAATGTTGAAAAGGTCTTATCACCAACAAGTAATGAAAGGAAGCACCAAAGGTCTCAACGCCAGTGAGTAACAATAGGTAGCACCAAAGGTCTCATTGCTAGCAAGTAATGGAAAGAAGCGCTAGATTTTTTCAATTACTAACAAAAGTGCAACAAGGAGAAAGGTAGTGTCAAAGGTGTAGCGTCTGTCAAAAAATTGGAAGTAACATCCTTGAAAGGCATTTGAAATAAAATGTTAAAAATACTAACACTCAACTTTGTTTACCTTAAGATAGAATGCCCTGAAATGAAATGTATTGGTGGCACATAGAATTCATCTTAACTGGTTAAAGCAGTTTGTACGAGTCAGAAGAAGCATCTCCAAATCATTCTCAACAGAGAAAGGTAGAAAGGTGTGCGTGATAATATTTCAAAGGTATTATTTAAAATTAAGATTTTTTCAAATTTTAAATATTAATGGAGTGATAAGGCAAAGTTAAATAGTTTTATAAAGTATTATTAAGGAGTGATAAGTAGAATTATAATTTGATTTTTACAAGATTGGATTTATAAGTAGTTTAAGTTTTGAATATTTATTTTTTGAAGTTTTTTTATTAAAATGGAGTGATAAGGAATAAAAGTAGTTTGTTTGTTTTTTCTAAGTTTTCAAGCTTTTTTGAAATATATTTGTATTTCTATTTTTGAAATGATTTGAAAAACAAAAATTGAATATTTGTAAAATTCGAAATTTGGGAGTTAAAAGGTATTCAACCTCAAACTTAGGAAAATGAAATTTGCAAAATTAATATTCTTAGTTTCTAACAACTAAGGAGATATAAGGTTTTCTACTTCATAGGATTTAAATTTAGAAACTTTGAAATTCTTGAATTATTTTCTAAACCTAGGAGCTATAAGGATGTCTACTTCAAAGGGATCAAAAACTACAAATCTAAAGGATAACAATATGGAGTTCATGATAAGAAAAGAAAAAGTAGATGTCATAAAATTTGGGATCAAGAATTTGATTGAAAAATTTGAAGGAAAAATAGATTTAGTCTCAAAGTTAATCTATAGTGAAGCTTTAGATAAAACTTTTGAAACATTTGAATACTATTTACATGCAGAAATTGGAGAAGCAATTGATAATGGAAAAGATAGTATTATGATACCTTTAAATATTGGTAGCATAATGTATATGGCATTTCTTATACTCAAGTTTCATACAAAATATAATGTGAAACAAAAAGAGTTGATTGAATATCTTAAGAAGAAAGCAAAAGTAGATAAATTATTTTTAGAAAAGATATTTTATTCTTCATGCAATATTGGTAAACCAAGTTCATATAACTTAGGAAACTATTATGATGCTTTAAGTGAATGCTCATAAATCTCTATACAAAAAAAGAAAAAATTATATGATTCTAAGGACAAAGGCAAAGGAAATATTCTTATGCAAGAATCTGATGATAATGAGAGAGTTCAAGAGACTTGTAATATTGAAGCTACAAATTTTGAAGAACATGAAGTTGAATTCAAAGATAAATTTGAGCAATAAGAAGAACCTAATGGAGATCAAAACAAATACCACATGCATTGTAAGGTCACTTGAAGAATGAAGAACATGATTGAAGACTAAAGTCTTCAATAACCAAATAATGTAATACAAGGGGGTGTTGGAGTATATTACATTATTTGGTACATGTTAATGTACCCCCATGGTACTTTCATGGTATATATGTAAATTTTATATTAGGGTTGATTCATAGTTTAAGTGTGAGTTGTATTCCCCTTTCTATGTAAGTGTGTATGTGCAGGAAATGCACAAGTGTCATGTGAGTGAGTGTGCAAGTGTAAGGTGAGTCTATGTGCACAAGTGTCTTAGGTTAGAGTGTGTAAAGTGAAGGTCAAGAGTCATGTCTAGGTGTGCATACAATATAGAGTCATGTGTTCATCAAGTATGCAAGTGTCATATAGAGAAGCCAAGAGTCATGATACTTGGCATATGGAAAGGAATAGTCAAGTATCCAAGATTCATTCTACTATGGCTATATAGTACTCCATAGAGAAGCATCCAAGTATCTGATTATCCAAGTATCCAATTATCAAGTATCAAGAGTCAAGTGCCATATTTGTAAGAGAAAATGGAGTAATAAAGATTGCATATATTTTGAGCAATTAATATTATAAGTTGTGCTACATGCTTTGTACATGTATGATTCAGGCTATCTATATTCATATTGTTGTTTATTAATGAATGTTATTTGATATATTATAAGCCTTGATTTACATATTAATTTACTCATATTATTCTACTTACATTATTATCTTGATCTTACTGTATTGTGGTTATATTATATTTGATCCTATGATATTTATCCAGTGAATTTTATGTTACTATTAAGGCTCAAAAAGCCATCACCTTGCCCTACCAAAAAGGATTGTATCATCTATAATTGTTGATGGGTGATGTTGTCAATGTTATTACTAGCCTTAAGTCCACTTATTAGCCCATGTTTTTAAGCCTTCTTCAAGTTCCTACCCAAAACCTCTGCCATAATAATGAACAAATATGGTGATAAAGGATATCCTTGTCTAAGGCCTCTCTTGGCTTTAAATGATTATGTTACTAATACATTGACCAACACTGAATATGAAAATATAGAAACACAAACTTTAATCCATCTAACCCATTTCTTCCCAAATCCAAACTTTTCTAATACTACAAAAAAAAAGTCCCATTTAACCCTATCATAGGCCTTACTCATATAAGTTTTAAGATTGTTGTTTTCTCTTTTATTAAAGTTGTTGAATGCATAACTTCATGAACCACTATGATCCCATCCATAATGTCTCCCTTTCATAAATCCTTCTTGCTATTTTGAAATAATTTTATCTAACAATGGTGTTAATTGATTCACCATCACTTTGGAAATAATCGTATATCATATTACATAGGCTTATGGGTTGAAATGAATCTCAATCCTTCTTTTTTGGAATTAGGGTAAGATATGTTGCATTTATTTTATAAGGTATGTATTGTTTTACCCTAGATTGTTCCACTACCACCAATAAAGAATCCTTCACTATATCCCAATTATATTGATAGAAAGTTACAGAGAGCCCATACGAACTTGGGGATTTATCCTTATTAAAAGATAAAATATCCAGATGAACTTATTTCATAGTAATACACTCCATAAGTATCCTATTGTCTTCATCTATTATAACTGAAGGAACTTTTCATAGAAGTTTATCATTAATAACTTCAAACTCCCTTGATCCTAGAATATTCTGATAAAAAGACTTTGTTTCCTTTTTTATTTCATTTTGGTCTTCAATCCAAACCCCTTCTATTGATTTGATTTTACTAATTCTGTATGTTGATCTCTGTACTATTATCATCCTATGAAAAAACTTTATGTTTTTATCTCCTTTTAACCAAGTATGTCTTGATTTTAATCTCCAAAATTTCTCTTCCTTACTCAAAATATTATGATATTCACTAACTCCCTTGCTCTGAGATTGGCTTATTATGATCATATTTTTGGAAATTTAAAATTTTAGCTTTTACTTCCTCTTTATTTTCAAAAATGTTTCTAAAAGTGTTCTTGTTTTATTCTTTTAATCTAGATGAAATTGATTTAATTTGTTTTGGAAGTGTATACAATCCAATGTTTCCTATAGAATTCTAAGTTTGTGCTATCATATCAACAAATTAAGGATGGTCTTCCCACATTCACTCATATTTAATATATGATATTTTTTTTAATTCACTTACCACCATTTTAATTTTTATTGGTCAATGATCTAAACCAATCCTTGTCAAGGTATTAATTTTAGCACAAGTCCCTTCATCTAGCCAATGATCTGAGAGAACACATCTATTTTTTTTTTTTGCTATTAGGTTTTGGCCTCTCCTATTGTTGGTCCTTGTATAGTTGTCTTGTTCAAACTGAACCTCCCATAGATTATTATTTTGAATAAAAGGTAAAAAAATCTTTCATACTTTGGGTTAGTTTTCTAATCCCCCTAAATTTTTCATCCAACTTGGTTATGGCATTAAAATCTCCTATGATCATGAATCGTATTTCTTGGTCTTTACTTCTCATAAAGACTTAAATCCCACTCTAAACTTCTAATCTTCCAAACTGAGTTGTAGGTCCATAGACATTGATAATAATGAAATGAATATCTATAAATAAGCATGTGACTAAAGAGGCTATCCAATGCCTAGTTTTATGAATGGTTACACAAGAGGTTCGAATAGGATTCCAACAAGTTAGAATTCCCCCTACCACTTTTTTAGAATCTATAGCATCCCATTCACACCTTGCCCATACTACTTTCATATTTTTGGAAACTTTTTTATGTTATTTTGGTTTCTCATATACAAAGAATATTAGGCATATTACTCAAACAAAGGTCCCTGATATACCTATGCTTTGAGGGGGGATTAGCACCCCTAATATTAGGCATGTTGTTGTTTGTGTTCCTTTCTCTATGTTTGCTCTTGCTTCCTTGGATCTCACTTGATAATTTAAGGGTTTTTATCTTTTTTCCTTACTTGTATCAGGAGTAGGTCTTATTATTCTATTCCTCAATATTATTTCATAACTTTATCTTTTCTTAGATTTATCCTCTCTTGGCTCTACTATGGAAGCTTTTAACTTGTCTTGCTCATTTTTCTGGTATTTCCTTATTAATGGTAGGTGTATTAACATCTAACACTACATTTTCTTTACCAATTTTTTTCTCCTGAATGGTACATGGTATTTCAAGAGAGTCTTCAAAATTTGATTTGACATATTCCTTAGGTTTATCGAGAATGTTTGTCCCTACATCTAGATCATACTGAATAGACAATTCCTTGTTAATATGCTAAACCTTTGTACTATGTTCTCTAAGCTTTGATCCACTTTTTCTTCATAGGCTAAAGCCTTAAAAGAGTTGATATTTATTCCAATATCCTTCCTTATTGGTCTCCACTGAATATTAGTTCTCATTTGTCTATTTTTATTTTTTGGAAGTTGAAAACTATCCTCATCCATATCCATTTTTAAGTTTCTCTTACAAATTTCTACATATGATTCTACTAGACTCTTCATAGGGCAAGATCTCTAAATATGCCCCATATCATGATATCTTCTACATCTAAAAGATATATTTTCATAATCCATGGTTTGGGTCCACATCTTATCACTATACTTAAGAATGATTGATTCTAGTAAAGGTTTACTTATATCAATCATGACTAATATCTGAGCATAAATAGCCAAGAATCCATCTTTTGTAGTTTTTGGAATCTCAAAGAATTATCCGAGAGTGTTACCTATTGCCTTGAAGGTATCCATTTCCTAAAACTCAATTGGAAACCCATACATCATAACCCATATTGGTTTTAGGGATAGATTTATATTTTTAGGTGAAAAGCCTTCATACGAGCGGGTAAGGAAGAGTCCTACTATTCCCATAAACTAAGGACACCCTTTTAGGTTTCTATCTCTTTCTTCCCTAGAGCAAAAAATAGCTAGGAATTAACCTTTGGGAAGAAAGGATAGAATCACTCTTGGAGACTTCCAACTCCTTTCAATCCATTTTCTCAAGGCTAAAGACCTTGGCCAATACCCATTAAATTTATCAAAACTTACCCTATCTTTGAGCAGCAAGGTTCGGTCCTATGTGGTTTTCTCACTAACATCTACTACTAAAGATGATTCTAAGCATTTAGCTATAAATCGATCCATGGAAAAGAAATTAAATCTCAAAATCTACTAAAATTTACCAAAATATAATATAGCAAATGTAATATTTGATAAAAAAATTATAATAATTTGCAAGCAAAATTTCTAAGATAAGAAAGGAAAAAAGAAACCTATATTTTTTTATGCCCAAATAGAATGTCTTGCCTCACTGAAGCCCTATCCCTTCATTTCTCCTCCCATAATCCGAACTCTGGATGATAAATATTTGTAATTTTGTTTTCACGACTTGAAAAATCATCACTACCCTTGTTCTAGATGATTGACTTCATAGAGTCGTATCTCCCTCAATATTGCTTGGATTCCTTCATATGACACTCATTTTAAATCTCTTCAAATTTCACACAAAGTGGTCCAAGAATCAACTGAATCGAACTATCCTTTGTAAAGATGACTCATAAATGATGAGATGTTTTTAAGAAAAAATTGCCCTAATCCTTCACGAAGTCTACTTTGATACTAGTTGATAGTAAAGAAAATCAATTGCTTGCATGCCATAATCTACTCTTATAATTCTTAGCCCCCTCTCAATTTTTAAAATGTTTAGATGTAACAATTATATGTGAAACCACCCAAACTTTGATTTGATATAAGAATTTGGGTACTTTAGATAGGAGGCTTCCTATTAGATATCGTCGTATCAGAATGTGGAGAAGAATCAAAACAAGAAGATTCCCCGACCATAAATTCCAGTTGGTTCACTCTAAAAAAAGTTGAAACACAAAGGCATTTTGACTTTCCAAAAGTCAACTCTCCTATTCCTTTTGGATTCCATGAAATATTGAAAAGGATGATCATCTTGTTGCCTTTTCAATAATTTGAAACTTTTAATAGGCTTCTTAGTAACGGAAATCGAATCACTCTCTGTTTTAAAAAAGGCCCTCTCCTCTCCCCACCCCCACCCCACTTTGTTTTTTAATAGTTGAGGGAGATAGCTTCGTCTCTGGTTTGAAAAAGAGCACTTGACGTCAGGCTTTGAATCCAAAGGAGATAGAATATGCATGCCTCGTAAGACATAATATAATATAATTTTCTCTTTCCACTCATATTAAACTCAAGAAAGTATAGAATGACATAACATTTTCAATATTTATAAATATTAAAAATTTAATTAATCTAATTTTTTTAATATAAATTAATAAAATTAAAAAAAAAGATTAAATAGTTAACTTTGTCACAATTAATTAATCTATTTTTTTTATATAAAATAATTATGTTAAAAAAAGGTGAAATAAATAAATAAATAAATATATATATATATATATATATATATATATATATATATATATATATATATATATATATATATATATATATATATATATATATATTTATTTATTTATATTTAAATGTTCGCAAGATTTTATATCATATGAGATGACCCTAGTAAAAAATGTTGTTTCACTACAAGACTATCCAATCATATTCCAATTACAAAATATGATATACTATGTCCATTCCAACAAGATTCAAACCTTAAACCTTTATTTAAAGTCCAGAGTCTTAAACCACTAAAATTATACACCATTAAAGTATATATCAAACCACCCATATTTTTTATTATCAAAGTTTAATTTACAAACCCTATCTCCATTTCAAAATTAAAACCTATGTAACCAAAAAAAATTAAAACCTAAGACTTTTAACCTTGTACCCACCTAATGTGCCCATAAGGCTATTTTTTTATACATAGGGGAGTTGGTTACATCCACACTATTTTTTAGTAACTGCCAAGTGCAGGGTTCAAATCATAAGAGTTGCTACTAACAAGCTTATACCACCTTGATAAGAGTTGCTACTAACAAGCTTATACCACCTTGTTGTTGAAGACTCAGACATGAGGGGACTATCGGTTGCATACTGTCATTAGTCTAATGTACACTCAAAAGATTCAGATCATACTACTATCTTTGCACAAGCATGCTTCCAAGGTTTAAACCTATATCTTTTTTTGGTAAGTGCATGACGACATAAAGAGATAGACAATTACCAATCCACCTAACCCTTTGAAAGAATCCCTATCTCCATTTCAAAATTAAAAACTATGTGACCAAAAAAATTAAAACCTTAAACTTTTAACCTTGCACCACCACCACCATAGACATCCTCATGGGCCCACAAGGCTACTAAAAAGGAAAGGAAAATTTGAAGGAATAATTTATAGAACCCGATAATGTGAGTGGGTTAAATTGGTTTAAATTTTTGGATAGTCAAAGATTATGTTGACTTCATTTTTACTTAATCGATTAGGATTTATAAAGATTTTTAAATAAATATATATACACATATCCAATAATCTTTAATCACAACTATTAGAAACAAGGAAAAAATCTATTAAATCCAAAAAATATATATATGATTCTAATTATACTACCCATACTTTTAAAAAATATATATTCCCTATTATACTACCTCATACTTTACTTACTTAAAATGAACATAAAAAAGACGCCAAGAAGATCCATGTTAAATACGGCCAATTATTATAATTTAACAACATTAATTACATTCTTGCCCGTTGGGAAAGTCCTAAATGTCCTCCCAACGGTCACTTCAGATTTTCAAACTACTAATATTTCCTTAAAATAACCACTCCTTACTCCAATCCCATTTAATAAAAAAAAATCTGGAATTATATTTTATGTTCAAATATTTGTACTATTCTTATTAATAATTTAAAGTCAAAGCAATCATTTTGGCTTTTCTCTTTTTTATGCCTTGTAAGCCTGTAAATTTTCTGGGGCCTGTGATTATATCCGCGCCGCGCTCATTTGCGCTCCCGGCAGAGACTTTTCATAGCATAAATATATCTACTGCCAAATCAGTAAGTGTGTTTTACTAAAATTTAGGAGAAATTTACAGAGTTAATGCTTGCTGGATTGTTTTGGTGTTGCAGAGAGAAGAATATTGTTGTTGTCAAGGAAGTCTTTTGGCCTTCGTTTTGGAGGTAAGGCATTGAGACTCTCAGGCTTATACTTTTGGGGGGTTAAATTAATTCTGATGATGAATTTATATTTTCTACGTGGAGGATTTAAGGGTTAGGGTTTAGAGAATTTCACATGTGCAAGAGGGTGTCTATGTTTTTTCCTTACTGTATTCGGTTGGTTTTATAATTTTTTCTGTTTTACATCGTTGTCACATAGTATCTCATGGTATTATCAATGTATCACTTCGCAAAAATTTGGTCTCCTAGAAATCTAAATGTCATTTGATGGGGTCTGGTTTTTTAAGCCATTGACCTTTTTTTTTTTCCTTTTAATTTTAAATATTTTCCTCTTTGCTATTTTGTTGGTGAATTTGGCGGGTGCTCTGTTTTGACATTTTATTTGTTTGTTTACTTATATTATTATTGTTATTATTTATTTTTAATCGGTGATATGACATTAAAACTGTTCCAACTCTTATTATTACATAACTGTGTTACCACTGTATTACGATATCTAGGCAATTACATATGTATCTCGATATGATATTTAGTGCCTTTTATTTGTTTATTTAATTATTTGCAATTCTATTTTGTTTATGGGTTTTTAAAAGTTTGATGTTCTTGATGTTCATCTTTGTGCTGAACAATGTTTTATTCTGCTATTTTGGGATTGAATGTGTGTATGACCAAGCTTAGGGGTTTGGATGTTTGATTACATCAGTTATGGCAAATTTTCTTGATCGGAAAACAGGGGTGAGACTGTTGGAATTTTAACATTTGCAAGGTTGGGACGTGCCATTCCTTTTGCAAACAGGTTTAATCCCCATTTTATTGGAATCGATAAACATTGGATGTACTCATGGGATTTGGCTGCAACTGATCTCTCAACATGGGTATTCTAATAAATGTGGTTGTGTGTTTAAGCCCCAAGCCTCAGCAGATTAATATTCCTTACAATATTTAGGCATAGGGCACCTTTTTTTTATTAGCAGGCATGGTCCACCTGACAACTTGATCACCCACCACGAAATGAAGCTCTCCATGACCTCTCTTTTCTCTATAAATAATGGGTTTCCATTGCAAAGAAGGTTGTTGCTGGGTATTTCGCTTTTAGTGCATGATTAAAATGTTCAAGAACGGGTAGATGCTATTTCTGAATCCTATAATACATACATAATGCATAATAAATGTGTTTGATGATGTGTCGTATGTTGTTTCTTGTATGGTTGTAATGCACAAATTGGATGGGATATTTTAAAGAGGGAAAATGTATTTGATGATGAGGCAGAACGAAAGACTTCTTTTTTGCTCTTTTGATTTTTTTTCAAGTTAGCCTTGCAATAAATAACCTCAAGTTGACCTAATATTCTTTATCTTATATTTATTGTTTAGAACATTGGACTTTCAGTGTCTGTAGTTTTTGCCTGTTTGTAGTGTCATGTTGTCTTAATCAAACATGGGCTGTTTTGATTTTCAAATACTACTTGCTCTTTTGTTTTTGATCTGTATGGTTTGCTTTAGTAGTTCATTTTTTGGCATTGAGTCCCTGTATCATTTGAGACCAGGTGAATTGATGCTGAGGTATATTTTAAAGTTTGAACTGCTTTGTTGCAGATCTTGTAGAGTGTGTATACTACAACTCTAAGCAGGATGGCAACACAGATGTCTGTTGTTGATTACCACAGTCTCTCCCGGAGGGAGCTTCAGAGTCTGTGCAAAAAAAACGGAATACCAGCAAATAAAACAAATGCATACATGGCAGAAGCTCTTACTTCAATCTTCAAGGTATTTTTGACAACTGTTTCTGTTTTGAAACAAATTAAAGCAAACAGCTTATCAAAGTCAAAATCATCTGGAGCAAGAAGATAATCACACGAATATGAAATTTACTGTTAAAACAAAAAATCAACATTTTTGACAACTTTTGGTAATTCTATAATATTCATCATCTGATGTGCAATAATTTGAAATTTGTCCTACAGTCAGTTAAATGGTCTACCATATCATTGCATTTTGAGTTCTAGACCAACTTTGGCTGTTCAGTGATTTTATGTTCATCTTGCTTTTAAATGTTCCAGGTTAGTCAGCAGAACAGACTTGACTCAGAAACCCCTAAAGCCAAATTAATACCTTCTAAAAGGAAAAGGGCAAATGAAATGGGTGTATTCTCAGGATCAGAAGTTGTTGAGGGGAAAACTTTTTGTTTTTCTGAAGGAACAGAATTGATGGAGGAAGATACCACCCCTGCAATACAGGATACATATACTAAAAAGCATGTTGAAGAAAATAACAATCAAACATCTGATGGTGCAACCAAGACATGTAAAGCAGAACAAATTTTGCAGCATGTTGAATCATCAATTGTTCATGACCACAATATTTGCCAACAGGCTAATCAGCAAAATGAATTTGGTTCAGAAACTGCTATAGCCTTGTGTCAGGATACAACAATCAATTCTGTCCCTTCTAAAATGGAAAAACATAATAAAAGTGATGATCTCACAATATCAGAAGTTGCCAAGGCCAATAGCTTTTCTTCTTCTGAAACTGGATCAGAAGGAACAGAACTAATGGTGGAAGATGTTGTCCCTGCAGTAAAGGACACTTATAATGATGAGTTTTCTGAAAAGGCTTCACAGGCAGAAATGACAACAAGTGATAAAACAACTGAGACATCTAAAGCACCACAATTTACACAAGTTAGTCAGCAGAACAGACTTGACTCAGAAACCCCTAAAGCCAAATCAATACCTTCTAAAAGGAAAAGGGCAAATGAAATGGGTGTATTCTCAGGATCAGAAGTTGTTGAGGGGAAAACTTTTTATTCTTCTGAAGGAACAGAATTGATGGAGGAAGATACCACCCCTGCAATACAGGATATATTTACTGAAAAGCATGTTGAAGAAAATAACAATCAAACATCTGATGGTGCAACCAAGACATGTAAAGCAAAACAAATTCTGCAGCATGTTGAATCATCAATTGTTCATGACCACAATATTTGCCAACAGGCTAATCAACAAAATGAATTTGGTTCAGAAACCGCTATAGCCTTGTGTCAGGATACAGCAATCAATTCTGTCCCTTCTAAAATGGAAAAGCATAATAAAAGTGATGATCTCACAATATCAGAAGTTGCCAAGGCCAATAGCTTTTCTTCTTCTGAAACTGGATCAGAAGGAACAGAACTAATGGTGGAAGATGTTGTCCCTGCAGTAAAGGACATTTATAATGATGAGTTTTCTGAAAAGGCTTCACATGCAGAAATGGCAACAAGTGATAAAACAACTGAGACATCTAAAGCACCACAATTTACACAAGTTGGATCACCTGTTCTTGATGATCAGAAAGAACTTCATCGACAGGAAAAAGTTGTCAAGAGAAAGGATGACAATGACTCACTGTTTTTCACATGCAATTCCTCTCCTGGTGAAAAATCAAATAAGAGAGACAGCTACGAAGCAAAAATTTATACTGTTGACGAGGATAAGCCAGTTCATGTTGGAGTGGACCATTTGGATCAGGTAGGATATATGCCAATGGATGGGTTTACTTGTTCATATTATGCTGCTTCTGTGGTGTGAGTTTTTGTAGATCAAATTCTTGCAAATTTTGGCAGACATATTGGTTGCTTCATCATATAGTATTTGTCTATTGTTGGAGATTGAAATTTGATGCTATGAATCTACTGTTCAGTTTTTAGTGTAACCTTGTACATATCATGATGTTTTCTTATTTTGTTTATTGATCATCTGGACAAACATGGTCAACAGAATAAAGTTGTTCATAAAAAAGGTGATGTAGATTTACTGGTTTGTACACCCAGTTCATCTTGTTGTAAAGAAGCAAATGACAAAGAGAGATGTGAAACCAATGTTCACACTGGTTGTGAGACTATGGGACTATGCTTCCTCTGTGATGTTGCATTTTTTCCTTCGTATTATTCTCATCTGTTTTGCTATCATATTGTTTATTTGATTATGTAGTATTGGCCTTTTCTGGCAGAATGAAATTTGAAGCTATGATTCCAGTGATCAGTATTTGATTTATCTTGTATTCTTTTTCCCCTTGGTTATATCTCCCTCATTTGGTTTGTGATGATCAGGAAGATCTTGCCCAACAAGATAAACACGTTACTAGAAAGGCTGAAGAATGTTCAGTTCTTTGCATATCCAGTTCCTTTTCTTTTAAGGAAACAAATGAGAGACACAATCATGAAGCCAAAACTTATACTATTCATGAGGATAGACCAATTCATATTGAATGTGTGAATCATTTGGATCAGGTAGTTTGTTCAGATTATGCTCCCTTTGTGGGTTTTTGTGATCAGATTGTATTCTTGTAATGTTTTGTTTGTCACACTGTTCACTTTACCATATAGTATTCTCTTTTGTGGTAGTATTCTAGTGATGACATTTTGGTATTACCTGATAGTTTCTTGATTAAATTTCCCTTATCTGGTTTGTTGAACTGTGAGTTGCAGAACAAAGAGATCTACACAAAAGATCAGGAAGGAATCACTGTTGCCAATGAGATGAGAAATAAATTGGGTAATTCGAGTGCTGATCCAGTGCTATTAGTATCTCATGAAAAAATGCTGGGAAAGTGCTATAATAATTGTCCTGAAAAGGAGAGTCAGAATGACAATGACATTGATCACAGGAAGGGCTTATATGCTATGGAAATGGATACGGTTGATGAAGAAGTTCAAAAAAATTTAGACCAAAATCATACAACTGACATTTCTGACAAGTCTTCTGGTACTGCATTTCAGTTTTCTGTTGAGTGCGATAATGGGATTAAGCTACTCGTTGACCTTAAAAATTCCAGCCCATCAGATTGGATGAAAAATCATAATTATGAGTTTTCATTACCTGAAGTCTTTCATGAGCACAGGGTGAATGGACATTCTCAGTCAACATCAGTAAACTCCCCAAGCATCCATGAAGGTGACACTATACTGGCAGTCAGGAAAACTGAGCCAGCTAAGCTACCTGGGTTGCGACCATTGGTTTCAGATTTTTATAAATCTTCAAATCCAAGTCCAACTTCATGCTCTTTCAATTTCCTTAATACCCAGAATTTTAGGGAGTCTAGGGAGTCAAGACGCACCTCTTCTGTCCTGATACCTCCACATGGTGCAAACAGAGGTTTGTCTCCCCTTGTAGCTCAAAAATCAAGAAGGTTTTCATCTATTTTCGTATCTCCTCAAAATGCAAATAATCTTTCCTCCTCTTCAGTGATTGGCAACGCACAGAAATTTGTTAGCCAAGAGGTATATGACTATTTTCTTCTGCATCAACATTTTTATTTGTGAAAGCTTCCTTAGTTTTAGCTTTAATATGATGTCAAGTATCCATAGCTTTATTAGTTTTGCATGAAGAAATTGACTAAATTGTAATGTTCATTTGTTGCTTGTGTATATATGAATGGACATTTTTAAGGGCCTAGATCTAATTGGTAATTTTGGTCTTGTAATTTTGGCAATTTACAGGTCCACCAAATTAATTACTTATCTGAAAGCACTCAGCCAGTGATGACAGCATCCTCAAAGGCAGTGGAAAATTTAAGTATACATTCTGGAGCACAAGAGAAACAAATGCTACCTGCCAAGAATCATCATGACAACAAAGCTGCCTATTCCATACATGGACCTGCTGATAACTCACATGCCTCTGAAGTAGAAGCTGTGATTACTCCCATCAAAGATGGATGTGAAGATGTTGAAATGTTGGACCAAGTCTTGCATTATTCTTCCACAAAATCCCCTAAGAATGAAACAGATAAAGAACAACAATTACAGCATCAAGAAGAGGTATATATTTTTCCCTTAATGCTAAAAGGGAATGGAATTTTGGTGATTCTAGCCTACTTTTTATTGAAATCATACATAAAATTGAGCACAAAACCTTGTACTTGTGGATCAAAGTATGAGATAGAATTTTTAAGTTTTGGGGAGGTCTGGTTGAGGGTTATTGGATGAAATTTTGCTGTTGTAAAGATGCATAATGTTTTTTTGGCATGATTTAGGGTACTGTTATCAGTAAATGAACACCGAGTTTAATTCACCATAATGTCATGCACTGAAAATATGAGATATATTTTTTTTTCCCCTCAAATTTTAAATTTCGGCTGCTTTGGCTCAGGGTTATTGGATGAAATGCATCATGGTGAATATGCAACCTCTTGTTTTATTCATATAGAGATGCATAGCACCAAGTTTAATTCACCATCATGTCATGCACTGAAAATATGAGATGCATTTTTTTCCCCTTAAATATTAAATTTTGGCTGCTTTGGCTCAGGGTTATTGGATGAAATGCATCATAGGGAATATGCAGCCTCTTGTTTTATTATATAGAGTTGCATAATGTGATGTTGGCATGATTCAGGGTGTTGTTATCAAGAAGAGAACACCTAGTGTAACATACCAAGAGAATATGATGTTGTCAATCCATTTAGCTTTTCATTTCTAAGTATAATGATGCCTATACATCTAACCGACTTAAATATGAAAGACCAATGGGCTGCTTTAAAGAAAATTTCATGAAGTTTCTATCATGTACTGTACATGTGGTATATCTGTTAATAATTATTAATAGATCACAAAACCTTTTCTTGGACTGGTCAATTGGAGTTAAAACATGGTTTAGTTTTATGGAGGAAAATATTATAGACCAATTTGGCTGGGTGAGTTGCCATTGTTTCAGGTTTAGTAACTTCTGTGATTCCTTTGGTCATAACTTTTCTATTTAACTTTAAAATTGCATGCATTATTCTTTTTGCCTAGGTAATATGGGGTCTTGGCAGATAACGTTAATGCATCCATATTTTAGGCTACTCAAAGCTGAACTGATGGATTTTACAAGTCCTTTCCAGCACTGGTCAATATCAATTTGTGCTTATTTGTTAAGCAGACATGGTCTTATTTCCTTTCTGACTAGTTGGCACAGGCTTATGTGTTTTTCTGTCTTTTGCAGGATCATCATAATAGTCAGAAGGAAGATGAGAGGTTAGCAATGCCCTAAACATTCTTCAAAGAACTTAAAAAGAAATATTTGACTGAAATAAAGTTCCTAAATTTTTTATGTTTTATTTGCAGTATATCACAGATGCATTGTACTCAGAAGTCTCAGAATGAAATGCACTACAAAAGCCTGATGCTGGATTCACAAAGTGAAGAGATGAGGACAATGTCAAGGTACAAGGATGACTATAAGAAATCTCCATTTACCAAGAATTTGCGAAACATGAAAAATTTGGCAAGAGTATCCGACATGCGAGCTGATATTTTGGCCAGAAGAAGAGGAATGCCTCTTGTGGAGAACAATTCTGCTTATTCTCAGTCTTCTCGTGTCATTCATAATGTTCCTCACCTGAGTCAAAATGTAAACGAAAAACAATTTGTGCATGTGAGCAGTGTAAGAGGTGAGATTGTCAATGAAGATGTTACTTCTTCACATGCTTACTGTGAAAGAGACCTATGTGATTATGCTGTAAAAAGTTTTGAAAGAGAAAATTCAGTTCTTTCTCTCCGAGTACTTCAAAATAGAGATCTTTCTGTTTCTCGATTAACTTCTGGGAAAGGGCCTTTGCAAAATATCTGTAATATTCCTGCACCTTCAGCACTTCTGGGACCAGTAATGGCAAGGGACTCATCAGTGAGTGGCATAAACAAGGAGACACATAGCAACAGTAAAGTCAGAAAATCCAATCTAAAGTTGTCTGGCCAGCCCTTTCAGGCCTTTGCAAGGAAAAGATTCTTAGAGAAAGCCTTGGCAGAATCTACGGAAAAAATGAAAGCACAGAAAATGCATCAGAATGTTGTGAATGACTGTCTTTCTGCACAAAAACAGTTTGCTGAGAAGGTCAACAACAATGCAGATGTTGGATATGAGAATCAGAATAACAATACTGTAGGTTATTTGCTAGATTTAAATTTGGCTAACGCAAACGCACTTGAGACTGAAGATGAATACAATAAAAGGGTCACTGAAAGTCAGAAAAAACACCAAAAACAATTTAAGACTCCATTGGGAGGGAGGTCTAAAGAAAAGGCAATAAAAATTGCCAAAAGTATGGCACTTATTCAACGAAATGAGATCTTAAAGTCAAAAAGGGGAATCACTCCAACAAATTAGTCATGGAAAGGAATTACTGCAGCATGCGACTGCTCTCTTCTAACATGAAATATCATCATTCATGATTCTTGAGAGATTTATAAAGGAGATTGCATTGATAAATTCCAATACTTTTAATGTGGACCATATCTTTTATAGATGTAAGTATTCATTTCGAATACGTCTCTTTCTTAGTCATTCTTAAATAACTGACTATCACATTAGTCTCAATTTGTTCAGGACATGAGGCAGACAAATGTATATATGCTGATATTTATGGTGTATTCCCATTGTCTGAGACTGTTTTTTACATCGATAACAAATTGTTTGTCTCAACTTTGCAGGTGAACCAAAGTTTATTACAAGAGAGGAGTTGCCCAGCTAAGGCAAATTTTTTGTGCTGTGTAATATATCCATTCATATTCTTTTGAGCAATTCTTTCTGGATGAATTCTCTCTATTCTTAATTCATATCAGTAGAGATGAAAATAAACAATCCAGCAATTGATACTAAGAAGATGATTTTCATTTTCATGCATCAAATCTGAGGTTCTTTTGCTTAATTGAGGTTGTCCAAAGCCGTTCATCCAAGCTCCTAGGATATGGGCAATTCGTTTTATCTTTCATTGATTTTCACTGAAATGTAATTGATGTATTATGCATATTTCTCAGTAATTTTTTAATATGTAATTAGCATATTTGTAAAAGAAGTTAAATCGATTTTCAAGGAACATCAAAGCTTGAATTAAAGCAATAGTCGTGGCTTGAATTAAAACAATTGTAGTGAAATATTCATTGAATCTCTGTTCTTCTCTACAGCCACATCATCCTATTGTAAAGAATATGGAAAGTAGCCTCTACCTTCCATGTCCAGCTGCTATTGTTTGAATGCTAACCAATTTGCTTTGCATTATGTGTGTTTTGGTGTGTAAATGATTTGATGTAGTTGGAAAAGCAATGAATTTGTTTGGATAGCTAAAAGGGGGCTTCTATTTATTGGAATATCTACCTTTCAAAACTAAAAACATGTATAGCAGACATATTCATCCAAATAAGAAACTGCCATGCTTGTCGTATTATCAAAAATGCGTATGTTCAGCCCCCAAGGACTACAATAGTAAAATCATCCCAGATCTATCAACTGGTATATATGATTCAACTAGTATGGGAAATACACATCCCTAACAAAGACAAGTAAAACTTAAGCGCATGGTGCTCAAAGTAAATACCAATGAGCAAAACAACAACATAAAAGGAAACCGTAGGAGAAGTTACATGTCCTCTGAATTTCCAGTTCCATTTTACCAGCCATAATCTGTATTATAGCCCCTCCCTATTGTTTTCTTTTTTATGCTTGATGTGGAATAGACCAATATCTCCAGTTGCGTGATTTCTTTGTTGGTTTGTGCAGCAACGCTATTAGGAAAATTGACAAATGAGAACATGGTTGAGAAAAGGCTGATGGCAAGCACTCTGCATATATGATTCAACTAGTATGGGAAATACACATCCCTAACAAAGACAAGTAAAACTTAAGCGCATGGTGCTCAAAGTAAATACCAATGAGCAAAACAACAACATAAAAGGAAACCGTAGGAGAAGTTACATGTCCTCTGAATTTCCAGTTCCATTTTACCAGCCATAATCTGTATTATAGCCCCTCCCTATTGTTTTCTTTTTTATGCTTGATGTGACTGGAATAGACCAATATCTCCAGTTGCGTGATTTCTTTGTTGGTTTGTGCAGCAACGCTATTAGGAAAATTGACAAATGAGAACATGGTTGAGAAAAGGCTGATGGCATAGCACTCTGCATACCCAATAATTTATTATATGATGATGATTTTTTTTTCAATTGGTTATGATTATATCATGATGATTACATATAATGATGAAATTATATAAATATATGACATGATCATAAATGTCTTGTAATATTGGTTGATATCTCTAAATGATTTAATCAAATTTGGTGGAAATTGACCAATTAGAACCAAATTCAAATTGCATCCATTTTGGCAAGATCATTGAAATTATGATTTAGGGTTTTCTTGAAATCCTGTTCCAGTGAGCTTAGCATCTTTTTTGATGTAGTCTAGGTTAGTTGATCCAGTTAAGGATGACCAACCAAGTAGCTACCAAACAAATTTCGGACACAATAATAATAATTTTAATTTTTTTTAACAACAATAGTCGCTCATAGGTTGAATTTACAATGAGAAATCTCTGATTTCACTTGCTGAAAGTTTAAATCTTTAACAACAATAGATATAATTCACATCTGCTTGATTATAATAAAAAAAATCTCCATAAAACACTTTTGAACAGCCTGGAAATAACCTGTCACAATTGTTGGTCTTGTGCTGAAAACTTCTTTCAACCTGCTACAGCTGTTGTTATTATCCTGAAATTCTCTTTTACTTGCTACAACTGCTGGTATTGTGTCGGAATCTCAATACCAACTCCTCCAGGACCTAAGCCAAATCTCCTCCTCTCTTTGGCTGCTGTAATCCTTTAATCAAACCTGGTCCTCCTCCATTTAGCCGTCTTTTTCTTACTTATAAACTTCTTGCTAGGAAATTGGTAAAATTAAAAAAAAAAAAAAAAAAAAAACTTTAATGCCTTGCCTTTTTTTGGTAGTAAAACAGTTCGAAAAAAATCAATTTAACTTGCAAAAATTTCTTTCCACCTAAGCACTTGCGAATCTAGAGTTCTATTTAAAAAAAATATACAATTTCTTTTTTGAAGCTTAAAATGCAGCATTTTTTTTTTTTTGGAGGGAGGGTGATGTGGGATTGCTTGCATGCCCTTGGATGCTCTTCCATCAGACATCCAAGGTGAGAAAATGTTTAATGGGCAGAAAGCTCATGAACATTTCGTGAGATCTTCAACTGAGGCCCCCTGCTTGAGAACTTTTGAGTCACTCTTCCAAGTTGCTTTTTCTACTGGTTTGCCCAACCACTTGGTGAAATATTCCTTACACTCAAGGTCTTTTGTCTTCTTGACAATCTGCTCATCAAGTATCTTCTCTGATTTCTCTCTTTGTTTCTTCAGCAATTATTGTACCCACTGTTAAAACTTTGAATTTGAACTGATCTTTCTCTCTGTTGATACTTTATTTGCATGGAACTCATATGCATTACTTGAATCAAATTTCCTCACGACCCAATACAGTCTGATCTTTTTCACTTGTGGTTTCCTTTAGAAACTATTTCCTTGCTCAAATGAGTGAAAACTAATTCTACCACTTGGAATTACTTTGCTCTTATGTTGTTATCTGCAACACTCTTGTACTTTACTACACTCTATTGTAGATCCACCTTTACCTCTTTACGTAACTCATGCATATAAGAAGTCTTCTACTACACCACTTTGTCCCTCCTTTGGTGCTAGCACTGCAGGTACTATGCATGCGCTCAAAATCTCATAAATTAGTCCTTTGTCAAAGAGTTCTTGGACTTGCTCCTACACTCCTTGCTCCATTGGTGTCATGCAATAGGTTGCCTTATTTGGCAAGCTAATCCTAAAATAAAAGCAATATAGTGATTGGTGCTCTGCATTGATGGTAATCATCCTGGTAACTCTTTTGGCAAAATATCTTCAAAATCATCAAGTACTTCTCTCAAATCTTATGGTGTTTTATCTTTCTCCACTGCTTTCCCAACTTCTATCGGCTTAGCTATGCATGCATAATATTCTCCTTTCATTGTATCTCTCAAAAATTGCTTACCTATAACAATGCATACTCTAGAACAAATGTCAACATCTTTGCTTTTCTCCCTCAAAGGGCTAAGTGTGTTTTTTACCATCCTTTATGATGCTTATGGTATTCAATCTTCCATCATGCATGGCCTTTCAGTCGAACTGTCATTGTCTGCCAAGCAATACGCAACATTCATCCATAGTCATGATGTCACACAATACCAAATCCTTATGAACCAATTTGAAATTCAATAACAGGTTGTTCGCTTACCAAGATGCTATGCCCTTTTTGAAGCCAAGATACTTTGTAAGGATTTGGATGCTCCCTCCATTGCAAACCTAGTTTGTCAACCATCTCCATGGACACTAGATTGTTTGTGCTTCCACTATCAATTATAACCTTGCAACATTTGTTGTCACACTTGCATATTGTCCGAAATAAGCTCCTTCTTTGGGGTGGTTCCTTATCTTCTTTGGCTGGTTTTAGAAGTACTCTTTTCATGAGCAATGATTCTCCTTGTTCTAGTTCTTTTGTTCTCTCTGGAGATGTAGCACTTTCTTCATCTACATGAGCCATGTGGTTCTAAGTCTCCTTTTCACGATGGTTGGTCTATTGTACTTAAGGGCATTCAAAGGCTCTATGTCCAACTCTTCCGCATTGATAACATTTGCTAGTGAAACCTCTACCTCTTCCTCTACCAAAATCACCTTGGTCACTTGATTCACCTCTTTCATAGTTGCTTTGATTTTCGTCTCCACCTCAAGCTTGTTGCCCTTTGCCACTGGTGGGTTCATTTTTTTCATAGGATGGCTTCCATCTTCCTCTATTATTGCTTTGTTGCTTGCAAGTTAACTTTTCTTCCACCTTGAGTGCATATTGATATGCGTCTTCAATGGATTTCATTTGGAATAGGCCTCTCAACTTGTGTGGCGAATCTTAAGCTATTGACATACCTTGCCACTTTTTCTTCATCATCTTCAACATGACCAACCCTTATGGACAACTTGTAGAATTCTTTGGTATACTCCACCCCCAATTCCTTTTGCTTGAGATTTTGTAGTTTACTAAACAAACCGAGATGATAACCAATATGTAAAAACTTTTATTTTAGCTTGGCAACAAATCTATCCCAAGTTTGTATTTTCTCCTTGCCCCTTCAATGTCTTTCCCATTGCACATGCTCCCATCAAAGCACTGCATGCCACTTCGAATTTGACCTCTTTGAGATCAGCTATGGATTCATAATCAAAGAATTCTATTTCCATTATCCAGTCTATCAGCTCCTCTGGATTCGAACTCCCATTGAAATTCGAGGTATCCAATTTGGATTTGTTCCCAATCTTGGAAATTACTTGTAATAACCATGATTCAGGTTCTTCAATTCCTTCTTCTCTTATTGCCTCTAGGTGACCAACATTTTCATCCTCACTTTTACTCACATCCTCAACATGAACTCATTTCGTTGGGTTGTCTCAATGGCCTCTAATCGTGTAGAGATTCCTCGCAATGCCTCATCTAGATATGCTTATTGGTTTCCAACACCTCTTGAACTTCATCTTCCTTGGTATGCCATAAAAACCTGCTCTAATACCACTTTGATGCAGTTTAAGTTCGTTGATCCAGTTAAGGATAACCAACCAAGCAACTACCAAACAAATTTTGGGCACAATAATAATTATTTTATTTTAATTTTTATTAACAACAATCGTTTACATGTTGTATTTACAATGAAAAATATCTACTTTCACTTGCTGGAAGTTTAAATATTTAACAACAATATATGATTCACAACCACTTGATTATAATAAAAAAAAGACCTCCATAAAACACTTCTGAACAACCTAAAAATAACCTACTAAAGTTACTGGTCTTGTGTCGAAAATTTCTTTCAACCTGCTACAACTGTTGGTCTTATGCCAAAAACTTCTTTCAACCTGCTACAGTTGTTATTATGCCGAAATTCTGCTTCACCTTCTACAACAGCTAGTCTTGTGTCGAAAACTTTTATCAACCTGCTATAGCTGTTGTTATTATATCAGAATTGTCTTTTACCTACTACAACTGTTGGTCTTGTGTCAGAATCAATAGCAACTCCTCCAAGACCCAAACCATATCTCATCCTCATTTCTTTGGCTTCCTCAATCCTTTAATCACGCCTAGTCCTCCAGTCAGTTGTATTTTCCTTATTTATAGACTTCTTACCATCAAATTCGTAAATTTTTAAAAATAAAAATAAAAAATAAAACTCTTTAATGCCCTACCATTTTTGGTAGTAAAGCAGTATGGTAAAACTCAATTTGACATGCAAAAATCTTATTCCATGTAAGCGCCCATGAATCTGAAGTTTTATTTAAAAATAAAAAATAAATTAAATTTAAAATCTTAAAATGCAACACTCTTTTTCTTTTTCTTTTTTTTTGGTGATGTGAGATTGCTCTCATGCCTTGGATGCTCCCGCATCATTTTTTATTTTTTCTTTTTTTTAAGAAGAACTTTATCTTGGATGCCTTGGACATTTTTACCCTTTCCCTTTCTTTGTACCTCTCCTAGTCAAGGGCTTTGACTAACACCATTTAGAATTCACCAATCTAGTTTATCAAAGCTCAAATCACCTTATATTTGGGGCCTGGGATTGCAAAATAGAATCAAAATATTCTCTCTAAGAAAATATAGAAAACAAGAAGACTGACAAACTAACCACCCTCAAGAAGGGATAACACCTAACAATTTTTTTTGAAAACCCATAGAAAAATATATACACAAAAAGGGAAAACAAAAAACTCAAGCTCACAAAACAAAGGGTGATGACAAAGGGTGATGATGTGGCTTTTATTGCTAAAAACCTCAGTCTCCACAAGTCAATAATGCTTAAAAACAACAATTGAAATGAATTGATATATGAGCACGATAGAAATATGTAAAGCAAATTGATCGACAAAATCATGAAATGATCGATTCAGAGGTTCACCCATCACTTTGTTTAGGTTCATGGAAACATGCATATGAGCATATGTTTTACTAAATTCAGGAATAACTATGTAAAGAAATGAAATGTTCTCCCATATGCCACCATGGTTGACAAAAAATCAAGATATGATTGATCTAGAGGTCCACCCATCGCTTCATTTGGGTTCATGGCATCATGCATATGAGCATATTTTTACCATTAAACTCAGGACTAATTTTACAAAGCAAATGAAATGCCCCTCCATATGCCACCATGATTGATGAAAAATCAAGATATGATTTGATCCAGAGGTTCAACTATCACTTCCTTCATGTTAATGGCATCATGCATATGAGCAAACGTTTACTATTAAACTTAGGATTAATTATGTAAGATATGATTGATCCATAGGTTTACCTATTACTTCATTTGGGTTCATGGAATCATGCATATGAGCATATGATTACTATTAAACTCAAGACTAATTATGTAAAGAAAATGAAGTGCCCCCCATATGCCATCATGATTGATGAAAATTCAAGAGATGAGTAATCCAAAGGTTCACTCATCATTTCCTTTGGGTTCATGGAATCATGCATACGAACATTTTTTTGCTATTAAACACGAGATTAATTATGTCAAGAAAATGAACAGCCCCCCATGTGCCACCATGATTGATGAAAAGTCAAGATATGATTATTTCGGAGGTTCACCCATCACTTCATTTGGATTCATGGAATCATGCATATGAGCATATGCTTACTATTAAACACATTACTCTGCCTCTCAAAGTTGCTTGTTGTTAGATTAGAACAATGTGAGCCTACAGTTTAGAGCATCATTACATTGGAAGTAAAGGTGTTTTGAGAAGGATTTACCATCTTAATGGCCCTATATTTTCCTATCTAGATGTCCTTGTGTAAGGATGGAGTTGATAGTCAAGTTGTCATCTCCTTCAACATTCAGTTTCTGACGATTATTAGTGATAATGTTTTGAATATTCTGGAGGAGAGGATTTGACTCAGCCAAGATTCAACATGTCCCTTAACATCCCTAAAAACATGTTGCTATGACCAATATCCTTAGTCACTTATTAGCATAAGCCTCTTTAGTGAAGTTCAATCCATTTAGGATTTCAAAAATATTATTTTTGAGATCAAGTTGTTTGACACCCAAAGGTTGATCAATGTTGAAGCCTTTACTCTATTCCATTATTACAAAAATCGGTTAAAAATCGCGATCCAAAGGTAAAGCAATTTAATCAGCCTCAAGATCGGATTTTTTGAAAACATTGACGATTTTTTCAAAAAAATGGCAAATGAAAAAATAACGATTCTTTGGCAAAAAAATTTCTCGCGATTGCACGAGTAGAGAAAACAACATAATTTATTTTTCTCAATTTTACCTCATTTTACTTCTTCCAAACTTGAGAGAAAGATTTGCTTACTTGCTACCACACCAAACAAAACCCTAAAACTTATCCTAACAACAAATTTTTGGGAGTTTGAAGGAATCTGGTAGCCACCAACAACCACCAAACAACGAAGTTTTTGGAGTTTGAAGGATCCCGATAGCCACCAACATCTACCCAAAGGATTCATTTGAGGTAAGCAAATTGATTTTTTCCTCTTATTCTATTGAATCTATTCCAAATTTCCAAGCATATTTTTTTTCCAAATAAAACCAAATGCAACAAACTAGGGTTTAGAGTTTTTTTTAAGTAATTGTTTGTTGTTATTTGTTGCCTGAAACATGTATGCAAGTCCATCTTTTTAGTTGTCAATGTTTAAACTTCAAACTAGGGTTTAGGTTTTTTTAATAAGTAATTGTTTGTTGTTATTTGTTGCCTGAAATATGTATGCAAGTCCATATTTTTAGTTGTCAATGTTTAAACTTTAAATATTTAAACTTCAAAGTTCAAACTAGGGTTAGGTTTTTTTAAGTAATTGTTTGTTATTATATGTTTCTATGTGAAACCATAGGAAAATGTCAGGGAAAAGAGATAAAAAAAATATAGCATAGAAGTATAGAACATAAGGGAAAAATAAAAGAAAAAATATTTGTAGTTTTTGTGGGTCTATTATACATGGAGGCATATGTCACTTCAATTTTATTTGACAAGGAAAGTAGACAAAAATGTTAGGTTATGCCTAGAAGTTTCAAAGGACGTTGAGAGAAAATGCATGACAATCATTGAAAAAGTGGAGAAAAAGAGAAAATGAAGATAAATCGAGGCCATTTCATTCCCTTTTCTCAGCCTCATACAACTACAAATGCAAGCAACATCTTTAGTCAATTTCACCAAGACAATTCAAGTCCATCAGTCGCATAGCCAAGGAGCGCATAACCAAGGAGCGATATGAATGAGTCTAGAATTGGTGGGAACATTCCACACCAGGGACACAAGCCACACTTGATGGTATGGCCACATGGAACCAAGAGAGGCATAGGGCAACGAGGAAGGCCATTGGCACTTTTTGGTATTTTTTGACTTTCCCTTCAATGTGGAAAGATCTCCATTCTAGCAAGGCATGGTATATGTCATCGTAAGTTGCAACATAGGATTTAAGTTGTCAACTTATGATGGCATTAGGGCCCTATCCTTTGTGAATGCATGGATGGCATTGAGGTTGTTCTTAACGAGAAGTGCAAGGTATGGAACACTAATGGTTGCACTATCATGTTTGATGGGTGGACTAATGGGAGGGGAAGAACCTTAATTAATTTTTTGGTTTCTTCTATAGGAGGAATGACATTCCTCAAGTCAGTGGATGCATCGAAACAAGTTAAGAGTGTTGAAATGCTTACAGGGTTGTTAGGGGAAGTTGTGATGGATGTCAAGGTGGAGAATGTTGTCTGAGTCATCAAGAACAACACAATAACATATGTAGCACCTGGCAAGATGTTGTAGGAGAGATTTTCCACCATTATTTTAACCCCATGTGCAACCCATTGTATTGATTTACTCCTCGAAGACATTAGAAAATTACCTTGGGTGTCAAAGGTTGTACAAAAGTCTAGGGCAATTACAAAATTTATTTTCAACCATTCTTGCATCCTCAACCTCATGAGGCATTTTACTGGTGGGAGGGAGCTAGTGTGGGCTGGAGTTACACGTTTCACAATAATTTTTGTGATATTGCAAAACATTTATAATGCAAGAGGGTCACTGAAGCAAATATTTGTGAATGATGAGTGAATTATGAGCAAGTTGCTAGATATCGATTCTCTAGTGAGAGAGAGAAGGTATATGAATATGTGTTTGAGGACCCCTTCTGGATAGCCATTAATGAAGCCATCATTTTTTAATTAATTTTTTAAATTTTAAATATTTTTTATTTGCAAATCTTGTATTGTCAAATAAATTTATAAATTTTATTTAAATTATTTTTCCTTTTTTAGGTATCAGATCCTTTGGTGAAGGTTTTTCATCTTGTTGATGGAGAAGAATCACCAATGGCATATATATAAGGCTATAGATAGGGTAAAAGAGGCAATGCCTCAGTTTATAGACATGTCCAATGCAATGCAAATATGGTCCCATTTGGAATATTATTGACAAGCGATGGACATTTAAGCTCCATAGCCCTCTTCATGCAACGAGGTAGTACCTCAACCCCAAATATTTTTACTCCAGCACATTCCATGTCGACTATAAGGTGATGGTATGCTTTCGATTATGTGTTGACCACATGTACCCTGATGAAGAAATGAGCACTAAGATACAATCTAAGATGCATTCTTATAAGAAATGTGAGGACATCCTTTTCCCATCCATGATATGTGTTTGATCAAGGTCAACTATGAGGCTAGGTAACCCTCATTAAATGATTGTTTATTTTATCTTTTGATTTTGTTTTAAAAAATAATCTCAATTTATGATTTTATATGTGAATTATTAATTTTTTTTCTTGGTTGTTTCTAGATTTATGGTGGGACGAATTTGGTGCATACACACCCAATCTGTAGCACTTCGCCATTAGCGTTTTATCTCAACCATGCAACACTTCAAGTTGTGAGCGCAATTGAAGTATGTTTGAGCATATACACTCTAAGAAGCGCAATAGGCTTGCACAAGAAAAGTTCAATGATCTTGTGTTTTTTCATTACAACCTTTGCCTCCACCATAAGAAAATTACAAGAACAAGTACCAAGGCTTTTGAACTAGAAAAGATTGATCCATCTAATGATTGGATCATATAGGCACAAAGGAGTAGCAACAAGCTGATCTCTTCACCATAGTTGTGTAGACACCTAAAAATGTCACACTCAATCTCGTGCAGTGATAATTAACTATCAATTGACAAAACATTCACAATTTTTTTTTAATACCCTAAAACCCTAGTTAAACCTAACCCTAGGTTACACTAAACCCTAGGTTACTCTAAACCCTAGGTAAACCTACCCCTAACCACCCACACCCCTCTTCACGCTTTCCTAAGCACCTACCCACCCCCCTTCTTGTAAGCACCCATCCCCTCCTTTAAAGCATTTAAAGGAAATTAATGAAAAATAGTTTTTCCCTCTTCCCTAGGCCTTAGGTGGGCATGGTACACCCATGCCCACTTAATAAGCATAGGTGGGAAGGCCTTATCCCATCACATACCTAATTAAAGGATTTTATCTCTCCTTCCCCCTTTCTACCACCTCACCTACCCCCTGCTCTGACTAGGAATTCTATAAAAGGACCCCATTACCTACAATTTCAAAGGAGGAAGAAATACACAATGTTATGTTACCAAAATCTTCCCATAACCAATGTCTAGCATTTTGAGCATTCAGTACTCTTTCAATCTAGATTCTCTTGCATGTTTGGTGTTTGCAGGTATAATTCAGGAATCTATGACCATTGATGGATGTTTAGCATTTGCCAACAAGATATTTGGGTCAAAAGCCATCCAATTAGAGATTGAAATAGGAAAACATATGGACAGGTCCACCCATCCAAAAAATATACAAACATGTATGTTTTCCCCAAAAAGGTTGTCAAACCTGCCAACCAATTAAGCACTAGCTTTTGCATATGTTTTAGTTTATTATGGTACTTATTTCATGCATTTTACCATATTTTGGAGTCTCCTAGTATGTATCATGAGAGGCCTGATTAAGACATGTTTCTAAACGTTACTTATGTCCACTCCTCTCTAAGATCTCATAGAATACCATTGCAGTGTCGTGAAGATATTTAGTGCTAGGGTCCCTTCTCTTGAAGGCCCTAATTGTAGCCCTCAGGGGTAGATTTGTAAAAGGATATCATCTTATGTAACACCTTTTTATATCAATGAATTAGGTACATTTTCTATTAGTTCAAGATGAATTTGAAAACTTTGAAAACCTAGCAGAGGAGATGGCAACCAAGGCACAAGAAGATGCACAAGCACAAGAAGAGGCACAAGCAAAGCAACAAAGAGAGACTAGAGCTTCTACTAGGGCAAAGGGAAAAGGAATTACAAGACACTAGATAGTGGGCCTATTGAGGCATTTTGACACATTTTGTATTTGTAATATGTTCTGTTTTATATTATAAACAATACAAGATGTGTTTTGTCACTTTCATGTGTAGTAGTTTAAAACTTTGGCCTTAAGCTTGTATCACTTACAGTATTAATATTTGATTTACATAGTGTTAATGCAATGTGATATGCATGAAAAAATCAATAAAAATTTGCATTTTTTTTGTTCTTTTTTGTTAATTTTTTTCCAAATCCTAATTTTTTAAATTCTTTTCCATGTTGATTCCATTATAATTTTGATTTTCAAGAACACAAGCTTATACTGAGGGGGGAGGGTGAACAGTATAAGAGCACTTTTTACTTTTTATCTCAAACCAATATATGCAATGTAAATATAACAATATCAACAGTAGTAATCAAAGCAATGTACACAACACCACACACAATAGAGAAACAACAATTTACGTGGTTCACCCAAAGATGGCTACTTCCACGGAGAAAATATTTCACTAAATTTTTTCAATCAATCTCTTGGGAATCCTTCCTAATTACAATGTTTATGGACCTCTGTCTAAAGGAGATGTTGATCCCCTAAATCTGGTTTGTGGATCTCTATCCATAGGAGAACTCTTTCTCCTCTACTCTGGATGGTGATCCTCTAGAAGACTCTGCCTCCACTGCACTGACTGGTGGATCTCTTTCCACTTGAAGACTCTTGTCCTCACTCAAAATACCTGTCCTCAATGTCCTGGCTGATGGATCTCTATCCAATGGATACTCTATCCTCACTACTTTGTTACCTCAAAGCTCTGTCTCAATGATATATTAAACACAGTCCAATCGGCCTAGCATAGCTCTACTCAATATCTTGCACTAAACATAGTCTAGTAGGTCTAACACAAGTCCACTCAAATCTACATTAAACATAGTCTAGTCGGTCTAGCATAAATATGCTCAATAGGTCCACTTAGAACCTACTCAAATCTGCTCAACAGGTCCACATAGAACCTACACAACTCTACTCAATAGGTCCACATAGAACCTATCCAAATATGCTCACCAGGTCCACATAGAACCTGCTCAACTCTTCTCAACACGTCCACACAAAACCTATCCAAATCTGCTCACCAGGTCCACAAAACTTGCTCAACTCTGCTCAACAGGTCCACACAGAACCTAGCCAAATATTCTCACCAGGTCCACATAGAACCTGCTTAACTCTGCTCAATAGGTCCACATAGGACCTGTCCAAATATGCTCAACAATCTCACACAGAACTTGTCCAAATCTGCTCAACAAGCTCACACAGAACTTGTCCAAATCTGCTCAACAAGCTCACACAGAACTTGTCTAAATCTTCTCAACAAGCTCACATAGAACTTGTCCAAATCTGCTCAACAAGCTCACACAGAACTAGTCTAAATCTACTTAATCACTTTTTCAACTCAAATCAATCTCATAGAAGCATAAAGAGAATTGTTAGAGACTCAATATGTTCTATACTCAAAACTCAATATCTTTCTTAAATCAATATCATAGAAGCATAAAGAGAATCTTTAGAGACTCAATATGTCCTATACTCAAAACTCAATCTCTTTCTCAACTCAATCTCAACTCAAATCAGAATATAAAATAATTTGTTTTATGGAGCTTGAAAAACCACTTCATACACCCACTTGACTAGGCCCAATCAACTCTACTCAACCAATCACTCAAGAAACAACTCTTGCTCAGAAACCCTAGTCCAAGCATGTATCATCCAGCTCAAAATTTTTCCAACAATGCTCAACAACTAATATCACATAACAATGATACTCATGATCTTTTCTATCCCTAGTTCAACTCACTTCAACAACATTGCTTATCAAACAATGTTTTAATCGCAACTCTCAATTCATAAAACCTTGAAGCATCAACTCAAAAAATTTTGAAAAGGAAACCCTAATTAAATACTTTTCTCTCCAAATATGTTTTAAGAAATCAACCAACCACTCAATTATCAAAGGAGAATATTACCCATACCTTTTTGTTGCCAAGGAGTTGTTCACAAAATCTGCCACACTTAAAAATTCCTTTTCCAATATCAATAAGGGTTAGAGGACTTCAATAAAAATCACAATGCAAAATATTACTCTAAATACACCTTATTACTCCAACTTAATTTTAACATCCACCAAGGTCCTTTTAAAATAAAACCCTTATAAAAAATAATAGCCAACAAGTCAAAATAAATCTCAATTAAGACTTTATTATAACTCCTTATACCTCCTAAAGCATAACTCTCAAAACAATAATTTCCAGATTATAAAACTCAAATAATCATCATCACTTAACTTTCAAAATAAACACCACAACCTTTATTTAATAAAGTTTATTAAAAATTAATAAACTCTAAAACAACCTTATCACTCCAACCTTAGGGCATAAACCATAAAATTTAATTCAAAAATTGTACCTACCTCAAGGGGTTTCGATCCCATGACTTACCCTCACCATGAGTGCCTTAGCCACGACTAAGGTTGCCACACAAGCTACATGCTCATTCATAAAGGGGGAAGCACCACATGCTTCATATTTGCACTTCTCCTTGCCCACGTTTAATAAAACATATGCCTTGGGCACTTCCACAACACTGCCACCAAAAACCACTCTGCAAGAATCGAATGCATGACCTCTGTGTTCTCAACGCCTTTGTGCTCTCCAAGCTGCCACTAGGCCACACTACCCAATACGAATTAGGTGGTGGTCTCACTCCATATTATCCTCTGATCCCTTTGCCAATCGATTTAAACCACACGAGCTCGTTTTCACATATGCCACACAACAATCATTCAAGTAAGGATAATTAATGAATGACTTTGGGCATGTATTTATATTGCCCTCCTTTGTCTAAGATGTCAACGCTTTGATTGAATGCATCACGTCGGCGCTCTAAGGCTTCGAAAGCCTTAGTAAAACCCAACCTTTGGGTTTTTAATTATTAAAAACTTTCCGCTCAAATATATTTTATTTCTCTAAAACCCAACCTTAGGGTTTTAATAAAATGAAATTTATCCTTTAAAATCTAATTATATTATAATTAAAAATTATAATATTTAATTAGATTTTTACCACTTTGGTAAATATTATAATAACAATTATAATATTTTTAACCTTCCAATGCTTCGGATGAATTGCTTCCATGGAGAAGTAAAAACCTCTTTCTGACCCAATATTTTTTGTTGTAAAATAAAATATTTTAACCCATTATAAACTTCCATTAAACTTTGCACTCAAACTGAAGAACTCTCATTGGCATCTTGAAATCAATGACAAATTTGGCTTAGGGACTCAAAATGTCCAACAATCTCCCCATTTGTCATTGATGGCAACCCACATTATTTTTACTTGAAACTTGACCTTTATTTTTCCTTTTGCTCCCCCTGGGACATTGCTTCCCCTGGCTCAATGCTCTCTCAAATATCAAATCTCTCCCAAATACACAAATATCTCCCACTTTGATATCAATGGTAAAGGGTCACCTTTGGGGCTCGGGTCTAAGAATGAGCCTCTTAGCTTAGCCCCTCCCCCACCTCCTCATGAGGTGATTAATTCTAGGGAGGGAGTATTTATAATCCTCAAAAACACTGTTCTTTACATTTATTATTTTCCCTTATTTGCTAAGTTTCCTGAATCCTCTGTCTGTTTCTATCCAAGTCATCATCCCTGTTCCTGTCATCATTCATGTTCCTGTTCCTGTTCTTGTTCATATCTAGGTTCCTCTTCCTATTCCTATTCTCATCCATGTTCCTGTTCCTGTTCTTTTTCATGTTCATGTTCTCATCCATGTTCATGTTCATGTTCATGTTCCTGTTCATATTTCTGCATTGTGAAGCCATGTGCACAAACCTGTGACATGAAAAACATCTTTCGTTGAATCTTTCTTGTTTTGACCTCATCGGTCTCCTGTTCTGATTGTTGTTCCATCTATATCTTCTCTGTGCATTGTTCCTATATTTTTTGAACTCTTTATTGTCCAATTCTTCCTCTGATGTCTGACTTTCTCTTACACTGACTTCTTCTGAAGTATCTTTATCTGAAGTTTCCTCTTCAGAACTTGAAGTTAACTCTCCTTCTCGTTTATTTTGAGTTTGTTCAAAACCAAGATCTGTTTTATTTGTTGACCTTCTTTGAACCTTGACTATCTTATCCACAATATTTGAGCTATTCTTGAATCCTTTCATATTGATCTTGGAGTCCTCTAAATCTTCTTTTAGTAGTGCCACTTCTTGTGCTAACTTCTCACATTTCAAGATCATTGCTTCTAACTTATCTTTGAATCTTTTTGCCTTAGCCTTTGATTTTTCTAAATACTTTATGAGCAATCTTCTCTCTTCATCACATTCTTGAAATTGAATTTCAAGTATAAAGTGTTGATTTCTTACCTTATTTACTGTGTCAAGGGCATAGATAAGTTCTCCCTTGAGATCATAACCATTCTCTGCTAAATAATATTCTATTTTTTTGCCTTTGCCCACATCATTACTTTATATTGGCTTGTCTTCTATAGGATCACTTACATCTTCTTCTAGATCCATTATAAGATTTTCATCTGGTCCTTCAAGTGCATTCTCATATTCATCATCACTGAAACTATAACCATCCCTTGTACAATCATCTTCAAGATGTCCAAATTTACCACATCTAAAACACTTGATAATAACTAGAGTTTTTTTTTTAACTAGTTCCTTTTCTTCAACCATAAATAGGACTTCATCTCTATCATTATTTGAAGAACTATAATTACTATAATTTGAGTACTTACTTGCATTGTCCACACAGTAGCTCCTCTTTTGTCTTCGAAAGAACTTCCTTGTCCATATTTGCTTTTCTTTTGGTGCCTGTGTCTTTCTGATTCCTTGTACTTGTGATACTATTTTTCTTCACCATTGTTGTTCTTTGGCTCTTTACAATCTGTTTCAAAATTTCCATACTTTCCACAATTGAAACACTTAACAAATCTTAGATCTATGGGTCTTCTGGAACCTTTTTCTCTTCTACCATAATTTGTTTCTTTATCACTGGATGACTCACTGCTTGATTCTGATTTCTTACCATTTATCTTCTTGTTCGCTTTGAAAGCAACCTCTTTCGGAGGGATAGGATATTTTGTTCTTATCTCAAAAGTTGTAATCATGCCAAGTAAAGAATTTCTTGTCATATTGTCACTATCAATTGATGTTTCTATAGCTGAGACTTTTTAACTATACCTTTTTGGAAGAGTTCTCAAGATCTTATCACAAGCATCTGATTCATCAACCTTAATTCCAATACCTCTCATCTTATGTACAAGTTCTTCAATCTTACTGAGATAGTCACAAATGTTTTCATCATCCCACATTCTTATATTTTCAAATTCTCCTTTGAGATTTTTGATCTTAGCTTTTTTGACACCTTTATCTCCTTCATATATGCCATGCAGTAGTTCCCACATTTCTTTTGTTGTTTTACAATCCATAACCTTCATAGATTATGATATATGCAACCCTTTTATAATTGCATTCATAGCTCTTGAATTTGCATGCATTAGAAGCTTACCTTCATTATCTGTAGGAGGATTGACTGCTGAATCATATCCAAGTTCCACTACATCCCAAACTTCATTGCCAAGTGCCATAAAGTGAAACCTCATCAGCATACACCAATACAAGAAGTCACTTCCATCAAATACTGGTACTATATTATTGATGGACCCATCCTTTTGATCCATTTTGTTCTTGACCACTTTTCCTTGAAGATGTTAAACTCTTCTGAAGGAACCCGCTTTGATACCAATTGAATAACACAAGCTTATACTGAGAGTGGGGGTAAACAGTATAAGAGCACTTTTTACTTTTTCTCTCAAACTAATATATGCAATGTACATATAGCAATATCAACAAAAGTAATCAAAGCAATGTAAACAACACCACACACAATAGAGACACAATAATTTATGTGGTCACCTAAATATGGCTACTTCCACAAAGAAAATCTTTCACTAAATTTTCTCAATAATTCTCTTGGGAATCCTTTCCAATTATAATGTTTATGGACCTCTATCCAAAGGAGATGATTATACCCTAAATCTAGTTTGTGGATCTCTATCCATAGGAGAACTCTTTCTCCTCTGCTCTGGCTGGTGATCCTCTAGAAGACTCTCCCTCCACTACATTGACTAGTGGATCTCTATCCACTTGAAGACTCTTGTCCTCACTCAGAAGACTTATCCTCAATATCCTGGCTGATGGATCTCTATCCACTAGAGACTCTGTCTTCACTGCTCTTTCACCTCCAAAGCTCTGTCTCAATTCTATACTAACCATAGTCCAATCAGTCTAGCACAACTTTTCTCAATATCTTGCTCTAAAAATAGTCTAGTCGATCTAGCACAAGTCCACTCAAATTTACACTAAACATAGTCTAGTAGGTCTAGCATAAATCTGCTCAATAGGTCCACTCAAAACCTACTCAAATCTACTCAATGTTAGCGTACTTAATAGCTATTAGTTATTTTGTCTTTATTTAATTATTTAGCTCACTGTTACAACCATGTAACAGTTCTGTTTCAGCCGTTCAGCCGGTGTGCTATTCCGGCATTGTAAACATTATTTAATCTGCAACATTCAATAAATAACTAGTTCGCAATTTTATCATGGTATCAGAGCTAGCTACAACAATTTTCTACAGGGAAGCTTGAGAAGGTAGACGTGATCGACGGAGCAGCTGCGGACGCAGCTGCGCGCAGGCAGCCAGTACGTCCAGTCGCGATTTAAAAAAAAAAAAAAAATTTAATCGCGCGACGCGCGACCGAGGGAGGGAGCCCCCCATCGCGTGTCCCCCCTGTTGGAGGACGCAGCGCTGTGTCTGCGCTCTGCGCGCGTCCCGCGTTGGAAGACGACGTGCAGGACGCAGAGCGTGTCGTTAGTGCGCGGGACGACAGAGCGTGCCGACTGCGCTCTACACGCGTCCGTTGGAGGACGCACGTGCGTCAACTGCGCTCTGACTCACGCACGGGCCGAGGAGAGAGCGCGCCGCGCGTTAAGGGCGTGGCACCCCCCCCCGTTGGAGGGAGCGGACGGAGCGCCGCGACGCCCGTTGAGCGCGAGCGTTCGCCCCCCCCCCACGTTGAGCGGACGTCCGTCCGCCCAACGCGCTATGCTCGACGCAGCCCCCCCCACGCGTTGAAGGCGGGACGCGGCCCCCCCCCCCGGCGGAATTTTTTCAAAAAAAAAAAAAAAAAAGAAAACAGACCGCCTGCGGAGCGCAGCCGCGAAGCAGAAGCGCGCGACCGAGCAACCGGAGGCCGCAGCAGAGGAGGAGGAGCATCCAAAAGGAGGAGCTCCACTGATCCAAACGGATCAGCCCGCTAGCTCACTTGGCAGTGAGCTGTGCGGTAAGGCTCAGGGAGCCTGCAGGTCGGGGGTTCAAATCCCACCGACTCCCCCCTAAGGTATAATCTTTTTTTTCAAAGTGTTTTTAATTATTATTTTTTAATTACAATTTTTAATTTTAATTTATTTTTTATAGTTTTTTAAACTTTATAAATTAAAATTTAATTTTAATTTATTTTTTTATAAGTTTTAAAACTATATAAATTAAAATTATTTATTTTAATTTTAAATATATAATAATTATTAAAATGCTTTGTTAAAGAGATTTTTTTTAAGGGGGGATATTTTTTTCAAAAAATCAAAGGGGGATTGTGAGTAATTTTTTGAAAAGGCAATTTGGCGAATTGTAAAAGGTGCATTTTCGGCTGCGCCCGACACCTTGTGGGTTATTCTTGTGGGCATTTTTTTTGTTGTATGTTGCATATTTCATTTTTGCACTATAACATTAAAAATTAAAATCAAAACACTCCCTAAGTCCCCGGAATAATTAAAACCCATCCGTGCAATTTATTGCACTGCAGTGTTCGGTATTTGTGATACCTCTAGCCAGCACTTACAGGTAAAGATGTCGTGATTAGGCTACTGTATCTGCCGCCTAATATAGCTGCTATAACGACGTCTGAGCTTGTTCTCTATAAATCGTTGGGGAGAGATAAGTTAGCCATTTTTTGCATTTTTTTACTCCATCCACCACCCTTTATCGCACTTGTGTTTAGGCGTAAATCCTGACGAAGTATTCTTCATAGTGTTTAGGGGAAGTTACGCCCCACACATGAGAAGAATATTCTATGGTAGGTGCCATCAACAAGGCGATTCCCTTTTAGTACCGCTTATGTTCCACGTATCGTATGATCTCTAAAACTCACCTATAGTCTCCCTCACGTAAGGGCGGGTGATTTTTGTTGATATTTCTAAATACCTATAGTTTTCCTCACATAAGGGCAGGTATTTTATACGGTATAACGGCCTAGCAAAAGGTATATCGAAAGGGGGACCAATTGGTGATATAAGGAACCTTCACTATGGCCGTTGTTGCAAAGTTGATGACTGATCCGCATCAGTTATTGAAAGGTCCAAATTATACACCATGGAAACATAAGATGAAGGCAATTCTCCAAATGGAATATTTGTGGGATATTGTTACTGGAGTAGCAACTAGGCCTTCACCAATAGCAGGATCCATAGGTCCTTCCACAGATCAGATAGCTTTTGACAAGAAAGACAGTCGAGCAAAGGTGCTCATTTTGTTTGCTGTTTCAGATGAAGTGCAACCTCATATAGCGACAAAGCAAGTGGTAAAGAGACATGGGATGCCCTTAGAACCATCTATGAGGGAAAGAATGATTCCACCATTCTTCATCTTCAACAACAACTTCATAACCCGAGTTTGAGACAGGGTGAAACAGTTGAACTCTTTCTGTGCAGAGTGTCTGAATTGAAAGAGAAATTGAATTCTTTGGGAGATACTATGGACGAAAAGCTTCTCATTTCACTTGTGATGAGAGCTTTGCCTTCTTCATTTGATATGTTGATCACCTCCATCCAGGTGTCTCAATGACAAATTACCTACATCGAGTTGGTCAATCTGCTTCAACAACAGGAGGCACGCCAACTTCACAAGGATGATTCTTCCAATACAGCCCTATACACCAACAGGAAGGGTTCTAGGAAGAAAGGTAATGGGCAAAAAGGAGGCAACTTTTAGAAAAGAGGAAATTCTCAACAGGATACGAAAGGAAAAGACAAACAACCTCAACAGAAGAAGAGGTGGTGCAAGATCTGTGAGAAAGACAACCATGACACCAACAGGTGTTGGCATAAGAACAAGCAAAAAGGCCAAAACAAACCATAAAATAAAAACAAGCAACCCCAGGTGAATGTTGTTGTTGAAGAATCTGACTCAGATTTTGAATGGGCACACAAGGTGCTCATGACTACCACAGATTCCACATAGAGGGATCCTGTTTGGTATGTCGATTCTAGAGCTAGCAAACATATGACTGGCGACAGATCATGGTTTGAATCATTTGTGGCCAAAGAGGGCAAACCTATCACCATTGTTGATGATAAAACCTACAGGGTTCAGGGAGAGGGTACAGTTTCAGTCACTCTTCCTGATGGCAAGTGTCAGATTGACAAAGTCCTCTATGTTCTGAGATTGGCAAACAATTTGTTGTCAGTGACACAAATTCTGGATAGAAATATGGTTGTCAACTTTCGTGTTGAGAATGGCAAGAAGTGTTGTACTATTACCAGGAAGGGTAAGTAGATTGCAACAGCTTCATATAAGCATGACTTATTTGCACTAGATGCTATCTCTACTCTACATGTTGCCATGACTGTCTCTACCAAGGAGGCAACTTCCCTATGGCACAAGAGATATGGGCATCTTAGTTCTGGCTACTTACTTGAGCTCAGTAAGTATGAGATGGTAAAGGGTCTTCCTTCCATTTTTGCCACATTACCAGTGTGCTCGATCGCTTGGCAGAGCAAGCATAGAGTACCATTTGAGAAGAGCTCAACAAGAGCATGAAAACCTCTGGAGTTAATTCACACCGATCTGTGCGGTCCTTTCACACCCAAAAGTTATGGAGGGAAGAGGTACTTTCAGTTATTCGTAGATGACTACTCACGAAAGATGTGGGTTTTCTTTCTCCAACTGAAATCGAAGCTTTCGCATTCTTCCAGCGAGTTCAAGAAATCCATTGAGAAGGAGTCGGAGCTTCTATTAAAACCCTCCGCTCGGATCGAGGGGGAGAGTTTACCTCTAATGAATTTTTTGCATTCTTAGATAAGCATGGAATCAAGAGACAGCTTAAAATCGCCTATACTCCTCAGAGAAAATGGAGTTGCTGAGAGAAGGAACCGTTCTATCATGGAAATGGTTCGTTGTATGCTCACAGGAGCTACTCTTGGGCAACAATATTGGGCAGAAGATGTCACCACTGCAGTATATCTGTTGAATAGGGCACCCACAAAGGCCCTAAAAGGAATGACTCCACAAGAAGCATGGAGTGGTAGAAAACCCTCCATATCTCATCTACGTATTTTTGGATGTCACGCTTTCATGCACATACCAAAAGAGAAAAGGAAGAAGCTAGATGAGAAAACACTGAGATGTATTTTTCTTGGGTATGATGAGCACTCTAAAGGATATCATTTGATAGATCCTTTGACCAAGAAAATTCATATCAGCAGAGATGTTGTCTTTGATGAAGCTTTCACATCACAGAGCACATCTAAAGTACACCTAGATCTTGTGGAATCTAAGGAAGAGAAGATTCCTTCGTCAACACGAGCAGGAGGTCCTTCTACATCTTCTTCACCACCACCGAAGAAGAACCCAAAATGGTGTACAAATACAATCAGAGACGCAAATTTATCCACTCCTCCCAATTTGAACTTGGATAGACCTCGTACATGCAGTATGGCTCAAAAGGAAAAAGAAGCCAAAGAAACTGGTGAGGTTGATGATATTTGTCAATCTTTTGAGGAAATTTTTGTAACTCCAAGTACAGAAGTAGAGGATATGGATATTTATGATGACAGGGCGTTCATGTCTACCATAGATGATCTTGAACCTGCATCAGTGCAAGATGCTCTTAGTGAGCCTCAGTGGAAGGCCGCTATGGATACAAAGTATGAGTCTTTGATGAAAAATAAAACTTGGAAGCTTGTTGATTTGCCGCATGGAAAGAAACCCATTGGCTGCAAATGGGTATATAAAGTCAAGTACAAGGCAGATGGAACAATTGATAAGCATAAGGCCCGTCTTGTTGCAAAGGGCTATGCTCAAAAGGAAGGCATTGACTATGAGGAAACTTTTGCACCTACTGCTCGGATGACCACAATTCAGGTTATGTGTGCTATGGCAGCACAATATGGGTGGAAAGTTCACCATATGGATGTCAAAAGTGCCTTTCTAAATGGTGATCTCCAAGAAGAAGTCTACATGACTCAGCCAAAAGGATTTGAAGTGGAAGGCCAAGAGCAGAAGGTTTGCAAATTGGTCAAATCCTTATATGGTCTGAAACAAGCTCCTCAAGCTTGGTATATAAAAATGGACAATCACCTTATGCAGCATGGATTTAAGAGATTTTCGTCAGATGCAAACCTCTATTTCAAGAAACAGGGTTCTAAGATAGTGTTGCTTGTACTCTATGTGGATGATCTGCTCATTACAGGGAGTTCAAAAACTATGATCTCTACTATCAAAAGAAACTTGTGCAAATATTTTGAGATGACAGATCTCGGACTTCTCCATTACTGTCTTGGTCTGGAATTCAGCCAGAAGGAGCACTCCATCAAAGTGTCTCAGAAAAAATATGCCAAGACATTGCTGGAAAAATATCTCATGACTGATTGCAAGCCAATGGCAACTCCGATGGAGAATGGAATTCAGTTATTGCGATATGATGATTCACCTCAGGTAGATGGTACTCTCTATTGAAAGTTGATTGGGAGTCTCATATATCTGACCAATACTAGGCCAGATCTCGTATTTGCTGTCAACTATCTTTCAAGATTCATGCAGGAGCCTAAGACCACTCATTAGAAAGCAGCAAAATGTGTTCTTAACTATGTCCGTGGTACTATGGAATATGGCCTAGAATACAAGAGGAACAACAAATTCTTCTTGCAAGGATACATGGACTCTGACTATGCTGGATCATTTGATGATCGCAAGTCAACTTCTGGATACATTTTTCATCTGGGATTCGGTCCTGTCTCTTGGCACAGCAAGAAGCAACAGGTGGTTGCTATTTCATCAACAGAGGCAGAATATCATGCCGCACATGAAGCTGTGTGCGAAGTGATATGGTTGCGTCGCATTCTGACAAGTATGGGCCATCCATCAAAATCTCCAATACACTTGTTTTGCGATAATCAAGGTGTTTTGAACCTCGTCAAGAATCCAGTCCATCATGAAAGAACAAAGCACATTGACACACAATGTCATTTCATTCGAGATGAAGTTCCAAAGCACCAAATTCAGCTTCAACACATTCCCACCGATGCTCAAGTTGCAGACATTTTCACTAAGGCACTTGGACGTGTCAAATTTGAATTTTTTCACAGCTCACTTTGTATTGCAAAATAATGTAAGGGGATGTTAGTATAGCTATTAGTTATTACATTACCCAAATAATGTAATAAAGGGGGATGTTAGCGTACTTAATAGCTATTAGTTATTTTGTCTTTATTTAATTATTTAGCTCACTGTTACAACCATGTAACAGTTCTGTTTCAGCCGTTCAGCCGGTGTGCTATTTCGGCATTGTAAACATTATTTAATCTGCAACATTCAATAAACAACTAGTTCGCAATTTTATCACTCAATAGGTCCATATATAACCTACACAACTTTGCTCAATAGGTCCACATAAAACCTATCTAAATCTGCTCACTAGGTCCACATAGAACCTGCTCCACTCTGCCCAACAGATCCACACAAAACTTGTCCAAATATGCTCACCAGGTCCACACAAAACCTGCTCAACTTTTCTCAATAGGTCCACACAGAACCTATCCATATCTGTTCACCAAGTCCACACAAAACCTTCTCAACTCTACTCAACAAGTTCACATAGAACCTGTCCAAATCTGCTCAACAAGATCACACAAAACTTGTCCAAATTTGCTCAACAAGCTCACATAGAACTTGTCCAAATCTTCTCAACAAGCTCACATAGAACTTGTCCAAATTTTCTCAACAAGCTCACACAAAACTTGTCCAAATATGCTCAATAAGTTCACATAGAACTTGTCCAAATCTGCTCAATAAGATCACACAGAACTTGTCCAAATTTGCTCAATCACTTTCTCAACTCAAATCAATCTCATATAAGCATAAAGAGAATTGTTAGAGACTCAATATGTTCTATACTCAAAACTTAATCTCTTTCTTAACTCAATCTCATAGAAGCATAAAGAGAATTGTTAAACACTTAATATGTTCTATACTCAAAACTAAATCTCTTTCTCAATTCAATATCAACTCAAATCAGAATATAAAATAGTTTGTTTTATGGAGCTTGAACAACCACTTCATACACCCACTTGACTAGGCCCAATAAACTCTACTCAACCAATCACTCAAGAAACAACTCTTGCTCACAAACCCTAGTCCAAGAATGTATCATCCAAATCAAAATGTTTCCAACAATGCTCAACAACTAATCTCACATAACAATGATACTCATGATCTTTTCTATCCCTAGTTCAACTCATTTCAACAACATTGCTCATCAAACAATATTTTAACCACAACTCTCAATTCAGAAAACCTTGAAGCATCAACTCAAAAACTTTCGAAAAGGAAACCCTAATTAAATCATTTTCTCTCCAAAGATGTTTTAAGAAATCAACCAACCACTCAATTATCAAATGAGAATATTGCCCATACCTTTTTGTTTCCAAGGAGTTGTTCAGAAAATCTGCCACACTTAAAATTCCTTTCCCAATCTCAATAAGGGTTAGAGGACTTCAATAAAAATCACAATATAAAATATTGCTCTAAATACACTTTATTACTCCAAATCAATTTTAACATCCACCAAGGTTCTTTTAAAAGAAAACCCTTATAAAAAATAATAGCCAACAAGTCTTAAAATAAATCTCAATTAAGACTTTATTATAACTCCTTATACCTCCTAAAACATAACTCTCAAAATAACAATTTCCACATTATAAAACTCAAATAATCATCAACACTTCACTTTCAAAAATCAATCACCACAACCTTTATTTAATAAAGTTTATTAAAAATTAATAAACTCTAAAACAACCTTATCACTCCAACCTTAGGGCATAAACCATAAAATTTAATTCAAAAATCGTACCTGCCTCAAGGGGTTTCGATCCCACGACTTGCCCTCATTGCGAGTGCCTTAGCTACAGCTAAGGTTTCCACACGAGATAAACGCTCATTCACAAAGGGGGAAGCACCATGTGCTTCCTCTTTGCACTTCTCCTTGCCCACATTTAATAAAACGTGCGCCTTGGGCGCTTCCACAACACTGCCACCAAAAACCACTCCGTGAGAATCGAACGCACGACCTCCATGCTCTCAACGCCTTTGCGCTCTCCAAGATGCCACTAGGCCACACTGCCCAATACAAATTGGGGGGTGGTATCACTCTGTATTATCCTCTTCCCTTTGCCAATCGATTTATACCATACGAGCTCATTTTCGCATATGCCACACAACAATAATTCGAGCAAGGATGATTAATGAATGACTTTGGGCATGTATTTATATTGCCCTCCTTCTTTGTCTAAGATATCGGTACTTTGATTTAATGCATCACGTTGGCACTCTAAGGTTTCGAAAGCCTTAGTAAAACACAACCTTTGGGTTTTTAATTATTAAAAAATTTGCGCTCGAATATATTTTATTTCTCTAAAATCCAACCTTAGGGTTTTAATCAAATGAACTTTATCCTTTAAAATCTAATTATATTATAATATTTAATTAGATTTTTACCACTTTGGTAAATATTATAATAACAATTATAATATTTTTAACCTTCCAATGCTTCGGATGAATTGCTTCAATGGAGAAGTACAAACCTCTTTTTGACCCAATCTTTTTGGGTGTAAAATAAAATATTTTAACCCATTATAAACTTCCATTAAACATTGCACTCGAACTGAAGAAGAACTCTCACTGGCATCTTGACATCAATCATAACTTTGGCTTAGGGACTCAAAATGTCCAGCATATTTTTCAACTATTCTCTGTTCCTAGTATTTTGTTGTTGAGCACTGGACCAAATAGAACAAGTAGTTGCAGAAGACAACTTGTAATTCAAAAATTTCATCTATTTGTAGACTTTTAGTCAACTTAGGAATTAGGAACGTAGAAAATTTTTGCTCTAAAATGTTTGAAAGGCAAGGTCATCTTAATTTAATAGTTAGAATGAATTGTTATGATTGTTGTTAATCTCTGGAGGATATGTTGAGTGTTTCTATTTTTGGATTTTTTAAATAAAATTGTAAAGAAACAATAATAAATTTGCTTGGAAGTTTTGTGAAATGCATTGTATAGCATATATTCATGTTTGAAAGTTTAATGTATTATTTAGACTCTTTAATAATGTGAACTCTTCATGGATTATGCAGATTAACATTCAAAAATTGAAATATAACTTCTAATTTCTTTGTGATTTCTAGCAGACTTATCATTTATACCTTTTCCAGTAGATACTTCATAATGTGTTTTTAATAGGTTAAACATAGGGATATTTACATTCTTTTTCATGTGCCCAAATACCCTTGTAGGTTCTTGTATATTTCAAATAGCATATCCAACTAATGTCAATAAATAATGCAAGATTGTCATGGTATTTGAATTTTTATTTTACAATTAAAGGAAGAAATTATGGATGATACCAATATAAAATTTCATTATGTTATTCTCTTCATAATTTTATCATTTCTCTCTATACCCCTTGTGCATACAGAGACACAAATGAGCAATGCATTAGTTTAACCATGTGCTTATGGAAATATTAAAGGAATAGTAACAACACTCAAGTAGAAGTAGATTTGATATCTATCTATATATACAATTGAAATGGGTTTCACCTATATTACATCACAACCACATATCTGTATTACAATAGCTTGACAATGATGCATGAATTACTTGGTAATATTTAAAACTTGATCCCATGAAAATCAAGAAATTTAACCCATTGAACTCATCATGCTATTTGATGACTATATTTCTACACTATTGATAATCAACATTAGTTTATAATGGTTGGAAGTTAAAGATAAACTACTCGATTTTTGGTTGTATATTTAAACATATCACTATTCTAATCAAGGTATTTCATCACCATTTAATTCTGATGAGCTTGGAAATGTGAAAATAGGGCAATTGATAATTTTATCAAAACTGTTTGCTTTGGGTTGTATGTCTTCAGATGAATGTGTTTGTTTTGAATCTTGACTTTTGAAGGTCTTTTTCTAACCTAACTGGGTGTTACATTATATAATATATAGGTGGTCCCATTCAAGTTGTGCATGCCCCCTATAACCAAGGGTACCATTCAAGTCATGCATACATCCTATAAAGCCTCTATTATCATTTTATTTTTGAAAATTATGCCCTAGTTTGGTTGAGAGAAATAAGACAGTTAATTACACATATGGAAATAACACGCGAGTGCTTCTATTTAGGTGTTTGCCATATAAATGATCTCTAAAATGTTTTAATATTTTTTTAAAAAATAAACTTTAGTTAGAAGCATTTGCTTCTTATTCTCATGAGTATCGTTAATGTAAGTGCCTTAGTGTTCTCACAACCATTTTTAGAAGCAATATTCTTTAGAAGACTGACTTTTAGCTTTTAAAAGGCGAAAGGCGGTCACCGAGGGATGGATCACGGAGATCCATTTTTAGAGTTTGCATGGTCTTAGCTTGAAAAAACTATTTAGAAAACCCTTCAATTGTTGGAAGATATATGAGTGGTATATTTTCTTTAATTATTAGACGTTGATATTACAAAAGGTACTAATGTACAATGTAGGAGAGACATGCAAAAGTCCTTACCTTATTTTTATTTGAAATAGAAATACAAAACATTGTATACTAATTTGTTATAAAAAAAATCCATCAAATTGATTTTTAATTTAATAAACTTAAAAATTGTGCTTTAATTTTTAAAACATGAGTGTAAAAATTATCTTGATATTTTATGTAAAAACAAACAAATGCAAAAAAATGGTATACTAAGAATTTTTAGAGGTATATTGGTGGTATTGTGGCATGAGAGCCATTGTGAAGAACTTTATTTTATTTATAGAAACTATAACATCTACGAAGTATCCATGACAATGATTTTACATTAAAAAGTTGTTTTTAATACTTACTTGATTGGAAGGTTTGAGGTGTAGACCAATTGGTTTGACCAAACCCCGTAAGGGGGCGGAGGTCCAAGGTTCAAATATTGGGTCTCGTCGGACTGAACACTTTTCCCTTTCCTAGTGCTTTAAGCGGCGTAAAAGGTTTAAAATGATTGTGGCATGGTGGTTATAGGGGCGGATTATGCAAAGATATGTGTGGAAACTTTTGAGACGGACATCACAAAATACTATGGCGAGCATAAAAACCAACAACCTACCCGGATTTGTGGTAGCTATCGATTCCACCATATAATATTAAAAAAATACTTGCTTGAATGGCTTAAATTGAATCTCTAATTTCCATCTCCTAGGACAAATGATAAAAAGTAGTTGTTTGAATGATTGTTGGGCTCTTTTTGGATATAACATCTCTAAAGAGGATGAGTTGATCTACCTCAAGATTACCAAGGATGAAGATAAGAAAGAGTTTCAAATGTATGACCTCTTTAAAGAAATGTGGCTCCATTCAAGTTGTGCATGCATCCTATAAATAGGTGGCTCCATTTAGGTTGTGCATGCATCCTATAAATAGGTGGCTCCATTTAGGTTGTGCATGCATCCTATAAATAGGTGGTTCCATTTAGGTTGTGCATGCATCCTATAAATAGTTGGATCCATTTAAGCTATGCATACATCCTATAAAGTCTCTATTATCATTTTACTCTTGAAAATAAGGCCCAATTTTGGCTGTGAGAAATATAGCACTTGGTTAATCACACATGAAAATAACCCCAAAGTGGTTCTATCTAGGTTTTTGCTATATAAAATGATCTTTGAAATCTTGATATTTTTGGACAAAACAAACTTGATTTAGAAGCATTTGCTTCTTGTTTCATGAGGGTCATTAATTTATGTGCCCTAGTTTTCTCATAACCATCACTGGGTGTAATTTTTAGAGTATGCAATAATGTGAGAATTTTGTATGCATTATTTCAAATTATGTATTTACCCCAATTTCAAAAATTCTTAGCTTGAGAAAATCTATTTAGAACACCCTTCAATTATTAAAATTTACAAGAGACTAATACATTGTTTCTTATAAGTAACATTAATATTCCAAAAGGCATTAATATAGGAGAGAAGTGTAAAAGTCTATAACATAATTTTTTAAATTGAAATGCAAAATTTTATATACTATTTTTTTGAAAAATGTGTCAAATTAATTCGTTAGTTAGAAAGCTCAAAATTGTGCCTTAAATATTAAAACATTATTGCAAAAAATGACCTAATATTTGAGGTAAAAAATAAAAGTAAAAATGTGGTTTATTGAGAATTTTTAGAGGTATATTGGTGGTATGGGTATGAGAACCATTGTAAAGAACTTTTATCTGATTTGAAGAAACTATATCATGTAAGAAATATCCATGACATTGATTTTAACACAAACAAGTTGTGTTTAATGCTTGCTTGATTGGCATAGATTGATTCTCTCATTTCCATATTAGAGAACAAATGATAAAAGGTAGTTGTTTTAGTGATTGTTGGGCTCTTTTTGGACATAAAATATTTCAATAGGATGAGTTGATCTACCTCAAGATTGCCAAGAATGGAGATAAAAAAGAGTATTAAAGGTATGACCATTTTAAAGAAATGTGACTCCATTCAAGTTGTACATGCATCCTATAAATAGGCGGCCCCATTTAAGTTGTGTGTACATATTATAAAGTCTCTATTATCATTTTACTCTTAAAAATAATGCATCCTATCAACTAGTCTTACTCACAAAAATAGTACCTAAGTGCTTCTATCTAGGTTTTTGTTATATAAAATAATGTTTGAAATATTGATATTTTTGGACGAAACAAACTTGAGTGAGAAGCATTTGCTTCCTTGTGTCATGAGTGTCATTAATGTAAGTATTCTAGTTTTCTCACAGCCATCATTGGGCGTAATTTTTGAAGTCTGCATAAATGTGAGGATTTTGTATGCATTATTTTAAATTATGCATTTATTGCCATTTAAAAAAGTCTTAGATTGATCAAATATATTTAGAATATCCTTCAATCTTAAGAAGAGAGTTATTCATATTGAAAAGGATAACTACAACAACAAAAAAACAACTACAACAATGTGTAGAGCTTAAAAAAATACATAGTGAAAATATAGTAAGAAGACACCTAACAAAGTTGAGATGGAGGTCCACATTATATTTTTATAAAATCCTTGCAAAAATTCTTGCTTTCTCAATCCACACATCACACCCAATCTATGCAACCCAATAGTCACCACTTAGTTGTATTATAATCCTCACGTCCTCTTTTCTTTTTGTAGACACCAAAACAACACCAATCCGATTATGTGACAACAAGCACTGATCAAACTAACACACAGCCCCCAGGGCAGCCCTCAGAGGTTAAACAGTGGTTCTAACCACTCACACAGTAGTTTTGCAAGTCAAAAATCAATTTGGCACCTTTTAGACACTCAACTTCTTATTCGTCCCACCCAGGGACGAGTGCGGATTTGTACTCGTCCTACCCAGGGACGAGTGCGGATTGATACTCGTCTCACCCAGGGACGATTACTAGCGCTCGCTTTGGGGTGGGACGAATGTCAAGTTTGACCGGCAAAAAGTCAAATCTCGGCATGTAACAACTCAGAACTGCCACTTAGCTTTTCCTGCATGACATAGGAGTGCGAGTGAGTTCTTTTGACAACTCATATCTGCCAATTGACGTTCCCTTCATTGCATGGGAATAAGAGTGAGCTTTTTAAGACAACTCAGATTTGCCACTTAGCTATCCCTTCATTGCATGGGAGTGCAAGTGAGCTTTTCTAAAACATACAAAGACATGCACAGGAGACGAGTTAAGAATCCCTTGATCAAGAAGAAGTCTTTCTTTCAAGCAAAAAGCATTCATGCAAAGAAACACTTTTGCATGTTAATTCAAAGAGACCCCTTGGGTCTATAAAATGGTGAGTTTCCTCACCCAAAAGATATACCGAGAAGGAGCATTTTGAGCGACGAAGTGCTGCTAATTCATTTACTTGCGATTTGTGTTTTCAACATCCATAATCTCTTAATCGAAAGAGAGGTTATTGGGTGACTTTTGAAGGCACGAATCAAGAACCAACACCGATTTTCTCACCACAATATTCTACCAATTTTCCGACAACACATCACATCAGGTTTCGGACCCATCCTAAGCGGATTGGTGTCGAAGCAAAGTTTCACCCGCGGGTGGTTTGCCTTCGGGCACCCCCCCGCTTTATTTCTTTTATAGTATTTAGCTAGTTTCATGTTTATGCTTTTGTCAAGTCTTCATTTCATTTAGATTCATTTTAACCATAGTTAGATTTATCTTTTATTTTTCATACACAGGTGCTACTAATTCTTTGTTTGTTTCTTTGAACGTAGATTTGCAGCATTAGAGGAGCAGCGAGGAATCGACCTTTACCAACGCAAGCGGCGACAACGTTTTGGTTCGCCCATCTTATATGTGGGCACGCGGAAGAAGGAATTCTAAAACAAGTTGTAAAAGAGCAATATTTAACGCTCCTATCCCCTAAAAAGGAAGGAGACGCATTGTAACACGAATTTGCAAAGCATATCAATAAAAGGGCCGATTTTTATATTGCTTTAATATCTTGTGTTCATGTTCTTTCTTTTTATGCAATTTTCAATAACATAGGGTTTAAGCGTTATTTTAGTTTCATTTACATTGCATTTTTAGTTTATCCTTTTTGTTTCCGGAATCTCTCCAAGTCAGGCCTTTAATAGACAAGAATTTAGAACCCCTTCCCTAAGGGAAACTCATGAGCAACAAGAATCTTTTCAAGACAATAACATATCTATACCACCTGGTCTAAGCACGAGGCCTCCTTTGGAAGTTCATTTTGGATGGCCTAGTGATGAAGCATTGTGTAATGCTATGGAACAACAAAGGGTCCAAAAGGAAGAACCATATGATTTTGTGGTTCCTAATTTACCCCCAATTAATGTCAGACATAGTAGACCATATCCAGAACAGTAGGTTCTCCCTACAGGGCAAGACAATTCTGCCCGCACTTTTTATGCATATCATAGAGAGAGAGAGGAAGATCACTACATTCCTCCAGAACAGTATCCAGTGTCGAAACGATGCACGTCTGCACCTGCTTTATATCCAGATCGCTTATTGAGACCAGAGTTTCAAGTTAATGCGGCCAACCTCGACAGAGGGAAGCAACATATAGGGGTCTCAGAGCACCATAATCGAAATAGATATGTAGGAGAGACATCTAGGCCTATAAAACAAGAGACAACAGAACAAAATGATTTGGCATTTACACAACTAGCCGCCCGCCAAGCACAAATCACGCGGCTTAGGCAAGAACAACAGGAATTAGAACATTTGTGTCGCCTTGATCAAGAGCGCATTCAGCGTCAGATAGCTGAATTGTTTCACAACCATGCGCCTGAGAGGGCCCCAGTCCCTCGTGCACAACAATCTGAGATGTATGTGAGGCACAACCCCTTAGTGCGAGATAGGTCTCCGTGACCACGGCAAGCACTGCCTCCAGGACCTCTTAGACCTGAGCGGGAGGCCATTCCCCGCAACCATGATGGGCATCCTCCGCGGGCACCCGTCCATGTTTACAGGCCTAGGCCAAACACTCCTCAAGAAGATTATGAGGATTATTACCAAGAAGAAGAGCGGGCTGAAATGCCCTATCAAGGCAGAAGGGATGCTACCCATTTATCCATTCAAAGGCCTCAGGTTCCCCGCAACCCACAGCGGGAACAAACTAAGGAGGAGGAAATTATATCCTTCGATGCCTACAAAGTGTTGTTAGAACGCTTGGAGAATATGGAACTTAAGACTGGTGGGCCTCAAAAGCCTACCTTACGCCAACTTCGTAGTCATCCGATACATCCATCAGTGCCAACACCTCCATACCCCGAACATTTCAAGTTGCCCCAGTTGGCACTCTTTAAAGGGGATGAGGATGCTCAAGAGCATGTGACACGATTTTTGAGCCAATGCTTTGGTATACAAGACAATGATGCATTGCTATTGAGAACATTCATAACCACATTCGCAGGATCTGCCTCGGATTGGTTTACCCATCTACCGAAGCATAGCATCTACAACTTAGATCAACTAGTGGACGCGTTCCTAGAACGTTTTGCTTTCAATACAAAGAAAAAGGCGTCACTCAGTGATCTAGCTAGCCTCAAACAGTATGAGGAGGAGTCTATGGTGGCATATGGGAATCGGTGGAGGACGGTGCTTTCAAAGTTGTCCTACCTCCCTCCTATGTCCGACCTAACTCAAATGTTCGCAAAGAGCTGTTTGCGATCGATCTCTGTGCTATTGCAGCTGCAACAATACGCCACTTTAGAAGAAGCTCTGGCGCAAGCTAGACGTATCGAAGAGATCAAGATACAGGATGGCAAAATTGCCAAGCCTAAGAAAAAAGAGTGGAACAAGAGCACCAAAATAGGGAATACGCAACAGAAACCCGCCGCGGTCAATCAAGTTGCTATTAATGCCCCTACGCCTGCCCAAGCAACACAGCCTCCAAAGGCTAATTATCAGGCGGTGCCTCACAATAATTATGAGAAAGATAACAAGAAGCAGGATCAAAATCAACAGCATCGCCCCAAGCGACAATTTACACCATACACTGAGTCTAGGGATTCCTTGTTTGACCGTTTGTCAACGGCAAACTTGATTAATCTGCCAGATATTCCAACAATTGATCCTAATGCGCCAAAGCCTAAGGGCTACAGAGAGGATCTTTTCTATAGATTCCATAGAAGGAAAGGGCATGACCTTAATGTCTGTTGGACGTTTAAAGGTTTAGTGCAAGATCTCATTGATAATCACACATTGGTAGTGGATAACCCCATCGCACCCAACAACCAACAAATGGGTGTTTTCAAAGATCCTTTACCCACACATGATGCACAAACAAAACCTTTGCATGTCAACGAAGTGCAACAGAGTTGCCCCATGGAGGGGTATGTTGGAATGATTAGCATTGTGACAAGAAACAAGAGACACCCAGGAGTTGTCCCTGCAACAGCCACTAGGGAAGCTTCATCCACGTCACAACATCAACCAAATCCTACACAGTTGCCCCCACCTAGACCAGTGGCCACGATTCGAACTAGACTTACTCAAAGTCTACGGACCACATCGGCTAGGCTCTCCATTTATGAGCTTATTCAACAATCAGCGCCCCATCGGGAAGCTCTTATGGAGATATTAAAGGCAATTGAATTGCAACCCCACGAAGCGGATTCGTTCAACAATTTTGTGGGGCATGTCAAACGGTGTCATTGAACTAGTCATTACCTTCGGGGAAGATGAGCTAAAAATGGTGACTGGAGATGTAGCGGATCCACCCCTGCACGTTATTGCGCGGGTCAACGGGACTCCATACAAACGGGTGTTGATAGACACTGGTTCGTCCAGTAACCTTATTACAACCGCTGCACTTGAAACATTTGAAACTACCGACCTCTCACATTGCACCTTCCACTTATACCCTTCGAGCATTTAATGATGCGATATGCTCGACAGATTGGCACAATTGTCCCGCCCATCCAAGTGGGACAAAAGACCATTCATACATTGTGCCACATTTTAGAAGGTGAGATGGCTTACAATATCTTGCTTGGGCGGCCTTGGATCCGAGATATGAAGTGTGTCCCTTCAATTGCTCATCAATGTTTGAAGTATACATTTGAAGGACAAGTGCATGTGGTCCCCGTAGATTTGGAACCTTTTAAGTATTGCAACTCAGTGCAAATCATGCCGCAGTCGACCCTTCCTTCAACGCATGTGGATTTCCGGTTAAATCCATCTAAACGGGGTCCGACTAAGCAAGAATCTCCATCACCAAGTCAATAAAATTCTCAGGCGGGATCATCTTCTTCATCCAGTCCTCCAACAACGACGCCACCTACGGTGGCCACACCAACGGACAAAGGAAAGAAGCCCCTGGAAGCGGAACCACCTTTAGTCTCCAACATCTCTACAGAAGAGACGCCTAATAGAATGGAAGTTGAGACGCCTAGTTCACCCCACATGGAGTGGACTCAAGGAGAACTCCCATTCGCTTCCCCTCAATCGCCAACGATTACTGTTGAGATGTCTAACACAGGCATGGGGGGAGTACATAGTGCGCAATGTTGTTGCAACGCCCACACTTCAGTCTATGCAAGACATGGGACGACCTCGACTCCCCATAGGCTCCGTGGTTCCTTTAGGCTACCCACCTAATCAGACAAACTTTATTTTTGGGGGCCTGGATCATGGTGTTGAACCTTCCCGAAAAGAAGAGGAAGATGAAGATCCATTTGTGGAAGATGTCAACTATCTGGCTAACCCAGACTTCGCATTACGATATCTTAGCCAATGCAATTGGCATGGATACGGGTTAGGCCGGTATGAACAAGGAATGCGTGTTTTGTGTCAACCAAGATACCAAATGCCTTATGATAAATCAGGAGTCGGGTTTAATCACCCTTTGCCCCTCGACATCTTGGTCGAAAACATGCAAGGCCTAGGGATAGGCAACAAGGATGGGTTGGCATCAGATCCATATGTCAATCCAAATACAACTTATACACTGGGGGATTATTTCCCATTACAAACAAATAACCTTGTTGACCTCACCAACCCTTTCCCTACGGCTGAACAAGGAGAAAACTCATGGACTCACCCACAAGGGGAAGATGGACAAGACCACGAAGGGTCTTCTGAAGATGAGTCGGAGTACGATCATTCGCATGAATATCCAATGAATAACGATCAGGAGGACTTCCTGATGATGTTCCCATTGAATGATCCTAGTGAGCATAGGCTACCTCAACAACAACAAAATCCTTTGGACATAGATGACATGTTTGAACACTTACACATAGATCCAAGACCTAGGAGGCATTTCAACTTGGCACAGTTATAGCAATTACTGCACCCGCCACTCCAGGCATACAACGAGCATCTTTCGCCTGGAGACCCTATCAAACCATCAGTACCTAGGGCAGACCCTGTTTGTAGGTCCGCGCATAGGGCTGATCCCTTTGTGCCAGTGCCTACAGAGCCGGATCCAAAGCACCAAGAACATCTAGAATGTCAGAGTTGTCACATTTGCGGTAATGGAGATTACAATCATTTCATCAACATGGTCTCCATTGACTTGACCGCCCCCATCCATGATCCAGCCAATCCAACACGATTATTGCATCTAGACATAGAAGCTATCGATTGGGATCACGTTGACACACCACCATCTCCATCAGAGTATTGGCCTTGCGATGGGATGTTTCATTTCACTCCAGGACAGACTCAGGATGTCTTCCATGCTGAAGAGGAACTTGACGTTCCTAATGACGATCTTAATTCAGCAAACGATATCCATCTAATCCCAATTCCACACCAGTTGGAAGACGGATCCCATATGTCAGTTGAAGCAACGACTGATGTAGACATCGACACAGATCCAATGAATCCATGGATTCTCAAGCTGGGGGTAAGTCTTTCCCCCGAAGAGCGAGCCGATTATGTTGCCCTTCTTAAGGAAAAGAAGGAGGTTTTTGCATGGTCATACAAGGATATGCCGGGACTAGACCCACAACTAGTCACGCACAATTTAACGCTTGATCCGACAATCAAGCCAATCAAGCAAAAACTACGCAAGATGCATCCAACAGTGGCCTTAATGGTAAAATATGAGTTACAAAAGTTGTTGGATGCCCAGTTTGTCATCTGTGTGGATTATCCGCCATGGTTGTCTAACATGGTTCCTGTCAAGAAGCCCGACGGGAGGATTCGCATATGCACCGATTTTCGAGATCTTAACAAAGCGAGTCCTAAGGATGATTTTCCCTTGCCGAGCATCGACGCGTTGGTAGACGCTACAGCGGGCCACGAAATGCTTTCCCTTATGGATGGTTTCTCAGGATACAATCAGATTCGTATCAATCCTGAGGACCAACTAAAAACGGCATTCACAACGCCTTGGGGGACATTTTGCTATAAGGTCATGCCTTTTGGCCTTAAAAATGCCGGAGCCACCTACCAACGTGCCATGACATACATCTTTCATGATTACATGCACAAAACTTTGGAAGATTACATGGATGATTTGTTGGCCAAATCTCTTTTGCGCCCAGATCATATCGGTGACTTGAGCAAGGTCCTTGATCGCCTCATTGAGCATAAAGTCAGACTAAACCCCAAGAAGTGCGTCTTTGGCGTCACCTCTGGAAAGCTCTTGGGTTTCATAGTCTCCAAACGAGGAATTGAGGTTGATCCAAACAAAGTCAAGGCAATCCTTGAAATGCGTCCCCCAACCACCATCAAGCAGCTCAGAGTCTGCAGGGAAAGGTTGCGTCGATCAAGCGCTTCATAGCGCAGTTATCTGACAAATGCCGACCCATGAATAAATTATTGCATAAGGGGGTCACATTTCATTGGGATGACGAGTGCCGATCAGCCTTTGACGACATTAAATAGTACTTGGCTTCGCCGCTAGTATTGGCACCACCCGGACCGGGAGTGCCGTTCTATTTATACATCTCAGCCATTGAGGTGGCACTGGGCGCCATTCTGTCCCAGAAAAATGAACTTCACAGAGAACAGGCTACATACTATCTTAGCCGCACCCTGGTCAGTTATGAACTTAACTATGCATATGTTGAAAAGCTCTGCTTGGCAGTGGTGTTTGCTACCAAAAAGCTATGCCACTACATGCTTAGTAATAAGACGTATGTTGTGTCTAAGGAGAATCCATTGCGATACATGATGAGTCGTACTTATCATAGTAGCCGCACGACGAAATGGATCATGTTGTTGACGGAGTTTGACATAGAGTTCATTGGACAGAAATCTATAAAAGGTCAAGTCATCGCCGATCAACTAGTCGAGGCTCCTCTTGAAGACGATCAGCCTCCGACTTTTGAACTACCTGATGATGGGGTCTTCCATGTTTCATAGTCGCCAGATTCCGATGAGCCCGAGTCACAAGCTGACATAACCCTATTCTTCGATGGTTCTAAATGTGAGCAAGGGGGTGGTGCGGGAATTGTATTCTTCACTCCACAAGGTGCTCCAATGCCCTTGTCATTTAAATTAGACTTCCCATGCACCAACAACAATGCAGAATACGAAGCCTTGCTCATAGGTCTTCAGACAACAATCACCATGAACATTAAACGATTGAACATCTTTGGTGATTCGCTGTTAATTGTCAATCAAGTAAAGGGGATATACCAATGTAAATGTCCAGTTTTGCGGTCTTATAAAGTCCTTGTGGACAAATTCCTGGCACAACTTGAATGGTATGACATCGAGGCACTCCCTCGATCATCAAATCATTTTGCGGATACTATGGCCTCCTTGGGGTCACTCATCCCGCAAGACCCTTCTGGTGAAATGACAACCATTCAAGTTACAACATTATCGCAATCTGCGATGGAGCGTGCAAGCTCTGATCTGACGCCAGGGATCCACATGATCCAGATTGAACCATCTCCGGATAAGTTCTCTCGAATTCGAGATTGTTTGATTCAAGCCAACTGGGGGTCCTTGTTCTCCCCGACCCCTCTTACTAGCAACACCACGTTGTTTTTACAAGTTCTTTCCTGCTCAGCTTTTGTTCGGGATAGACTTCAAGAGGGATTGGCCGTTCATACTATCGAGGTTTCTGATCAGCAAGATTGGTACACACCCATTCGGGATTACCTCAAGCTAGGTAATCTCCCACTTGGATTGACACACGCCGCGAAAAGATCATTCAAACAGAAAGCGGCAAAGCATGTCTTGTTAGGAGACATTTTGTATCGTCAAAATTATGAAGGAATTCTTCTTCGTTGTTTGGACCAACAGGAGTCCGCTTGGGCGATCACCCAAGCTCACGATGGTACATGTGGTGGCCACTTCAGCGGTATGGCCATCGCAAAGCGCATTCTTCGCATGGGTTATTATTGGCCATCTTTAGAGCGAGATTGTTGCGCATATGTGAAGAAGTGCGTGAAGTGTCAGCACCATGCTAATTTGACACACGTACCTTCTCGGGCCTTGCAGCCGATTCAATCGGTTTGGCCTTTTTCGTAGTGGGGCTTTGATCTAATTGGAAAGATCTCCCCTGCGTCGTCTGGTCGTCACACGTTTATTTTAACGGCCACAGAGTACTTTACCAAATGGGTGGAAGCAATTCCGTTGACCACTACGACTGGAGCCCGCATTGCGGAATTTATTTTGCATAACATCATATGTCATTTTGGTATTCCATCCAAAATAGTCTCGGATAATGGGACACCATTCAAGAATAAAGATGTGCGTGCTTTGACCACAAAGTACAAGATTCAAGCATAGCTTTTCAACACCCTATTATCCGTAGGCAAATGGGCAAGCAGAGGCGTCAAACAAAATGCTAGTCGCCATTCTCAAAAAGATAGTTGCAGACAATCATAAAGACTGGCACATTCAGATCCCGCTTGCCCTATGGGCTTATCGCACCAGCATTCGGACGCCCACTAGGGCAACTCCATTTTTGCTGGTGTATGGCTCCGAGGCAGTCATGCCTTTTGAGTTGGAAATTCCTTCCCTGCGCATTTCAATGCAAGAGTTCATCGATGATGACACTGCGCGGCAGGCCCGGTTAGATCAACTGATGTTGCTCGATGAACGACGCGTTAATGCTCTCGAGCATTTACGTATCTATCAAGAGCGACTTAAGAAAGCATACAACATGAAAGTCCATCTTAGGGAATTTCAGGTTGGTGACTTGGTCTTAAAAGAGAACCAACAGAATTCTAATTTGTCGTCCCATCTACGGGACAAGTTCGCAACAAAACTGGTTAGGTCCTTACATCATTGACAGTAAAATAGGACCCGAAACATACCGGCTTGCCTCTCTTGAAGGAATCAAGGAAACAGAACCCTTGAACATCATTCATTTGAGGTCATTCCACAGCTAGAGAGCCATAGTCCAACAAAAAGCTCCAAGGATTACCACAATCGCTTGGTCAACCCAAAAAGCTCCAAGGATTATCATAATCGCTTGGTCAACCCAAACGCTTAAGGATTACCACAACCCAAAAGCTCCAAGGATTATCACAATCGCTTGGTCAACCCAAACGCTCCAAGGATTACCACAATCGCTTGGTCAACCCTAAAAGCCCCAAAGGTATCTATAAACCCTTTGGTCAACACCAAAAGCTCCAAGCATTACCACAACTGCTTGGTCAACATAAATATTCAAAAATCAACAAAAACAACACAAAAAAATCAAAATCCCAAAAACAATTGCATTTCAATTCCATGCATTCTCATAAAAAAAAAAATCAAAAAAATTGCATTTCAATTCCATTTTCATAAAAAAAAAAAAAAAATTGCATTTCAATTCCATGCATTCTCATAAAAAAAAAAAAAAAAAAAAAAAAAATACAAAAACATTTGCATTTCCATTCCATGCATTCTCATAAAAATCAAAATACAAAAATATAGGTTGCATTAAGCATTGCATCCATACATTGCATATTTCGCTAGGTCATACAAGTCAAAAGCACCATAGGCTGTCATTATTTGGCAATTCCATCATTTCCACCTCAGATCCATTTTCATAAACGCATACATCCCGCATATCACCCTTTTATTTTAGCATCGTCAATTGTAGTCTAATGTATATAGGGTTTTCGTCATTCAGATGTCTTTAAATTTCTAGCCAATAACTGTACACAGTTAAGCAGATTTTACACGGGAAAGTTTTACTTGGATCCCACCTTGGTACGTAGCATCCCAACACAAATTAACACACATAAAATAATTCCTAAGTTGTGTGAACGAAAGATGAAACCTGCACCGTAATCCCGGTTACCATAAGCGAAACGGCTATCTTGCTTATCCCCCTGTGCAATTGACCCTAGAAATGCTTGAGAGTTGGCAAAAGGACAAGCATCCTCCCTACCCAATTCCCCATGAATCCCAAGTTCTCAAAAGTTGCAAAAACATCAAAAATTTGCAAAACGTCAAAACACTAAAATTTGACATCCTACAGTGCACACATCAAAAGGCACAAACAATAGTGATTCTCGTCACTCCATATTCAAATCCCTTGCTCAAAAAAAAAAAAAAAAAGAGACGAGTACTATCATAAAAAATAAACAGTGATTTTATCACTACAAAAGAGCAAGTATCCCCATACCCTTGAAGAAAAGAAGGGAGTCGAACTTGAATCCCTGGAACTCTCAGTATTTCGACAGGTCATGAGGCAAGCTTCAATACCGGTTTGGTTGATAGCCTATTGGTCACTGGCGGTAAACCTCCCGCATGACGATATATCTGTCACATTAACTTGTGTGCAGATCAATGTTTGCATGTGGATGAGCTAGCTTATGGTATCCTAGATAACATCGCAGACAAATCTGACTAAATACAATAAAGGAGTTAGTGGAGCTAATTAGGTGATCCTCAGTACAGGTTCGGTTGAAAGCCCATCTGGCACTGGCGGTATCCTGATGAATAACACATAAACGAACTCAATTGCACACACAGGGATGTGAAATAACTTGGTTAAATTCAAGTCGGATTTATACCTTGTTCAAAAAGTCTTGCGAGATAAATGTACAGTTTTGGCTAGTTAATTAAAATATCTGCATCTCAGAAAAGCTTAATTCCATTTTCAAATAATCGATACATTTCATTCCATACATCACCATCAAAAAATAGACAAAATACAAAAACAAAGTTTTCACATCCACAAGCATTCCACAAAGTTATCCCATTACTATAGCAAGTCCAATCCAAATCTTGTACAGTCTATGGTGCATCGACAAATCATCAATAATTCATTTCATTCATTCCATATGCATACATCATACAAATTAGAATCATCGCATTCATAAATTGCATATGCATACATCAATGTAAAAACATGCACATAAAGATAAATCACGAAGAATGATAAACACCAAAAAGAATCATCTGTATATATATCACAACAAAATTGCCCGCAGGCTACAAAACTGGTCCTCAGACCTCCCTCCCATCATCCAAAATCCCAAAACCCCCAACCTAGGGCGTCGGCCACCATGATCACGCAGGATCGGTGCGACGAGAGCTACCCCCTACGGTATCCGTCCTCTGAGACCTCTCAGGGCGACTGCTCGCCCCTGCATCCCGACCACTCGCTCCTCCCTCCTCTCGCCGTCGACGATGGGATGATGCCGACTGCTCCGTCCCGCTGTCTCTCGTCCTGTATGACGAGCCACTGGCCGGAGGCTCTGGTATTCGCCCACCCAGGCGGATGATCTCACCCTCCATCTCCGATCGATGCCGCCCCCAATCTGCCTCCCGTCGCCTCCACTCTGCCTCTCGCCTACGGTAGTACGCGATGGCATCATCACGCTGTGCTAGCTGCACCCGTAGGAGATCCCTCTCCCGTGCAGCATCCGTATCCCCCACCTGCTGGTGAGCCGCAGCCCCTGCGCTCCCTCGCCCTACCAACTGTGTCCGTAGGAGATCCCTCTCCTGCGTCATCTCCGCAAGCTCTCCATCCCGCCTCTGCAGCAACCCCGTCAGTCGCGCTACCTCAGCGCGCAACCCCGCCTCTGTCTCCCCTGACCCAGCCTGCTCTGGAGCATCCTGCATCTCCGATCCTCCTCCTCAACATCATCTCCTACATCCGCCACCTCCACCATCTCCACATCCGCAGGAGCTCCCCAACCCTCTCCTGGTGCCTCTGCACCCTCTCCGCCTCCCGCTGCCTCAGCTCCTCCCAATGGCCCCTCACCTCGCCACTGCCGTAGCGTCCACCACTCCTGATACTCGGTCGTCACTCCGACGTCATCTACGTCCGGAATGTCCAGTACAGTATCAGACTCCTCCCCCAATGGCTCGAGGATCGATGCAGCTAAGGTCCTCTCATCACTCCGACGTCGATAGACCATGGGTTCCCCAGGCAACCCCTGGCGTACCCCAAACTGTCGCGTCACTCGGAGGTAATGGAAGTACTCCTGCTCTGTCCCATGACGCCCAATCACCCATCTCCCCCTCCGAACCCGTCGAAGCCACTCATCAGCCTCTGGCCATGCGGGACAATCCCGATATGGCCTCCATATCACATCTCCGGGAGTCAGTCATGCCAGTGCATCTCTGTAATGGTCGACGTCTCCCGCGAACCGTCGACTCTGCCCCCGCTCCTCCGATCGATACCATAGAGCACCATACCCAATGTCTCTGTCAACCATGTCAGCCCGGGTAGTCCAAGGCAACCCTCGTGGTCGCTCTACGGCTATGTGCTGCCAGGCCCAGCACTGCAACAAGAAACTGCACCCAATCCCCTTCCGCCTCCGACAGCGGACCTCATACAACTCATCATATAACTACGCCAAAAGTGTCTGACCCCATCTCATAATCATCGGCTCTATCACCGGACACTCCACTAGCTGCCACACCACCTCCAATAGGTTCCATGGGAACCTCGCTCCTGACGAGTCTGGCAGGAGCATGTTGGAAATGAGGCTCATGAGTAATGCATGCCTCACTCCCAACATTCCCCTCGCATACCAATATCGCACCAAAATCCCCCCAATATGACAATCCAGCTCCGCCCTCTCCAGCGAGGTCATCCCATCATCATCCTCTCCATATCCAAAGTACCGCGTCAGTACAGCCGTCCTCTGGCCCCGTGGCGTCGTCCGGATGGGGACCCCGTCTATCGAAATCCGGAGAATCCGATACACGTCCTCTAAGGTGACAGTCATCTCCCCTGTCGGAAGATGGAAGGTGTTCGTCCGAACATCCCATAGGCCGATCAGTGCTGTAAGGTACGCCCGATCTGCCACAACTGCATCCAACCGAGCCACATGCTTGAGCCCTAAGGCATCAAGCCACTCCCAGTCATCATCACTCAACGCCTCGCGGGCATTAGAAAAAATCGTCGGCACCCGATGTCGACTCTTCACCACCTGCACATCACAAAAAACAACAAACATCAAAAACATGCATCAAATTACCATCACATGTACAAAAATGCATAACTGTACAGTAACATCTTTCATTCACATGTACATCCAAAAAAAAAAAAAAAATAATAATAATAATAATAATAACAAAAATTTGACATGGTTTACCTACGGTTTTACCTAAGTTTACCATTTCAACCAAAAAAAATTCATCTTTCATTTCATCAAAAACAATAAAAATTTGACATGGTTTACCTACGGTTTTACCTAAGTTTACCATTTCAAAAAAAAAAAAAAAAAAAATTCATCAATTTTTCATTTTTTAATTTCATCAAAAACGACAAAAATTTGACATGGTTTACCTACGGTTTTACCTAAGTTTACCATTTCAAACAAAAAAATTCATCAATTTTTCATTTTTTAATTTCATCAAAAACGACAAAAATTTGACATGGTTTACCTACGGTTTTACCTAAGTTTACCATTTCAAACAAAAAAATTCATCAATTTTTCATTTTTTAATTTCATCAAAAAAGGACAAAAATTTGACATGGTTTACCTACGGTTTTACCTAAGTTTACCATTTCAAACAAAAAAATTCATCCATTTTTCATTTTTTAATTTCATCACAAAACGACAAAAATTTGACATGGTTTACCTACGGTTTTACCTAAGTTTACCATTTCAAACAAAAAAATTCATCCATTTTTCATTTTTTAATTTCATCACAAAACGACAAAAATTTGACATGGTTTACCTACGGTTTTACCTAAGTTTACCATTTCAAACAAAAAATTCATCAATTTTTCATTTTTACATTTCATCAAAAACAAAAAAACATCAACATGGTTTACCTACGGTTTCGACCTAAGTTTACCATTTCAAACAAATTTTTTTTTATCCATTTTCCATTTTTTAATTCCATACAAATTACAAAAAAAATATGGGCATGGTTTACCTACGGTTTCGACCTAAGTTTTACCATTCACATAGAAACACATTTTTAACCATGGTTACCCTAAAAAGTGTTACTCTAAGTTTCATTTTGGGTTTATCCTATGGTTTTCCATCTAAGTTTCCATCGGTTTGCATCCATGTTTCATTCGGTTTCATTCATTTACCTTTTAATTTAATTAATTAAGGTTTCATGCTTTAAACAAACGAACAACAATAAAAACACATTTGCATTTTTCAAATTCACAATCGAGGAGCTAGTGCACTTACTGGTCTCGCCTCGGCTCCGCCGCTCGACGACCCGGTCTGTGCACTCATGGTAGCTAGAAATTTTGGCAGCGCTTCGCGTCAGAAAATCTACCTCCTCCTCCCCAGAGCTCCAAATCGCAATCGATGAACAGTGCAAATGAACCAAATCCGTCATTTTCGCATATTTATACTTTTTGCCAGCTGGTAATCGTCCTTGACCGGGACGAGCGCTTTTCGGCGCGCTCGTCCCACCCCAGGACGATTACCATCGTGGCGCACTCGTCTCACCCCGGGACGAGTACCGTCATCGCACTCGTCCCCCCCCGGGACGAATAAAAAAAAACAAAAAAAAACAATCAACAACAACCACAACATAAAAATGACAAATGCCAACAAAACCACTAAAAATTGCCGGACAACAGTGCTCTTGCACTTAACCTCTTGGCATAAGAAAACTGATGTCGAGGTCTACCTTGTCGTTATCCTACTCCCTAAGAAGGCTACCTTAGCCGGACCGCTCCACGGGAAGACGGATTTTTGCCAATGTTAACCCCAAATGGCATCCCAAAATGGGTTCACACCCACCAAAAATAGGTCAAAACAGTCAGGAAACTGCTCGAGCATGCTTAGCGGTAAACCATCTAAAGGCACCCTTGCACAAGTCATCTTGGGTCAAGCGACTCGTCGCTTTTCTCATGTCGGTCATTCCCTCATCGATTCGTCGCTTGAGGGGGTAGTCACACTTAGTTGCCAATCAACACCAATATCCCCAGTCTTGGAAATGACACGCATTCAAAGGATCATTGCAAAAGACAATCGCGCCCCTGCTTGGGGCAGCAAACAAGCAATTATCATCAACTGATCATATACTTGGCATTCGTGAATCATGAACTCAAGGTTCCCACAACAAAAGGTTGCGCCCTTTGCCTATTCATGACTGATCAATGTCTAAGTTCAAGTAATACCTCACCGAACCGGGTTAATACTTGATTTGAGTTCCTTAGCTCGTCAGAAGCAAGGATTCAAGAATGCGTGCCCTTTCCATACTTGGGGCATCAAGAGTTGGTTAGGTTACTGAGAAACCCTAATCATTAGTGCTTTGGTTATATATTTTTGCTCAGCACTGCACCATGTGCAACGCTTCCCAAAAAGGGGCATCTGTAGACACCAAAACAGCACCAATCCGATTATGTGACAACAAGCACTGATCAAACTAACACACAGCCCCCAGGGCAGCCCTCAGAGGTTAAACAGTGGTTCTAACCACTCACACAGCAGTTTTGCAAGTCAAAAATCAATTTGGCATCTTTTAGACACTCAGCTTCTTATTCGTCCCACCCAGGGACGAGTGCGGTTTATACTCGTCCTACCCAGGGACGAGTGCGGACTTATACTCGTCTCACCCAGGGACGATTACCAGCGCTCGCTTCGGGGTGGGACGAATGTCAAGTTTGACCGACAAAAAGTCAAATCTCGGCATGTAACAACTCAGAACTGCCACTTAGCTTTTCCTGCATGACATAGGAGTGCGAGTGAGTTCTTTTGACAACTCATATCTGCCAATTGACGTTCCCTTCACTGCATGGGAATAAGAGTGAGCTTTTTAAGACAACTCAGATTTGCCACTTAGCTATTCCTTCATTGCATGGGAGTGCAAGTGAGCTTTTCTAAAACATACAAAGACATGCACAGAGACAGTTAAGAATCCCTTGATCAAGAAGAAGTCTTTCTTTCAGGCAAAAAGCATTCATGCAAAGAAACACTTTTGCATGTTAATTCAAAGAGACCCCTTGGGTCTATAAAATGGTGAGTTTCCTCACCCAAAAGAGATACCGAGCGAGGAGCATTTTGAGCGACGAAGTGCTGCTAATTCATTTACTTGCGATTTGTGTTTTCAACATCCATAATCTCTTAATCGAAAGAGAGGTTATTGGGTGACTTTTGAAAGCACGAATCAAGAACCAACACCGATTTTCTGACCACAATATTCTACCAATTTGTCCGACAACACATCACATCAGGTTTCGGACCCATCCTAAGCGGATTGGTGTCGAAGCAAAGTTTCACCCGCGGGTGGTTTGCCTTCGGGCACCCCCCGCTTTATTTCTTTTATAGTATTTAGCTAGTTTCATGTTTATGCTTTTGTCAAGTCTTCATTTCATTTAGATTCATTTCAATCATAGTTAGATTTATCTTTTATTTTTCATACACAGGTGCTACTGATTCTTTGTTTGTTTCTTTGAACACAGATTTGCAGCATTAGAGGAGCAGCGAGGAATCGACCTTTACCAACGCAAGCGGCGACGACGTTTTGGTTCGCCCATCTTATATGTGGGCACGCGGAAGAAGGAATTCTGAAACAAGTTGTAAAAGAGCAATATTTAACGCTCCTATCCCATAAAAAGGAAGGAGACGCATTGTAACACGAATTCGCAAAGCATATCAATAAAAGGGCCGATTTTTATATTGCTTTAATATCTTGTGTTCATGTTCTTTCTTTTTATGCAATTTTCAATAACATAGGGTTTAAGCGTTATTTTAGTTTCATTTACATTGCAATTTTAGTTTATCCTTTTTGTTTCCGGAATCTCGTGCTTTCATTTTTTTTTGGGGGGAAAACATCCCAAAAGGGATGCCACTTTCGGGTAATACCCAAGGAGGCAGGGGTATCCATTCCGCCAAAAAATCCTCACATCCTCTTATCATGAATAAGCCAATGTCTATTTATCAAGCTAGAGAAAAGGATGGAGAATACAAAATAAAGGGGGATATAAAAGGAGGTAGTTTAAATAGTGTCATTTTGGATAGAAAGTATTGATAAAATGAGTTGGATTGTCAGATTCAAAGGGAAACATAGAAACAAATAAAAGAATATTCACAATGGTTGATGTCACACCTATTGCTTGCTTGAAAGTGGAAAAATACACATATATTCTTTGGGAGAGTGCACAAGATCTTGATAATTTTTATGTTATGTAGGAGTTTCAGCCAAAGATCCCATGCAAAAGAAATTTCAAATAAATAAAAAATCTCAATGTATCCCTCCTTGCATCAAATTGCTATAATTTTAGAGTAAAATTATCAATGTACTATTTGGTATTAATCCTTTATTATTTAAGTTTGAAAACATTTATCTTGCTCTCCAAGCATCCAAATAAGTGGAAACTCTAAGTATATATTGATAAATACTTACAAAATATACCTTTCGAGCAGATCTAAGAGAGCCAAAATAAAAAAGAGATCAAAATGAAAGGTCTCTTTAAAAAGAGATGCAAAAGCTAGATGAAATATTAGTCTACTCTAATACAATGAATAAGTTAATTGAGGTCAAGGAATAATAACATGAACAAATATACCAAGAATCCACATAATCAATCTAAGAGAGCATAAGGAAAGCAAGAGAATTTAGAAAGGATAGTAATAGAGGGAAGTAAACCACATGGTATGTTATGGGAGAGATACAAAGGGCTATTATTTCTAGCCATAATAACTCATCCTAAATTAGATTATGTTGGGAACTCATTCCACATTAAATTACATTAGGACTAATAACTTACTATATTAAATTAGATTGATCTCAATATAATATAATCCACTAATAAAAGTAAATTTTATTTTTTTGAATTGTTTAAATGGTCTCACTCATTTTACATCATGAGCACATAATGGTATTATAATAGTTTGGAAATTATGCCCGTATTGATTGACAAGATTTGAACCTAGGTCTCCTTATTGAAAGTTGAGGAATATAACCGATTGAGTTAATGTTATTTGATAATAAAGTAAATTACATTGATATTAGTAAAATATTATATTAAGTCTCATTGATCCCAATATATGGTTTTTAATAAACTAACCAATGAAAATTGATTAGGGGTATAAATTTCAAACATAATGTTAAGAAACACAATATTGCTTTGTGAAACCTTAACCTCGAACAAATGATGTTCCTACTAACCATTTCTTCTCCATTCACAAGGGTTGTATGAACATATCAACTCTAAATTTCACCTACCCCTACCTTCACTCTTCACATTGCATAACACTATCCATATGGAATTAATTTAATTTCCATAACGTTGTTATCTATTATTTATATGTTATGTCCTTTGCTCTTACTACATGTTATGTACCCAAGATAGGAACCTAATATTATAATAAATGTATTTATCTCACATGTGTGGGTAGCAGTAGTTGTAGAGAGTTGAGTATTATATAATGTAGTCAAGAGAATCATATAGGGGAGGAATATTGTATGTGTGTTTAAATATCATATTGAGATATAGTGTGGAGTGGCTTCCTTACAATAAGGAGCATTGTACAATGTTTCCCTACCTAAAGGGTATTTGCATATTTTGTCTTGTACAAATTGTTCATGAATTGATTTATTTATTTTTTGGCAAAATATATGAATGCTTTTATATTCATTGAGAAGTAAAGGTTCTTAATATTTATGAAAATTGGTATTGATTTTTGTGAATAAGAAAAGTGTTTCATAACAAGTGGTATCATAGCACTTTTCAAGGCCATGTTCCATTATAGAAGCTTCAGTTATTTTGTATTTGTCTATTCCCTATTTGGATCCTAATATCAATGCTTAATAAGTGGTTGCATAGGGCTAATAACCTCTTGTAGGATCGATTTCAAGTCTCATATGCTTAATTGGGGGAAGTACTTAGGCCAACATTTGCCATAAATCTCATTATGAGTGTCCTAAGAACTCTCAAGTAGCTGGTTCGAGTGTGTTGCCATTGAAAAGGATCGATGACCTCAAACCCTGTTTAATACTGTTTAACTCTTAAAAAGTATACAAAGGGCTATCATTTGGAGGTAAAAACATGGTTAGTTTCTTAACATTATTCTCTAGTGGAAATCTTATTGATAATTAGAGAGCACCACTCACTTAGACAACCTTTATGACCTATGCGATTCACCTTAAGCCCCTAGGAAATTGTAGTTTAGGGTCTAATTTGGTACCAAAGTATCAACCATCAAGTTTCATACGACCATCAATAATATATTCAACAATAGTTTCAAAACTTATTTCCATAGCTTCAACAATAGTTTCCACGAATTTAGCAAACATTTTCCATAGTTTTAGCAGTAGTTTCATATCTTAAACTTTGAAGACAAATATTTTCAAAAGGACATGGGCATAATAGTCAATTGCAATTGAGTGCAAAAAATACCCTATTTATCTTTTAGAATATGGATAGTACAAAGAATGCCTTGTTGGCTATCAGAACATAAAGACAGTCTAATAGTGTAGTCTAAATAATAATCAAGAATAAGGCTGGGGACCTTGATTTCCTCATCTATTTTACTGAAGCTATTCGTTGACGATGCTGAAGGCTATATGGGACTTCTGGCTACATCCTTTCTATCTGGGTTGATCTATTTTTAACTCTTGTAGCTAGGTTTCCTTGTGACTCCTTCCTTTTGGGTTCCTTTGGAACTTTCTTGTCTCTTTCTTGCAGTTTGTTATTTTACATCTGCTGCTTCCTCTGCTCGGTTGGCATATTTGGAGGTTCTTGCCTTTTTTACAAGAGGATCTTGTGGCCTAGAGATCCTCAGATTGATCTTCCAATTTCCAGGCTTGTGAGGGATGCGGTTTGATCTTAGCTTGCTTGATCTTCTGGTGTCATTTTTTTCATTACATGAGGATTTCAGAGCCTATGGAAATCCTCAAATTGTTGTCCCACTTTCCAAGCTCACAAGCGATTCGACTTCTTCTCAATTTGATTTATCTTATGGAGTCCCTCTTTGTTTCCCGTACCTATTTAGGCGAGATCTTCTATAAGTGTTGTTTCTTTGCTCCACCCTCTGGTGTAGGGTGGTTTTTTTGCAAAATACTGATTTTCCCCTACATGGGTGTTGGTATTTCCTAGTTTCTGGTTTCTCCTGGGTGGTTTGGCACCTATTTCCTTTTCTCGCCTTTGGTGTGTGTTGAGGTGTGATTTTGTCCAATTACAAATATCACCCGATAATTAGGATCGTAATCCTCTCTTGCAAAGAAAATATGTTTCTCCAAGGTTATTTTACGTAACACATTATGAATTTATGTCAATTAAGTGCACATAACATCTCAGGGATTAACAATCAACTGTTAACAAGGGGCCTAGTATAACAAATATTTTGATCTTGAAATCATTACTTGCATTTTCATCAGTATAATTTACTTCCTCAAAATGAATAAACTTACCTTTTAAATCTAATATTTGAGAATGCAAATCTATTTTAAAAAATGAACTTTGATTAAAAATGCTTTTAACCTTATATTGAAATTGCATGAATGTTTTAAAGCATTTTAATTCGAAACTTATATTTATTTCATGAATGAATCTTAAAATCAGATCTAATAAATGATGAATAAAATAAAAACCCTAATTATAAAATGTGAAAGACTTTATAATCCCTATGTTTGGGCTTTTAGAATATTCTAAGCTTTATAATCCTTGCTTCTTTTCATAGAATATGCATAATTAATGTGTATGAATTCTAATTATAAAGTTTTATACTTTATAATATAAAAATTAGAATTCATATAACCTTTTAAACCAAATATTTATTTATTCAAATATTTATTAATTCAAATATTTGAAATAAATAAATATAAATAGTTAACATGTATAAATTCTAATTATAACCTTTTGTACTTTATAATATGAAAATTAGAATTCACATAATCTTCATGTTTATTTATTTTCAAATATTTATTAAACTAAATATTTGAAGTAGATAAATTTAATCCTTTCAATAGTATACTTTGGACTTTATGATTTGAGATTGAAAATTTTAATAAATTAAACTTTAAGAAACATAAATAAATCTCAAATTATGGATTTTAAAATTTTATGATATTAAAATCAATAATCCATATAATCCTTCTATGTCGCTGAAACTTATTTTTCAAATATTTATTAACTTAAATATTTGACCTAAATAAATCTTACAACCCTTTCTATAAATCTGAATCTTTGAAATTCAACTTAGGGTTTTAATAAAACTAATTCAATGAATTTTATAAACTTTATGAAATTTAAAATCAAAAGCTCATTGATTCCCTCCTCTGTGAAATTTATTCACCCGAAATATTTATAGAATTAAATATTTGAGTGATAAATTCAAACTTTAACCTAGTTGTAAAATTTAAATCTTTTATAAAATAAACTAGTTTTTATCTTAAATCTTAATACGTCAAATAAATTAAAAAGGTCTTAGGGTAAATAAACAAATTTGACGTTCGAACAAACTTTCTACAACACAGAAAAACACAACTTTGAAAACCAAAGTCAGGACCAAATTTTACACAATCCTGCCACAAATTTGGTGCTATCTTCTACGGAAATTTTAATTAAAAAATTATATCAATCAACTAATAAATTAAAAACACCATAATAGTGCTTGCTTTTAATAAAAATTAAATTTGATACAAAATATTAGATCTTACAATGAATCCAACAAAGTATTTGTAATAATGTGCAAATATAGCTTCCTCTACGACTTGGTCTTCTATTTGGCTCCTTTCAATCTTTCCTCTTTTTCTCCAACCTATCCGACCCTTCTCTTTGGTTTCTAATTCTCCATTTATAACTTAAAAAATTCATTCCTCTTGATTAGTTTGCTCCATTCCATCAGTTTTAAAAATGAATTCTTGAAACCCTAATATCAATAAAGTTTTTCAAAGGATTAATATTTCTCCTCATTGGCATTCAAAATTTAAAGTTAAGACATGCCAATGAAACTCATGAACACATCCTCTATTCAACATATTTTAATAATCCTGCCAACAAAACAAATATTAATTAGAATATAAAAAATTTATAAAATAACTTTTTAAATATAATTAAATTACAAAGTTATAAAACTTTATAATTTAATTAATTTAAAACAAGTTTATAAAATAACAATTTTAAATATATTAAATTATAAAGTTATAAAAATTTATAATTTAATTAATTTAAAACAAGACATAACTAAACATAACATACGCACATGCAACCTATATGACCACCACTATTATAAGCGAAAATATATTAAAATAACACCAAAAATATATACTAAATAACAAACATAAAATTTAAAGACAACATAAAACTAGAACAACATAATATAACAAAACATATAAAACAAACAAAAAAATACTAGGTATACATGAGACTTAAAAGTTTAACATAACACAAAATATATTTACAAAACCTAACCTATCAATATTAATAACAAACAAAACAAAACACCCTTGACATAAACATAACATAATAACAATAATACAACTCAAAAACCATAATCAAAATGACCATACAAGCATAACTTCAGGATCTTTAGATCATGAGGTGAATTTTGACAATGGACCCTGCTATAAGACCATTCGGAGGAAGATAAGAATTCTTGATATTTCAATGATGACAAAGGTGAACAATAAGCGCAATAAACAATTTAAAACAAGCTTTCAAATTTCAAGTGGGTCCCCAAATTTTGGGGTCGTTGTGAAGGAGTCACAACAGGGTGTTTCAAATTTGATTTTAGGTGCCTATTTCCTTTTCCTGCCTATGGGGTGTTTCAAATTTATTTGTTAGGCGGGGTTGTCCATTTTCATTTATCGCCTTTCCCTTTCTTTCCAGGTAGGCATTTCAAATTTTGACCCACATGTTTTTTCCTCTCTACCTTCCTGAAGGATTTCCATTTGCCTTCCTGAAGGTGTTCCTGTTGGCTTTCCTCAAGCCTTTTTTGATGTCCATCCTTGGAATTTTCCTAATGAATTCTGTTGTAATAAGGTTTTGGAATCCTTGAAAAAAACCCACCTTAATTTTAATTTAAAAAATAACCTCCAATGCCTAAGAAGGGCTCTACAGGTAACTTCCCATGGAATTCCTATTCCACTTCCCTGCATCCCTTCCTTGGACCTGTCTCAGGTCCTTTATCTTGTCCTAGCTTCCCTAGCACTTCCTTAACCCTTCCTCCTTGGCAGGATGGTGTTGCAGACAATATCCTTGGGAGGGAGATCACTGATCCAATGTTCTACCTCTTTCCTTGCCCTTTGACGGGGTTTTATTCTGGTGCCTGGATCTTGACCTCTTGGGATGGTTTTGGGTTCTTCCCTAGGACTTTCCCTAGGTTTTCTAGGTTGTTCAAGGATTTTTTTCTTGGATTTCTCAAATTTTCCCAAGTTTTTTTAGGTGTCTTCTTGACGTTTGCCCTTGGAGGATCTTTAGTTACAAAATGTTGGGGCTGTGGGAAAGTGGATTCATGAGCAGTTTTTCATAGCATCCTTTTGGTCTTGGGAAGGACCATGTGCTTTCTTTTGTGACTATACTCTTTGGGATCAATGTTGTGGGTCTAGCAGGATTTCAATTTCTTTCATGGCCTTCCTAGGAGGACCTCTAGTTTCCTTGATGTTGTGTCCTTACAAGACTTCCTTATCTATTTTCTTGAAGTTGTTCATTGGTGGTGTTGAAGGCTATCTAGGATTTCTGGTTGCATTCTTTTCTATTTGAGCTCTATCATCTACAGTTGGGCTTCCTCGTGACTCCTTCCTCTTGGGTTCCTTGGGAACTTTCCCATATATTTCCTATAGTGTGTTGTTCTACGTTGTTTCCTCTACTGGGTTAGCATCTTTGAAGGCTTCCTTCTACTCTACATGAGGACTTTGTGGCCTATGGAGTTCCTTAGAATGTTGATCCACTTTCCAGGCTTGTGACCCTTTGCATGAGGATTTCGTGGTCTGAGTAAATCCTTAGATTGCTTCTCCACATTTTAGGCTTGCAAGGGATTCAATTTTATTAGTTTGAGTGATCCTATGGTGTCCTTAGTTGGCTTCCCATCCTTGTTCAGGTGGGATTTATTGTAATCTCAGTTTCTCTGCTCCACCCTTTGGTTTAGGATGGTTTTTCTACTTTTGACTGGTTTTCCCCTATGTGGGAAGTTGTTTCTCTCTTGGTTTCTGGTTTCCCTTGGGTGGTTTGGTGCCTATTTCCTTTTCCCACCCTTGGGATGTTTTAAATTTAAATTTAGGTGTCTATTTCCTTTTCCAACATTTGGGAAGTTTCAAATTTATTTTTAGGTGGGGTTTTTCGTTTTCTTCTACCGCCTTCTCCTTTCCCACCTAGCGGGCTTTTCAAATTTTGTTCCACATGTTTTTCCTCACTACCTTATTGAATGCTTTCCTGAAGGTGTTCCTCAAGGCTTTCCTCAAGCCTTTCCTGTTGTCCATCCTTGGAATGTTCCTCTTGAAGTTTGATGTAATCAGGTTTTGGGATCCTTGATAAAAATCCACTTTAAATTTAACTTAACTTACAAAAAAAAATAATAAAGAATAACAATAGTTGGTGGCAGTTGTCAGGCAATAATCTAAAATTGTAGAAAAACTCTCAATATGGTTGTTACAATAGTTAATTAGTAACTATTGTTACAATAGTTAACTAGTAACAAAACACTTAAGATATTAATTTATGGTTTCTACGAGGGGGATCTATAGGTGACTTCCTATGGAAGTCCTATTCCACTTCCCTGCATCCCTTCCCTGGTCTTTTCCTAGGTTCCTAATCCTATCCCAGCTTCCTTGGCACTTCTTTAACCCTTCTTCTTGGCAGGATGGTGTTGCAGATAATCTCCTTGGAGAGGGATATCACTAATCCAATGTTCTACCCCTTTCCTTACCCTTTGATGGGGTTTTCCTCTAGTGCTTGGATCATGGGATGGTTTTGGGTTCTTACCTAGGACTTACCCAAGGTTTTCTGAGTTGTTCAGGTATTTTTTTCTTGTATTTTCTAGTTCTTCCCAGGTTTTTTATGTGTCCTTTTGATCTTTGCCCCTGGAGATTCTTCAGTTGTATAATGCTAGGGTTGTAGGAAAATGGCTTCATGTGCAATTTTGCATAGCATCCTTTTGGTCTTGGGGAGGACCATGTGCTTTATTTTGTGACTCTGCTCTTTGGGATTGATGTTGTGGTTCCAATAGGATTTCAATTTCTTTCATGGCCTACCTGGGAGAGCCTCTGGTTTCCTTCTTGTTGTTTCCTTGCAGGACTTCCTCATCTATTTCTCTGAAGCTGTTCGATGGTGGCTTTGAAGTCTATCTAGAATTTATGGTTTCATCCTTTCTATCTGGGCTTTATCGTCTATAACTGGGCTTCCTCGTGACTCCTTCCTCTTGGGTTCCTTGGGAACTTTCTTGTATTTTTTCTATGGTGTGTTGTTATGCTTTTGTTGCTTCCTCTACTAGGCTAGCATCCTTGAAGGCTTCCTTCTTCATTGCATGAGGACTTCGTGGCCTGTGGAGTTCCTCAATATGCTGACCCACTTTCTAGGCCTATGATTCAATGCTTGAGGATTTTGTGGCCTGAGGAAATCCTCTATTGGTTGTTCCACCTTTCAAGCTCGCAAGGGATTCAGTTTATTCTCTGTTTGAGTGATCCTATGGTGTCCTTGCTAAATTTCTATTCTTATTTAAATGGGATTTACTGTAATAGCAGTTTCTCTGCTCCATCCTTTGGTGTAGGGTGGTTTTTTTGCTTTTGGATGGTTTTCCCCTACGTGGGAAGTTGTATATTTCATGGTTTTCAGTTTCCCATGGGTGGTTTGCTGCCTATTTCCTTTTCTTGCCTTTGGTATGTTTCAAATTTAAATTTAGGCACCTATTTTATTTTTTCACCTTTGGAAAGTTTCAAATTTGATTTTAGGCAGGTTTTCTATTTTCTTCTACCGCCTTCTCCTTTTTCGCCTGGCGGGCTTTTCAAAAAAAATTTCACGTATTTTTTCTCACTACCTTCCTAAATGCTTTCCTAAAGGTGTTCCTCAAGGCTTTCCTCAAGCCTTTCCTGATGTCCATCCTTGGATTGTTCCTCTTGAAGTTTTATGTAATCAGGTTTTGGGATCCTTGATAAAAACCCACTTTTAATTCAACTTAACTTACCAAAAAATAGTTAACTAGTAACATATTGCAAAAAAACTAGTCCACAAGAAAGTTTTTATCAGTTGTAGGAAGTATGTAGTCTACAAGTTGTTAACAATTGGTAGGCTAAGTGCAAGAAATATGTTGTCCATAGATTGTTATCAACCCCCAAAAAATAGTTTATAGGTTATTAATAGTTGCTAGTTTTAGTGCAAACATATATCAGTTGGGATAATCAAATTAGTTGCAATCTTTTTTGTTTTGAAAAAATGTAGATTTAATTATTTATTGAAAGAAATAAAGGATACTTGAGGAATTTTATTTTTGAAAATTCTAAGTTTAAAATTTTGTGGAGTTTGAGGTAAAGGAGTTGCCAAAATTATTTAGAGAAGATGATATTGATGCTACGGAATAGTTGAAATTTTTAGATCTTTAAAATTCAATAATTTTGAATGGAGATATAAGATTTTGGCTTCTTTGCAAGGGAAAGCTTTATCTTGGTATGTGAATTCTAAATATAACTATTATACATACACATAAAGAATTTGAAGATGCATTTTTAAGCAAATGGTTCTGAGAAAAATATGAAAAGATAGCTAGTTTGAATAATACACTTAAAATCTACATAGAAGAATTAAATTGGCCTCAAAAGGAATAAAAGGAAAATAATAGAGTTGATTTGTGAGAAATTGGCAAAAGGAAAAGAGTGATAGTGTACAAAATGAAAGAAGAAAAACTTAGATGTAAGATAAGTTAAATAGTGTTCAAAAATATCTGTTTGAATTTAAAAAATCTATTTTGCAGGTTTATGGTTGCATTCAAAAGAAAAAAACTATTATTTCTATAAACCCTAACAACAACCATAACTTCATCAATACGTAGGTGGCTAATAGTTTATAGGTTCCAATAAAGAATATCAAAGATGGACAGTTTCAAGGAACAAGAGGAGCCAAAACCTTGGATATGTTATTAGTGGGAAAAACAAGTATGGATGAAAAAGAATTATATTTATGGCTAGAAAAAATATGCCTCCAACAAATGGAACCAAAGGATTGCTTCCAAAAATTCAAATGGAAAAATGGCATACTGCATCAACAAAGACCACCACCAATATGAGTTTCACTAGGATGGATGGATGATCAAATTCGGTTCCAGTTCTTAGCATAACTCAAAGGATCATATTATTTAGTTTTTTTTTATGTTTTGAAAATGAAAAATTTTGTAAGAGGGATGGAATTTTAGGTACCCAAGATTGGTACTTAATATTATAATATTATTATAAATGTGTTTATTCCACATGTGTGGGTAAGCAATAGTGGTAGATAGTTGAGTATTATATGACATAGGCAAGAGACTCATTTGGTAGAGGAATATTGTATGTGTGTTTGGATCTCATATTAAGATATACTATGGAGTGATTTCCTTCCAATAAGGATCATTGTACGATGTTGCTCTACCTAAAGGGTATTTGCATATTTTGTCTTGTATGAATTGTTCGTGAATTGATTTATTTGTTTTCCAACATATTTGTGAATGCTTTTATATTCATTGAGAAATAAAGGTTCTTAATATTTTTGCAAATTGGTACTGATTTCTATGGATGAGAAAAGAGGTTTATAACAATGCATCACATCATGTTTGTCCCTCTTTACATATTTTACATCACCTTGGGTGTTTTTACAATGTTACCTTTGAGATGCTTGAAGATTTTCCTAATTATTACCCTAGCTTTTGTGAGAAAATCACTCCTACTTAATCTCACTCTTATATTGGTTTTAATCTTATAAGATTATTGTTTATCCTCCTTCTATGTAGCCTTATTCATTAAATTTATTGAGATGTCCCTTTTCTCAATTCTCCATATACCAGTTGGGGGTCTTTTTTTAGGATATTCATCCCTTTAGAGTCATTCATTATCATTTTATCATCGAATAAATATCATGTATCCTCCAAGATCTCCAAAACCACCTGACCTCCCTTATCATACTTGATAAATCTAACATATTACACCATTTTCTTTGAGGAATGTGATAAGCTAGCCTAATTGGTTGTTTTATCTAAAATTTTACTCAATTCCATGATGTGGAAGCTCAAGAATTATTATCTTCTTTGAATTATTTATTGGCTTACTTCATGCCATTTCTAATTTAGTTTTAATCCATTTGTTATAAACTATGATCCCTCCAAATTATTTACATGTCATTTGATATTATCTACAATATTGCATTTGAACAATTCACATTCACTCTCATTGTTAGTATTCACACAAATTGTTTGACTTCCAACTAAAACACACACACACACACACACACACACACACACACAGATATATATATATATGTATATATATATATATATATATATATATATATATAACCCACCTTCCATTTATACAATATTATACCAACTAAAGCTCCTTCATAAAACATAAAAGACTCTTAGAAAAAAACCTACTCTAAAACACTCGATTGCAAAAGGGACAATATTGGACTCTTACCCAACAAAACATAAGCGTTGTCTCCTTACAAAATCTCTTATTTAGATAGAGGTCATAATCTCCTAGACAACTCTTCTCCAAAAATCTATAGGTATTTATGTTATAAGCCTTACTTCCTTCACTCTATTGACTCTTTCAATAATTGGTTTTGAAATAAGTTCTTTTCCCTTAACATATAGCAAAAAGATACCACAATATTTAGTACTCTGATTCCAAGCAAGATATAACTCTCTAAATTTCCATTCGTTTTTTCTACAACAATTGGATCACCACCCATGAGTCCTTTTTAATGTATTTTTTCTCATTTTTATTCTCTTCAAAAGACTAATATCAAAAACTAAGGATTGTCGGGCCTCGTCGGACTGAACGCTTGTCCCTTTCCTGGTGCTTTCAGCGGCGTAAAAGGTTTAAAATTATTGTGGCATGCTGGTTATAGGGGCGAACTGCACGAAGATCTGTGTGGCGGCTTCTAGGGCGGACAACACAGAATACTGTGGCGGCCATAAAAGCTGGACAGCCTGCCCGGATTTGTGGCGGCTACCGATTCCACCATGTAAATTCAAAAAAAAAAAAAAAAACTAAGGATTGAGTTATTGCTCTATTACAATTAATATGCTCCATTATTTCTATTTAAATAAATATTGGATCTCCTATTGCATTTTTGCATATTCTTTCGAGAACTCCAATGCCTAGGTTTCTAATGAGTTTTACATGTTAAGTTTGAGTTCAGATTTTCTACACTCTAGTTTATCCCTATAAGGATATTATCTATAGTATTTCTTTTATTTTTATTTTTTTGCGATTTTAGACTTAAATAGGTCAATAAGAAGCATAAAAATCTCCTTCAATGTCATCTCAAAATAGTCCTATAATACTCCTATTGTTTTGAAAACTTTTTTTGCTTTTAAACTAGCCATGGAAAATAAAACTTATTGATGTCCCAATTTAAATTTTTTCTCCTTAATTACTAATATTTTGGTCAACTATAATATTTAGCTTCAAATTCCTTGCTATTGATAAAACTATGCCACAAAAGTTCAAGAACCACTTGTAAGAAGAGGAAATGGGAGATTGTGAAGGACCTCTTAAGGGGACCTATCATGATGTTATCCACTCCTTCCTCACCTCGAGGATAGGGGTAGTTCATTAGCTTATTTATAAGGTTTACTAGATTAATTAGAGAACATCTATGTTTCTCCCAAGATTCTTCTTGAAAAAGCTTAACCTTAACCTAGTCCAAGTTACCTACAAATGCACCACGCAATGCAACAAACAAGACCTAATAACTAAAATGCCTTTTGAGTTCTATCATAAATGAAAGATGATGTATCTTTTCAAGGAAAATGGTTCAAGTATAATTAGCAAACAAGCTTAATACAACTATGTGCAATTTCACTTTAAATGATAATAAGATTAAAGAAGGTCCCCTAAATATTAATGCTAAATAGTTTTCTTTCTTTTATTTTATATTTAATGAATAAGCAGAAATATATCTAGAGTAGATAACAAAAAATTATATAACCTAAATGCTAAAATTAAGGGATTGGATTAGAAAAACTCAAATTTTATACCATAGAGGTAGAAGCTTCGGAGTCATGTGATAGCGTTGCTAGTTCCATAGAAGCACTATCGACATTACTACTTCTTGGTGGTACTTTCATTCACCTACAAGACAAATAGAAAAATTATGGATCAGTAGCAAAGATGTTGAATTTATAATTTGATTCATGGCCAAGATCTAACATTGTGCAATGAATTGGATAGGCCTAAGGGCATCTCATTTGAGCAATGTATATAATATTTTTTAATATTTTATTATGTAAGCCCAATGGGCCATGGTTAACCTTGTCATGGTTAAACCTTATTTAATATTTGTAATTAACCTAAATCCCACTTTTTATGTCAATATAGGTTAAACTTTATAATGTAACTTGGGGTTTTGCTATTGCTATAAATATTTCCCTCACTCTCCTCATTTCTCATATGAGTGTTATACAATATAATCTATAGATAATGATTATTTATGGTGCCTATGGCCGCTCATTATAACTATATCTTTATTTTTTCATTTTATGATTTTTGTATAAGAATTGAGCAGATGGTTTGCTTTTATTCATTGTAAGAAAATATTTTGAATTCCAACATGGTATTAGAATGGGTATGTTGGCTCACTTGGTCACATAGAAGCACTATTTGGAGCCTTTGATTCTTCTTACAAATCTAAGGATAATTTTATCTAAATTTCTTCGAAGAGCTTTTATATTTAGATTCTCCTTCTCAAGAGCATTTGAAAAAATCCCCCATTTTTCTTCCAATAAGGCCTTTCAAACTTTTGATCAACATGCTACCATGGAACTATAATTTTCTTACCAAAATTTGAATTTTGAAAGGTGTTTCTTGCCTTCATGCTTTGTCTTGGTATCGATAAGGATTGGATCACATAACACCCTTCTTCATAGGGAAAGGGTATGTCCTAGTGCATCCTATAGGGTATCCATTATGGCTAGGATGTTGGGAGTTAAATATTTTTAGTGTGTGAAACCAAATTTTGAATCTTGCTACAAATAATTTTTGGTCAACAAAAATAATGTGTTGGTTGTCGTTGAGTCAAAAATCAAGTATTTATATTTTGAAGCTAATTGTTGATGCTCCTTTACTAGTGTAGTGTGATAGTTTGTATTGTATGTTGGATAGAGAAGGGCATGGGTTTGAATAGTGCCTCCCCTCTTTACAATTGAACAAGCACTTGATTATCTATGTGAGGTTAGAGTTGTTGAGTATCTTTGCATACCATGGATGGACGACCGGTAAAATAATTTTGGGAACAAGGGATCATAAAATTGAAACCCTATAAAATCCTATTTTTTGCTACTATGGATGAAAAGTAAGTATTATAAGTGGGAGCTCTTTCTCCTTCCCAAAAGTGGTGACGAAGTAGTGGTTGGCACATTGTGTTTATCACCAAAGAGACCCATCATTCAAGTATTTTTGAGGCTCACATTTATTTTTTGAGTGAGAAGAATATTTCAGATGACTTGGAGGTTGACATGGCCTACATTCATGCCATGTCAAACCAACTTTTTAAAATTTATACTAGCTTGACCAATCAGAAGAGGGAAGTGTTGACATTGCATTGTTTGAGAACACTTGAGGTGGCAAAATAAGTGGAGTGTTATAGGAAATTAAAGACTAATAAGTGGTAACCCAAAATTTTCTCCTGCGTTCCTAAGGTTTGAGCTTTAATTTTTTTATTTTTTGGGGATTATTAGGGCAAAACTTCTAGAGGTCATAATTTTTGCATATGGAACTATTTTGAACCATTTTTTTTTAAATCCACCAATATTTTGAGCCCTAGGTATTGACAATATTAGTCTATAGACCTATATTAGTATTTAGGATTGAATTATGTGGAATAATCCTTAAGTCCTATTGCCCTAATTTTAAGGGATGGATTTCTATGTAATCAAGATCTTTGGCCTATTTTTTGGGAGATATGGATGGATTTGTGATAATTGCAATAGATTTTAAGTCTTTTGAAGGCTTGTAGGAAAAGGATTTAAGATGTTCTTAAGTCAATCTATCTTTATCCTTTGAGTTATTTAGCCTATTCATGAAGCTAATCTTTTATGATCTCTTCCTTCTTCTATTCTTTGTCCAGGTACTCTTGGAAGTTTGTTACAACTCTTCTTTTAAGTAGGTTCATGCAAAGCCTCTTTTTGTGACTAAAATTAGGTGGCCCATGGGCAAGAGGAAGTCTTCAAATAAGGTAATGCATGTCATGAATGATAAATTTGTACTTTCAAGATATACTTTATGCAACAATAGAATATTGAAAGAACTTATCTTTAAAAGATGTGGTGATTTGATTTTATTTCTTTATTTAGAGTCTTAGAAAAAGTGTTTTTTGGATATGTGAGGGGGTGTCTAATAGTGGAAATGGTGACTATGATCAAGCCTAAATAGACTCTTGTGCATGAAATATTTTTGTAGTAGCAAATTTTAGATAATGAGAGGGATTCATATGAGTCTACCTCAAAATGCGAAGGCCCACTAGAGCATCCATTATGAGAGAAGATATTATTATCACTAATATCTTATCTCCTTGGCCCCTCAATTTAAATTGTGGGATGTTTTGAATTTATAATCTAATTCATGGCCAAGATTCAACTTTGTGCTATGTATTGGATGGGCCTACGACATCTCATTGCACAATGTATTTAATACTTCATAGTTTTTTATTATGTAAGCCTAATAGTCCATAGTTAACCTTGTTGTGGTTAAGCATTATTTAATATTTGTAATTAACCTAATTCTCGTTTGTTATATTAGCTTACACTAAACTTTATGATGTAGATTAGGGTTTTGGTAATGCTATAAATACCCCTCATACTCCTCATTTCTCATTGGAGTGTTGTGCAATATAATCTATGGATAATGATTCTTTATAGTGCCTACGTGTGCCCATAGTATGTGTCTCTTTCATCATTTTATGTATTCTATGTAAGACTTGAGTGGATGGTTTACTTCTATTCATTTCCAAAAAAGTATTGTAAAATTTAATAAAAAGGGTTTGCCTAAGTTAGAGGAGATTATGTGGCTCCCTTGACTAGCATCAAAACCTTGTTTTAAGATGAGATTGAAAAGTTATAAAAAAAATAGTGACTATATGCTTAGTGGTGGAAGTGTCACTAGGTGAGTGATACACTATCAATGCTTTTATCAACTGATAGTGCTTTTGCATTATATGGATGTGACTATTTCTAAAATAGAGAGTAATAACACCATAAAACCTATAATTTGATAGTACTTTTGCTTGTGTTAAAAATAAAAATGATGTTTATATGATGAATTTATAATTTTTCAAGTGATGCAAAGAGGGTTCCTGACTAGGTGGTGCAGGGGCATTGATAGATGCAATAAGATATAAATATTACTTATACAAAATGTAAGCTAATAAAGTAAAATATAAGATGACAACTAGATGCAAATAGTGGTGATCAAAGTAAAGTTAGTAAGTTATGGAAGCAATGGGTAGAGAGCTAAAAAATAAAGATAATAACAAAATCTAAGGAGATAGAGCACAATCTAAACAAACTTGTAGCTCTAAGATACCAAGGTTTATATCCCATTATATTGAGAAAACTTTATGAGCTTGTTGGTTGCTTGAGGATGCTTGAGAGCTTGAGATCTTGACATGATTTTACATAATCATGGAATGATTTTGACATAATATTCCATGCTTGAAGATTGATTTCTATGATTTTTGATAGAGTTTTATTAGATCAAATAACACAATGAAACACAAGATTGCACAAATGGATGTATTCGATAAAATGGGGCAAGCCAATAAACTCCTTTTGATACAATTTGTCCTCAATGAGGGTATTTGATATAATTATTTACAAAAATGCTAGGGTTCTCTGAAACCCTAGCTATAACAATGAAGTGTCTTCAGATTGATGTGTTATTGCTTCCAACGGGGTGAGTGGGCTTTGGATATCCTATGGCGAGCCACTCCAGCTTCAACAACCATTCAACAACATGTGAAATCTACAGATCTGCATACACAAAAATAGAGAAAGGGGTTAATAACACCTGTGAGGTCTCCACAGCGTGAGGCCCTCAGACATTAGTAAACCCTAACTAAAAATGGATCAAATGACATGCGAAATCTACAAATCATGTAATATAATAAAACCAATAAATACATACCTTGCTTTTGATGTTTCTTTGCTTTGTCGTTGTAATTTGAAAACATATGGTGTGATACAACAGACTCTTATTCACATTTCTATGGTTACAGCAGGCTCAGACATGCACTTGGTAGGCTTTGACGTGAGCTTCACAGGCTCTGATGTGCACCTACAGGATACAAAAGGATCTAGAGAGCACCTACAAAATACAACAAGCTATGGTGAGTGCTCCGTAGGCTCTGCAATGAGCCTCACAAGCTCTAGAGGGCATCTTTATGTTAGGGCAGAATCTATAGAAGCAGATTGAGGAGGTGGCGACGAATGTGGTGGATGGATGGGGGCTATGACAGTGATGGAGGATGAATGGGAGATGGATGGAATAGCAAAAGTCTTGTTGGCTTAGTTAGGGCTTTAGATATTCAAAATCTATCTCTCTCTGCTTTGCTAGGGCTTCATCAATGACTCCTCCAGGGTGCAACTTCTAATATCAAGGTTCCAAGGTTTGAGCATTTGCAAATGACCTTATTTTATAATCCAACCTAAGGTTTTCTTAGGGTTTTAGCCTTGCACTTTTAATCATGTGGCTAAGATTAAATTATATCCTAAGGTTGAGATTACTTTTTGAGTGTGGCATGGATTAAGGAAGATGGAGGGTGGAGATTAAATTGAATCGGACAGTTGTGGTTAATTGATTTTATAAGTATATATTTTATAATAAATATATTATAATATAATATAAAATATTATATTAAATATAAAATAATATTAAAATAATCCCAATTGGGTTAGGAAATGGCGAGAAAGGGCTAAAGTGGGTCTTTTGAAGGTAGGAAGGGCTAAAAGTGGCTAAATGGATGGCGGGAAAGGTGTATGGTGGGCAAGTGGGTGGTGGGATGGTTAGGATGAAGTATTAGGGGCTATAATTTTGTGTCTATAGATGCCCCTTTTTGTACCATGTTGTGTGAAACACAATATGGTGTAAAAACACGAGACACATGTTTGGGCTATGGGCACATAAGCAAATTCTCTCTATCGTTGGATTTGAGCACTGATGTTGAAGATAAAAGTAAATAATTTCTAGAATTTTGCATAGATTACCCCCTCAATTGGAAAATGAGTTACAAATGTATCTCACAAGCCAATTGAAATTTTTTGTGCAAACAATTAATGATGTAGTGAATTTGTGCAATTGATGAATGAATGGTGTGAAATGCAATGTGATTGTGGATGATATGAATGATGTAAAATACCATGTGATTGTGGATGATATGAATGATGTAAGATGTGATACCATTTTTACCCCAACGATGGAAAGGGGGTTTTTGCCAAGTGTAGATTGTCATGATCATGTAAGATGTTATCCCATTATGGGAGAATCATAATATAATGTGGTTGCCCCAAACTTTGGGATGATTTGATTCTTTTGAAAAAGTTTCCACAATGGCATCATTGAGTATGCAAAATATGAAGATGCATGCTGACTAAGTCAATATAGGGGTGGGGTAGTGATTGTGGAAATTTCTTCGTCAATTCCACGATGAAACCATTAAGTCTACCAGTATATCCTGTATTTTTACTGTTGTCAAATGAATGAGTGTTTGTGAATTTGATTATCCATATTTTCATGCCCCATAGAAAAGGACATCAATGACTTCTTATGAGCAAATTGTTCTTGGCAAGGTTTTCCCTAAAATGTGAGGAACCCAGTGTGATTGTGATCTGTGATAGTGATATAATGATGATGATCATGTTGAAGTTTCCTTATGGTAGGTTATTCATCTTACCGAATTGCATGGATTACTATCGATGCAATCGCCAAGTTGATAGGATAACCCACTAGGTACAAGGTTCACTTATTATTGACTTAACAAGACAAAATATGTTATATGATGAGTGTTATATGAAATATGATGATGGAAGAATGTGTGATAAAGTCATGCAATTATTTGGCTGATTGTGGAGTTGATTGATTTGTGCTTTAGCATTTTGTTGATATTTGTTGCGCTTTGTGGCAAAAATGAGTGATTTAGCAGTTAAATCAACTCCAACATGCATGAATTTGGATAGGATGATGAAGTATATGATGAAGAATTGTGGAATGTTGATTTTGTGAAAATTTGACCTTGATTGTCATGTTTTGTAATGCTATATGTTTTTTTGAAGAATTTGGCCTGTTCTTGCAAAATATGCGTGCAAAACTATTTGTGTTTTCACAAAATCAAAATTTATGATGTGCATGATGTGTGGATGAAATTTGGTGCAAATTGGATGAGGGGAGTGTAGTGACCCCGAGAACGCACGCACCGGTCCCTTTTCTAAACCCTACTTGCAATGTTATTTAAAATACCCAAGATGAAATGGAAAGACAAGAGGAAAAAGCATATAACACAAAATAACAAAGATGGATCTCTTTATTGATATTGAAGCTCGGTTACATGTCGGTCCCTCTTAGGGATACCCATTTTGATACTATAAATTACAAATAGGCAAGGAGTGCCCCTTCCACGAAGAGGTGGTGCGCTTATAAAAGCTTCCCGGTTTCGCACATAGAAATGTATGAGGGCTTACAGATGCCTCCTTCTCTAGGTCTGTTTCCTAGAGGGATCCCTTTTGCTCTCGTATGTTGTAATATTCGTCCGATGTACCTGTGGCCCTGCAAGCAATGAAACAACAACACACGTTTAGGTGTCCGAGATTGCCTCCCCGAATGAGGTTGTTAGTAATCAAAGAATGTAACGGAAATATGATAAAACTATGCCATGAAATCATGTAAATCTATGCTAATGATATGAAAAAACAAAGAATAAAAGAAGCTATGTCTAAAACCTAAGCTAAGCCTACGGGCCACTGTCCAAGACAACGACCGCTAAAGTAAACCTTGCTCTCTTTGCCCCAAAGCTATGGGTCAAAGCCTATATCTGATGTTGAAATAATAGGTGTTATGCTCTTCAATCCATCAGAGCTTCACCGTACACGTGATCTCAAAGAGAACTCTCCAAGTCTTGAAAGCTCTCCTCAAAAAGATGTCTCTCTCTCTGATATGATCTCTATATATGATCTCTTGGTGCTCTTAGGCTTGCACCTTTTATAGTGTGAAACCCTAGGTCTATGTCCAAGCCCTAGGAATGAATTTCTCATGCGTAGTGCAAGTTAGCATGAGAAGCTTTTGTCCATTGTCTATGTTTGAAGGCCAATTAACTGAAATCTAACTTCCCACTTGAGTCTTCTATGCGAACTGGTCGTTAGCATGAGAAGCTTTTGTCCTTTTTTTATGCTTGGAGGTCAGTTAACTTAAGTCTAAATGCAAACTCAAGTCTCCTATGTGAACTGGTCATGAAAAGGAATGCAAAGTCACTCCCGCTCACCTTTATTGCATGCAGACTACCACTTCTACCTGTGATTAGGCCTGTTTGTCGACAAAACTACTTCTTATGGCTTAGCCGCTGTCATCTATAGTGGCTAAGATCTGGCCGCTGTCATCTACAGTGGCTAAGGTCTGGCCACTCTAGGCTTGAGCGGCTAGGATCTGGTCGCTCTTGGCTTGAGCGGCCAAGCTTGGATGGCTTGAAAAGGCCCCAAATGAGTGGTGAGAACCACTGTTGATGCTTGGAAAGTCCAAGATTATGTCTTATGATCTTATGAGTGTGTCTATGTGAGTAGCTCCCCTAAGCATGACATGATTTAGGTGTCTACAGATGCCCCTTTTTGTGATGCGTTGTGTGGAAAACACAACGCTGAGCAAAAACGTAGACTGATCTGTTTGTAGGGTGTATGGTGATCAATGGTCTGATCAACGTCGGATGGCCCAATCATGCAAGATGGCATGCATCCCTTGAATCATTGCCTCAACATTCGGAGGACTTAGCTCAGTGGCTTTTGCATGTTAAATTGCACTCATTCCTCAAACTCAATCGGGTAGCTTCAGCTGCTACAACAATTTCGATCGGTAGGAGAGCTACAATTGAAGATGTCATGTCTGCTTACGTTCCCAACAAACAAGGGAAATTTGTGATTGTTGTATGCAATGATTCGTAGGACGAACACGATTTTGCTATGATCGAGTGATATTTTGTTGATTTTTATTATGATTATGTTGAAGTTTTGAACTACTTCCTCACACAATGAATTGGTGAAGAAATGACAATGAATGAAGTGACAAGTCGCTTGACCAATATGACTAATCTGGTTCCTTTCTAGCATTTGTTGCTTTTAATGGGCAATCCCACATCCAAGTGTGATTCCAATTGTTTATGATAATCATCCATCCCTATCCCGAGGAGCGGTCCAGCTATCAATAGCCTTCTTAGGGAGTTAGGATGAGTGATTCTATTTATGTCCTAGATTGTATCACTTTGACTTAATGTTTTTGATGTCATAGGGGAATTAGGATGATCCTTTCGCACCCATGGAGCAGTCCGACCATCTTGGTCTTCTTCGGGATTGAAGGGTGGCACATCGTAATTCCAAAATGAGTTGTTTTTGCCCCAAGTGGCCTTATGGTTATCTACTCATCTCACCAAAATACATGGAGTGCAAATCGCTGCAATCATCGAGTGGATAGAGTAGGTAACTGGATACGAGGCCTACTTGAGATTGTGATTTTATGTGATTTTTTTGTTATTTTGAACATTATGATGATCCTAAACCATCAAAGTGTGTTTATTTGCTATTTTTGTGGGATCCCTCAAGGAGAAAATCCCTTATTTTGATCTGTGGATCTGGCCGTTGTCAGGTCCAACGGCCTCTGAGTTCCTGCCTATGGCCACTGTCGCCTTGAGCGGCCAAGAAGTTTGGGCCATTGACGTCAGCAGTGGCCAAGGCATAATTAAGGAAATATAAAAATTGCATTTCTAGGGTTTGACCTTTCACTTTCACTATTGAAGATTCACTTTGGGAGCTCTGGTGCGACGGCGATGGTTGCGACTTTGAAACTTGTTGGTGCTGAGGACATGGCTTCGCGGGGCGAGACATCAGCTGTTGGAGGAGCCAAAGCTTCTCGGGTATTTCTCTCTTCAAAACCCTAGCTCTCTTTTCTTCTCTAAGTAAAATTGAACCTCACTAAGTAATGAGTAAAATGAACCTCACTAAACCTGTTGGCAATGAACAAACTCCGTAATTAGGCTTAGGTTCCCTTTTGCTATGGTGGGTTAGTCCCCAATTTTGCTTTCTTTTAGTGGCTTTAGCCTAGGTTTTTGAAATTTTCCAGTTATTCACCTACTGTCGCCATTTTGGGTATTTTGAACTTAGCTTAGTTTTGATGCTTGGGTGGGAAATTTTACTTTCCAATTTGTTTGTTTTCCCTCCCTATGTTATTTTTTTGAAATTATTTTGTTAATTTTGTAATTTTTTTTTAATTTTTTGGCCAAGGGTTCACGGGTTTGCCATGCCGCCCCTTGGCCGTTGTCGCTCAAAGCGACTGGCTCTGAGCCATTGTCGCTTAGAGCGGCCAAGCTTGAATCCCAATGGTAAAAAATTTGACCATTGGGTCTTGGCCGCTATTGCCTCCAACGGCCAGGTTTCGACCATTGTAGGTGACAACGACTAAAGCTTAAGCCTTGTTTTCTTGTATTTTTGTTGATTTTATGACATTTTTGATTTTTTTTGGTTAGGTGCAATCTGGTTCTTTTGCTTAGACTTAGAGTAACTCATACTCTTTTGCATCATTTTCATGTTTATTGTGAATTATGCCTTAGATGCACTATAGTTATGTTTTGTCTTTCTTCTACTTTGCTTAGATCCTTACTGCTCGGGCTCGGGACCTGAAGCTCCTACTTGACTTGCTTCCTAGCTTTGATGATATGGACTGGGCATGGTTCAAAGCCCGTGGGTTGTAGTATGTCATCAGGTTACCTTATATCATGGCAGATCAGGCTTACCTTACGGCTTTGGCCCATCGTTGGGACCCATAGACTAATACCTTCCACCTCCTGACCGATGAGATGACCATTACGTCGGAGGATGTGTATAGGATCTTTCGGATTCCATTCGATGGGGTGGCCATTGTCTCTTCGACCACTAATGATCAGGTGGTTGTCTTCACTCGGGTGTTTAGAGAGCACTCTATGGATGCTCTCAAGGACACCAAGTCCAAAGGAGTGTCTATCAATCACTGGCATGGGGAGGGCATCTTTACGGTGAGGCATGTCGTATTGCTGATGGTGATCAACAATGTTCTTATCCTAGACTGCTCGAGTTTGAGGTTCCCTTGGAACCTTCTGGTGATGGTGTAGGACCTATTGGATAGCGAGGAGCCTATCATCTATGCATGGGGTAGATCACTATTGGCTCAGTGCTATGATGAGTTGTACCACATCCATCGGTGAGGACGTGTCAGCATTACTTATAGCTTGCTCTTATAGGTTTGGGGATGGGAGCACATTATGGTAGATCACCCTAAGGGGCTCTCGATTGAGATTATAGTGATTGATGCTCGGACACAGTGCTATGTTGCTAGATGGGCTCGAGAGCATGAGGAGTATAAGAGCCACACTTTTGTAGGGGAGCTATCCCACTATACTGATGCTTTTACTAGACTTTTGGCTGGAGATGTCGTGTGGTGGCCTTACTATGAGTGTCCTGCTTGGGATGATCCAGCTAGCTTTACTTCCAAGACATGGTATGAGCGATGGCTCGTTGGCCGTAAGATTGCCATCCGAGAGTATTTCTTCTACTCTCGGGTTCTTCGTCAGTACGGATTATAGCAGGATGTGCCCTTGATACCATTCTTGTATAGGTACCTCATAGTAGAGAAGGACCTACCTCCATGATAGATTATAGAGCTTTTAGATGAGGAGGATGCCCTAGCTATTGACCCTATAGTGGTTGGGGGAGTTACAGAGGCCTACACTCAATGGTGGGGTGATCAGATGTGGCATGGCATCGGTAGCCTAGGGTGCAAGGATGATGGTGGGGGTGATGGCATAGATCCGATAGGATGCAGAGTTCGAGCCAGGACCGAGGTATGGGGCCAACCAGTAGAGTAGGTGGCAGGATCCTGATGTTCTTGAGGAGGAGGAGTTAGAGCTCAAGGAGAGAGACTCTCCTCTGAGAGCATAGTTACATGAGGTCGAGGTTGAGCTTTAGGCCACTAAGATCTAGGTACAATAGTGAGATGCTACCATTGAGTAGCTCTCAGCATAGATACAGGCTCTATAGGCTACTATTGGGGGTGGTGATGTTAGGATGTAGTTTGTTGTTCCTCCTTCTACACCACAGGAGGCTCCAGTGGTAGGTTTAGGGGTAGATGTTGGGATGAGCATGAGGAGCAGATCTAGGGACTTGTGGATCATGTTACCATTCTTTAGATGCAGCTCAGGAGGCATGGGATTGTCCCTAAGGATCCAGTAGGTGCGGGTGGTTCGCAGGTCAGTGGGTGCTCTACCTCGGGGTAGTCTTTCACTCATCCTAGCTAGAGGACCCGGACTCGGATAGAGAGACCGATAGGCTCACATCACTCGACTCGCGACACCGCCATAGGGGGAGGTGGCACTGGAGGAGGTGATGTAGGGGGCTCAGGCCCGATATTTGATTGATGCTCTACTTGGTTCTTGATCCATTTTTGAGGTCGACTGACCTATATGACTGTAGCCCATGGGCATTTTTGTATATCCATTGGACTTGACACACATACTTTTATGATAGCTTTGCATTATGACTTATTATGTGTATCGTTTATTGCTCATGTTTTTGTTGTTATTTTGTTTTATGATATGATGTGATGATGGTATTATGATGATTTGATGGATATGTTAGATGATAGATGATATTTGAAGATGCTTAGATGGATGTGTAGATGCTTATATGATTTGATGATATGATGCGATGTATTTTGATGATGAATGATGAATTTATGATTGTATGTAAATGGATATTGCCTATATGTTTTATGATGTGGTTTATGGATGATTAATGACTTGTTTTTGTGGATGCGATGTTATTGCTAAATGCATGTTTTAACTTTGCTTTAATTTTATGCATCTAACTTATGTGATGGAATGGTATAAATGAACCTGTATGCTCTAATCACTTAAAACATATGGAATGCATATGACATTGACAATCTTAATGGGTGATACCACAGAAAGTAAAAAAATAATCATGAATTTAAATAATCACTCTTATCATAAGAATTGATTAAGTATTCATATATGAGATGTAATGGTGTGTAATGTATTTTCTTAATAAGTTTCTGTAAATTAAAAGATATAAAGTAGTCAGTGGTCGTCTATATACTATTTCTAATATATATGCGGTATCTGTCCTACTATGTTGATACCCCCTAATTTATAGAATCTTATAAAGAAAGTGATGGTGTGAATGATGTTATGATTTGTTGCTATGTAAGAATTTTTGGGGCTTTTCGAAGATTCAAACACTCTAGTTACCCTATCAATAGTTGTCTACTTACCACTTAGACTTTTGAAAAGTAAGGCTTTTACCATGGACCTAGTTTTTCATGATCTCTGTGTGTGCATGTGATTGTATATTTTGAGGTAGAACTCAAGCATTTCCTCCGATGTCAAGCGGGATTCTTTCAGCCCATTGCTAAGATCAGGGATCCTCAAGTGTTCATCTCATCCTTATGTTGGACTTAGTTGGACTATACCACTAGGCAATATTGGGTTACCTAAGCTAGCTCATCCACATTCAAACATTGGTCTACACAAATGCATGAAGCAATTGTAATAGACATATCATCATGCGTAAGGATTTCTCCTTCCAGTTTTGTACAATGCTGAGAATTCCAGGGATTCAAGCTTTATTCCCTTCTTTTTGGCTTCTTTTTGGCTTTGGATATTTGCTCATATGTAGTGATGAAAATCACTTTTTATTTTGATTGATTTTTTTCTTTGAGCGAGGATTTTTGTAGTGATGATAATCACTGTTTATTTTGCTCATATGTAGTGATGAAAATCACTGTTTATTTTTTATTGATTTTTTTGAGCTATGTTTTTTTGAATTTATGATTTGTGTATCGGATTATTGCTTTGAAATCTGGATTGTATGCTTGGCCTTTTGAATATGTACTTTGCTTTGGGATTTTGCTTATTTTGATTTAAGCAAGGGATTTGGATAGGGTAAAGCTTGTCCTTTTGCCAATTCTCAACACCTTTAAACCGGTTGCACAGGGGGATAAGCAAGGAAAATCCTTTTCGCTTAAGGTAACCTAGACCACTTTGCAACTTTCATCTTTTCCTTGTACCAGCTAGGATTTTAGTGTTTCAATTAGTGACGGGATCTTGAATATCCAAGGCATTATCATAGCTAGACCTTACCTTCTACTAATCAAAGTTGTTTTCCTCAAAATTTGATAAGATTACTAGGTGTGGTTGATTAACCGAAAAACCTTAGTATATTATGTATAGCAACAAATAATGGTTGTGTTGAAAAACACAATTACACACATGTGTTGATGGAGGTATGGATTTGAATGACTTGTGCGACAAACTGTGGTATCACTTTTAAGGCTCTCATGACATATACAATTGTAATGGATATGAAAATGCAATGCAATGATGTGGATGCAAAATGTGAGATGCAATTGTTTTTGTATTTTTGATTTTATGTTGTTTTTGTATTTTTGATTAATTTGACCAAAGGGCTTATTATGCCTTTGGGGCTTTTGTTTTGATTTTGACCAAGTGGTTTGAATTACCCTTGGAGCTTTTGAATTGATGGGTTTGACCAAGCGGTTTGAATTACCCTTGGATCCTTTTGAATTGATTTTGACCAAGTGGTTTGAATTACCCTTGGAGCCTTTGATTTGATTTTGACCAAGCGTTTGAATTACCCTTGGAGCCTTTTTTTTATTTGGTTTGAATTGATGTTTGACCAAGCATTTTGAATTACCCTTGGAGCTTTTTGATTGATTTTTGACCAAGGTTGTGAATTACTTTGCCTTTGATTGTATTTTTGAAATTTATGTTTTTATGATTTGTTTGTGTTTTTGACATATTTGAATGTTTTTGTGTTTTATGAAATATTTGAATGTTTTTGAATTTTATGTGTAGAATGCCTTTAAGTGAATGATATTGAGAGGTTAGGCTCTTCAACACCATCTAATGATATAAGGTGATATGCTCCATGCCCAACTTTGTGAAACATGTATGGGCCTATCTAGTTTACGTGAACTTATCTCGTAGTATTATTCCCATTGATAGTCTTTGATGGTTTACTATGAGCAAGGAGTCACCAAAGATATTCAATATTTTAATGGCCATTGCTATTTGGAGTCCCAAGGATCAATGCTTCATATTTTGTTGTTTGTGCATGAGAAGTCTAGTTTGAATGATAAGGGAATGGAGTGCCTGTGTGATAAATACAATCCTCTCTCCTCCTTGTTCACACTTCGAACCATCGAAGAATAATGACATGTCTCTTTCTTTCTTAGGTTCTTCGTTTTGGATAATGCAAAGACCGCATCATCAGGAATTCTATGGTGAGAGGCTTGTTATCTGAAGAGGCACCTCTGCTAATTGATCTGCTATGACTTGTCCCTTGATGGACTTTTGGCTTATGAACTCTAGATCAAATTCTATCAATAGCATGATCCACTTTGTGGTACGTGTATTGTGATATGTCTTGCTCATCATGTACTACAAAGGATTTTGTTTTGATATGACGTAGGTCGTATGGCTCAACATGTAGTGTCACAACTTTTGAGTTGCAAAGACCACTTCTAAACACAACTTTTTGACATACGCATATCCTAGCTCATAACTCACCAAGGTGCGACTAATGTAATATATGGCTTGCTCTTTATCTTGTGCATTATTTTGGGCTAACATGGTGCCCAATGCAAAATCAGTAGCCGATATATATAGTAAAAATGGTATGTCTGGCCTTGGTGGAGCCAATACTAGCGGTGTTGCCAGATAAGTTTTGATCTCTACAAAGGCTTGATGGCATTCTTCATCCCAATGAAAGGGGACTTCCTTGCATAGCAACCGATTCATAGGTCTGCATTTGTCTGATAATTATGCGATGAATCTTTTGATGGATGCTATCTTGCCTTGTAGGCTCCTCAACTCCCTAATGTTGGTAGGGGCGGCCATTTCTAGTATAGCCTTTACCTTTGCAGGATCTACTTCGATGCCTCTCTTGGATACGATGAATCCCAAAATCTTGCCAGAAGTTATGCCAAATACGCACTTCTTAGGATTCAATCAGACATTATGTTCTATGAGGTGATCAAAGACTTGTCTAAGGACTTCGGCATGCTCTTGCCACAACAGGGACTTGGCTAGTAAGTCATCCATGTAATCTTCCAAGATCTTATGCATATAGTCATGGAATATGTATGTCATGGCCCACTGATATGTGGCACCAACATTTTTGAGACCGAATGGCATCACTTTGTAATAGAATGTTCCCCATGGAGTAATGAAAGCAGTTTTATGTTGATCTTCAAGCTTAATCCGGATCTGGTTGTATCCAAAAAAACCATCCATTAGGGAGAGCATTTCATGACCTACGGTTGCATCTACAAGAGCATCTATGTTTGGCAATGGGAATGAATCCTTTGGTGTTGCCCTATTTAAATCTCTAAAATCTATGCAGATACGGACTCTTCCATCAGGTTTCCCTATGGGTACCATGTTTGACACCCACTCAGGGTAGTCGATAGGAACTATGAATACTGCATCCAGTAGTTTTTGCAATTCGTTCTTCACCATCAAAGCGACGGTTGGATGCATTTTCCTCAGCTTTTGCTTGATTGGCTTCTTCATGGGATCCAATGAAAGGTTGTGAATGACTAACTTTGGATCTATCCCTGGCATGTCTTTGTAAGTCCAAGCAAAAATATTTGGCCTCTCTTTGAGGAGAGGAATTAGGATGGCTTGTTCCTCTGGAGATAGACTTTCTCTGAACTTGAATTTCCTTGGTTGGGTAGGATCATCGTTGATGTCCACCTTGAAAGTCACTTCTATAGCCATATGTGACCCATCCTCTAGCTGATGAGGCATGGGTATCAAATGAATGTCATCGATGGGATTTATAGGACCTAGTGACTCAGGTTCCAAACCAACATGGAAGATGTCATACGCACAACCTGATGCAAAATGGAATGGCTGTAACATCTCTTCATTGGGGAAGAGGTCTTCTGGCTCTATGGGTGAATTAGCATGATCCCAATCAATAGCCTCTACATCAAGATGCAATGATTTGGTAGGATCTACTGGATTATGAAGTGGAGTGGTCAAATCAATGGAGATCATGTTGATGGATGGGATGAAATCTCCAGGACCACATGGGTGTAATCTTGTCTCAGGGGTTTCCCTTCCATACTCATGATGAGGTTCTGGAGGAATGGGAATTTTTGGATCTGGCCCATGAGTAGGGTGGATAATAGGATCATTGGGCTCTAACTACTCTTTGAATGTAGGTGAAGGGGGATTGACCATCCGATGAATGGCAGCTAGGTCAATAGGTCTCCCCAAAAATTGGAGATGAGGGTCTATGGCATGGAGTGCCACCTCTCTCTCTACTAGCTCATTGACTTGCCGCAAGTGGTGAGGTCCAAGATAAGCCATCTCGATCTCATCCTCAAAGTCATCATCACTTATCCAAAAACTGTTAGCATTGGTATGCGGCCCTAAGACAAGGGGCTCATGTCTTGGCCCCAAGTAGGCCATCTCTATTTCATCTTCATATTCTTCATCACTTATGAAGAATCCATTTGCATTTGTCTCTTGCCCCAAAGTCAGGGGTTGATGGCTTAGGCCTAAGTAGGCTCTTTCTATTGAGTCTTCTGATTCATAGTCACTTTCATCTGATGTATATCCACTCTCATCATGGATGGACCATGTGAATCTTTGTAAATAGCGAGGCCCCTGATAGGCTAAGCCAAGTTGTGCCTCATCATCACTTGCTTCATATCCATTCTCCTCATCCCATGAGTTGTACCCTATTGGGGTGGAATCAATTGAGGTGTTTGGATGATAAGTTTTTGGAGGTGGTATGTTTACCATGGCCACTTGTCTGTTGCTCAAATTTGCTATTCTTAGGGGGTGATAAGGAATGAAATCAATGTCTTCTCCTAACCCTATGCTTAATATTTCCAATGTCGCTACAAGAGAGTCATCTCGACCTCCGCTATAATAGCCTAAGCCAAATCTATCGAAGGGAAGCTGATATAGTGGCTCGTATGGCCACTTGCACCCCTACTCATATATGCCAAGGCCATAGCCATGCCAATGGCAATGCTCAAAGTAGCTTAGAGCAAACTCAGGGTTAGAGAGGTAATGAACATTGACCATGAATAATTCATCACTATCCTCTTCTATATCTGAAGACTTATGAGCACAGTCCAAGCCGACATAGACAAAATTGGTTTGGTTGGGAGGGATTCCAAGTGGAACCACTATTCCTACTAGCGGCCTCAAGTCCTTAGGCCTCCCTATGTCTTGTGCAGACTCAATGATAGGTGTAAAGGTGATGTTCTACACAAGGTACTCCCCTATGCCTGTGCTTGCCAAGTGTATTGATGCATGCGACGTGGATGACCCTACGGATGATACTGGTGAAGTAGGGTGATAATCACTATCTTCATCTTGATCTTGAAGATCTTCCTCTTCCATAGGACTTGGCATTTCAGCAATGGCTATAGTTGGCACTTCCTTGGGCCTTTCTTCCTTAACTAAGGGTGCCTTTAGCTTCTGATTATCTTTTGGTTTTGACGTTGATGGTACTTTAGAAGCATTGACTATCTTGAGTGCACCAGGAGGTGTTGATGTGCATGGGTCTTTTCTTACCCCTTTGTCTTTGTTATCCACTTGTGTGGTTGGGGATGAAGGTGCCACGTATAGGTGAGTAGAAGGGATTATAAATTCTCCTAGAATGTCCACCTGATTGACGTATTTAAAAGGCTCTTCATCGGCCAGAACCACATAGACTTTGTTCTCGTGCACATACTTGACACATTGGTGCAAGATCGAAGGCACACACTTCATGGCCCTTATCCAAGGATGCCCTAAGAGGATGTTGTACTGCATAGCTCCTTCCAAGACATGACACATCATGGGGATGGTCTTGTGCCCCACCTTGATGGGTAGGACTATCATTCCCACAGTATTGCATAAAGCATCATTAAAAGCTCTCAATGTGTAAGCTCCTGGAATGATATTGGACTTGGGGATCTTGAGGTGCTCTATTGCAGTTGTTGTAATGATGTTTATCGATGAACCTGTATCGACCAAAACCCTCTTGAAAGGTAAGTCATTGATTGCCGCTACAATGTTTAGCGGAGGGTCTAGTAAGGCAACAAGAACTGTCTTAATCTCATGATCATAGAATCGGATTACAGGTTCCTGGAATTCTTGCACTTGTCCCACAAAGTGAGTGAATGCATTCGCATCTTGCGGTTGGAGCTCAATTGTTCTTAAAATCTCCATTAGAGTCTCCCTATGCTTTGGGGACTATTGTATGAGCTCATAGATGGATAACTTAGCTGGAGTCATCTGTAGGTTTTGCTCCAATCTACTCCGAATAGTTACCATAGGTCTCGTTGGTGGACCTGGAAGGTTGTCTTACCTTTGCCTAGGAGTGGCTGGGATGTTCATGGGAGCTGCAGGTGGTTGCGGTTGACCATACCGCCTAGTCCTTGTTGCTATGTTAACAATCTCAACCATCCCAATGCATCCATGGGTAGGTATGTCAGCTCGAACCTGATTGACTTGGGCCCCTTGCTCTCGAGGGGCCTCATGATTGGGCAATGGGTTTCTGTATATGCCCATGTCTCTATTATCGGGAGCCAGTGGGTTGTCAACTTTGAGTTCTCCCACCTCAATCATGTTTTGCACTTGATGCTTAAACCCGATGCAAGCCTCAATGTCATGCCCCGGTATCCTATGATAAGGGTAAAATTGATCTTCCCTATATCCTTTTGGCTTAGGATGGTTGGGATCTATAAGAGGTATATCAAGAAATCTGATCCTCCTGGCCTCACTCAACTGATTAAAGATTGATTGCATTGATTCTGTCAGAGGCATGAAATAACGAGGTGGCTTGCATTCTCGATTTCTTCCCTGATTGTTCTTTTGGTCGTAGTTGGCTGGCGAGGGATGTGCTTGATAGTTCTGTGGTTGTTGTGCACCCCCATCCTTGGGTGTAGCCAATATGACTTGATTGACTGGAGCAGGGTTGCCCTGCTTCTACTTATACTTGTCATTCTTACCATTCTTGTTCCACTCCTTTTTGTTTTAGAGTTTAATGGTTCCCTCATCTACTTTTATTTCTTCGATGAGCTTGGCCTGTGCCAAAGCTTCCTCAAATGAAGGATACTATTGGAGTTGTAGCAAGAGGGAGATATGTTTAGAACAAATTTTGGTGAACATGCGAATGATCTCTTCTATGGGAATGGAGAATGATAATTTTACCATGACTTTTCTCCATCTATTCCCATAATCCATTACTGGCTCATCATCATACTGTTTCAAGTTGGCCAGGTCTGAAAGGTTCACCTTCTTCTTAGCACCAAAGGAGAAACGCTTTAAGAATGCGTTTACTAGTTGTTCAAAGTTGGTTATGCTATGCTTAGGTAGTTGGTTGAACCATTGAGTGGCAGCACCTAAAAATGTCATTATGAATGTTCTTAGCATGAGAGCGTCATTGTCTTCAAGATGAAAATAGGCATTGATAAAATTGGTGACATGCTCTTGTGCATCCTCTTCACCTTTAAACTTTTCTAACCTAGGCATCTCAAAGTGCTTAGGATATGGAGGGCTAGGGATTGATGGGCACAATGGTTGATTGTGTATTTTGCTCAATGTTGGTGAGTTCCCAGCTGCCTCTTGTTTCTCAAAGGTTTTCATCTTTTCAGCAAGCTCTTGAAATACCTTTGATGCACAAATTTCCTCCTCTTGTAAGCCTATTCACATTGGCAATGGAGGTAACTCTCTATCCATTTTATTTATTCCATTTTCCTCCCTCCTACGAGGGGACTCAGGATTATGATCCTGGTTTGTTATGTTTGCCCTTCCCCCATTAGTTGGATTTCATTCATGATTTGGTGGGGGATTTCATTGTGGGCTATCTTGTCTAGTGCACCTCTCCTTAGGTGAGTCAATATATCTTGTTCTTTGGTGGTCACCACCATTTGTCTATAAATTGTTAAGAGCTAGCCACTCAGCTTGCTCTCTTAAATGTTGCTCATGTTGGCGCAAGAGTCTTTCTCTTTGTTTCTCTTGTTCGAGAGCTTCCACTAGCTCTCACTCCTTACGTAATGCATTTTCTAACCACCTCATTCGGTCAGTTTGTGCTATCATAGAAGACTCATGTTTATCTGACTCTGTTCTTGTTGTCTTGACTCATAGATTCCTCGAGGAGGTTTCTATTGTATCTGTACTCTTGCTAGCTAATGTGACTTGTTTAGTGTATTGTTGAGTATCCCTATGATCAGACTCCATGCATCTACTATGGGGTCACTCTGAGGTACCCCCAGACTAAGAGATGTGTTTAGAAGTCACTTTTCATGAGCTTCTAGATGCAGAGTTCTCAGTAGCTACAGTTCTTTGAGTTGGTTGAGTAGGAAATCGATCCAACCCATCTAGTTGTCTTGTTTTCCATGGCTGGTCCCATGGGGTGCCATTTACTCCTATGAGGTCATAGTCTATGGGAATATTTCCTTTTGTGTGAAGGGTTTCTTCTATATGATTCCCATGACTAGATGTAGCTCTAGTTTCCTGCCCTTCAGTGGGTAGACCTGTTTCATATGTTTCTTGTGAGTCTTGAGGTGTTGCAATTCTTGTTTGCCTTCTTGATGAAGAGGGCTTTGTGGTAACATGTTTTCTCCATGTGGATGGAGATGTAGCAGTCTCATCATCCCTATGTGAAGAATGAGTTTTAGAACCTTCTTTATGTCCATGTGAGGAGGAAGCCCTTGAAGCTTCCTCACGTCTTTGAGATGTTTCTATGTGTTTAGAGGAGGCCCTTGAGGTCTCCTCATGTCTCCTTGATGAGGATGGTTGTGAAGCCTCTTTTTTTTTATGTGACTTTGTTCCATGATGTGGTTCCTTACTTGGGGTTTCTCGAGGAGATCCCCCAAGGGTTGAATTATCACCCCTTAGGCTCGTGGAGCTACGTCTCACGGTCTTACGGGTAGGTCATTCAATGTTACTATGACTCTACCTATGGGTATGAGTTGCTTCTGTCTCTCCCTCGATATCAGACCGAGGGTGCTTACTTCTTGTTTTGACCATGTTGTCTTATGAATTGATCTTTTGAGTTGCAATTTAGGAATAACCACACAATACCAAACAAATGTTTATCTTGATTACCAATTTGAGTGTGCCCTAAACTGTTTGGTGTGTTTTGATGTGTTGTTCTTTCGATTTCTTTGCTCTTGTTCTTGGATTAAGAATGAGAAGACTCATCCATAGTGACAATCAAGTACACTCATGCCAAACATGATTTTCTCAAAAGAAGCTAGGGTACACCATTGAAGACCCAATGGAGGGTTCGCCTAGCTCTTCCACTCTGAACCAATGATTGTTCCAATAGTGGGAGATAGTTTGAACACAAGTAACTTAGTGTCACTATAAGTAAGTTTCTCAATCCATTTCTAGGAAGCTCTAGGGGGTAAACCAGTGGAAGGAGATGAATTCCAATGTCATTGGACTGAATTGAAGGTTGGTGATGAAATCCAACTCCCCAATGTTTAAATGAGATGTGCATGTGTGGTGTTCATTTTAAGCTTGCGTAACATAAAGTGCATCATATAGCAACAATGAATCTTTCCTATATGCCTAAGTGCAAAAATACATTTCAATATTCAGAAAGATGCATGAACTACTATGATTTGTATGAGCGCACTTTATTTCGTGCAACTATGGCCTCTAGCAGGGCCTCAAAGCAAGCAAACAACATACAATGTCTAGCACATTGGATTCTAGGGTGAAATTTTTAGGCATAAGCCATTGTTCCTAGCAACGCCTAGTGGAAAATTTAAAAGAAGATCTAAGATATGCGAAATGCTTAATTCTTTCTTCTTTTATTCTTTCAATTTCCAAACATAAATGTGCTTTAAGTTCTCTATTTTAGACACACAAAAGTAGACATAAAGTTATAAAATATCAGATAAGCTATACCAACCTTTGATCCAGCTTAGAGAGTCGATGTTTTGACCTCTATTGCACTCCAGTTCTGGCCGTTGTTGACTAGAGTGGCTGGTTCTTGGCCATTGTAGCTCAGAGCGGCTAAGCTCTATTGGTCGTTGTAGCTCAGAGTGGCTAGTTTCTGGCCATTGTAGCTCAGAGCGGCTAGACCTGCACATAAAATTAAGTTAGTATTCTGGTAAAAAATGAAAAATTAGTGGTGGTCCCACCGTGATCACCATCTGTAGCGACCCCGGGAATGCACGCACCGGTCCCTTTTCTAAACCCTACTTGCAATGCTATTTAAAATACCCAAGATGAAATGGAAAGACAAGAGGAAAAAGCATATAACATGAAATAACAAAGATAGATCTCTTTATTGATATTGAAGCTCGGTTACATGTCGGTCCCTCTTAGGGATACCCATTTTGATACTATAAATTACAAATAGGCAAGGAGTGCCCCTTCCATGAAGAGGTGGTGCGCTTATAAAAGCTTCCCGGTTCCACACATGAAAATGTATGAGGGCTTATAGATGCCTCCTTCTCTAGGTCTATTTCCTAGAGGGATCCCTTTTGCTCTCGTATGTTGCAATCTTCGTCCGATGTACCTGTGGCCCTATAAGCAATGAAACAACAATACACATTTAGGTGTCCGAGATTGCCTCCCGGATGAGGTTGTTAGTAATAAAAGAATGTAACAAAAATATGATAAAACTATGCCATGAAATCATGTAAATCTATGCTAATGATATGAAAAAGAAATATAATAAAAGAAGCTATGTCTAAAACCTAAGCTAAGCCTACAGGCCACTGTCCAAGACAACGATCGCTAAAGTAAACCTTGCTCTCTTTGCCCCAAAGCTATGGGTCAAAGCCTGTATCTGATGTTGAAATAATAGGTGTTATGCTCTTCAATCCGTCAGTGCTTCATCGTACACGTGATCTCAAAGAGAACTCTCCAAGTCTTGAAAGCTCTCCTCAAAAAGATGTCTCTCTCTTTGATATGATCTCTTTGATGTATCTTTTGGTGCTCTTAGGCTTGCACCTTTTATAGTGTGAAACCCTAGGTCTATGTCCAAGCCCTAGGAATGAATTTCTCATGCGTAGTGCAAGTTAGCATGAGAAGATTTTGTCCATTGTCTATGTTTGAAGGCTAGTTAATTGAAATCTAACTACCCACTTGAGTCTTCTATGTGAACTGGTCGTTAGCATGAGAAGCTTTTGTCCTTTGTTTATGCTTGGAGGTCAGTTAACTAAATTCTAAATGCAAACTCAAGTCTCCTATGTGAACTGGTCATGAAAAGGAATGCAAAGTTACTCCCGCTCACCTTTATTGCATGCAGACTACCACTTCCACCTATGATTAGGCCTGTTTGTTGGTAAAACTACTTCTTATGGCTTAGCCACTATCATCTACAATGGCTAAGATCTGGTTATTGTCATCTGTAGTGGCTAAGGTCTGGCCACTCTAGGCTTGAGCGGCTAGGATCTGGCCACTCTTGGCTTGAGCGGCTAGGCTTGGATGGCTTGAAAAGGCCCCAAATGAGTGGTGAGAACCACTATTGATGCTTGGAAAGTCCAAGATTATGTCTTATGATCTTATGAGTGTGTCTATGTGAGTAGCTCCCCTAAGCATGATACGATTTAGGTGTCTATAGGGAGCTACTATTTTGAGGATTTTTGTCTTCATGGTTTTTTGTTGTCAGGCGTGCGGCTACACCTGGTGTATTCTATAGGTGCCTGCACGTGTCTGAGTGTGTCTGCAGGTGCACAGCCACACCTACATTTTGTAGGTGTAGGTCTACACTTGAATGCACTAAGGAAAGCTATAAAGAGCATTCTGGGTGAATCTTTAAGCTCATTCATGTGCTATTGACTTTGAGTAGTTGCGTCTGAGGAGTGGAATGAATTTGTGAGCTTTGTGAGGCTAGTGAGAGTTTCGTGTGCAAAGGCTATTGCAACAAATGGCCTTAGTGTTTTCGGTGGAGTGGAGGCACCCTTTCTCCTGGTAAGACAATTTGTTTTCTTTGTGTAAAAAACTTTATTTTGTTTTGTTTGTTTGTTTTTTTTTTGTTTTTTTTAAATATGTACGTATGTTACAATTCTTGGCTTATGTGGTGGATGTTGATATGGAAGAAGATATGGATGTTGATATGGAATGAGTACTGCAAAATTTTCAAAGACTCAATCATACTAGTATTATCAAGCAAACTCACTTGGGTTGTCTAACTTTCTTTAGGACCAATGTGTGTGCAAGTGAGGTTCATATACCAAATATTGAGTGTGACAATGACCCTATCCAATCATGAACTAGTGTGTGTGCATGTGAAGTTCATTGACCCATTATGAGTAAATTGGGCATGACCTGTTATGGAGATGACCCTGAAGCTAGCATGTCCTTATGTGTGGTCAGAGGTCTCCCTATTTTCCAAGTAGACATGTCGTCCCGCATGAGCTTACTCCACTGCCAGTCAAGCGTCTATAGCCCCGATGGAGATTCACTCCATAGTCCAATGAGATTGATCTTTCAGGTCTTGGGGATGACTACCCATCCTTCTCAGGGACGTGTAGTACGATCCTTACAACTTTAGGGATCAGGGGTGTTTTGGATTTAATTTGTTAATTTGGTATAGAGCTTTGGGGAATCGGATTCTCAACCGAAGTGTGATGAGAATGTTGACCCTATCCTTACTACTCTATGCTTTTATGTTTATGTTTGGAGAACAATTGTGGTAGTGGTGAAAACCACTGTTTGTGCTTTGGACCATGTTGCATGATGGGACAAGCAAGGATTATCCCTTTTCACTTTGAGGTACTACCCAAGTATGGTACTAACCCTCTTTGTCTCATAATATTTTTAAAATGGGATGGAATGTGATTGGTCCAAGATTGTATTTGGGATCAATCGGTAATGCTCAAGACTTTCTTAGTGTGAAAAGTGTGTTTTGGTCCTAAAGAAAATTGAACATCCGTTTGGAGGTTGTTTGCTACCCTAGTAATGGCTGAGTGACTGAAAATCTAGGTTTTTGTGACACGTGATGTGGTTGACATATGACTTTTGTTAAAGTTGCATAAATGTTTCAAACTAGGTACCCCCAATCGTTATAACTTGACTCTTTGTTTTATGGTCATATCATCATTACTTTGCCAGATCATTGAACATGGGATGGGATGAATGCAAATGTATATGCCTAATGCAATGGAGTGTTGATATGCAAATGGAAATTGTACAATGCAATGGAATATGTATGATTTAATGAAACAATGCATGAATGCAAAAAGTGAAGATGTATGTTAAATGCCTAAATGTAAATGTAAATGGAATGTATGCAATGTAGATATGCCTATGTGGATGATGATTTTTTTTTTGCCATGTATATATACATATATATAGTCATGCATAGAAGAGGACCCCCAGACAAGGAAGAGCTAAGACCGGTCTCAAAAATCAATGCAAATGCGTATTGCCCCATTAATCTTGCGAATGGGTACTAGTCCTGAGAGCCAGTCGGGATAGTCTAGGGTGTCATCTAATTCTTCTTGCTTATCATTGCCTAACTCTGCCTGAAATACCTCGGGACCATTAGTAGAAAGTGATGGAGGTGAAGGTGGTGGTGAAGGAGGAATGTAGTGGGCCGAAGCCTTTAGCAATTCCTCGGATAGGGCAAACTCCGAAGAGGAGGGTGTGGAGGAAATCCGGTTCAAGTCAATAAGGCTAATGTCAATTGGAATTGGCCTAGCCAAATCGTATGGATTACGGAGTGGGGTAAATAAGTCAATAGGATTCATATTGACCTAGCGGAAGGTAGGATGGTTTGGCCGAATGGGCAGATGGAACAATTGAATCGAAACCGATGTCGAGGTGTGGTATCCCTGTAATAGTGAACGTGAAAACATCAGAGCAACATTTTTTTTTGAAATGTTTTGTTGATTTTGATTTTTTTTGAAATGTTTTGTTGATTTTGATTTTTTTTTTTAAATATGTACATATGTTACAATTCTTGGCTTATGTGGGTGGCTCAAGGCAGATTACCAGGTGGATCATCTTGTTCTTGTGGAAGAAGCAAGCAAAATATGGGATGATGGATGGGGAACATTCAGAGGTAAAACTCTTCCTGTTGGGTGATGGGGACAATGGGTTGTGACTCCTCTTTAGAATCATCAGAAGCATTTGACATGACCTCAAATTCTTCATAAATTTCATCATCGAAATCAAATATAGGATAGGTGAAGTTGATGGGATCATCTTCGTCTACTTCGTCCATGCAAAGTTCTTGAAGGGCTTGTTCAAGAGAAGATGTTGAGGGTAATGGGTGATCTTCATCATTGAGTGTAAGATTTTTAAAGGCTTGCTCAAGAGAAGTGGTGGAAGACAATGGGGTATAGCCTAAACCGGAATGATCATGGGCACCTCTATATGGGACCTCTAAGATATCATGCATCCCTTGCTCATGGGAACCTAGACCTTGACCTTGCCAATGGAACATATTAAAGTATCGAGCTGGAAACTCCTCTATGTTAGGTATGTTGGCACGCCTAGGCTCGTGTGGTTCTTCGGGTGGGTTTGCCCCAGTTGAGCAATCCAACCCTCCATAAACAAAGTTAATGTTGTTTGGAGTGACACTCATGTCGTAAACAATGCCTATGGATAAAGAACGGTCTCGAGGACGTCCAAAATCCTTAGCTGTGGGAATGGCTAGGGGTGTAATGGTGACGTCTTGGACCACGTACTCACCAATGCTCGGATTAGTGATGTGGACTATGACTTGGGTTGATGAGGTGGATGGTGAAGGCTCAGGTGGCTCTGGATTGGTTGTGGATGGTGGCGAGTTAAATATGTCATAATATGAAAGTTCGACTTGTGACACATCGGTTGATGGAGTGGGATTGGATGGCGGTGTGGCATGATGAGATGGAATAGAAGAAGTGGTTGTAGTAGAAGGGGTTGTTGCGATGTACGATGTGTTAACAGAATATTGACCGTGAGTACATGTACAAGAAGGAATGGATGTTTGAGAAGGTGATGTGATGGGTAGCTCCTCTAAGATGGGAGCCTTAGAAGAAGATGGAGATGGATTAGAAGAAGGCGGATTAAAAGATGATGTGGGTGGATTTGATGATGGCGCCAAGAATAGATGGGTGGAAGGTAACATGGATTCATAAGGATTTGAAATGAAATTACAATACTTAAAAGGTTCAACATCCACGGGGATGCAATGGACTTGTCCATCATGAACGTATTTCAAGCATTGGTGGAGAATTGAAGGAACACATTTCATTTCCCTCATCCAAGGTCTACCAAGGAGTATATTATATGCCATGGCTCCTTCCAAGATATGAAACATTGTGTGCAATGTTCTGGCCCCTACTTCTATAGGTAAAACAATAGTGCCAACTATGGTACACAAAGCATCGTTAAATGCTTTGAGGGTGAATGATGATTTGGAAATGTGGGATGGAGGTAATTTAAGGTGGATAAGGGCAGTGGTAGTAATGATATTGATTGATGAGCCGGTATCAATTAATACTCTTTTGAATGGCTTTATGTCTATTAATGCCATTATGTGCAATGGAGGGTCCATCGATTCTGAACTCATTGATTTTATCTCAAAGTCATAGAAGGTAATTGATGGTTCCATGCATGTTCTAACACTCCCTACAAAGTTGTTGAAGGCATTAGAGTCTTGGGATTCTAACTCAATTGACTTGAGTATTTCCATTAAAGCTTCTCTATGCCTAGGGGATTGTTGGATGAGTTCATATACAGAAAGTTTGGTTGATGCCATTTTCAAACTAGTGGTTAACCGACTGGTTAAGGTTACTGTTGGCCTTATTGGACGAAGAATGGGCGGATTGGATGGGTTGGATAGATTGATTGGCAGATATGGATTTGGTGATGTTTGGATGGGAGGTGGGTTCGAAGGTTGTTGAGCATTTTTTTGATTTTGCCTTTGCCCTCTAGTGACCACATGGACTACTCCTACAAATTTTTGGTATTGTTGGACATGATTTACTTGATTAGGAGGTGGTTGTTGATTGTTACCTCCTATATTATGTTGGACCTCCCCATGGTTAGGTAGAGGTGTCTGATATATGCCCAAATTTTGATTTTGTGGAGCTAAGGGGTTATCCACGTTAATGGCCCCTAAGTCTATGAGGTCTTGCACTATGTTTTTGAACACATGGCAGGAATTGATATCATGCCCATTTTGTCGATGGTATGGGCAAAACAAGTGCTCTCTATAACTTTTAGGTCTTTTGGTGGGATCATCGGGCCTAATGTTTGGCAAGGCTAATTTTTTGGTCTCATACAACCTTCGAAATATGGATGAGTATGATTTCGCTAAGGGAGTGTATTGACGTTGGGGTCAATTGAATTGGCGGTGGGTAGGTTGTTCCATAGTTGGTGTTGTGTTTTGTACCGTTGGTGCTTGGGTTACTGATGGGACCACATGATAGGAAATTTGTTGTTGCACTAGTTTTTGAGCCATTACGGGTTGGCTCATGACCACTTTATTGACTTGATTAGCTATGTTAGTCGTTGAGGCTTGTGTTGATTTGGTTTGGCCAATTTGATTATTTTGGTATTGGCCCCTATTTTGCCATTCTTTCTTCTTAGGCTTAATGACACCCTCTTGGATTTTTATCTCCTCAATGACACTAGCCTGTGCTAAAGCCTCCTCAAATGTTCTATAAGTATTGATCTGTAGCATCCAAGAGATGGGTTTTAAGCAACTCTTGGTAAAAAGTTTGATAATTTCTTCCATTGGGAGGGAGAATGGCAACTTTGTTATGACTGCCCTCCAACGGTTTCCAAAATCATAGATAGGTTCCTCATCCCATTGTTTCAAGTAATATATATCCGATAAGGACACCTTCTTTTTAATATTAAGGGTGAAGCATTCCAAGAATAGATCTATCAATTGATCAAAAGTATAAATACTATGTGTAGGCAATTGATTGTACCATTCAATGGCATCTCCCCCTAATGTTTGAGGAAACATTTGAAGCATAAGAGCATTATCATCACTAATACAAAAACATACGTGGACAAATGAACTCACATGCTCCTTAGGATCCTCGGTTCCCCTGAACTTGTCAAATTTTGGTATCGTAAAATCTGTCGGATATGGCGGTGATGGTACCAAAGGGTGGATTGGTTGATGGATCAGTTGGCTTAATGTAAGCTTTTGGCTCGTTATCCCTGGTGAGTTTTGCATCAATTGATCGATTTGCTTTTGCATTGCCTGGAATCTAAGATCTTCTACTGGAATATGAGGACCTTGGATTATGTGATGGTTGGTTGATGGGTTGGATGGTAGATGTTGGGGTGTGACCAACATGGTGTTGTGGAATGAATTGGGTTGGGTATGTGGAGAATATTGATGGTTGAAATATGGGGATGATTGATGAGGATGATGATGGAGAAATGGATTGTGTTGTTGGTTAGTGGCAATGTTGATTGGTATGGTGGATGTGTGGAGTGGTGGTGGATTGGGGATGGATACTATGGAAGATTGAGGGACCCATGCTGAATTTTGATTGGTGAGCGAAGGTTGATTTGGAACTCCTTGGGTCATAGGGTCTATGTAAGCTGACTTTTTTCCTTTTGTTCATTGTGAAAGCAATCTGTTGATGAGCCCTAATGTATCCGTAAGTTCCTGATTTGACCATGTGTCGAATGATGGGGTTGTGGTTGGGTGAGACGATGGATAGGTTGATGATGATGGATGATTAGTCATGGTCATGTTGGCTAAGTGAGATGATGGAGGTGTGGATGACATGGTCATGTTGGCTAAGTGAGATGATGGAGGTGTGGATGATGATGGATGAGAGGACATGGGTATGGTGCAAGTTGCGTTTGATGTTACAACTTGGAGGCTAGGGACTTGTGAGGCAGCATTGACATACTCCTCATACAAGGGGTTGGTATAGGTGGATGTGAGATAAGTGTTTGGAACACTTGGGCTTTGTGGTGGTTGGCTCGTGGAGGAAGGCATACCATATTCATAACTCGAATTAGGATATCCTTGGGCAAGGTAGGTGGTAGCCAATTCGGATTCTTCAAAACCTTCTTGGCTAAGGGGTTCTAAGACATAGTTAGAAGCCTTGTAAAGGGCCTACACTCTATCCATGTCTATGTAGGTGGTGGTTGTCTCCACATTGTGTGAATGTGTCTCTGCTTGAGAGTGGGGTGGATGGGATGATCCAGAAAAAGTAGTTTGAACCATATTGGATGGGGCTACCGAAGTAGCGGGCTCATGGGAACTATTTTCCATTAAACTACTTTGGTTTATTATTTTCTTTTGTTGTCGTGTTAGCACCATAAAGTAGTTAAACCAAAGATTCAAAGCTTATCTAAATCACACAAATTAACAACTTTTCCAAAATTTAAAGCAAAGAAAACAATCAGTCCTAGGTTTTACCTTGTGTGGCTTACCTTGTTCATTAATTATTTTCTTTCATTAATGTGAAGTTCCTTTTAGAATTGTTGGCTTGTGTGTTTTGATGTAACTTAATCTTGTTTAATGAAAAACAAAGGTAAAAACTAAGGCTAGCCAGGGCAACGAGATTCTTGTTGGTAATGACCTCCAAAAAGTTTGCTCGGGGGTAGTCCTATGGTTTCTAGGGCAGATATTGGTGGATGGAAATCATGGCCACCGTCACCAAATCTCAAGCAATGGTTGGTGATGAAATCTAGCCACTACTGTTAAAAATGTGAATCGTGCAAGTGTGTGTGATTTATTTTATTAGATTTCTCATTCTCTATGGTGTGCAAACAATATTAAAGATTACTAACTTCACTAATCTAAATCAGAAGCCAACACAAAGATGCAAATTTCACCTAAAGAGAGTGGAGTACACCGCTCAAAACCCCCTACCTACAAATGATTAAAATCACAAGAGCAACCAGAGGGTTCGTCCACCTCTCTGCCAAAGGGGCCAGCCTAGGGTAGGATTACTTTATGCATCAAGATGTTGTTCCTATTTAGATATGCAAAATTAAAGTGATCTTTAACCCTAAAATGCAAAATCTAGGATGCGTTTCTGTTTCATATGCACTCAAAAATGCAAACAATCACCTAGATCTACAAATTTTAGGACAAGAAATGAATTTGATATAATGAAACACACACAAACCCTAGATGTAACTTGCTACCGATTCTTTCCCAAATTGCTTAATGTTAAACCCAGAAACAACGAAAAATAACAATAGAATGCAGAATACGTAAATCGCTAAATGGCAACCTAGGGTTATGAAACTTACTTGGAAGCCTTAGCTCTACTCTAGATTACTGCCAGGCATGGTTGGGCACCTGTGTAGGCACAATAGTGTGCCTACTAGGCGTGGGAGGGCACCTGCGATTGTCTGCAGATGCTTTCGAATGCTTCGTGGATGCTCCCGAATGCCTGCGTAATCTCTAAAAATGTTGTAGACTGCTTCAAAAAACCCTAGCGATAAAATCGATGATCTCTACGCTTCTAAAAATTCCTGCAACAAACAGAAATAAAATTAAGTTAGCAAGGTAGATCTATTAAATAATGAAACCCTTGTGGGGTCCCACCGTGATCGCCATTTGTGAAGACAAGAACACGACACTTAAATAAAATAAAATAAATCAAATAACACAATGAAACACAAGATTGCACAAATGGATATATTCGATAAAATGGGGGGAGCCAATAAAATCCTTTTGATACAATCTATCCTCAATGAGGGTATTTGATACAATGATTTACAAAAATGCTAGGGTTCTCCGAAACCCTAGCTATAACAATGAAGTGTCTTCAGATTGATGTGTTCTTGCTTCCAACGGGGTGAGTGGGCTTTGGATATCCTATGGCGGGCCACTCCAGCTTCAACAGTCATTCAACAATATGTGAAATCTATAGATCTGCATACACAAAAATAGAGAAAGGGGTTAATAACACCTGTGAGGGCTCCACAGTGTGAGGCCCTCAGACATCAGTAAACCCTAACTAAAAATGGATCAAATGGCATGCAAAATCTACAAATCATGTAACAGAATAAAACCAATAAAGATATATCTTGCTTGTAATTTTTCTTCACTTTGTTGTTGCAGTTTGATAGTAGATGATGTGATGTAGCAGACTTTGATTCGCATTTCTATGGCTGTAGTAGGTTTAGATACGCACTTGGTAGGCTCTGACGTGAGCTTCGCAGGATCTAAAGTGAGCTTCATAGGCTCGATGTGCACCTACAGGATACAACAGGCTCTAGAGAGCGCTTGCGGAATATAGCAGGCTCTGGTGAGCACTTCGTAGGCTCTACAGTGAGCCTCACAAGCTCTAGAGGGCACCTGCGGGTTAGGGTAGAATCTACAGAAGCAGATCGAGGGGGTGGCGACGAATGCGATGGATGGATGGGGGTTGTGATGGTGATGGAGGATGAATGGGGGACGGCTAGAACAGCAGAAGTCTTGTTGGCTTAGCTAGGGCTTTAGATCTTCAAACTCTATCTCTCTCTACTTCGCTAGGGCTTCAACAATGACTCCTCCAAGGTGCAACTTCTAATCTCAAGGTTCTAGGGTTTGAGCATTTGCAAATGCCCTTATTTTATAATCCAACCTAGGGTTTTCTTAGGGTTTTAGCCTTGCACTTTTAATCGTGTGGCTAAGATTAAATTAGATCCTAAGGTTGAGATTACTTTTTGAGTGTGGCATGGATTAAGGAAGATGGAGGATGGAGATTAAATTGAATCGGACGACTATGGTTAATTGAGTTTATAAGTATATATTTTATAATAAATATATTATAATATAATATAAAATATTATATTAAATATAAAATAATATTAAAATAATCCCAATTGGGTTAGGAAATGGCGGGAAAGGGCTAAAGTGGGCCTTTTGAAGGTGAGAAAGGCTAAAAGTGGCTAAATGGATGGTGGGAAAGGTGTATGGTGGACAAGTGGGTGGTGGGATGGTTAGGATGGAGGATTAGGGGTTGTAATTTGGTGTCTACATTATGAATTGAGCTTCCCAAGTGTTGGATTAATAGAAAACCATGGCTTCTTGGGGGATGGGTGCATTAAAATATGACAGGATTGGTAAAGGCAAGAATTTAAAATGGGATCAAGATGCAATTAATGAATTGAGTATTGAAAATGGAAAATTTTGGGCTTTGGATTTCTATTGGGGTTATAGATTAGATTGATGTGATTGGGTCCATTTGTGGTGGGTAACTTGGAAGGTACTAATTTTCAACTCTTTTCTTTTTGGTGTTTAATAGTCAGTAGCACTAGAGGAAATAACGTTGGTGGCACTAATATTCTAGTTCTTTTGCCAAGATGATTATTGTTAATCAAATTGGAAGTCCTTTGCTTGTGTTTTATAACTTTTCTTCTTGAGTAATAATTACTCCTTATTTGTGGTTGAATGTGATTGATTTAACTTGGATGCTTAATTGGTTTATTGATGAAGATGTTGATAAGTTTGGATGTTTGAAGATGCGCTCAAAATTAGGTGTTTACATACCCATTTTGATGCATTTATTGAATGATAAATGCATAAACACTAACATTAATGCCTTAATTTTGATATAGATTTGTTGTTTAGGACTAGAAATGCAATATGACTAATGCTTTTGATTATTTGATTAAAGATGATATCAAATTTTACATTTTTAACAATATTAAATATTATCGGGCACTGATGTGCCTCCTTGTGTTTTAGAGGAAAAATCAAGTTGGACTGAGGAAACATGACTTGACCATGATCCACATCAATGTTATAAGGAAGAATTAAGGACAAAAAACAAAAATCAATTGGGAATGGTGGCATTAAAATGGTTAGTGGCATAAAATCCAAATAATTTTTACTATTGACGAGAGGAAAATATGACCTTTGTTTACTATAGTGATTTTCATGGCCTAGCATGCATGACCACCACACTCAGTGGATGGGAAGAGACTACTCATGATGGGTGGAGGACCTCATGTCTAAGTAAGAACCCAAAAATTAGCTCAAAATTTAAAATTTTACCTCAAAAAGTATTAGCCAAGAAATAGGTAATGCTTTTGCATGTTGATAGCACTTTTGTGCCAGCGCTTGTTCAAGCCAATAATGCTTTTACACCTTGATGGTAGTTTTATTGCATGGAAATTATTTTACCATCAAGCAACACTTTTTCCACCCAATGACATTTTTTTCAAAGGGTGGCACTTTTGTTTTCTTATAATTTTACTTTATTTTTCAATTGATTTTGCAAGGATCAAGGCTAATGGGTTTACTGGTTTGGCTTGGTTACAAGAGAGGTTGTATATTATGGATTGTAGAGAGATATGACCTTACACATTAGATGTTATCCAAGGACTATTGGGGTTTTTTGACCATATGTTGTTATTCATACTAGGACTATATCACATAGCCCTAATGCCAAAGATCAATTTTGAGCAAGCTCTACTAATGGCATTAATGAAGAAATGGTATTAAAAAAAAATACCTTCTAGTTGTCATGCAAGAAGATCACCATCATGCTATAGGACGTGTGATGGGTACTACAAATACCAATCAGAGAGCACCAATCTAGATGATCCAAGACTAGAGGAAGATATTATGGTGGTTGATAAGGGACACACGCTTCCCTATCATTAGGTTAGGAATTGATATAAATATCACCTATGTAGAGGATACTTGGATATATAGAACACAATATTGTGTACCCTAGTTAATAGCATTGTGATTGGTTACACCAACAAGTGAGTGGTCTAATAGGTATGGGAGAATGTGGTGAAATACATGCTATAGGACTATATTGTCTTTACTTGGGACTTGGTGGTTTTGGCTTGACTATGTCATTATTTACATTGGTTCATGTATAGAGGGTGAGGAGTATGTCCTATTGTACCTTGCTCCAAGTATGGACCTAGAAACACATCATCATCATAAGGCCACCAAATTTTCTAGGTCAGGTAGCATATATTGAGACACTAACATGTTACAAATGAGAATGATATTTTAAGGCCAGGTAGGGGAGGCCTCATAGGAGCATTTTAGGAGTAACCAAGAGGAATATTAATGATTTAATCTAGAAGCAAGTCATCTAGAAACCTTAATAATTGAAAGTAGGAAATTTGCACCACGTCAAAAAGCAATAAAATAAATCCTTATATTGACTTTATATTTTTCTTTTCAAGTTGTTACAATAGTATCCCTTGAGGGTATCTTTACCAATGATACAAAGATTACAAATATGGGGGTAGCTTTCCCCTCTCTTCAATAAAACAATGATGTATCTTGGTGCAATATCAATATATCCTTGCTAGCACAATGTTGGAGGAGCAGGTTTTCTTAGGACCGCTACATCGATTTAGATGTGGATATTCAAACTTTTTGTTATCTTCGAGTCCTATTGCTTGCACACAAATAAAACAAAAAGTATATCAACAACATATGAAAGGCCCATGAGAGTTGGACCTGTATTGAATATAAATATTGTAGCACCCTAAAATTGGTGCAGTAAAACTTAGTAAATAATTAAAATTACCTTAGTAATAATTCAAATTTGAATTTTAACCCCAAAACCGCTCCCAAACTTCCTGCTACTCGTTTCCTCATTTTTCATGCATTTTTAGAGTTTGTTTCATCCGTTGGACGATATCGCCTCAGATAGGATGATTTCATCTGGAGCAGAACGTCCAGACGATCTCATCCCAAAACTAATTTTTCATAATTAGCTTCTATTTCAATAGCTTCTCTAACTCGGGCAGAGACACGTCTGCACCGTTAGAGTCTCCCCCCATTGGAGATCTCCCAAAATGGGATGATCTCCAACCTCCCAACCTCTTTCCTATGCCTATTTAATCTTAGGCCCTCCCCTTGACATTCCCCTGGCTGAAATTTTTTGCACTTCGAGTTTTACATGCTTCAGAATATCCTAGACTATTGTTCGCCTTTGTCCCTTCTCGAGTTTTCTTGTAGGAACTTTGTTATTCTTCAGCCGGAGCAAGCTCAAATCATCGCAGACGATCCTATACAATTCAAGACGATTTCATACCAATCCAAGATGATTTCGACTACAGTCAACATTGGGGGCAATCAGTGCCCAAAGTTTGCATTTTCTCCACTCTTTTCTATTGCATTATTCTGCATTTAGTTAATTCTATGGTTATTCCTTATTACTCTGCATTTTGGAGTTCACCCATATAGTTTTGATGCATGATAAAATCATAATTTGTCATTAAATCATTGAAATACACTCATATTTTGTTTATAATTATCCGTCTAATATTATTGTTGTCATTCTGCATCATTGCCCTCTATTTGTATTGCTGCATTTTTTGTATTTTGTATTTGCTTCTCTAATTGTAGGTCTCTGATGAATTCGTCTGACGAATTCATCAGATCTCAGATGATCCTGTCAGATCAAAGACGATCCTGTCAAATTCCAGATGATCCTGACTGCTTCAAAAATCAAAACCTCCATCAGACATCCGGATCAGGTATGTCTCTTTAATCTAGCTTATTCTCTCTATTTTTTGTTCAAATTTGTTTTCTGTATTCATTTAATTTGTATTTTCATATAGAATAACTTAGATTCATCTAGCCAAACCTAGGACTTGGATGTTTAAAGCTAAAATTGAACACATTAAACTCATTCCCAACCTAGGCGTGGAAACTGCCACTAAACGTTTCCTGGTGAACCCCACCATCCATAAAAAAATCAACTTAATACCCCTCCCCCGAGAGGCGGGACCTTCAAAGGGCCTCTCAGTCCGAGGTATTGTCCCACCCTTTTCCCATCCTCCTTCTGGGTGCGGATCCTTTAGCCTGAAGGTAAGTATGCGAAAAATTTGGAGCGATACATTTTGGTGAACCCGACGTGAAACTAAAACCTTTTGAAAAAAAAAAAAAAAACAAAAATATAGATGCATTTCAAATCATTAGAAAAATACTAAGTTGCATATCATGTCTAGATGGTAGCTCCTAAGAAAAGACTAGCAGTTACTATAAATGTTGCAAATCAATTAATAGCCATAGAGGTTGATTCTTTGTTTAGAACATCTCAAACATACAGAGTCCCACCTTTGTGGGATGAACTTAATAGGAGGCTAGGTGTCATTTCATCTAGATCAACCGAACTTAGACAAATCAAGAGGTTTACCCTAGATAGGATCATGGATCCTCATCAACTCATTGTTTATCATGAACTTTAGAGAGCTTGCCATAGGTGGTTAGCTTATAGGAGAGCTCTTGTGTCTTCAGAATTGTTCACCTTCGAGGAATACCTCGAGAACGTAGCTGTTATACACCAATTCCTAGGTCATGTAGAAGATAAAGAGGTCGTTCTTATGGATAGGGAAATATGGAATAGAGTTCCTAGGGCTGTGTTATATCGAGAGTATTGCCACGAACTTTATTTATACCAACCAGAATCTGAGATAGATAATATCATTATAGCACTTTTTGTCAAATTCTTGAAAGAAAATTTTCAATTTGAAGAAGAACACTTCATGACTCCTGAAGAACTTGAGCCCATTAATGATATTTATAAATTGTTTATAGAAAACTAGATCATTGCTTTCATTATTATTATTTCTTGCATTTAGTGTGTTGTTTGTTATCTTTATAATATTTTTACAAAAACAAGAAAAACCAAAACATAACAAAAACCAAAAACATTTTATTTCAAATACTATAGTAGGTATATAATTAAAATATATACCTCTTAAGCTTGTTGCATATATATATATATATATATATATATATATATATTTGCTGAAATCTAAATTTAAGCACAATGCCTAAACTTAGGAATGGTAAACAAACTGAATAAGAAGAAGAAGATTGGTTAGGAGACAAAACAAAAAACCCAAGTGTCCTTCCTGAGGAATCAATTCCGGAAGGAGAAACTCTAGAACATCCAGAAGATGAGATGGCTGAAGAAAATGAACAACAAGAAAATCTTAAAGAGGAAGGATCCTCATCCCCTAGAATAGCTCCAGATGGAACTATTGCTTTTGATAACTTAGATCATTTCTGGAAATTTTTCAATAATAACATTGGTGCTCTTAATATGGCAGTTCATATTGATAAAGGACAAATTAGTGACACTCAAGCAACCATGGAACATATGTTTGACATACACACTAATCCCTTGTCTTTCATTGATCAAGAAAGTGATAAAGCTTAACCATCCAATAGAGATATGGTCACTATGATTTAGAACATGCCAAAACAACAGGTTACCCAACCCCCTAAGGAACCTGTTATTGAGCCTAAAATAATTCCCACATAAAATAAACCTTCCTTCACTGCTTTACTTCGCAAAACTATTGATCAATATGCTTCAAGTAGACAAAAACCTAAAATGAAGCCAAACACCAATTTTCAACAATCGGGCATACAACATAATACAACTTCAAAATTTCTTCATAACACCCTTCCTACCAACAATTTACACAATAGCAATATAGCATCTAATATCCATGTCCCTCCATCATATGCTCACAAATCCCATATTAATGCCCTACCAAACCAATATGGTGGGCAAACCAGTAATCTGGAAGCCATGGTGAAACAGTTAGCTTCACGCATGGACCAGATAGATCCCTACCATCCCTCGTACAATTATCGAGAGATATGTAGTCAACCTCTAGATCCCATAGTTGTAGCATAGCCATACCCTAAACACTTCCCCATGCCCATCCTGCCTATATATAAAGGAACTAAAGATCCCATAGAGCATCTTCGCATGTTTAGGATAACATGTCATGATATATCACATGATGACTTGCTATTACTAAAAATGTTCCCAAAAAGCATAGGAGGAATGGCATTAGAGTGGTACTATCAATTGCCCACTCATTCTTTGAGAAATTTTGAAGAAACAGCTGAATCAATTATCCATCAATTTAGTGCCTACATCGAGAGGCATGTCACCATTAAAGATTTGTACAACTTAAAACAAGACAAAGATGAATGTTTTGCTGATTTCTTAGCTAGATGGAGGCAGTTGATAGGAAAACTGCACTTTGTGCTACCTTATAGGGAAATGTTGGACATTTTTATTAATAATTTACAAGAACAAATATCTTATGAGTTATCAACTGCCACCTTAACCACCTTCGATCAAGCTATAGACTTAGCTCGAAGGGTAGAAGATGCTCTCATTAGAAGAGGTCAGCTCAAAAAGAAAGATGATGAGAAAACATCTAGAAATCAGTATAAAAACAAACAAGTTGTAGGTGATGGAGTCACTGATAGTAGAAACGTTGCTAATATCAATACAACGAAGACAACAGAAAAATTTATATTAAAACCTCCTGATAAACCTCCTCAAGAATTTACTAGATTGAATCAACCTTTATCAACCATTCTTCCTCAATTATTAGCATGAGGCTTGATTCAATTACCAGCTATCCAGGAACCTGATCCAACTATACCCGGATACAAAGCTAATTTACATTGTGACTTTCATAGAGGACCTGGACATGCTACAAACTCTTGTAAAATATTGAAACATAAAATACAAGATCTGATTGATAATAATGAAATGGAGGTGCAAGCCTTCCAACCTAAACAAAATGCTCCTAATAATGCTCAAAAGACCATTCCCCAAAATTATAATCAAAATGTTAATCAATCATTAGATATATTTCAACATCCGTTACCAAAACATGGTAAAGAAGTGGCCAATCAAATCGAACATCATAATGTTCCCCCTCCTACCCGATATGTAGGGACTATTAGTGGACAATTATCTTTTTAGGATCCTCAAATATTTGGCATGACTTTATCCATGATCACGACTAGAACCCTACATAATATTCAAACTCTCAATCCTAGTGATGTAGAATCGAATACTGAAAGTGAAGTAGACATCACCTCAAATCAATTGAATAGTTTTGAAAATGAATCAGATCCTATTCAACCTATCATAGATGCTATGGTTCCAGAAGAACCATTTCCTAGAATATTTACTACTTGACCCTCTTCTAATCAGTTCCTTCCTAATGAACAAGCCATAAATGCTCAACCAAGACCAGTTCAACATCTTCAATATAACATTGTAGGTACCATCGGAGCCGTTACTAGACAATTGATGGATCAGCTCCATTTATTTTGAAAAATCCCAATAAAGGGAATCATATGTCTAATGTTCAACCAAAACCTCCTTACAATATTAATGAACAATTATCCAATACTACAGCCAGAATTTCCCTTTTGGACTTGTTAAGATCTTCTCCTACCCATAGGGATGATTTAATGCTTACATTAAGCCAAATGATGGTACCTCAAAATATTCAACCCGAAGCCATGTCCAATACTATCATCACTCGAGAAGTTGATTGTATTGACTTCCGGGATAAAGATATCCCACAACATCGTTTACATAAGGATAACCCCTTATATATTACTGATCTAATTGGAGATGTAGCTGTTAAAAGAGTCTTGATTGATAATGGTTCATCTCTAAACATTTACACATTTGACTTCTACCAAATATTTGGCTTTAGAAGTGATGAAATGAAGAAAACTGACATGATTATCAAAGCTTTCAATGACGAGACACAAGAAACATGTGGAGTCATTACCTTACCCTTACAAGTTGGTCCTAGAACCCTAGATACAACCGTGTTTATTGTACATTGCCTAGCATCGTACAATATACTTTTGGGTCACCCTTGGATCAATGCGATGTGAGCGGTTCCCTCCACTTTACATCAGTGTGTTAAATTTGAATTTAAAAATCAGTTGGTCATTATCCATGGTGACCCTAGACCCTTTGATATGTGTGCTTTGGCAGAGCCTGTTGGAATGCAATTTTGCCCTGCTCTATCATCCACACATCCTAATTCTTATTTTTCATCTAAAAATGTGAAAAACACACACATAACATCATCTACTCCATCAATTACACCTATACATTTAACTCAACCATCTTCTGAACAAACCACACTAAAACCTCAAAAAGATCTTCAATTCACAACCAATCCTTCATGTTCTATCCCTATAATTTCAAAACCTATAGACCCATTTATTGACACCTCCACATTATCAACATCTATCATACCTTCCACATCTAAAGATATAGGGAATGATCCTTCTACATCTTATGCTCTTTCTGATGAATTTTTACCGGATTTATCCACAATCTTAATATAAAAAAAAACAAATTCTTTTATGCAAGATTCAATTCTTTTAAATAACTTTCCGCCATCTCCTTGTACTTTGGGCCTCCCACAACCTATGGGAAGTACTTACCAAGTTGGGAGTTGTGATTTTATTTATAAAGGATATGATTGGGGAAGAATACCCAGGAATATCAAAACTCATCATGAGGGATATGCCCGATGTTATTTTACTAATGAATATATTAAAGCCAAACCCATAATGCTTAAAATGGGCTATAAAGGGAAAGACTTGGGACCTTTCCAAAATGGTATGAAAGAACCTATTGAGGTAGAGCCATGGCCCGCCCGATGTGGTGTGGGCCTATTTCCTAGTAAGGGTCAACCCTTCCCTTTTGAAGATGATGATCAACTCATATGTTATCAATATTATCTAGATAAACAAGATTCTTTGTGTTCAAAGAATAATCCCTTTACCTGCAATATGCTATCCATAGCTTACCCTGAATTGATTGCCGAATCCGATGAGGAGTTGGAAGGAGATATTTTCCATGATGTCTCCGTTGAAGAGTTGTTACACAATGGTTTTTATTTTGATGGTTCTATACCAACTATAGCCCAACTTGAGGCCACCACTCATCAAGACGAATTATCCAAATTAACCTTAAAAGAATTACAAGAATTGGGTGTTTCACCCACCCCACCTAATTTTGAAAGAGATCTACACATGGAAGTAGAAAACGTCATTAAAGTTAACATTGGAACTGAGGATAATCCTCACATAATCAATATTGGATCAACATTAAATCAAGAAAAACAAGATGAATACATTGCATTCCTTAAAGAATATGAAGATGTATTCACTTGGACATATGAAGATATGCCAGGTCTAGAGCCTTCTGTAGTCATGCCTCACCTAGTAGTCCATCCGGATGCTAAACCTGTTAAATAGAAACTTAGAAAAATGCATCCCAAAGTGGCCCTGCTAGTCAAAGGGGAGTTAGAAAAACTCCTAAATGTTATTTTCATACAAGCTATTGATTATGCTGAATGGATCTCGAATGTAGTTCCAGTCACCAAGAAAGAAGCTACCAAAGTTAGGGTTTGCACGGACTTTAGAGATATTAATGTTGCATGCCCTAAAGATGATTTTCCTCTTCCAAACATGGACCAAATCATTGACTTTACCATCGGGAGTGGAATGATGTCCCTAATGGATGGATTTTCTAGCTATAATCAGATCAGGATAGCTCTTGAATATCAGGCTAAAACAACCTTTATTACCCCTTGGGGTACCTTTTGTTGGAAAGTGATGCCATTTGGTTTAAAGAATGCAGGTGCAACATATCAATGAGCTATGACTTATATCTTTCATGATATGATGCATGATATCCTACATGATTATGTAGATGATATTATAGCTCGCTCTATTAAATAATATGATCATTTAGATGATTTGAGAAAAGTATTTAATCGGTTAAGAGAATACCTTATTCGATTAAATCTAGCCAAATGCATATTCGAAGTTAAGTCCGGTAAACTATTAGGGGTTTTAGTTTCTTTATGTGGTATCAAAATTGACCCTCTCAAGATTGTAGCTATCACTGATATGCCCGCACCTACCAATATATCTGAGTTATGAAGTTTACAAGGTAAACTTCAAGCCATCCGTCGCTTCATCGATAAGCTGGCGGACAAAACCACTCCCTTTCTTAAGCTCCTTAAGAAGGATGTCCCTTTTAATTGGGACAACGAATGTAAAGAAGCTTTTGAACTTCTCAAACAATACCTCCTTAACCCACCTGTGCTTTCATCGCCTAGACCTGATCGCCCGTTTCTCCTATATATTTCAGCTTCAGATTTTGCTTTAGGAGCTATGTTAGCTCAACTTGATGATGAGAAGAAAGAACATGCTAATTATTACATTAGCCAAACTTTAATCAGTTATGAAACTCGTTATACCTCATTAGAAAAACTATGTCTAGCAGTCGTATTTTCTATGTAGAAATTATGCCATTATATGCTTAGTCAAAAAACATATGTCATTGCTAAATATGATCCCTTGTGATATCTCATGAGTCGACCTTATTTATCGGGTCGCACAGCCAAGTGGGTTCTTGCTCTAAGTGAGTTTGAACTCACATTCATAGGACAAAAGTATGTTAAGGGTAAAATCATAGCAGATCAGTTAGCTGCTGCACCCTTAGAGCTACCCATCCCCTCATCATTGAGTTTCTTGATGAATACCTTCAATTAGAGGCAGACCATATTGAACAATGGTCCTTATACTTTGATGGAGCCCGATGCATGAGTGGGGCTAGTGCGGGTATTATTTTAATATCCTCACAAAAACACATCATTCCTCTGTCCTTCAAATTAACATTTGCTTGCACCAATAATACTACTGAATATGAGGCTCTAATCCTTGGATTACGAGCTGCCTTGGCATTAAAAATCAAACATCTGCTAGTTTTTGGTGACTCCCAACTTGTCATAAATCAAATTAATAAATTTTATCAAACCAGAGATGATAAATTATGCCCAGATAAAGAATATGTTTTGCAATTGTTATCCTTGTTTAATAAAGTTACTTTGGAAGCTATTTCGTGAACTAGCAACCATGCAGCTGATGCTATGTCCGCAATTGCTTCTCTTCTGCCATTGGAGTTAGATGAAAAATATGCCACCATCATTATTCGTCGACTCCAGGAACCTACTTCAAATAAGTCATGTTTAGAACCTTTGGATGTGTTTCTAATCAATGAAACTACTCCTAACCCTTGGTATACAGATATAGTTGATTTTCTTCAAAATGGGACTTTCCTTGCCGATTCTAATAGAAACCAACGTCGATTATTACGTAGACGAGCAAGTCGATTTGTAATAATTGGTAATACTTTATATAGGAGATCTTTTGAAGGTATCCTATTGAGATGTTTGAATCTAGAAGAATCCAAATCAGCTTTAAGTGAAGTCCACGATGGATCTTATGGAGGACACTTCAGTGGTAGTGTCATTGCTAAAAAGATCCTTAGGATAGGCTAATTTTGGCCTACCATGGAAAAGGATGCACATGATTATGTGTGCCATTGCGACAAGTGCCAGAAACATGCTGACCTTGTCCATGCGCCTGCACAAGAGCTGCAGGCTATTTCATCTCCTTGGCCCTTTTCAAAATGGGGCTTAGACATTATTGGAAAAATTAATCCTATGTCATCTGATGGACACAAATTCATCATAACCACCACTGAGTATTTCACGAAGTGGGTTGAAGCTATGCCTTTAGCTTCCTACACTAGAATACAAGTCTCTAAATTTATTTTTAATCAAATCATTTGTAGGTTTGGAATTCCTGCAAATATCATCTCAGACAATGGAACTTGTTTAAAAAATAAATATGTCAAGAAATTATGCCAAAAATATAAGATTCAACATCGCTGGTCCACTCCCTATTATCCTCAGGGTAATGGCCAAGCAAAAGCATCTAACAAAACCTTAATCAAAATTCTCAAAAGATTGGTCAATAAATCTGGCCATGACTGGCACATTCAATTATATCTAGCTTTGTGGGCCTATCGAACTAGTGTTCGAACTCCCACTAGAACTTCACCTTTTGTCTTGGTTTATGGCGCTGAAGCCATTTTTCCTTTTGAATTAGAAGTTCCTTCTTTGGCTCTACTACTTCAATATATTGAAGTAGGAGATGAATATCGAGCTGGCATACTCAGTTAGTTGGAACTCCTAGATGAAAAGTGCATCAATGCTTTGGAGCATCTTCGTGCTCACCAAAACAAGCTTAAAAGATCATATGCCAAGAAAGTTCGTCATCGATCCTTTGAGGTCGACAACCTTGTTTTAAAAGAAAATCAAAAAAATACTAATGCAACTAAAGACTTTAAAGGTAAATTTGAGCCCAACTGGCTTGGACCATATATTATCACTGCTAAATTCGAATCAGGAGCATACAAATTAGCTACCTTAGACGGTAAATATTTAAAAGAACCTATTAATATTATGCATCTTAAGCGATATTACGCATAAAATTTGGTCATTTCATCATTGGTACATATTTTGCATGATTTTCTCATTTTAAAAATATATATAAAACTCTTTAAATAAAAACAAACAAAAAAATAAAAAAATAAAAGTCAAAACAGCAATATTATTGACTCTTTTGAAACCCAAAAAAATAAAGAAGAAAGAGAGAGTCAAAATTATCAAACTCTTCACAAATATTTGTTGTATATATTTCTTATTCAAGCATTGCAGTTATATTTTCAAAATTATTTTGGATAAATTAGCATTTATTTTGAATCCCTCACATTTCACAAACACAAAATAAATATCTTGATTTTATCTGGCATGATTACTAATCTCTCTTATATCAAAGTCCACAAAATTTAATTAAATAAAGTTTGAGCATAGAGAATTGATCTTGGTATTTACTTAAACCAAACATATCTTTTCACAATAAAATGATTACATTTGTAATTTCCATGCTATGCTACATAGTAGAAGTGGTTTCCTGAGCGAAAAGTTTCCCCTCCTATCCTATCATGCACATGGTCTAGAATATTTGAGAATTGACAAAAGGACAAGCTCACCCCTACCCAGAATAAAAATCCCTTGCTCTACAGCTAATCCGAGCAAGTATCCCTAGCATAGGAAGAAAAGAAAAGTTCAAGAAAAAGAGAAAAAGAAACAAGTTATTTCAGCATTATCTCAAATATCAAGCCAAAATACAAAAATACAAAAAAAAAAAAGAGAAAAAGAAAACAAGCAATAGCAAAAGCAATACAATCCCTTTCCCTACCCATTGAAAAGAAAAGAAGGGTTGATGAGCTTGAATCCTTGGAATTCTCAATTATTCGAAAACTGTGAGGTAAGCCCCATAACAGGTGGTTTGTGCCCAACCCGTTTGGCCTTGGGTAATCCCTAGCGTGGCGATATGTTTGTCACATTAGCGACCTTCTTTTGTATAGACCTATGTCTGCTCATGGATTTGCTAGATCTTGATAACCCGACCTACATAGTAGTCTGGTATGGTTATATGCATCTAAATCATGGTTAACGAACACTTATTTGGTTCATTCAAATCACTTGTATCAAATTATCTTGCTCAAAACTAGTAAATGAACAATGCAATTGCACACACATTTTGTATTTGAGAGATTTTGTGTATCATTATGATAAATCAAGATCGGTAATGAACTCACCTACGCACATGGGATTCCTTATAAATCTAAATTTTTTCTTTAAAATACTTTGAAACATTTTTGCAAATTGTTTGGAATAAATTCATTTTCCTCTTTAAAGAACAATTGTTTAGTATAAAGAAGACAACTATATGCATTATCAAAAATCAAAGTCATTTTCAAAACATACAATCAAGTTACGTTTATATATAACTTTTGACTTTCATGACGATGGTATAGTTTCCAAACCAAAATTGGAATTTTATGCCTAACGTAAGTCCTCATCTTCATATTTTCTGATTATTTCAAAAATTAAAAATCAACCATGCAATAAATCTATTATTTTCTTCTTTGGATTTCGCGATGATGGTATAAGTCTATACCTAAATATTCTATGCCTAGCGCAAACCATTGTACCAATTTTATTTTCCATTTATTCAAAATCATAAAAACATATGACTTAAATCATTATGTTACACAATTATGCTTTAAGACAAAACAAACACTTACTCTATTTTCATGTCATTACGTCAAGCTTCAATTTTGCAATGATGGTATAATTCCTAGGGAATTATCCAAAAAATTTATCACACTTAGGAAATTATGCCTAGCAAAAGTCATTTTAAAAATATTTCATGCATAATATTTTCATGGAAATATGAAAACAAATCATCATCATCATCATCATTTGCATCATCACAACAAAGTCTTAAGATAGTCTCTTAAGCACTCTTTTACTTTTAGCAATATTTCTATACTGGGATTAGCTTGATGACCGAGTGAGCGATGACTCCATGAAATGTTCTATAATAGTGACAATGTTCTTTGAAATTATTGTTAGAAGTCCCATTTCTTTTTTATCAAATCACATCACAACAACCAATTTGTTTACATCAGATTATTTCATTTAAATTTTAAAAGCATGACATTCAAACCATAATATTTTCAACCGACACAATTACATGAATCATCAAATCAAACAAATCCAAACATTGAAGCATCATAATAAACACATAAGACAAGTCATATGATCAAAAATATCATATATATATATATATATATATATATATATATATATATATATATATCTCAACAATATATGTACATCATATCAAAACTAGATTGGTATGCCACAATCTACATCTTGGCATACTCAATCCTCTCAATCATATAATCAGTCTGTATAGTGCAGTAGCCTAGCCTCGAGAACCCCTCAAGCTCTCAGCCTCATCTCCTCCCCCGCCCTGAGGTGGATGAGGTGGCCCCATCGTAGTATGTGTGGTACTATGAGTCCTAGTCATCGATTGGGATGAAGTCCTCGACAACCCAACACTAATCGAATCTGCAATGCCAGCTGGCAGCTATACCCTCTGGCCCTCTGGCACCATCTGGAAATAGATACCCTAATAGAACGCAGTCTAAGCAATCAACCATGCCAGATCCTGAGTGCTCGCTCCTCCGCTCTGTGCTCTGAGGTCTGGTTTTGCTTTTAATTTTTGCTTTTTCACGTTTTTACCTCAAACGTTCAATTTGGGTAAAAACACGGAGGGGGCATCATAGTAAGATGTCGTACGATTCGACCTAGAATTGTCACCTAAAAATGGGAATAATTTTTGCTTTCTTGTAAATCGAGAAGAACTCATCTTTAACACATTTCCTTTTGAAAATTCGCTAAAGAGGGGGCAAAATGTAGCACCCTAAAATTGGAGCAGTAAAACTTAGTAAATAATTAAAATTACCTTAGTAATAATTCAAATTTGAATTTTAACCCCAAAATCGCTCCCAAACCTCCTGCTACCTGTTTCCTCATTTTTTGTGCCATTTTTAGAGTTTGTTTCATCCATTGGACGATATCATCTCCGATCAGACGATATCACCTTAGATCGGACAATTTCATCTGGAGCAGAACGTCTAGACAATCTCATCCTAAAACTAATTTTTCATAATTAGCTTTTGTTTCAACAACTTCTCTAACTTGGGCAGAGATGCGTCTGCACCGTTAGAGTCTCCCCTCATTGGAGATCTCCCAAAATGGGATGATCTCCAACCTCCCAACCTCTTTCCTATGCCTTTTTAATCTTAGGCCCTCCCCTTGACATTCCCCTGGCTGAAATTTTCTGCACTTCGATTTTTACATGCATAAGAATATCCTAGACTATTGTTCGCCTTTGTCCCTTCTCGAGTTTTCTTGTAGGAACTTTGTTATTCTTCAGCCGGAGCAATCTCAGATCATCGTAGATGATCCTATCCAATTCGAGACAATTTTGTACCAATCCGAGACGATTTCGACTGTAGTCAACATTAGGGGCAATTAGTGCCCAAAGTTTGTGTTTTCTCCACTCTTTTCTGTTGCATTATTCTGCATTTAGTTAATTCTATGGTTATTCCTTATTACTCTACATTTTGGAGTTCACCCATATAGTTTTAATGCATGATAAAATCATAATTTGTCATTAAATCATTGAAATACACTCATATTTTGTTTATAATTATCCGTCTAATATTATTGTTGTCATTCTGCATCATTGCCCTTTGTTTGTATTGCTGCATTTTTTGTATTTTATATCTGCTTCTCTGATTGTAGGTCTCTGATGAATTCGTCAGATCTCAGACGATCTTGTCATATCGGAGATGATCTTGTCAAATTCCAAATGATCCTGACTGCTTCAAAAATTAGAACCTCCATCAGACATCCGGATCAGGTATGTCTCTTTAATCTAGCTTATTCTCTCTATTTTCTATTCAAATCTATTTTATGTATTCATTTAATTTGCATTTTCATATAAAATAACTTAGATTCATCTGACCAAACCTAGGACTTGGATGTTTAAAGCTAAAATTGAACACATTAAACTCATTCCCAACCTAGGCATGGAAACTGCCACTAAACGTTTCCTGGTGAACCCCACCATCCGTCGAAAAATCACCTTAATACCCCTCCCCCGAGAGGCGGGACCTTCAAAGGGCCTCTCAGTCCGAGGTATTGTCCCACCCTTTTCCCATCCTCCTTTCGAGCGTGGATCCTTTAGCCTGAAGGTAAGGATGGAAAAAATTTGGAGCGATACAAAGATACCAAAGGATATGAAATATGTTTGCATGTATAAAATAAAATCTAAACTAATGTAGAAACCAAAAATATGTATATTTAAGCTAAAATGACTAGAAAATAGAAAAACTAGTGGCCTAATCGAGACCATCTCGAGTCAAGAAAATTTTATCTATGGATCACCTCGAGGCGAGAAAATCACTGTCATAGGCCTATGTTTCTATGTGACCAGGTCCAAGCAATGCTTGAGATGGTGTGGGAAGTATTTTTGAATTTATGATGTGGAATAAAGTTAGTAGGTTCAAGCAATCACTAGGTTGAGGGTATTGATAACGCAAGGGAGGAGAGTGTAGCTTCAAATCATGTATGGCAGTCTAGCAGCATAGTCTTTGCAGGAAGAAAACCTGGTATATTTAGTTCAAAAGCACTTCGTGGCATGAGAATTTGAATTCAAGGTCCCTTAAACTGAGGGAGTAGCACCCGTTTATAGACCTCTTGGACTAAGGCTAAATGTGAAAAGTGCCAATCAAAAGTAGTCTACATGAAAAAGTAGATACATGCTACTGAATGACTACATATGATTAATTGAATTATTTCATGTAGGGCATCTAGTGTTGATGCATGAAATCATGCATGGCATTTATAGGCAGTTTTGACTACATTTTATTTTTATTTTTTATTTTTTGATTTTGTGCAACCATATTGGGTTGAGACAGTCCTAATATTAAGACCATATCAGTTTGATATGGTCAGGATCCTATTGTGTGGAGATCTGATACCTAATGGGAAGGTGGGATTTGAGAATACTGATGCACCTTTAGACTTGCATCAATAATGAATTACCATTACACTCGAGGAGGCTAGGCGGTCGATCTCTAGAGAAGGTTTATTCCTTATGATAAGTCCTAGCTATCGATGTCGAGAATGCAAAGGGAAAAAATGGGTGAGATAAAAGGAGGTCATAGCCAAAACTCACAAGGATGGGTTATGACCGCTTCAAGACACATGCACCCTTGACACCACAAGTGAACACACATGCATCCCACCTAATAGATCAACCAATCACACCCTCACTCATTATTTAGTACAACAGGTTAAAAAGTGAATTTTAATATAAGCAAATGGGTGCATGAAATCTAGGATTTAAAATTAAAGCACTCCCATACGATCGAATTAAGCAGAAATAAATCCCAACCCAATACTAATGTGAATTCCATAACCACCAAGTAAAACCCACAAAATACAAATAGCAAAATTAAATGAGATTGCTCAGATAGCCATAGAAGAAATAAGCATTATAAATTCAACATGGAGATGTAAAGACAAGATTGGAGACCAGATAGTAGTATGCTTGTATTCATAAAATGATGAGAAGTATTATGTATGAATCGTAATTGCAAAATATCCAACACTGGGATATCTAACATCCCAGTATTTATAGAAATATTACAATGAATTCAAATTACATGCATTAATGGTATTAGGTAGGAAGACAGTGCTAAGGTGTACAAGTATGTAGCGGGTACTCTACTTGTTGGAAGAATGGTGGTTTCCCTGTAAGGGGTAGGCACTTCTGCATGAATATGGACCTTTGATGATTTTGAAATTTCTACTAGGTTCTTTAATCTTCATCTACTTTACCCCTTCAACCAATCGAAGGTCCCACAGTCAAATAGATGAATAACATGAATTTATTACCTCAGGGTCACACATTTTAAATCATCTTCATACCCATAACAACCCATACTTGGGTACCTGAAGTCAATATCTTTTCCTTGATATTTCTAATGATGGCGATGATTTAGGTATCGAACGAATCTTCCAGCTTGTTAACTTCCCAAACTTCCACCCATTGTAGCACTATGAAGGGGGCATAAAATACAACTGTGACTGCCCTAGGTTTCATATTTTAAGGTTTCATCTCTTGATTTAAGGGCTCACTTTCCCATGAACCCCATACCTCAATGGATTCTGTTGTAGAGTGGGTCCCTAGGGCCTATCTTCCTTGCTACGCTCCACCTAGTGTGAAATTTACAATTGGGTGGGATTTTGCCAAAGTTACACCCTTCGATAGGTGAAATTTTCAATCTTCCTCATAGGTAGGGACCCACGATAGTTTTGCCCTCTTGATTGGTGGAATTTCTTGCCCAACTAGTGGGTAGGGTTTTAGGATAGCTTTGCCCTAAGGCGATTTTAAATGTTTGCCCAACCAATTCTTCGCTCGACCAATTAATAATATTTAGCTTCATGGTGGACTCATGGAACTACACTTACTCAGCCACCCTAAATCTTACACCCTTTAGCTACTCATTGTCATCCATCAGTGCTTTTACCTTCATCTTCTACCCGACCATCAATGCTTCAAAATTTGGCCAACTTCGTAGATCATCATATTACAAAGAAGAGTGGGTGAAGGGGTGCAAAATTTCACCCACACTCTTGGTGACTCATAGGGACTTTTCCCTTGTGAAAAAAGGAGAACCTAAAAATCTACACCTTGAAACACTCAAAAATAGGGAACAGGAAGGGGATAAAGAGAGCACAAATAAAACCACCAACAAATGTTGCAAGATAAAGGAGGAAGGCAGTCAAAAATGAAAGGAAAACAAGGAAGAAAAAGGTAGAAAGGAAGAAAATAAGGGGGACCATAAATGGAAATAGCAAGCAAAACCAAGTAAAGAGAACAAAAGGGCAAGAGGGGAGGATGGAAACACAAGAAACAATAGAGGCAAGAAGAAAATGACCACTAACCTCATCGATTAGTGGTAACAAGGAATTGAGGAAAGGAAAGGAAGAGACAGATGCAAAAAAGTAAGAAGAACAAAAGGGAAGGTGATTCATGGTACACCCCCACAAATCACATTCCCATAAACATACCCCACTAAGGACCAAGGACCATTCAAGAACAGTCAAAATATCAAGAGCATGTACCAATCCTGATGCAACACATTTTTCTGATGCAATCAAGCAAAAATATCATTTGTTCATTACCACTCCTCTAGGGAATCTCAGTCACAGCATCATTCTTAGATTCATCTTACACCTTTTGGAGTGCTCTAAAAATATTTAGTTTTGATGCAAGTGATTTGGGTAGATTTAGAGTTTACCCCTTCATTTTGTAATCACACTACGTCACGCTTGTTACTGGTATATGTAGTGGAAGTCTCTTAGAAGTATTGCATGAAATGGTGTTTAAATCTGAGGCCTTGATCCATTGGGTAATGAAATCACAACAACAAAACACAAGGAAGAATACATACTATGAGGGGGAGTGCTTCAAAACCGATGCACTTTTTGGAAGCCTTTCCTTACATTTTTCATCACGGGTCACCATGGTACAAGATGATGTCATTTTCCCATGTGCTTTCTACACCTTTATTTAGCTATCAACCTATTTACACAAAAATATAGTGCAATTATCATGCCACAACCACTAATTAATCTTTGAAATCATCCGGTGAATCTACAATAGTTCGACCAAATTGTACCCAACTTGAGGTATTCTTTGTAGTCTGATTGGTACTACCCTGGAACTTTCAAGTTGTAGTGTATCCATAACTTGGTGAACCATCATGCATACTAGTACTTATATAATTGATGACCAATGCAACAATAAATATTTCCATATGGAAGCTCTCCTCAGGCAATAGTTCATATGGCAACAGGCTCCAGTCTCACCATTCTTTGGAATCCACTTACTGTAGAATCCCTAACACGTGATCCTTTGATGTCTCCACACAAGTTTCATAGTAGGGATCATTTATTAGTAACCTCATTGTTGGGATCTCTTTGGAACCTACCTTTTGAGTGGTTAAGCCTTATAGGGTATGGCTTAACTCTTGCTCAATGTGCTTCTAGATACAAAAAGGGTGCAAACCTATGCCCTTTTTGAAGATGGGATTCATCGTTTGGCCAGTCTGTTGGTCCAAGTATTCTATCTACTGGAGAAAATTGCAACCAATAAAGTTATTCATTGTAGATATTATGCTTGCATTTCCTCTATGCAAGGCTAATAAGGGATCCACCATTTATGTTTTGCATAATTGTGGCCCTAGCTTCTGCACAACTTCAGGTAGTATCCATTTTGGGTACTATGCAATCAAAAGGGGATAAATAGTTATTGGAAAAGGAGAAGGGAGGGCAGAATCTCTTGAAGATATCTTTCCTTCTTGCAACAAGATTTTCTCAACCTATAAGACCTAAAATATTTGAGGGAATATATTTTCCCCAGATTGGCGCATGAGGAGGCTTATATCTGAGCTAAAGGCTTGCACATAATACAAGTAATCTTGGGTGAGGAATGACTGGTATTCAAATAGAATCCTTTTACAACTCCTCTTGAATTGAATGTTGAAGTTTATGATGGGTTCAAAAGGGGTCCTCTTGATGAATGAGATATGCATCAAGAGTTGGAAGGGATCCCTAGAGCCATCAAATGTATTAATAAGAGCTCCCACAAAATCTACCCATGAGCAGATACTTCTCTACTGAAGATATTGGTACCACAATAATACCCTCCCTTCAAGAGACAAGACCAAAAGTTTGATCACAACATATTCATGAGTGATGCCATGGAAGATTTTCAAAGTAGCAATATCTTCAAGGTGCTCCCAAGAAGTTCCTTCAGTGTCATCATATCTTGTCAGGGCCTTCAAGGAACTTTTAGGAATCTCATGCTAGCATTGGAGATTGAGTGGACCAAGGTCATCCCATTGGGGATAGCACTACTGATCCATAGTGGCATTGGTCTTCAGAGACTTTGATATATTCATTGGATTCAGAGTCACCAAATGAGTATACTTTCTCCATTAGTGAGTTCAAGAGTGCTCATTAAGTATTGAATCCTCTGGGATGTCGATATCTTTCGAATCATTGAAGAGGCAAATGATCTTTGGATCTAGATCCTTTTGCTTGGAAAAGTCACCAGGTGATTTGGCTAGATTTGAGAAAACCAAAGTATCCCCAAAATTTGATTTCCTTAAATTATGAAGACCTTAAGAGTCCCTATAAGAGTGGCTAAAACTACTTTACTTGAAGGTAATAGGTTACAAGGAACCCAGTTAGTTATGCAGCGAAGTCACCATGTGAACAGATGGATATTGCATAGCAAAGCTTCACCAAATTTTATAGGGATGATATATTTTGGGTCCCACTGAGTATGCCAAAAATTATTGGGCAAATATCCAAAACCTAATGAGAAGGAAGGGCTTGAGAAGCCTAATGCACCCATGGACTTGTGCTAACATCAAAATGTCATCGTGCCCGATGAGGTTGTGTTCGATATCTGGAGAAGACTGATTTCTTATGGGAAGTCCTAGTTATTGATGTCAAGAATGCAAATGGAAAATGGGTGGGAAATAGATAAAAAGGAGGCCATAGCTAGAACTCACAAGGATGGGTTATGATCACATCAAGACACATGCACCCTTGACACCACAAGTGAACACACAAGCATCCCACCTAATAGATCAACCAATCACACCCTCACTCATTATTCAATGCAACAGGTTGAAAAGTAAATTCCAAAATCAACAAATGGGTGCATGAAATCTAGGATTCAAAATTAAAGCACTCCCACCTGACCAAATTAAGTAGAAATAAACCCCAACCCAATACTAATGTGAATTTCATAACCACCAAGTAAAACCCACAAAATCTAGATAGCAAAATTAAATGAGATTACTTAGATAGCCATAGAAAAAATAAGTATTATAAATTCAACACAAATATGTAAAGACAATATTGGAGACCAAACAGTAGTATGCTTGTATTCATAAAATGATGAGAAGTATTACATATGAATTGTAATGGCCAAAGAGCCACCCCTAGGATATCTAACATCCCAATATTTATAGAAATATTACAATAAATTCAAAATACATGCATTAATGACATTAGGTGGGAAGATAGTGCTAAGGTGGACAAGTATGTAGTGGGTACTCTACTTGTTGGAAGAATGGTGGTCACCCTGAAAGGGGTAGGCACTTCTGCATGAATCTGGACCTTCAATGATTTTGATATTTTTGCTAGGTTATTTAATATTCATCTATTTTACCCCTTCAACCAGTCGAAGGTCCCACAATAAAATAGATGAATAACAAGAATTTATTATCTCGGGGGTCGCACATTTCAAATCAACACCTTCACACCCATAACAACCCATACTTGGGTATTTGAAGTCATTAATACCTTTCCCTTGATATTTCCAATGATGGCAACGATTCATGTATCGATTGAATCTTCTAGATCGTTAGCTTTTGAAACTTCCACCCATAGTAGCACTATGAAGGGGGTGGACAATAGAACTATGATTGCCCTAGGTTTTGTATTTTAAGGTTTCATCTATTGATTGAAGGGATCATTTTTCCATGAACCCCATACCTCAATGGCTTTTGATGTAGAGTGGGCCCCTAGGGCCTATCTTCCTTGCTACGCTCCATTTGGTGTGAAATTTACAATTGGGTGGGATTTTGCCAAAGTTCCACCCTTCGATAGGTGAAATTTTTAATCTTCCTCACAGGTAGGGACCTGTGATAGTTTTTCCCTATTTATTGATGGAATTTCTTGCCCAACTAGTGGGTAGAGTTTTAGGATAGCTCTACCCTAATGTAATTTTAAATGTTCGCCCAACAAATTCTTTGCTTGACCAATTAATAATACTTAGCTTCATGGTGGACTCATGGAACTAGACTTACTCGGCCACCCTAAATCTTCCACCCTTTAGCTACTCATTGTCATCCATCGATGCTTTTACCTTCATCTTCTACCCGACCATGAATGCTTAAAAATTTGACCAACTTCATAGATCATCATCTTGCAAAGAAGAGTGGGTGAAGGGGTGAAAAATTTCACCCACACTCTTGGTGACTCACAAGGACTTTTCCCTTGTGAAAAAGGAGAACCCAAAAAGCTACACCTTGAAACACTCAAAAATAGGGAAGAGGAAGGGGACAAAGAGGGCACAAATAAAAGCAACCAACAAAGGTTGCAAGACAAAGGAGGAAGGCCATCAAAAATGAATGGAAAACAAGGTAGAACAAGGCAGCAAGGAAGAAAAGAAGGGAAACCACAAATGGAAATAGCAAGAAAAACCAGGGAAAGAGAATAAGAGGGCAAGAGGGGAGGAGGGAAACATAAGAAACAACAAAGGAAAGAATATAATGATCACTAACCTCATCGGTTAGTGGTAACAAAGAACTGAGGAAAGGGAAGGAAGAGAAAGATGCAAAAAAGTAAGAATAACAAAAGGGAAGGTGATTCATGGAACACCCCCGAAAATCATGCTCCCATAAACATACCCCACAAAGGACCAAGGACCATTCAAGAATAGTTAGAATATCAAGAGCATATACAAATCCTGATGCAACATATCTTTTTGATGCAATCAAACAAAAATCTCATTTGCTCATTATCACTCCAAGAAATATTCAGTCGCAGTATCATTCTTAGCTTCATATTACACCACATATGCTACTATCACCTTTTGAGGTGCTATTTATAGGCCATTCTAATTTGATCAAGGAGTGTTCACTACTCTAAAAATATTTAGTTTTGATGCAAGTGATTTGGGAGGATTTAGAGTTTGCCCCTTCATTTTGTAATCACACTACGTCATGTTTATTACTAGTACATGTAGTGGAAGTCTCTTCTAAGGATTGTACAAAATTATGTCTGAATATGAGGTCTTGATCCATTGGGCAACAGAGTCACAACAATAAAACACAAGGAAGAACACATACTATGAGGGGGAGTGATTCAAAACTGATACACTTTATGGAAGCATTTCCTTACATTTTTCATTATGGCTCACCATGGTACAAGATGATGTCATTTGACCATGTGCTCTTTGCACCTTTATTTAGCTATCAGCCTATTTAAATAAAATTGTAGTATAATTATCATGCCATAGCCACTAATTAATCTTGGAAATATCCAGTGAATCTACAATGGTTGGACCAAATCGTACTCAACTTGAGGTATTCTTTGTAGTCCAATTGGTACTACCTTCAAAATTTCCAAGCTATAGTGTATCCATAACTTGGTGAACCATCATGTATGCCAGTACTTATGCAATTTATGACCAATACAACAATAAATATTTCCATTTGGGAGCTCTTCTTAGGTACTATTTCATATGATAATAGGCTCTAGTGTCACCATTCTTTGGGATCCACCTACTATGGAATCTTTGACACATGCTCCTCCAATGTCTCCACACAAGTTTGACAATAGGGCTTATTTAGTAGCAACCTCATTGTTGGGATCTCCCTGGAATTATTGTATAACTTTATTATCATTAACATAAACCATTTGCCGATATGCAAAAATATCAAATCATTCATCCACAATAGCAATCCACAAATGAGAGAGAGATAGATAATACCCTTAAGGTAGAGAAACACCAATAATAATCCTTAAGGAATAACTCCACAATATCTCCCAAGGTGAGAGGCCACTTCGTGGGCATATACGTTTACATAAGATTCCTCTTCAATGATGATTACAATGACAAATATCTCTTATTTATATATCCATATTCTTATTCTACTTTGGGGAGCCTACTACTAATATAATATTATATTATAATATAATATAATATTATATTATAATATAATATAATATTATAATACAATCAACCTTGGGTTATGTATGGCCCATGCCAACCCTTATACAATATAATAATATATCCCCAATTATCTATTCCTAGGTACCCTACCATGCCACCCTCCTTACAAATATTTCATCCTCAAAACATATGAAGAAACATGATAATATGATTTGCTAAGCAAAGTTAGCAACTGGTACCAATCTCGATCATCCATCCATCTAAGTGAAACACGTTGATGCTGGTATGCCATTTTGTTACTTGAGTATCCAAATCTACTTCATTGGCTCCACACTTTTGTTGTTGTATTTTGATAACTTGAATTATGGGTCCACTTTTTTCTTGATGCTGATGATCCACTCTGAAAACCATGATCCCTATGCTTTCTCCTCGCCAAACACTGCCATAGTTGGTGCCCTTCTGATTCCATGTAGAACCATAATATTGTTGCTTTGAACCATACCTCCAAGATTTTTGATGCTCATGGTGGTGTGGATGGTGATATGGTGCAACCTTAACTTGATATTCTACCTTCTTTGACTTCTCAATATTTGGCTCCATTGTTTTAAATTCTTCTACACCTTGTCCTTTCATGTTATCTTTGTTTGGTGTGTCCTTGTGCTCTTCTATCAAAACTTCCTTGGACTCTATTACTATTATTTCCATGGACTCCGTTGCTACTACTTCTTCCATGGACTTTGTTATTACTACTGCCTTCTTGGATTCTATTTTAGGTTCTTCAATTTGTTTCTCTACAACCACTTCTTGATTTTCCTTGCATCCCTGCTCCTTAAGTTGAGAAATATATTGCAATGTTATCTTCTTTTTCCTGAACCATAACTTCATAAACTTATTTTGCACATTAATGTTAATAGTACCCAAAGAATCTAACCAAGGATAACCAAGAACAATATCCTCATCATCCATCTCAATAGCATAGAAATCTGAATGTAAAACATATTTATCCATGGTGATCTCCAAATATTCAAAAATCTGAACATGCTCACCCTCTAGTTGTATATCCTTAATTTTTGTTGCTTGAACTTGCACTCTCTTAGCCAAAGTAGTATTAATAAAATTATATTTTCTACTAGGATCAATGGAAATAATAACCTGTTTCTTTTGAATGCTTCCATGAACTTGTAAAATAGACTTTTGATATTCAAACAAATTCCTTTGTGCATTTTTTAATTTATCATTTACCAAAGGTATGGTTTCCTCTGTCTGCATATTGACATCTTTTTTATCTTCCTTGACATTTTCCTCTTTCTTCTTGAGTAATTTTATTTCTTCTTCATATCCCTTGATTGTGACATTCAAACTAGCTATATTTTTATATGGGTTCCTGTTGGTCATGAATCTGCCATAGGAAAGGATTTTACGCTAAATGCACCCTAGACCCGACCAACATTGAAAGGCTAGGAGAAAGAAATGTCTCCCAGACCAATCTCCAGAGAGGGTTGGTTCCCTTACTAAATCTAAGCTTGATGAAGACTAGAGTTACTGGAAAGGAATTATAAATGTGCAAAAAGAAACAAGAAATACATGGAAAGAGATGGGAAATATAGCCATAGGCCGAATTTGTCAGATCAGGAAAGAATAACAGCAGATAACTTCAAGTACGGTAACAGTATATAACAGAAGATATCAATGTAATTAACTTACAACCTTACGCAGAAAAACCTCCAAGATCACATTCCAAAACTCACTTCCTCACTAGCAATATTTAAACTCAAATGCAAAATTCAAATTAAGCAGCAGATAAGAAAAATGAGCGTAAATTAGGAATGCATATGATAGAAGGAAAAACTACACAGACAATTGCTTGCAAAACTAGAGGCCAAATATCTTTCATTCATGCAAAGAACTTCAAAGCTTTCAGCAAAAGTCTCTCTCTCTCGATCCCTCTTTCTGAGATCTACATTGATTTATATAGAAGTCTTGCTTCTTTACATCATTAAAAATATGCAACGAACTTCCTCGAGATCTACAAAATGTGCAACAGAAATAAGGAAATGATCCCCTTAAACCAGCCTCGGAGAAACCAAAAATTAAATAAAACAAGGAACCGGTCGTCTTCATTAAATGGTCATTCTTGAAACATGCTTGAACCGTTAGAAAAATCACGAACAGCCACTTTGAATAATGGAAGTCTTTAATTCTGATGGCTTGGACACATTATTCTACCTTGCTCGCATTGGAAAGCAACAAAACATTTAATTCTGGAGTGCTTTTAATCGTTGAAAATCGCAAAACTTCATCGGGTCGTTTGAAATTGCTTTCTGGCGTGAAACTATAACAGGTCGTGAAAACGCAACATGTCGTAAAAATGTGACATGTCACAAAAACGTGACATGTCATGAAAACGTGACATGTCATGAAAACGTGACATATTTTTGCTTTGTACACTTTAATCACTTTGGCTCCACGAAAATCAACCATGTCACGAAATCGCAACGTATTTGGCTCCTTTGTCTCCTTCACCACCTTAGCTCACGAAAATGCGACAAGGCATGATTTTGCTACACCTTTCTTTCCTTTGGCTGTGTCACCCTTACACGTCGTGAAAACAAGACAAGTCACGCTTTCGCTACGTTCTCCCATCGGCATCTTTGTTTCATCTCTAGGTCGCGAAAACCAAACAAGTCACGAAATCGCTACACTATCTCTCCGCTGCTCAATCTTCTCTTCTAAGTCACGAAAATCCGACATGTCACGATTTCACGACAATTTTCATCCACCCTGTATGGTCCAGCTTCTAACCCGTGAAAACATGACACTCTTGCCTCAAGTGTTTCTTCAATCTCCATCATGTCGTGAAATCATGACAGGTTCCATCTCCTTGGACTTTGCTGCTCTTCGATTGCAAAAATTTGTCATGTCGCGAAATTGCGACGTTTCGCATAATTTGGCTGCTTCCTTGCTTCCTCCCCACGAAAATGTGACATTTCATGAAATCGCTACAATTTTCTGCACTTGGTCCTTCTGCTCCAATATGTCATGAAATCGTGACGTTTCCTTGTTCGGTTGTCTCTGGACCTCATCTCCCCAAATGTCATGAAATCGCGACGTATTTCATGCCTTATGATTTTCTTTCCAACTTTGCCGCGACCATGCAACACGTCACGATTTCGCGACATCTTTCGCCTTTTGTGCCTTGTTCATTATTCTGTCGCGAAATCGCTACGAGATTCATTGTCATCACCCTTTGCTTAGTTATGTCACGATTTCGCGACCTTTTCTAACATTATGCTCCCTGGCCATCGCAAGTCGCGAAAACGCGACATGTCACGATTTCGCGACAACTTTGTCGCTCTGCCTCCGTTGACTATTTTGACCGTGAAAATCCAACACGTCGCGATATCGCGACGGTTTTACCCCCTGCTACCATTGACTACGTTGACCGCGATTTTGAAACACGTCACGATATCGCTACTATTTCTGACTTTACTTCTCTCTCCTCAAATGACGCATGATAACGCGACATGTCGCGATATCGCGACGGTTTTCAACTTTGGCTCTCCATGCTGTTTTTTTGTCGCGATTTCGCGACAGTCTTTGGACTTAGCTTTTTTTGCATCAAAACCTGTAAAGGAGTGAGAACTTCAACATCTTATGCATGAATAATCAACAATCAAAATAATGTGGCAAAAATGCCAACATTCTTGGCGGCTCGCGGGGTATACAGTTCTGCTGTATGCACGAATCCCAGGCCTGAATCCATTGGGCAACAGAGTCAAGAAAAATTGAGAACAAAAAGCTGGCTGATGGGGTACATCTCGGCAGACTGCTGCAACAACTCTTTGTTGAATAACTAAAAACTCAAGGAATCTATATTTGGCTTAGCTTACTAGGTGCTGTAAAAGAATCTCCATGAAAGCACCAGGGGTTGCAAAATGGGAATGAATGAAATAAGTGGAGTGAGGGCTATTGAATGGAAATGGTAAATAATGGAATAATGGAATGGAGAGAGTGATGCGGTAGATACAGTAACAGAGTGCTTCTATGCTACCAGCGACTATGAAAGGGAAATGGAAGTGAATGGAATAAACAAAATGATGACTAGCAAATGTGTAGGCTATGGAATGGGAATGGAATGGGTAAATGAACTGTGGATAAATGCTTAAAACAACAATGAAGTTAGAAGAAAAGGAAAAGAAGAAACGGGAATATGAGAAAGGGAAAAAGAAACAACAGTAGTGGCTTGATTACTTGCAGAAGAAAAATGAGTAGGAGAAGAAGGGAAGGAAGAGGGGAAGGGAAGAAATAGAGAGGAAGCCACTAACTGCTAGGAAGGAAGAAGAAAAAAGAAAGAAATACGTACCTACGGGCTCGCATGCAAAAAGAGCCAAAGTTGACAGAGGAAAACAATACCTTTTTTTTTTTCTTTTTCTTTTTTTTTTTTTTTTTGCTTTTGATATATACAAGGTTATACGACATGATTGGCATGTCGCCACCACAAACCCAGTTTCAGGGGGTTATCCGATGAACCTGTAGTGACCGGACCAAATTTGATTGTACTTCAATCGGTCTTCAGTTTTTGCATGCTCCAAGGTCCTTCCATTAATGATGGCAGCTTCTGGAATAGAGGACCTATACACCATTCTTGCTGACTCTAGCCTGCATTTGTTCATTACTAGATTCAGAATCAATTCGGGTTCAACCCCAAGTTTTTTTGTTGCATTATTTGTGAAGCCCACAACATCAAAGTACAGAGTCCTAAATTGATCAGGCACCAAATTTTGATCATCTTGCATCTTGAGTTCAACCTCCTCAGGCTTTGTAATGGAACAACAACCAATCTCAGTCTCCAGCATGGCATTAAAATCAAGCATGGAAAACCCGTCTTCCAACTGAAGCTCATCTAAAACCTCATTCATCAAATCAAAACCCTCTAACTCTTCGGTTAGCATGTTGACAGACTGCATGGCCTTTCCTGCTTCATCCAACCTTTCAATATGAAAAGAGGAAGGTTTTTCATTATGAATCCGGAGTCTCTTTCCTTTGAAAGGGATCTCCAAGTGGGAATAATCCAATACAAGGTAACCTCCCAACTTTGCAATAAACTCTCTGGATAAGCACATACTGAAATATGGTTCTAGATCGACCACAACTATCTCCTGAATGACTGTAATCTGAGGCATAGTGTGTAAAACAATTGGGACATCCTTGATTACACCCACCGTTTTCATAGGAGTACCATCTAACTGCAAGACTCCAGGGCTACTTCGTGTGTATTCCATACCCATAACTTCACAAACTGCCTTTGGCATGACAGTTGTAGCGGCTCCAGAGTCGATCATGCAGTTATGCACGATCCAACCCTCTATTTGCAGTGATAGATAAAATGGGGGTGGTCTATTTTTACCAGTGATAGAAGTGGTTAAAGCTTGAGCATAAATTGTCTGGGTAGGACCTTTCTCACTATCCTTCATAGATTTTAAATATTCTTGCAATAAATCTACCTGCCCAGGCAATTGCAATGCATCATAAAGACTAACCTTAGCTGGGGTCTTCTTCAGTTCTTCGACAATGTTGTATGCAACCGTAGCAGATTCCTTCTTTTCAATGGGGTGATCATATCTGCTTCGATACTACTGAGTGGCTTCTACTCTCAGCCTCTTCGTCAATGAAGGGTACTTCAGCTTTTCTCTAGCTTGCTCCTCTGCTTCTGATCTTGCCTATGCAGTTGCGGCCTTTTCTTGTACTCTATGTGGAACAAGATCTTTCGATAAAATAGGTGCATCGAGCTTTGAAGCTGGCACAGGAGTTTTCACTGGTTTCTTCAAATCATCTGGCACTTTTAATGGCTCTAGCTCAGCAGGATCTACTGTAATAGGCTTCTTTCTAGTCCTTGTGAGAATCGAAACTTGCTCTTCAGATGGAACAATTAAGCTATAACCTGGTTCAGAGATCATATTGACTTGCCCTCCCAAAGAACTAGCAGCCAATGTCTGCACATAATTCAAATGAACCATGCAAGTGTCTTCTCCATGGGGATCATTGCATGTCGAACACCAATATGTTCTTTCAGCAAGGTCTACATCTTCATTTGCCAAAACAGTCAGGTTCTTCTCGGGTGCTTTGCTTGTTGAAACAGCTTGTTCTCTAGTAATCGACGGAGGTTGAAATCTCCTAGGCTGGAAATCTCGCTCAGCTTGCTTCCTTTCAATAAGCGTGATCTTATTACCCATTGCTCTTATTGCAGAATTGGCAGATTTTACCTCTTGCAAGAGTGTCGTATAAGGATCAGGATTTACAGGTAGAGGCTGGTAAAGGCAAAGGTGTTGGTGGCTGGTAATGCTGGGAATGAAGTGGAAGCAGGGAATGGCAGAATGTTGGGTGCAGGCAACTAGGGAGTTGCTGAAGTAGAGAGCTGAGGAACTGGGATGGGTGCAATTTGAGGTGCACTGGAATTCCATGATGGAACAGGGTACATAGAAGACATAGATTGCGAAAAAGAACTAGGATATAAATGCTATGGAATATCAGGTAAAATGGGCATTGCTACCTTTGGAGGAAGCCTACCGATTGCAATCAAGTCTGCCTCCGCCTTTTGTGCTTGCTCGAACAGTTTCGGGAAGGTCATCACATTGGACTTCCTGATCGCCAAGCCAATGTCTATATTGAATGCTCGAAGGTAGTAGAACGTAGCTTGCTCAGGGGTAGGGCGAAGTCCTTCAGGCACTCGCTGCCAGCTTCTGGTGAAACGAACATTGAAATCTGCTATTGCCTCCTGCGGGTGCCTCTGGATTGCATTAAACTGATGCAACAATGAAAATGGGTCAGCCTATTCATGAAAATTCTTAACTAACAATTCTCCTAGCTGATCCCATGATGCAATAGTGCCTGGTTGCAAAGATCGATACCAGTACAACAATTTTCCTCTCAAGGATAACACTAATAACTTCACCATCACATCTTCATTTGTTATATCGTGAATGGCTACCAGAGAAGCTACATCATGAATATGTTCGTATGCATTCTTTCCCGTACCATCATAGGTTGGCAAGGCTTTCAAAGCAGCCTGGGGAACTGGATTTTGAGCCTGCAAATTCAAGGCTCCTGAGCTGTTCCATGCTGAAAACTATTGGGGTGGAGGATACTGGGCCATTGGGACTAGTGTATGTAACTGAGAAGATGGAAAACTAGTAACAATACCAGGGATTTGTGTGGATATGGCAGATGATGCAAGCGATGGGGAAACCAACCTAGAGTGTTCACCTCTTTTTGTGTTGTCAAGTTCAAAAAACTCAACAAGATCTTCAACTTTTTTGGACTTTGATCTCGTGATCATGAAGTACAACTTTCACTGCATCCACGTTCAGAGATTTCTAGGTACTGCAGAGTCACCAAATGTTCTAACTATACGGCATGAAGGCGAACATTAAACCCTCAATACTATGGGATCTTTCTGAGACAAAAGAAGTCTGTCCCACCGAGCGTGCCAAAAACTGTTGGTCACGAATCTGCCACAGGAAAGGATTTTACGCTAAATGCACCCTAGACCCGGCCAACATTGAAAGGCTAGGAGAAAGAAATGTCTCCCAGACCAATCTCTAGAGAGGGCTGGTTCCCTTACTAAATCTAAGCTTGATTAAGACTAGAGTTACTGGAAAGGAATTATAAATGTGCAGAAAGAAACAAGAAATACATGGAAAGAGATGGGAAATATAGCCATAGGCCAAATTTGTTAGATCGGGAAAGAATAACAACAAATAACTTCAAGTACAGTAACAACATATAACAGAAGATATCAACGTAATTAACTTACAACCTTGCACAGAAAAACCTCCAAGATCACATTCCAGAACTCACTTCCTCACTAGCAATATTTAAACTCAAATGCAAAATTCAAATTAAGCAGTAGATAAGAAATACGAGCGTAAATTAGGAATGCATATGACAGAAGGAAAAACCACACAGACAGTTGCTTGCAAAACTAGAGGCCAAATATCTTTCATTCATGCAAAGAACTTCAAAGCTTTCAGCAAAAGTCTCTCTCTCGATCCCTCTTTCTTAGATCTACATTGATTTATATAGAAGTCTTGCTTCTTTACAACATTAAAAATATGCAACGAACTTCCTCGAGATCTACAAAATGTGCAACAGAAACAAGGAAATGATCCCCTTAAACCAGCCTCAGAGAAACCAGAAATTAAATGAAACAAGGAGTCGGTCGTCTTCATTAAATGGTCATTCTTGAAACATGCTTGAACCATTAGAAAAATCATGAACAGCCACTTTGAATAATGGAAGTCTTTAATTCTGATGGCTTGGACATGTTCTTCTACCTTGCTCGCATTGGAAAGCAGCAAAACATTTAATTATGGAGTGCTTTTAATCATTGGAAATCATAAAACTTCATCGAGCCGTTTGAAATTACTTTTTGACACAAAACTGTAACATGTCATGAAAATGCGACATGTCGCAAAATCGTGACATATTTATGCTCCGTACACTTTAATCACTTTGGCTCTGCGAAAATCAACCATGTCACAAAATCGTGACGTATTTGGCTTCTTTGTCTCCTTCGCCACCTTAGCTCACGAAAATGCGACAAGGCACGATTTCGCTACACCTTTCTCTCCTTTGGCTATGTCACCCTTACACGTCACAAAAACAAGACAAGTCATGCTTTCGCTACGTTCTCCCATCGACATCTTTGTTTTATCTCTGGGTCGCAAAAACCAAACAAGTCACGAAATCACTACACTATCTCGCCGTTGCTCAATCTTCTCTTCTAAGTCGCGAAAATCCGACATGTCGCGATTTCATGATAATTTTCATCCACCCTGTATGGTCCAGCTTCTAACCCATGAAAACATGACACTCTTGCCTCAAGTGGTTCTTCAATCTCCATCATGTCGTGAAATCGCGATAGGTTCTATCTCCTTGGACTTTGTTGCTCTTCGATCGCAAAAATTGTCATGTCACGAAATCACGATGTTTCGTACAATCTGGCTGCTTCCTTGCTTCCTCCTCACGAAAACGCGACATGTCGCGAAATCGCTACAATTTTTTGCACTTGGTCCTTCCACTCCAATATGTCACGAAATCGCGACGTTTCCTTGCCTTCTGTGTTGCTGCTTCCTGTCGCGAAATCGTGACAAGTTTCTCCTGCTGGACCTCATCTCCGAAAGTGTCATGAAATCATGACAATTTCATGCCTTAAGATTTTATTTCCAAATCTGTCGCGACCACGCAACACGTCGCGATTTCGCGACGTCTTTCGCCTTTTGCGCCTTGTTCACTATTCTATCGTGAAATCACGACGAAATTGATTGTCATCATCCTTTGCTTAGTTATGTCACGATTTCATGATAGTTTCTAACATTATGCTCCCTGGCCATCGTAAGTCGCAAAAACGCGACATGTCATGATTTTGCTACAACTTTGTCGCTCTGCCTCCATTGACTATTTTGACCGTGAAAATCCAACACGTTGTGATATCGTGATGGTTTTACCCCCCTGCTGCCATTGACTACATTGACCATGATTTTGAAACACATCGCGATATCGCGACTGTTTCTGACTTTGCTTCTCTCTCCTCAAATGACCCGCGATAACGCGACATGTTGCGATATCGCGACGGTTTTCAACTTTGGCTCTCCATGCTATTTTTTTGTCGCGATTTCATGATAGTCTTCGGACTTAGCTTTTTTTTGCATCAAAACCTGTAAAGGAGTGAGAACTTCAACATCTTATGCATGAATAATCAACAATCAAAATAATGTGGCAAAAATGCCAACAGTTCCATCTACTCAAGAATTCATGCTCCATTGTTTCCCAAGTTAGTTCATCATAATAGACATGAGGAATTTTACAAACCAAAAAAGATCTTTTCCATGAAGACAAAAATAAAGCGTACTTTTCCAAATAGGATTTTGATGATTCAAGGATTTAAAATTTTACCACCAATCCCTAACATCAATATCATCTTCCCCTAAAAACTTTTGTAGCTCCATAGTTGATACCCTAATGCAAACTAGGGTTTTTTGACAATATATATCATGCCCTAATGCAATCTAGAGTTTTATGGAAATAAACATCTTCCCACTGAGTTGAATCTAAAATTCCATAGAGACAACTAGATCTGCAATTTTTCTTCCAAAAAAATAAATTGCAACTGATTTGCGTACCCGAACTAAACAAATTTCATCTTTAAAAAAAAAATTGCAAATTGAAAATTTGTCACTACCCTTGTTCTAGATGGATGACTTCAGAAGGTTGTAACTCCCTCAATACTACTTGTATTCCTTCATATGACCACTCATTTTAAAGCTCTTTAAATTCTACACAAACTACTCCAAGAATCACCTGAATCGAGTAAACTTTCACAGAGATATGGCTTCTGAAAGATGAGACATTTTTCCAAAAAAATATGTGAAATTCATCACTATCCTTTTTTCAAATGACTAAATTCAAAAGGTCATATCTCCATTAATATTTCTCAAATTCCTTCATATGACCATTCATTTTAAAGCTCTTCAAATTCTACACAATCTGATTCAAGAATCACCTAAATCGAATAAACGTGCGCAGAGATATGGCTCCTGAAATATGAGATGCTTTTCCAAAAACATTTGCCCTAATTTTGCAATTTCACAAAAAAATCCCCACTTTGCCAAAATCTTTGCTCTGATACCACTTGTTGCATAACTTTATTATCATTAACATAAACCATTCACAAATATTCAAAAATATCAAATCATTCATCCACAATACATTATCCACAGTAGGAATAACTCCACAAGATATCCCAAGGTGAGAGACCACTTCATGGGCATAGACAATTACATAATATTCCTCTTCAATGATGATTACAATGACAAATATATCTTCTTTATATATCCATATTCTTATTCTACTTTGGGGAGCCTACTACTAATATAATATTATATTATAATATAATATAATATTATAATACAATCAACCTTGGGTTATGGGTGGCCCATGCCAACCCTTATACAATATAATAATATATCCTCAAATATCTATTCCTAGGTACCCTACTAGGAACCTACCACTTGAGTGGTCAAGCCTTCTAGAGTATGGCTCAATTCTCACTTAATGTGCTTCCAGATACAAAATTGGTGTAAACCTATGCCCTTTTTGAATATGGGATTCATCGTTTGGCCAGTCTATTGGTCCAATTATTCTATCTACTGGAGAAAATTACAAGCAATAAAGTTTTTCATTATAGATATTATGCTTGCATTTCCTCTATGCAAGCCTGATAAGGGATCCACCCTTTGTTTTTTGCATAACTGTGGCCCTAGCTTCTTCATAGCTTCAGGTAGTATCCATTGTGGGTACTATGCAATCAAAAGGGGATCAATAGTGATTGTAAAATAGGAAGGGAGGGTAGAATATCTTGAAGATATCTTTCCTACTTACAGTAGGATTTGCTCAACCTATAAGACCTCCTAAAATATTTGAGGGGATCTCTTTTCCCTAGATTGGTGCAAGAGGAGGCTTATATTTGAGTTAAAGGCTCACACGTAATACAAGTAAGTTTGGGCAAGGAGCGACTGGTATTCAAAGAGAGTCCTTTTCCAACTCCTCTTGAATAAAATGTTGAAATTTGTGATGGGTTCAAAAGGGGTCCTCTTGATGAATTAGAGGTACATCAAGAGTTGGAAGGAATCCTTGGAGCCATCAAATGTGTCAATAAGAGCTCCCGCTAAATATACCCATGAGAAGATACTTCTCTGCTTAAGATATTGGTACCACAATAATGCCTTCCCTTAAATATACAAGACTAGAAGTTGGATCATGATATATTCATGAGTGATGCCATGGAAGGTTTCCAAAGTAGCAATATCTTCAAGGTTCTCCCAAGCAGTTCTTTCAATGCCATCATATCTTGTCAGTATATTCAAGGAACTTTTAGGAATCTCATGCCAGCATTAGAGATTGAGTGGATCAAGATCATCAGATTGGGGATAGCATTACTGATCCATAGTGGCATTGGTATTTAAATACTTTGATATCTTGGATTTAGAGTCACCAAATGAGCATAATTTCTCCACTGGTGAGGTCAATACTGCTCATTTAATCTTGAATCCTCTAGGATGTCGAGATATTTTGAAGCATTGAAGAGGCAACTAATATTTGGATTTTTATCCTTTTGCTTGGAAGAGTCACAAGGTGATTTGGCTAGATTTGAGAAAACCATAGTATCACCAAAATCTGATTTCCTTAAATGATGAATGCCTTACGAGTCCCTAGTAGAGTGGCTAAAACTGCTTTACTTGAAGGTAACCAGTTACAAGGAACCTGATTAGTTATGAAGTGAAGTCACCAAGTGAACAGATGGATGTTTTATATCAAATATTCACCAAATTTTATAGGAATAAGACCTTTCAAGTCCTACTGAGCATGCCAAAAATTATTGGGTGGAGATTCAACACCTAATGGGAATGCAGGGCTTGAGAAGCCTGATGCACCTGTGGACCTATTCCAACATCGAACAGTTATCATACCTGAGGAGCCTAGGTGCTCAATCTCTGTAGAAGACCAATTCCTAATGGAAAGTCCTAACTATCAATGTCAAGAATGCAAAGGGAAAAAGGGGTGGGAAAGAGATAAAAAAGAGGTCGTATCCAGAACTCACAAGGAAGGGTTATGACCGCATCAAGACACATGCAACCTTGACACTACAAGTGAACACACAAGTATCCCATCTAGCAGATTAACCAATCATACCCTCACTCATTATTTAGTATAGTAGGTTGAAAATAAAATTCTAGGACCAACGAACGGGTGCATGAAATCTAGGATTCAAAATTAAAGCACTCCCATCCAATCAGATTAACCAAAAATAAACCCCAACCCAATACTTATGCAAATTCTAGAACCACCAAGTAAAACCCATGAAATCCAAATAGCAAAATTAAATGAGATTACTCATATAGCAATAAGCATTATAAATTCAACACAAAGATGTAAAGACAAGATTAGAGATCAAACAATAGTGCTTGTATTCACAAAATGATGAGAAGTATTACATATGAATTCTAATGGCCAAAGATTCACCACTGGGATATCTAACATCCCAGTATTTATATAAATATTACCATGAATTCAAATTGCATGCATTAATAGCGTTAGGATGAGAAGATAGTGCTAAGGCATATTGGTACACAGTGGGTACTCTACTTGTTGGAAGAATGGTAGCCATCCTAAGAGGGGTAGGCACTTTTGCATGAATCTAGACCTTCGATGATTCTAAAATTTTTGCTAGGTTCTTTATTTTTCATCTACTTTACCCCTTCAACAAATTGAAGGTCCCCCAATAAAATAGATGAATGATATGAAATTATTACCTCAGGGGTCATGCATTTCAAATCAACACCTCCATACCCATAACATCCTATACTTGGGTAGCTAAAGTCATTAATACCTTTCCCTTGAGATTTCCAATGATGGTGATGATTCTAGTGTCGGTTAGATCTTCTAGCTCGTCAGCTTCCTAAAATTTTACCCATCATGACACTATGAAAGGCGTGGACAATAGAACTATGATTACCCTAAGTTTTGTATTTCAGATTTTCATCTCTCAGTTTAAGGGCTTGCTTTCCCATGAATCCCATACCTTGATGGCTTCTGATGCAAGGCAAGCCCCTAGGGCCTATCTTCCTTACTATTCTCCACCCATCATGTTATTTACAATTAGGTGGGGTTTTGCCAAAGTTTCACCCTCCAATGCGTAGAAGTTTCAATATTCCTTGCGAGCGGTATACCTGTGATAGTTCCACCCTCTATACTAGCAAAATTTCCCACCCAACTAGTGGGAATGGTTTCAGAAAACTCCACCCTAAGGTAGCTTTAAATGTTCGCCCAACAAATTAATAATATTTAGCTTCATATTGGACTTAAGGAACTACACTTACTTGACCACCCTTCATATTTTGCCCTTCAGCTACTCATTTCTACCCATCAGTGCTTCTGCCTTCATCTTTTGCTTGACCATCAATGCTTCAAAATTTTACCAACTTTATTGATCATCATCTTGCAAAGAAGAGTGGGTGAAGGGGTGCAAAATTTTATCCATAGCTCCCCATGGGGAATGTTGCCTACAATTGGGAAAAACCATTGAATTAGCCTTGAGGCTACCCAAGGTGGATGGTGTGTGCTATAAATAAGGCTCTTTGGAAGTCTCCTCATTATGATGCATTTTAGGTGTCTATAGATGCACCTTTTTGGGATGCTTTTCCAGAAAAAAAAAATATGGAGCAAAAATAGATGATCTAAAATGGTTGAATTGATGATGAATAATGAAAATGAGCTTGAAGGGGAGTGGTGGAAGATGGTAAAAAATAAAAGCCAATGTGGGATACCCCAAGCATGGAAAAATATGCACATCATCAAATCATTACTTTCAACAAAATGAAGAACTTGATTTTGGTAAATCTTTCAGTCATGGATAGATGTTATTAGTCTATAATCTTTAGACTTTAGATATACCAAGTATTTTTTTGGTTTAAATTTTTTGTTGTTTTTTGCCCCAATAAAAAGGGCTTATGGTAGTCTTTGGTAATGATTATTGCAATTTCTAGTATTGAGTATTTGAGTATTGATTTGATTTGAGATAAGATATTGTAGGTATTATATACCCCCTCAAGCAGTGAATTGATGGAGGAGATGTGAATTGATGACAGTGATAAAGTGCTTAAAAAATATGGGATGGTCAGCATGGTTGTCTTGCACAACTGTGAAATGTAGTGACTATCTCAACCCAAGATGATTTCTTTTAAAAAAAATTAACGAGTGGCCTTATGGTAATCTACCCATCCTACCAAGTTGCATGGATAACCAATCACTAGAACCACCAGGTGATTAGAGTAGATTACTAGATATGAGGTGCACTTGAGGATATAGGCTAGCTAAGATATGACTAAAAAGTAAACCCTAATCTATTACAGGAAAGAAAAGCTATTTTAGATGTTGACCAAAGGGGTTTCGTACCTCTAGAGCTTTTGAATTGAAAGTGACCAAAGGATTTTGGCTCCTTTGGAGCCTTTTGAATTGGATTAGCCAAAGGGGTTTAGTGACTTTAGAGCTTTTTAATTAAATGTGACCAAAGGGTGTAGGTGCATTTGGAGCTTTTGAATTGAAATGTGACCAAAGGAGTATCTCCTTTGGGGAATTTTGAACTGAATTGACCAAAGGGGTGTCTCCTTTGGAGCCTTTTGAACTGAAGTGTGACTAAATGGGTGTCTCATTTGGAGCCTTTTAAAATTAAGTGCATGAAATATATCCAAGTTTCCTTATGGTAATTTACCCATCCTATTGAATTTCATGGATAACTAGTCACTACAACTGCTAGGTGACTAGAGTAGATCACTATATATGAGGTTCACTCGAGAATATTTTGACCAAAGGTGTTTGGTGCCTTTGGAGCTTTTGAAATGGAAAAATGACCAAAGGGGTTAGGTGCCTTTGGAGCTTTGAATTGAAATGTGACCAAAGGGTTTAGGTACCTTTGGAGCCTTTTGATTGAAATGTGACTAAAGGGTTTAGGTGCCTTTGAAGCCTTTTAAAATGTGACCAAAGGGGTTAGGTGCCTTTGGAGCCTTTTGATTGAAATGTGACCAAATGGTTTAGGTACATTTGGGGCCTTTTGAAATTAAAAAAAAAAACAAAGGGGTTAGGTGCCTTTGGAGCTTTTGAATTGGAATGTGACCAAAGGATTTAGGTGCCTTTGGAGCCTTTTGAAATGTGACCAAAGGAATTAGGTGTCTTTTGAGGCTTTTGATTGAAATGTGACCAAAGGGTTTAGGTTCCTTTGGAGCCTTTTGAAATGGAAAAATAACCAAAAGGGTTAGGTGCATTTGGATCTTTTGAATTGGGATGTGACCAAAGGGTTTAGGTACCTTTGGAACATTTTGATTGAAATGTGACCAAAGGATTTAGGTGCCTTTGGAGCCTTTTGAAATTAAAAATTACCAAATGGGTTAGATACATTTGGATCCTTTTGATTGAAATGTGACTAAAGGGTTCATGTGCCTTTGGAGCCTTTTGAAATGTGACCAAAGGGGTTAGATGCCTTTGGAGTCTTTTGAAATGTGACCAAAGAGGTTAGGTGCCTTTGGAGCCTTTTTATTGAAATGTTATCAAAGGGTTTAAATACCTTTGGAGCCTTTTGAAATGTGACCAAAGGAGTTATGTACCTTTGGATCATTTTGATTGAAATTTGACCAAAGGGTTTAGGTACCTTTGGAGCTTTTTGAAATGTGACCAAAAGGGTTAGGTGCATTTGGAGCCTTTTGATTGAAATGTTACCAAAGGGTTTAGGTGCCTTTGGAGCCTTTTGAAATGTGACCAAAGGGGTTAGATTACTTTTAAGCCTTTTAATTGAAATGTGACCAAAATGTATGTGCCTTTGAGCCTTTTGATTGAAATGTGACCAAAGGATTTGGATACCTTTGGAGCTTTTGAAATGAAATATGACCAAAGGGGTTTATGTGCCCTTGGAGCCTTTTGAATTACAATTGGATTTTGATCATATGGTAAATTTCATGAATGAGAATCTAAACAAGTATCCTTATGGTAATCTACTCATCCTACTGGGTTGTATGGATAACTAGTCATTGCAACCACAAGGTGACTAGAGTAGATCACTAAAAAGTTAATCCGCTTGAGAATCTTTAGACCAAATGGGTTTGGTGCCTTTGGAGCTTTTGAAATGGAAAAATGACCAAAGGGGTTAGGTTCCTTTGGAGCTTTTGAATTGGAATATTACCAATGGTTTTAGGTGCCTTTGGACCCTTTTTATGATCAAAGGGTTTAGGTACCTTTGGAGCCTTTCAAAATGTGACCAAAGGGGTTAGGTACCTTTGGAGCCTTTTGATTGAAATGTGACCAAAGGGTGTAGGTGCCTTTGGAGCGTTTTGAAATGGAAAAATGACCAAAGGGTTTAGATGCCTTTAGAGCTTTTGAATTGAAATGTGACCAAAGTATTTAGGTGCCTTTGGAGTCTTCTGATTAACATGTGACCAAAGGGTTTAGGTGCCTTTGGAGCCTTTTGAAATATGACTAAAGATATTAGGTGCATTTGGAGACATTTGATTGAAATGTAACCAAAGGGTTTAGGTACCTTTGGAGCCTTTTGAAATGAAAAATAACCAAAGGGGTTAGGAGCTTTTGGAGCTTTTGAATTGGATTGTGACCAAAGGTTTTAGATGTCTTTGGAGCTAATGATATTTTTATTCTTGTGATCAAATTTTTATTTCAGGATTCTGCTAAACCATGATTTTGAGGATAGTAATTTGTAGAATGAGAAAGCTCTATGCTATACCTAGTAAAAAATTTAATCATCTCAAAATAATTGAAGTAGTTACCATTTTTTGTGACTATCTTCTTGGGAACACCAAACCTTCTCAATATGTGCTCCTCTAATTTCTTGATGACCACTACTGTAGTGGATTTCTTGAGAGGTGATACTTCTACCCACTTGGTAAAATAGTCTATTTTTGTAATGATCCACCTATGACCTCCAGAATAATTGAGATTAATATCACCTATGAGATCTATTTCCCATTGAGTAAAAGGAGCTTCCACAATCATTGGATTCATGTGTATGGCTAGAAAAATTTTCTTCCCTAAAAAAATTTGATAGTTATGACAATGTCTAAATAGGGAGGGACAATAATAACTAGCTCACATGATCTTGTGAGTAGTAGCCTTTGGAGCAAAGTGACCCCCATAAAATCTAGAATGATATTATTTCAACATTTGAGGGACCTATTTTTCAAAAAAACAAAGAACCAACACACCATATGAATACCTCCAATATACTCTACCTTATTGAATGTAATACCTTTGAGTGAATCTTGATAGACCTTATTTTGTTTTGGGTATATCTCCTGCAAATGATAAGTTTTGAAGGTAAAATATAATGCCATCATACCACCCACAATTAGAATTATCAATTGTCCTTTCCTCTTGTTGTTCATCTACTACAATAGTGTTATTCATAGCCTCCCTATATTTTTTATTCATATACTTTTCCAATATCTGTCTTATGACAATCTGCACTACTTTGAATTCTACATCATACTATAATAACCTAGCCATCCATATTGTAGGACTACCTAAAGGTTCAGGCTGAGTGAAAATGTTTTTAAACAATATAGGAAATATAGGCTATTACTTTTTTGGATCCAAAGATACATTTTAAATGATCTAATACTGTGATTAATACATAAGCTTATTTTTCTAGCATATAGTATTTTAGTTTAGCACACTTCAATCCTGTACTCATAAAGGCTATAGGCCTTTAATTTTTCTCCTTATCCTTATGATCTAGAACTACAACAATAGTGTGTTATGAGGCAAATGAGTAGATCTTGAAATATCTAGAGTAATTAGGGCAATTCAATACCAAAGCTTGAGTGATTGCACCTTTTATCTTCTGAAAGCTACTGTATTTTTCTCTGTCCACCTTATTTCCCCATTTTTCTTAATCATGTCATTTATTGGTTAGGTAATCTGAGAAAAATCAGGGATAAACCTTATAATAAAGTTAATCTTTCCAAATAATGATCTAACTCCCTTAAGATTCCTAGGAGGGGGAGTTTTAGCAATGGCTTCTACTCTTTGTGGATCAATTCTAATCCCATATTTTGAAACAATATGCCCAAGCAGTTTACCTTGTGTGGCCCCAAACACATATTTTCTAGGATTAAAAGATATGCCAAACTCCTTGCACCTTTCAAAAACTTAAGTTATATGTACCAAATGATCTTCAGGATTAAAAATAATAATAATTTCATCAAGATATACTATCACTATCTTGAACATCAACCCTTTAAATGCAACATCCATCGCTCTCTGAAATTTTGCCCCTGCATTCATCAACCCAAATGGCATCCTAAGATATTCAAATGTTCCCCATGGTGTGGTGAAAGTTGTTTTGTGTTTATATTTTGGATTCACTACAATTTTATTGTAACCTAAAAAGTCATCCATTAAATACATTCTTGGTGACCCAACCACTACTTGAAGCAATTGTTCCATAGTAGGAAGTGGGTAGTTGTCTTTAAGAGAGATTTTATTAAAATTCCTAAAATCTACACAAAACCTAATCTCACCATTATTCTTTCAAACTAGAACAATATTTTCCAACCAAGAATAAAATCTCACCTTCCTGATTATCTTGGTATCCAGTAACTTCTGCACTTCTTTCTGCATAATTGGATGCAAATTGGGATTGAAATTTATTTATTTCTACCTAAAAGGGTTGGTATCCTTTTGAAGGGGTATTACATGAGTCATTACCTTTGTATTGAAGGTCTTAAGATATTCATAACTCCAAGCCAAAGCATCCATGTTCTTTTTCAAGAATTTGATATACCATTTCTTCTCTTTTCCTGACAGAGCTTTATTGATCCTAACAATCTTGGGCTCTTCCTTTGTTCCAATATTAACTTCATCAATCTTAGATTTCTAAACTAGAGGTTTATATGCTCTATAAAAGTCATCAAACAAGATCTCCAAATATACCAACCCCCTAGGGATGTTATTGGTCTTTAGTTGTATGACTTTTGTGGGTTCTCCAATAACATCCTTCAATTTTTCTTCATCACTTTCATCACAAATAACATCAAAAAATTAATTCTGCATAGTCATAAAATCATTAATGTGTATATCATCATCAAAAACTTGTAAATATACCACATTTTCATGGATATATGGCTTATAAATAGATATGGTTGGGAAAAATCCCATAAACCAAGTGTCTATATCAAGGTTTTTTTAGCTCCAGAAGCACTAATGGCCAAAATATTAGCATTGTGATTTTGTTCTCTAGGAATAAAGTGCAGATCAAAAGTCAAGAATCTATTTATTTCATCCAATACTGCTTGCTTATATTGATTTAATCTAGGGTGATTTGTTTTATATTTCCATTTGATTTGTTGAATTATCAGCTCAGCATCCCCACTAACTTTGAGGTAATTAATACCCAATTCCTTGGAATTTTTTAGCCCTAGCAATAGAGCTTCATACTTAGCAACATCATTTGTACAAGAAAATTCTAACTTGAATGGTATGCCAAGATAGTTACCATTGATATCTATCAATAGTACTCCAACTCCTACTTCTGCTTTATATTTTGCCCCATCGAAGGTCATAGTCCATAACTCTGAAGTCATAATTCTATTAGTTTATGCATCTACTTCAGAATTCAGTTTTGGATCCATATTCTCAGCATTAGGAACTTCTAACAAGAAAGGAGAATGCCAAATAGAGTAAACCTCCATGTCCTTTTCCTCAAAATAATTCATGACATTAACCATATTATTATTAGGATATTTAAATTCACTTGAATACCTATTGAAGGGTTCTCTTTTCAATATCACTTTTTCCTTACCCTACATTGGGATAGTGGCATATGATCAATCCAACTAAATAGTACCACTTAGATGCTCTGCCCAATGCCTAAGGAGTAAGATGAAAAATAAAGGGTCCACATATACAAATGCAACATCCATTACCACACCCTTTTTAGGATATTTTTCAAGATGGACAAGAAGTCCAATGATAATGCCTACACAAGGTACTCTCCTATTATCCATTACAAAAATAGAGGGATGCTATTTCTGATAAATCAAGCCTAACTAATCAGCTACCTGTTTTGATATCACATTCATGGAAGCACCACTATCAAGCATGCAGTTATGAATAACATATTGATCCCCATAGCCTGATGTGTATCTTAGTGATATAAAATGATTTAACTGAAGATGGGTCTTTGACTGCATTTTTCACAAGGCTATGAGACTTTGAGGTTTTCCTCCTGACAGATAAGCTAATTTGAAGGCTCTACATACCTGATACTGATACTTTGGAATAGTCATTAATTCCTAAAAAGTGATTCTAACCTTCTGCTTGGCAACTTCTATACCCATATGAAACTGGTATTTCTTATCATCAATTCCTTTTCTTGCTTTTTGATTAGCCAAGTCATTTTGCTGCTTTTGGATAATTTCTTCTATATTAGGCTATTTAGGAATCATTTATTATGAGATAGCAACATTAACCTTGGCGTTCGCTTAAAGAAGATTTAAATAGTACACAAGGTAGTTTAGGTAGGTGCTCAACCACCTAATAACTACTATGTAACCTCCCAATTGAAGCACTCATAGTACAATGTGCTAAACCTACAAATATAATGTAATAAACTGAAGTGGTGCTATAATATAATATAATATATACTAACATCCCCCCTTATTACATTATTTGGAAATACAAAGTGTGTTGCAAAACAAATCAAATTTGACCGTGCAAGTGCCGTAGTGAAAATATCCGCAACCTATTCATTAGTGGGAATGTATTGGAGTTGTATATTGTGCTTTGGAACTTCATCTCGAATGAAATGACATTGAGTGTTAATATGTTTGGTGCATTCATGAAAGACTAGATTCTTGACAAGCTTCAAAACACCTTGGTTGTCGCAAAACAAGTGAATTGGAAGATTCTTTGGAAGATCCATACTTGAAATAATATGACTAAACCATATCACCTCGTAGATTGCTCCACATGTTGCATGATATTATGCCTCTATAGAAGATAAAGAAACCACCTACTACTTCTTACTATGCTAAGATACAGATCCAAATCCAAGATGGAAAATGTATCCATAAGTTGTTTTTTGATCATCAATAGATTTGGCATAATTTGAGTCTATGTATCCCTATAATTGTCATTCTTCTTGTACTCTAGGCCATATTCTGTATGACCACATACATAATGAAGAATCCATATTGTTAATTTCCAATGACTCACCTTAGGTTCCTGCATGAACCTTGAAAGATAACCCATGGCAAAACTGATATCTGGCCTGGTGTTGGTCAGATATATGAGACTCCCAATCAGCTATCCATAGAGAGTACCATCTACCTATGGAGAAGTATCATATCATGATAACTGAAGCCTTGGTTCCATGGGAGTTGCTTTAGGCTTGCAATCAGTCATGTGATTTTTCTAGATCAATGTCTTGGCATACTTATCCTGTGTCACTCTGATATGATTCTTTTTTTGTTCCACTTCTAAACCAGGACAATAGTGAAGAAGTCCTAGAACTGTCATCTCAAATGATTGTTTCAAGTCATATTTCACTGCATCTATCATTTTTTTTGAACTACTAGTGATGATCAGATCATCCACATAGAGTACTAGAATCACTATATCAAAACCATTGTTCTTGATATAAATATTGGAATCTGAAGGACTTCTTTTGAATCCATGCTACAATAGGTGATTGTTCATTTTGATGTACCAATCTAGGGGAGCTTATTTTAACCCATACAAGGATTTTTCCAACTTGCAAACTTTTTTCTCCTCGCATTCAACCACAAATCCTTCTGGTTGAGTCATGTACTCTTCTTGCAAGTCACCATTTAATAAGGTACTTTTGACATCCATATGATATAGATTCCATCTGAACTAAGCTTCCATAGCACAAACTACTCTAATGGTAGTCATTCTTGCATTGCGTGCAAAAATCTCATCATAATCAATGCCTTCTTTCTGAGCATAGCCCTTTGCAACAATATAGGCTTTATGCTTATCTATAGTTCCATCTACCTTATACTTCACTTTGAATACCCATTTGTAGCCTATGGGCTTATTTATTTAAGGTAAATCAACTAGCTTCCATGTGTTATTTTTCATGAGAGACATATATTATGCATCCATAGAAGCCTTCCACTAAGGCTCACTAAGTGCATCTTAAACTGTGGTGGGTTCATTCTCATCTAATGTAGACATATAAACCCTTTCATAATCCATATTTGCTTCTCTATATTCCTCTGCATCTATAGATAGTTCATAAAACTATTGGTAAAGCTCATTAACCTCTAATTTGATGCCTCTGCTTTCATCTATTGAGTCATGCTATGTGTACAAGGTCGATATAGAGTTAGATCTGGAAGTGAAGTCAACTTTGAATCTCTCAATGTTCTAGTATACCATTTTGGAACCTTTTACTGTGGGGATGGAGTCTCTTTCTTAGACTCCTTTTCATCCAGGTATATAGTTGTATATGTGTTATTATATGTGAAAGCTTCATCAAACACCGCATCTCTACTTAAGTGAGTTTTCTTAGTTTTAGGATCTATCAACCAATATCCCTAGATTTCTCATCTAACTTCTTTCTCTTTGCCTTTGGAATATGCATGAATGCCTTACACCCAAAAATCCTTAGATGAGAAATGGAGGGTTTCCTACCACTCCATGCTTCTTGTGGAGTCATTCCCTTTAGAGCTTTTATGGGTGCTCTATTCAGGAGGTATGTTGTTCTATTGACTACTTCTGCCCAATACTATTACTCAATATGTGCCCCTTTAAGCATATAGTGAACCATGTCCATGATGGAATGGTTCCTCCTTTCAGCAACTCCATTTTGCTAGGGATTATAGGTTTTTGTCAGCTATCTCTTAATCCCATGTGAATTCAAAAATGATGAATTATTTGGAGGTATATTCCCCCCCTCAATCTAAGCGAAGGGTATGTATGGAACATCCTGACTCCTTCTCAACATTATTCTTGAACTACTGAAAGTATAGAAAGGCCTCTAAATTCAATTTTAGAAATAAAAACATCTTCCATGAGTAATCATCAACAAACAACTAAAAATACCTCTTTCCACCATAACTCTTTGGAATAGGACCACACATATCAGTGTATACCAACTCCAAAGGTTGCTTAGATTGTGAAGAGCTCACCTCAAGTGGTACTCTATGTTGCTTCCCTACTAAGAAATCTGAGCAAACTAGAAAAGTGGATGAAAGGTTAGGAATACCTTTCACCATATGATATTTACTCAACTCGAGCAAATATCCATAACTTAGATACCCATATCTCTTATGCCAAATAGAAGTAGCCTTCTTCTTGTTTACCACCATGGAAACATGAGGTATAGAAATAGCATTTAAAATAAATAAGCCATGCTTGTATGAACTTGTTGCTATATACTTTCCCTTTATGATGATGAAGAATCTTTTCCTACCATCCTCAACTTTGAAATCAACAACCATGTTTTTATCCAAGATTTGAGGGATGGACAACAAATTTTTTGCCAATCTAGAAATATAGATAGCTTTCTCAATCTGACATTGTCCATATAAAAGAGCAATGGAAATATCTCCTTCACCCCAGACTCAATAGGTCTTATCATTAGCTATTGTAACTGGTTTACCTTCCTTTGCCTCAAATATCTCAAACCATGATTTATCACTAGTCATGTGTTTACTGGCTCCAAAATCAATATACCACATAGAATATTTCTACTGAGAATATGTGTGAGTCATGAGTACCTTGTGTGCTCTCTCATAATTTGATTTTGATTCCTCATAAGAAACATGTCCCTTGGGTTGCTTATTCTTCTTCTATGGTTTGTATTTCCCCTTTCCCTTTTTCTTTTGATCTTGGTCATTGGGTTGTTTATTCTTGAACCAACACCTATTGGTGTCATGGTTATCCATATCACAGATTTTACAATATTTATTTTCTTTCTATTGAGGTTTTTTCCCTTTTCCTTTGGAATAATATCCTCCCTTCTAAAAGTTATCTTGTTTATTTCCCCTTTGTTTTGAGTAAAGTGCATTATCTGTCACTTCATCTCTTTGAAGCTAATTTACCTTCTCAGTTTGAAGAAAATTGACCAACTACACAAAATTAACTTGTCTACCAAAAACTTGAAGGGATGTGATCAACACCTTATAAAAACCTGGCAAAGCTTTCAAAATGATGAAATTTAAGAGCTTATCTTCCACTACTACCATAGCATTCAATTTGGCTTTTAGTTCTGCCACTCTAGATAGGAATAGTTCAACTGTTTCACCAAATTTTATATTGAGTGTATGTAGTTGATATTGAAGTTTAATAATAGTGGACTGATTATTCCCTTCATAGATGGTAATTTAAGCATCCCAAGATTTTTTATCAGTTTTAGCATCACAAATGTGTGGTTGTATCTCATCTATAGTAGCAAGTAGGATAAACATGAGAGACATTTTGTCATTGTTATCATATGCCTATTTATATAGTCTTTGTGAGGTAGGACATGGTGTAGTGCCAGTTACTACATCCCACAAATCTTCAACTTGAATAATAGCTCTCATATTTTTTTTCCTTGGTGCAAAATTAGAAACTTTGAGCAATTATGAAACTGATAGATATTTATGAACAATTGCCATTGTGAAGGTTCCTTCTATCACCAAATGGTCCCCCTTTTGATATACTACAAATAGTACATGAAATGGAATTCAATCAAATTTATGGTACCTACCTCAAAACCCTTCCAAAAAAGGATGATGAGTTGGAGGAGTTTAAGCCAAGAAATAAGAATGAATTAGGGTATTTTATGGAGTGAATATCATAATATAATTGGATTTTCTTATTTCTCCCTGATGATTTATAGAGAACAATAGCTTAGACATAATTTTTGTAGCTATGTTATGCAGTAGATACAATAGCCCAAAACACGGTAACATTACCTGTAAGTGTGGGCTAGAGGTATCACATATACCGAACACTGTGGTTCAATAAATTGCACAAATAGGTTTAAAATTTGGGATCTTTCTTTGTTTTTGAATTTTAACTTATGATTGAAATGCAAAAAATAAGAAATTAAATGCAATAAATAATCACAAGTTCCCACAAATTTAAAACTTAGGTGTCGATTTCCATCGAAAATGCACCTATTACAATACCAATATTTTTAAGATGTCGATTTCCACCAAAAATGCATATTTTGTTACAATAATTTTTGCAAAATATTTGAGGTTTTTGTTTGCAAAAATGATATTCAAATCCACAATTTCCCCCCCCTTGTCTTAGAATTTTGCAAGAAAAAATAATGCTTTTATCCCCCCTTTGGATTGCAAAATAAACAAGGTGGAAATTTTTTGATATACCCTTTCAATTTAAAAAAAATCTAAGTGCAAATATTTACTTATCCCTCCATGGCACAAAAAAATGCACTTGTTCTTTGCTTGGTTGAGGTGCAAAAAAAAACTTCTTGTTGGTCGCCTTCTTGGTCAAAAAAAAATGTTCTTGTTTTGCTAAATAAGGCTAATAGGTGCTTTGTTCCTTTGATTTGATAGAGGAAAGAAAACAAATAAAACAAATACTTTATAATAGCCTCCATATCCAAAAAATTGGTCTCCATGCGATTTGAACTCGTGTATCCCACCAAGCACCTTAACACAACCCACCTGACCAACTCCGCTAGGAGGGTGGAAGAAATCTCAGAGGCATGATGTGCCTTTTCTTCACCAAGGGCCATCAAAAGATTTAAAAAAAAATCTTTCGAGACAATTTGTCCCACATGCAACACAATGATGCACTGCCCCTTCTTGAAATACATGGATGCGCAGTAGTGATGTCGACTACCTTCAGGTAGTCAGACCAAACAAAAGTTTTACCACCCGTAGGGATACAATTCCACTTCACAACATGTGTCACCAAGGAGGTTATGCCACGTCACCCACCAAATATATTATCCATATCAGCAAAACTGTAAGTTGCCAAGTCACCATACAGTTGAATGCCATTTTAGCATACAGGAGATTACCATGTGTTGTGTGGACCCACTTCCTTGAGCCGCATGCACAGGGATCCATATTGGTCCATGTGCATAAAAAAAAAAATTAGGTTGTGCAGGTTGTTCAAAAATATGTGTCAGAGATGCTTCACATGCACAGGCCTGTGTGCTTTAAAGTTGGTTTAGGTTCACAAGTCTACAAAGTTTGATCGGTGTACCCAATCTGCCTCATTCTAGAGTCTTCGTTGATTGTGGAGTGTTGCAGGTTATGGAATGGATAAATTAAACCACCTTGCCCAAAAAAAAACAATCACCTTGCCCAAAATCGATAATGCTCTAATACCATATTATGAGACAACAACATTAACCTTGGCATTCGATTAAAGAAGATTTAAATAGTACACAAGGTAGTTTAGGTAGGTTCTCAACCATCTAATAACTACTGTGTAACCTCCCAATTGAAGCACTCATAGTAGAATGTGCTAAACCTACAAATATAATGTAATAAACTAAAGTGGTACTATAATATAATATAATCTATGCTAAAATCATTTGTAGCTTCATCTAATTTACCTTTTTCAGTGAAATCACTCTTGTAGCTTTCTCCTTTTGTGTAGGCCCTTCATCAACTTTGTCCTCCATTGTTCTATTCTTGATATTGATAGCATGTATTCTTTCTAAAGACAACCTATTCTGTTGTAGGTACAAGTTTCCCCTACTTCACTCTATCAAATATGGTATTAGGAGGCTCACTTGAGGTTGATGCCTATCCAAAGACTAAGGCTCTTTGCTCACAATTACTAGCACATATATCCATATCCCTTTAAAAAATTTATTCTCTGGTTTCATCCTCCTGAGTCCAACACACATTAATTCTAATATCTTCATCTTCAGAATCAACATTTAAGTCAACATTAGAATGCATACTTAGATAATTACTACAATCAATAGGGTTATGTGGTTCATCATATGTAGAGCAAAATAATGTATGATCTGATGATATATTATTTGATGACATAGGATTTGGAATAGAATCTAGATCTCTATCCATTTCTTTATTTTCTAATTTCCATTCTGATTCTTATTTCCCTCTTCATTTCCATTATTATTTCAGTTTCTATTGAAATTTCTCCTAAAAGGAGGCTTGTTATATTCCTATTGTCTATTATTACCTTGTGAAGTTTTTGCAATATTGTTCTTACCTTTTTTTATTCTATACAACCTTTTATTCAAAGTAGTAAACATCTCACTCAACTGATTAGCTATTTTGTTCATAGTATCCTGATCTGTTTTATTAGGGATAGATAACTCAACCTTCTTGGGCTTCCTTTTAGGTTGATTGGTTGTAAAGAGTATGCTTTCATCTTACCACTATCAATCATATGTATCTCTATTTAAATAGCCCTTTCCATACGTATATCAATGGTGGCTACTACTTGTTGTTTTAGCTCATAACTGAAATCTCCAGGAAAGCATTTTTGTAGAAACAATTGGATTGATCATCATTTGGCCTTAATGCTACCGAATCTTATTTTTGGTATTAAATAATATTCTATTTAAATATTCCACTAATTCATTTTCTTTATTTTTCATGGTAGCCAAATCTATCAGCAAGGACTGTTCATTCTTTCTCTCTCCATATTTCCTAAGGAAAGTGTTCTCTAGCTCTTAAAAATTAAGGATAGTACCAGCTCCAAGGTTGGTATACCATTCTCAAGGATATTTCTCTAAATTTTGAAATAAAAATCTTAGGATAACATCTTCATCATCTACCTCAATACTATCCATGATATATAAAAAATCTCTAATGTTATTTTCACCGATGATAACATTGTTTTCTTGGAATTTAGGCAAGTACTTGTGAGCTTTACCAGGGAGAGGATTCAGATTTGTAGGTAAAACAAGAGCTCTATATCTATTGGTCCTCCACTAATTAGCATTAGCATTGGCATTTTGATTGATATTTTGATTTATATTGACATTTTGATTTGCATTAGGAGCTGTCATACTCACTACAGGTTGATTCACTATAGGTACTTGGTTTACAATAGGAGAAGACTGATTCAAACCAATATTTGGGCTAGAAACATAAATAGTATGAATTGGAATTGAATATTTTCTATGATACTTGAAGGATACCTTAGGATTCGACACTCCAGTAAGAACTTCTTTGCCACTTCTTCTTGTGGATGCCATATCCAACTCCTCCTTTGATTTTTCCAATTTTGAGCTCATTCAAAGTTGCCAGTACATATGTGCAAAGAAAAAGTAAGATCTTGGATAATACTTGGACCAAGATTGCTCAGCTTGATATTAACTTAACTCTCACAAATTTCACTCTAGGAGATACTAAGAAACACAAAATACACAATAATACTAAGTAGCCAAATACTATTGGTTGACTGCTATCGTACAAAAAGTTCTAGAATCATCCTCGATAATAGCACCAAAAATTATTGGGAGAAATTCTAGCACCCTTAATAGATTTGTCACACTGTGAGATTTCCCTAATCCAATCAGCACTACAGACTCTGATGGATCTACCTCTTTAACTTAGGAAAATATTATCCTAAGACTCTAGACAGACCGAGTAGGGTAAGGAAACCCCGGAGGTGAGCCTACAATATTTCTTATATGCTCATGCTCATCCAAATTTACAAAAATGAAATAAAATTGCAATATAAAATTTGACCAAGTTTGAAAGTAAGTCCTAGCTAGTGCTTCAAGCTATAGATTGGTGCCTTATCCATTGGGTAACTATTATACTGCTCCAATTTTTTTGCACCCTTGCCTTTAGGCTATAGGATTCATGCCCGGAAGGGGGATGCAAGAAGGATGGGACAATACCTCGGACTAAGAGGCCCTTTGAAGGTCGCGCCTCTCGGGGGAGGGGTATAAGGGTGAATTTTTTATGGATGGTGGGGTTCACCAGGAAACTTTGAGTGGTAGTTTCCACGCCTAGGTTGATAATGGGTTTGATGTGTTCATTTTATACTTAATCATTTAAGTTCCTAGGTTGGCCAAAATGAATCTAAGCTATTCTATATGAAAATGCTGATTTATATGAATACAGAAAGTAGGAATGAATCCTAAATGTAAGGAATATGTTAAATGAGAAAGAATGCACCTAATTTCGGATGTTTGATGAATATTCTGAAGCTTGTAGGAGTACACATCGTCCCGAATATGACAGGATCATCTGTAATTGTACAGAATCGTCCCATATCATAGGTGATCGCTTGAGATCAGACAAGATCGTCATCGATCTGACGAATTCATCAAATGAATTCATCAGAAACCTGCAATCACAAAAACATACACCAAAAACCAAAAATGCTATCACAAGAATAATGTAAAATGATAGAAATGAGAGTATAAATGCTTAACTGATATATCTAGATACCAGATTTAAATGAAATGCATTGTTTTAATAATTTATTTTAATTTTATCATGCATTTATGCTAAATGAGGTGAACTCCAGGATGCAGAATAAAGATAATCAAGCTAATGCATAGTAAAATAAATAATAAATATGAGAAATGCAAACTCAGGGCTCTGGTTGCCCCCAATCTAAACTGCAGTTGAGATCGCCTCCAATCGTATGATATCATCGCCGATCTACGACAAGATCGTTTGAAATCATTTGGAATCTCTTGCGATGATCCGAGCTTCCTCCAGCCAAAGCTTAGTGAAAACCTACAATTAAAACTTGAAAACATGAATGCAAATGATGATATCAGGGAGTCAGGTGGATCCAGGAAATTAAGAGGTCAGCCAGCCAAGGGATCAGCCGACCAGGGGAAGCAGCCAAGGGGATAAACTGATAAAATCCTAGTTTATATAGGATTAGGGGGAGGTTAGGAAGTTGGGGATCATCCCAATCTAGGAGATCCTCAGTGGAGGAATCTCCAACTGTGCAGACACGCTTCTGCCCAAGTTGGAGAGGCTGTTGAAACAAAATCTAATTATGAAAATTCAGTTTTGGGATGAAATCGTCTAGACGATCTGTACCAGATGAATTCATCTAATCTAGGATGATTTCATCTGATCGACGATGATATCGTCCAATGGTCAAAACAACTCCTAAAAATGGCATGAAAAACAAGGTGAGCGGTTAACGGGAGGTTTCAAGGTTAAAATTCAAATTTTTATCTTTTTACTAAGGGTTTAACTATGTCAATTTTAGGGTGCTACATTTTGCCCCCTCTTTAGCAAATTTTTCAAAGAAAATGTGTTAAAGACGAGTTCTTTATGCTTTATGAGAAAGAAAAAATTTATTTCATTTTTAGACGACGATTCTAGGTCAAATCGTACAACTGCTTACTATGGTGCCTCCTCCGTGTTTTTACCCAAATCGAACGTTTGAGGTAAAAGCATGGAAAAGCAAAATTAAAAAAAATGTTGTTTTTAAATAAAATTAAAAAAATAGGGTAAAACCCTAATTCATTGTTACTGTTCAATTTTTGTTGTTTCAGAGCTCTGCAGGCAAAATGGTGGAAACAACACACAGATCAACAAAGGTCTGACGCGGGTTGCGGGTAAGGATCTAAACTAAAATTATTATGTTTTTAGTTTGATTTGTGTGATTTATAATTTGAATTTTGACTATTTTTGGGGCATCGCGGCCGTTTTTAGGCCGTCGACAACGTCGGGATGAAATCGTCCCAATTTCATCAAAATCGTCCCCAGATTCTCGATTTCATCTAGGGGCAAAATTGATGAAATAGGGGCGATCCCGTCCAACAAGGGGCGATCCCCAAGTTGAGAAATAGGAGATGATTTCATCCTACCAAGGACGATTTGACTCAATTGAGGACGATATCATCCAATAATGGACGATATCATTTTTTTAATTATAAGATGAAATTTATTTAAGTGATTTTAATGATTATCTATTAATGATTTTTGTTGTTTTATTGTTTATTTTGCAGAGGGGATTACTAAAAAGTCGAGAGTGGAAATACGAAGGGCTCAGAGACAATGTTGTCATGGTCGATCAGGCAGAGCGAGACCGACTAGCGAAGGTTGGGCTACAACATGTGGCAGAGATGCCACAAATACCTACAGACATGGGGCTACTGACAGCCCTAGCAGAGAGGTGGTATCCGGGGTCATCCTACTTCCAGCTATCAACAGGGGAGATGGCTCCCACTCTAGAGGATGTATGGAGGATCTTGAGGATCCCCATACATGGGCGATTTATGACTCTTGTAGTCAATCAGGGCCATGCCATGATGCGACTATGCAGAGACCCTAGTTTCGCCCTAGAGAAGGGCAGAGTGAACATCGAGACATTGAGGCAGATGCCTGGGGCATCTCGATTGACTCAAGTTTTGGCAAGGGTAGTGGGTGGCCTACTGCTATGCCACTAGAGCGGATGTAGGTTACCATGGCTACTCTTAGATGTGGTCTACGACATGAGAGACCACGGCTACAGGTTTGATTAGGGCAGTTGTGTACTTTATCGCTTGTATAGGATCCTATACAGAGTCGTATACAAGGGAGGTCGATGTCTAGTATTGACATCGCTGCTACAGGTTTGGTGTTAGGAGCACATTGCAGTGTGGAGGTAGATAGGGCTTCCACTGACAGGGGTTGACCGAGAGAGACCTCGGGTTTTCTATTGGTGGCTCTAGAGAGGGTCACAATAGCGGATATATCTATCGATGTCCCAGAGGTTGCTAGATGACCTCATCCCTGACTAGATCACCTAGAGGCTATAAAGAGAGCATCCAGGGTGGTGAGAGGATTGATAAGAGTTGAATCACATCAGGCGAGTCTTCTATCTAAGGATGGAGTGGGGAGAGGTAGAGCTCCACCGCTATGACCAAGTTTTGAGGCAGTTCGGTCTACAGCATGGGATCCCTTCTCTCAAAGACTATGAGTACTCCCGGACTGTCCGGGATAGTACTACACTAAGCGAGGCTCCAGATATGCAGTGATTCTAGAGTCAGGACACAGACGATGCCCTCATTTAGTTGGTGGATGGGGACGATGCTAGGGTCACAGATAGATATGATGTTTGGTATGCAAGCATCTGCCCTCCTCGGATGACGTGGGCATAGGGTCCGATGCATGTTGTTGTGCGATGGATGGGGAGGCGATGCCAGGCTGCCATCGATGCAGTGAGGGGTCATGGAGGGAGGGAGCAGCAACGGTCTCCTCAGGAGATACATCGGAGAGTGCCACAAGCTCTAGAGAGACTGCGATAGCCAGAGAGGAGGGAGGAGGGACTTCCTTATCAGCAAAGGGATAGGCTAGCATTGCCTGATTAGAGCAAGGGTGTTGATGTGGGGGAGAGCAGCGAGATGGTAGCTATCCAGGCTGAGGTTGCCCGCCTTCGGGCTCAGGTGCAGACACTACTGAATGAGGCTACATGACTCAAGGCTCAAAGCAGAGGGGTGAGCACTCAGGATCTTGTGTGGTCTATTGCTTAGACTACATTCTACCAGGTATTGTACTATCACATGGTTCCAGAGAACCATAGGATACCGCTGCCAGCCCCCATTGTGGAGTCGGCCATGATGGGATCATCGAGGACATCCTCACGATTGACAGCGAGGACCCGTGATACAACACAAACCTCTATGGGACCACATCCTCCACACCAGTGCAGGAGAGGAGATGAGGTTGAGAGCTCAAGGGCTTCTCGAGACTAGCTACTTTTTAGCTGGAGACTGTATTTTGAGAGGATTGAGTATGCCAGGGTATAGATTGTGGCATACCAATCCAGCTTTGATATGATGTACATATATTTTTGATATATATATATATATAATATTTTTGTGATATGACTTGTCCATATGTTTTATGATGCTTTAAATTTTGAATTTTTGATTGATTATTCATGTAATTATGTCGTTGGCAATAGTATAATTTTATGTCATGCTTTAAAATTTAAATGAAATAATCTGATGTAAACAAATTGGTTGTTTGTGGTGTGATTTGATGAAAAATAAAGGGATTTCTAACAATAATTTCAAAGGAAATTGTCGTTGTTATAGACCATTTCATGGAGTCATCGCTCGCTAGGTCGTCAAGCTAATCCCAGTATAGAAATATTGCTAAAAGTAAAAGAGTGCTTAAGAGACTGTCTTAAGACTTTGTGTTGTGATGATGAAAAATGATGATGGTGATGATTTGTTTTTAGATTTTCATGAAAATATTATGCATGAAATATTAAAAATATGATTTTGCTAGGCATAAAATTCCTAAGTGTGATAATATTTTGAACAATTCCCTAGGAATTATACCATCATTGCAAAATTGAATGTTGACATAATGAAATGAAATAGAAAAAGGTTTTCGTTCTTTTTAAAGCACAATTGTGTAACATAATGATTTAAGCCATATGTTTTTATGAATTAAAATGAATGGGAAATAAAATTAGAATAATGGTTTGCGCTAGGCATAGAATTATAAGTATAGACTTATACCATCATCGCGAAATCCAAAAATAATTTGCATAATTGATTTTTGATTTTGAGATAAACAGAAAATATATAATACGAGGACTTGCGCCAGGCATAAAATTCTAGTTTAGGTTTTAGGAACTATACTATCATTGCGAAAGTCGAAAGTATATATAAACATGACTTGATTGCTAGATTTTTGAACATGTTTTGAAAGAAAATTTTGGATTTTGAAAAGAATGTAATTGTTTTTATACTAAGAAGATGTTCTCAAATAAGCAAATGAAATTATTCCAAAATATTTGCATAAATATTTTGAATTATCTCAAAGACAAAATGTAGATTTATAAGGAACCCTCATGTGCATATGTGAGTTCATTGCCGATCTTGATTTATCATAATGATACAAAATCTCTCAAATACAAATGTGTGTGCAATTGTATTGTTCATTTACCAATTTTGAGCAAGATAATTTGATACAAGTAATTTGAATTAACCAAATAAGTGTTCGTTGACCATGATTTATATGCATGTAACCGTACTAGACTACTATGTAAGTCAGGTCATCAAAAGCTAGCTAATCTATAAGCAGACATAGATCTGTACAAAAGAAGGTCGCTAATGTGACAGACATATCACCACGCTAGGAGTTACCCAAGGCCAAGCGGGTTGGGCACAAACCACCTGTTATGGGGCTTACCTCACGATTTTCAAATAATTGAGAATTCTAGGGATTCAAGCTCATTCACCCTTCTTTTCTTTTCAAGGGGTAGGGAAAGGGATTTTATTGCTTTTTGCTTTTTCTTTTCTCTTTCTCTTCTTTTCTCTTTTTTTTTTTTGTATTTTTTGCTTGGAACTGAGATAATGCTGAAATATTGCTGCGATGGTACAAAATGATATTTTTCTTTTTCTCATGTTCTTTGACTTTTCTTTTTCTTCCTATACTAGGGATACTTGCTCGGATTGGCTATAGAGCAAGGTATTTTTATTCTGGCAGGGGGTGAGCTTGTCCTTTTGTCAATTCTTAAAGATTCTAGACCATGTGCATGATAGGATAGCAGGGGAAACTTTTTGCTCAAGAAACCACTTCTACTATGTAGCATCATATTGAATTTGCAATGAAATCATTTTAATGTGAAAATATATACTTGGTTCAAGTAAATAACAAGATCAATTCTCTATGCTCAAAATTTTATTTAATTCAACTGTGGACTTTGATATAAGAGAGATTAATAATCATACCAAATAAAATCAAGATATTTATTCATGTGAGTGTGAAAGTGTGGGATTCCAAATAAATGCTAATTTATCCAAAATAACTGAAAATATAAATGCAATACAATAGAAAATGTTTTTTTGAAGATTTTGATGTTTGTTATATTTTTATATTTTGATTTTGATTTATGAATTGAGACGATACACAATATGATTATTTTTGAAATTTTTATATGAATTTACTAAAATGAGGCAAGATGTACAATATATACAATGATGAAATTACTAGAATTACGCATAATAGCGCTTAAGATGCATAATGTTCATAGGTTCTTTAAGATCTTTACCATCTAAGGTAGCTAATCTATATGCTCCCAATCCAAATTTAGCAGTGATGATGTATGGTCCAAGCCAGTTAGGTTCAAATTTACCTTTAAGGTCTTTAGTTGCATTAGTATTTTTTTTATTTTCTTTTAAGACAAGGTTGCCAATCTCAAAGGATCGATGATGAACTTTCGTAAGTTTTTTAGTCTTGCAATGACACTGAGAGGGGGGGGTGAATCAGTGTAGCTCTATAAACTTAAATTTATAGCTCTTAATACCGCAACAATTAAAACTTATTACTAGATACAACAAGTATAACAAAAGAGCATCACACAACACAAGATTTAACGAGGTTCACCAATGTGGCTACTCCTCAAAAATTGACTTGCTTGGACTACCATCCAAATCCAGCCTTTGCAAAGCACCAACTTTACAATCAATTTACCAGCACCAACTGGAAGGAGCACCAACCCCTGATTTATCTGCACCAATAGAAAGGAGCACCAACCCCTGATTTACCAGCACCAACTGGAAGGAGCACCAACCCCTTATTTATCTGCACCAATAGAAAGGAGCACCAACCCTTGATGCCAAGCTACAACCTGGACTTCAATTTGAATCTATAAGTTTGATAGTAAGATACCTTTGCTTTTGCAAGACCCTAACTGGTCTTCTTCACCTTTGCATTCTCTGTGCACTCTGCTCTCTCTACGCAATCACTTTGCACACTCTGCTTTGTTACAGTCAAACTTCATGATCATCTTCTCCCTTTTGCACACTCTGCTCTCTTTGCAAATTTTGCACTTAGCATGATTCGACATGACTTGCTCTCTGCACACAATGACCGTATTTCACACACATTCGACCTTCTTCTCAATTCTCCAAACAACCCTCCTTTTATAACAATATTTTTTATGATGAAAACCCTAATCTTAGTCAGTTGTAAATCCTAATCTTAGTCGGCTTTCATAACAATTGTAAACCCTAATTTTAGTCGGTTGTCATCGGTCTTCATCGGCTTCAACTCAAGAAGAGGTTCGGTTTATCCATCGCTTGATGATTTCATTCGATAGACCTATAACGCCATACTAACTTTTGATCACTCTTCGTATTTTAGCAGTATGAAATCACTCATGCCCCTATAAATGTCGTAGTGATGTCGGTCCACTGTCATACTTCTCATTTCAGTCGGGTTCTCCTTCTTGACTTGCGCATTTACGACCTATCATGAAATCATGACATTTCTGCCTCTGTAGCTTCTTTTGTTGTTGTTGCCATGAAAATACAACATGTCGTGATATCATGACACTTTCGCCTCCGTACGCTTTCTCTATTCTTTTGTCATGATATCATGACATTTCTGCCTCCATAGACTTCGTCTTTTCTTTTGTCGTGATATCATGACATTTTTGCCTTCGTATACTTCGTCTTTGCTTTTGTCGTGATATCGTGACACTTCTGCTTCCATAGACTTCGACTTTGCTTTTGTCGTGATATCGCGACACTTCTACCTCCGTAGTCTTCAACTTAGCTTTTGTCGTGAAATCGTGACACTTCTACTTTCGTACTTAGCTTCTTTGCTTTTGTCATGAAATCGTGACACTTCTGCCTTTGAAGTCTTCTTTCTACTTTTGTCATGAAATCATGACACTTCTACTTTCATACTTTACTTCTTTGCTTTTGTCATGAAATCGTGACACTTTTGCTTTTGTACTTTACTTCTTTGCTTTTGTTATGAAATCGTGACACTTCTGCTTCGAAGTCTTGCTTTCTGCTTTTGTCATGAAATCGTGACAGTTCTTCTTCCGTACGCTTCCTCTCTTTCATGTCGCGATATTGTGACACTTTTCAAACTTACTTTCTCTCTCCTATTTTAGTCATGAAAATGCGACATGTCATGAAATCGTGACACTTTTCAAACTTACTTTCTCTCTCCTATTTTAGTCGTGAAAATGCGACATGTCGAAATCGTGACACTTTTCCAACTTACTTTCTCTCTCCTATTTTAGTCGTAAAAATGCGACATGTCACGAAATCGTGACACTTTTCAAACTTACTTTCTCTCTCCTATTTTAGTCATGAAAATGCGACATGTCATGAAATCGTGACACTTTTCTTACTTGTTCTCTTTCTTCGAACTTGTCATGAAATCATGACACTTTTTCCTGCTTTCTCTTTCTCTTCCAACATGTCACGAAATCGTGACAGTTTTTCACTTGCCTTTTCTCTCTCTTCCAACATGTCACGAAATCACGATAGTTTTTCTTGCTTTTTCTCTCTCTTCCAACATGTCACGAAATCATGACAGTTTTTCCTACTTTTTCTCTCTCTTCCAACATGTCACGAAATCGTGATAGTTTTTCCTATTTTTCTCTCTCTTCCAACATGTCACGAAATCGTGACAGTTTTTCTTGCTTGTTGTATATGTCGCGATATCGTGACACTTTTCTTACTTGTCTTTTTCTTTGATCTTTTGCATATGGGCCACTTCGGTCTTCTTGGAAAATCACTGTACATACTCTGAATAACCTTTGAACTCCTGTCTTCTGCATCTGAATAGCTTTTGAACTTCCTATCCACTTGCATCAATAGATCTATCTTACTGTGTTGACAACAATGACAATACTGTTCCTGCACCTTGCTCAACAATCTCCCCCTTTGGAATTGTTGGCAACACATGTGCAATTTCCTGTAACTCTTCTCCCCCTTTGACAATAATACCAAAGGGCTACTACGAGACTCCCCTTGAGTCCATGCACAACATTCTCAGGCACAATTTATTACACTTAGCAAAAATCATGAACATGAGCAAAAAGATAATCAAATACTTAAATGCTCCCCATGAGAATGTGATCCCTGTAGCTAGTCAATTCTTGGGAAGTGTGACCACTCCCAATTTATTGCGAAGGTACTCAAAAACTTCCTTGGGCAATGGTTTTGTGAAGATATCTGCTACTTGCTCTGTAGTTGGAACAAAATCCAACTTAACCTCACCTTTCCGCAACTTTCTCCTTCAAAAAGTGATACCTGATAGCAATGTGTTTTGTGCGTGAATGCATAACCGGATTCTTGGAGATGTTAATGGCACTGGTGTTATCACACTTAACTGATATTGGCTCACTGAAGCTAATACCAAGATCTTTCAGGGTTTGTTTCATCCACAATACCTGCGTACAACATGTTGTCGCTGCAATATATTCTGCCTCTACTTGTCGATAAAGAAACTGACTCTTGTTTCTTACTGTGCCACGCGACCAATCTGTCTCCAAGATAGAATGCACCTCCACTGGTACTCTTTCTGTCATCGACACATCCTGCCCAATCTGCATCTGAATACGAAATAAGGGTGAAGTCTTTACCTTTCGGATACCATAACCCATACTCCATAGTACCCTTGAGGTACCGAAGAATCCTCTTCACTATTGTCACATGAGTCTCCTTGGGATTAGCCTAAAATCGTGCTACCATGCATACTGCCTACAAAATATCTGGTCTGGTAGCTGTCAGGTACGATAAGCTCCCAATCATAGATCTGTACATGGTTTGATCAACAGGTGGAGATTTGTCATCCTTGCTCAACTTGCAACCTTTCGTCATGGGAGTGCTAACTGGCTTACAATCCTCCATTGTGAACTTTTTTAACATCTCTTTCACATATTTAACTTGAGAAATAAATATGCCCTTCTTATTTTGATTAACTTGCAACCCGAGGAAATACGAAAGTTCACCAATCATTGACATTTCAAATTCTTTCTGCATCTTATTTGCTAAATCTTTACATGACTCATCTTTTTTGCTGCCAAATATGATATCATCTACGTATACAACAAGAACAATAAGATGCCCATTTTCTATTTTGACATACAAATTACTATCCACCATACCTTTCTTAAACCTTTGTTGAGTGAGATAGTTGTCTAGCCTTGCATACCATGCTCGGGGTGCCTGTTTTAAGCCATATAATGCTTTCTTCAACTTGCAAACCAAGTTGGGATCATCACCAAGTTGGAAACCATCTGGTTGCTCAATATAAACCTCTTCTTCAAGTTTCCCATTCAAAAACGTTGATTTCACATCCATTTGATAAACTTTGAAATTCTTGTAGACTGCTAAAGCCAGAAACATTCTAATTGCCTCTAGTCTAGCTACTTGGTGCAAAAGTTTCCTCAAATTCAATGCCTTCAACTTGTGCATAACCCTTACATACCAATCTTGCTTTATTTCTGACTACTTGTCCGTCTTCATTCAATTTGTTTCGAAAAATCCATTTAGTCTCGATTATATTTTTATTTGCAGGTCTAGGTACTAACTCCCAAGTTTCATTTTTCTCGATCTGATCTAATTCTTCATTTATTGCCTTCATCCAACTTTCATCTTTGCTTGCATCAACAACATTTTTGGGCTCAACGTTGGATAATAGAGAGTAGTTACTTACTACTCTTCTTCTTGTCTGAACACCAACTTTGGGGTCTCCAATTATTTGCTCTCTAGGATGATTTTTCTGCACATTTCTGTTTTGAATTTCTTATTTTCTTCCACTTCGAATCACAACTTAAATCATCTGAGTCAATTTTTTGTATCTTTTCCATTTCGTTTTCCTCATCTCCTTCAATAACCTCTTCATAAATTGGGTAGTTCTTTTCATAGCTAATTACTCGTTCTCTACCTTCATCAAATTTAACATCGACATTGTCCACAATTTTCTTTAGCCTCTTGTTGTAGCATTTGTAAGCTTTGCTTTTTGATGAATAACCAACAAAAATACCTTCATCCGCTCTATCTTCAAACTTACCAAGATTATCTTCAGTTCTTTTGATGTAGCACTTGCTGCCAAAAACTTTGAGGTATTTTGTTGTTGCCCTTTTACCGAACCACAACTCATAAGGAGTTTTGCTTTCATGTGTTCTCAGCATGTACCTATTTTGGATATACACCGTAGTATGGACTGCTTCTTTCCAAAATCTGTCTGCTACTCTGCTTTCAGCCAACATAGTCCGTGCCATTTCCTGCACTGTCCTGTTCTTTCTTTCTACCACTCCATTCTGCTGAGGTGTCCTGGCTGCTGAAAACTGTCTCCTAATACCGTATTTTTCACAGTACTCTATAAACTCCTCTGAAATGAATTCTCCTCCTCTATCTGATCTTAAACATTTGATCCTCTTTCCTGTTTCATTCTCAACATGGTTTTTGAAAGTCTTGAACATTTCAAAAGCTTCTGATTTATGCTTCAAGAAAAATATCCATGTCATTCTGGAATAGTCATCAATGCACAACATAAAATATTTGTCACCATTTATGCTTTGTGTTCTCATGGGTCCACATAAATCAGTGTGTATTAGTTCCAAAGGTTTGCTTGTGTAGTACTCTTTTGTTTTGAATGTGACTCTAGTTTGCTTCCCCTTTTGGCATGAAGCACAAATGTTGTTTGCGAGGTTTGTTGATGGTGGGAATATCTCTCACTGCCCTTTTTGAGCTGATTTTTACTAGATTATCAAAACTGATATGACCGAGTCTCTTGTGCCACAACCAATTTTCTTCTTCCTGTCCAATAAAACAAGCTCCTTCTGAAGTCTCTGAGAGCGTGTACAGGTTGCCAGATGTCCTTGATCCAGTTGCTATCAATTTTCCACTGTTTGTTTTTCCGACTTCACAACCCTGCTTCATAAAAACTACTTCATGACCTTTATCACAAATCTGACTTACGCTCAACAAGTTATGTTTCAAACCATCCACAAACAAGACTTCTTCCGACTTAATTTTTTCGTCACTAATTTTAACTGAACCTTTGCCAACTATCTTAGCTCCATCATTATTTCCAAACTTTATTGAACCACCTTCATATTTCTGTAACTTCTCAAATTTTTGTTTGTCACCCCGTCATATGACTGGAGCATCCACTATCAAGTATCCATGGTACATATTTATTCTGTGCTTTAAATGTTGTTTGTACGATTAAGGATTCCTTTTCTTCCTTAAGTCGCTCTTTTTCTTTCCACTCCGTTTTGATAGTAGTTTTGGGCTCTTGTTTTGCCTTTCCCTTATCAATAGCTTGTGCATGTTTTTCGAGAAGTTTTCTATTTTGTCTCATCCTATTTGGTTGAAATTTTCTTCCCTGAAACTGATTTGATGCAAATGTACTTCTACAGTTTCTTGCAATGTGCCCAAAATTATGACAGTTATAACATTCTACTTGTATAATTCATCGAAGGAGAAAAAGCATTTCTACTGGTGAAATTCCTTGGTCTTACATTATATTTGCGGTCTGAGATTTTATGTCCATAGCCATTGCATTTAAAACAGAAACCAGAAAAGGGATAATTGAACCTGGGTGATGGTCTTTGCCATGTTGTCGTAGGAGCCATAGGTCTTCTTCTTCTTTGATGTGTGACATTGGTGAATCCATCATTGTCAATTCTCCTTTCGTGCCTGGCATTATTGCTTTCTTTTGCATGAGACATTTTTCCTTGATCAACCTGTTTCTTATCTTCATTCTTTATGGATTCTACATTTCTGGCCTTTGATCCATTTGATGATTCTCCTTCGATGAAACCCGGACCAAATTTGATGCCTGGAGGCCTTTGGTCATTTATAATCTTATCCAGCTTCATAGAACTTTCTTCGCGTTTGTGATAGCAACTAATTTTGTGATTCATCTCTTCTATCTGCGTCCGTAAACCAACATTCTCTTCTTCTAGTTTGCAGCAATAATCTATTTTCATGGTAATTTGTACTTCGAGATCTTCAGATATTTTCTTGTATTCTTCTATCTGTACTTTCAGACTGGTTATGATTTCGTTTGCATCCTCAAGCTTTTTTGAAATTTTCTTATTCTTTTTCCTCTCTATTTTCCACTCTTCAAGTGCAGAGATCAACTCACCTTCTAGATCTACTTCAGCCTCAGGGTTTTCACCACATACTTCGAGTTCACTCCTTCCTTTTCTAATTTTACTTCTTCAAATGCCATGAAAAGAGCTTCACCTATTTCTCTTAATTAGAGTTTGTACACTTTAAATCAAATGTTATCTAAAGGAGATATGTCATCTGATTCTCTAGAACGTAATTAGATCCATCAAACAATGGTGCTTTTTTTGATGAGAAGCCTTCACCACCTGCCATTGTGTTACTTCCAAGATCACCCTAGTCGGTTAAGCTTGTATAGGAACTTAGCTCTGATACCAATTGTTAGTCTTACAATGACACTGAGAGGGGGGGTGAATCAGTGTAGCTCTATAAACTTAAATTTATAGCTCTTAATACCATAACAATTAAAACTTATTACTAGATACAACAAGTATAACAAAAGAGCATCACACAACACAAGATTTAATGAGGTTCACCAATGTGGCTACTCCTCAAAAATTGACTGCTTGGACTACCATCCAAATCCAGCCTTTGCAAAGCACCAACTTTACAATCAATTTACCAACACCAACTGGAAGGAGCACCAACCCTTGATTTATCTGCACCAATAGAAAGGAGCACCAACCCTTGATTTACTAGCACCAACTGGAAGGAGCACCAACCCCTTATTTATCTGCACCAATAGAAAGGAGCACCAACCCCTGATGCCAAGCTGCAACCTGGACTTCAATTTGAATCTATAAGTTTGATAGTAAGATACCTTTGCTTTTGCAAGACCCTAACTGGTCTTCTTCACCTTTGCATTCTCTGCGCACTCTGCTCTCTCTACGCAATCACTTCGCACACTCTACTTCGTTATAGTCAAACTTCACGATCGTCTTCTCCCTTTTGCACACTCTGCTCTCTTTGCAAATTTTACACTTAGCATGATTCGACATGACTTGCTCTCTGTGCACAATGATCGTATTTCACACACATTCCACCTTCTTCTCAATTCTCCAAATAACCCTCCTTTTATAACAATATTTTTTATGATGAAAACCCTAATCTTAGTCGGTTATAAATCCTAATCTTAGTCGGCTTTCATAACAACTATAAACCCTAATTTTAGTCGGTTATCATCGGTCTTCATCGGCTTCAACTCAAGAAGATGTTCGGTTTATCCATTGCTAGATGATTTCATTGATAGATTATCTAAATTTTGATCACTCTTCGTATTTTAGTAGTATGAAATCACTTGTAACTGCCCTTGTAAATGTCGTAGTGATGTCGGTCCACTGTCATACTTCTCATTTCAGTCGGGTTCTCCTTCTTGACTTGCGCATTTATGACCTATCATGAAATCATGACATTTCTGCCTCTATAGCTTCTTTTGTTGTTGTTGCCATGAAAATACAACATGTCGCGATATCGTGACACTTTCACCTCTGTACGCTTTCTCTATTCTTTTGTCATGATATCATGACATTTCTACCTTCATAGACTTCATCTTTTCTTTTGTCATGATATCATGACATTTTTACCTCCGTATACTTCGTCTTTGCTTTTGTCGTGATATCGTGACACTTCTGCTTCCATAGACTTTGACTTTGCTTTTGTCGCGATATCGCGACACTTCTACCTTCGTAGTCTTCAACTTAGCTTTTGTCATGAAATCATGACACTTCTGCTTTCGTACTTAGCTTCTTTGCTTTTGTCATGAAATCGTGACACTTCTACCTTCGAAGTCTTCTTCTCTACTTTTGTCATGAAATCAGACACTTCTACTTTTGGACTTTACTTCTTGCTTTTGTGGAAATCATGACACTTCTGCTTCTGAAGTCTTGCTTTCTACTTTTGTCATGAAATCGTGACAGTTTTGCTTCCGTACGCTTCCTCTCTTTCTTTTGTCGTGAAAATGTGACATGTCGTGATATCGCGACACTTTTCAAACTTACTTTCTCTCTCCTATTTTAGTCGCGAAAATGTGACATGTCACGAAATCGTGACACTTTTCCAACTTACTTTCTCTCTTATTTTATTGACTTTTTTCTTTCTCTCTTTTTTTGTGACATGACATGTGACACTTTTCAAAACTTACTTTCTCTCTCCTATTTTAGTCGAAAAATGCGACATGTCACGAAATCATGACACTTTTCTTACTTGTTCTCTTTCTTCGAACTTGTCGCGAAATCGTGACACTTTTTCCTGCTTTCTCTTTCTCTTCCAACATGTCATGAAATCATGACAGTTTTTCCACTTGCCTTTTTCTCTTCCAACATGTCATGAAATCGTGATAATTTTTCTACTTTTCTCTCTCTTCCAACATGTCATGAAATCGTGACATTTTTTTCTCTTTTCTCTCTTCCAACATGTCACGAAATCGTGACAGTTTTTCCTACTTTTTCTCTCTTCCAACATGTCGCGAAATCGTGATAGTTTTTCCTACTTTTTCTCTCTTCCAACATGTCACGAAATCATGACAGTTTTTCCTACTTTTTCTCTCTCTTCCAACATGTCATGAAATCGTGATAGTTTTTCCTGCTTTTTCTCTCTTCCAACATGTCACGAAATCGCGACAGTTTTTCTTGCCTGTTGTATATGTCACGATATCGCGACACTTTTCTTACTTGTCTTTTTCTTTGATCTTTTGCATATGGGCCACTTCGGTCTTCTTGGAAAATCACTGTACATACTCTGAATAACCTTTGAACTCCTGTCTTCTGCATCTGAATAGCTTTTGAACTTCCTTTCCATTGCATCAACAGATCTATCTGACTGTGTTGACAACAATGACAATATTGTTGTTGCACCTTGCTCAACAATTAGGTATGCTCGTTTAAGCTTGTTCTGGTAGGCTCGAAGATGTTCCAAAGTATTTATGCACTTCTCATTTAGGAGTTCCAGCTGACTAAATCTGCCAGCCTGATATTCATCTCCTACTTCAGAATCTTGAAGTAGTAGAGCCAAATAAGGAACTTCTAATTCAAAGGGAAAGACATCTTCAGTGTCATAAACCAAAACAAAAGGTGAAGTTCCCATGGGAGTACGAACGCTGGTTCGATAAGCCCACAAAGTAGGATATAATTGAATGTGCCAATATCAGCAAGATTTATTGACCAGTCTTTTAAGGATTTTAATTAATGTTTTATTAGATGCTTCTGCTTGGCCATTATCCTGAGGATAATAGGGAGTGGACCAACGATGTTGAATTTTATATTTTTGACATAATTTCTTGACATCTTTATTTTTGAAACAAGTTCCATTATCTAAGATGAGATTTGCAAGAATTCTGAACCTACAAATAATTTGATTAAAAATAAATTTGGAAACTTGGGTTCCAGTGCAAGAAGCTAAGGGCATAGCTTCAACCCACTTCATGAAATACTCGATGGCGGTTATGATGAATTTGTGTCCATCAGATGACACAGGATTGATTTTTCCAATGATGTCTAAGCCCCATTTTGAAAAGGGCCAAGGAGATGAAATAGCCTACGCGTTCTTATGCAGGTGCATGGACAAGGTCAGCATGTTTCTGGAACTTGTCGCAATGGCGCACGTAATCATGTGCATCATTCTCCATGGTAGGCCAAAAATATCCTATCCTAAGGAGCTTCTTAGAAATGGCACTACCACTAAAGTTTCCCCCACAAGATCCATCGTGGGCTTTACTTAAAGCTGATCTAGATTCTTCTAGATTCAAACATCTCAGTAGGATACCTTCAAAAGATCTCCTATATAACGTATTTCTAATTATTACGAAGCGACTTGCTCGTCTATGTAATAACCGACGCTGGTTTCTATTAAAACCTTTAGGAAAGGTCCCATTTTGAAGAAAATTTAATATATCAGTGTACCAAAGTTTAGGAGTAGTTTCATTGATTAGAAACACATCCAAATATTCTAAGCATGATTTATTTGAAGCGGGTTCCTGGAGTTGACGAATAATGATGGTAGCATATTCATCATCTAACTCCAAGGGTAAAAGAGATGCAGCTACAGCCATAACGTTAGCCGCACGATTATTAATTCTAGGAAAAGCTTCCAAGGTAACTTGATCAAATAAAGATAATAATTGTAATACATATGCTTTATATGGACGTAATTTATCATCTCTGGTCTGATAAACATCATTAATTTGATTTATAACAAGTTGAGAATCACCGAAAACTAATAAATTTTTTATTTTTAGTGCCAAGGTAGCTCGTAATCCAAGGATTAGAGCTTCATATTCAGTAGTATTATTAGTACAAGCAAACATTAATTTAAAGGATAGAGGGATAAGATGTTTCTATGGAGATATTAAAATAATACCTACACCAACCCCACTCATGCATCGAGCTCCGTCAAAGTATAAGGACCATTGCTCTAGATGGTCTGCCTCTAGTTTAAGGCATTTATCAGGAAACTCAATGATGAGGGGATGGGTAGACTCTAAGGGTGCAGCAGCTAATTGATCTGCTATGATTTGACCCTTAACAAACTTCTATCCTATAAACATGAGTTCAAACTTGCTTAGAGCAAGAACCCACTTTGTTGTACGACCAGATAAATAAGGTCGACTCATGAGATATCGCAAAGTATCAAATTTAGCCATAACATATGTTTTTTGACTGAGCATATAATGGCATAATTTTTGTGTAGAAAATACGACTGCTAGACATAATTTTTCTAATGTTGTGTAGCGGGTTTCATAACTAATTAATGTTCTACTAATGTAATAATTAGCACGCTCTCTTTTTTCATCATCCACTTGAGCTAACATAGCTCCTAAGGCAAAATCTGAAGCCAAAATATACAAGATAAATGGGCGATCAGGTCTAGGTGGCGAAAGCATAGGCGGGTTAAGAAGATATTGTTTGAGGAGTTCAAATGCTTCTTGACATTCATTGTCCCAATGGAAAGAGACATCATTCTTAAGAAGCTTAAGAAAGGGTCCGGTTTTATCCGCCAGCTTATCGATGAAGCGATGGATAGCTTGAAGCTTACCTTGTAAACTTCATAATTCAAATATATTTGTGGGCATGGGCATATCAATGATAGTCACAATCTTGAGAGGGTCAATTTTTATGCCACGTAAAGAAACTATAACCCCCAATAATTTACCGGACTTAACTCCAAATATACATTTGGCTGGATTCAATCGGATAAGATATTCCCTTAACCGATTAAATACTTTTCTCAAGTCATCTAAATGGTCATCTTCTTCAGTAGAATGAGCTATAATGTCATCTACATAATCATGTAGTATATCATGCATCATATCATGAAATATATAAGTCATGGCTCATTGATAGGTTGCACCTGCATTCTTCAAACCAAATGGCATCACTTTCCAACAAAATGTCCCCCAAGGGGTAATAAAGGTTGTTTTAGCCTGATCTTCAAGAGCTATCCTGATCTGATTATAACCAAAAAATCCATCCATTAAGGATATCATTCCACTCCTAGCAGTAAAATCAATGATCTGATCCATGTTAGGAAGGGGAAAATTGTCTTTAGGGCATGCAACATTAATATCTCTAAAGTCTATGCAAAACCTAACTTTAGTAGCTTCTTTCTTAGTTACTGGAACTATGTTTGAGATCCATTCAGCATAATAAATGGCTTGTATAAAAATAACATTCAAGAGTTTTTCTATCTCCCCTTTGACTAGTAAGGCCACTTTAGGATGCATTTTTCTAAGTTTCTGTTTAACAGGTTTAGCATCCGAATGGACTACTAGGTGATGCATAACTACAGAAGGTTCTAGACCTGGCATATCTGCATATGTCCAAGCAAAGACATCTTCGTATTCTTTAAGAAATACAATGTATTTATCCTATTTTTCTTGACTCAATTCTGATCCAATGTTTATTATGTGAGGATTATCCTCGATTCCAATGTTAGTTTTTATGACATTTTCTACTTCCATGTGTAGATCTTTCTCAAAATTAGGTGGGGCAAGTGAAACGCCCAATTCTTATAATTCTTCCAAGGTTAGTTTGGATAATTCATCTTGAGGATTCATGGCCTCAAGATGGGCTATACTAGGTATAGAGCCATCAAAATAAAATTCATGATGTAATAATTCCTCAACGGAGACATCATGGAAGATATCTCCCTCCAACTCATCGTCGAATTCAGCGATCATCTCAGGGTAAGCTATAGATAGCATATTACATGTGAATGGCTTATCCGTTAAATGCAAAGCATCACGTTCATCTAAATAATATTGATAAGATATGAGATGGTCATCATCCTCAAATGGGAAGGACTGACCTTTACTAGGAAATAGGCCCACACCACATCGGACGGGCCACAGTTCTACCTCAAAAGGTTCTTTCATACCATTTTGGAAAGGCCCTAACCCTTTCCCTTTATATCCCAATTTAAGCATTATAGATTTGGATTTAATATACTCATTAGTAAAATAACATCGAGCATATCCATCATAATGAGTCTTGATGTTTTTGGGTATTCTACCCCAATCATATCCCTTATAAATAAAAGCACAGCTCCCGACTTGGTAAGTACTTCCCATAGGCTATGGGAGGCCCAAGGTATGAGGAGATGGTGGTAAATTATTTAAAATAAGGGAATCTTGCATAGAAGCATTTGTTTTCTCTGATATAAGAATTTTAGATAAATCGGGTAAGAGCTCGTCAGTAAGAGCATAAGAGGTAGAAGGAACATTTCCTACATCTTCTGATGCGGAAACTATGCCTTTGGTGGATGTATATGTTGTAGAGATGTCGATAGATGGGTTTATTATAGGTATGAAAGCTATAGGAGTAGAACAAGAGGCATTGGTTGTGGGATTAGGATCTTTCTGAGGTCCTAATATGGTATTTTTAGAGGATGGTTGAGCTGTATGTAGAGGTGGAACCGATGGAGAAGAAGTATATGGCATTATGGGTGTGTGTTTCACACGTTTAGACGGGTAATGAGAATTAGGATGTGTGGATGACAGATCAGGGAAAATTTAAACTCCAACAGGTTCTGCCAAAGAACACATATCAAAGGGTCTAGGATCACCATGAATGGTAACCAACTAATTCTTAAATTCAAATTTAATACATTGATGTAAATTTGATGGAACAGCTCGCATTACATTGATCCAAGGGTGACCCAAGAGTATATTGTATGATGCAGGGCAATGTACAACAAACATGATCGTATCCAAGGTTCTCAGACCAACCTGCAATGGGATGGTAATAACTCCACATGTTTCTTGTGTTTCATCATTGAAGGCTTTTATGATCATATCAGTTCTTTTTATTTCCTCACTTCTAAACCCAAATCTTTGGTATAAGTCAAAAGTGCAGATGTTTAAAGATGAACCATTATCAATCAAGACTCATTTAACTGCTACATCTCCAATTAAGGTAGTAATATATAAGGTATTATCCTTATGTAAACTATGTTGTGGTATTTCTCTATCCCGAAATTCAATATAATCAAATTCATGAGTTATTATAGTATTGGCCATGGCGTCGGGTTGAATATCTTATGGTATCATCATCTGGCTTAATGTAAGCATTAATTCATCTCTATGTGTAGGAGAAGATCTTAAAATGTCCAAAAGAGAAATTCTAGCTATAATATTTGATAGTTGCTCATTAATATTATAAGGAGGTTTAGGTTGAACATTAGGTGCCTGATTCCCTTTATTAGGAACCTTCAAAACAAATGGATCTGATCCATCATTCTGCATGTTATCTTGTTGATATTTTTGAGCCTATTGTCCAGTAATAGCTCCAATGGTACCCACAATATTATTATGTGGATGATGAATGGGTCTTGGTCTAGCATTTATGGCTTGCTCATTAGAAAGGAATTGGTGAGACGATGGTCTAGTAGTGACTCTTCTTGGAAATGGTTCTTTTGGAACCATATAACTTGTGATAGGGAGAATAGGATCTTATTCATATTCAGAGCTATTCGATTGATTTGATGTGATTTCCATATCACTCTCAGTCTCATATTCTATATCACTGAGATCAGGTATCTGCATTTTATATAGAGGCCTAGTTGTAACCACGGATAAAGTTGTGTCAAAGGCTTTCAAATCATGAACAGGTAAATGCCCACTAATAGTCCCTACATATCGGGTAGGAGGGGGACCATTATGATGTTCAATTTGATTAGCCACTTCCTTGCCATGTTTTGGTAAAGGATGTTGAAATATGTCCAATGACTGATTGGCATTTTGATTCTGATTTTGGGGGATGTTATTTTAAGCATTATTAGGAGGATTTTGCTTAGGTTGAAAGGCTTGCACCTCCATCTCATTGTTATCAATTAAGTCCTGTATTTTATGTTTTAATATTTTACAAGAGTTGGTAGTGTGTCCAAGTCCTCTATGGAAGTTGTAGTGTAAATCAGCTCTATATCCGGGTATAGTTGGATCAGGTTCCCGGATAGTTGGTAATTGAATCAAACCTCGTTCTAATAATTGCGGTAGAATGGTTGATAAAGGTTGATTTAACCTAGTAAATTCTTGAGGAGGTTTATCGGGAGGTTTCAGTATAAACTTCTTTGTTGTCTTCGCAACATTAACATTAGCAATATTTTTGCTATCGGTGACTCCATCACCCATAACTTATTTATTTTTATATTGATTTTTGGATGTTTTCTCATCGTATTTCTTTTTAAGTTGTCCTATCCTAATGAGAGCATCTTCCACTCGTATGGCTAAGTCTATAGCCTGATCGAAGGTGGTCAAGGTAGCAATTGATAATTCATAAGATAGTTGGTCTTGTAAATTATTAATAAAGATGTCCAACATCTCCCTATAAGGTAACACAAAGTGTAATTTTCCTATCAATTGTCTCCACCTAGCTAGGAAATTAGCAAAGCATTCATCTTTATCTTGTTTTAAGTTGTACAAGTCTTTAATGGTCACATGCATTTCGATATAGGCACTAAATTGATGAACAAAAGACTCAGCAGTTTCTATGAAATTCCTCAAAGAATTAGTGGGTAATTGATAATACCACTCTAATGTCATTCCTCCTAAACTTTTCAAGAACATTTTTAGCAATAATAAGTCATCATGTGATATATCATGACATGCTATCCTAAACATACGAAGATGCTCTATGGGATCTTTGGTTCCTTTATATATGGACAGGATAGGCATAGGAAAATGTTTAGGATATGGTTGTGCTACAACTAGAGGATCTAGAGGCTGACTACTCATCTCTCGATAATTGTACGAGGGATGGTAGGGATCTATTTGATCCATGCAGGAAACTAACTGTTTCACCACAATTTCAAGATTGCTAGTTTGTCCACCATATTGGTTCGGTGGGACATAGGCATGGGATTTATGAGTGTATGACGATGTGACATAAGGATTAGATGCTCTATAGTAGGAAGAGCATTATGAATGGGATTTGTAATAGTATTATGTTGTATCCCAGATTGTTGGTAATTGGTGTTTGGTTTTGTTTTGGGTTTTTGCTGATTTGAGGTATATTGCTCAATAGCTTGGCGAAATAGAGCAGTAAAGGATGGTTTATTTTATGCGGGAATAACCCTAGGCTTGCTAACAGGCACTTTAGATGGTTGGGTAACCTATTTTTGTTGCATGTTCTGGATTATAGCGGCCATATCCAAATTGGATGGTCTAGCTTGATCACTCTCTTGATCAATAAAGGACAAGGGATTAGTGTGTGTGTGAAATACATCTTCTAGAGTTACTTGAGTGTCACTAATTCGATCCTTGTCCATATGGACTACTCTATTAAGAACACCAATATTAGTATTAAGGAACTTCCAGAATTATTCCATGTTTTCAAAAGTAACAGCTCCTCCCAGAGACATTTTAGGGGATGAGGATCCTTCCTCTCTAACATTTTCTTCTTGTTCATTTCTTACAGCAAGCTCTTATTCTTGCTGGTCTAGGGTTTCTTCTTCCTAAAATTGGTCTTTAGGAAGGATATTTGGGTTATTTAATGGTTTTCCTAACCAATCTTCTTCTTCTTCGGTCATTTTTCCATTCCTAAGTCTAGGCATTGTGCTTAAACTTAGATTTCAGCAAATATATATACTTATATATATATATATGTGTGTGTGTGTGTGTGTGTGTGTGTGTGATAGTTTTGAGAGGTATATATTTTAATTATATACCTACTATAATACTTAAAAGAGAACAAATAGCGTTCTAGTTTTCGGTCTATTTTTTGATTTTTTTATTTATATTTGTTTTTGTTCTTGTTTTTGTGTTTTATAATATTATTATAAAGATAACAAATAGCGTTCTAGTTGCAAAAAGAATAACAATAGTAAAAGAATGACTTAGTTTTCTATAAATAGTTTATGGATATCATTAATAGAATCAAGTTCATCAGGAGTCATGAAATTCTCCTCTTCAAAATGGAAATGGTTTTTCAAGAATTTGACAAAGTGTGCTATGGTAATATGATCTGTTTCGAACTCTGACCTGTAGAAATAAAGTTCATGGTAATACTCTCGATACCACACAGCTCTAGGAACTCTATTCCATCTTTTTCTATCTGTAATAATGACTTCTTGATCCTCTATACGAGCTATAAACTGATATACTACAGCTATGTTCTCAAGGTATTCCTCAAAGGTGTACAATTTTGGAGTCACAAGTGCTCTTTTATCTGCTAACCACCTATGGCAAGCTCTCTGAAGTTCATGGTACAAAGTCACCTGATCGGGATCCAGGATTCTATCTAGGACAAACTTCTTAATTTGCCTAAGTTAGGTTGATCTAGATGAAATAATATCCAAACTCCTATCAAGTTTGTCCCACAAAGGTTGGACCCTATTTATTTGAGGAACTCTAAGCACAGAAGTAATCTCTATGGTTGTTAATTGATTTTCAATATTTATGGTGACAGTCGTCTTTTATTATAATCTACCATCTAAATATGAGATGCAACTTTTAATTGTTTGTCTAATGATTCTAGATGTTACTTAACAATAAATTTTTTTTTTTTTTTTGGTTTTCAAAAGGCTTTTAGTTTCACGTCGGGTTCACCAAAATGTACTGCTCCATATTTTTTGCACCCTTACCTTCAGGCTATAGGATTTGTGCCCGAAAGGGGGATGCGAGAAGGATGGGACAATACCTCGGACTGAGAGGCCCTTTGAAGGTCATGCCTCTCGGGGGAGGGGTATAAGGGTGAATTTTTTATGGATGGTGGGGTTCACTAGGAAACTTTGAGTGGCAGTTTCCATGCCTAGGTTGATAATGGGTTTGATGTGTTCATTTTATACTTAATCATTCAGGTTCCTAGGTTGGCCAAAATGAATCTAAGCTATTCTATATGAAAATGCTAATTTATATGAATACAGAAAGCAGGAATGAATCCTAAATGTAAGGAATATGTTAAATGAGAAAGAATGCACCTGATTTTGAATGTCTGATGAATATTTTGAAGCTTGTAGGAGTCCAGATCATCTCGAATATGATAGGATTGTCTTCAATTGTACATAATCATCCCATATCACAGACGATCGCCTGATATCAGACAAGATCATCGTCGATCTGACGAATCAGAAACCTGCAATCACAGAAACAGACACCAAAAATAAAAAATGCTACTGCAAGAATGATGTAAAATAATAGAAATGAGAGTATAAATGCTTAACTGATATATCTAGATACTAGATTTAAAGGAAATGCATTGTTTTAATAATTTATTTTAACTTTATCATGCATTTATGCTAAATGAGGTGAACTCCAGGATGCAGAATAAAGATAATCAAGCTAATGCATAGTAAAATAAAGAAGAAAGATGATAAATGCAAACTCAGGGCTCTGGTTGCCCCCAATCTGAACTACAGTCGAGATCACCTCCAATCGTACGAGATCATCATCGATCTACGATAGGATCATCCAAAATCATCTGGAATCGCCTGCGATGATCCGAGCTTCCTCCAACCGAAGCAGAGTGAAAACCTGTAATTAAAACTTGAAAACATGAATGCAAATGATGAGATCAGGGAGTCAGGTGGATCCAGGGAATCAAGAGGTCAACCGACCAAGGGATCAGCTGACCAAGGGAAGCAGCTAGGGGGATAAACTAAGAAAATCCCAATTTATATAGGATTAGGGGGAGGTTAGGAAGTTGAGGATCATCCCAATCTAGGAGATCCTCAGCAGAGGAATCTCCAACTATGCAAAACGCTTCTGCCCAAGTTGGAGATGCTGTTGAAACAAAAGCTAATTATGAAAATTTGGTTTTGGGATAAAATCATCTGGACGTTCTGTACCAGACAAATTGGTCCGATCTGGGATGATTTCGTCTAATCGACAACGATATCATCCAACGGTCAAAACAACTCCTAAAAATGGCACGAAAAATAGGGTGAGCGGTTAACGGGCGGTTTCAAGGTTAAAATTCAAATTTTTATCTTTTTACTAAGGGTTTAACTGCACAAATTTTAGGGTCCTACAACTATAGATAAACTTAAAAGATGATGAAAATAGAAGGGAGAGAAGATAAAATGAGCCAATCACATCCCTTCAAATAATGTAATAGAAATGATTCAACATGCCAGCGAAAGAAAATGCCATCTACACATTCAAATGAGATAACATGTAAATGGGAGAACACATAAAATTGTACATAGAACTACTAAAAGGAGGAAATAATATTGCATTAAACAAAAAAGTATTGCAATGAGAGTTTGATCTGAATAACCAGATCTCACTAAATCAGTACAAACAAATTCTCCATTCAAATGATGAAATAGAGAACTGCAATTCTTTGTTCAAATGATGTAACAAAGAGCCTCTTAGATTCTAGCCTCAGCCACTAGAAATGATCTCAGTAAATTGAGTACCTCCTCAGAAAAACCTACACAATAATGGAGAATAAATAGGAGTGACTAGACAAGACACACAAAGGAAAATACAACTAATAAGGATGGGCACACTGGTATACCTCTCACAAAATTACTATGCAAAAACTTGATCCTTTTTTCTATTACAACAACTCTATCATATAATCTACAAATTTGTTTTCATTCAAATATCAATGATGGTCCATAATTATGAAAATTGTAATTGTTTTGATGATGGCCCATAACTGCAATTGTCTTCATGATGGCCCATATTATTAATTGTGCTTGTAGTGGTTCTTATTTGTAGTGTGGTAGTGGTCTTAGTTGGTCAAAAATACTTGTTACATAATTATTGATAGTAAAAATATTTTATAACTATAATTACCAGAGCTAAATGATGGCCTCTCACCATCTCTTAATTGAAACTCAAAAATTACCCATAATAGCCTATCTTCTAAAGGGCATAACTTTTGATCCGACCGTTGGATCAACTTGAACTTTTATGTGGATCTAGATAAATAGGAGTAAAATATCATGGTAAGGATTCTTTAGAAGCCTTGAATATTTTTTAGTGTGTTATCAAGCCCTAATTCCTTCATCTAGTGCCCCGAAAATGGGATTTAGTGTTTTTTTAGAAAAATTGAAAGAAAGAAAATTTAGAATTTGATAAATTTTTAGACATTGATAAGTGTTGATATTTTCTCGGAGGTCTAATATGGAAAATACAATAATGTGTGTTAATTTAGGGAGCTATCTGAGCTTTTTTTTTACTCACTAAAAATAGGGTAGCTTTTGGCCAAAAATAACAAATTGCCCAAAAAATGTAATTTTTTTTAAAGGGGGTAAACTCAAGTTGGATTTTGAGGATCCAACAAGGTATCTTAAAATGGGATGGATATGAGTATGATGGAATAGATGTATGAATGGGTTGATGGTTGAATTTCCATAAGACTTACCTTTTGAGGGAGTTGATGAGATCAGATAGCAATTGGTAAACTTTCGATAAAATCATGTTGGTTGTCCATATTGGAATTTGAAGAGGTTGAGGTGGTAGATGATGATGTTATGAGATAATAGATGATGATGTTGTATTGTATGTATTTTATGATGTTGTGCACTAGACCTAGAGTGGTTAACAATTTATTTTCCAAGACCATGCACAACCCAATTATCCTAATGTTGAGGTGACTAATAGGTTTCGCATAGGTAGATGGCATAGAAGCATAATAAACTTGAGCAGGTCATTTATCACAAGAAGTAGAGGGATGATTAGACTCAAAGGCCTTCAACACATGAGTAGATGTGTGTTATTTATTATGATTTTATCTAGTGTATGTATCCACATGCTCTTATTCATGATTTAAATTGGGGTGCTCAGCTACGATAGCTTGAGTATCCCTATTTTGGTGTAGTGTGTATACATGTTCTTGATTTAGTGGATATGTGGGGAGAGATGGAATGTAAATGCAAGGTAATTACCTTTTATGTGATTCAATGTGAAAATATGTTTTCTTATAGAAAGCATGTAAGGTAGCATGATCTAGATAATTGATATCATGATCATCATCAAGGCTAGTGAATGGATCTTGAATTATGACACCTGACATATCAGGATGATATTCTCACAATGACACTGAGAGGGGGGGTGAATCAGTGTAGCTATTTAAAATCTAATCTGCAACTCTTAAAGATGAAGCAAAGAGAACTTAAAAATAGATAAAGCAATTATCACAAGAGAGCACACCACAACACACAATGTAACGAGGTTCACCAATTTGGCTACTCCTCAAGAATGACTGCTTGGACTACGGTCCAAATCCAGCCTTTGCAAAACACCAATTTTACAATCTATTTACCAGCACCCACTGGAAGGAGCACCAACCCCTGATTTATCTGCACCAACATAAAGGAGCACCAACCCCTATCCAAGCACCAACTTGGATCCCTGTTTTGAAAGCTATATCAATGACATACAAATGCCTTCACTTTTACAAGACCCTGACTGGTCTCCAATTTATCAAAACATAGTAAACACTTACTGCTCAGCTTGTCGCTCTCTTACAGCACTCTTCTCACCCTCTTTCGGTAGCACTTTCACACATTCAGCGACAACTTAATTCTCTACGCGATTGCCCTTTTATAACCCTATTTCTCATTGAGACTCCTCATCTTCTATCACTTATGTAATATCGCATGCAGTCTATTAACATTCTCTTCTGCCACTTGTCAACTGTAACTCCTTCTTTATGTAACTCCTTTTGTATATATATAGAGTGGGCATTTCGTTAAACACGTTACATGCAACGTATACCTCTACCATGACTGTTCGTCTTCTTGGCCATGACTTTTCGTATCCTTTTACGTGCATGCATGCATTTTTTGATTCTATTTATGCGACTGATTCGATTTCTCCTTCTTCGACAGTTCTTAAAATAGCTTGCATGATTTCTATCTATAACTGCACCTATAACTGTCACACTGACTCTAGTTAACTGTTCGTAATCGTCTTGTTGCGACCTGTCATGAAATTGTGACACTTTTGTATCTTACTCTTCTTCTTGGCTTATACCCACAAAAATACATGTCACGAAATCGCGACATTTTTTGCCTCCTTGTCCTTTTCTCGGCTTGCACCTATGAAAACCAGACATGTCACGAAATCGTGACACTTTTCACTTTCGTACACTCTACTTGGCTTGCACCAGTGAAAACCAGACATGTCGCGAAATCGCGACACTTTTCGCTTCCTTGCACTTCTCTGCCTTTCGCCCGCGAAAATGAAACATGTCACGAAATCGTGACACTTTCGCTGCCTTGTGCCTTTTCTATCTTTGGCCCACGAAAACACATGTCACGAAATCGTGACACATTCGCTGCCTTGTGCCTTTTTCTGTCTTTCGCCCGCGAAAACACATGTCGTGAAATCATGACACATTCGCTGCCTTGTGCCTTTCTCTGTCTTTCGCCCATGAAAACACATGTCACAAAATCGTGACACACTTGCCTCCGTACACTCTCTCTCCTCTTTGGGTCACGAAAACCCGACATGTCATGAAATCGTGACACTTTTTCTCCTTGGCGCTTCCTCTTGCAAATTGTCACGAAATCGCGACACTTTTCCTTGCTAGCTCTTTCTCTCAAACATGTCACGAAATCGTGACACATTTTCCACTTGGCTTCTTTGCCTCCAACATGTCATGAAATCGTGACTCTTTCCATTGCATCTCTTCTCTCAAACATGTCCGCGAAATCATGACACTTTTTCCATTGGATGCTTCTTCTCCGAACATGTCACAAAATCGTGACAATTTTTCCACTTGGCTTCTTCTCTGCCAACATGTCACGAAATCGTGACAGTTTTTCCACTTGGCTTCTTCTCTGCCAACATGTCATGAAATCATGACAGTTTTTCCACTTGGCTTCTTCTTTGCCAACATGTCGTGAAATCGCAACATTTTTTCCACTTGGCTTCTTCTCTGCCAACATGTCATGAAATCGTGACAGTTTTTCCACTTGGCTTCTTCTCTGCCAACATGTCATGAAATCGTGACAGTTTTTCCACTTGGCTTCTTTGCCTGCAACATGTCATGAAATCGTGACAGTTTTCCACTTGCTTTCTTCTCTGCCAACATGTCACGAAATCATGACAGTTTTCATTATGCTTTTTCTCTCTTCTAACATGTCGTGATATCACGACATTTTTGCCAGCATTTTCTCTCTCCTCCGATATGTCACGAAATCGTGACAGCTTTTCTAGCATTTTCTCTCTCCTCCGATATGTCACGAAATCGTGACAGTTTTTCTTTCTACCTTCTTTCTTCTCAACATGTCGCGATATCGTGACAGAAAACATGTCGCGATATCGCGACAGTTTTCTTACTTGTCTTTTTCTTTGATCCTTTGAATCTGGGCCACTTCTGTCTTCTTGGATATTCACTGTACATGCTCTCACTGACCTCTGAACTCCTGTCCACTGCATCAACTGATCTATCTGTCTGTGTTGACAACAATGACAATACTTTTGTTGCACCTTGCTCAACAATCTCCCCCTTTGGAATTGTTGGCAACACTCATGCACTCTCCTGTAATTCTTCTCCCCCTTTGACAATAATACCAAAGGGCTGCTACAGACTCCCCCTGAGTCTATGCACACCATTCTCAGACAAACATTGTTATAGTTAGCAAAAATCATGAATATGAGCAAAACTATAAGCATAGGCATAAATGCTCCCCCCGAGAATGTGATCCCAATTGATAGTCAGTTCTTGGGAAATGTGACCACTCCCAACTTACTCCGAAGGTACTCAAAAACTTCCTTGGGCAATGGTTTTGTGAATATATCTGCTACTTGCTCTGTAGTTGGAACAAAATCCAATTTGACCTCACCTTCTACAACTTTATCCTTCAAGAAGTGATACCGGATTGCAATATGTTTGGTTCGAGAATGCATAACCGGATTCTTTGATATGTTAATAGCACTAGTGTTATCACATTTAACTAAAATTGGCTCTTTGAAGTGAATACCAAGATCTTTCAGGGTTTGTCTCATCCATAATATCTGTGTATAGCATGTTGTTGCTGCAATGTATTCTGCCTTCTGCTGTGGATAGAGAGACTGATTCTTGTTTCTTGTTGTGCCATGCTACTAGCTTGTCTCCAAGATAAAATGCTCCTCCATTGGTACTCTTTCTGTCATCAATACATCCTGCCCAATCTGCATCAGAATATGCAATAAGAGTGAAGTCCTTACCTTTTGGGTACCATAACCCATACTCCATAGTACCCTTGAGGTACCTAAAAATCCTCTTCATAGCTGTCACATGAGTCTCTTTGGGACTAGCCTGAAATCTTGCTACCATGCATACTGCCTGTAAGATATCTGGTCTGGTAGCTATCAAATACAACAGGCTTCCAATCATAGATCTGTACATGGTTTGATCTACATCTGGAGATTTGTCATCCTTGCTCAACTTGCAACCTTGTTGTCATGGGAGTGCTAACAAGGTTTACTATCCTCCATTGTGAACTTTTTCAACATTTCTTTCACATATTTAACTTGAGAGATAAAAATGCCCTTTTCACTTTGATTGACTTGCAGTCCGAGGAAATAAGAAAGTTCACCAATCATAGACATCTCAAATTCTTTCTTCATTTTATTTGCTATGTCTCTACAAGACTTATCATGACTGCTTCCAAAAATGATATCATCTACATAAACAACAAGGACAATAAGATGGCCATTCTCTATTTTGACATACAGATTGTTGTCCACCAAACCTTTCTTGAACCCCTGTTGAATAAGATAGTTATCCAGCCTTGCATACCATGCTCTGGGTGCCTGTTTCAAGCCATACAAAGCTTTCTTCAACTTGCAAACAAAGTTGGGATTATCACCTAGTTGGAAACCATCTGGCTGCTCAATGTAAACCTCTTCTTCCAGTTTTCCATTCAGAAATGCTGATTTCACGTCCATTTGATATACTTTGAAATTTTTATGAACTGCTAAAGCCAGAAACATTCTGATTGCCTCTAGTCTAGCTACTGGTGCAAAGGTCTCCTCAAAATCAATACCTTCAACCTGTGCATAGCCTTTACAGACTAGTCTTGCTTTATTCCTTACAACCTGTCCATCTTCGTTCAATTTGTTTCGAAAAATCCATTTAGTATCGATTATATTTTTATTTGCTGGTCTTGGTACTAACTCCCAGGTTTTGTTTTTCTCAATCTGATCTAGTTCTTCATTAATTGCCTTCATCCAACTTTCATCTGTGCTTGCTTCAGCAATATTTTTGGGCTCAATGCTGGATAATAGAGAGTAGTTCCGTACTACTGCTCTTCTTGTCTGAATACCAACTATGGGGTCCCCAATAATCTGTTCTCTGGGATGATTTTTTTGCCAGCTGCCTGTTTTGAATTTCTTGTTTTCTTCTTCTTCTGAGTCAATTCTTAAATCATCTGGGTCAATTTTTTGATTCTCTTATGTTTCCTTTTCTTCATCTCCTTCAATGACTTCTTCATAAATAGGGTAGTTTTCTTGATAAGTAATTTCTCGTTCTCTACCTTCATCAACTTTAACATCAGCACTCTCCACAATTTTCTTTAGCCTCTTGTTGTAACATGTGTAGGCTTTGCTTTTTGTCGAGTAACCAAGAAAAATACCTTCGTCAGCTCTATCTTCAAACTTACCGAGATTATCTTCAGTTCGTTTGATGTAGCACTTGCTGTCGAACACTTTGAAATATCTTGTTGTTGCCTTTCTACCGAACCATAGCTCATAAGGTGTTTTGCTTTCATGCGTCCTTAGCATGCACCTGTTTTGGATGTAAACCACAGTATGGACTGCCTCTTTCCAAAATCTATCAGCTATTTTGTTCTCAGCCAACATTGTCCGTGCCATTTCCTGCACTGTCTTGTTCTTCCTTTCTACAACACCATTCTGCTGAGGTGTCCTTGCTGCTAAAAACTGTCTTCTGATCCCATATTTTTGATAGTACTCTACAAACTCTTCTGAGATAAACTCTCCTCCTCTGTCTGATCTTAGGCATTTAATTCTTTTTCCAGTTTGATTCTCAACCTATTTTTTAAAAACCTTGAACATCTCAAAGGCATCTGATTTAAGCTTTAAAAATAGTACCCATGTCATCCTGGAGTAGTCATCTATGAACAACATAAAGTATTTGTCACCATTTATGCTTTGTGTTCTCATGGGTCCACACAAATCAGTATGTATTAGTTCTAAAGGCTTACTGGTGAAGTATTCCTTTGATTTAAATGTGGCTCTAGTTTGCTTCCCTTTTTGGCATGAAGCACAGATGCTATTTATTGGTTTGCCAATGGTGGGTATATCTCTTACTGCCCTTTTTGAACTTATTTTTACCAGATTTTCAAAGCTAATATGACCGAGCCTCTTGTGCCACAGCCAATTTTCATCTTCCTGTCCAATCAAGCATGCTCCTTCTAAAGTTTTTGAGAGAGTATATAGATTTCTAGAAGTCCTCGATCTAGTAGCTATCAACTTCCCACTGTGTGCTTTTCTGACTTCACAGCCCTGCTTCTTAAAGATGACTTCATGACCTCTGTCACAGATTTGACTTACGCTCAGTAAGTTGTGCTTCAAACCAATCACAAACAAAACTTCTTTGGAATTGATCTTTCCATCACTTATCTTGATTGATCCTTTGCCAACTATTTTGGCTCCATCATTATTTCCAAACTTTACAGAGCCCCCTTCATATTTCTGTAATTTTTCAAATTTTTGTTTATCTCCTGTCATGTGACTGGAGCATCCACTATCCAATATCCATGGTGCAGATTTGTTCTGTGCTTTGAATGTTGTCTGAACAATCAAGGATTCCTTTTCTTCCTTGGGTCGCTCCTTTTCTTTCCACTCTGGTTTGGCTATAGTTTTGGTCACTTGTTTAGACTTTTCTTTGTCAGTAGCCTGAGCATGTTTTTTTGGGAATTTTTTGTTTTGCCTTAAACTGTTTGGTTGAGATCTTCTTCCTTGATATTTATTTGCTGCATATGTGCTTCTACAGTTTCTTGCAATGTGTCCAAAGTTATGATAGTTATAGCATTCTACTGCATAATCCATCAAGGGTGAAAAGACATTTCTATTGGTGAAATTTCTTTGTCCTATATTATGAATGCAGTCTAAAATCTTATGACCGTAAGCATTGCATTTAAAACAATAACCAAAAAAGGAATGATTGAACCCGGGAATTGGTCTTTGCCATTTTGTAGTAGGAGCCACAAATTTTCTTCTCCTTTGATGTGTGACTTTTATGAATCCCTCATTGTCAGCACTCTTCTCGTGCCTGGCACTGTTGCTTTCTTTTGCCTGATTCATTTTTCTTTGATCAACCTTGATCTTATCTTCTTTCTTTACTTGTTCTATAGTTATGGCCTTTGATCCACTTGACGATTCTCCTTCGACAAAGCCCAAGCCAAATTTGATGCCTGTAGTCCTCTGACTATTTATAATCTTTTCAAGCTTCGCAGAACTTCCTTCAAGTTTGTGATAGCAACTCAATTTTTGATTCTTTTCTTCTAGCCGCATTCTTAAGACAACAATCTCTTCTTCCAGTTTGTTGCACTCATCTATTTTCATGGTTAATTGTACTTCGAGTTCTTTAGACATTTTCTTAAATTCTTTTGTCTGTACTTTCAAAGTGTTTATTATGTCATTCGCATCCTCAAGCTTTCTTGAGACCTTTTTATTCTTTTTCCTTTCTGTACTCAACTCTTTAAGTGCAGCAACCAACTCTCCTTCCAGATATACTTCAGCCTCATCCTTAATGTTTGTGTCACCTTCCTATTTTTCTTCTGTTTTGTCTTCTTCAAATGCCATGAACAGAGCTTCACCTGTTTCTTCTTCAGAATCTTCACCTGAGCTATCTTCAGAAGAGCTGACATTCTTGGATATGAAACTTTTCTTTTTGAAGTTGCTTTTTCTAAAATTTGGTTTCTTCTTCCAGTCACTTCTTTCTTGGTGTGACCCTTCATCACTTTTGGTTTTCTCATTCATTGGACACTTAGCTACAAAGTGACCAACCCCTCCACAATTGAAGCACTTAAACGATAACTTTCCTCTATATTTTCCTTTTCCCTTTGTAAGTTTCCGAACAAAGTTAGCTTCCGTTTCATCCGATGTCTCTTCATCCTCAGATTCTTGTTCAGCTTTTATATTTTTGTGTGCTTTAAAAGCAGCTTCTCTGTCTATGGGCTTAGTTTGTCCTATTCTCATTTCGTATGCAGTCAAAGAACCATGCATCTCATCCATGCTAAAATTATTTAGATCTTTAGCCTCTTCTATTGCAGAAACTTTAGAATTAAATCTTTTGTGAAGAGTTCTAAGTACCTTTTTCATGACAACCGCATCTTTGATTTCTTCGTCGAGTCCTCTGATTGCATTAATGATTCCATTGACTCTCAACATATAGGCCTCTATGTTCTCATCGTCATTCATTTGTAATGCTTCGAACTGAGCTCGATGCGTTTGCAGCTTGGCTTCCTTGATCTTGTTGTCTCCTTCATGGATGCTCTTCAGTTTGTCCCACATGTCTTTTGCTGATTTATAGCTCATGATCCTTATCAGTTCACTGTCTACTAGCCCACACATTATGGCATTCTTTGCTTTGGAGTTATTCTCAAACTTTTTCTTCTCAGCAGTATCTGTTGGAGGAGTAGCGGGTACTATGTATCCACTTTCTACTGACTCCCAAATATCGTATCCTAACGCACTCGGATATGTCTGCATCCTGAGTCTCCAGAATGAGTAATTAGTTCCATTGAACAAAGGAGCTTTGTTTGATGAGAATCCTTCACCACCTGCCATTGTGTTCCTTCCAAGATCACCTTAGCTGATTAAGCTTGTTCAGGAACCTTGCTCTGATACCAATTGATATTCTCACAATGACACTAAGAGGGGGGGTGAATCAGTGTAGCTATTTAAAATCTAATCTGCAACTCTTAAAGTTGAAGCAAAGAGAACTTAAAAATAGATAAAGCAATTATCACAAGAGAGCACACCACAACACACAATGTAACGAGGTTCACCAATTTGGCTACTCCTCAAGAATGACTGCTTGGACTACGGTCCAAATCCAGCCTTTGCAAAACACCAATTTTACAATATGTTTACCAGCACCCACTGGAAGGAGCACCAACCCCTGATTTATCTGCACCAATAGAAAGGAGCACCAACCCCTATCCAAGCACCAACTTGGATCCCTGTTTTGAAAGCTATATCAATGACATACAAATGCCTTCACTTTTACAAGACCCTGATTGGTCTCCAATTTATCAAAACACAGTAAACACTTACTGCTCAGCTTGTCGCTCTCTTACAACACTCTTCTCACCCTCTTTCGACAGCACTTTCACACATTCAGTAGCAACTTAATTCTCTACGTGATTGCCCTTTTATAACACTATTTCTCATTGAGACTCCTCATCTTCTGTCACTTCTATAATCCTGCATGCAGTCTATTAACATTCTCTTCTGCCACTTGTCAATTGTAACTCCTTTATGTAACTCCTTTTGTATATATATAGAGTGGGCATTTCGTTAAACACGTTACATGCAACGTATACCTCTACCATGACTATTCATCTTCTTGGCCATGACTATTCGTATCCTTTTCTGTGCATGCATGCATTTTTTGATTCTATTTATGTGACTGTTCGATTTCTCCTTCTTTGACAGTTCTTAAAATAGCTTGCATGAATTCTATCTGTAACTGCACTTATAACTATCACACTGACTCCAGTTAACTATCCGTAATCATGCTGTTGCGACCTATCATGAAATCGTGACACTTCTATATCTTACTCTTCTTCTTGGCTTGTACCCATGAAAATACAACATGTCATGAAATCATGACAGTTTCTACCTCCTTGTCCTTTTCTCAGCTTGCACCTGCAAAAACCAGACATGTCATGAAATCATGACACTTTTTACTTTCGTACACTCTACTTGGCTTGCACCAACGAAAATTAGACATGTCACAAAATCGTGACACTTTTCACTTCCTTGCACTTCTCTGCATTTCACCCATGAAAATGTAACATGTCATGAAATCGTGACACTTTCGCTGCCTTGTGCCTTTTCTATCTTTGGCCTACAAAAAAACATGTCATGAAATCATGACACTTTCGTTGCCTTGTGCCTTTCTCTGTCTTTCGCCCGTGAAAACACATGTCGCGAAATCATGACACATTCGCTGCCTTGTGCCTTTCTCTGTCTTTCGCTCGTGAAAACACAACATGTCATGAAATCATGACACACTTGCCTTCGTACACTCTCTCTCCTCTTCGGGTCGCGAAAACCTGACATGTCATGAAATCACGACACTTTTTCTCCTTGGCGCTTCCTCTTGCAAATTGTCACAAAATCACGACACTTTTCCTTGTCAGCTCTTTCTCTCAAACATGTCATGAAATCACAACACATTTTCCACTTGGCTTCTTTGCCTCAACATGTCACGAAATCGTGACCTAGTTTTCCTCTTTCTTCTCTCCAACATGTCACGAAATCACGACACTTTTTCCCTTGCGCTTTTCTCTCGCAACATGTTGCGAAATCGTGACAATTTTTTCACTTGGCTCCTTCTCTCCAACATGTCGCAAAATCATGACAGTTTTTCCACTTGGCTTCTTCTCTGCCAACATGTCACGAAATCGCGACAATTTTTCCACTTGGCTTCTTCTCTGCCAACATGTCACGAAATCGTGACAGTTTTTCCACTTGGCTTCTTCTCTGCCAACATGTCACGAAATCGTGACAGTTTTTCCACTTGGCTTCTTTGCCTTCAACATGTCACGAAATCGTGACAGTTTTTCCACTTGCTTTCTTCTCTGCCAACATGTCATGAAATCATGACAGTTTTCCTTGCGCTTTCTCTCTCTTCTAACATGTCACGAAATCGTGACATTTTTGCCAGCATTTTCTCTCTCCTCCGATATGTCACGAAATCATGACAGCTTTTCTAGCTTTTTCTCTCTCCTTCGATATGTCACGAAATCGTGACAGTTTTTCTTTCTACCTTCTTTCTTCTCAACATGTCACGATATCGCGACAGTTTTCTTACTTGTCTTTTTCTTTGATCCTTTGAATCTGGGCCACTTCTGTCTTCTTGGATATTCACTGTACATGCTCTCACTGACCTCTGAACTCCTGTCCACTGCATCAACTGATCTATCTGTCTGTGTTGACAACAATGACAATACTTTTGCTGCACCTTGCTCAACAAAAGTGGACCTCAAATGATGATGTTGTATTGTATGAATTTTATGATGTTGTGCACTAGACCTAGAGTGGTTAACAATTTATTTTCCAAGACCATGCACAACCCAGTTATCCTAATGTTGGGGTGACTAATAGGTTTCACATAGGTAGATGGCATAGAAGCATAATGAACATGAGTAGGTCATTTATCACAAGAAGTAGAGGGATGATTAGACTCAAAGGCCCTCAACACATGAGTAGAGGTGTGTGATTTATTATGATTTTATCTAGTGTATGTATCCACATGCTCTTATTCATGATTTAAATTGGTGCGCTCAGCTACAATAGCTTGAGTATCCCTATTTTGGTGTAGTGTGTATACATGTTCTTGATTTAGTGGAGATGTGGGGAGAGATGGAATGTAAATGCAAGGTAATTACCTTTTATGTGATTCAATGTGAAAATATATTTTCTTATAGAAAGCATGTAAGGTAGCATGATCTAGATAATTGATATCATGATCATCATCAAGGCTAGTGAATGGATCTTGAATTATGACACCTGACATATCAGGATTAGTAGGATGATATATAATATTTGGTTTATGGAATGTTTTGCCACTCAAGTATGACAAGATATTTTAGATCAACCTAAAAGTGATCCATGACTCGTGCTAGTTCAAAAGTGTTTTCTCATGATTGAGCTTGACTACATGTCACTACTGTAAGCTAGGTAAATGGAGTGCACATTCTAAACTATACACACAAAGCAAACAAAAGCAACCAAGCAATGTGCTCTTTTGAGTTTTTATTTTTTTCTTGATTGTTGACATGTTTTATTTGAGATTTTATTCCTAAAATATTAAGGTAAATGAAATGAATGCTACAAAAAGGTAGTTTGCACACAACTCCTATTGAGTAATGTGACACATACGATAAAAACGGTGTCCTATGATGATGGATAGGTGATAGGTAATGCAATAGGAATAATAAATACCCCCCGCAAGGAGGGGTCGTGCTGTCTAAATCCTGCTACTTACCCAATTGAACTTTTTCTTCACACTTAGGCATGCTTGGATATAAATGATAATTGTGTTTTACCAATTATTAAACCTCATGTTTAAAGAGCATCTAAACCTTACCTACTTTGGGACACATCCAAAAGTAGGGGGCTTTTCAGTAATGAAGTCTAAAAACCAATTGTGGGGTCTACTATGGTGTGTACGGGGTCAATCCATGGTGGTAGATGAAAGCCCACGTCACGTGATTGCTATCAACCATTGGTGATGAAATCCAAATGATCGATGTTTAAGTGCCTCCTGAATGTGTGATTTATTTTTAATTTTTGCAAAAAGAAAAATAGAGAGCATGCAATAACTTTCACTAATGAAAAATGCAATATTCCCTAAATGATAATTTGTCTTTCAAAAGATAGTAATGCAAGAAAACTAGAAAATAAAATACAAAGATCATCTCTCCTTGATACAGATAGGGGACTGTATTGACCTAAGACGATCATAGACAGGATACCGTCTCGACCTAAGATGGTTGTAGTCTGATAGAATTAAAACTAAACTATCTACAACTAGGTTGTAGATGTATATTTTTCTATCTTTTCTCTTCAAAAATAGGAAATTAAAATATAGAGAAGTATAAAAAATCTAACCTTGAAAGCCTTTATTTGATGTAGATTTGTCGGTGCTGATTGTTCTAACTCTGATTAGATATCATATCAATCGTGAAGGTCTACATTTGATTCGGTGTTACTCTCCAATATTATTGTACAGAGAGGTGAATGGTGGTGCATTTAGTAGCCCTTTTCCCTTTGGCCATATACAAGAAGTTGTATATGATTAGTGACCATATCAGGATGAGACAGTGTCAAAATAGGGATTGTCTCATGCAGAGATGGTTTTAAAACAAAGACTATCTTGGGTAGATATGATTAAGCCTAAGTACTTGCAATCACTAAAAATAGTCAACAGTTAGTTATAAAACCTGCATTAGAAAAATAGGGACTAGGTCCCACCATGATAACCATTTGAAAGTAGAAAATTTACACCATAATAAGTAAACACAAATATATAAAAGCAATAAAATGAATCCTTGTACTGATCTTAAATTTTTCTTTTCAAGGTGTTACAGTAGTGTCCCTCAAGGGGATATTTATGTATGATATAAATATTACAAATATGGAAATAGGTTTCCCCTCTCTTCAACAAAGCATGATATATCCTGGTGCAATATCAATATCTCCTTGCTAGAACAGTATCAAGGGACCAAGTTTTCCCAAGACCACCACGTCGATTCAAATTTGGATCTTCAAACCTTTTGCTATCTTCGAGTCTTGTTTCCTACACACAAAGAAAACAAAAAGCATATCAATGACATATAAAAGGCCCACCAAAGTTAGACCCATATTGAATATAGAGATACCAAAGGATATGAAAGACAGATGTATACATGTATAAATTGAAATCTAAACTAATGCAAAAACCAAAATATGCAAATTCAAGCTAAAATGATCAAAAGACAGAAAAACCAATGGCCTAACCGATATCATCTTAGGTTGAGATGGTTTCATCTATGTACCATATCAAGGTGATATGATTGTTGTCATGGGCTTGTTTTTCTATGTGATCAGTTCCGAGCAACATTTGAGATGGTGTAGGAAGTATTTTTTAAGGATTCTTGTAGCATGGAAGTGAGTTAGCAAGTTTGAGAATTCATTGAGTCGAGGGTATTGATCACACAAGGGAGGAGAGCATAGCTTTAAATCCTATATGAGAGGTCTAGCAGCATAGTCTTGGAAACAAGAAAACCTGACATATTAGTTTGGTAGCACTTCATGTCATGAGAATTCGAAGTCAAAGCCCCTTAAAACTAAGGGGGGAGCACCCTATTATAGATCTTTTGGCCTAAGGATAAATATGAAAAGTGTTAATCAGGGGTAGTTTGCATGAAAAATCAGATACATGCCACTAAATGACTGCATGTGATTAATTAAATTATTTCATGCAGGGTATCCGACATCGATGCGTGAAATTATGCATAATACTAGCAGGCAGTTTTGACTGCTTATTATATTTATATTCATTTTTTATTTTTTTATTTTGTGTGATCATCTTGGGTCAAGAAAATTTGACCTTGAGACTATCTCGGATTGAGATGGTCATATTTCCCATGGATAATGTTACCTGTTGCTAGGGAAAACCATTGAATTAGCCCTAAGGCTACCCAAGGTGGATGGTGTGTGCTAGAAAGAAGGCTCTTTGGGAGTCTCCTCATGATGATGCATTTTAGGTGTCTACACTAAAAATATTCCAAATGGAAGGAGGATGCCTTCTAGCTAGCTCATGTTAGGTGAATCAAGTGACTAGTGAGACCATGAAAAGAGTGAGAGCTCTTTCATTTTGATTATGTGGTCTTCCAATTTAACGCATAGTAGGGGATTCTAATGACACCTACGTGATATAGGAGGATCACAAGGGAGAGTGGTTTTAGACCATATTTAGACCTAAATTATCATCCAAATCTTGGCATCGACAATTGAATGATATTGAATTCTAACAAGAGTGGGTTAAGACCTTAGTCAAATCCAAATTTCTTTTTATAGTGCTACCCTTAGCGAGGTGATATAGAGAGTACTATTGGCAAATTCAAGAGACAAATATGAGTAGTAGTGGTAGTAGCACTAGTATTGGTACTAGCATCACCACTATCAATGATTATGACAAACAAGGAAGGACCTTGTAAATGATTTCTATATACCATGGATATAGGGATAGATACCCTAGTAAGGTAGGTGGCTATCTTATAGGTCGCACTAATGGGATTGATGATAGAGAGGGACCAACTAGCAGGGCTAGTCTTGGTGATGTAGTAGACCATTATGGTTCTAACTATAAATAGAGATGCAATGATGATGGTCATGGTAGTAGGAGGAAAAAGCAACAACTAGCTAGCATAGATATTTCTAGATGAGATGGTTGTGTCTTAGCAAATACATGTGGTAGAGATGGATAAAGTATAGGTAAACCTAGAGGTAAATATTGAGTGACTTACTACCAAACTACGTACCATGCAACATTTCTAATGGATCATTACTTACCTTCACCTACAAGAAGACAACTGCAAATACAAACACACTCATGATCCATGACATGTTAGTCACAAAGGTCAATAAAGATGCCACCACTAATAGAAGGAAAAGCAACTAGAGAACTTGACATGAGATCATAGAGCTAGTTGCCCCTATGAGGGTTGATTTTGGCTATTGTTTGTACTTTTTGATGCACATGATTGTATTATATTATGTACACTTGTATCATGAGATTTTGATATGATGGCTTTTTATATAGATTAAATCATAGGTCTTGATATTTAGGATCAAATATAAACCATATAAATTATATGAAGTCTCATTTACATAATAATATTAGTATCTATGAATATAACACAACAATAATATTAACAAAATAAACTTATAATATTTTTTTTGGTAAGTTATATTAAAAGTGGGTTTTTATCAAGGATCCCAAAACCTGATTACAAAGGATCAGATTACAACACAATACATCAGATTGTAACAAAAGGTAACACTAGAGGAACACAAACAAGAAAAGGGATGTGCCATCCTAAACACCAGAGGAAGGTGCAATCCTTTATGCCAGAGGAAGACGACTTCCTATGTGCCAAAGGAAAATCGAGCAGGAAGGGAAAGCCCGCCAGAGAACCAAATTTGAAACAAAGAGCGCCAAGAAAGAATTTGAAGCAAGAAAATGGTGGTAGAAAGCACCAAACTACCCCATCCACTAAAAACCACTAAGAGATAAATTGAATCTTTCCCAAAGGTGGTAAAAGAAACAAAGCCATAATTTGAAATTTGAAACAACCAAAGGGCGGGAAAACCAAAAACCTCCCTTGGAAAACAAATAACTAAAAGAAAACAAGCATCCCATGCAGGTGAGAATGAGAAAAAATAAAGAAGGAATAAAAGCCTATAAAAAGGAACTGTAGTGGTTCAGTAACAAAGGAACACCCCAGGCCACAAGGTCCTTATGCAAAAAAGGAAACCTTCGAGAACACCTACCAGTAGAAGAAGCATCAGCAACAAAACAACACTTTTGAAGGAAAGGATGAGAAAGTGCCATAGGAATTCAAAATAAAGGAGTCCCGAAGATGCATGACTGCAGGTGTTAGAGCACAAAACAAAAAATAGCAGCCATGCATCCTAGACAACCTTCAACAACTTCAAGGTCACAAAAGAGGAAGTCCCGTAAGGATTCAGTGACAAGAAAAATAGAGGCCCCTCACAGCCATGAAAGGAACTAAAATCCTGAAGGAACCACCACCTCAAACCTAAATAGCAGAGTCACAGTTGAAATCACATGGGCAACCCATCAAAACCCAAAAGGATGATGTGCAAAAATACTCATTGTTGGAAATTACCATTAGTAAAAGGTTAAAAATTTGATTTTAACTGGGGTAAAGGTAACTTACCTTTTACCTTACCTGGACGATAGTGGACGGCAGCATTTGGGCGGCAAGAGAATTCCTTCCATCCTTCTTTTCCCCCAATTTCTCCTTTCTCCCTTTCTTTCTCGAATAGGTTATTTACCGCCTATTTAATCTATGTAACCTAAGTTTGAAGGTTAATGCAATAATTCCTTTTTTCGTAATCACTCACCTTTCACATTTGGTATCAGAGCGATGCGATTCCCGAGGCGGTGGGGCCCGTAGTTCGAGGTGGCGACACGGATCTCGAGGCAGCCCGTAGGAGCCGAGGTGGCACGGATCTCGAGGCGGCCCGTAGGAGCAGTCCGGCATGCTTTTTGAGGCACTGGAGGAGCTGGACGAGGCGGCCCGCAGGAGCAGCAGATCCGCATGATTCTCGAGGCACTATTGACGTGGCGATCTGTTGCACGTGACCCGAGGCACGAGACTGACGTGGCACGATGCGTGGCGACGTGTGACTGGTGCGCGGCCCGAGGTGTGGTGACGTGGCGCTGGTGCGCGGCCCGAGGAGGGTGACGTGGCGATCCGCAAAGTGTGCGCTGATGTGGCACTGGCGCGCGGCCCGAGTGGTGACATGGCAAAAGGAACCTGCGTGTTCGTGACTGCCCGCAGGCAGTCAAAGTACAGTAGGTGTTTAGTTATTTTTAAATAACTAAAACATCGCCCTACGGGCGATGTGGGACAATTAGTCCCAACAATTTTTAAGCTTCGCGCCGAAGCGCGAAGCCAACACTAGCTTCGCGCTCGATGCGGAAGCCAAGGGGCGGGGAGCACGCATTGCTCCCGGATCAGCCCGGTAGCGCAGCGGCTACCCTCAGCCCTGACACCCGCGAGGTCGCAGGATCGACTCTCGGCGGGGTCGATAGATAGTTAAATTTTTTTTTAATTAAATTTAAAAAAAAAAAAAAAACTAATGAATAGTTTAAAAAATATATATATAATATTTTTTTTTGTGTGTAATTTCCTAAGAGGAAATTTCTGTTCATTAGTTTTTCAAAAAAAAAAAAAATTCAAAGTTAAATGAAATTTCCTAAGAGGAAATAATTGTAAAGTTTTTTTATAAAAAACTTAGAAAGTTAATTTTTTTTATTACTATTTCCTAAGAGGAAATCTTTGTAAAAGAAAATTTCTGGGAAAATTTCTGGGAAATTTTCTTAAATGATAAGATCGGAAGGTTGTTATCATGCCCTCTGCAAGTTATTACTGAGAACAACTCCCGAAAACTTTGATAGGCATGTGAAAACACTAGGACTTAATACGGTTTTTCACGGTTGCAAAACGCGGTTATTGCACACCAGAGAAATCCTGATCAAGGATACGAAGCAGATTCAGAAGATAACTCCTTTTGCAGCAAGTTTAAACAATCTGACACAGTTGCAATTGCTCCACAAGGATCAAAATATACTCATTATAGTAATTCAGTTGAAATCCTACAACCTCCTTCTCCTGAAATAATATTGATCAGTGACGATGATGAACAAGTCGCTGACAATTTTGTAATGGCTGAACAAGTTTGAGTTGTTTATGATTTTAAATCAAGCAGGGCTTGATAGTTTGTAAAGTCTTTTTTGCAATAAGACTATAAAAGAGAGGTTTCTTGTTTTAGTAGATAAATGGGATCACATAATAATCTACCAATTCCCGAATTCAGAGGGGATAATTATGAGTATTGGTCCATCAAGATGAGGACATTACTCATCGAAAAAGGACTATGGGATATTATTGAAGACGGTTACATTGCTCCAACAGATTGGACTACCTTAAGTGCAAATGATAAAAAGATCTACAAAGATGCACGAGAAAAATAATTCATTTGCCTTATACCATCTTCAATCGGCATTAGATCCAAGTATCTTTTCGAGAATTGCATCTTTCTTAACTGCAATCAGATGCATGGAATGCCTTGAAAGAAGGATTCCAAGGAAGTGATAAAGTAAAGCAAGTCAGGCTTCAGACTTTGAAAAGAGATTTTGAAAATCTCAGAATGAAGGAAAATGAAAGAGTTGGAGACTACTGTGTTCGAGTTAAAGCAGTAGTTGATATGATGCAAACTTTAGGTGAAGACACAAAAAATGAAACAATTGTGAAGAAAGTGTTGAGAACACTTCTTCCTAAGTGGAATCACATTGCAATCATAATTGAAGAATCCAAAGATCTTTCTACTCTTACATTTGATAGTTTGATTGGATCATTAACATCACATGAAGAGCGACTTCAAGGTGCACCTTCAACAAGCTATGGAGGTGATGACAAAGCCTTCACTTCGAATGAAAGTGCAAGACGAGGACAAGGAAGAGGCCGAGGCGAGAGGTCAACAACAAAGAGGCAAGGGCCAAAGCAACTCCTAAGAGGAGGTAATCAAAACAGAGGTGGAAATCAAAACAGAGGAGCCAATCAGAACCAAAGCGGCAATGCAGGCCATGGAAATCAAGGACGAGGAAGTAACAAGACTAAAACAACTTGTTTCAATTGTGGGAAACAAGGCCACTTCGCTCGGGACTGCTGGTCAAAGTCTACAAAAGATCAAAGCAGTCAATATGGCTCATTCTACGGAGAAGAAGAAGGTCCACCAAACCTTTTTCTCTCTTATGGACAGCGAGATCAAAATCTAAATGATACATGGATTCTGGATCCTGGTTGCTCCAACCACATGAGTGGCAAAGAAAATCTCTTTGCTACATTAGATTCAAATTACAAATCTCATGTTAAGTTAGGGGATAATAAATCCTTGCAAGTTGAAGGCATAGGAGCTATGGAAGTTCCAACAAAAGAAGGCCTTAAAAATGTGAATGACATATACTATACTCCACAGCTACAACACAATTTGTTAAGTGTTGGCCAAATGATGGAGAAGCATTACAAATTAGTTTTTGATGAAAGAAAATGTACAATCTTTGATAAAAACAATTGTAACCGGGTCATCACTGAAGTACCTATGACAAAGAATAGGTTGTTCCCTCTAAAATTTGGTGAGCCAGGGGGAGCTCAACTTGCAAACATTGCTATTACAAATCCAAGTGAATTGTGGCACTTGAGATATGGTCACCTCAATTCCGCTAGCTTGAAAATGTTAACATCACAAGCTATGGTGACGGGACTACCAAAAATTCCAGAACATAAAAAGGTATGCGAAGCATGTGCTTTGGGAAAGCACTCCAGAACGAAGTTTCCAAGAGGCCGAGCGTGGAGAGCAAGCTATCCTCTTCAGCTAGTACATTCGGACATCTGTGGTCCAATGCAAACAAAGAGCCTTGGAAACAATTCTTATTTTCTAACATTCATAGATGATTATTCTAGAATGTGTTGGCTTTATTTTTTGAAACACAAAGATGAAGCATTTGATTGCTTCATAGACTTCAAAAATAATGTAGAAAAGCAAAGTGACTACTATGTCAAATGTCTTCGCACCGATAAAGGAGGAGAGTACTCCTCAAATGAATTTCTTCATTATTGTAAGCAAAATGGGATAAAAAGGCGGTTCACCACTTGCCTACACCCCATGACGAACGGTGTGGGTGAGAGAAAGAACCGCACCCTTGTTGAAATGGCACGAACAATGCTTCGGGCAAAACATCTCACAAACGGCTATTGGGCGGATGCAGTGAGAACAAGTGCATATATTCTAAATAGAAGTCCGACTTCTAGTTTAGATGGTATCACTCCTTATGAAGGATGGTACGGTAAGAAACCAAATGTCAAACATTTCAGAGTATTTGGTTCTTTAGCATATGCACACATTCCTGAGGAGAATAGAAAGAAGCTTGATCCAAAGAGTCAAGCATGTGTTTTTGTAGGGTATTGTGATTCAACCAAAGGGTATAGATTGTACAATCCCACGACACATAAAATCATTATCTCCAGGGATGTAATTTTTGATGAAGGGGGAGAATGGGGTCATAAAAAATTTGTTGATTTTGACTCTAATTCGGACAGTTCTACATTAGTACCTCCCACATTGGTACAACCCAAGAAAAGCAGTGTAAAAAGTCCTCCTCCACAAATTCCACATCAGGAAACTTCATCAAGTACATCAAGTGGTACACCAAGTCCAAGAAGGAATTTGTTGGCACCCCCAAATTCTCCAAAATGATTTCAAAGATCTGTAAGCGCTCCAAGCCCGATGGATATTGATTCGGTTTCTCAAAGGAAAGAGACAAATAGAGGAAAGCGCATACTGCAGAGTCATCCATCTACTCAAATGTTGGATAGGAATTTCCAACAAAGATACACTAGGAGTCAAGCTAGTGAGATGGATGACATTTTGTCAAGACTTGAAAATCTTCAAATGTCAGGGGATGATGAGTCTCATGAACCAAGGGGTGATGTAGTCAATTATGCTTTGTTGGCTGCTTGCACAGCTAGAACCTTCTAGCTATGAAAAAGCATGCATTGAAAATATATGGCAAGATGCCATGGAAGAGGAAATATCCTCAATTAAAAAGAATGATACTTGGGAGCTTGTGAAGCTTCCCAAGGGAAAAAAATGTGTTGGATGTAAATGGGTCTATAAGACCAAATTCAATGCTGATGGGAGCATTGAAAGGCACAAGGCGAGATTAGTAGCTAAAGGTTTTACTCAGAAATATGGAATAGATTATGAGGAAACCTTTGCTCCAGTTGCTCGACAAGAAACAATTAGAACTGTTCTTTCCTTGGCAGCCCATAAAGGATGGAAAATTCAACACATGGATGTGAAAAGTGCATTTTTAAATGGATACCTGACAGAAGAGGTGTATGTTCAACAACCTCAAGGTTTCCAAGAACCAGGAAAAGAGAACCTTGTTTATAAATTGAAAAAAGCACTTTATGGCCTCAAGCAAGCACCAAGAGCATGGTACTCACGAATTGATGGCTATTTCAGCAAATATGGTTTCACAAAAAGCAAGAGTGAACCAACATTATACTACCTAAAAAATGGAGTAGATATCCTCATAGTTTGTTTATATGTGGATGATCTAATATTCATGGGTAGTAATGATAAAATGAATATGGAGTTCAAAAACTCCATGATGAATCAGTTTGAGATGAAGGATCTCGGATTAATGAGATACTTTCTAGGAATGGAAGTACATCAATCAAAGAATGGGATCTTCATATGTCAACAAAAATATGCTCATGACATGATCAAGAAATTTGCTATGCAGCGAGTGCAAATCAGTTGCAACACCAAGCTGGACATGGAATCCAGCTAAGCAAAGAAGATGGAGCACCAAAAGTTGACTTGACCAATTACGGAAGCATGGTTGGGAGTTTAATGTTTCTCACCAACACTAGGCCAGATATACAGTATGTTGTTTCTCTTGTATCACGATATATGGCATGCCCATCCGAGCTGCATCTTCAAGCAACCAAACGAATTTTACGATATGTAAAAGGTACATTGGATTTTGGAATCCATTACCACAAGTCTAACTCTATGAAGTTATTTGGTTATAGTGACGACGATTGGGGCGGTAATATAGATGACAAAAAATCTACATCGAGGAAGCTGTTTTAGTCTAGGTTCAGGACTAATAACTTGGAGTTCCAAGAAGCAATCTGTTGTAGCATTATCATCTACAGAAGCTGAGTACATAGCCATTACTCATGCCAGTACTCAGATCCTCTGGTTGAGGAAAATCCTTGAAGAGATTGGCAAAAAACAAATTGGTCCAACCAAACTGAATTGTGATAATATTAGTGCCATACAGTTGGCATATAATCCGATCCACCACAAAAGGTCAAAACATTTTGATATGAAGTATCACTTCATAAGAGATATGGTGGAACAATGAGACAGTTGAGCTTCAATATTGTAGCACTTTGGATAATCTAGTAGACATCTTCACCAAAGGCATGGCTAAAGCTCAATTTATAAAGCTGAGAGACTATATAGTTAGTCCTCTCAACTTTAAGGGGAGAATGTTGGAAATTACCATTAGTAAAAGGTTAAAAATTTGATTTTTAACTGGGGTAAAGGTAACTTACCTTTTACCTTACCTAGACGGCAGCGGACGGCAGCATTTGGGCGGCAAGAGAATTCCTTCCATCCTTCTTTTCCCCCAATTTCTCCTTTCTCCCTTTCTTTCTCGAATAGGTTATTTACCGCCTATTTAATCTATGTAACCTAAGTTTGAAGGTTAATGCAATAATTCCTTTTTCCGTAATCACTCACCTTTCACACTCATGAAACCAAAATTCCTCAAACCTGTCAAAAATCAGCTTCAAGGAAACAAGGAGGAAACCCTACAAGAATTCAGCAGTAAAAATACTAGAGGCCCCAAAGCCACGAAAGGAATTGAAATCCTACAAGACTCACCACCTCTAAACCAAAGAGTAGAGTCACAATATGAAGCACATGGTTCCCTCCTAGACCAAAAGGATACTGTGTAAAACTGCTCAAGAAGCAAAAAAACCTCAGACCCAGCCATTCGCAACTGAAGATCCTCAACTAGCAAATGTCAAAAAAGGAAGACTTCCCAAAAAATCCTGAGAAAAAAAACCCCAGGAAAAGTCCCAGGGAAAAACCTGAACACAACCCAGAACCCAGGCACCCGAAGGAAAAAGGAACAGTGGAACAGAAAATGGGACATAAGTTTTCCCACCTTAGGGCAAGGAAAGGGGTAGAACAATGGATCAAGGATCTCCCCCCAAAGGAGATCATCTACAACACCTTCCTTCCATGAAGGAAGGGAAATTATGCCAAGGAAACTGGAAAGGAACAGAATTCTGGGACTTCCTATTTTGCTTTAAAGTAGCAATCTTCTATTCTCCATAAAAGGTTAAACATTATGCTTTTGCTCAAGGCAATCTCCTAATACCTTTCTTCCAATGTATTTTTGACTCATCTTTTTAATAAAAATTTTCTTTAGATTGCTTCTTATTTCTAGCAATCAAATTTTGTCTAGCTTCACTTGTTCAATGATTGGAATCAACTCTTGCAAATCAAATTGCAAATTTTGGGTACAATCGACTTGTTTCTCTTTATCTTCTACAACTTTTCTTTTAAAAAAAATTGTGCCTTTAAATTCTTCTCACATAGAGTGAGGATGTGTGTGGATCTGATACCATTGATGGATTTTTAGCCAAATTAAATCATAGGTCCTGATATCTAGGATCAAATATAAACCATATAAATTATATGAAGGCTCATTTACATAATAATATCAATATCAATGAATATAACACAACAATAATATCAACACAATAAACTTAATATTACTGATAAGTCAAATATACAAGATCATTTTGGTAATTTTTCTTCAATACAATCCATGGAGCTTTTTCTCCATAATATAACTTTAAATTTTACCTTTCAATCCTTTGACTATTGCTCTCCTCATATATCCAAAATATGCATCCTTTTCTATTCCTCACATATGATAAACCTCTCATGTCTCTTCATATTACATCTTGACACATATCATGTGTCTCTTCACTTGTATACATGACACCTACACACGACTCTTGACTTCCTTATATGACACATACTTTAGGGAAATATAAATCACTCACTCTAATATAAGAACTCACATCCTAGTATAATATTACAATAGTACAAATGTACCATGCGGGTACTTTTTTTAATGATTTTCCATAGGATTTTATGAGGGGTACCGATCCCCTCATACTGAGTGGGGTTTGAACCTTGGACCTATAAAAGAGAGGCCAAAGCCCTTACCACTACAATACCATGGGGTACTTTCACAACTACCAAATAATGTAATATTCTCCAATATGATGTACATAAAAAATCAATACACACACATGTTTATGGACCCATGTGTTCTTTATGTGATGGTTTATGTTATATGTCTAATTGTCTTGTGATTTTATGTTATGTGTGATGAGTCATTATGATAAATTATGGGTAATTATATGATGATTAACTATAAATTTGGATGAGTAATGCATGATTTATTATGATTAAATGTAATGATATAATGACTAGAGAATATTAGATGTTATTTATTGGATAAGATGATTTGGATAAGGGATTACTTGGTTGATTTTATATGATTAGCTTGAGATAGATGATGATAGATGGAGATAGATGTATGATTAAGAAGTTATGTGACCAAGGGACTTTGGATAGTTCCATGCAACACTGCTATAGTACAGCTATATGCAACTATGTACATATATAGATTTGTTGAGAGGGACTTTAGGTTAGATGAAAGAGTTTTCCAAGGGGACTTTAGCTATCATATGATATATGTATAGTTATGTACAACTATATACAAATATTTTTCCAAGGGAACTTTAATAAATTTTCCTAGGGGGCTTTAGCTAGCTTGCCTAAGGTGATATTAGTTAGATCTAAGATTTACCCAAGGGACTTCAGTTAGCTTTAAAATTTTCCCAGTGGGATTTTATTTAGATTGCCTAGGGAGAATTTTGTTAGCTTTAAGATTTTCCCAAGGGGGATTTATTTAGATTTGAGACACCCCCAAGGGGACTTTAGTTAGCTTTAAAATGATACAAAATATGTACATACAAATATGAAAACTCTTTTATAAGCCCTATATTTGTAAAGGATTGTCAAATTTAGATTATTTTTGGACCACTTTGTGTGAAATTTGAAGATCTTTAAAATGAGTGGTCATATGAAGTAATCTAAAAAATATTGAGGGAGACACGACCCTATAAAATTAGCTATCCAAAACAAGGGTAGTGATGATTTTTTAAGTCGTAAATGGATTATGGGAGGAGAAATGGAGGGTTAGAGCTTTAGTTAGGCAATACATTCTGTTTGGGCATAGAATGTTTTAGCTATGTTTCTTTTTCCCTTCTTTGTCTTAGAGTTTTTTCTTGCAAATTATTATAATATTTTTTTTAAATATTATATTTGTTATAGGTTATTTTGGTAAATTTTAGTAGATTTTGAGTCCTATTTTCCTTTCTATAGATTGATTTATAGCTTAATCCTTAGAATCATATCTAGTAATAGAGGTTTGTGATAAAACCATAAAAGATCAATCCTTGCTACACAAAGATAGGGTGATTTTTGGTAAATTTAATGGGTATTGGCCAGGGGCTTCAGCCTTGAGAAAATTGATTGATATAAGCTAGAAGTCTCCAGGAGTGATTCTACCATTTCTTCCCAAAGATTTCTTCCTAGCTATTTTTTTCTAGGGAAGAAAGAGATAGAATCTTAAAAGTGGGTCCTTGGTTTTTGGGAAGAGTAGAACTCTTCCTTACCCGTTGGTATGAAGGCTTTTCATATGAAAATGTAAATCTATCCCTAGTACCAGTTTGGGGTTAGGATGAGTGGGTTTCCCATTGATTTTTTGGAAATGGATACTTTCAAGGCAATAGAAAACACTCTTAGATAATTTCTTGACATTTCATAAACTACACAATATGGATTCTTGGCTATGTATGCTTGGATATTAGTCATGATTAATATAAGTAAACCTTTACTAGAATTAATCATTCTTAAGTATGGGGATAATAGGTGAATTCAAATCATAGATTATGAAAACATATATTTTAGATGTATAATATTTCATGAGGTGGGGTATATTGAGATATCATTCCCTAAGAAGAGTCCAATAAAATCATATGTAGAAAACCGCAAGAAAAACTTACAAATGGATATGGATGAGGATGGTTTTCAACTTTAAAAAAATAGAAATATATAAATAAAATCAAATTTACAATGGAGACCAATAAGGAAGGATATTGGAAGAAATATGAACTATTTTGAGGTTTTAGCCTATGAAGAAAAAGTAGATCAAAACTTAGAGGACATAGTACAACAAGTTCAATATATTAACAAGGAATTATGTATTCAGTATAATCTTGATTTAGGGATAAACATTCTCAATGAACCTAAAGAATGTGTCAAATCAGATTTTGAAGACTCTATTGAGGTACCATGCTCCATTCAAGAGAATAAAAATGGTAAATAAAATGCAATGTTAGATTTTAATACATCTACCATTGATAAGGAAATACCAAAATTATCAAGATAAGTCAAAAGCTTCCATAGTAGATCTAGAAGAGGATAAATCTGAGGAAAAAGAAAGTTGTGAAAGAACATTAAGAGATAGAATAATGATACCTAATCCTGATACAAGCAATGAAAAAAGAGGAAAAGCCTAAAATTATCAAGTGAGATCCAGGGAAGCAAGAGAAAACATAGAGAAAGGAACACAAACTACATTGGTTGAACTTCTCTTTACCAAACAACAAAATGATATTGGTAATTTATAGGTGGGGCAACTAGACCCAAATAAGATATGATTATCATCTCATGGAATATAAGGGGTGTTAATGCCCCCTCAAAGCATAGGTGTATTAGGGACATCTATATAAGTAATAATCTTGATATCCTTTATATCTAGAAAACTAAAATGACAAAAGAAAAGTTTCCAAAACTATGAAAGAAATATGGATGAGATGTGAATGGGATGCTATAGATTCTAAAGGAGTGAAAGGGGTAATTATAACTTTTTTGAATCCTATTAGAATCTCCTGTGTAACCATTCATAAAATTAGGCATTTAATAGCCTCTTTAGTCACATGCTTCTTTAATTTGTTTCATCTTTATCATTATCTATGGACCTGTAACTTAGTCAAGTAGATTAGAATTTTAGAGTGGGATTCAAGACTTTATGAGAAGTAAAGACCAAGTAAGTTGACCAAGATAGATAAAAAATTTTGGGGAATTAGGAAACTAACCCAAAGTATGAGAGATTTCTCAACTTTTATTCAAAACAATAATCTATGGGAGGTTGATTTTGAAGAAGACAACAATACATGGACAAACAATAAGAGAGGCCAGAACCTAATAGCAAAAAAAATAGACATATGCATTCTCATATATCATTGGCTAGATGAAGGGACTTGTGCTAAAATAAATATGTTGACAAGGATTGGTTTCGATCACTGGCCAATAAAAGTTAAAATGATGGTAAGTGAATTCAAAATTATATCATATTTTGAATATGAGTAGATGTAGGAAGACCATCCTCAATTTATTGATATGATAGCACAAACATGAAAATATTTAGGAAGTGGTGGACTATATACGCTTCCAAAACAAAATAAATCAATGACATCTAGATTAAAAGAATGGAACAAGAACACTTTTGGAAATATTTTTGAGAATAAAGAACTCAAATATAAACTTTTAAAATTCCAAAAAGGTGATCATAATAATATAAGCTTTGAGGAAATGGAGTTACTTGGTGAATATCATAATATTTTGAGTAAGGAAGAGAAATTTTGGAGATTAAAATCAAGACAGACTTGGTTAAAAGGAGATAAAAACATAAAAAAATTCATAGGATGGCAATAGTACAAAGAATAACATCTAGAATTAATAGAACTAAATTAGTAGAAGGTGTTTGGATTGAAAACCAAAGTGAATTTAGAAATGAGGTAAGGTTTTTTTATTAGAATATTCTAGTATCAAAGGAGCTTTAAGTTCTTAATGATGAACTTCTATAAGTTCCTTTAGTTATAATCGATGAAGACAATAGGAAACTAATGGAGTCTATTACTCTAGAAGAAGTTCATCTAGTTGTTTTATCTTTTAATAAGGATAAATTCCCAGATCTATATGGGATATTTGTAGCATTCTATCAACATAATTATGATTTAGTGAATTATGTTTCATTGGTGGTAGTGGAACAGTCTAGGGTAAAACAATACATACCTTGTAAAATAAATGCAACATATCTTACCCTGATTCCAAAAAATAAGGATGCAAAATTGTTTTATTTGACCCATAAGCTTATGTAATATGGCATATAAGATTATTTCCAAAGTTATGGAGAATCAGTTAAGACCATTGTTAGACAAAATTATCTTAGAAGAGCAAGGAGGATTTATGAAAGGGAGACATATTCTAGACAAGATCATAGTAGCTCATGAAGTTATGCATTCAAAAAAATTAAGAAAAGAGAAGACAATGATCTTAAAACTTGATATGAGTAAGGCTTATGATAGGATTAAATGGGATTTTGTTTTGCAGTATTAGAAAAGTTTGGTTTTGGGAAGAAATGGATCAGGTGGATTAAAGCTTGTGTCTCTACAGTTTTATATTCGATGTTGGTCAATGGGTTAGTAACATAATAATTTAAATATAAGAGAGACCATAAACAAGGAGATACTCTATCACCATATATTTTGATTATTATGGTAGATATTTTGGGTAGTAACTTGAATAAGGCTTACAAAAATGGGCTTATAAGTGGACTTAAGGCTAGTAATAAAATCAACAACATCATCCACCAACATTTTGTAGATGATACAACCCTTTTTGGTAGGGCAAGGATAAACAAGGCCAAAGATTTGAATAACTTATTAAAGGAATATGAAAGAGCATCAGGTCAAAAATTTAATAGGAAAAAATTCAAAATTTACTTCTTAAATACCCAACTAAAATCAAAGTAGGTATGTGCTCGTTACATCAAATGGAGAAGGCAATTTACCAACAACTTATCTAGGGATGTCCTTATTTGAGGGGAGAATGAAGATAGAATTATGGAATCTAGTTATAAGTAAAGTTTATAATAAACTACCATCATGGAAATGGAGATGGTTATCATTAGTAGGAAGAGTACATCTAATTAAATTAGTCTTACAAGCCATTCCAACATATTATATGTCCTTGTATACTATGCCAAAATCGATAGAAAAAGTTTAATCTATATTATGCGGTAATTTTTATGGTAAATATTACATGATAAAAGGAAAATTCCTTTGGTGAAATGGAGCAAGGTGTGTGATGATAAAACTATGGGAGGTCTCGGTTTAATAGTTCTTACGAATGCAAACTTAGCTATTAGGGGAAATGTAATTTGGAGATTATACAAAGAGATTCAAAGACAATGGGAAATAATTCTTCTATGTGTGCTGAGCCCAATGACCCAAGCTTAATATTTATTGCATTCTCTCTACCAAATGGTTTTACACTATGGAATGGTTTTTTGAAAAATCAATTGATCTAGTGATTAAAGGTTTAATATGGGTGATGGGTATTGGAGAGTAAATTTCTATTTGGATGGATACTTGGTGTGATAAAAAAACACTCAATCTAGATCCAATTTTGAAACCATGGATGAGATTACTTCAAGATAAATATACTGATAGGGTTTCAAACATTTTGTACAAGGATCGGGAAATAAGATTCAAATGGAAAGAAATTTTTTTTACAAGTATACAAGACATTGATGCTAGGAGGTAGTTGAGTAGAAAGATCACAATAGTTATTATTCTGAGGGGAGCCAAGGATAAGTTGATTTGGGAGTTGAATAGCTCAAGAGAATACACAAAAATAAGTGGATATAATAAAAAAACCATTAAAATAGGAATATCATAAGAATATGGAGAGATAATTGGGAGAGTCAGAGCATTCCTAAAGTCAATTTTTTTTTGGCTAGTAGGTCATAGAAGAATTTTATAGTGGGATAACCTTATGAAAATGGGTTTTCATGAGCCCTCAAAATGTGTTCTTTTAAAATGAAGGAGAGTATATACCATCTCTTGGGACACTGCTCAATAGTCTAGAAACTATGGCAATGGATTCTTAATATATTTAGTAAATGCATGGTGATGAATGGTAGAATCAAGGAATGGTTAAAGTAATGGCAAAGAACTTTTAAAAGTGACACTTCACAAAAAAACTTGAATATATCAAAAGATACAATACTTTGGAATATTTGGCTAGAAAGGAATAGAAGAATATTTAAAGGAAATGAAAGTGGTTTAGAGGTAATGAAAAGGAATATTTGTTTAGCCATAGAAGATTGTAAACCAACCCTATCAACTCACCCTATCCCTAATATAGAAGTAGAGAGCCTTGATAGATGGATTAAAGCCATAAAATGGAATTATGTTGGGGATATGATAAACAAAAAGAAGGAAAAGAATAGAAATTGTAAACCAATAGATGTGGAGTTGATCAAATTGAATTTTGATGGAGTGTCTAAAGGAAATTCAGGACCAGCAGGAAGAGGAGAAATAATTAGAAATAATAAAGGATATATTTTGTATTATTACGCTTTTAATAGTGGATTTAAGACAAATAATGAAGTTGAAATTTGGGCAACTTTGGAAGGGTTAAAAATATGCAAACAAATAAACTAGAACAAATTAGAAATGCAAGGTGATTCCCTCATAGTAATAAATGTAATTTTGAGGAAAGCAAAGGCTCCATGGAACATGCAAGAGATAATTGTAGAAATTCAAGACATTGCTATAGAGTTTGAAGAAATCATGTTTACACATACATTAAAGAAGGAAACAAATGTGCAAATAGGATAGCCAATAGAGGGGTTTTACTTGAGGATGATGAAGTTAAATTCCTTTTTCCTTGGCTAGAGGAAGTAGTAAGTTTAGCTAAAACTAAGAAGAAAATGTTGACTACCTAAATCAAATAATGATTATGATTTACTTTAATGTTTTCCATTGGTAGTATATGCTTTCTTTCATAGCATTAATGTGCTTTCATATTTACTATTTATTACAATTTTTGTGGTTGCACTTGTGCTTCAGGAAGGAAACTAGCAATCTAAATTTGGGAAAGTAGTCTATGATAGTGCAATGTTTTGGAAATATTACTCTACTAAGAAGCAATACATATATAATAGAGGTGAATTTTTAGTATTATGAAGGTTGTTGTGGGAAAATATCAAGAAGTATGTTGAACTTGGAATATTTTTATTCATACAAAAATTTGAAAATTTTCCAAAAAATAAAAAACAAGAATTCAAACATTTTATGTAAAATGATGTAGGTTTCTAGCTATAGCAACTAAATTGAGATGAGAATTGAATATATGTATAAAATCTCATGCTCTAAAGAATAGAGTTGTGATTTTTCAAGGAGGGGGACTCGAGTACAACCCCTTGTTGTACAAAAAAAAATATATACAAATATGCAATAATAAAGATAAAACGATTTTCCTCTAGGGGGGACTTTAAAATATACAAAAGATAATCATATATATTATTTTGGATGGCCCTAGGAAAATTTCGAATGATCATTTTTTTATTTTTATTTTTAATTTGTAAAGGATATTTATAATTAAATAAACACTTAAAGAACTTCTACTTTTCCAAAAGGACTTCTGATTTAGCTTTGCCTAGAGGGTTTGTGATATTGATTTTTCTATAGGATGTGTGATTCAGCATTATCTAGAAGAAATTTAATTTTGATTTGGTAGATTTTCCTTTAAATAAATTCTTAAATGACTTTTGATCTAATTGATAAACCTCATAAAGAAATACCATAGATGATTTTTTATTAGAGATTGATGGTAAAATGGATTATCCCTTGAAGTGGGAGGAAGAATCCAATATCAACATATTTCCCCAATGTTATCGAGAATAATTTTAATTTTTTTTTAGTAGATTTTCCTTTAAACAAATGCTTAAAGGACTTTTTATCTAATTGATTTACCTCATAAAGAAATACCATACATGATTTTTTATTAGAGATTGATGGTACAATGGATTATCCCTTGAAGTGGGAGGAAGAATCCAATATCAACATATTTCCCCAATGTTATCGAGAAGAATTTTAATTTTATTTTAGTAGATTTTCCTTTAAACAAATGCTTAAAGGACTTTTGATCTAATTGATTTACCTCATAAATAAATACCATAGATGATTTTTTATTAGATATTGATGGTACAATGGATTATCCCTTGAAGTGGGAGGAAGAATCCAATATCAACATATTTCTCCAATGTTATCGAGAAGAATTTTAATTTTTTTTTAGTAGATTTTCCTTTAAACAAATGCTTAAAGGACTTTTGATCTAATTGATTTACCTCATAATGAAATACCATAGATTATTTTTTATTAGATATTGATGGTATAATGGATTATCCTTGAAGTGGGAGGAAGAATACAATATCAACATATTTCCCCAATGTATGGTTATAGATAAGATATAATATGATTGACCTTTCCATCATCACTTACAAACCTCATAGTATTCATCATGTGGAAAGAGATTAGTGAGATAGAAGATTGAAGAGGTTGATATTTTGATCTGATTGACCTTGCCATCAACACTTATGAACCTTGTAGTATTCATCATGCGACAAGGGGGTTTGAAGATAGAAAAAGAGATGAAGATAAAGCTCAAGATAAATAAAAAGAGAGGAATTCCAAGAGAGAATTATGTGAATAATAATTAATTCTCAATATGGGATTGAGAGGATTCACTTGCATCAATCACCTAGTAAAATCTAAATAAATTGCCTTAATTAGGATCGTCAATTGCATGCCATCATGGATTTCGAACTCAATATGCAATAGGTAGGCAAGTAAAGGAAAGAACATGCATATAGGTAGATATGAAGGCATATAGATGCAAGCAAGAAACAATAGGCAACTAAAATAAAATAGGTAGATGATGCAAACTCGGATATAATATCATTTAATATGCATTATATTCATTGGTTATTTAAGTTATTTTTCTTCAAGTGTGGTGAGGTGATAAACACTTGATTCATACTTGGTGGTCATGATGTATGGACCTATGCAATTAGGCTCAAGTTTACCTTTGAGCTTGGTTTTGGGATTTATGTTTTTATGATTCTCTTTCAGGATAAAATCACCAACTTCAAAGGATTGAGATTGTACCTTTTTGTTATAGGCACATTAAAGCCTTTATTGGTAGACCCTCAAGTTCTCTAGGATGTGGATCTAATTTTCATCAAGTAGATTTATATAGATGATATGAGCAATATGATATCCATCTCTAATAGATGTGCCTTGTAGAAAAATGCATAAGGACATAATCTCTAGCTCAAAGACAAATATTGTTTTGGTTTTATAGACGAAAATGTAGTGCATTATTCCAATGGGAGTTCTAACACTAGTGCAATATACACATAAGTATGGATATGACTAGAGATACCAATATCTTCTAGTTTTATTGACAAGCTTCTTGAGGATTTTAACAAGAGTTTTGTTAGAACCTTCAGCTTGGTCATTGCCTTGAGGATAATAAAGCATGATCATTTATGCTATATATTTTATTTAGCATAATTTTTCTAGACATCCTTGTTCTTGAAGGGTGTTCCATTATTAGATATTAGCATAGAAGAGATGCCATAATAGCTATGCATCTTGTTAAGGATTAACTTGAAGACTTTGATTCTAGTGATTAATGATAATTTCATATTTAACCCATTTGGTGAATTATTTAGTAGTTATAATTAATTTATGTCCATCAGATGACATGGGGTTTAACTTCCCAATAATTTCTAATCCTCAAATGGAGAAGTTACATAGAGAGGTTAAGGATTTGAGGTCTTAGGATGGTGTGTATAAGTTTATCATGATTTTAACACATATCACACCTCTTGACATGGTTACATAAGTCCTTTTCCATGGAGGGCCAATAATAACCCATCATAGGAATTTCTTGGCAATGGAAACTTTGCTAAAGTGGTCACCACATGATCTATCATGGGCCTCTTTGATAACTACTTGGGATTTAGTTGAGTCAAAACACCTAAGATAATACCATCAAGAGCATGGTAGTATCAAATATTACAATGGTGATATACCTACAAGCACATTGCCTAAGGTTTTTGCACTCGTTACATTTCAAACCATTTAATGTGTTATCCTTAAGATAAAAAAAAAATTTCTTATTCCAAGGATCAAGGGATGAAACTACTACAAAATATATTCCTAGAGGAATTTGGTTAGGTTCTAGGGTTGAAGGTTCTATGATGTGTTACATGACAATTGTATCTTGTTTATCATCCAACTCTAAGGAAATAATAGATGTGATCAAGGCCTAACATTGGCATGATATTTATTAGACCTAGGGATAGTGTTGATGGTAACTTTATTGAAATCAGTCATTAGTTTATTGATAATATTTTTATATGACTTAAACTTATCATATTTTGTATGATAGACACCATTGACTTGGTTGACTACTATTTAAGAGTACCCAAATATAGAAATGATTCTAAACTAGAGAGCTAATGCTACATATAGTCCTAGGATAAGGTCTCAATCCTCAAATAAAAGTAAGCTTAAAGGATAGAGGGATCAACTATTTTTTAGAAGTGGCCAAGATGAATCCTACACCCACTTCTTTGACACATCTAGCACCATTAAAGTATAGGGTCCAAAATTCAAGTTCATCTACTTCAAGGTAAAAGACTGGCTCATTAGAAAAGTCCATCACTAAGGGATGGTTGGCTTCTAAAGGTATGGTTTTTAGTTGTTCAATGATGACCTAACCTCTTATAAACTTTGCTTTGACAAACTCAAGATTGAATTTGCTAAGTGCAATGACCCACTTAGTATTTCATCCCAAAATATGAGGCTTGGACATGAAATAATGTAAGGGATCAACATTTGCAATGACAAAGGTATTATGGTTAAGCATATAATACCTAAGCCTCTAAGAGGTAACACTACATTTAGGTAAAACTTCTCTAAGGGTGTATATCAAACTTTGTAATTGACCAAAAAAAATTTGATGTATAAGATACCTCTTTTTCTATGTTGGTCATTGTACTCCACCAACAAATATCGTAAGGTATGGTTGATGGCTACTATGTATAGCAACAAGGACCTACATGATTAGGTAGGACAAGGATAGGTAGGGACAAAAGGGAAGTATTAAGAGCATTGAATGAAACTTGATAGTCAAAATCCTAGTCAAAGACCTCATCCTTCGTTGAAATCTTGGTGAAGGTTAACACTTATTGGCTAGCTGGGAGATAAATCTCTAGATGATTTAAATTTTTCTTTGAAGGATCCTAAGCTAAGTCAAATTTTGAAGACATGGCATATCAACTATAGTTGATATTTTATCAAGACCAAATTTTATGTCACATTGAGATATAATGAATCCTAATAGTTTTCTTGATGCAATTTAATGATGCACTTTTAAGGCTTTAGGCATATTTTTACTCCCTTAGCCACTCAAAAATGCATCTTATATCTCAAACATGATCTTCTTGTTTTAAATATTTATTGAGAAGGTCATCTACATAGTCCTCCATAATTTCATGCATTATGTTATAAATATTTATGTGATGGCTCTTGGATAGGTAGATCTTGCATTCTTAATCCCAATGACATGACTTTATAGAATAAGTTTCTTCATGGGGTGGTGAAAGTTGTTTGGATTTGTTCTCAAGAGAAATTTTGATCTGATTATATTATGAGAATCCATCCATCAAAGACAACATTTCACATCCTATAGTAAACTCAATAATCATGTCAATATTGGGTAGAGAAATGTTATCTTTGGAACATGGTTTATTTATGTCTTGAAATTTGGAGCATACTCTAGTGCTACCTATTTTTCTTGGTGATAAGAGAAACATAGGATATTTATTCATGGTAGTCAATGGATTTGATAAATCTAATATTGAGGAGTTTTTCAAGCTCCTGTTTGACTAGCAATGTAACTTTGGATGCATTTTCCATAATTTCTATTTTACAAGTTTTGTATTAGGAGTGATGACTAGATAATGGATAACTAGGGATGGATCAAGTCCATGCATATCAAAGTAACACCAAGCAAATATGTTTTTAAACTCTATCAAGAGCTTATTGTATTCTTCATGCTCAATCATGGTCAAGACCTTACCTAGATTAAGGATCTTGGAATCTTTTGGAGTCCAATATCGATGTCCATGATTTTATCAATCAAAATTTAAGATTCATAATCCAATTGAGGGGAAGCTAGTAGCACTTCTAGGCTCTCTAGATATATAGGATATAAGGTTGAATGATCATTATCAGTTGGCTATGAGATAATAAATTTATTGATATGGGAAAAATATCCACCAAAATAGAAGTCATTTTGTGCTAAATAGTCCAAGGAACCATCTTGGGGAGTATTGTTTAGGATGTCCTCTAATTCATAGTTATTTTCATTAGAAACCAACTTAGGATAGGCTAAGGTTAGAATATTTACATTGAAAAATTGGGTAAATTTGTTGAAGCTTCGATCCATGAGGAGTTATGACCCATACTCCTCCTCCTCATAATCTAATTTGTTAAAAAAATTTATGTCACCACAAGATGTCCTATCAGGATGGTTAAATTCCCCTTTGTTAGGAGAAGTAGATAAAAGATAACTATGGCTAGGAATATAACCTATCCTACAATATCCCAATCAAGATTTGGTCTATAGGGACTCTTTTATGTCCTACTTATATAGGCCTAATCCTTCACCTTGATATCCCATATTATAAAGTATCTACTTAGGGATGGGATATGAGTTTGATGAGAAGAATAAGTGTACTATCCTTCAATTGAGTAGGGGTCACTACAATAGAATTTCTCCTTGTTGGCAATACTAGTGCAAATGAAGTAGCAACTTATTATTTGCACTATTGTACCCTTACTGCTAGAGGGCAAACCTAAGGTTCAAGGTGATGGAGGGAGCTTGGTTGGGTCTAAAACAGATTAAGTATTATCTAGTTTGTTTGTTTTTTTGGTTACATAGGAGAGTTTGTTATTATTATGATGATTAGATTGGTATTTTTATCCTTAAATTCATTGTTAGATTTCTTACTTAATGTGAGATACCTTAATACATTAGTGATAGGATATTGAAAAGAAGATGATAGTTCAAAAGATGAATTGAGAGAAGGGAAAATATGAGCTTTATGATTTTTACCTCAATCACCTGACAATGGGTGAAAGGTTTGGGGTCAACTAGAATGTGATATATCTTATCCTCGTATTTGTATTTAAGGCACCGATTAAGAGTTGAATAAATGATCTACATCTTGTGGATTCATAGCCTCCTAAGAAGAATTTTATAGGTTAGGTCACATGACATGCCATAGAAGAGAGTATTAAGAGTGCAGGGTGTGACTCGAAGGGGTAATATTATACTACCACTAGTCTCACATTTCCCATTGTTGAAATCCTTGATAACAAGATTAGATTTAGCTAAATTATGTTGGGTTACCCCAAAAAACCTAATGAGTTTCAAGCTACAAATATTCATACCAAAACCATTATTGACTAAGATTTTCTTGATGAAATTATTATCAATATGGCCTATGATGTATAATGGGAGATCTTCAACCATAAATAATTAGGAAATAACATCCTCATAGAATGATATAGTTGTATGGTTAAACCCATTGGATCCTACTATGAAAATAAGATCATTTGGGTTGAGGTCTTAAGGAACAACTTGTTCACTCAAAATTTAAAGATGTCTTGGTGGGCCAAAGAAGACTTGAGAAGTTCAAGAAGGGATATTTTGAATGGGGTTCTCTTAATTTTTTTAACAATTTAAAATCATCCTTAGCCTTAGATCTTGATTGAATTATTAGACAAGGTCCTTTAAGTGGAGAAATTATTTTTCTACTAGGGACCAAGGGAGGTCTTAATGGTTGATTAGATGGTTGATTTTTGTGGTGTTGTCTAGTTACAACATAAAAATGAGAGATATTATTAAAATAATAGAGTGCCTTAACCATACCTTGGTTTAGAGGTGGGATATTCCTACAATGAATATTTTTTTTTTTTTGTATTTACATGGTGGAATCGGTAGCCGCCACAAATCTGGGCAGGCTATCCAACTTTTTATGGCCGCCACAGTATTCTGTGATGTCCACCCTGGAAGCCACCATAGTATTCTATGATGTCCACCCTGGAAGCCGCCACACAGATCTTCGTGCAGTCCACCCCCATTTTATGCTGCTAAAAGCACCAGGAAAGGGACAAGCATTCAGTCCGGTGAGGCCCGAGATTTGAACCTTGGACCTCTGCCCCCTTTATGGGCTTTGGATGAACCAATTGGTCTACACCTCGTACCTTCCTACAATGAATGTTATTTTTTATGTTTTAGTTTTGATTGTGATTAGGCTATAGATTCTAGAATATTCCTGGACCTTGATTGGAATATGATCAAGAGTTAGATCCATTGAGAAAAACTTAGCTATTATTAGTTAGGTCTTGGATCACATTTATAAGACCTATGCATCTATTGGTTGCATGATCTTTGATATGGTGGAAGGAACATTGCTAATTAGGATGAAACAAAAAAACCTCTTCCCTTTTAGATTCAATAGGCTTAACAAGTGGAATATCCATCATTTTAACTTCTACGAGTTATTATAGAATAGCTAAAAGAGGTTCATCCAATTAGGAGCACTTCCTTTCAAGTTTCCATTGTTGGAACTTACTTAAACAATATTTTAAAGGATTATGATAACATTAACATTATTGGTCAGACATGAGTCAATGACTCCATTGCCTTCAATGTGTTTATTCGTGTACTACCCTTTCAGGTTAGGGGAGGAATTATCTTCCTCTTTATGAGACTTGGTCTTCAATTACCCTATTTCTACAAGGGTTGTCTCTAATATCTTGGCCATGTCCATTGCATCTTCAAAGTAAGACATATTGGCCATTTGTAAGTAGAATCCCAATTGTTCATTAAGGTTTCCTATGAATATATCTAGTAGGTCTCTAGGTGGAGGGACATACTACAATCTCCCCACTATGGCTCATCATCTTGCTAAGATGTTGGAAAAAATCATGTCTTTGGACTACTTAAGTTGGTATAGGTCACTAATGGTGACTTTTTTCTCAATGTAGATGGAGAATTGCTTGACATATATTTTGATAAAGTTTCTAAAGTTTTTCAAGGAATGCCTTAGTATTTGGTAATACCATTCCAAAGCATGACCACTAAGGCTCTTAGGGAATATTTTAAGTAGAAATATTTCATCATAAGAAATGTTTCTTCAAGCAGTTATAAACAACCTAAGGTGGTCAAAATGATCCTCCTTCTCCTTATACATTTGAAAATTAAGAGTTAAAAAATTAGGAGGAAAAAGACGACTAGCTATGAAAGGATCTAAGGGTTGGTTACACAAATCATTATATGAAAAATTGTAACTGGATGTAGACCCTTGGATGATAGGTATTTATTGTTTCAATTGATCTAATTAAGAAGTTAAGGCTTGAATTTTAGGAGAAATTGGATTTGATATGCTAAGAGATAGAGGGGATTTTTTGGTGATTGATATAATAAGGATATTTGTATATCTTGGCATATGATATCAAATACAACATCATACAACTTGACCTTGCGATACTTGAGATGTGTATACACCAAAATATAGCCACTTTTCAATCATGTGTATCCTCCAATCATAGCTATCCATTTTATATATATATATATATATATATATATATTTAATATATACATAAATATTAATATTTAATATTTTTATATATAATAAATATATATGTATTTATGTGAATAAATCCTAGCCATCTACCACAACTTAATCTCAGCCATCCATCCATCTCAATCCATGTCACATAATCAAACTTAATATCCACCCTTCCTCATGTTTTAATCTCGACCACCCATTTGGTGTCGTCAAAACCCTAACATGTTCAAGGGAAGGTTAAAAAAGATGAGTCATTTTGATGAATCAAGTGCTTAGCAAGTCTTAGAACATCTAGATTTTCAATCCCTCAAGTTTGAACATTATCCCTCACTACCTCCATCGCATCCCTTATTTCTACCACCGCCAAACCCTCATGAACCAGATCTGGTTTTGCCTCATCTCCATCCACCCTCGAATGCATCCCATGGTTTGCAGAATGCTACTGAGCATTTTTGGAATATTATTGGGCATTCATAGCCATCACTAAATGCCTCCAAGTGTTTCTTGTAGCATATTTGAATTTCGTAAGCCCTTGAATGCTTTTAGAGATTCACGTAACCATCAAATATAGAAGGAGTATACATAAACATTAACAAGGTAAGATATTCATTACATTTTATTTTATATTTTTGTATTCTTTTTTTAGTAAATATTACAACATTTAGGGTTTACTGGTTTTACTATTCAAGGGACCTTATGCAGTGGAGCCCTCGCAAATGCTTTTAACCCTTTTTATGTTTGTTGTTTATAGGTGCAGGAACCATATTTTGGAAGTTTTTGCAGCTAGGATGGTCTCATAGGGATATACAAGCCCACACGCACACTTGTTTGGATCAAGGACGATCCAGAAGACACCAACTATTCATTGAACTAGGGTTTTGAAACCCTATTATCTGTAATCATTGTTTTAAAATAATTTTTAATCACATATTGGGCTACATTCATTGTACAACTCAGAGATCTAACCATATTAATAAATAATATTCATATTGCACATGTTGTGGTGTTATTATGCTTTTGTACTTTATCTTTGTATTGGTGTTGTTCATTTTTTGGTTTACAAAATGGCAATCATGGTGGGACCCCTAAAGGGTACCTCATTATTTATTTACCCTATTCACTGATGTATTTTTTTTTATTTTACAGGGTTCAAAAAGTTTGATCACATGAAAATCATAAAAATGAGGATTTCTGGAGTTGTAGAGTTCAAACAGTGGTCACATGGATACCTTGTAGCATTCAAGGAATGCCCTGTAGAGTTTGGAAAACACATCACAATATTTAGGAGACTCTGGGTGGTTTTTAGCAAAGTGGGGAAGATATATGTAGGCTTCTTGGTAAGCCTGGTTCAAACTCTAACTCAATTTTGTTTTCATTTTCATGCTTTTTAACAGTAAAATCAACAAAAAAACATTCATTTTTTGTTTAAAAAGCAATTACATTTTTCATCTTAGGCATTTACATCTTTCATATAGATTGCATATATATAGAGTAGAATTGCATTCATTCATTCACTGTAGTTCACATTTAATTTAAGATTTATGTTGCTTTATGGTGTTTTATTTACTATGTTGTATGTTGTTTGCATTTGAAATGACAAAAGCATAAGTAGCTGCACATTAGGGTTAAAAGCTTCCATTTTTGCTTTTCTAATTTGGAACAAGGTCATAATACCTAAGTATACTCTCATTTTTTGAATCACTTGATGATTAAGATCTAAAGAACTGGGTAAACTCTCCATTGTTGAAATCACTTGATGATTCAAGGTGGATATTAAGTGGTGTACCCCTAAGTTCTTTTGAGGAGCTTGGTGTTAATTTCCTTGGATTCTAGCTTAGACAAGTGAAATGGTTTTTTTTAGCATTGAATGAACACTATAGATAACATAAATATTAAAATGAATCACACACTTTGCACGTCATGCATTTAACAATAGTGAGTTGGATTTCATCACCAACCATTATTCGAGATTGGTAATGGTGGGCTTCATATCCATCCATCATCTCGCCCATAGAAACCATAGTCACCCATGAGAAAACTTTCTATATTTCATCACCAAAAAGAATCTCATTTACCATCCAGCCTTAGATTCCACCTTGCATAATAGTTTAGGTTAGCACATCAACAACACACAAACCCCACATAAAAAAAAAATTGTTGCAAAACATAGGATTGAATTGCTTGTTTTATTCTATGTGATTTTCCATTACATATTTTATGTACATTCTGCACATTCACCATTCCCATTTGACTCATTAGCTTATGGTTTCAACTCAAATCCAAGCAAAAATTTTTAGTCAAGCCTCCATTATCCAAACCACTTCAAACATGGAGTGTTTCACATCCTTCTCCACCACTTTTGTGGTGAACCCTACAAGTCTAATATAGATAAGTTGTTTTGGTTTATCTGTGGGACCCTCACACGCTGTGTATATCTCAAATTTTGATGTGTTGCACAAATCCATTCATACCCCCATTCTAGATTTTGAGTCATCATCTCCCACCAATATCACATCACCTACATAGACATGGCTAAAGTTGGAACTTTTCTAAGATTCACTAACCATTTTATAGAGCAAATAAACAACCCACCTAGGCATGATCCTTCTTCTCAGTAGGAACTTGTCCACTCACAGCCTTCCAATTTCACTTAGGTGTATACCAACCCTCTTTTTGAGGTATCATATGCACCTTCCCATCACTTATCTATCCCACAACAATTATGTGTTCAAATCACTTCCATTCCATATTTCTATACCACCACCTATGGTAATCTATTGTATGAAGTACATATCAATGTTGCTTCACAAATTCTAGTTTCCATTGCATCCATTGTCCTCCATTCAGTTGCAATCTTTATTACAACCTATCCTCCATCCACTTCATCCATTTTCACCATACCTACAGCATCTACCTCAGATATTACCATACAAAAAACATGGCAACACCTCAATAAATTACTTATGGCTCAGCAAAATGCTCATTTTTATTCCCAATAGCAAATACATGTGGCAAATCTTAAGCCCTGGTTAGTTCCAACCTAGCCCACCTTATTACCCCAATTCCATCATGGGTATCACAATATTCTATGATTTCCATTCCCACACCTCAATTAACTCGCACTCATTTCATTCCCACAAGTTAGCACATTCATAGTCCTCAAACCTTATCTCCATTCCATAATTTGTAGTCATTTCCTCATTAAGCCCAACATCACCAAATTCAATCTAGTCCATTAAATCATCAACATATCATCATACCCCAACATTTCACCACTTCATCTTGACACAATCATCAAGTAATTCAGGTCTTCCACATACCTAGGGAAGATCCTATAGCTTTGAAATAGTATATTGATAGCTTGATACAACACACACCTGGTATGATGAATTAGAAGCCAAATTTAAGATAACTAATCAATAAACCAATTCACTTTTTGGTACCATCATCGCCATATCTAGCAGATGTTACCATACTAAAATTTAATAATTTTAAAGGGACCGAGGACCCTCAAGAGCATGCAAGTACATTCATCACTCATTATTCAGAATTCAAAACCAAGATGCTTTAATGCTCAAAAATTTTCCTCATACATTGGGGGGAGATGTCGTGGAGTGGTATAACCATCTGCCTCATCATAGTATTTATACTTTTGAATAGTTGGTAAACCAAATACTTGAGAGATTTTCCCTCAAATTTCATAAAAAATACATTGTCTAACTTATACAATCTTAAGCAATTTTATGATGAGTCGGTCTATGATTTTGAAAACCATTGGAGGGTTGTTATCACCAAGTTTCCATTCTTCCTACTAATAGAAGAGTTGACTTGATTTTTCACCAAGAGTTACTTAAAACCCATATCCTGTATATCAAGTGGCTCCTCCACCACAACAAATTCAAAACATAGTGCCAACTGTGGAAAATCACCAACATCGACAATTTGTTCGAAAAACTACCATTATACACCTTTAACCAAATCATATACCTCCATATTTCATAGGTTATATGACACAAATCGGGTTGCCTTATCTAATTTCAAACCATATGATCCTACCAAACATAGAAAAATATATAGAGAACATTTATTTTGTCCATACCATTGATAAAATGGGCATTATATTAACGACTGCTACGCATTTAAAGATATAGTGCAAGACTTGATTGACTTAGGGGCCATCAATATTTATAGTCCCTTAGCTCAACAAAATCAAAACCTTGGCATCTATCAAACACCACTTCCTCATCATGAAAATTTGTAATCAACAACAGGAGGATCAAACACCAAGACTCCTAATCAAGTTAATTATGTTCAACAATACCAAGGTTTTGTGGGTGCTATTCATGTAGTCACCCAAGGTCAAAAATACACAACCAATCAATAGAATACACAACAACAAACTATTCAATATTCTATAGCACCATAGGCAAGTGTGTCTCCTCAACCTACCAATTCATCATCACCCATTCAGTTCTCCACCAATTCTTCCCAACAAATTCACATTCCAAGTCATCCATTTCCACCCACTCATCATCCCAATTGTCCACAAATAAAAATCATCTCTCTAAGTAGTTGGCTAACCACTAGCATTAAAATGACTTCAATAAAGCTATCCATTTATGAGCTAATTCAACAATCTCTCTCACATTGTGAGGCATTAATGGAGATTCTAAAATCCATTGAACTTCACTCTCAGGATACTAATACCTTTAATAATTTTATGGAAGAGTTTGCCATTACATTCTACAATTTTGAAATCAAACCAATATTATTAGGCTCATTGGACCCTCCATTACATATCATGGCTCAAATTGATAGGAACCCATTCAAATAAGTTATGATTGATATCGGATCCTCCAGCAATATCATCACCATATTTGCTCTTCAATGTCTTAATCTCCTTCTATATCATGTCACCAAATCCACCTTCACAATGAAAGGATTTAACGATGCTCTCTGTTCCACAGTTGGCACTATAGCTTTACCCATTGAAGTTGAGGTAAAAACATTGCATATAATATTCCGCATATTGGAAGGGTCCATGGTATACAATGTACTCCTTGGATGTCCTTGGATTAGGGAAATGATATGTATCCCCTCTATACTCCATCAATGTTTAAAATATGTACATGAGGGACAAATTAATTGCATACCAATGGATGTTGAACCATTTAAGTATTGCAATTTCATTTCAAATCCCTATGAGTCCACCCTTCCATCCACTCACCTTTTCTTGATCCCATCAACCACACCATCCACTTCTTCATCCAAAAATCCTATTCCTGAGGAACTCCCCATCACTACCCCACATCAAGCTTCTACCTTCATGCCCTCATATTCATCAGCATTGACTACATGTACATGTGGTCAAGCTCAATCTACATTTACCACATAATCAACATCAACATCCTCCATCAATATTCCCTCCACACCATCGCTCATTCATCAAACACATCAACCAAATCCACCTTCATCCACATCAGTCGATGTCTCATAATTCAAATTAACATATTATGAGATGCCATCCACCTCCTCATTCATTTCCACATCATCCCAAGTTGTGGTCCACCTCACTAATCTTGGTATTGGTGAATACATGGTCCAAGACATCATTGTCACACCACTTAGCATTCAAACTGCTAGGGATTACAGTCACCCATATGACCTACCCTTATCCATGTGAGTAGTGTACAACATGGGTTCAATGCCTAATAGTATCAATTTTATGTATGGGAGGGTTGATGCATCATCCAATCCATCTCCTCTAGATGAACCCAAACAACCAATACTTTCCAACATACAACACATGTCAAGTTTTCCATCTCAATACTTTCATTGAGTTAATTGGAAAAGATACATCCTAGGATGACATGAACGGGGAATGCATGATCTCACTGATACTCCATATTGAGAAGCACATGACCATTCAATTTTAGGCTATCACCCTCATTCTTTCACCTCTTCTTTTGAATAAGCTTTTCAAAATATTAATTTGAATTCAGAAGAAGAAATCCATCACCATGATAACTTTGAGGAAGAAATATATGAAGAATATGATGTTATGTCGATAGTTTCTAATGAATCTAATAAGGAATAAAAATCCATCATTCCATTCACTAAATAGGATGAATATTACCTTAGAATATTCTCCATCCATATACCCATATTTCACTTGCTTCTTCCACAAGAGCAATTCGAACCAATTGGTGAACCACCTCCATTTCATTAATCCATCTCACCAGACATTTTCTTGTAATATATGTACATAACATAAAAAAAATCATCATTGCATTACATGTACATGGTTTTTTATTAGTTGCATTTATTTGTGTTGCTCGATGTTGTTCAAGTTCCAGGAGTTCTAGCACCAGTTATAGCAGATAGGATCTGTCCATCCTCCACATTGCCAACCACCATTTTTTGCTAAGTTAAAATAAATCATGTTGACTTATTCACCCCACTCCATAATCCATATGATTTGGCTAAGCTAGTTCCAATTGACATGAGCCTTATTGATATGGATCATACTTCCTCGCCTCCATCCTTTTATAAGGAATTGTTAAGGGCTTCATCCAACTACATTCCTCTATCACTTTCACATTCACCTTCACATTTGTATTTAGATCCTAAGGTTTTATAGGTTGACATATAAGAGGTTGAGTCAGAAGAGTTTGATAACATAATAGATGACATTTGTTTGATCCCAAAATCCCATTAACTTGAGGAAGGTTCTCATATGTCCATTGAAGATACCATCAATGTGAACCTTAGTTTAGACGTAGACAATCCACAAATAATCAAACTTGATAAAATTTTATCTACAGATGAACAAGAGCAATTAATTTATTTCCTCAAGAAAAAGAAGCGTATTTTTGCATGGTCTTACAAATATATGTCTGGTCTTGACCCTAATTTGATTGTCTATAATCTCACCTTGCACTCTGATGCTAAGCTGATCAAACAAAATTTGAGAAAGATGCATCCTGTCATTGCCCTCATGGTCAAATATGAGCTTCAAAAGCTTTTAGATGTGGGTTTCACTATCCCCATTATCTATCCTGAGTGGCTTTTCAACATGGTACCCGTTCGTAAACCTAACGGGGTGATACACATATGCATTGACTTTTGAGACCTTAACAAAGAGTAACCTAAGGATGACTTTTCTCTACGAAACATTGATACTCTTGTCGACAGTTATGTTGGCAATGAAATGCTTTCTCTAATGGATGGTTTTTAAGAATATAACCAGATTAAAATCAATCTTGATGACCAACACAAAATAACATTCACTATACCTTAGGGAACTTTTTGTTACAAGGTGATACCCTTTGTTCTCAAAAATATAGGTGTCACTTATCAACGTGCTATGACATACATCTTACATGATTACATGCATAATATCATCAAATATTATGTGGATGATCTCTTGGAAAAATCCAAAACTTGACAAGAGCACATTGGTGTCATGGAAAAAATATTTGATCGAATTTTAGAGCATAATGTAAGGTTGAACCCCAAAAAGTGTGTCTTTGGTGTCACCTCAAGCAAACTATTAGGATTCATTATCTCCAAAAGATGCATTGAGGTGGACCCAAACAAATTCAAGGTCACCATGGAGATGCCTCTCCCAACAAAATTAAAGGAATTGCATAGTTTACAAGAAAATATCCAATCAATCTGTCGATCCATTGCACGACTTTCTAAAAATGCATGCCATTCAACACCTGTTACAAAAGGGGGTGACATTTTCATGGACAGATGAGTACCAAAAATATTTTTATGATATCAAGCAATACATAGCTTTTCCACTAGTATTAACTCCTCATTCAGGGATCCCCTTCCATATTTATGTTTCAAAAATGGACTTTGCATTAGGGATAATGCTTGCACAAAAGAATGAAAATAATCAAGAGCAAGTTGTCTACTACATTAGTCGAACATTGGTAAGCTATGAAACCAGATATGCTTACATGGAAAAATTGTGCTTAGCAGTGGTTTTTGCCACTAAAAAGCTCAAAAATTACATGCTTAGTTATACCACATATGTCATAGCTCATGAAAATCCTCTACGTTATATGATGTCTCACACTTACAATAACACCTGCACTACAAAATGGATAATGCTTCTCACTGAATTCAATCTTGAGTTTATCAACCAAAAATCCATTAAAGTTAGGTCATAGTTGATTAGCTTGTGGAAGCTCCACTTCCTAGTGATAAACCCTTGATTATTGAGCTCCCAAATGATTTGGTATTCACTATCACTAAACAAGAATAATATTTCATTTCGGAGGAAGATGTTGATATCACACTATTCTTTGATGGTTCTAAGTGTAAAAAATATCAAGGTGTTAGAATCATGTTTCATACACCACAAGGGGTACCTATTCCCTTATCTTTCAAAATTGACTTCCAATGTACAAACAACAATGCAAAGTACGAAGATTTAATCTTAGGTCTTCAAGTAGCCATAGCTATGGGCATAAAGCGTATTAGGATATTTGGTGATTCTCAACTTGTTGTTCGATAAATCAATAAAGAATACCAATGCAAGGAACCTACCATAAAGCTTTACATGAAGTAGCAATGATATTGCTCACTAAATTTGATTGGTATGAAATCAATAGTTTACCACATTCGACTAATAGATTTGTAGATGTGATGGCCTCTCTAGGATCATTGATTCCAAAGAACTTTGTAGGAGAGGTACAACCACTCATTGTCACAACAATCTCTAAATCTGTAATTGTTTGTGTTGAATCTAAAGATGATAAGGATGTTTTCTTTATCCATTCAGAGTTGTATGATCCTTGGTCCAACCAAATATAGCCTTCCTTAAGTTTGGAACACTCTCATCATACATATCATGGATTGCTAAATGCACTTTCAAGCAAATAGTAACTCGTTTTACTTTTTTGGGGGACGTTTTGTATAGACTGGTTATGATGGATTCGTCCTTCATTGTCTCAAGCCTGTAGAGGCACAAAGAGCCATATATGAAGCTCATTATGGTACTTATGATGGTAATTTTATTAGAATAGCCATTACAAAGTGTATTCTATGCATGGGTTACTATTGGCCCACCATGGAACGTGATTATTGCACTTATGTCAAGCATTGTCAACAATGTCAACAGTATGCTAATTTAACTCATGTACCATCACAAGCATTACATTCCATTCAAAGTCTTTGGCCCTTTTCACACTGGAATCTTGATTTGATTAGCAAAATCTTGCCTGCTTCCTCGAGACAACATACATTCATCATTATAGCCACTGAATACTTCACAAATTGGGTTAAGAAAATTCCTCTAAATAGTACAACAAGACCTCGAATTGTGGAGTTTATACTTCATCATATCATCTATCATTTTGTAATTCCATCGAAAATAATCTCTAACAACAATAAATCTTTTAAAAACAACGATGTTCAAGCACTTTGCAAGAAATATAATATCCAACATAGTTTCTCAACTCCTTACTATCCATAGGCAAATGGACAAGTTGAGGCTACCAATAAGACCTTAATTTCTATTCTCAAGAAACTAGTCAAAGAAAATCATTGAGATTGGCATACTCAAACCCCTTGGCATTCTGGGATTATTGAACAAGCATCTGTACGCCTACTGGGGTAACATCATTTTCATTGGTCTATGGATCCGAAGCAATTATGCATATTGAGCTTGAGATCCCCTTATTGTGAATTTCATTGTAGGAATTCATATATGAAAATTCTGCTAGACAGACATATTTTTACCAACTCACACTTGTTGATGTAAGGCAGGTCAATGCTTTAGAGTATTTATGAGTTTATCAAAACTGCCTAAAGCTTGCTTATAATACCAAAGTTCATCTACTTGAATTCCAAGTAGGAGATCTTGTTCTTAAAGAGAATAAAAAAAATACCAATGCATTGCCACACCTTCTTGATAAATTCATGGCTAATTGGCTAGGTCCATACATTATCACTCAAAAAGTGGATAAAGGAACTTATAGGCTTGCCAGTCTAGAGGGAGTTGGAGAGCCTGAACCACTTAACACCATCCACTTGAGAGCATTTTATGCTTATTGTGATATATATATGGCTAATATACAAAAACAACATTGCATTTCAAACATTACATTTTATACTTTGCATTTCACATATTGCATTACACACATTTCATTTCAAAAATTGCATTTCATACATTGCATTCACAACCACCTTCACACATTTTAAGGGTAATTTATTCAATTTAGATAATAATTGGTCCAATAAAGTTTTGTTACCTTAATCAGGGGAATCTTCAAATCATCATCCATCTCATTGCACCATTCCACCATTCCATATTACCATTTTCTAACCACATTTCCATAATCCCTAGGTTTTTTTATCAATCAACCACTCTTAGTGTTTTAAGCAACCTCAAATACATGTTGAGTTTTCTTTAGGACCAAGACACATTTTCACTAAGAAAATATTGAGTTCTAGGATTTGACTCTAACACTCTTGAACCAAACACAAATCACACATATTAAAAATATCTTGTGCCCAAGAGAGATAACACCATAATTGGGTTAAACTTCGAAGCAAAAAGGGTATTCCTTTCTTGTCTCATCATGCACACAGTCCAAAAATAAAAAATAGTGGTTTTCACCAGTATCACAATCATTTCCAAATACAAGAAAGAGTAATAAGGATAGGGTAAAATTATCATCATACTTTGATTGAGATTATAATTCCCCAAAGCTCTAAACTTGTACACATCACACACCACAGATCCTCAAGTTGTAAATATAGAACTACATTTCTAGTCACACAGTTAGGTAGTCTGAATCCCTAAAGCTTAGAGATTAGATTATTGGACTATGGAGTTAATCTCCAATGAGGCTATAGATGCTTGATTGGCGGTGGAGTACACTCATGCATGGTGATACGTATCTCTTGAAGAGATCTCTAACCACACATAAGGACAAGCTAGCTTCCTCATCTTCTCTGTAATAGGTTTCATCTCAATTTATTTAAGATGGGTTAATGAATTCACTTGCACACACATTGGTTCTTGATTGCCTCGAGTCATTACCATACTCATGATTTGGTAAATGAATTCACTACACACACATTTGGTCCTATAGAAATTAAACAGAATTTAGTGAGTTTGTTTGATATCACTAGTATGTTTGAGTCTCTATAAAACAATCATTTATCCATTTTAGTTTTCCATATCAACATCCATATCATTACATGAGTCTTTCATTTCATATACCATAATTTTGGTGCCCCTGATTAAACAAGAATGTTATACATGGTCAAGTAAAATCTAAACTATGAATGATCATTAGTGCTTTAATTCATTTGCATTCACACACATTATCATTTCATTATCATCCATCACACATATACACATGCATTCAGATGCATTCAAATAAAATCATCCACACAAAAACATAACACAAAAGTAAAAGCCATGTCTATATATATATATATATATATATATCGCATATACAATGAATTCCCTAAGGCTATATACAATGGAGCACCGAGGCTCATACATAAAAAGTGCATCTTAGCACTAGCTAATATCTATAAGAGGACCCCTGTGACCTCGAATGAGACCTAGACCTAGAACCTCTATGCCTATAGTAACTATGTCTAACAATCCCAAATACGAAGGATGAGGGTCAATCTAGCAACCCAATGTGGTGTTGCATCAATAGATCCTCTAAATATTGAATGTATCCATATTAGGACTGAAGGCATAGTATGTCATATCTCTGATTATGGTCCCTCTATGCTAGCTCTACCTGGAGCCTCGTAATCCTATCCTTTCCTCCACCTGTAGCTATCTGTACCTCTAACTTCACCCATAGTCGAGCTATCTCTACATCCTGAGCTACTATCTTTGCATCTCGATCTGCCACCATCTACTTAAGCCTTGTCCACTCCTTAATTCTTGCACTAGTGTTATTTTCTAATATAAATTAATAAAACTAGGTTGAATAACACCTGCCTTCAATAAATCTTGCACAAGTTTCTCAATTTTAGTTTTCTATAGGTAGGGATATTGATAAGGCTGAATATTTGGGGGTTGATTTCTAGGAAGAAGTTGTATAGCATAATTGGACTACGGTAGGGAGGCAACCCTTTTGGTTCATCAAATACTTCAGAATGACATGTTAGAAGTTGTAATTCTATCATGTAATTTTGTTCTTTCTTGGTTGATTGAATATTTTTCCATATGGTGAGAACTCACTATTTGTGAGGGGCTTGATTGTATTCCTTTAGGAGTATATATCTGGTTTTCAGTTGTGAATTGCATCCATAATGTCTCAGAATCCCATTGGATTGTCCTGAGTGTTCATAACCATTGCACCCCTAGGACAATATCACATCCTCCTAATGGAAGCGCACGCATATCATATTTTATGTTGTAATCGCCCATGGTGAGCTTAATATTCTAGCACTTCCTTTTATAGGCAATGCTTCCTCCATTACCATTCATGACCTAAAAATTATTATAGGGTTGTATATAAAAATTAGCTTGTTTTACCACACGTGGACCGATGAAATTATGTGTACTGCAAGAGTCAATGAGCATAATGAGGTTTTATCATTTCAAGTATCCTCAAACTTTCATAGTTTGTGGAGACAAAAATCCTATGAGGGCATTCAAAGAAACTTTTGGTGTCTCCTTAGTGCTATCATCGGGTTTATCTAACACTACTTCTACTTTTATCTCATTTCCTTATTCTGTTGAACTACATGGATCTGTTGCATCTAGTAGATATAAATTTTGTGTAACGTATTTATGATTTTACACATATCTCTCTCACAATTATAGCAGAGGTCCTTTGCTCAACGTTCCTTCATTTCCTCAATGTTGAGATGCTTAATTGCTAATGTTCAATTAGGTTTTGGGGTAGGGTAAGTGATTTGTGATTTCCCAATGGGTGTTTTTCCTAATTGACCTTGAACATTGAATTTATCTTCAGCTAATTTTGCCAATCCAATGGTCTGCATCATGGTACTGGGATTGAACATCTATATTTCTAGCCAAATTTCTTATTTTAATCCATTGATGAAATAACTTTAGAAAATAAGGCATCCATCCCTGTTGTGCAATTGGCTAGTTTATCAAATTGATCTTGGTATTCACACACAGAAGTGGTTTGACGTAGTTTGGTAAGGGTTCCTATGAAATCTTTGAATTTACTAGGGCTAAATTGTACCAATAGATTTTGTGTAAAGTCTAGACAAGTAGGCATGCCATTAGTCTTTTCATACCATTGGTATCATTGAATAAGATCATTTTCAAGATGGAAGGATGCAATATAAACTTTTTGTGCATTAGGGATCTGGTTTAGGGAAAAGTATTGTTCTGCCTGATAAATCCAATTAGTTGGATCACGTCCTTCAAATTTGGGGAAATCCAATTTAGTTGTTCTTGGAAGGATAAATATTTGTGGACCCCTAAGATGCACCTAATGCTTCGGTCATCCTAATGAGCTTGAGATTTGTGAATTTGAAGGTGGATTAGTTATAGCTAACACCAAATTTTGATTCATCTTGTTAAGACTTTGAGTCATTGAATCGAATTTCAAGTCTAGCCTAGTTATCCTTTCTTCTAAATCTGGCATCATGGTTAGAGTAACTTGAGAAAGTTGGTCTTCGAGTTGACGAATTTCATGATCCAATTTTTTTAGAGTAGGATCTTGTGATCGTCTTCTATCAGCCATTTTAGGAATTCATGCAAAAAAATAGTTTTAAATTTTGGTAAAAATAATTATAGTTGCCCCAAAAATTGGTTTTCGCAACTTGATTTTGGAACCCCCCAACAGTCACAAAATTTTAAATTTGAATTGACAACGTTCACTCATTAGAGATAGGTTGAAGACAGTGATTGTGGATAGTGAGACTGATGCGGGCATCAAGGAGACTAGTGCAACTCATGTTTGGATGAGATAGTGATAGCGACAAACCAATGGTAAGCATGCAAACTGTAAGTATGTTTGATGATACAATGATAAGCAGATGGTAAGAATATGTTTGATGATACAATGATAAGCAGATGGTAAGAATACAACATCAGTGATATGCAAGAGATAATGTTAGGGATAGGTAGATAAGGAACAACATGCTTGATGAGATTAGCATGACTTAGTGATAGGTAGAGGAGACTAGTGATAGGTGGATAAGGCGGCAGTGGGAAGGCAGATGTGAGGAAGGGTAGTGTCAAGGCAGATGTGAGGGAGGTAGACGTGAGGGAGGGCGTGTGACCAAGGTCATGATTAACACTTAGTGTATAAGTCTTTCTAAGGAGTGTAATTACTTTTCCCTATACCAGATCCTTGATGCACAAAAATTTTATATTGCATCCTTCCATCTTAAAAATGATGTTATTCAATGGTACCAATGGTATGAAAATACTAATGGCATACCTACTTGGCTAGACTTTACACAAAATCTATTGACATGGTTTATCCCTAGTTAATTCAAATGGTGTGGATAGTAAAGAGACTAATGCAACTCACATTTGGATGAGATAGTGATAGTGACAAACATATGGTAAGCACATAGACTACAAGCACATTTGACGATGCAGTGACAAGAAAATGGTAAGGAGACAACATCAATGACAGGTAAGAGATATCATCAATAATAGGCGGGTGATATTGATGATATACGGACAAGGGATAGGATGTTTAACAAGACCGATGCAACTCAGTGATAGGTGAAAGATACTGGCAACAGGCGGATAAGGTGACAGTGGGGAGGTGGATGCGAGGGAGGGTAGTGGCGAGGCGAATAAGAGGGAGGCATATGCAAGGTAGGGTGCATGACCAAGGTCATGATTAACACTTAGTGTATAAGTGTTTTTAAGAAATGTAATTACCTTTCTCCTTGTTAAGGAGTATATCAAAAAATTTGTTACTGAATGTGAGGTTTGCCAATGATAGAAGGAAGAGACCATGGGTACCCTTGGACTCCTTCAACCTCTCCCTATTCCAACAAAAATATGGGTTGATATTTTTATGGAATTCATTGAAAATCTTCCCAAGTCTTCAGGAAAAATGGTTATTCTAGTGGTGGTCGATCGATTTTCTAAGTATGCCCATTTTTGCTCCTTAGCACACCCTTACAAGGCTATTAACGTAGCACAACTATTCCTTGATAACATTTTAAACTCCATGGTATGCCTTCCACCATCGTCAGTGATTGCGACCCCATCTTCACTAGTCATTTTTGGAAGGAATTGTTCAAACTCCAAGGCACTCAGCTCCATATAAGTTTGGCTTATCATCCCCAAACCGATGACCAAATGGAGATTGTAAATAAAAGTTTAGAGACATACTTGTGTTTTTTTGCTTCTACTCAACCCATTCATTGGGTAAAATGGCTACCCTTAGCGAAATGGTGGTATAACATTTTATACCATACTGCCATCAAAATGACACCCTATGAATCCCTGTATGTCCAGGTTCCACCAACACTCACATATTATATTCTATGGTGTACAAATGTGCTAGGCATAGATTTTGAGCTTTCTACTCGAGCTAATATTTTTCATCTTCTTAAGAAAAATTTACTCACAGCACAACATCGAATGAAACAATAGGCATATCAACATCAGGTTGAATGCGAGTTTCAAGAGGATGATATGGTATTCCTACGCCTTCAACCTTACCACCAAACTTCTCTCAAACTCAAAGGTTCATAGAAATTCACCCAAAAATTCTATGGACCCTTCAAAATTTTGTAGCCCATAGGACCCATTGCCTACAAGCTGGAATTACCTGTATCTTCCAAAATTCATCCTATTTTTCATGTATCTTACCTCAAACTGGTTGTTGGTTCACGCATCAAAACTAAAACTTAGTTGCCTGACTTCACCGAGGATGGATCCCTCTTTGTTGAACCTGAAGCATTCTTGGATCGTCACACCCACCAACTTCGCTATCACACCATCATCAAAGTTTTGATTTAGTGGTGAGGCCTCGCACCAAAGGATGCTACTTGGGAAGCACTTCATCAATTCCAAAATTAATTTCCTCACTTTCAGCTTTGAGGACAAAGCTTCTTTTAGTGAGGATGGCATGTTAGGATTCTCCAACCTAACATTACCTTATTATACAATTAGTTAATTATTTATTGATTATTACTCATAAACAAATCATCATGTCATTTCATGGTAGCCTTAGAATAGGTATAAGAATAAGGTCGAGTTCTTTAGGAAGGACATAGAGAAAAATAATATCATTTATTTAAAAATGTTTAGGAGGGAGCCCCCTTAGAAGCGCTCTGTGATCCTTTAAAAACAATGATTCTTTCTTTTTATTCAATTTATTTATTAATTTATCTTGAAAAATAACACTAGGCTAACATGATATAGAGATAGGGAACACAACACTAGGTCAAATAACACCTCCCTTCAATAATTCTTACACAAGTTTCTCAATTTTAGTTTTTTGTAGGTAGGGATATCAATAAGGCCAAATATTTGGGAGTTGATTTCCAGGAAGTTGTATAGCATGATCATGACTACTATGGGAGGCAACCCTTTGGGTTCATCAAATACTCTAGAATGATGTGTTAGGAGTTGTTGTAATTCTATCTCGTCATTTTGTTCTTTTTTGGTTGATTGAATAGAAAATAATTTTGCGACCATTCCCTTGCCTCCTTTGCGAATAATTTTTTCCATATGGTGATAACTCACTATTTGTGAGGGGCTTGATTGTATTCCTTAAGATTATATGTTTGGTTTTTAGTTGTGAATTGCATCCATAATGCATCAAAATCCCATTGGATTATCCTGAGTGTTTGCAACCATTGCACCTCTAGGACAATATCACATCCTCCTAATGGAAGTGCATACATATCATATTTCATGTTCTAATCGTCCATGGTGAGCTTAATATTTTGGCACTTCTCTTTATAGGAAATCCTTCCTCCATTACCAATCATGACCTCAAAATTATTATAGGGTTGTATATAGCAATTAGCTAGTTTTTCCACATGTGGGTCAATGAAATTATGTGTACTATCAGAGTCAATGACAACAATGAGGTTTTATCGTTTAAAGTATCCTTGAAATTTCATAGTTTGTGGAGATAAAAATCCCATGAGGTCATTGAAAAAAAATTCTGGTGTCTCCTCAGTTCTATCATTGGGTGTATCTGTCACTACTTTTATCTCATTTCCTTCTTCTATTGAACTACAAGGATCGGTTGCATCCAATAGATATAACTTTTTTGTAACACATTTATGATTTGGTACATATCTCTCATTGTAATTATAACAGAGATCCTTTGCTCATTGCTCCTTCATTTCCTCAAGACTGAGATGCTTAATTGGTAAGGTTTGGTTAGGTTTTGGGGTAGGGTAAGTGATTTATGATTTTATAATGGGTGTTTTTCCTAATCGACGTTGAGCATTAAATTTATCTTTGCTAATTTGGCCAATCCAATGGTCTGCATCATGGTACTGGGATTGAACATCTGTATTTCTAGCCAAATTTCTTCTTTTAATCCACTGATGAAATAACTTTAGAAAAATGAGGCATCCAACCTTCTTGTGTGATTGGCCAGTTTCTCAAATTGAGCTTGGTATTCGTGCACAAAAGTGGTTTGACACAGTTTGGTAAGGGCTCCTATGAAATATTCAAATTTACTAGGGCCAAACTGTACCAATAGGTTATGTGTAAAGTCTAGCCAAGTAGGCATGCCATTAGTCTTTTCATACCATTGGTACCATTGAATAACATCATTTTCAATATGGAAGGATGCAATACAAAATTTTTGTGCATCAGGGATCTGGTTTAGGGAAAAATATTGTTCTTCCCAATAAATCCAATCAGTGGGATTACCTCCTTAAAATTTGGGGAAATCCAATTAGTTGTTCTTGGAAGGATAAATGTTTGTGCCCCCCAAGATGCACCTGATGCGTAGGTACTCTTGATGGCCCTAAGCTTTGTGAATTTGAAGGCAGATTAGTTATAGCTAATGCCAAATTTTGATTCATCCTGTTAATACTTTGGGTCACTGAATCGAATTTTAAGTCTATTCAAGTTATCCTTTCTTCTAAATCTAGCATCGTGGTGAGAGTAACTTGAGAAAGTTGGTCTTTGATTTGATGAATGTCATGATCTAGTTTTTTGAGAGTAGGGTTTTACGATCGTCTTTCGTCAACCATTTTAGGAATTGATGCAAAAAATTAGTTTTAAATTTTGTCAAAATTAATTGTAGTTGCCCCAAAAATTGGTTTTAGCAACTTGATTTTGAAACCCTCCAATGGTCATAGAATTTCAAATTTGAATTGATAACGTTCACTTTTTGGAGCTAGACGAAATACGGTTGCTATGGATAATGAGACTAGCATAGATAGCAAGGAGACTAGTGCAGCTCATGTTTGGATGAGATAAAAACATCAATAGGTAGACGGTAAGCATGTGGACTACAAGAACATTTTATGAGACAGTGAAAAATGAACAACAAGGAGACAACATCAATAACATGTAGGAGATAGTGTTAGTGATAGACAAGCAATATTGGTGATAAGCAGACAAGGGACAACAAGCTTGGTGAGACTAGCACAACTCAGTGATAGGTAGAGGAGACTGGTAACAGGAAGAGAAGGTGGTAGTGGGGAGGTGAACATGAGGGAATGCAGTGGCGAGGTAGATGCTAGGGAGAAAAACATGAGGGAGGGTGCTTGACCAAGGTCACGATTAACACTTAGTGTATAAGTATTTTTAAGGAGCGTAATTACCTTTTTCCTTGTGAATGTGGGACTAACATCCCTATAAAATAATTAAAAAAATAAGAAATTTTGTCATGAATACTTTTAACCCACCCAACAATTTATTTTTCTGCGTGTAGGTGGTAAGACCAGCGTCTTCGATAAAGATAAAAAAATACTTATTGATGTGTGTAGGTAGTACAAACCATAGCCTTCTATGAGGAAAAAATCATCTACACTGAAGCACCACACACACTAAAATGAGCATAGAGATTATGATGAAGCATTGAAGAGTTTATACGAGACTTAGTCAAAAAATATCTCTCCAATTGGAAGAGCTTTCACAACTGATATCGATAGAATCGCAGGTGGATCGTAATGTGTGGGAAGTTGAAAAATGGACCTTTTATCTCAATTTTCCACACACGCTAAAACAACCAGAACGTCGATCCATAATGCATAGTAAAACAAAATATCTATTGCAATTTTTATTAGGGTGAAAATGATGCTTGTATATTAACTGGAAAGTCTGCTGCAACTTACCCAAATCATGGCTTTGATACCAAAATGGTAAAACCTCGATGATTTTTTAGATAAATTAATAAATAAATTGAACAAAAATAAATAATCACTATTTTTAAAGGATCACAGGCCACTTATAAAGGGGCTCCCTCCTAAATTTTTTTAAATAAATGATATTATTTTTCTTGATGTCCTTCCTAAAGAACTTGACCTTATTCTTATACATATTCTAAGGCTACCATGGAAGGACATGATGATTAATTTATGAGTAATAATCAATAAATAAATAAATATATAATAATGTTATTTTAGGATGGAGAATCCTAATATAACCCCTCCACTAGCAATCTAAGGATGCAGTTCAATCCTCGAGTGTCACTGTTGCCTCACTAGTAGGGAGCTGAAAGGTCCCCCTATATGGATCCCATCTGTCTACAAAGGCAGTGAGATACCCCTCATCTGCCCTCACAACATCAATATGATCTACCCCAGCCAGTCTCATGTCCTCAAACTAATCCCAATGCTCCTTCTGTAGTGCCTTTATCACTCCTAATATGAGAGGTGAGAACCGATGTTGAACCTCCAAGATACTCAACTACAACACAACACATACACAATGCAAACACATTAATGCCACATTCATTACATAACTCAAAAAAAAAAAAAATTGCACAAATCCAAACAAGAATTTCCAAGGGCACTTACCTCAACCACCTTCACTCCTATTGCCGCATCCACACCCTCCATCATCATAGCCTCAACTCCACCTCACTTCTTCACTCACTCACTCTCCTTCAGACACAATTTCTAAAACTTGTGAACGTAAGAATGAATCTGATTTCACCTCTATAAAATATTTATAACTATTTTTGGCACATTGAAATGCCCATGGGCGTTCACATGTGCATTGAAACACTGACCAGCATTTGCAGAGTGGCAAACGCTTACCGGTGTCTATGCATTGATGCGGATGCTAGTCGGTATTTAGTTTCAAAATTTTGCAAAAAAAATAAAAATGCTCCAAAAACATAGCTTACCTCCACAAAATCACTCTACATTGCATCCATACATTCATTTTATCATCATATCATATTTTATGAAAACAAAAACTGATTTGGGCACTTAATTTTTGCTTGTGATCAGAAGTCGTAAAATCACCTTAAAAACTTCAAAATGCACCAAAACGGTTCAAATTTTCAAAAAAAGACCACATTCATCATTATAATCATCCACCTCATAATTTAATCATTCTTTGTGATAACATGGATTCATTTGATTGTTTAACCTTTTGTTTGTGACCCAAAAAGTTGTAAAATTGTCCAAAATTGCTTCAAAAACGTTGCAAACCAATGCAAAAATTCACAAAATCATGCAATCCAATAATCAAGGCATTTTTCATCATCACATATTCATTACAACACCATTTTCATCCATCAACCATTGCATTTACATTCAATATTTTCCAAATTCATCCACAATTTCAAGTAAACCTCGTATCTAGTGGTTTATTCTATTTCCTTGGCGATTGCAGTTATTGGTTGTCCATACAATTTGGTAAGATGTTTAGATGAACATAAGGATGATTGGCCATATTCATCATCTAATATCTCCTTTTTTGAGAAAAAAATCACTTTTGGTCCCTTACCTTTTGAGTGAGACTATGCCAAGACCAATTTACCCAATAGTTGTCATTGATTTCCTTTTCCATAGGGTTCCCAACATGGATAACTTTCATTATTTCTATTGCAATTATATTAGTCTCCAAGGATGTAGGTTTATTAAATTTATTGAGCAACCATTTATGAATTCTATTTGGGAATTAGGTACAATCATGAGTGGCCCTGAAGATAGACTATTTTCTCTTTTTTCTACATATGGATCTTTGCATTTCAATGAAACCAAAAGGTACTTTCTTCAACAACATGGAATCACCCCAAACTTGGGGTAACCAAATTTTATTTTTATTTCCCATAGTGAGATACATATTACATGATCACAACATCTACACTTGGCAAAAACCCCCTCTTTTGGTGGGGCAAAAACAGAAATCAACATCACATTTACATCATTCATATCATCCGTATTTACATCATACACCTAAAATTACATCATTCACCTGCATCATAACCCATAATTATGTCAATTGGCTCATGAGACTTATTTTTCTCTCATTTTCCAATTAGGGGGTAAGCTACACTAACAAATTATTTATCTTCAAAATCATCTTTGCGTTATAAGGAAAGAAAGTTGCCTCACCACGCCAAACCAGGTGTTTCATATTTTTGCACTGCATTGTGTTCCATGCAACATGATACAAAAATGGGCATCTGTAGACACCAAAATCTAGCCACTTGTCATCCATTCGTATCCTCCAATCATAGTCCTCCATTATATATACATAAATATAAATAATTTTTATTTTTATTTTTATATATTTAATAAATATATATGTATTTATGTGAATAAATCCTAGCCATCCACCACAACTTAATCTTAGCCATCCATACATCTCAATCCATATCACATAATCAAGTTTAATCTCCACCCTTCCTCATATTTTAATCTTAGCTACCCATTTGGTGTCGTTGAAACCCTAACATGTTCAAGGGCAAATTATAAAAGATGAGTCATTTTGATGAATCAAGTTATTAGCAAGTCTTAGAAGGTCCAAATTTTCAATCCCTTGAGTTAGAACATTATCCCTCATCGTCACCATCGCATCCCCTATTTCTGCCACCACCAAACCGTCGTAAACTAGATCTGGTTCTACCTCATCTCCATCCACCCTCGAATTCCACCCAAAGTTTGCAAAATGTTGTTGAGCATTCTTAAACATTGTTGGGCATTCACAACCATCATCAAATGTCTCTAGGCATTTCTCATAGCAAATTTACAACTCGTAAGCCCTCAGATGTTTTCAGGCATTCACTCAACCATCGAACATAAAAGTAGGAGTATACATCAGCGTTAACAGGGTAAGATATTCATTGCATTTTATTTTATGTTTTTATATTCTTATTTTCAGTAAATATTGTAGCATTTAGGGTTTCCTAGTTTTACTATTCAAAGGACCTCACACAGTGGAGCCCTCATAGGTGCTTTTAACCCCTTTTATGTTGTTTGCTATTTGTAGGTACAAGAACCACATTTTTGGAAGTTGTTGCAACTAGGGTGGTCCCATAGGGATACACAAGCCCACTCACACACCTGTTTGGATCAAGGATGAGCCAAAAGATACCATCTATTCATTGAACTAGGGTTTTGAAACCCTATTATCTGTAATCATTGTATCAAAAGCATTTGTAACCCTATATTGGGGCACATTCATTGTACAACTTGGAGATCTACCCATATTAATAAAGAATATCTATTTTACATATTTTGTGGTGTTATTGTGCTTTTGTACTTTATCTTTGTATTGGTCTTATCCATTTTTTGGTTTACAAAATGAAAGAATTAGAAGATGAAGAATGTGAGATTGTAGGGTTAGGGTTTTGTACAAATCCTATACCTATGTTTTTGAGATTAAATTAAGGATTATGGGTCAAATTGATGTGAATATTGGGGATTGTGACACTTGATGGTACACTTTAATCAGGATTGTAACTTGTGCCTCCTTATTCAGATATAGGGAAACTAACATCACCCTACAATAGTTCCTTAAGGGTAGAAAAATGTGAATGATGCTCCAATGGATGTGAAAGGGTTTATCTCATAGCATCCATGGATGTGGTGATAATAAGAGGATTTGAATTATTTAAATGATATGTTGATGCATTTAGGTTTGTACTTATAGATCTAAAGGATAGATCCAATTAATTCAATGATAAAGGATTAGAGTTAGGTTTTTGGGGACAGTCTATGATCGAACCATTCCCTATAGAATACCTAGGATTTCAAAAAAAAATCTAAGGAAAGCCTCTATGATTTCCATGTTTCTACAATAAGTAGGACATATGAGTTGCACATTGGAAGACCACTCTTCCATCTTCCTTATGGATAAGTCTTAGAGAACCATAAAGTGTAGAAACCTTATATTCTTGGTCAAAGGTAGGATTCTCAAAGGTGGGTTGGTCATCATGACACTTTGTAGGAGTATTAGGGTTAATGGTCAACTAATGAGAAACACTATAGGCTAAGTAGCATTTCTCAACCATAGGTTTAATAGAAGAGAGAGGATTGATTAAATTTTAATTAATTATAGAGTTGATTAAATAAAACCTTATACTTCCTTCCCTTGATATACCCAATCTAATCTATATACCTTAGGAGCCTCCCTATATATTGAAGGTCTCAATATACCTGACTCATCTTGATATACTCGTTAGTACATGAGAGAAATTCAATGCATCAAATACCAACAATTTGTGGAAGTGACCTCTTAGATATGTGGCCAAGATGGTATATAAGGGGTAATAGTATACCTCCTTATGAATCCCACTAGCCCACTACAATATACTTCTCATTAGACATCAATATGTGCAAGATCCTATGTGGATGGTTGGATGCCCGAGCTCACTATATACCCAATGTAGGCTAGTAGCTTATATGAGAATTACTCAAACAAATGTAAATATCCTTAATAAGAATAGCAATTGGTTATGTTATTGTTATCTAGATTTAATATAATCTTAAGTAAACAAGATTAATGGTCTTGATTAATTTTTTTGATAAGTTTTAGTTTGATTAAGGTTTATCTTGGTCAAGAGAAATATTTGGGTCTATGGTGGTGCTCACATCAGGTTAACCAAAATGTGATAAGAGGGAATGTGAGACTACCAAGGACCTCTTAGGGGGATTCTCTATGATGCTTCCCATTCTTTCCTCACCTTAAGGATAGGGAAAATTATGAGCCTAAGTATAAGATTTAGTGGATTAATTATAGAACACCTACATTTCTTTTAAGGTCATCCTTGATAAATCTTAACCTTAATATAGTCTTGGTTAGCTACAAATTCACCATGTAATACAACAAATAAGACCTAATAACTAAAATACCTTTTCATTTCAATGATAAATGAAAGACTATTTTTTTTTTCAAGAGTAAGGGTTCAAGGATAATGTAATAAACAAGCCTAATGCAACTATGCATAATTTTACTTTCAATGATAATAAGATTAAAAATGGTCCACTTATGATTAATTCTAGCCAATTTCCTTTATTTTTCTTTTATACTTTATAAATAAATAGAAATATAGAAATAGAAATAGATGTAGAATAGACGACAAACAATATTATAATCTAAATGCTAAAATAAAGGAATTGGAAAAGAAAAACTTGTTTTTTCTACCATAGAGGCAGAAGCACTATAGTCCTCCAAAAGCACTACTCATAAAAGTGCTATTGGTACTACAAAGGTGCCACCAATATTACTACTTCTTGATGGTGATTTCATTCACCTGCATGACATACAAAAAAATGTTGGATCAGTAGAAAAGGGCTTTACCTAAATTGGAGGAAAGTATGTGGCTCCATTGACCACCATTAAACCCATATTTAGAGATGAGATTGAAAATTTGTAGATGAAAAATTAGTGATTGTGTGCTTAGTGGAAAAAACACCACTAGGAAAGCAATAATATTGTGGGTGCTTTTATCGACTAATAGTGTTTTTGCCTTCCAATGGTTGTGACTCTGTTTTTGAAACATAAAGCAATAGTGTCATCAAACCTATAATTTGATAGTTCTTTTGCCTATGTTAATAATATAATGATGCTTAGATGATAATTTTATGATTTTTATAAGTTATGCAATGATCAAGAGGCGTAGGGGCCTTGATAGATGTAGCATGATAGAAATATTACTTATACAAAATTCAAGCTAATGATATAAAATACAAGATGACAACTAGAAGTAAATAAGGGTGATCAAAGTAAAGTTAGTAAGTTATGGAATTAAGGGTTAGAGAGCTATAAAATAAAGATAATGACAAAAGCTAACAAGTGGAGAGACCACAACCTAAGCAAACTTGTAGCTCCAATATGCTAAGGTTGATATTCCCTTGTGTTGAGGAGGTTTATTGAGCTTGTTGGTTGCTTGAGGATGCTTGAGATTATTTTGCATAATCATGTCATGATTTTGACATAATATTTCCATGCTTGAAGATTGATTGCTATGAATTTTGAAAGATTTTTGTTAGCACAAAATATATGAATTGAGCTCCCCAAGCATTTGATTTATAGGAATCCATGGCTCCTTGGGGATGGGTGCACTAAAGATGATATAATTAGCAAAGAAAATATTTAAAATGGGATTAAGATACAATTAATGGTTAAATATTGAAAATGAAAAATTTTGTGTTTTGGACTCTACTACGACTATGGATAAAATTGATGTGATTAGGTCTATTTTTGGTGGGTGGATTAGAAGGTACTAACTATCAACTCTTTCCTCTTTGGTTTTGATAATCAATAGCACTAGCAATGTTAATTTTATAGCACTTTTTTCAATATGACCATTTCCAGTCAAATTGGGTAGGAAAAGCTGAAAATTTGAAAGTTACATAAAAGCACTATGCAAAATCATCATCAACACTTTCAATCATGAATTGATGTTGTTGATTTTAGAGCAATATATTTTCTTGATTTGAGGTTGAAGATGATTGATTTAGTTTTAATGCTTGATTGGTTTATTAATGAAGATGTTGGTAAGTATGGAGGTTTGACAATACACCCAAAATTGGGTGTCTACACCACCTTCAAAGTCAAAGGGAATTGCATCTCACCCATAAATGGACTCTATATTCACATTTCTCTCTATATAGGATGAACCAACTCAAACCTTGAAAAAAAAAAATTTCAAACTAACCATCATCAATAATTTATTTATGACCTTTAGCCATACAAAGAATCACACTTTTGGATATTCTTAACTTATTCAAATAACCTCCTATTTCCTTCCCTCATTGCTTATATCAACATATAGATATGCATTATTCCTTGTTTATAAAGACTTGTAAGACTATAGTATATCCATACTAGTTCAATAGGCCCTTTCTTATTAAGTCCTTACACATTTATGACATACACTTAAGCTCATTCTAAATGCTGACCAAATTGTTTGATAGGGTCAACTTCTTCAATGTTTTCTCACCATTTATTTCCTTTAGGTACTTGATGAAGACCATCATTGTTGCTTCTATAGCTATCTATAATTGGGTGAATCGATTAAGTTTTTCTTAATATTTCTTTAGTTGCCATGGGTCTTTCAAAAACCTAACTTTGATCTATTGTGAGCCTCCCATTTAACAAAATTATTGATCACCTCTCTACAGCTAAAGAAATCCCCACATGATTGAGATTTAAACTAACTCATCCATTCCTAATATATATTTTGCCTTCCTTCCTTCCATATATTTTTAAACAAAATAATTGCTCCATTTAGATTATCCCTCTTGGACGAGGTAGCAAACTACTTTGGCTTTGAGAGGCTCATTTGTTTGCCTTAAATATCTTAATCCTTCACCTCTACAATACTTTGAATTACAAACCATATTCTATATAACTAATGGAAATTTAAATTGGTTAGTATTCTCTTGCTAAATAATTATTCTTAATACATATAAGGACAACCTTAATTTATTTTTTATATTTGCATCACCTTCATCATATATTTCCATCATGTCTAAAACACTTCTTATGTTATGAAAATCCCCTTAATAATAAAAATATAAATAAACAACAAAAATAGTGAAAAAATTAGTTAATAACAAATTATATTTATTCAAAATATTATATATATATAAAAGAAGAAATGAATAAAAATTTGACAAAACCTACTAAATACTATCATATTCTTTAACAAACCATAAAAATTCCTTTTTTTGCTATCATGTTTCTTTCCTTTCTCCCAACTTTTTTTTTTTTTTGTGGAAAACATCCCAAAAGGGATGCCACTTTCGGGTAAGACCCAAGGAGGCAGGGGTATCCATTCCGCCAAAAATGCCCAGGACTCGGACCTGGCCTACCACCTTTGACATACTCAAGGAGCAAACAAACACACAAAACCAAATTAAAAAAAGTAAATAACAACAAAAATAATAAAATAAAATAAAAAACATGCTCCTTGAGTGTGTCAAAACCAAAAGCACAACCAAACACGCACAATAAGATAAAAGAAACCACAACACAAACCACATAGAAAAACACAAGAACCACATAACAAAACACAAACAAGACAAAAACAACAGAACACTACAAAGACATAACCCAAAAAAACATGAAAAATAAACACAACCAAAACCTAAAAAATAAAATAAATAAAATAAAAATAAAAACAACCAACAACAGACAATAAACAAAAACAAAAAACATAGAAAACACTCACACATAAAAAAATGAAATAACACAAACAAAGAGAAACCCAAGAACAAGAACGAAAAAAACACAAGAACAATAACAAAAAACATAAAAAAAACAAAACAACAAAAACACAAGAACAACAAAAAACAACACAAAGAACACAAAAACAAAACAAAACAAAAGAACCCACCCACCTTAAAAAACTAAACAAAAAAACAAAGAAGACAAAAGAAAAAAAAATGAACAAAACAATGACCTATCTAGACCAGAAGACTATTAATGCAAGAATCAACAGAGGAAACAAAATAAAGAATAGAATGAGCTAGGGAACTAAAAAAACTGAATGAACCAAAGAGAAACAAAAAAAAAACAAGAAGAAACTAGGTACCTTCGGAACTCGGAGCCATCCAAAGAAATGATAGAAAGAAGAGCTTCCCTAATTTGAGAAGCCCACCATATAGGAGGGTGGCCATAACAAGTAAGATCACCTTTGTCCAAAGCCCAATTAGCTAAAGCATCAACACTCTTGTTTTGATCTCTCGACCACATGATTGTAATCAACTTTCAAAAATCCCATCCTGGATTAACCGAATCTTCTCAATAATTCTTTTTATTCTCCAATCCACCTTATGATTCTTAGAAGGAGTCTTCAAGAGATTAATCATAAGTTGAGAGTCAGACTCAACTAACACCTTTTCCCATCCAACCTTAGTAGCCTCACGAAGGTCTCTAAGGATACCATACCCCTCAACAAGGTTATTGGAAAGAATACCCAAATTCTCAACAAAAGTAAAAACCAGGGAGCCATCTGAAAGTCTACCAATTCCTCCCACATCGGCTTTTCCAGGGTTCCCTCTAGAGGCTCCATCGCGATTGACTTTTCCAAAATCCTTAGGAGGAGGTTGCCAATTTCTAGTCCTATCCATCTTACTAATACTCACATTCCCTTTAAGTTGGTTGCCCTTAGAAGGTTTAATCTTCAATCTTTGCATCACTTGATCCCATCTTTGGTGGGAGTTTTGGGGGTGATTAAGGAGTTGATGGACTGATTCAACTAAGTTGGCTATGGTCTTTTGCCAAATATAGTGAATATCCTTCCTATCTTGATTAAAAATTTGGCTGTTCCTTTCATTCCAAATATTCCAAAGAAGAATGGTAGAACCCATCCAAACTACTCGCCTAATAAAATGATCAACACCCTCTTGATTAGGCCAATCCCTCCAAAGTCGTTCAAAAGTGAAAAAATTGGACCACCTGTAAGCCAAGTAAAGTTGCCATTCTCCTCCATAGCTCAGAGGCTAAAGTACACTCAATAAAAATATGGTTGATATTTTCTACATTCTCTTCACACATTTCACATCTAAAAGGGCCATGAAAACCACGCTTCATAAGTTGCTCACCAAGTAAGCACCCTACGATGCAATAAAAGCCAATTAAAGAACCTCACCTTAGGCCAGAGCTTTTGAGCCCACAATTGAGAAAATATGTCGAAGAATGGTTGGGATTATTATGGCATAAGGTCAAATAACCTTGAGCAACCGAATACTCACCCTTAGTAGTGTTGTTCCATCCAAAACAATCTTTTTCATGGGACCAAGAGAGGGATCTCATATGAAGGATGCCTTGGATATCTTGTCTTTGCCTTTCTAGGATTTGAATAGGCCAGTCCTCAATAGGGATCCAATATCTACCAACCTTTGAATTACCAAGATGGTACCGACAAGTAATTAGCCACCTTTATCCAATTAGCTCGGTGAAGCTCCTCCATCCAAGGCCTCCAATCGAGAAACTGAGTTATCAAAGGCTTGTGACCATCCCAAGAATCTGTCCAAAAATTTGCATGTTGACCATTATGAATGATCCAAAATAATTTTTTCTTTATCAAATCCTCACCAGCCTTAAGAACTCGCTAAAATAGGAGAACCTTTGGTAGGAAGTTGATAGCGAACAAGGTCTTCAGGACTTTTGTTCTCAGAATATTTAGCACGGAGATTATTGGCCCAAAGAGCATTGGGGTTATGCAACATCCTCCAATATAATTTAGCAGCTAAAGCTTTGTTGTTATTAATTGAAGACCGGAATCCTAACCCCCCTTCACTCTTAGGAAGACATAAAGTATCCCATTTCACCAAGGCCCATTTTCTTTTCTCCTTAGTACCACTCCAAAGGAAACGATGACCGATTTGATCCAATTCTCGAAGAACAACCTTTGGGATATTCAAAACGGAAGAAACATAAATAGGAATAGCTTGAAGGACTGATTTTACCAAGGTGATTCTACCCCTAGAAGAAAGCCACTTGTTGGTCCACTTTCCAATTTTCTTCTTGACTTTGTCCAACAACCAATTCCAATATTTATTTTTCTGCCTTTGAATATTTATGGGAATACCTAAATAAGTGATTGGAAGAGAGGTCTTCTTATATCTTAATTTATCCAAGACCATGGATTCCTGTCTAGCAGAGCAATGAAAGAAAATAACTTTAGATTTGTCTTCATTGATCAACTCGCCAGTAACCTTAGAAAAATAGCTAATGATTTGCTTAATATTAGAAGCTTCCTTAATCGTAGCTTTACCTAAAAGGGTAGAGTCATCCACAAATTGAAGATGAGAGATAGGTCTAGCTCCATGAGCAATGGTAACTCCCTCAAGGGTTTTGTTTTCCCTCTTTTTGGTTATAGTCCTACCCAAGCATTCAACAAGAATGATGAATAAATAAGGGGATAGCGGGTCACCTTGCCTAATACCTCCGGAAGCCGGGAAAGACCGAGAAGGCCTGCCATTGATAAGAACTAATTAGGAAACTAAAGAGATACATCCCATAATCCAATCCATCCAATCCTTAGAGAAACCAAATTGCCTCAAAACTTTGATAAGGAAGTGCCAATCCACTGTCATAAGCTTTGGATAAGTCTAACCGGATGAACATAGAAGGAGAATTTTGCATATCCATGGAATGGATGGCTTCCTGAGCAAGAACTATCTCATCTACTATTTGACGTCCTTCCACATATCCCCCTTGCTCTGGGGAAATAATCTTATGCAAAAGAGGCTTCAACCTTTCTCGCCATGATTTTAGTAATAATTTTGAGAAGAACATTACATAAAGCAATAGGTCTAAAAGCTCGAGATATGATCAACCTCTTGAGCTTTTGGAACAAGAGTAATATAAGTTTTATTGATAACCTTCAAAATTTCTTTGGATTTCCCGGCTTCTTCCACCACCTCTAATAAATCAACATGAAGGATATCCCGTAACTCTTGGTAGAACTCAATAGGAAAACCATCAGACCTCGGGTTTTCCCTTTTTGCATTTTAAAAACTACTTGTTGAAGCTCATTGATAGTAATAGGAGCAATCAAAATAGAGTTCTCCTTAGAAGTGATAAGAGAAGGGATTGCTTGAAGAACATTTTGTTGTGAAGTTGAGTCAAGAGGAGTAGCAAAAAAAATATTGGAAAAGTAATCAACAACAATAGAGTTCATGCCATCCCAAGTATAAACAACATCTCCATAATCTGATTTTAAGGAAGAAATAAAGTTGTGAGATCTTCGAGCTAGAAGAGATTTGTGGAAGAAATTTGTGTTTCGATCTCCTTCTTTGAGCCATTGAATTCTAGATTTTTGCTTCCATAAGATTTCTTCTCTTTTTCCCATTCCTCTAACTCGAGTTGTGAGTTTAATTTCATCTCGCACTTCTCTTCTCTCGTGAGGCCATCTAAACGGATTTTCTTATTCAAATTTTCAAGATGAGCAATAACTTCATGTTTTTTTTTATGAACATCCCCAAACTCTTTCCAGTTCCAAGTCTTGATTTTGGATTTAATGTATTGCAGTCTTTTGGCAAAACAGAACATCTTAGTCCCATGCCTAGGTTTACCTTCCTTCCACCATTGTTGCACACGAGGTCAGAAGGAAATGTCTCTAAGCCACATTAATTGAAAATGAAAAGGAGAGAAACTCACATTGGTTTTCCACATTTCCACCATGATCGGCCAATGATCCGAACCAACATTATTAAGAGTCTTCACTTTAGGAATGTGACCATGGATTAAGAAATTTTTAGAGAGCAAAAACCTATCCAATCTCTCCATTATACAAGCTAAGCCTTGCCTTCTCGTTAGACCAAGTCATAAGGCCATTATCTCGGTTGGATATCCACAAGATGGAGGTTTGCAATATATTCGCTCATGAGGTCAGTACTTTTGTCCAAATTTCTATTTCCCCCCTTTTCTCATCCAGAGAGAGGATGGTATTGAAATCTCCTCCGATCAAGATCCAAGCTTTAGGAAAATGAGAGATAATATGAGTAATATCCTTCCACTGTCTTCTTTTTTCCTCCAAAGAAGTCGGGCATAAACAAGTAATGCAGAGCATAATCTGGTTGGAATGTCTACTTTGAATAGCTATAGCCAACAAACCCCAACCGCCAACCATATGGTGAATAACTACCTCTTTTGGGTCCCAAAGACAAGCAATGCCACCCGAAGTCCCTTGGGAACCGAGGGAAACCACTTTTCCAGCCGGCCAAATTTTATCGGCAATTAAGTCCATATCCTCCATTGACATCTTTGTTTCTTGAAGGAAAACAAGATGTGGATGATTTATCTGAATCATTCTTCTAATTTCATTTTGTTTTGAAAGACTCCCTTTGAGTCCTCTAATATTCCAAGTGATGATCTTCATTAATACTAGGGCTAAAAATGTTGGGAAGGGCATTAATCTTACCTTCCTCTACAAGCTTTTCACCTTCTTTTACCATATGATATTGATTGGTCTTGCGACCTACTTTTTGATTAGAATCCATCTTCAATTTTTTTTTCCCTGTTTCTTGACTTATTCCAATTGAATCTGAGATGGCTTCTAACCTTGAAGAATGCTCATACACAACCAAAATTTTACTAGATGGTTCAATGGAGTCTATATTGGGACCTGCATTATTTGAAGTTTTGACATTTGAAATATTGTTTTTCTTGTGTAAATTTTCTCCTTTTTTTTCTCGTTGAAAACCTTTGATTTGTTGGTTTGTCTCTCGAGTTCTTTCCTTCATATTTAAATTGTGTTTCTAAGATTTCAGTTTCCATTATTTCCTCTTCCTCACTTGGGACATCATTTGTGGAAAGGATTTCAAACATATTAGCAAATGACTTTGATTGATCCTTCATTACTGGTTTTTTCTAAGTGTTCTTCTTCTTAGGTATTTGGAAACCTGCTGAGTTTATATCTTCTTTCTTTTGATCAGGAATTTTATTTGGGCAAGCACTGGCCAAATGACCATATTCATGGCAAATTCTACAACGAAAAGGAATGTTCTCATAGTCCACTACTTGCTCCCAAGTGTCTTCCCCAAATTGTAATGTGATCTTTTTAGGTAGGGGTTTGTCAAAATCCATTAAAACACAAATTCGAGCATAAATAATATGTTCAAAATTTTGAGTACAATCACAGATCATCATAAAAGTTCCTAAAGAGTTTCCAATTGAAGAAAAAAAGTAGGATTCCAAAATTCAATAGGGAGGCCAAAGAGTCTAACCCACACGGGAGCTATAGAAGGCATCTCTTCTTCGGCTTTAAATTTAGTATGCCAGGGCTTCATGAAAAGCCCCGCCCTTCCAAAAAACCAAGGACCCCCTTGAAAAGTTTTCTCTCTATCTTCATTATTAGCAAATAAAACAAGAAAATAACCATTTGGATAAATAGAGATTTGTAACTCACCTTTAGTTTTCCAGCTTTTTGCAGCCCGGACTTTGAAAGCAGATAGACTCGGACGAAAACCCACGAACCGACAAATTAGTCCTCTTTTTTCCAAATCTTCAATGCCACTCTGAATGTTACCCATATCAAGCTTAACAATAGAAGTTCCATCAGCCGCTTTAAGACATCCTGACTCCGTTTTCCTGGGATCAATCTTAGGCATTCTTAGAGGTTTATGAGAAGCCCTAATATTGATATTAGCATTGGGCCGAGGCTGTCCACCACGAAGGGCATCCCTAAAATTCATTTTTGGGACCGAGTCTTCAAAATTCTTACCCTTGACAGGGGTTTTCACAGTAGAATTATTTTGTGGGTGCACCTTAGCACCAGATTCACTTGAGATATGAGCCATTTTTTGATCAACTGCTTGAAACTTATTTCGTGGTCTCTTTAATCCTTGCCCTAGACGCCGTGGAAAGGTATGGTTTTCACTTTTCTTTTGTGCAACAAATTGGAAGTCGTTGTCACTCAAGTTCACAGTATGATCTGTTGAAAGACAAATTTCTAACCCATCTTGTATCCCCTGCAACATTTCCTGCTAAAATATTGAGCATAAACCACAAAAATATTGGCCGCTAGGGCCCGAAGGCCCTAAAAACCAACCTCCGGAGCCGCTTGCACTCAACCCGGATGAAACCCTCGCATAGCCGCTTGCCAAATATATCGTTCACACATAGGGATGCGCTAGGATCTGTGTTGCTCCAAATGATATGAAAATTGGTGGAGACGTTCTAGGGTTTTTCAGGCATCTACCCTCAAAATTTCAGCTCAATCCGAGTTCGGATGAGTGAGATATGGCCAAAACGAGTTCGGCAGTTTGGGCAGTCCTGCGAAAAACGTCTAATCCTCCAAGATCCTCCTTTCTCCCAACTTATTATTGGCATAACCTCTTTCATTTTTCATCTTGTTGATGATAAAATTATCCTTTTCTCCCAGCTCCTTACTTAATTACCCTTTTCCTTTTTTCATAAGTCTTTGCTTGTTTATCCTCTTTTGCCTACATAGCTTCCTTTTTTCTTGAATAATGTTGGCTACCTTTTCCTAGGTGTTTAATGATTTATAATAAACTTAAACAATTTTTAAGTGGTTGCAAACAATTGTAAGATTATTGCACCAATAACACATCTAGTAGACAAACAACATGTATAAAATTACCAATAAATATAACCCATATTGCCTTCCATCCTAATTTTTTTTTTATAATATCTCTCTATAAACTCAAACCAACATTATATTATTATATCTTGGAATAAATAAATACTTATGTCAAATAACATAAGGTTAAGTTGTAATAATGTAAGTTTTTAATTAGAAAACTTAAATTTTAAATCTTGTCAAATGATAGGGAAATTATGAATTGGTAGAGCTAGGGCAATTTTTCACAAAAAATAACTAATATTTCAAGAGTCATATCTTTGCATAGAGTTGTCTGATTTAGATGTTTCGTATGTTAGAATTAATGTAATGTGCACTATGCCTTTCTTGACACTTGTCAGTTTCACTTGACAAGTGTCATGCATTTCATATAGGCTTATGCCTATATATTGTAACCCTATTTCATTTGTAAAATATTTCATCTAGTTCATTTCAATTTAGTCCCAACATTTGGTATCAGAGCAGGTTTTCCCTGCCCTGTGAAACCCCTTGAGGGGAGATTTCCCTCATGGAAATCCTCCCTCCCCCCTGATTTTTTTTCCTATTTTTTTAAATTTTTTACCGAGGGACTATGCTCTCCATCATTTGATGGATCAGAAACCAGATGGTAAGAATTTTAAAATGTGGAAAATCTTTTTAGAATTTTTTTTTTTTAGTTTTTTAGATCTGTAGAATGAAGAACTTTAAAATCTGTGCAAAACGATTGTTTTATTTTGGTGGGGCGACATCAGTCCAAGCCATCATACTGATGCCACAACCCCGATGCATTCGTATTAACTTTTTTGTCTTCGTCTGACGTGCTATTCTCAGAAATCAAGCCAAACCTTGTAGCCCTAGTTTATTTTTTTTGTACTTCTATCAAGTCACATTGCGTTGCCTTTTCTTCTTGCCTTCTACTGCTCTTACGTCGTGCGTTTGAATCTCCTCAAAGTGAGCGATGCAGAGATCCAGTCCAGTATGTCGAATAATATGTTGCATTCAATGCAGAGATTTTAACATGGGTTTGTTGTGAACAGAGGAGTGGGTGTTGAAATATTTGGATTGGAAGAGTTTGTTCGTATTTGGGTGTGTTTTTAGCAGAAGAGCAGCCATGGCTATGGCCTTTAGAATGGCGACTACGGGCATGACCGTGTCCGATGAATGCAAGAGCTTGTTTTGGGAGCTGAAGAGGAAAAAAGTGCATCGCTACATCGTTTTTCAAGATCAACGACAAGTCCAAGCAAGTCTTGGTTGACAAAACTGGAGGGGCAGCAGAAAGTTATGATGATTTCAAGGCATGTCTTCCAGATAATGACTGTAGATATGCTATTTTTTATTTCGATTTCGTGACTGTTGACAATTGCCAGAAGAGCAAGATTTTCTTCATTGCCTGGTCTCCTGTAGCATCTCGAATCAGGGCAAATATTCTGTATGCCACCTCTAAAGACAGGCTTAGGAGGGAGCTTGATGGTGTTCACTATGAGTTGCAGGCCACTGATCCCACTGAGATGGATATTGGTGTCATCAGATATCGTGCCAATTAGATTGCAGGATTCTCGAGATCTAGGCTCGTGAGAGCTGGGAGCGGCCAGATGTTGGTAAATGATAAAGACAATGGAGGAAGCGATAGAAACGATGCAGGCTAAGGACACAAAGAATTTGTTTTTACAGAGTACTAGAGGAGCCGATTTATATCCATGTACAACGTCTAACAAAATTTCAATTCTTTGAGCAGCATTATAGAGGAAATCCATCAATTCGAAGAGAAATCTGTTGTGGCTTTCCGTTCAAAGAGAAATCTATTGATGATGCAATTGTTGAAGTTTTTTGAGGACTTCATCTCGTTCAGGTGAAATTCAGTGACCAACAACAACTCTATGGAGGTCTTTATTGTTGTGATTTGTAAACATAGCATTCCAGCACTGTTCACTAGAGAGAAGTCGAGGTGTCATCACATAATACTGCACAGTTCTTGGAGAGTGAAATCGACTGTGATCAATGACAAAGAAAGAAGTATGCCTCTGTGCCAGCCACTAAGACAAACTGTGTCAAACCAGATTTTTTTTGACAATAAGCCATTTCAACAGGATGTGATGTTGTCATGCATTGTTTGTGTACTGTAGTTATGGCCTAGATCTTCTCAGTAGTTATACTAAGACTTTGTCTTCCAATCGCATGTCCATGAGGTGTATTGATGTCTATACTCTTTGATTTATCTGTAAATGACAAAATATCCAATTTTCAACTACTGCTATCTTTCCTCTTTTATTTTCTATGCCGATGCGAATTTGTCCAATTTGTGGAGTTGTGAAAGATTTGAGCCTTTTGTCTTTGGACACGAGGGCATAATTCCTTTTAATGTCTGAGGACTTTTTTGCTTAGAGCAGTGTGAGCACGTCCGCAGAGGGAGGGTTCACGGTGTTGCTAAACTCGAACTCTGTGTCGCCGCTAGCGGGTAAAGGGTCTAAATTTAAGAACAACTACAACATCGTGGCCGTTGATCTGCTGTCGTGTTACGGGGAGTGGACCGACGATCGGGAGAAGAAGCAATCCAGGGTTAGGCCCGAGCACGCCGTGCATCTCATTTCGGTAGTAATTTTTTTTTGTTATGAAACAGGTACCAAAAACATCACATTAATTGTGCATGCTTCAAAATATTTGGCAGTTATGGAACAAGGCACAGTGATTTTTTTTATGCCTGTGCGGTGATGGAGCAACAAAGGAGTGATCGTGCTCGAGGAGTTAGGAGGAAACATTTCTTCTCATTTGTTCGTGACATGCAAACTGATGGTGCAGTGGAAGTTCGCACTAAAAATGGTGAAGATATCGCAACATCTTCGGGTGTCTTACCAACCCAATAATAAAGTCATTTAAAAAAAAAAATCATGGGGCACTTTATTTTTTTTTTAAATGTTTTGTTCCACATGGCAAGTGGAGTGGAAAAGGCCCACATGGCCAAACTTTTTCAAACCTTATAGTTTTCCAAGGGGGAAAATTTTTTAAATCATGGTGGAGAATTTTTTTATTAGCCGACAAATATGGCCTTATTGGCCTTGTTCTTTTTCCACATGGGAGTGGAAGTGGAAGACCTGCATGGCTAGTTTATTGTATTCATGGGCATTGTTTAATGTTTTTTCCAAATAGGAAATGAGGAGTGGAATGCCTAATGATCCATGTAATTCTTCTGCATGGGAAAATTGAAAATTGTCTATTTTTTTATTTCGCCTCAATGATGAGGTTTATTTTGCTACCTTAGATAGGCATGATGGTTTTTTCACATGATGCAGGCCCCTTTGATGGTGGAATATAGGGGTATATATAGTCGTTGGAAATGTTTTTCCATGATGGACACATTGGTGGTGTCCATTTGTAATTTTGAGGCTGTTTTAATTGAGTTTTTTAGCCTCAAAGTTTTTCTACCTTGGAGTGCACTCTCGATTGTACCCGACACTCCCAAGGCACTTGTAAGTGAACCTAGTATCAAGTATTCTCCTCTTTCTACTTGGTGGATGCAGCGGCTAGTTACCCATGCATTTCGGTAAGATGAGGTGACTACCATAAGGACACTTATTCTAGGGACTACAGACATAGACACCCTAGACTCTATCCGAGGTTTTTTCGGATCTACTTCTGAAGACTACAGACAAAGACACTTCAGAAGATTCTCTTCTATTCTTCTTTCTTCTTCTCCTCCATATTTGGCTTCTATGGCTCATTTTATTGTATTTCATGGCTCGTTTTTTTTTTTAATGTATTAAGGTGCATTTTCGACAGAGACCGACACCTTCTAGATTGAGTTCACCATAAGGAGGGATTTGATATTTATGGTGGATCTAGTCAGTGACCTACAAGAGGCAACATCCTCTGAGGATGACTTGCAGAGGCAATAGACCCAGAAGTGGCTGACCCTGAGGCAATTAAACGGTTGACCCAGCGACAACAGACTTGTAGAAGTGGCTGACCCTGAGGCAAAAGACCGAGATGTATACACAATGAATCTAGCATTATTCACAGTTGGAGAGCCAAGCGCAAAGAGCACGAGCCTAGACCAAATCAACAATAAAGGAGGATGTATAATTTTTTTAGAGAAGTCAACATTAAGGGGGAATGTTACCTAATGTTGACTTGTTTTTTTCTTTAGTTAGGATAGTGCACATTAAGGGGGAATGTTAGAATTAATGTAATGTGCACTATGCCTTCCTTGACACTTGTCAGTTTCACTTGACAAGTGTCATGCATTTCATATAGGCTTATGCCTATATATTGTAACCCTGTTTCATTTGTAAAATATCTCATCTAGTTCATTTCAATTTAGTCCCAACATCGTATGCCATTTTGTGCAATAAAGAGTTTTGAAATGAGTAGTCATATAATATTGAGGGAGATATGGCCATGTAAAGAAGATAACCATATGGAACAAGGGCAACATTAGGGAAAATTTATCTAGAAGAACATCTTATCTTTTAGGAGCCATATCTTTATGAAGGGTTGTCTAGTTTATATGATTCTTAGACCATTTTGTGTGTAATTTGAAGATATTTAAAGTGAGTGATCATATAGGAATATGCATAGTATTGAGGGAGATGCATCCTTATAAATTCAACCATCTAGAATAAGGGCAATGACAAATTTTCAAGTTATGGGAAACATAAGCGCAAATATTTTTCAACTAGGTTTTGGATGATGGGAGGAGCAATAGAAGGCTAGGAAATTAGTGAGATAGGAAATTCTTCTTAGGCATAGAATTTTTTCTATGTTTCATTTATTCCTTCATTATCTTAGAAGTTCTATATATAGATTTTATGTAGGTTTATTTTCAAATAGTATAATCGTTATAGGATATAATGGTAAATCTTAGTAGATATCGAGTTATAATTTTATTCTCATGGATCAATTTATAGCCAAATATTTATAGTCATCCCTAGTAGTATAGGTTAGGTAGAACCTCACAAAGCAACAATCCTCGTTGCTCAAAGATAAGGTAATCATTGGTAAATTCAATGGGTCTTGGCCAAGGGATTTCTAAGAAAATGGACTAATAGGAGATAAAAGTCTCCAAGAGTGATTATATCCTTTCTTCCAAAATGTTTCTTCCTAGTCATATTTTATTCCAAGGAAGAAAGAGATAGAATCCTAAATGGGGGTCCTTGGTTTATGTGAATAATAAGACTCTTCCTTGCCTATTGATATGAAGGCTTTGCACTTGAAAATGTAAATCTATCCCTAGTACTAATCTGGTTTAGGATGCATGGATTACCAATTAAATTATGGAAAATTGATACCTACAAGGCAATAGAATATACTTTGGGATGATTCATTGATATTTTAGAAACTACAAAAGATGGATTCTAGGCTAGTCATGCCCAAATATTGGTCATGATTGATATCAATCAACCTTTACTAGAATAAATAATTTTTAAGTATGGGGGTAAGTTGTGGATCCAAACCATGGATTATGAAAACATATATTTTAGATGTATAAGTTGTCATAAGGTGGGACATATTGAGAGATCATGTCCTAAGAATATTCCAATGGAAACATATGTAGAAAATTATCAAAGAAACTTACAAATGTCTAAGGATGAAGATGGATCTCAACTTCCAAAAACTAGGTCAAAAAAATAAAAGTAAATAAATAATGGAGACCAATAAGTACAAATATTAGAAGAAATACCATTTCTTTTGAGGCTTTAGCCTATGAAAAAATCCAATAAGAGCTTAGAGGATATGGTACAACAAAGAACCATCTACTGAGTATAATCCTAATTTAAGGATGCACATTCCTACTGAACCTAAGGAATGCACCTCATCAGATTTTGAAGACTCTCTTGAAGTACCATACACCATTCATGAGAAGGAAAGAGGTAGAGAATACATAGTGTTAGATAATACCTCTACCTTTTACAGTAAAATACCAAAAAATCATCAAGATAAGTTAATTTTTTTTTAGCAAAGCTAGGAGAGGATAATTTTGATGAAAAATAAAGTTGTGAAAGAATATTGAGGAATAGAATAATAAGACCTACTCTTGAAACTGGCAAGGTAAAAAGAGAAAAACCTTTAAATTATCAAGAGAGAGCTAGTGAAGTAAGAGTAAACATAAAGAGAGGAACACAATCTAAGTTGGTTGAACTTCTCTTTATCAACAACAAAATGATATTGGTAATTCAAAGGTAAGGCTAGTAACCCCTAATGAGATATGATTATCATCACATGGAATATGAGGGGTTCTAATGCATCCTCAAAGCAAAGGTGTATTAGGGATCTCTATTCAAGTAATGAGATTGATATTATTTGTATCCAAGAATATCAATCTTAAGAAGTTTCCAAAATTATGAAAGTAGTATGGGCAAGCTGGGAATGGGATGTTGTCGATTCATAAGTAGAAAGGGAAATTCTAACATGTTGAAATCTAGTTAGAACCTATATGAAACAATTCATAAAATTAGATAATGGATAGCCTAATTAGTCACATGCTCATTTGTAGATATTCATTTCATCCTTATCAATGTCTATGGATCTACAACTTAGGCAGATCAGAAGAATGGAGTGAGATTGAATCCTTTATGAGAAGTAATAACCAAAAACATCTATTCATGATCATAGGATATTTTAATGCCATAACTAGGATGGATGAAAATTTTGGGGGGAATTAGGAAAATAACCCAAAGTATGAGATATTTCTTAGGTTTTATTCAAAATAATAATCTATGGGAGTTTGAGTTTGAATAGAACAACTATACATAGACCACCAACAGGACATGCCAAAATCTTATAGTAAAAAAAATAGATAAATGCATACTCTTAGATCATTGGATAGACAAATGTATTTATGATAAAATTAATACCTTGACAAGGATTGGTTCAAATCATTGGCCAATAAGAGTTAAAATAGTGGTAAGGGAATTCAAAAAATATCATATTTTAAATATAAGCAAATGTGAAAAAAACATCTTCAATTTGTTGATATGGTAGCTTAGATATGGAATTCTTTAGGCAACAATGGGTTGTATACACTTCTAAAGCAAATTAGATCAATATCTAGATTAAAATAATGAAACAATAACATTTTCATAAACAATTTTGAGAAGAAAGAAGAACTAAACTAGAAACTTTCAAAATTTTAAAAAGGTGAGCACAATAATCCAAACTTAGAGGAAAGGAAGTTGCTTAGTGAATATCATAATATAATGAGTATGGAAGAGAAATTTTGGAGATCGAATCGAGAAAATTTTGGTTTCAAAAGAAGATAAAACATAATTTTTGTTATAGGATGGCAATAGTATAGATATCAACATCTAGAAATAGTAGAATTAAATTAGTAGAAGGGGTTTAGATTGAAGACTAGAGTGAAATAAGAAATAAGGAAAGGTTCTTTTACCAAAATATTATAGGATTATAGGAGATTGAAATTCTTAATGATAAACTACTAAAAGAAGTAGCTTCAATTATAACATATTAAGACAATAGCAAATTGATAGAGCCTATTACCATGGAAGAAGTTCATTTAGCTATTTTCTCTTTTGATAAAGATAAATCCCCATGTTTGAATGGACTCTCTACAAAATTCTATAAGCATAACTGGGAAATAGTGAAGGATTCTTTATTGGTGTCAGTTAAACAAATCTTACCTTGATTCTAGAAAATAAGGGGTGCAAAATTGTTTGATTCATTTAGGCACATACATCTACGTAATATGTGATGGCAAATAGATTAAGACCACTATTAGACAAAATTATATTAGGAGAACAAGGATGATTTGTGAAAGGAAGATAAATTGTGGACAAGATCATAGTAGCTCATGAACTAATGCATTCAACAACTTCTAGAAAAACGAGAGTAGTGATCTTAGGTTACCTTAAATGGAGGAGGCAAGTTTGCCAACAACATATCTTGGGATGCCCTTATTTGAGGGGAGAATGAGGATATAATTGTGGAATTTAGTTATAAGTTCAAAATAAAATGACATGGAAAGGTAGATGGTTATCATTAATAGGAAAAGTGTGGCTAATTAATTTAGTCTTACAGACCATTCCAACATATTATATGTATTTGTATACTATGCCAAAATTGGTAGAAAAAAGTTTAATCTATATTATGTGGTCATTTTTGTGATCATGATTACATGATAAAAGGAAATTTCCATTGGTGAAATGAAGCAAGGTGTGTGATGATAAAACTGGGGGAGGTCTCGATTTAATAGTTCTTATAATTGCAAACTTAGATCTACGGGGAAAAGTAATTTGGAGATTGTACAAAGAGAGTCAAAGACAATGGGTAAGAATTATCTTAGGCATGTTGAGACCAATGACCCAAGAATAATATTTACTACATTCTCACTATTAGATAGTTTTGCAATATGGAACGATTTTAAAAAATCAATTGATCTAGTGATTAAAGGTCTAATATGGGTGGTGGGAACTGGAGAAAAAATTTCTATTTAGATGGATACTTGGTGTGATAAAAAAATACTCAATTTAGATTCAATTTTGAAAACATGCATGAGATTACTTCAAGATAAATATGGTGATAGGGTTTCAAACATTATGTACAAGGATGAAGAAGAAAGATGCAAATGGAAAGAATATATTTTTTACAAGTGTATTGAACATTGTTTTTAGGAGGCAATTGAGCAAAAATATAACAATAGTGATTATTCCAAGAGAAGTTGAGGATAAGTTGATTTGGGAGTTGAATAGCTCAGGAGAAACACAACAAGAAGCAAATATAATATAAAGCACCAAAAAAATAAAAATATTAAAAGAATATGGAGAGGTATTGGAATAGCCCAAGCATTCCAAAAGTCAAAATGTTTATATGACTAGTAGGTCATAGGAAATTTTTTTATCTTGGGATAACCTAATGAAAAGGGGTTTTCATGGCCCCTCATAATGTGTTCTATGTAAGAAGGAGGAAGAGAGTACAAACCATCTCTTGGTACACTAGCAATGAATTCTTAATAAGTTGGTAAATGCACGATGATGAATGATAAAATTGAAGAATGGTTAAAAGCAATGACAAAGAACTTTTGAAAGTGAGGCATTATAGACAATCTAGGATACATCGAAAGATATAATACTTTGGATTGTATGACTAGAAAGGAATAGAATAATATTTAAAGGAAAGGAAAACAATTTAGAGGTAATAAAAATGAAGACCTGTTTAGCCATAAAGGAGTCTTAACTAACTCTATCAACTCACCCAATCCCTGATATTGAAGTAGAGAGCCTATATAGATGGAGTTAGGTCATTCAATGGAATTATGATGTTGGGTACAAGAGAAATAAAAGAAAAACAAAGAATATAAAGTGGAAACCACCAAAAGTGGAGTTTGTTAGATTGAATTTTGATAGAGCATCTAAAGGAAATCCAAGACTAGTAGTAGGAGGAATAATTTGAAATAATAAGAGTGATATTTTGTCTCATTACACTTTCAATAGTGGATTTAAGACAAATAATGAAGTTGAAGCTAGGATAACTTTGGAAGGGTTAAAAATATACAAACAAATGAAATGGACAAAGTATGGATGGAAGGTGATTCATTAATAGTAATATATGGAATTTTGAGGAAAGCAAAGACTCCATGGAACATACAAGAGATCAATGTGGAAATACAAGACCTTGCTATAGATTTTGAAGAAATTAAGTTTACACATACGTTAAGGGAAAAGAACACATGTGCAGATAGACTAGCCAATAGAGGATCCTGAAGTTAAATTCTCTTTTCCATGGTTAGAGGAAGTGATAAGTTTAGTTGAAGCTGATAAGAAAATGTTGACTGTGTGAATCAAATAATGATTAAGATTTACTTTAATATTTTCCATTGGTAATGTTTGTTGTATTTTATAACATCAACATGTTTTCATATAAACTATTAATTACAATTAAGATCTAATTAAATAGACTATGATAGCACAAAGTTTTGGAAATATTTCTCTACAAAAATAAAGTGCATAGAAAAAAAAGGTAGTTTTGGTATTGTGAAGGTTGTTGTGGAGTTTTATTATTGTGAAGGTTGTTGCAAGAAATTTTCAAGAAGAAAGATGCTAAAATTTGAAATATTTATTTTGACAAACAAAATTCAAAAAGATTAAAAAATTGAAAATAAAGAATTTAGACTTATAATGAAAAAAACTATAAGTATTTAGCTATAACAAATGAATTGAGATAAGAATTAAATTTGTTTGTAAACTCTTAAGCTTTAAAGAAAAAAAAAAGCTGTGATTTGTCAAAGATGAAATACTTAAATATCTTAAAAAAAAATCTCATCAAACTAAAAATTATATTTTAATACTATTTTAACTATATTTAAATTCAAATAAGATGTCAACTAGTTAATATGAAAACATCTCACAGTATATTGTTGGTGTTTCAACTTAATAACTTACGTGAATAACGGAAACATGTGACCTCCTTTTATTATACTCTTGAAAAGTATAACCTGAGTTATACCACCGGTTAAATATTGCTTTATTAAAAAGTAATCATCTTTCTTCATTCTTGTCCAAGAAACCTTGAACGATAAATTTATTTAAATAGTCGAATTGGCGAATTGAAGGAATTTAGACAATTGCCTGAATAAAGGACATGGAGATTTTTGTCAAAGAAACCTTAAGTAAAGAGTGAAGCTGAAGAAAATTATTTAAGGTTTAAATAATGATGTGTGATTGTGTGTTAATCTTTTGTGAGGGTTATGTATGGGAGGGGATTGCTCAGCGTTAAAGGTTTATTTATTTTTTAGTAATTGTCAAGTGTACAGGGTTCAAACCGTAGGGGCTGCTTTCAACAAGCTTATACCACCTCGTTATTGTTGACCCGATGTGAGGGGACCACTAATTGCTCGGAACTTGTATTATCATTTAAGGGCACTACTTGTTGCTCGGTATTTGTAATAGGGACTGCTCCCAACAAGCCTATACCATCTCGTTATTGTTGATTCGGTGTGGTGAGGGGAACCACCAGTTGCTCAGGATTTGTATTATCATTGAGGAGGACTACTTGTTGCTCAAGATTTGTATTATCATTGAGGGGGACTACTTGTTGCTCAAGATTTGTATTATTGTCGATGGGACCACGAGTTACTCGAGATTTATATTATCATAGAAGGGAACTACTTATTACTTGGAATTTGTAGTATTGTTGAGGGGATCACGAGTTATTCAAAATATGTATTATCATCGAAGGGAACTACTTAGTCCTTATCGGAGGATCACCAGTTGCTTGGGGTTTATATTATTGTTGTCGGTTTAACACTCAAAAGATTTAGATCAAACTACTAATATTTGACCATACAAACAACTACCAATCTACTAACATTGAAAACAAAGTATACGGGTTTATGAATGCAAAGAAAATTTAAAATCATGACTTTATTTAAAGAGTGGAATCCAGAAAATGTATGATAGTGATAAATAAGTTAAACATAAACTAGGGGCTAGTGCTACAACTTGCCTCTATAGCTCAGTGGTAGAGCGTCAGTCTTGTAAACTGAAGGTCCGTAGTTCGATCCTGCGTGGAGGCATTTTTTTCATCTTTCTAGCAATAAATTGTTTTTGAGAAAAGATTATCCCGTTCTCCGTTTTGTTTTGTTTTTTCTTTTTCCCGTCGAAATTTCTAGTTTTCTTCTTCTCCTGGTTAGTCTGATATAAATCTCGCTTCTCTGGGTTATTTCAATGTTTATCTATTACAATTCTGGGATTCATGTATCATGTCCCTGCAATTACAAGAATTTTCTCCTATAACACTTTCATGCCTTTTACAAAGGCTGCAACAGAATTGCTACCACCATTCCTTTTTTCTTCGGCGCACCATGCCATTTGCGTGCCTCTCCACTACTCAGCTTTTGCTGCAGAAAACCCTAACCCTAGTCTATATTCATTTCGTGCAAACATGGAAAGTTATGATTGTGGCCGCAATATGTACGCTTCCCTGTTGCAGAAATGCACCAACTTGAGTGCTTTGAAGAATCTTCATGCTAACATGATAAGGACTGGATTTGATCACGACATCGTACTGGGAACCAAACTCCTCCACATGTGTAGCTCCGTTGATGGCGCCACGGACTATGCACGCCAAGTGTTTGACAAAATGCCTGAACGAAATGTTTTCTCGTGGAATGCCATTATCGGAGGGTATTCCAGAAACGGTCCCTTTGGTGAGGCAATTAAGCTTTATAGAGAAATGGAAGGGGAGGGGATTCGACCAGACAAGTATACGTTTCCAGTCGTGTTAAAGGCTTGTGCTGGATTTTCGGCTTTAAGAGACGGGAAAAAGATTCACGGAGACGCTGTGCGTAATGGGTTTGAAGCGGATGTTTTCGTGGGAGCTGCGTTGGTTGATATGTATGCAAAATGTGGGAGCGTAGAGGAAGCGCGCCAAGTGTTCGACAAAATGCCTCAACGAGACTCGGCCTTGTGGAGCGCCATGATCACTGGGTACATGCGCAAAGGAGATGCCAAGGAGGCCTTGGGAATTTATTTTAGAATGAGGTTTGAAGGGGTGGTACCGGACTCGGCAACGATCGTGAGCGTGCTGCCGGCGTGTGCCCAATTAGGAGCCCTGCAACAAGGTAAGTTGATCCATGCCCATGTGATTAAAGCTGGATTTGAAGTGCATGTTTCTGTTGGGACTGCAGTTGTAGATATGTATGCCAAATGCGAGAACGTAGAGAGTGCTTGCGAGTTTTTTAATTCCATGGTGGAAAAAAATGTGGTTTCATGGAATGCAATGATTGATGGGTGTGTTAAGAATGGGGAGCCAAATGGGGCCTTGGCATTGTTTTGCCAGATGCAGATTGAGGGCTTGAGGGTGAACTCGGTTACGATTTTGATTGTACTTTTGGCGTGTGCTGACTTGGGAGCCTTGATAGAAGGGAAGTCTCTTCATGGTTATTTGATCAGAAATGGATTTGAGGTGGATGGTCCGGTGGGGAATTCCCTTGTAGTTATGTATGCTAGGTGTGGGAGTATAGGGAGTGCACGGGAGTGGTTTGACAGAATGTCTGTGAGGGATGTTGTCTCGTGGAATGCCATGATTTCTGGGTATGCCCAGAATGGGCATGCCAGGGAGGCATTTATTCTGTTCAAGCAATTGCAAGTGGCAAATGTGAAACCAAACTCTATTACCTTAGCGAGTATGCTGCCAGCATGTGCTGATTTAGCAGAAGTGCAACAGGGCAAGTGGATCCATGCCTACGTAATAAAAAATGGATTTGAAATGAACATTCCTGTGATGACTGCCCTTGTAGCATTGTATGCTAGGTGTGCTGATTCAGAGACAACACAACGGTTGTTTGACAACATGTCTCAGAGAGATCTGGTCTTGTGGAATGCCATGATTGGAGCTTATGCCCAAAATGGACAAGTCAACCAGGCCTTGAGACTGTTTCGTCAAATGCAACTTGAAGGTGTGATCCCGAATTCAGTAAGTTTGACATGTGTGTTGCCTGCATACGCACATTTAGGAGCTTTACAACAGGGCAGGATGATACATGCCTACATAGTTAGAAAGGGATTCCAATCAGATGAGTATGTTGTAACTTCATTGATGGATATGTATGCCAAATGTGGACGTGTAGATACTGCACGCCTCTTGTTTGACAGGATGAGCCAAATAAATGTGGTCTCATGGAGTGCTATGATGGCAGGATATGGGATGAATGGACATGGGAAAAAAGCACTTGAACTATTTTTTCAGATGCAAAAGACAGGCATGAAGCCTACCGATGTTACTTTCATTTCTGTTTTGTCTGCATGCAGTCATGGTGGCCTGTTGGAAGAAGGTTGGCAGTTATTTGATTCCATGACTAGGGTTTATTGCATTACACCCAAGGTGGAGCACTACGCATGCATGGTTGACCTTCTTGGACGTGCAGGACACCTAAATGAGGCACAAGACTTGATTGAAAAAATGCCTGTAAAACCTTCTGCTGGTCTTTGGGGAACCTTGCTTGGTGCCTGCAGAATTCACCGCAATATTGAGCTAGCCAAATGTGTTGCAGACTGCCTACTTGACTTAGAACCTGCTAATGCTGGATATTATATATTACTATCAAACGTTTATGCTGCAGCAGGCAGATGGGATGAGATGGTGAAGGTGAGACAACTGATGAAAGACAGAGGCTTGAAAAAGACACCTGGGTGCAGTTGGATAGAGGTAAATAAGAGGGTTCATTCATTCTTTGTAGGAGATAGATCACACCCTGAATCTGAGAAAATTTATGCAACTTTGGAGACCATGGTTAAGCAGATTAAAGAAATGGGGTATGTGCCTGATACAGATTTTGTGCTTCATGATGTGGAGGAGGAATTGAAGGATGAACTGCTTTCATGTCACAGTGAAAAACTAGCCATTGCTTTTGGGATTCTGAACACAAGACCTGGGACACCTCTACATGTCACAAAGAACCTTCGAGTTTGTACTGACTGCCACACTGCCACTAAGTTCATCACCAAGATTGCTAGTCGAGAAATTATTATGAGAGATGCAAACCGTTTCCATCATTTCAAGGATGGATTGTGTTCATGCAATGATTACTGGTGATGTTCATGATGACAGGTAAAAGATCCATGCGTGCAAAAGAGATTGAAATCAGAGGGACACAGGAGTCAGTGATTGGGCTATCGATAAAGTTTAATATTCTCCCAAACCCTTTTCGCTTAAGCCTGTTGTCGCCACTGTGTTGTCGATCTTCAAATGGTCTATTTGCATGGATATTCTCCGGAATATGATTTGGAATTTGAGGCATACACTTCTCAGTTTATGCTTTCAATATTGCTGAAAAGTTTGGGAGGCTTCAAATCGTTGGACCTTGGATAGCACTTTTCTGCTTGGTTGAGATATGGCTAATGAAAGGAAACCATTCTAAAGTTATTTGTCCAACAACTTTCTTTGACTAGATGACAGAACAAAGAAGCTGAAGTTGATCTATTGTCATTTCAGCATTAAGTCTCTGGTATATATGAGATATCCAAGAAACAAATTCTAAGCATTATGCTATATTCTGCATTAAAGTGATGAGTAAATGTCACAAAAAATGCTGGCAATGGGTGATAAGATGTCAATACCCTTCCATTGCATTAGCACAGACCCATATGAACTGAGTCAGATAATTTTGCGGATAAGGGATACATGAAATATTTTTACTTCCATTGTTAATTGGCATTGATGGACCCTTTGGTCCTGCACCATTGAATCTAAAATTTGGACTGGAGAGGAATAACTTGCGAGATGAATTGGTCTGCTTCCTCACAACAACTGTGATATTTATGTATTGGCTAAAATAATGGAACACCTTGAAAGGGGATAGAGCATGGGACAGACCAAATTCCGTACTGAATCCTTACGTCGTTGCACGGTTCACTGTCCTTGTTGTAGTATACAACAAGGATCTCTTTTCTGCCAATGATTTAATAAGATTAACTAAATAATATTATTATTGAAGGTTTTCCATTTCCATTATTATGCATCATTCTCTTTAACTGGTCATTGAAAAAGGTTTTTTTTACTGCAAGGGAAATTTATAAAATGTTCACTGATCTCTTGCACAAAATATCCAAAATATTGAAACTGTGTAGTTTTCTGGTAATTTTTGATTAAATCTCAATGAGCTCAAGCAGTTACTAAAGCTTGAAAGCACTCTTACCTCAAGCATCCAAACCCAGCATGAAATTTTGTGGTGACCCTTGAACCTAACCAGCCAGGTCTTCTCTTCCATCTTTAGCTTGTATGAGCTTGTGGTTGACAGTGCACTCAAAGGACTTCTCCAGTTTCAACATCTCCTTCCTTCACCTTGCAAATAGCATGTGTTATATAGATAAGCATAGTTGAATTATCTTAAGAAAGCTCTCTTGCCATCTTTAATGTAAGTGCTTCCAATGTTTGTTTACTTAATTTGGAACAACTAGCACCCAAGGAGATATTATCTTATGATTTTGTTTTTAGTAATTCTATATGTTTTTCTTTTATAAGAAAAGATTATAGTAAATACTACTGTTTACAAAATGCGGATCTTAGAGGTTCCACCTATCACTGTTGAAAATTGGCTTCTGCAGTGCTATCTTGACAGCACAAGTTAGACACACCAGAATTGGGTTTACAAAAATGAAACATTCTATTTTGAAGTATGCATTGCAGTTTATGCCATAAAACATCTATGAGCATAAAATAAATTTTTACCCTAATATCTTATTTTGTTAATGTCTGATAACAAGCCTGTGTCTTACGGGATGGTGACTCCAACTGTCAAGTCAAATTTGGTGGTCCTATGGTCTGTCAAGACTTTTTTGACAGATTTGACATCAAAATCCAGTGAAATGACTATCGGTTCTTTTTGAAAATAGACATTTTAAGTTATGCTTTTGGTGTTCCATATAAGCTAGTATTAGTGGGGGCAACCTCATAAGACAATCTTTAAAATGTTTGTGATAATTCATGCATTAGACCTGAAACTCAATCACATTGATTTACACTTTATTATTTTTAAAATAAATGTGGAAGTAAAGAAGGGCTTCTGGATTGACAATACAATGTGTTTGGATTCAAGAGTAACAATTTGCTGTCAAAATTGTCCCATTGGAGAAAAACTTACTTCCAAAGTTTAGCTGTAAAAATTACTTTAGAAATCCAATGTCGCAGAGCTGCGGTGATCAAACCCAAACCTACGCGGCACCACAGTCTCCAAGTCCCACTTGGCAGACACAAACTACGCCTTCAACCAAACAAGCATGAGCCTACAACTTAAAGCAACAAAATGCACAAAGTATTCACAAAGCCAAAAACTTAAGCATGCAACAAGGAGAGTTAGCTTAGCATTCATTCAACTCAACACTTAGCATCAAAAACATTGCATGGATGACACAACAACTGGACACTATGCAAACTTACAATCTTTATTACGTTCATCCAAAGATGGCAATCCGTTTGCTGTATACAATGTTGGGCGTGACACTTTATAGAAGCAAGGCCAAATTGGCCTACGGACAACACACGTGTTCCCAGGCTTAAACAGTGGCAAAGCCGCCAACATTAAATGCCTTAGTGTAGTCAAGCCGCTCAACTAACCGACCAACCCCATGCTTTTTCCAACAACGCGTTACATCATTTAATGGATTAAGGAACCCTTAACACTTGGCGACGGATCCACGTCCTCACCTTGGACGCTACTTGCAGCAAACAACCACCAAAATTTAAAGGCTCACTTTCCAAGCAGACAAGCTACCACCAAGCTCCGTGGTAGTCTTAAAACTTGTTTGATCGTCAGGCTGCATTCACACACGTTGCGCCCTCACACATCAACATCCTTCCCCCTTCATGGCACGTACGAAAACCCTTATGCACTTAGCACGACGCATAAGTTTTACTCCAATAGGCAACGTGGTGGATGGTCGGGGTTAACCATCCACTTTATTCTCCCCCACTAAAGTCATCAATGCCCTCGACGCCGTAGCATGCTACCACCAACTTGGTAGGGGTCAACCTGCATCATTGTTATGGAACATAAGTTTCCCCAACTGCTTTCCTGTTGAGAAAATCTTGGACTTTGTTCGTCCATTTTCACGAGGATTCTTCACGTTCCTAGCTGTTAGATGCACCTCCTTTTTAACTCACTAGAAACCCCTTGTGCTGCCTATTGCCTCTGTCATCGTCTTGATGTCCCAAATTCGCTTGACTTCTTGATCTGGTTTATCCACAACATTGGCAGGCGATAGACTAGGTTGTGTCCTTTCGGGATCAACTTCATCAACACGGAACGGTCTAAGTTGGCTAACATGTAACACCGGGTGTACCCTCAAATGATTGGGCAACAACAATGTAATATTCCAGCCAAAAATAACACAAAAAATTGCAGTTTTACAGAAAATTACAGCAATCACACAGTTCTGATCACACACAGAAAACTCAGCGAAACTGATGTTTATTTGTAGCCAAACATGCATAGCAGATCTAATCTCTCCAACTGATTTGTTCAATGAAGCACCAATGCAAAGCCTGTGTGACTTTGCCCTAAGGAATATGTGAGCTTTGGGGTTTCAATGGAATTGAAATCACAAAGCCTCTAAGAGGTTGGAGTGCTCTTAGGGTTCCTTCTCCTGAAGCTTGTCCACTCTTCAAGAGCCAAATACAAATTGCTAGCCACAACAAATTGTCCAGAAATATCAAAATGAGAATAATAATCAAGTCTGTTTCACAAATGAGATGTCTCATCCTTATATAGGCTTCCCTTCTCAATGGATGATTAAATCGTGACCCTTAGATCCAATATGAAATAATGAATGGTGGGGATTTCATCTTGGAAACAATGAAATTCGGGTGTAATGTATTTAATGCCAAAATAGGCACTCAAACCACCCAACTTCTAGCTGAAATGGTCCCAAATGGCCTCACAACGCCCAATGTTGGCTTGGGATCTCTTCTAAGTCCAGCCATGCCCTTTTAGAATGCCTCTAACTTACTTTAATAGTCCAAACCTCATCCTTATCTTCAAATTAGTCTTGGAACTCACACAATATGAACCTCATCCTTATCTTCAAATTAGTCTTGGAACTCACAAAATATGACTAGGATCAAAGACTTTGACTTACAACTGCCAAATAGCATTAAATAATGCTTGGTCTTATCCACACATCACACCTTATCCTCAAAACAGTCTTGGGAGTTGTAATTTTCGGATATACACTTGCCAAGGCAATAAATGCACTTGGTCTTTATCCCAAAACATAACTAAACACCAAAATAACAATACTAAGACAAGTATTTACATCATACTTAGCAATTCTTGCTAAAGAACACCCTAAAATACTCTAAAACATGAAAAATAAAATATATACAATGCTGGAAAATATTTGGGACATCACAAGTCCTCCCCTCCCGAATTGCTTGCCCTCAAGCAATCCAAGAAAGTTGGGTGTTGAAGGATAGCAGGTCCTTCCCAAGTAGCATCCTCAATAGGCAAGTCTTTCCACTTAATCAAGTACTCACTAAGGACCTTGTTCCTTAGCTTCTTCTCCCTTGTGCCCAAAATGGTTTCAGGTACTAAAACAAGTTTTCCTTCCTCATCAAGGGGTGGTAAATCTGTAGATGGTACAATATGCTGTCCCAAAGCTTTCTTCAAACAGGAAACATGAAAAACATTGTGAATCTTATTGTTTGGTGGCAGTTCCAGCTCATAAGCAACCTCCCCAATACGCTTCAACACCTTATATGGTCCATAAAAACGTGGCTGAAGCTTCTCAGCTCCACTTCTTTTCAATGTGGACTGCCTAGGTGCAAATATACCAAATCATTTACCTCAAAACTGCGTTCTGTTCTGTTTTGATCAGCATACTTCTTTTGCTGATTTTGGGCCTGTTGTATGTTGTCTTTCAATGCTTTCAGAATGTCATGATGTTGCTGTACAAAATCAGTTGCAGTAGGGACCTTGCTGTCCTCAAACAGAAAATCTGCAAATTTTTTTTTTTTTTAACCATATATTGCCATGAATGGGGACATTTTATTGGACATTGTATGAATTATTGTAACAAAACTCACCTAAGTACAGCCACTTTATCCAAGTATGCTGCTGTCCCAAAACATAGTTTCTCAAGTAGTTTTCCACCCATTTATTTACTATCTCAGTTTGGCCATCAGTTTGGGGGTGGTAACTAGTACTTGGAGTCAAGTTAGTACCACATAACCTGAACAACTCCTGCCAAAACAGACTTAGAAACTTGTTGTCCCTGTCACTAACAATGGTTTTTGGCAACCCATGGAGCCTAAAAACCTCCTTGAAAAATAAATCAGCAAGTTGTGGGGCTGTTGTAGTGACTGAAATTGCAAAGAAATGAGCATATTTTGACAGTCTATCAACTACAACATATATGCAGTCCTTACCTTGGACTTTAGGCAAGCCTGTGATAAAGTCCATAGAGATACTTTCCCATTTTTGATGAGGAATGGGCAATGGTTGTAACAAACCAGCAGGAAGAGTATGTTCAGCCTTGTTTTGTTGGCATATGGTACACTCCCTCACATGCCTCAAAACGTCTTCTTTCAGCCCTTTCCATGTAAACCTTTCTTTCAACAGCCTGTATGTCTTGTAAAAGCCCGGATGGCCTGCCATGGGTGCATCATGCAAGGCTGCCAACAATTTGTCTTTCATTTTTTATTCTGGCACAAGAAAAACCCTGTTTTTGTACAAAATCAGTCCATCCCTGATTTTATACCTGTCATCCACATGTTGCCCATCAAGTATGTTAGCAACAAAAACATTCTTAACATACTCAGCCATGATTTGGGCTTTCCAATCAGCTGAAATAACAGAAATAATATGAAAAGAAGGGTTTCTAGAAAGTGTATCAGCTGCTGTATTTTTCTTCCCTTTCACAAATTCTATCTCAAAATCATAAGCTTGCAGTTTTGTAACCCATTTTTGTTGCCTATCATTGAGATCACGCTGCCCAAGGAAATGTTTAAGACTGTTATGATCAGTTTTGACTACAAACCTGCTGCAAACTAAGTATTGTCTAAATTTAGACAATGCATGCATTACAACCAACATTTCCTTATCATAAATGCTGAATGTCCTTTCAATAGGACTGAGTTTCCTACTCTCAAATGCTATGGGCTGTCCTTTCTGCATCAAAACTGCACCAATACCCAAACCAGAAGCATCACATTCAACTATAAATGGCTGTGAAAAATCAGGAATTGCCAAAACAGGACAAGAACACATGACTGTTTTTAATTTCTGAAAGGCTTGTTCTGCTGTTTCACTCCATACAAATGCCCCCTTTTTAGTCAATTCAGTCATTGGGGCTGCCAACTGTGAAAACCCTCTTATGAATCTTCTGTAATAACTACACAGCCCTAAAAATCCCTTTAATTCAGTCAAGGTGTTTGGTTTAGGCCAATTCTTGATTGCTGTAATTTTTTCTTCATCTACATGGACACCTTTAGAACTGATTATGTGTCCTAGATACAAAATTTCAGTCATTCCAAACTCACATTTTGACATTTTTGCAAAAAACTGTTGCTGTCCTAAAATTGTCAAAACAGAATCCAAGTGTTGCATGTGTTTTTCCCATGTGCTGCTATAAATCAGAATGTCGTCAAAAAAAACTAGCACATGTCTTCTTAATTCATTCCTGAAAATATGATTCATAGCAGATTGGAAAGTGGCAGGTGCATTGGTCAAACCAAAAGGCATCACTAGAAACTCAAAATGACCAAAATGACACCTAAAAGCTGTTTTATGTACATCCTCATCTCTCACTTTGATCTGATGGTAACCAGATCTTAAATCAATCTTAGAAAAGAAAACAACGCCATGCAACTCATCAATCAATTCATCCACTCTAGGTATAGGGTATCTATTTTTTATTGTCTTCTTGTTCAAAACCCTATAATCAATGCACATTCTCATAGTCCCATCTTTCTTTTTAACCAACACAACTGAAGATGCAAATGGACTAGAGCTAGGACGAATATGACCCATTTCAAGCAATTCTTTTATTGTCTTTTCGATCTCATCCTTGTAGATCCTAGGGTGCCTATAGGGGGTGATCATAATGGGTTTAGAACCTGGTTCTAACTCAATTATATGCTGAAATCCCCTATCAGGAGGTAAACCCTTAGGCAAGTCTCCAAAAACAGCACTATGCCTATCTAATATTGCTTGAATTTGTGGATGAAAAGTAACATTTTCCTTCTTGGAAGGGGTAGGCATACCTTTTAGCATGAAGAATGTGGCTCCCCATTTGATGTCCTTCTTCTTGAACAATCTTTCCATCCCATTGGCTGAAATCTGCTGTGGGAAATACTCCTTCATTCCTCTCAAAACAACCATCTTCCCATTGGATCTGAACTTGATTTCCAAGGTTTTATAGTTGCAGTAAATTTCCCCTAAAGAGTGCAACCATTGTACACCCAAAACAGCTTGGGGAATTCCTCCCATTGGAAAAACATAAAAATCATCAACCACATCATAATGTCCAAAACTGATTTTTGCTTTTCTAACCACTTGGTCACACATAGATACTACACCATTAGCATTTTTCACACTAAAACCAGAAAATGTTTCTGTTTTCAGTCCTTTCCTACTAACAAAATCAACATCTATGAAATTATGTGTAGCTCCTCCATCAACCAAAACAACTACACTATCATTACCAATTTTACCTTGCACCTTTATGGTCATGAATTTGGACTCTCCTGACATGGTAGCCAAAGCTCCTCCTTCACCATCATTTTCTTCTTCTTGAGGTGGCTGTAGTGGTGGTTGATCCATCTCAAACTCAGCAAAATCAGCCTCATCAATTTCTGGTTCATCATAAAACTGTTCTTCAAACTCAAAATCATCAACTTGTTCAAGGTTTTTATGCTGTCCACACTCATGGGTTCTACTCCAAGGCTGTTGACACTTCAAACACAGTCCTCTTTTCATCAAATCTCTTTTTGTGGCCTCATCCAAGACTGGTCTTTGCTGGTTCTGATTTCTCCAAGGCTGAGATCTCTGATTTTGACTGTAATTTTGCTGATTTGGAGGCTGAAACTTTTGATTTTGGGGCTGATTTGGCTTTCCCCATGACTGTCCACTTGGTTGGTGTGCTCTAGATGGCCAAGATCTATTTTGTGCACCAAATTTTGATGGCTGTCCCCATGTGGAAAATCTGGATCTGCTGCTGTTCAAGGTGGGTTCTAGATCCAATGCCCTATCTACAACATCATTGAGGGTTTGGGGTTTGAAAGCCCTCACATGCCCTCTCAAGGGATCCATCAAACCATTTATAAAAAGATAAACAACCCTATCTTCAGCCATATCAGGAACCATTATAGAAAGCTTCTGAAATTCATCAATGTAATTTGCTACAGTATTTTTCTGTTTAAGGGCAGCCAACTCACCAAAATAATCATTATCTCCTTTCCTATCAAAACGCTCCAAAAGCCTTTGTGCAAACACATCAAATTTAGTAATGGTGCTATGCCCTTGAGTAACAAGGCCATGCTGCCACCAATCATAAGCTACACCATCTAAATGCAAAGATGCAAATTGAACTGCTTCCTCTTCTACCATAGGACTAAGACAAAGATATGTTTGTACCTTAAGCAACCATGCCCTAGCAGAAATTTTATCATCACCACCAAAGTAAGGGAGTTGCATCTTACTCAATTTATGTTGCAAATCTCTCTTGTTGTCACCTCCACGGTTGCCACCATGAGATCTAGCTCCATTTTGCTTCTTTCCCCTAATTTCCAAATACCCATCAAATGAGACTGCATCTTTGAATGCTTGGGATTTGGCTGCATATTGCTGAAAAAGAACATCAACTTCTTGATCTGTCACTTCAGGTACAACAACTTCAGTTTGAGGCTGAATGAACATGGATCTAGGGGGTTTCCATAACTTAGAAACCCTAGCCATGAAACTCCCATGGAAATTTCCTCCATAATTGTTCCCTCCATGTGAAGAACTCTCTCCTTGAGAGACATTAGGATTAGGAACTGTATTGGCACTTTGTTGTTGGGGCTGAATTATGTGATGGGGCTCTTGTTGCTGCTTGTCAAGCCTCTCTTGCCTCTCATTCATGGAATGAAGGGATCTCTCCATTCTTGCCAAAATAGTTGACAAAGGACTTTTCTCCAATGCCACAACCAAAGAATCTTCCATAACCTTGGCAAGCTTTTCCTCTTCAGAGGGTTCTTGTTGCTGTTCAACCCGTTGCTCAGGGATTCTTATACGTTGTTCTTCATTTCCATCTAAACCAGAGTGTGGTCCTCCACCTTCCATTGGCTTAGGGTTTTGCTTTCCCTTATTCTTCTTACTTCTGGTATCGTAATGATGAGAACCACTCATCCAAAATGATCACAGGATGGCAGGAATTTGGCTCTGATACCACTGTAATATTCCAGCCAAAAATAACACAAAAAATTGCAGTTTTACAGAAAATTACAGCAATCACACAGTTCTGATCACACACAGAAAACTCAGCGAAACTGATGTTTATTTGTAGCCAAACATGCATAGCAGATCTAATTACCCACGGAGGAGAGGGGGGAAATAAAAAAAAAAAAAAAAGAACACCCCCCCGCGCGCTGGTTTGGGGGGGGGGGGGGGGGGGGTGTTGCGTGGTTTCTTTGCGCGGGGAAAAACCCCCCCCCCCCGCCGCTGTTGTTTTCCACCCCCCCGAAATGGCCCCCCTGGGGCGGAACCTCTCACCTTGGGGTGAGGAATTTCAGATCTAGTTTCTCCAATTGATTTGTTCAATGAAGCACCAATGCAAAGCCTGTGTGACTTTGCCCTAAGGAATATGTGAGCTTTGGGGTTTCAATGGAATTGAAATCACAAAGCCTCTAAGAGGTTGGAGTGCTCTTAGGGTTCCTTCTCCTGAAGCTTGTCCACTCTTCAAGAGCCAAATACAAATTGCTAGCCACAACAAATTGTCCAGAAATATCAAAATGAGAATAATAATCAAGTCTGTTTCACAAATGAGATGTCTCATCCTTATATAGGCTTCCCTTCTCAATGGATGATTAAATCGTGACCCTTAGATCCAATATGAAATAATGAATGGTGGGGATTTCATCTTGGAAACAATGAAATTCGGGTGTAATGTATTTAATGCCAAAATAGGCACTCAAACCACCCAACTTCTAGCTGAAATGGTCCCAAATGGCCTCACAACGCCCAATGTTGGCTTGGGATCTCTTCTAAGTCCAGCCATGCCCTTTTAGAATGCCTCTAACTTACTTTAATAGTCCAAACCTCATCCTTATCTTCAAATTAGTCTTGGAACTCACACAATATGAACCTCATCCTTATCTTCAAATTAGTCTTGGAACTCACAAAATATGACTAGGATCAAAGACTTTGACTTACAACTGCCAAATAGCATTAAATAATGCTTGGTCTTATCCACACATCACACCTTATCCTCAAAACAGTCTTGGGAGTTGTAATTTTCGGATATACACTTGCCAAGGCAATAAATGCACTTGGTCTTTATCCCAAAACATAACTAAACACCAAAATAACAATACTAAGACAAGTATTTACATCATACTTAGCAATTCTTGCTAAAGAACACCCTAAAATACTCTAAAACATGAAAAATAAAATATATACAATGCTGGAAAATATTTGGGACATCACAAACAATTTGTAGGCAACTTGGCCTATATGTTCCACTACCTCAAACGATCTGTCAAAGCAACGGATTAAGGCCTTCGACTTGCCTTTTGGTGCTTTGAACACTTTGGGCTGCATTTTTAGCAAGACCTTGTCCTCGACTTTAAACTCCACTGGCTTGTGGCTTGCATCACACCTTGCTTCATACATTCAACTGCCTTCAACAGGTGCAAGCGCGTGAGGTCCATCCTCTCTTGCTAGTTCTTAAGGTAGTCTGCAATTGATGGGCATCCTCCTAAATACCCTGCAAGCACCATATGTGGAGACAATGGTTGTTGCCTTGTTGCCAACTCAAACGGTGAATACTTGCCCGTGCTACTTTTCTGCCTATTGTAACAAAATTGTTCCATGTCGAGAAGATCTAGCCAATTTAACTGGTCGCTTTGCACAAAGTGCTTGAGATATGCTTCCAGTATGGCATTGATTCGCTTGGTCAGGCCATTGGTTTGCGGATGGAACCTAGAAGACAACATTAGCTTGGTCCCCATTAACCGAAATAGTTCTCGCCAAAATTTACTTGTAAAACAATTCTTTGTCTAAGACTATACTTAATGGCATTCCCTAGTATTTAATCACATTCTTAAAAAAATACTTTGTCATGACCTTTGTTGGGCAGGGGTGTGGACAAGTTGCAAACACAACATACTTTGAAAAACGATCCACAACTACCATTATGGAGGAAAAACCCTTTGTCATAGGTAGATCGATGGTGAAGTCCAAATTGATGGTCGTCCACGATCTGACTGGAATAGGCAAAGGTTATAACAACCCTCCTGGCAACTTGATTTCATGTTTGTCCTGTTGGCAAATAAGACAGGTCCTAACATATTCGTTGACATCTTCCTTCATTCTCGGCCAAAAGAACCCACGTTCTATCAAAGCAAGTGTGCGGTTATGTCCTGGGTGTCTCGCCCACAAGCCATCATGACATTCCCTTATGAATTCACAATGAAAACTTCCCCACTTTGGCAAATACAAGCAATCCCGAGAAAACCACAAAAGACCTTATGTATACTTAAACTTATTTACCCTTCCTTTTTGAGTCTCTTCTTGTACTGTTTTAACTAGGGCGACGACCTAGGGGTCTTGCTCCAAACCCTCTTTGACTTTGGCCACCAACTCCTCAAACAGTTCAACCTTGCTTTTGCCATGCACAAACGTTGGGTTGTTTGTCACTGCTTCTAACACTATCAACTGTTGTTTCCTACCCAGTGCATCAACAACTATGTTGGACTTTCCCACGGTATGCACCATGCTCATATCAAACTCCACAAGGAAATCTTGCCATCTAGCTTGCTAACTTGTCAGCTTGCTTTGCATAAGGAAAAAGATGTTAGCCACATTATTTGTTCTAACCACGAAATGTGACCCTAGAAGGTAGTGATGCCACGTTCGTAGGTAGTGCACAACTGTCGTTATTTCCTTTTCATGCATAGGTTATCGTCTTTTAGCCTCATTCAACTTTCTTGATTTAAAAGCCACGGGGTGTCCATCCTGCATCAATACAACCTATGGCAAAATCAAAGGCATCCACATGCACTTCAAATGGCTTGTTGAAGTTAGGTAAGGATAGTATGAGAGCGAATGTTAGCTTTTCCTTTAACAAATCAAATGTTGTTTGCCATTTGGTGGTCCATGCCCACTCCACGTCCTTCTTTAGCAAGTCCATCAACAGGGCAACTATTTTGGAGTACCTGCTCGCAAAACACCAGTAAAAATTTGCGAGTCCTAAGAATTGACGAACACCTCAAACATCTCTTGGCGACTCCCAATCTTTGATGGCTTCTAACTTCTTCGGGCTTGCCTTGATCGACTATGTGCCTGAGAAAGCTAACATCTGTTAAAGGAACACTTTTCCTTTTTCACGTACAGTACATGTTCTTGCAGCAGTTTAAAAACTTTAGTCAAGTGTCGCTTATGTTCCTCTAGACTCTTCGAGTAGACCAAGATGTTGTCTAGATACACCGCCATCGATTTATCCAACAACGGTCTAAACACATCATTCATCAAGGTGCAAAACGTGGTTGGCACCTTGCACAACCCAAACGACATTACTAGAAATTCAAATGACCCATACCTTGACATGCAAGCAATCTTTTGTTCATCTCCTGGAGTGATTCGGACTTGATAATAGCCTGATCTCAAGTCCGGTTTGGTAAAAACATGCGCTTCAACAAGTCGGTTGAAGCAATTAGCTATAAGAGGGAGAGGGTAACTGTTCTTTATGCTCAATTTATTCAGCGCTCTGTAATCCACACAGAGCTTGAGTGACCCCTTTGCTTTCCACATGAATAGAACTAGGGTGCTGTAAGGAGAATGCGATGACCTCAAATATCCTATGGCCAACAACTCCTCAAGTTGTTTCCTTAACTTGACCATCTTCAGCCCACCAAGGCGATATGGAGCCCTTGCAGGAGGACTTGCCCTTGGTACCAATTCAATTCTTTGGTCGATTGCTCTCCTCGGTGACAGATAAGACAACAATTGCTTAGGCATACTATCTTGGAACTAATTGAGTACTTCTTCAATGGCCGATGGGATCAAAACTTCTTGTTCCTCCTCATCCCAACCTCCAATAATCGTTGCTAGGAACATTGGCTCTTTCCCTTTCTACTTGGCTACCTTCCTCATGCTCATCCCTAAGAACTTTTGTGCCTTTAAGCATTTTTGCTGGCACTTTTCCTGACTGCCTTCTCTGCACTGCTCTAACTATGCAAGTTTGTTGTGGGTTGAACATAAACAGTCTCCAGATGCAAGATCACAACTACCTTGCATTTTTTGACAAATTCTTGCCCCAAAAGAAGCTCAAAGTCATCCTTGTTGACTATTGATAGGTTGAGCTTACCCCTCCAATCTCTAACTTGAACATCCAAGTTCCTTGCGACGCCCAATGTCAATTACGCAAGGGAATTGATGGATTTTAGGCGTTGACCACATATCGAGTATTGCAAGCCTAGTTCCTTGGCTCGCTTGACACTCACGAAGTTGTGTGGCTCCGATATCAACCAAAGTCGTGGTCATTTTTCCTTTAATAACGACTTGCACATACATCAAACTGTTGGTGCTGTCGATCTTTTCTTCCTTGCTCATTCCCGCCTATGCCATGTCGTGGAATTCACGAATGGCACCCATCTGGTTAACATCTGCCACATTGTCCAACTCTGCCTATTGAACATTCACAATGTGTGCTCTTTGTGAGCAGTCTTTTTGCGTGTGGGGACCGTTGTATGTCCAACAACAAATCCAAGAACGATTACCTTCATTGGATTTCACCTACAGGCTTCTTCCCTTTCGAGTTTGCTGAAGATTTGCCTGAACCCACTGATGACTGATATGCCATCTTACTGCTTTGAGCCCCACTCTTGGGCTTTCCTTGAGATATTCCTGTGCCACTCAACGTGCTCTTTCCCTTAGTGCTTTGGCCATCAATATTTTTCTTTGAGACAACTTCTAGGAAGTCAAGGAAACTATTAGCTATCGCAATAGCTTCATTGATATCCTCAGGCTTGTGTTGCCTTAGCTCCACGTGTGCCCAAGGTTGCAGGCCTTTCTAAAACATGAATAGCCAATCCTACTCCGTTATTGTTTGATTTCCACTATGATCTCTTGATACTCCTTGATATACACTCACAGATGTGGCCTATGTGTTTCAGCGTTATCTGGCTTAAACTGCAATCTTAGTGCTTCTTTAAGCTCTTCCTAGGAGCCCATCTTTTTGGTAGCTCTTCCTTCTTTGATTTTTGTTGAGAGGTTTCTCCACCAAGTCTTGATAGTCCCTTTGAGATACCTCACCACAATTTTTACTTCTTGTACACTTGATAGTCTATCGACTGCTGTCAAGTATTCCCCCATGTCCCAAAAGAATCGCCTAGCACGCGATCATCTCGAGTTTTGTCATAGCTCTCCAGTTCTTTTATCTTCAGGGGTTTTGCTATGGAAGAACTTGGTCTTGCTCCCTAACCCATCGTGTCCTATGGAGTGTTGAGTCTATCCGATGACTTCGTTGTCAGATTGTAGAGTGAAGCAAGGGTTGGTCTGTTGTTTAGATCACTTACCATCGTAATCAGAAGCAACGTTGGGGCTGTTGCTGAGTGCCCCACATCATATCCGCTAAGTCCTAAGCGAAAAAGCTTTGAGTACAACTTGTGTTGTTTGAAATAGACGAGCTGGTTGAGTCTGGATTAGAACTACTACTTGATCCACAAAGGGGTCGTGAGGAGACAAGATAGGAGCTAGGAAAGGGAGGTCGTAGAGTCCATCGTCCCAGTCAGATGTGTGCCATTGAGGAATTGAACCAATGTGTCACACAACAGATTGGTGAGCTGGAGGAAGTCATTTTGGTCATGGAAAATGTTTTCGAGGAATGGAGACATATGATGGGTGAAGCCTTGAATGACATTACAAAATGGCATGCCTCGATGGGTGAGATCCTTGGAATTGCAAATAAGACTAGAGGAGAGTCTGTTGTCCTAGGCCCAATTGCAGGAGGAAATCTCTCTATGTCGTGCAACAACTGTGGCAAAAATGGGTTAGGGAGCAAGACCAATTCCTTCAGGAGTGAAACACTCAAAGATAAAATAACCAAATAGCTATGATGGAGCTCGAGATGATCGCGTGCTAGGCGATTTATTTTGGGACATGGGGGATACGTAATAGCAATCAACGTATTGTTAGGTGAACAAGAAGTCAAAATTGCGGTGAGGTATCTCAAAGGAACTGCAAGGACTTGGTGGAGAAACCTCTTGGCAAAAATTGAAGAAGGGAGAGCTACTAAAATGGTGGGCTTCTAGGAAGAGCTTAAAGAAGCACTAAAAGTGCAGTTTAGGCTAGATAACACCAAATGGTAGGCTAAACTTAGGTTGCACAAGTTGGAACACACAAGCCGAATCCGTGAGTACATCAATGATATGGATTAGTAGCACATGTTTTTAATAAGTTTTTAGCTAAGGATAAGCATTATTTAATGTGTTCTTATCCATTGTAATGCCTTGTAATACCTATTTATAGGCACCTTTTGGTATGATAATACAATGAAGTTTTGGATTGTCATTCATTTCTCGTGTCTGTTGTAATTGATTCCACATCATTGGTATTAGAGCAGGTTACGGATAAAAGGTTAGTATCCTCTTCCTCTAGGTCAATATTGGTTCAAATGAGGAATGAAAATGCCTCCGTAGGTTTGACTGAGGAGTTGTTTACTTCCGTTACAGACACTTTGTTTGCAGGCTTTACGAAATTGTTCTTGAATCCGTATGTGGTTTTGTCCCGCTTCGGCCTCGCATACTTGATAATCTCATCTCAAAGCTCCGTTTGCTTTCGTTGTCATTTCGTACTCGTTCAACTCACATTTTGGTGCATTTGCACCTTCCTTTGTTCGTGACCATCATCTGTTTCCATATCTGACAGTATGGTGTCGAGTTCGACCATCTCTCTTGATGAGGTCTCTACACAACTTTTTGACCTCTTCGCGATACTACAACAAATCCACACGGCCATGCTTGCTGATTTTCAGCAGCTCCATACCCAAATGGCCACTGACGTTCAACAACTTCAAGCTGAAATCATCGCTACTACTGAAGAGGAACCAGATGTTGAAGACTCTATAGCAACACCTAGATTCGAACCAGGGTCTCTGGGCGACATGCCCAACGTCTTACCACTAGATGATGTTGCTTCTTTTGTAGATCTGAGTTCATTTGAAGCTCTAGTTGCAGATCAGACACTTTTAGGCATTGTAGATCAAACCTTCTTAGAAACCATAGCAGTTGAAGAAACAACTGCTATCTTCGCCACTATCATAGTGTAGGTTACACTTCATGATTCGCCTATTCCTCCTAGCAATGCTTTCCTGTTTTCGGACATTGATATGTTATTGTCATGGCTTGATCCGATTCCATCCGACCTCCGCAGCTCTCAACATCCGCTGCATGGCTTTCATTGCAGCCAACCTTTGCAGATCATGAATCTCGTTGATTCACCATTTTCGACGATGATCTGCTGCTCTACGACGACCACACTGCACATTTAGCGTTCACACCAAATCCTGTTTCTCTTGCTCGTGAACGTATTGGGCTTGCAGCCCTGCTCTACGACTTCCATGCTGTTTTGACCAGCTCAATGTCACCTATTTTGCGTCCTCACCGATGCACTCCATTGCTACTACCATTGACGCACACACCTATTTGTTGCTTGATGTCTGACGAACTCTGCGACGTTGATCCGTGGCCTCTTCCATCGCTGCCATCATTTCCTACAGATCATGTCGACCACTTGTTTTTTCTGCCATTTTTCAATGTTTACAACATCGGTCTACAACTTTTCCTGGCTATATTGTGTAGTCTTTTGGTCATGATTTCCATCTGTCACTTTGCTGCTTCATGTTCGCCATCCGAAGCCACTGCTGTCGACGTCATTTTCTTCATAGTCGATTTACCGGCTCCTCCTGTGTGTTGCCGCTGCGTATCACATGTTTCCAACAATATTCGTCTTGTCGTTGTGCGTCCTCGACGATCAGTACGCACACTACCCATTTTTGTGCATTTCTGGAGCTATCCGACGTGTTCCTCTGTTTTTTGACTGATAAACACCATTGCCACCGCTTCCATCATTTGGTTGATTCCCTCGTGTGCCTTTGTGGCCACCACCTCTCGTGCCGTTTTCTTTCCCACTGCTCGATTCTGCACACCCGAGATCCGCCATGGCCGCCACCCTTCCATAAGTTAAATTAAATTAATTTTTACATATCCATTTTTAATTTTGCCCGCTTCAACGACCACCAAATACATATTCATTTTGGCCATTTTCATTAAAAGCGCGCACCACTCCATTAAAACCCACATTCAATTTTCAACCATAAATTAAATTATATTATTTTTAATATAATTTAATTTTTCTCCACCCATTAAATGCCCATTTTCATTAAAAGCGTGCACCACTCCATTAACAACCCACATTCAATTTTCAAACCATCAATTAAATTATATTATTTTTAATATAATTTAATTTTTCTCCACCCATTAAATGCATGTCACCCCACCTTCATTCAATGCATGCCCATTTTTCATTAATGTGCACGTTCGCTTTCATTATGCGCACTCAACCAATTAATCCGTAGTTTCCAACTGGCATATTTAGCACGTGGTTTGAGGAATATTCCGCTATATCTCCTTTCGACATCAGGTTTTCTTCTACTGATTCGAGGGCCCCAAGTTAGCTGCCCACTGCTATACTGACGGACAGCTGAAATGGGGCCCTCAAATCGGTAGAAGAAAACAAAAATTGATGTCGAAAGAAGATGCAGCGGAATAGATCTCGGGCAAACAAGTGAACTCCACCTGGGGAGTACAGTCACAGTATTGAAAAGATCCCCGATCTCCTCTATTTTAAAAGGGCACTACCCTCAATCTTCAAAGACATTCCAGAGGTTCATTCAACTTAAACTTTTCAGCTCCTATCTATTCTAAGGGGAAAAACATGACCTTTAATTTAATTCAATTTAATTTAAGAGGGGTTACGACTTGATTCATATTTAGGCGCGTCCCTTCATTCTAGCAAGTGTTAGATCTCAATCCTTTATAGTTCCTTCCCTCAGTTGGGGTCTAAGTGAGTGCACCGATCCCGATTATAGATAGAGGGGCATGGTTTGAATTTCGAGGTTGGGGTCGGGTTGTTTTAATTTGGGGTTGTTTTTACCTGAATAAGGGGAGAATGTATCCTTTATTCATTGGAGCGGTTGTGTTTGCGAAGAAAGAAGAATTCACCCTTTTTAAAACATGGGGCTCTCCTCCCCCACCATTTAAAAGGGCAAAAGGGCAACAAAAGGATTTGGCCTTTTAAAAGATCCAATGGAGATTTGTTAAGGAATAAAACATGTATCCCCCAACACAATAGGAAACCTTAGTGTTCAGGTTGTGTTGTTCGATTCTATTATATACGTTAAAACAACTTCTAAGCCTTAAAATCCCCCCCCCCTCTATTTAAAAGATAACAGAGCTCTGCTATGCTCTGTTATAATAGCTTGCTTGCTTGCCAGATGGCCTAGCCCTCTCTATGGATCTGCATATTCCGTGTTTGCTAGATCTCCAAAAAAGAGAGGTGCTTTTGCAACTCCTTTAGGTGTTGTTCGAACTCGTTATTGATTGAGTTCTCGCCTGTTTTTTGAGGAGGTTGAGAGTGATGGCAACCCTATAATGAAACTGAATTTTACTAAACAGGATCACAAGTTGCTCCCCCTTACTGAAATCTCCCCCTTTGACATCAATGGCAAAGGTCTCCTTGGGGATAAAAATAAGACACTTAACACAACCCCCTTACCACCTCCTTTTTGAGGTGTTCAATTTTGAGATGGGAGTAAAACTACTCCCAACTTACTTTTGAGATACTCAAAAGTCTCCTTTGGTAGTGGTTTGGTAAAGATGTCAACAATCTGTTCCTTTGTAGCAACATATTCCAACTTAACTTGCTGATCAACCACTTGCTCTCTCAAAAAATGATATTTGATTGAAATATGCTTGGCCTTTGAATGCATCACCAGATTTTTTGAAATATTGATAGCACTTGTATTATCACAAAGTATGAAGATCGGATGCTCATGCTTAATTTTGAAATCACTTAAAGTTTGTTTCATCCATAATACCTGTGTGCAACAAGCAACTTCTGCAATATACTCTGCCTCTGCAGTAGATAAGGATACTGATGCTTGTTTCTTACTTAGCCAAGAGACCAAACAATCTCCAAGAAAAAATGCTCCTCCACTTGTGCTTTTTTTGTCATCAATACTGCCTGCCCAATCCACATCTATATATGCAGTGAGAGTGAAATTATTGCATCTAGGATACCATAGTCCAAACTCCATAGTTCCTTTCAAATACTTAAAGATCCTTTTTACTGCCTGTACATGTGTTTCTTTTGGTGCAGCTTGAAATCTTGCCACCAATCCGACTGCCTACATTATATCTGGCCTTGTAGCTGTGACATACAGTAAACTTCCAATCATGGATGTATACGATGTTTGATTTGCCTTAGGAGACTCATCATATTTACTTAACTTACATCCTGTAATTATGGGGGTACTCACAGGATTGCAATCCTCCATCATAATTTTTTTCAACATTTCTTTTACATACTTGGTTTGAGAGAGTGATATACCTTTATTTGATTGTGAAATTTGCAAACCAAGAAAGAAAGACAATTCACCAAGCATTGACATCTCAAATTCATTTTTCATTCACTTTGCAAATTTTCTGACACATCTTGTCATTACTGCCTCCAAAAATGATATCATCCACATAGACCACTACAATCAACAAGTTATTTCCTTCATTTTTTGATGTACAGATTGCTATCTACCACACCTTTTCTGAAACCATATTCTTGAAGATATTTATCCAACCTTGAGTACCAAGCCCTAGGGGCTTGCTTTAGTCCATAGAGAGCCTTCTTTAATTTGCATACATAGTTTGGCTTATTTGTCAGGTTGAAACCATCTGGTTGCTCAATGTAGACCTCTTCCTCTAAGTAACCATTAAGAAATGCTAATTTTACATCCATTTGGTACACTTTGAAGTTTCTGAAACTTGAGAAAGCCAAGATCATTCTTATGGCCTCAAGACGTGCACTAGGAGCAAATGTCTCTTTAAAGTCAATCCCCTCAACTTTTGCATAGCCTTTGCACACAAGTCTTGTTTTGTTTCTGACAACCTGAACATCTTCATTCAACTTATTTCTGTAGACCCATTTGGTGCCAATTACATTCTTGTCTTTTGAACGTGGGACAAGTTCCCAAGTCTCACTCTTCTCTATTTGGTCCAACTCTTCCATTTTTTTAATCCAATATTTATCTTCACTTCATTGAAATTCTTGGGCTCAACTTTAGATACCAAAGAAAAGTTTACATGTTCACCTGTTCCTGTTATGTTCCTCCTTGTTTGTCTCTCATCTAGATTCCCAATAATCAGTTCTCGTGGATGGTTCTTTTGCACATACCTGGATGGTGTCTTAGGTGGTGCCCTTTGTGTCTCATCATCTTCAGTTTCTTTACCTTATTTGCAACTTTCTCCTTCTTGATACACAAACTCTTGAGTTGGTTCTCTTAGATCTATTTCTTCATCAACTCTTACATTTAAACTTTCAACAATTGTATGTGATCTTTTATTGTAGCATCTATAGGCTTTGCTTTTAGTGGAATATCCAAGGAAGATACCCTCGTCACACCCATAATCAAACTTGCCCAAATTTTTCTCTTCTCGTCTAATGTAGCATTTGCTTTCAAAATTTTTGAAGTACTTCACAGTAGTTGGTCTTCCCTTCCAAAGGTCATATGGGGTTTTGTGGTGATTTACTCTTACTTGAGCTCTATTGATGATATAAACAACTGTATGAATTGCCTTTTTCTAAAAAGCATCAGAAATATTAGACTCATTTAGCATAGCCATGGCCATACCCCGAACAGTTCTATTTTTCCTTTCAACTACTCCATTCTGTTGTGGAGTTCTTGTTGAGTATTGTCTCTTAATTCCATGTTGTTCACAAAATTCTACAAATTCACCTGAAGCGAATTCACCTCCTCTATCTAATCTTAGAGACTTGATATTTTTGCCTGTTTCATTTTCCACAAGTGCCTTGAATGCCTTGAAATTTTCAAATGCTTCTGATTTTTCTTTCAAGAATGTTACCCAAGTCATTCTAGAGAAATCATCAATAAATAACATGAAGTAATTCTCACCTTGTAAACTCTTTGTCCTTGTAGGCCCACTAGATCGGTGTGAACTAGCTCCAAAGGTTTGGACGAAGAAAACTCCTTTGATTTGAAACTTGATCTTGTTTGCTTATCATGTTGGCATTGTGCACAAATCGTGCTTGAGGGTTTTACTATTTTGGGCAAATCTTTGACTGCCTGTTGCTTATTTTCACTATGTTGTCAAAGTTCAGGTGACCCATTCTTCCATGCTATAACCAACTCTCATCCTCTTGTGATAAAAAGCATTTTTCTCCCTTAATTTCGCTCAAAATGTAGAGATTGTTTGCAGTTCTACTGACGTCTGCAATAAGCTTTTCTATCTTGGATTTCCTGATATCACATCCATTTGGGTGAAATGTGAGTGTGTGCCCTTGATCACATAGTTGACTTACATTTAGTAGATTGTGCTTCAATCCTTCAACATATAACACATTTTCTGTCCTTGATCTTCCATTTATCCAAACTCAAAGTCCCTTTTCCAACAATTTTGGCAGAAGCATTATCACCAAATTTCACTGTTCCTCCATTCATTTTCTTGAGAGAAAGAAATTTGCTTTTGTCACCTGTCATATGGCTTGAACAACCACTATCAATGTACCGTTGATTTCCTTCATTTTGCACATGAAGAGTTGTTTGTACTAACATAGACTTTTCTTTTTCTTGTTCCAAACTTTTGAGGAAATCTCCTTCTGAACTGTTTGACCTTCCTCCTTGCTTGATTTAGGAAGTTCAAGAAACACTGTTCTACACGATTTAGCTTTGTGCCTAAAATTATCACATTTGTAACAAATGATATTGTAATCCATGAGAGGTGCAAATGAATTGAAATTTCTATTAATGAAGCCAACATCATTTTTCACACGAACCATGCAATGTACAACTTTATGACCATATTTGTTACATGAAAAACAATAACCATGGAAGAAATATTGAAACCTGTTTGATTGCCTTGGATGATATGGTTGCATGGTTCTTTCATTGTTGTTTCTGTGATTGACTTCTGTCCATGATGATTCTTTGTTTTCTTCCTCCTTGATGCTTTTACTTTTCAATACATCAGCATAGGATATGGGTTCTTCTTTACTTATTTTCTTTGATGTCTTTGTTCCTTTTGAGCTTGACTCCTCTTTCTGTTTCTCTTGACTCCTTCAAAACCAAGTCTAGTATTTATAATTGAAGATCTTTGTCCTTTGATAATGTCAAACACGATTTTTGAGCTTTTCCCAAATCAAAGAGGCAGGTTTACCATAGCCTGTAATTCTGCTTGTGAATTAGTTGTTTTCTGTGGCGTGACAACCCATTCAATTAAGGACACAGAAAATAACCACAAGAGGCCCATTCAATCTTTTTTAAAATAGAGAGGTGCGAGTTTTTATTATTACTGGAGTAGTGGGCCTTTCTCACCAGCCCCGCCCCTTTCAAAATGGACGAGAGGAGAGCGATCGCCTTATATTAAAGAGGGCGAGGCCCTCCACTCTGACATTGGAAAATCATCGGTTCGCTGTCCTTTTAAAGAGGCCCTCTCCCTATCTCTCCCTATTAAAAGAGGTAGAGGTCTTAAAAGTCCATTTTTTTTACATTTTTTTTGGTCGCTTCCAGTTATATTTAAAAGCCGATCATAGAGAGCTCTTTTGATGATAGAGAGGCTCTTAAACGCTTTAAATGAGGATAGAGAGCTTTTCTCAAACTCAAGAGCGCTTTATTATAAAGCGAGAGGGAATAATCTTAAAAGGCCTCGCTCGGCATAGAAAATCCCATACGGCCCCAGTTGTCTATTGGATAGGTCTTATATACGTATTAACAACTTTAAGAGCCCGCTCTTATCTTAGGAGATCCTTTTAAAATAGAGAGGATGCCCTGCCCGCCCTTTAAAAGTATTATATTAAAAAGGCAGCCCCCTAAATGAATCAAAAGGCATTAACCTACTTTAAGGGTCTTTCTAGGGTCGAGTGGGATAAGGGAATATCTTAAGAGCGGGAGAAGGCCTTAAATATTCGTTATGGATGGTTTCCGCTTTTTTGAGGGGAGGGGTGAAAGATAGCTTTTGATTTGTCCCTCTCTTGTTTCGTTAGTCACCCTTACAAAAGCAAGCGAGAGAAGGTGATTCCAATGCTATTCCGTATGTCATGGAAGGGAGGGCTATATTAAAGGTTCGATCCGCCCTACTGGTATGTCATGGAAGGGTTATATTAAAGGTTCGATCGATCATAAGGCGGCTGGATCTATTCTCTTGCGCATTAAAAACTGACCCCTTACCTTACCTCACAATAGAGAGGAGAGGAGAGCTCTCTAATCTTAAAAGCCTCCGCTCTCTCCTCTCTGTTTTAAAAGGGCTCTTAAAAGGTTAAAGCTAATTTATATATATGGAAAAGCATTCATTAAGGTTTTCAGTCGATTTTCGGATAAGGAGATAGCTTGAAAGATGGGAGAGTACTCGACCCAGAAAGAAAGGATCGGAAGAGATGGATCGGGAGGTCGAGGGCGGTCAAGGCTTAATTAATAGGTGTTGATTCATATGTATGTGTTGTTTCAAAGATTATATATATATATATATATATATATATATATATATATATATATATATATATATATATATATATATATAGAAGTGATCCTATCAAATCAATCTAGCTATCAAATTCCAATTCGCCAATCATAGGTGCAAGTTGCAGGTAGTGGTAGAAAACATCCAGTTTTTCACCAAGTGGTATTTGTAGAATCCGTCAAGTGGTATTCTTAGATTTGAAAAAAAACTCTTCTAAGGTTTATCAATTGTAAATGTTTTTAATTTCAAGTGCAAATTCATCCAACCTTCTTAATAGTTTTTAAAAACATAGAATATTTTTTTGCTCACACATACATTTAATAGCAAATCTTTGTACACACAATGGCATGTCTCTTGGTTGTCTTAAGATATTCATGGTGCTTCACCTTCACCTCTAACTGTTTAGCTTCTCTCAACCTCCTATGTGATGTATCTATGCATCCTTTTATGAGGTTTAATAATAATATAATAATTAAATATCAAATAATGTAATAAGTATCTAACATCCCCCTTATTACATTATTTGGTATAGAAAACATTTGAAGGTATTGGTCACAACCAAAAACACATCTTTTACAAAATATGACTACCCCTTGATTTTGAGGGTAATGAAATTATGGTTTGGCTCTAGCTTTTGGCATTGGATTTTCCTCTGGAACTAGATATTGCTTTGGATTTGGCACTATCTTTGGATCTAGCTTTAGCTCTCACTTGGGCTTTGGCTCTAGATTTATCTTTGACATTGGCTCTAGCTTTGGCTCTTTCAATTACATATTCAAAATATTCCATGTGATGTTTCATTGCAAGACCTATCACTATAGGCTTTTCGAGCATAGCCTAGGTCACATCTATAAGTTTTGATGTAGAATTCATGCATTTTATTGGGAATCAAATTGTGTTTAGTTCATTCTCTAGGCACAATTACCACCCATCGTAGTTGTTGGGTGCATCCAATGACTATGCCTCATGTGGAGTGTACAATTTGGGAAGTCTCAAGAGCATGAGTCATGGCTCCAGGGACAACCTCCATAGTTTTTTACCATGGCCAAATCCTTGTTTGGGTGTGATCTTGGTACACTTTCCAATTCTATCCTAGTTTATCGAGTTTTCTTTAGGAAAAGAGATGAGTTAAAAGTAGTAAAACGAAGCAATAAAACTAATTAGCCTAGCCTAGCCTACGGGGGTGATGCACCAAGAATTACAAGGTTCTCCATGCATTGATGGGATGAATGGACATAGTCATCAATCTAATTAGAAAAATTAACACATTTCCAAAGCAACATATCTATTTCTTATGAAACTTGCACTGAAAATGGGGCATATACTAGTCACAACTTTTACCTATAAATTTATACATACAAAGAATGAGATAGAAAGTGAATAGTCACAAATATTTTATATATATGTTGAACGCAACCAAATACATATGTCATAAATCAAAGGTCTTAGAGATTCTATACATAGAATAACTTGGGACTTAAGTCTAGATTAATACACAAGAAAAATGAGAGAAAAACTCTATTTTGGGCTAGATACTAGGCACAAGAAAAATATCATTCTTCCTCCTCTCTATGATACAAAATAGACTATTTATATAGCTTGAATAAAAATTCAAGATTTAAAATTCCCTCCTAACTAATATGAGCAATAACACCTACATTATCCTTGGTCACTGAGCCCAATGTGTTGTGTTGGTAGGTCTAGAGATGTTTCGAGGTCCAATCACCATAAATACTCCTATAGAAGGAATGGCCCTCTCTAAACATAACATTAATGAGCCTCCCTTTTCCTAGGAGCCCTCACCCTAGTCATGCTAGTAATATTCACTCTTGCCTACTAAGGAAAACCCCCTTTCAATTCCAAAGTGAGCTTGGGTCATGTGGATCCCTCCATATATGCTTGATTTTTGGATATGTTTTGCATTGTCACCATAATTAGGTATGATCAGTATTTGTTTTACTTGGATCCATTCTAGGCTCTTGATGACCAAAAACTCACACTTGATGTAGTACTTGGCATGTCATTTTTCTCCAATTTTACTTTCTTTAATTGTTCCTAAGCTTCCACGAGTTTGGTTATTGGGCTTGGGTAGTGACCTTTGGTATTAGACCCCCTCTGATCCTCTAGTTGTTGTGGGGTCATGTCACCTTCAAACTAGCTTATCTTGCAAAACTTGGGTTTGAGTGGGAACCCATCATTAGAATCTACATGTAGTGAAAATTCACTATAATATGTTGGCTCCCAAGGAATCTCCATCCTGTTGGAGATAAAGGACCTAGGATCGATAGCCTTATCATTTGGGTGTAGAGTCATGATTGAAGTTTGCTCATGGAATCAATAACATCCACCCATTATGGTTCAAAAGGCATCTTCACCCAGATGAGTTGCAAATAGTCCTTTTCTACCTCACCCAATTCTTTCATAAAATAGGATGTGAAATCATTTTAACCTTCAAGAGGAGTGTTTCAAACTTGACTATATTCCTTACAACCTAGTCCACCCCATCATCAAAGGATGAGTTTGATGACACTAGGATGTCTACTTGTTGGGTTAGTTGCAGCTGATGCTCTTGCTTGGGGAGAGGTTCTCCATTAGAAGTCCAAGGGGAAGGGAGGCCAATCGACACTAGTGAGGAGGAACACTCCTTCCAATCATCCACCCTCCAAGTTATGTGTTTGACTTGTTCATCATAATACTATGTGGTCCTCAGGCCTATTAGAACTTCCATGATTCTACACTTATGGTTTCTTTGTCTTCAACTCTTGTTGTGATCCACTGTTGGGGGTGATGTGGAATAAGACTACCTATAAATTATGTCTTTTGAAATTGGAGTCTGACAAACCTTTTGAGCTGGTCAAGTTCCTTATTGGTATTGGCCTTCCAAGAGAAGAATCCATAAATATACTCAAGCACTTGGAAGAGTCCATTGACTACTTAGACAACCCCTTTCTAGAGTGCTTGGTTAATTTCTATGATCTATTGGGTGCTATTTTCTCTCTGATCCAACTCTAAGATTATCTTATTTTGCTTCTCTAGTATCATGTTTACTTCTTCCAACTAGGACATGAGATGGGTTATTTGGGCCTTTGTTGCCTTGTATTTTGTCTATGAAGTCTTGAACATGTTTTTGAACTTTTCTAATTATTTCTCCTTCCTAGTCAACTATATTATAACCACTTTGTAGTCATGCACTATCACTTTAGTTGCCTTCTCAAAGAGTTAAATCCTTTTTTTTGGTGGTGCATCCTTGAAGTTAAGTTCAATGACTAATATATAGTAGTCATGGGCCTACATATCTCCTTTTGCTTTGGGAACCATGGGGTCAAAGTGGAACATGCCTAGTCCATCCTTCTAAGGTAGAAAATTAACTCTGGTTTGGGGAGTGATACGTTGGGTTGCTCATCATTCCATATCATATCACTCTTATTGACAATTGTGCTTCTAGGCTTGCTGAAGGTAAGGTTTCAGCTCTAGAATCAAAGTGATGGTATGGGGACTAGATGCTTGCATTTGAATCTTTGGAGGTAGATGCAGAGGATTTAAAAAAAGGAGAGAGACCAATTGATTTGAGGGAGTAGAGGCGTACAAAACATATCCAACACTAGGAGGTAGAGTAGAGGCTGCTAAGAGATGTGAAATGACCTACGGAGTGCCTAGTGGTAGGGTATATAAAAAGGAAGTGGGAAGAGATAAAGTAAGAATTTCTATGATTAATTATTTATCCTCTTCTAGTTATGGTTGAGTCATTTTAGGTAATCCCTTCGGGGGTGGTGGGCGCATTACTTTGGATCGAGTTTTGCTTCTCTTTCACTTGACAAGTGTCTCTGCACTTGGGGATGCCTTTTGATTTTCCTTAAAGGCCTTACTATGGTTCCTTTTCTCTTTTGAATGCTTTTTCAAAAATGCTATGGGATGAACTAGAACATCCAAGATTGAGGGCTCCAATGCATGATATTTTGTGGTATATATTTTAGATTCTAGTGGACTTTTGAGGATAATTTGAACTTCTTCTTGGGAGGTTTCCTCTAGCTAGAATAATTGTTCACTCATGATCTTAACTCAATCCTCTGACCACTCTCCATTAGGTCTTGGTGCATGCACTTCATTGTAACATTTTTTAAATTATCGTGTTTATTTTCCTCAAGCATCAACATTGTGTTTGAAACCCATTGGCAAAAAACCCACCAAGCTTTGATTTTATCCTTGCTCCATTTTAACTCTAGTAACCTATCCTTCTTATTCTTAGTGATCTTGACGTTGGGGTTAACCACACCAATGGGCATATAGAAGGTAAGGTAGTGTTCCTGGTGTTGCTTGACTACTAGGAAATTCACTTCCTAGAGTAGTGGATTGTCCCCCTCTATGGCATTTTAGTGGGCTTTTATCCATGGCCTAGGATGGTGCTAAAACTTCTTGGCATTACAAATCTTGGACAACTGCCCTTTGAACATGTCCCATAGGTCATAAAGCCATGAATCTTCCAACTTCTTGAGACCTAAATCTTCTAGTTTCCCCTCTAGGAGGGTTGTTGCTCTTCTTTGAAGCTGGCACACCTCTGGAAAATATGTTGGTGGCTTGTAGTAACTCACTTTACCTTATCCACTTTTGAAAGCAACATCTATTAAGTCTAGTTACCTCAACATCTCAAGATATATGATCCTTTTGATTGCATATTTTAGTAGCAGGTAGACTAATTTGGAGAAGCCATGCATGTAGATGATCATAGTAATGTCAAGGAAGAAATAGTCTCCCCAGTATTCATAACGTAGGAACTCGAAACTTTTCTTAGGGATGTGTCAAGACTTGGTTCCTTTAATGGCACTTATAGTTGACATTAAGAAGTCATTGAAAAAAATAATACAAAGAGGTCTGATAGAGGACTCTTGTCCATTCAAAAATAAACTATCATTTACCCTCCTTTTCCTTTTATCTTTAGATCCATATACCCCTATAGCTATGGGTTTTGGGCTAATGCTAAATGCGCCAAGAAAGAGCCATACTAGAAGGAAGGGATGTTGCTGAAACCTTGTATCCCCCTATGGATTTGCTTTGTGACGAAGTTGGTAAAATTAAAAATTAGAGGTTGGTCATTGGGGATGCACCTTAACATGTGTAGCACCACTACCTCCTCTCAAGTGATGAATTTATCATTGTCTATGAAAAAAGAAATATCATCATGCATAGGACATCACAAGCATCACTCTTAAAAAGAGATAGGATCAAGGGGAACTTTGGCATAGTGGCTATCTTATTATCATCCAAGAGCTTAGAATTTAAACACTTCAAAGGGTCCAAGAGTTGTGAATAGAAGTCATCAACAATCCTCAGGTTCATTTCGAGTCTTTCTCGAATTGCTAGCATGTCCCACACGACTTGGGCCAATATAACAACTTTGAAGCATCCATCAAGTACCTTGATCTCCCTACATTAAGGATTATAATGGTTAGTTGATGCAGAAGCATCCGGTGGTAGCAGAGCAATCTTGCATCAACAACAAAAAAAAATTTCTAAGTGTTTTGCTTTGATGTCACGATATTGCGATAGAGAAAAGTGTCGCGATATCGCGACATGTCGCGTTTTCGCGGCTCAGGAAGGAGAGAGAAGGCGTGGCACATAACTGTCGCGATTTCGCGACATGTCACGAAATCGTGACCAAAACAGAAGAGGGAAGGTGCCCTGAAGAAAATGTCGCGATTTTGCGACATGTCGCGATTTCGCGACCGAAACAATAGAGCGAAGGCGTAAGAAGAAAATGTCGCGAAATCACGACCGAGGGAAGGGGAGGTGCCCGAAGGAAATGTCGCGATTTCGTGACATGTCGCGAAATCGTGACCGAAACAAGAGAGAGAGGGCATCCGAAGAAAATGTCGCGAAATCACGACCGAAAGAAAATAGGAAGGGCCAGAGGAGAAAATGTCGCGATTTTGCGACATGTCGCGAAATCACAACCAAAAGAAAACAGGAAGGGCCAGAGGAGAAAATGTCGCAATTTCGCGACATGTCACGAAATTGTGACCAAAAGAAAACAGGAAGGGACGGAGGAGAAAATGTCGCGATTTCACATGTCGCAAAATCGCGACCAAAGGAGCAGAAAGAAGGCAAGGAAGGAAACTGTCGCGATATCGCGACATGTCGGGATTTCGTGACCCGAAACAGAGAGAGAGCAGAGAACAAACATGTCGCGATATCGCGACATGTCACGCTTTCACGACATGTCACGCTTTCGCGACCCGAGAAACGAAGAGAAAGCAGAGAGCAAAGATGTCGCGATATCACGACATGTCGTGATTTCACGACCCGAAGAGGCGAGAAGGAAGCAGAAAGAAAAGATGTCGCAATTTCACGATCGAAAGGGAGAAAGAAGAGCCGGAAGGGAAAGATGTCGCGATATCGCGACTCGAAGAAGAGAAAGGCAGCGAGGAAGAAAAATGTCGTGATATCGCGACCCGAAGGAGAGAAAGGCAGCGAGGAAGAAAAATGTCGCGATATCGCGACATATTGCTGGTTCATGATTCGAAAAGGTCCGCGTTCCTAGACGATGTTTCCCGAGGCGGTCAAGGCCTCATTAACGCATGATTTCTTGATCGGTAAGCTTGCTGAGCATGGCGACCACTCGAAGGCTGCGCCCAGAGGTCAGAGACATTCAAATGGCACATCATTGCGTGTTTTCGTGGCTAACCCGATGGCAGTTGCCAGTTAGGGAAAGGATGTGAAGGTTCAGTCACAAAGGCGGAGGAGGAACCGACTTTTCAGAGAGGAAGGATGTATTCTTCTAGGTGGGTCATTAATGGCCTAGAGGGTCGGGACCTCGAAAGAAACGCAGACATTGTTATAGAAGCAGGTGGTGAATCAAGGATAAGGGGGCTCTGAGCAAGAAACTACACCTGCGGGCTAGTATTGTAATTGTATTTTTGAAGTTTAATGAATGGGAGTTTGATCGATTCTCTGTGTCCCCATCATTAGTTCATGTTGCCACCAATTCATACCTATCTTGGACCTAAGGCACCATATAGTATACCAAACAACTTTGCCATGTCCTTATGGCTAGATATATATATTCTTTAATGATATTCCTCTAGTATGCGACTTCCTTAAACCCCTTGGTGCTTTTGGATAGTTTAAGATCTGCTACCCTCTTGGTCGCACCTATTATTAGGTGCATAGATTTAGCTTTATTAGGTCCAAAATGAGTGTCCTTGTTTGTCTAGGAGCATGTTGCTTGAGCTTTTATAGTAGCAGTTATTGTGGCACAACAAAGACATCAAGGAATAATTGTGAGTTTTAATAGCCCATTTTCTAGTTGTTACTAGTTTTGATATGTGCCATTGCTCTTCAACACAACTGGCTAGATTGGTCATAGTCACTCTCTAGGTACCCAATAATGCTTTGATCTATGTGCCTCAACTTTGAGATTAGATGGTTTTTAAAATTTTACCACTAGGAAATGACTGGTTTTTAATACTCAATCATCACACGAGAAAAGTTTTCAATTGGGGTCATTAGAGGCTAGATCAATTGTTGCATATTTGATTTGTCAATCATTGATTTATTATCAACCATGTGGGGTTCTAGGTATATTTTCAAAGAGCCATTCTTAGTGGTTCTTATGTGGTCTAAATATCTGGAGATCTTCCTATAGCCTCTTTCTCTTGTCACCAAACCAATCATGGGTTACACTATTTCCTTCATCCATTTTTTTTGTAGCCTAGTAATTAGGAGAAACCACGAATAGGAATACACCCTCCAATTTTGCATAGCATGAGGTTGTACCTATCACCTAGCTCTGGCCAATCAAAGACTTAGGATATTATTTCTACCAGGGAGGCGTATGGGAGCTAGATTTGATTGACATCTTTGATATTCTTAGTATGTATTGATCTTTCATTTCATATGTATTGTTGATGGGACTTGCAATTGAATAACCTCATAGTCCCTTAGCCTCAAGTGGAGCCCCCTTATTTTCCCTCATTTTTTAAGATAAAAAGGTGGGGTCTTCCATGGTATATTCCATAAGGAAATTAGAGCTAGTTGCTCATATAGCATGATAATTTTGATCATACCTTCTACTTATGCTTTCTATGCTCGACACCCCTATTCATCCTTATTGTGCATTGGGTTCTTTCCCTGTCATATTTCCTTGAGATTTTGTAGTTCCATGTTACCACCTTGAGGAATTTTGATGTAGATCATCTACACTTTTACCTTTTCCTTGAGTAGCCACTATCCCCATTTGCAAGGTCTATCTAGTATCAATTTTTATTAGTGGGTAGTTATCTTTACCTGTTATGATGCTTCTTTTCCTTGAGGGACAACTATTGAGATCAAACAAGAATTCAAATACAGTTGAATAATTGGGGGTTGGTCCAATGATGGCCTTTCCATGTAGACATTTTCTCAGTCTAGGTTGAGATTCACTAATCCTTATTTGGTTGGCACTCATGTTATAGCTTTGAGGAATTGTAGATAGGTCAACTGCTACGAAGTCATTTGGTGAATCCAAAACCTACTTTTTTGAATCTCAGACATCCTTGGGGATAAAAGTTCTCTCTTCTTGGACTATATATGTACCTATTTTGGTAATCCCAACAATATCATATGGGTTGGATTACTTTTTTTTAGTGGTCTGCTCATTTATCTAGTCACCTAGGACCAAAACATAGACTTTGTCTATCTACAACTCATAATCAGACAAGCCTACTTTCACGAAGAGTGGCTGTTGCACCTCAGCTTTGACTATTTATAAATTCTCCACATGGTGTATGTAAGGTGGTTCATATGGAATTTTTACCTTAGTCCCATAACAAGTTTTTAGGAACATGTGTCTAGTCTAGCGATAGCCTTTAATATTGGTTGTGAAGTCATAGGAGAGGAAGATACCAAAGGAGGCTAATAGTTCAATTACCACTATATCCTAGCTGACTATCATAATCGGAAAAGAATGGAGCATGATCAAGATATCCTTTTATAATATTGAGGATTGGCACTAGGGTCCCATCCAACTATATGATCTCTTGACTAACCGGCTTGTAGGGAATTCCCAATGCATTGGCCACTCACTTAGGCATGAAACAAATGTTTGACATGGAGTCCACAAGGAAATTGTTGATCAAATTATCCCCGCATATGAGTGTTAGGTAAAAGGATAGGGGTTTTGGTCTACTAGGACTAGAATCATATATTTGTAGGATAACTAGTATCTTTTGCTTTTTGGTGATATTATGCTCTTCCAACACTTCAACTATAGGTATAGTGGACTTATTTAGGTTATTGATCACATTGAATGACTCCAATGGCTGAAATTTTGGTGCACTACTTGTGATCCATTGGTGCCTTGGCCACTCAACCATGGGATAGGGTGCTCTAGCTAATTTTGGTACTGTTCCTCTTGGCTCTAGTAGGTTGGCTCTTTGGGTTTATCTTGGTTTAGAGCCATTGATCCCTAGTGTGATACTTGTATCCACTTAGTTTACTCCAAGGTTCTCCTTTATAGCCCTTCTCTTACATTTGGTGAGGATATTGGTTTGTACCTAAGACCAATTGTTTGATAGGACATTTGTCCTTTCAATGGTGGCATAAACTCTAGCCTCATCCAATATTATCAATGTTTGCTTCAGTGGCTTGGTTTTGGGACTTGGGATAACCTTCAGGAGGAAGCTTTGAGAAGTCAGTCTTGGTGCTTGCACCATTGGTTTAAAGTATGTAGTCTAAGGCATGCACATGTGACCTGGTGGATTTCCTCATGATTAGGAAAGTAGGGATCAACGTAAGTATACTACCAAGAATATTGATCTTATATATAGTTATTTTGAATTGGAACCACATCCCTTACTAGGTTTTGGGGAAGCTATTGCATGGGGACCAATGCAGGCACTATCGCCTAGAAGCTTGTGGCTGGCTAGCCTTTGTATTGGAGTGGGGTGGATATCTCTAAGAGCCATTTGGAGGAGGCCAATACCCTTGGTTGCCTAATTGGAAAGGAGGCTTAAGATAGTTTTGATAACTATACCTCTAGAAATTCTATTGTTGTTTGAGGAATACCATTTCATCAGTCAAGGTCCTCATGGTGCTTTTAAAACTATCAATTTCCAAGTATTGAGAAGTCATGGGAGATTGACTTATGGTAGGGAGGATTGCTTGTACCAAAACTTGGTTGAAAACTAGGGTTTGCTAAAAAGTTATAGGTTGCACAAATCGAGGTGACTAATAGGGCAATTGGATGTTAGGAAATAAAGGCATGGGGGCTTAGGAGTTACTCTCTTAATTTGGATAATATCATAGTCATGGGATTAATATTGTGTGATTGGTACCATTAGGCATACTAATTAAATTATTAGGAACCATATTGTATCTAGTTCACTGGGCATATTGACCACCTGTTACAGTTGTTGGATGCATCCAGTTCTTATGCCTTGCATGGAAAACACAATTTGGGAAGTCTAAGGAGTGTGGGATATAGCTCTAGGGACAACCTCCAAGGTGATCTTGGTGAACTTTTCCTATTCTATCATAGTCTATCAATTTTTGTTTGCAAAATGGGATGAGTGAAAAGCAGCAAAACAAAGCAATAAAACTAACTAGCCTAGCCTAGATTATGGGGGCGATGCACCCAGAATTACAAGTTTATCTATGCATTGATGGGATGAATGAACATAGTCATCAATCCAGTCAGAAAAAGTGAACATGGTTTCAAAGCAGCGTATCTATTTTTATGAAAATTACATCGAAAATGGGACAAACCCTAGTCATAGCTTCCGCCTACAAATATTCACATACACAAAGAACGATATAGAAATTGAATAGTCACAACTCTTTTATATATATGCTAAAATTTGTTGGCTTTTTAAGCCTTACTACCACAAAATATCATAGATCCCAATATAAAGAAGCTACAATAATAAAGGTTAAAATAATAATAAAGAGTAGAATTATATATGTGAGCAATTAATTATATATCAAAGCCAATTTAATAATGTAAATAACTTTCACATATAATATCAAATATGAATGTCAATGACCAAAATCATTAAATGTACTATCAACGAATAATACTTACAATATTAATTGCTCAAAATATGTATACAAGCTTTATTCACTTGTCTATATCTTCCTTTTCACAATCATCTGCTTTTCTCAGATACAATTTCATGGAGCCTTGTCTTCATAATATAGCCATAGTAATGTGACTCTTCAAGTACTTGACTATTGCTCTCCATATGACAACTCCCATGACCTTTGGCTTATCATCTTGCCACTTGTATACTAGACTCTTCACTCTCTTCTTACATGCATACTTGAATCTATGACACTTGCACACTTCTACATGACTCTTACTCTCCTACATGCAATCCTAATATAAGACACTTGTGCACATCCTCTCTTTACATATTTGCACATTTACATACATGCCACTTGTGCACATTCTCTCGATATACACTTCCACTCTAACTTACATGACACTTGTGCATTTCATACACACTTGCACTCTAACTTACATGACACTTGTGCATTTCCTGCACATTGACACTTACATGAAAGAGGAAATATAAATTACTCATCTAAAATAAAGACTCAACCCTAATCTATTACACATTTACAATTATACCATGAAGGTGCCATGGGGGCACATTAGCATGTACCAAATAATGTAATATTCCTCAACAAAATCAACCAAATACATATGCCATAAATAAAAGGGCTTAGAGGGCCTATACATAGATTGACTCAGGGCTCGAGTCTAGATCAATACACAAAAGAAAATGAGAGAAAAATTATATTTTGGGCTAGATACTAGGGACAAGAAAATATTGTTTTTCCTCCTCTCTATGATACAAAATCAACTATTTATACAAATTTAATATACATTCAAAATTCAAAATTCCCTCCTAACTAATATGAGCAAGAACACGCATTATCCTTGGTTGTTGAGCCCAAGGTGCCATGTTAGTAGGTCTAAAGTTGATTTGAGGTCTAATCACCATAAATTCTACTATAGACATAATGACCCTCTCTGAACATAACATTAATGAGCCTCCATTTTCCTAGGAACCCATGCCCTAGAGATATTGGTAATATCCATTCTCACAAACTTAGGAAGCCCCTCTATCAATTCCAAAGTGAGATTGGGTTATGTGGGTCCCTCCTCCACATTTACTTGATTTTTGGGTGCATGCCACATTATTTGGTTCTAGTTGGTATTTTTTTTATCTTGCCCCATTCTAGGCTCTTGATGACCAAAACCTCACACTTGATGCGATATTTGGTGTATCATTTGTTGTTTGATTTTGCTTTATTTAGTCTCTCCTAAGATTCCAAGAGTTTGGTTACTGGTCTTGGGTAGTGGCCTTTGGTATCAGATCCCCTTTGGTCCTTTGGTTGTTGTGGGGCCATGTCATCTTCAAACTGATTTATCTTATGAAACTTTGGTTTGAGTGGGAACCCATTATCGAATTCTACATGTTGTGAAATTTCACTACACATCTCTTGTCCTAAAGAATCCCAATATTGCATTGCTCCATGGGAAAACCATCACTATGGTTTCTCTCAACCACCAAACTTCATCTTATCCTTGCTTTCTTGACAAAACCTTCTCTTGTAAAATCCATTCAACATTTCTTTCACTCTATCCCATTCTATCATATTCATCCATCCACAATCAACATGTATTTTGTTGGTCATTTTATCTTTGTGCCAACAATGTTTCTAAGAGTGATTATTACCTCCACAAATCTCACAAGGATGAAAATTTCAACACCTAGTTGTCACATGTTTTCTCTTCTGCATAGGTTTTTCTTTTCACAATATTGGTCTCACTACTTCCTATTTGACCATCAAAACCAAGGCCTTAATTCTTTGGCTTCACATTTGGTTCTATGGGCTTTCCCATGCCTTGCCTATTCCTACCCAATCATGTGCCATTATAACCCATTTTCATTAATTTTAATCCCATTTCTTTAGTGTGCTTTCAAATAACCTGATTTCTTCATCATCACTATGTTCATCAACATGGCCTTCAACAATGTTCAAACACCAAAATATTTATCATCATTATGGTTTTCAACAACATGGCCTTTGTCATGACCAACAAAATCAACAAGATTGAGCATGAGACCATGATGCTCACCTTCAACACAAACCCTACTATCATCAATAATATTTAAATCACTAATATCACAAGCAAAATATATCCTTTGGATAAGGTTGCTTGTGTTACAATAAACATTTACCTTTATAAACTTCAAATCATCCATATCACAAGAAAAATTTATCCTTTGGATAAGGTCACTTGTGTTACAACAAACACTTGCCATTATGGGCTTGTCCTTCACCCTTTTTATTTATTTTCCCTTGATTTTTATGCTTAAAGATGTCAAGAGTGATTAATGCCATGTATATTGTCCTCACAACATCTATAGGGAATGTAACACCATTTTTAAAATGATCTTCACAAGCATCAACTTCTTTGAGAATTGTTCGCAAGCAACTCCTTAGTGTTAAGAATTTTCCATCTTCATAAAGATCTTTACCTTCTAGGAAATAAATATTTTGATCTGATGACATACACTTTTGAACTTCATATATTTTATCTCCACTTTCACTAACTTCTTGGAAATAAACATCATTATCTAGTGTCACACACTTTTGAATTTTTGCTTGCTCCTTGGCTTGTTTTCTCTTTGCCTTTCTCATTTAGTCAAGTGATGTGAACACTTCATATTGTAGTATTTGGATTTTTTTCTTCGACACAATAGTGAGGGTTCCTTATGTCTCCTAGATGGTCTCCATTTAAATATACCATCAATCCAATATATTTAACCTTTCTATATACTGGACCTTCCTATATAGTCGTCTGTACATGAAAGAAGCTAGTCCTCTTGATATGCATGGTCGTATGTGAGAGAGACATTTATGGTATGTGAAATAGAATGATACATGGTACCAAGGTAGTACAAATAGGGATTCACCCTATCAATGATACCTGCCTAAAGAGAAATCCTTTTACAAGGGTGTAACTTCTCTATATACTTGATTTCTTTTTAATTTCAGGATTCACATCTAATAATATTTATAAATAGGGTAAAAATTAGAGTGGAAAGAATCACACAAATTATTTTCTTATTTCTCTTCGATGATTTATAGGATTGATTCCAAGACATCATAATGGTAACTTTATTAAGCTATAAACACAGTAGCTTAACATGATAACTTTACTTGTAAATGCAAGCCAAAGGTATTATTTATATCAGACGTTGTAAGTGTGCTTAAGCATATATACACTATTTTTCGAACATAGACCAACCTTTGTGAAAGAACTCTTTTGACAAATTATATATTATTTTGACACCCAAAATACAATGACTCACCACACTATCACATAACTCTTATTTTACTTCTTGACTTGTGACTAATTACAACTATGACTCTTTTTACATTATTCCCACAACATGACTCTTAATTTTAAGTTTTTTAAAAAAGACACACTCTAAGAAATGGTGGTTTATACCTTACAAATCATTGTGACATAATAGACTTGGACTTTACCTACTCAGACAAGATGCTTTACATGAATTTGAAAAATATTTTGACTCACTTATATGACTCCACAATGTTTGAATTTGTTTTAAAATATTTTTTCTCTTTTTTTTTTTAACTTTTATTTTCTCTTTTTTTTTTAAATTTTTTTGGTGGGTTTTGAACCCTTGAATTCTTATTTAAAATATTTATACCTTATTTCAAATGCCAACTCCTCTACTAATTATTTATGCATTTCAAAGAAAGTATAAAGCTTTTTACTATGTACCTTTCATTGCACTATTGTTCTTTCAAATTAAGATCTCCTGGTTGGCATAATATATCCACCACATGCAATTATTTTACACGTATCTAAATTGATATGTGTCTCACATAACCATTCCCTTGGCAATCATTATTCTTCTTCTACCTTCTTGTTGTTGAGAGAAATTACTTGTTGCCTTTTGGATGGTTCGAACTGTTTGGTGATATAGGTTCTATGACGTTTCTCTTCAATGAGTCAACATAGAAGTGATATGGGTGGATTTAGTGAAGTTTGTTGACATGATGCAATGCTTGTTTGGACAAAAACCCTTGAATTATAGGTGCCTTTAGATTTTAGAGATATTTTTTTGGCATACCGTCTAGTGTATGTAGTAGTGAACACTTGGGTGGACCATTTTTACAAGATTTGGAACATCAATTCCTCTTTTATTTTGAAAAATAACCTTCTCTAGCACATGCACTTCCACTATACCTCTAGAAATGACTTCTTATCCTAGGGTTTTACTCTCCTCTAGTATGGACTCATGTGCCTTGGGGGTCTCTTCCACCACTATCTTGTGTTGGCTTCTCAGTCATGTAAAAAAAATAAAATTTGGACAGATGTATCCGATTGGAACATGAACACAAAATAGACATTAACTACCATGTGGATATGAGATGTCAATCTACTAATAAATTTTTAGAGAACCCAAACAACTAATGACTCCTTAGTTTGGTAGATGTAGCTACCAACTACATGTACCACATTTTTTTTTGTTTGTGGAAAACACCCCAAATGGGATACCATTTCTGGGTAAGTCCCAAGGAGGCAGATGTATCTATTCCACCAAAAATGCCCAAGGCTCGCACCTGGACTAGCCCCTTCAACACACTCAATGAGCATACCTAAAACAACAAAAACAATAACAAACAAACACAAAACACAAACAAACACAAAAAACACAACATCAAAAAACAAAGACAATCAAACAAACAAACAAAAATAAAAAATAAAAACCACAAAACAAACAAAAACAACATAAAAGCATAAAAACAACAAAAAACTAAAAAAAATAAAATAAAAAGTAACAACAAAACAACACACAAACACTTAAAAAAAACAAAAACCCAAAACACAAAAACATGAAAAAAATGAAAACACACAAAAAAAGACAAAACACAAAAACATAAAAAACCACAAAAACAAAAAAAACAACTAAAACAACACAAAAAACAGTACAAAAAACACACACACCTCTCGAAAAACAAAAAAGAAAAAGAAAAAGAAAAAGAAAAAACAAGTACGACCTTTCTAGGCCAAAATACTATTAAGGCAAGATTCAACAGAGGAAACATATGAAAGATATGTCTAAGCAAAAATAAAGCAAAAAGAAACTAGGTACCTCTAGTACTGAAGCCATCCAAAGAAAAGATAAAAAGTAGAGCTTCCCTTATTTGTGAAGCCCACCATCTAGGGGGGTGGTCATAGCAAGTAAGATCACCTTTTTCCAAAGCCCAATTAGCTAAAGCATCAACACTCTTGTTCTGTTCTTTGACCACATGATTGTAATCCACTATCAAAAAGCCCATTTGGATTAATTGAATCTTCTCAACAATTCCTTTTATTCTCCAATCAACCTTATGATTCTTACAAGGAGTATTCAAAATATTAAATGAGTTGGGAGTCAGATTCAACCAACACCTTTTCCCATCCAACCTTAGCAGCCTCTTGAATACCTTTGAGGATACCCTACCCCTCATCAAGGTTATTGGAAAGGATACCCAAATTATCAACAAAAGTGAAAACCACGGAGCCATTTGAAAGTCTACCAATTCCTCCTGCACTAGCTTTTCTAGGGTTCCCCCTAGAGGCTCCATCGGTATTGACTTTTCCATAATACTTAGGAGGAGGTTGCCAATTCCTTGTTCTTTCCATATTGCAATTACTCACATTCCCTTTAAGTTGGTTGCCCTTAGAAGAGTTAATATTCAATATTTGCATCACTTGATCCCATTTTTGGTGGGAGTTTTGGGGGTGATTAAGGAGTTGTTGGACTGATTCAACTAAATTGGCAATGGTATTTTGCCAGATATAGTGAATACAATTTATTTTTTGATTGAAAATCTGGTTGTTCCTTTCATTAAGATATTCCAAGGTATAATGGTAGAACCCATCCAGACTAACTACCTAATTAAATGATCAACAACCTCCTGTTTAGGACAATCTCTCTAAATCTATTCAAAAGTAGAAAATTGGACCACTATAAGCCAAGTAAGATGGTCATTCTCCTCCCTAGCTCAAAGGCTAAGGTACACTCAATAAAAAATGGCTAAGAGTTTCCACATTCTTTTCACACATTTCGCATCTAAAAGGGCCATTTTAACCATGTTTCATAAGTTGCTCACCAGTTAGCACCCTACAATGCAATAAAATCCAAATAAAGAACCTCACCTTAGGCCAAATATTTTGAGCCCACAATTGAGAAAATATGTCATAAATTGGTTGGTATTATTATGGCATAAGGTCAAATAACCTTGAGCAACTGAATACTCACCCTTAGTAGTGTTGCTCCATCCAAAAAAATATTTATCATGGGACCAAGAGAGATATCTCATATGCAGGATGCGTTGGATGTCTTGTCTTTGAATTTCTAGAATTTGAATAGGCCAATCCTCAATAGGGATCCAATATCTACCAACATCTAAATTACCAGTATGGTATCAACAGTAATTAGCCACCTTTATCCAATTAGCCCGGTGAAGCTCCTCCATCCAAGGCCTTTAATCAAGAAATTGAGTTATCAAAGGCTGGTGACCATCCCAAGAATTTGTCCAAAAATTTGCCTGCTGACCATTATGAATGATCCAAAATAACTTTTTCTAAATCAAATCCTCACCAATATTAAGAACCGCTAAAATGGGAGAACCTTTGATAGGTAATTGATAGCGAACAAGGCCTTAAGAAATTTTGTTCTCAACATATTTAGCATGGAGATTATTGGCCCAAAGGGCATTGGGGTTATGTAAAATCCTCTAATACAATTTAGTAGCTAAAGCTTTGTTGTTATTAATAGCATATCGGAATCCTAACCACCTTCATTCTTAGGAAGACATAAAGTGTCCCATTTCACCAAGGCAAATTTTATTTTCTCCTTAGTACCACTCAAGAGGAATTGATGATTAATTTGATCCAATTCTTGAAGAACAACCTTTGGGATATTCAACACAATAGAAAAATAAATAGGTATAGCTGGAAGAACAGACTTTACCAAGGTAATTCTACCCCCAAAAGAAAGCCACCTATTGGTCCACTTTCCAATTTTCTTCTTAACTTTGTCCAACAACCAATTCCAATCTTTATTTTTCTATATTTGAGTATTGACAAAGATTCCTAAATAAGTGATCGAAAGGGAGGTCTTATTATATCTTAATTTATCGAAGACCATGGATTCGTGTCTGGTAGAGCAGTGAAAGAAAATGACTTTAGACTTATCTTCATTGATCAATTGCCCGGTAGCCTTAGAAAAACAACTAATGATTTGCTTAATTTTAGAAGCTTCCTTAACTGTAGCTTTACCTAACAAAGTAGAGTCATCAACAAATTGAAGATGAGAGATAGGCCTAGCTCCATGAGCAATGGTAACTCCCTTAAGGGTTTTCTTGTCTCTATTTTTGGTTATAGTCCTACCCAACCATTTAGAGAGAATGATGAATATATAAGGGGAGAGGGGGTCAACTTGCCTAATACCTCTAGAAGCTAGGAATAGTTGTGAAGGTTTGCCATTGATAAGAATTTAGTAGGATAATAAAGAGATACAACCCATAATCTAGTCCATCCAATATTGAGAGAAAATAAATTGCCTCAAAACTTTGATAAGGAAGTGCCAATCCACTCTATTATAAGCTTTGGATAAATCTAAATGAATGAATGTGGATGGATATTTTTGCATTTCCATGGAATGGATGGATTCGTGAGCAAGAACTATTTCATCCACTATTTGTTGCCCTTCCACATAACCTCCTTGTTCAGGGGAAATAATATTATGCAAAAGAGGCTTCAACCTTTCTACCATGATCTTAGTAATTATTTTGAGAACATTACATAAAGCAATAGGTCTAAAAGCTGAGATATGATAATCCTCTTGAGATTTTGGGACAAGATTTATATAAGTTTTATTGATAACCTTCAAAATATCTTTGGCTTTCCTGGATTCTTTCACCACCTCTAATAAATCAGCATGAAGGATATCCCATAACTCTCAGTACAACTCAATAGGAAAACCATCATGACCTAGGGTTTTTCCTTTTTGCATTTTAAAAACCACTTGTTGAAGCTCATTAATAGTAACATGAGCATTCAAAATAGAGTTATCCTCAAAAGTGATAAGATAAGGGATCGCTTGAAAAACATTTTGTTGAGAAGCCGAGTCAAGAGGAGCAACAACAAAATTTTTGGAAAAGTAATTCACAACAATAGAGTTCATGCCATCCCAAGTGTATATAATCTTTCTAGAATCTAAATTTAGGAAAGAAATAAAGTTGTGAGATCTTCAAGTTAGAAGAGATTTGTGGAAGAAATTTATGTTTCGATCTCCTTCTTTGAGCCATTGAATTCTAGATTTTTGCTTCCATAAGAGTTCTCTTTTTCCCATTCCTCTAACTGAGTTGTGAGTCTAATTTCATATGTACTTATGCTCTCTGTGATGCCATCTAAACGGATTTTCTTATTCAAATTTTCAAGTTGAGCAATAACTTCATTGTTTTTTGTTGAACATCCCCAAGCTCCTTCCAGTTCCAAGTCTTGATTTTGGATTTAATATATTGCAACCTTTTGGTAAAATAGTACATCTTAGTCCCATATCTTGGTTTACCTTCCTTCCACCATTGTTGCACTTGAGGTCTAAAGGAATAGTCTCTAAGCCACATTAACTAAAAATAAGAAGGAGAGCAACTCACATTGGTTTTCCAAATTTCCACCATGACTGGCCAGTGATCTAAACCATAATTTTTAAGCGTCTTCATTTTAGGAATGTGACCATAGATTAAGAAATGATTAGAGAGTAGGAACCTATCCAATCTCTCCATGATACAAGCTAAGCCTTGCCTTCTGTTAGACCAAGTCATAAGGCCATTATCTGGTTGGATGTCCACAAGATGAAGGTTTACAATATATTCATTCATGAGGTAAGTGCTATTGTCCAAATTTCTATTTCCCCCCATTTTCTCATCCAAAGAGAGGATGGTATTGAAATATCCTCCTATCAAGATCCAAACTTCAAGAAAATGAGAGATAATATAAGTTATATCCTTCCACTGTCTTCTCTTTTCCTCCAATGAAGTCAGAACATAAATAGTTATGCAAAGCATAATTTTGTTGGAATGTCTAATTTGAATAGCAATAGCCAAAATACCCCAAATTCCAGTCATATGGTGATAACTACCTCTTTAGGATCCCAAAGGTAAGCAATGCCACTAGAAGTCCCCTAGGAACTGAGAGAAACAACTTTTCTAGCTGGCCAAATTTTACTAGCAATTGAATCCATTTACCCTATTGACATATTTGTTTCTTGAAGGAAAACAAGATGAGGATGGTTTATCTGAATCATTCTTCTAATTTCATTTTATTTTGAAAGACTACCTTTGAGTCCTCTAATATTCCAAGTGATGATATTCATTAATACGAGGGCTAAAATAGTTGGTAAGGGAATTAATCTTACCTTCCTCTACAATATTTTCACCTTATTTTACCATATATTGTTGATTGGTCTTGCAACCTACCTTTTGATTAGAATCCATCTTCAATATTTTTTCCTTGTTTCTTGACTTACTCTAATTGAATCCAAGATGTCTTCTAACCTTGAAGAATGTGTGTACAAAGTCAAACTGTTGCTAGAAGGTTCAACAGAGTCTATCTTGGGACCTATATTATTTGAAGTCTCGCCATTAAAAGATTTTTTTCTTGTGTATATTTTCTCTTTTTTTTTTGAAAACTTTTGATTTGTTAGTTTGTATTTGAGTTATTCCTTTCATCTCTAAATTCTATTTCTAAGATTTTTGTTTCCATTAGTTCCTCTTCGTTACCTAGGGCATCCTTTGTGGAAAAAATTTCAAACATATTAGCTGATAACTTTGATTGACCCTTCATAACTGGAGTTTTCTAAGTGTTCTTCTTAGGCATTTGGAAACCTGTTAAATTTGTATCTTCTTTCTTTTGATTTGGAATTTTATTTGGGTAAACACTAGCCAAATGACCATATTCATGGCAAATTCTAAAATGAAAAGGACTATTCTCATAGTCCACTTCTTGCTCCCAAGTGTCCTCCCCAAATTGTAAAATGATATTTTTAGGTAGGGGTTTGTCAAAATCCATTAAAAAATAAATCCAAGCATAAATAATATATTCAAATTTTTTAGTACAATCAACAATCATCATAAAAGTTCCCAAAGAGTTTCTAATTGAAGAAAAAAACCGAATTCCAGAATTCAATTGGGAGGCCAAAGAGTCTAACCCACATGGGACCTGTAGAAGACTTCTCTTCTTCGGCTTCAAACTTAGTATGCCAGGGCTTAATAAAATGCCCTACCCTTCCAAAGAACTAGGGACCCCCTTGAAATTTTTTCTCTATATATTCATTATTAGCAAAGAAAACAAGAAAATAACCATTTGGATAAATAGAGATATGTAACTCACCTTTAGTTTTCCAACTTTTTACAACCTAGAATTTGAAAGTAGATAGGCTCAGACGAAAACCAAAGAAATGACAAATTAGTCATATTTTTTCCAGATATTCAATGCTAGTATGAATGTCGCCCATATCAAGCTTAACAATAAGAGTTCCATCATCTACTCTAAGACATCTTGACTCAGTTTTCCTCAAATTGATCTTAGGTATTCTTAGAGGTTTATGAGAAGCCCTAATATTAATGTTAGCATTAGGCTGAGGCTATCCACCATAGAGGACATCCCTAAAATTCATTTTTGGGGCCGAGTCTTGGGAATCCTTGCCCTTGAAAGGGGTTTTGTTAGGATCCCATCCTAACGTTACTTTGTAATTCTCATCAGTATGTAATGACCTACTTCCAACATGGGGGGATTCTATTATTATGTTTTTTTGTAATTCCTCATAATGTATGTGGTAAATAAGACACCTAGCTAAGTGATGCCATCACATGTAATCATTATCAAGATTATAACCCAATGGTGCCATTGCATATAACTGTTATCAAGATTGTAACTGCTGTTTGGTAGAAGATTCTAGCTCGAGTGGCATTTTGCATGTAAGCCAAGTGGAATTTTGCATGTAAGCTAACTCTTGAGTCTTTAGGTAGGATTACATGTAGCTTTCTCTTTAAAATACATGAAGCCATATATGAATGTATCTTTTTGCAAACTAATGAAATATTGAAGGAGGTTGCCCCCTCGAAGAGGCTTGCGATTTTGAGTTATTTATGAGATTTTTTCAATTATGCAATTACTTTCTACATAGTGTTATTCTATTATTGCATGTATTTCAGTTATCTTTTACTATTGTGTGTGTGAGCTTTATTCAATAGTAGGTTCCTTACAAGTGGTATCAGAGTGCTTTCCAGGATCGAGTTCTGCTATGACTACAATAATTCTTGCTCAACGATTTTCACTTGTTAAGGTATAATTTTCATATGTGTTTTCATTCTATCTTTATTCAAAATCCAAAAAACAAATCTACAAAAAATCCAAAAAATACAATTTTTTTCATAGTTGAGTAGGCTAGAAACCTTGTACCATGGGTTTTAAAATATCGTGAAGGAGTTGTCATTATTGGCTAAGCTAGATAGCCCATAAAGCATCTAGTGAAGTGAGGGACAATCAGACTCCATTACCTAGGCCTTAGACAACACTTATGCATGGAATTGATCTCCCATGCATCTTTAGGTGTATCAGAAGACCATTCTAGGGTGAACAAAATTTTATCCAATAGGAAGCTTTTCGGACTTGTATCATCCATAGTCCACGAGACACAAAATTCTGGATGATTATCCTTTCGTACTGTTAAAGAAGCAGATAGTGTGCTCAAGGGTATGTGTGGAACCCTCCTTGAGTAGTGGCCTGAAATATTGGTCCGAGCACTGTTGTTCGTCACTATGGTATAACAAAGGACCTATGGGTGTTACATACTCCTCTACCTAGTATACCTTGGTTCTATTAAAAAATTTAACTTGCAAAATACTCACCTATCCCTATTTTGTTGAATCTGCTTTCATGATATGCAAAATTGAGCATACAGAGAAAGACTTCCCTATCATAGAAGAATGCACTTTTCGTGCACCAACAGTGAGGACCGAGTCTGCAAGTGTTTGAAATATTTCAGTACTAGTCAGGTTAGTGACAGTCATAGCCAGGTCAACAATAGTAACAGTAATAATCAGTTGTAACAATAAAAAAATACAAGTGGTCAAGGTCAAAAATAGAACGGTCAGTGTTAATAACTGCAGTATAGGTGATAGGACAATGACAAGGTGGTTAGTTGATAGAACACATAGATTAGAGATAGTTGATCCAGTTTCCAACTTTGAAATGTAGCCCCCCCTAAAAAAGTATTTTGCTACTTTTTAGATTCTACACTCAAAAAATAAAAAATTGTGCAAATCAAAGCTATAATGAAGAAGTTATTATGGTTTTTATCTTTACTCTATTTTGAGTATTTTTAAAACCAAAAATGGGGAAAATAGCCCTAAAATAGTCATAAAAAGTCCCAGACACCCCCCAAAATTCTCAATTTTGTTTTGTTATCTTAGTTAGCCCCTCTTGCACCTCTCACAAAATTTTTGAGTCTTAGCTCACTTTTTCTCAAAATTCCTCAAATTTATCATTTTCCACGCCTGCTCTTTGGCCAAATATTCCACAAATACAAAATTTGATCTTGAAAATAATTTTATTGAATCCTAGCCCATTGTGTTTAGCTCGTCGCACTGATCATTTTGATATATCATACCCAAGCACTTTTTTGGCCTCCTTACTAAAAATAGTAACCCTTGAAACCCACACTTCTATTTTTAGTAATTCAGTTACAAAGGTTCAAGACTATCCAAAATGGTTAGTGGCACTTGGGGACAATAGAAAGAGGTAGATTTGATCACCTCAATCATTGCAAACTTTGAAAGCACCCTTGCTGACATGAAACAATCAAGTCAAAATGTGATGCTAGAGCTTCAAAGTATTAGAATTGATCATGCTAACTCCAAATATCACCTAGAAGAAAAACTTGTAGAAGTTGAGTCCAAATTGGTCGGTGGTCCCAGCAAGACTAAGCACCATACTGAAAACTCATATTATAATAGAGGTAAAGGAAGGACACCAGATGACTCTCATTTTTCCTATGATCGTGATTCTACCTATAATATGCCCAAATTAGACTTTCCTAAGTTCAATGGAAAGGATGTGGATGGGTGGTTATGTTGTGTTGCTCAATAATTTAGCCTCCATGATGTACCCATATGGCATCGAGTTCAAATGGCTTCTTTCAACTTGGAATATAAAGCTTTGCAGTGGTACCAATGGTTGCGAAAACTCACCCTAATATTTCATGGGAAAATTTTGAGTCTCAATTATTCACTTGCTTTGGCCCTAGTGAGTATGATGATTTTACAGGATAGTTGACAAAGTTGAAACAAACTTCGAGAGTTAGATATTATCAAATATAATTTGAGAAATTGGCCAACAAAACCACGGGAATGAATGAATTATTCTTTATGAGTTTTTTTGTTAGTGGTTTGAGGGAGGATCTCCAAGCTGAGGTTACTATGTTCAAACCACAATCCATGATGGAGGCTATCAAGTTGGCTCATTTGGCTGAATCCAAATTTGTAGCTCAGAGGTGGATATCTAAATCCCCACATGCTAAATCCTCTTTTACTCCTAGATTTCAAAATCAAAATGAATAAAAACCTGTTGCAACCATTGCTGCACCCAAATGTCTACCCATTGCTGAAATGGATGTGCGATATGCCCAGGGGTTGTGTTATAACTATGATGAAAATTTTTCTCGTAGGAATAGGTGCACCCAAAAGAAGTTCCTCATAGATGTTTATGAGCATAACACTAGTGACCACAGTGATGATGACACAAAATCAGTTGAAGAACCATCCAATCTGATGACAGACAACCAAGCTGAACCACAGGTTGAGATTTCTATTCATGCTCTTTATGGCATTACTACTCCCCAAACTATGAAAGTTGTGGGATATTTCAAGGGCCTGCATCTTACCATCTTGATTGATTATGGCAGTACACATAATTTTATTGATCTTTGTATTGCCTAACAGGCAAATTATTACGTAAATTCCTGTAATTACTTTAAGGTGATGGTAGCCAATGGTGGAACTTACCTTGCAAATGTAAATTTCATAATGTTAAGGTCAATATTGGGGACTATGAGCTCAAATAGGATATGTTTACACTTAAACTAGGGGATGTGATATCATGTTGGGAGCACAATGGTTGGGCACATTAGGAGTCATCTCATGGCACTTTGCCAAAATTTAGATGCAATTTTCATAGAATAGACAGTTCTACATGTAAAATTACGGAACAACATTGTATTATTGAAGCAATGTTTAAATACATGTTACAGTGCCGTGAATAGCACACAGGCAACTGAACTCTGTTACGTAGTTGTAACAGTACAACAAATAAAGCTAAATAACGTAATATAGCCAAAATACATAACAGTACGCTAACATCCCCCTTTATTACATTATTTGGGTAATGTAATAACTAATAGCTATACTAGACTACTAACATCCCCTTACATTATTTTGCAATACAAAGTGAGCTGCGAAACAATTCAAATTTGACACGTCCAAGTGCCTTAGTGAAAATGTCCGCAACTTGAGCATCGGTGGGAATGTGTTGAAGCTGAATTCGGTGCTTTGGAACTTCATCTCGAATGAAATGACATTGTGTGTCAATGTGCTTTGTTCTTTCATGATGGACTCGGATTCTTGACGAGGTTCGGAACACCCCGATTGTCGCAAAACAAGTGTATCGAAGATTTTGATGGATGGCCCATACTTGTCCGAATGCGACGTAACCATATCACTTCGCACACAGACTTCACGTGCGGCGCGATATTCTGCCTCTCGTTGATAAAATAGCAACCACCGTTGCTTCTTACTCGTACCAAGAGACAGGATCGGATCCTAGATGAAAAATGTATCCGGAAGTTGACTTGCGATCATCAAATGATCCAAGCATAGTCGGAGTTCGTGTATCCTTGCAAGAAGAATTTGTTGTTCCTCTTGTATTCTAGGCCATATTCCATAGTACCACGGACATAGTGAAGAACACGTTTTGCTTGCTTTCCAATGAGTGGTCTTAGGCCCCTGCATGAACCTCGAAAGATAGTTGACAAGAAATACGAGATCCGGCCTAGTATTGGTCGGATATATGAGACTCCCAATCAATCGTTGATAGAGAGTACCATCTACCTGAGGTGAGTCATCATATTGCAATAACTGAAGTCCATTCTCCATCGAAGTTGCCATTGGCTTGCAATCGATCATGCGATATTTTTCCAAAGAATGTCTTGGCATATTTTTTCGAGACACTTTGATGGTGTGCTCCTTCCGGCTGAATTCCGGACCAAGACAAGTAATGGAGAAGTCCGAGATCTCGTCATCTCAAAAGATTTGCACAAGTTTCTTTTGAGAGTAGAGATCATAGTTTCTGAACTCCCTGTAATCAGCAGATCATCCACATAGAGTACAAGCAACACTATCTCAGAACCTTGTTTCTTGAAATAGAGGTTTGCATCTGACGGACATCTCTTAAATCCATGCTGCATAAGGTGATTGTCCATTTTTATATACCAAGCTCGAGGAGCTTGTTTCAGACCATACAAGGATTTGACCAATTTGCAAACATTCTGCTCTTGGCCTTTTGCTTCAAATCCTTCTGGCTGAGTCATGTAGACTTCTTCTTGGAGATCACCATTTAGAAAGGCACTTTTGACATCCATCTGGTGAACTTTCCACCCATATTATGCTGCCATAGCACACATAACCCGAATTGTGGTCATCCGAGCAGTAGGTGCAAAAGTTTCCTCGTAGTCAATGCCTTCCTTTTGAGCATAGCCCTTTGCAACAAGATGGGCCTTATGCTTATCAATTGTTCCATCTGCCTTGTACTTGACTTTATATACCCATTTGCAGCCAATGGGCTTCTTTCCATGTGGCAAATCAACAAGCTTCCAAGTTTTATTCTTCATCAAAGACTCATACTCTATATCCATAGCGGCCTTCCACTGAGGTTCACTGAGAGCATCTTGCACTGATGCAGGTTCAAGATCATCTATGGTAGACATGAACACTCTGTCATCATCAATATCCATATCCTCTACTTCTGTACTTGGAGTTACAGAAAGTTCCTCAAAAGATTGACAAAGATCATTAACCTCACCAGTTTCTTTGGCTTCTCTTTCCTTTTGAGCCATTCTGCGTGTACGAGGTCTATCCAAATTCAAATTGGGAGGAGTGGATAAATTTGCATCTTTGATTGTATTTGTACACCATTTAGGATTCTTCTTCGGTGGAGTTGAAGAAGATGTAGAAGGACCTCCTGTCCGTGTTGACGAAGGAATCTTCTCTTCCTTAGATTCCACAATATCTTGGTGTACTTTAGATGTGCTCTGTGATGTGAAAGCTTCATCAAAGACAACATCTCTGCTGATATGAATTTTCTTGGTCAAAGGATCTATCAACCGATATCCTTTAGAGTGCTCAGAATAACCAAGAAAAATACATCTTAGTGTTTTCTCATCTAGCTTCTTCCTTTTCTCTTTCGGTATGTGCATGAAAGCGTGACATCCGAAAATACGTAGATGAGATATGGAGGGTTTTTGACCACTCCATGCTTCCTGTGGAGTCATTCCTTTTAGGGCCTTTGTGGGTGCCCTATTCAACAGATACACTGCAGTGGTGATAGCTTCTGCCCAATATTGTTGCCCAAGAGTAGCTCCTGTGAGCATACAACGAACCATTTCCATGATTGAACGATTCCTTCTCTCAGCAACTCCATTTTGCTGAGGAGTATAGGCAGTTGTTAACTGTCTCTTGATCCCATGCTTATCTAGGAATGCAAAAAATTCATTAGAGGTAAACTCTCCCCCTCGATCTGAGCGGAGGGTTTTAATAGAAGCTCCTGACTCCTCAACGGATTTCTTGAACTGCTGGAAGAAAGCAAAAGCTTCAGATTTCGGTTGGAGAAAGAAAACCCACATCTTTCGTGAGTAGTCATCTACGAATAACTGAAAGTACCTCTTCCCTCCACAACTGTTGGGTGTGAAAGGACCGCACAGATCGGTATGAATTAACTCCAAAGGTTTTTTGTGCTCTTGTTGAGCTCTTCTCAAATGGTACTCTATGCTGCTTTCCTGCCAAGCAGTCAGAGCACACTGGCAATGTGGCGTAAAGGGAAGGAAGACCCTTTACCATCTCATACTTACTGAGCTCAAGTAAGTAGCCAGAACTAAGATGCCCATATCTCTTGTGCCAAAGGGAAGTTGCCTCCTTGGTAGAGACAGTCATGGCAACATGTGGAGTAGAGATAGCATCTAGTGCAAATAAGCCGTGCTTATATGAAGCTATTGCAATCTGCTTACCCTTCCTGGTAATGGTACAACACTTCTTTCCATTCTCAACACGAAAGTTGACAACCATATTTCTGTCCAGGATTTGTGTCACTGACAACAAATTGTTAGCCAATCCCGGAACATAGAGGACTTTGTCAATCTGAAACTTGCCATTAGGAAGAGCGACTGAAACTGTACCCTCTCCCTGAACCCTGTAGGTTTTATCATCAGCAATGGTGACAAGTTTGCCCTCTTTGGCCACAAATGATTCAAACCACGATCTGTCGCCGATCATATGTTTGCTAGCTCCGGAATCGACATACCAAATAGGATCCTCTCGTGTGGAATCCGTGGTAGTCATGAGCACCTTGTGTGCCCATTCAGAATCCGAGTCGATTCTTCAACAATAACATTCACTCGGGGTTGCTTGTTTTTATTTTGTGGTTTGTTTTGGCCTTTCTGCTTGTTCTTATGCCAACACCGTTGGTGTCATGGTTGTCTTTCTCACGGATCTTGCACCACCTCTTCTTTCGTTGAGGTTGTTTGCATTTTCCTTTCGTATCATGTTGAGAATTTCCTCCTTTCTGAAAGTTGCCTCCTTTTTGCCCATTACCTTTCTTCCTAGAACCCCGCCTCGTTGGTGTATAGGGATGTATTGGAAGAATCATCCTTGTGAAGTTGGCGTGCCTCCTGTTGTTGAAGCAGATTGACCAACTCGATGTAGGTAATTTGTCGTTGAGACACCTGGATGGAGGTTATCAACATATCAAATAAAGAAGGTAAAGCTCTCATCACAAGTGAAATGATAAGCTTTTCATCCACAGTATCTCCCAAAGAACTCAATTTCTCTTTCAATTCAGAAACTCTGCACAGAAAGAGTTCAACTATTTCACCCTGCCTCAAACTCAGGTTATGAAGTTTTTGTTGAAGATGAAGAATGGTGGGATCATTCTTTCCCTCATAGATGGTTTGAAGGGCATCCCATGCCTCTTTACCACTTGCTTTGTCAGCTATATGAGGTTGCACTTCATCTAAAACAACAAACAAAATGAGCACCTTTGCTCTACTGTCTTTCTTGTCAAAAGTTATCTGATCTGCGAAAGGACCTGTGGATCCTGCTATTGGTGAAGGCCTCAGTTGCTACTCCAAGTAACAATATCCCACAAATCTTCCATTTGGAGAATTGCCTTCATCTTATGTTTCCATGGTGTATAATTTGGACCTTTCAATAACTGATGCGGATCAGTCATCAACTTTGCAACAACGACCATAGTGAAGGTTCCTTATATCACCAATTGGTCCCCCTTTCGATATACCTTTTGCTAGGCCAATATACCGTACAAAATACCCGCCCTTACGTGAGGGAAACTATAGGTATTTAGAAAGATCAACAAAAATCACCCGCCCTTACGTGAGGGAGACTATAGGTGAGTTTTAGAGATCATACGATACGTGGAACATAAGCGGTATTGAAATGGAATCGCCTTGTTGATGGCACCTACCATAGAAGATTCTTCTCATGCGTGGGGTGTAACTTCCCCTAAACACTATGAAGAATACTTCGTCAGGATTTACGCCTAAACACAAGTGCGATAAAGGGTAGTGGATGGAGTAAAAAAATGCAAAAATGGCTAACTTATCTCTCCCCGACGATTTATAGAGAACAAGCTCAGACGTTGTTGTAGCAGCTATATTAGGCGGCGGATACAGTAGCCAAATCATGACAACTTTACCTGTAAGTGCTGGCCAGAGGTATCACAAATACCGAACGCTGCAGTGCAATAAATTGCACGAATGGGTTTTAATTATTCCGGGGACTTAGGGAGTGTTTGATTTTAATTTTTAATGTTATAGTGCAAAAATGAAATATGCAACATACAACAAAAAAAAATGCCCACAAGAATAACCCACTAGGTGTCGGTCACAGCCGAAAATGCACCTTTTACAATTCGCCAAATTGCTATTTTTCAAAAAATTACTCACAATCCCCCTTTGATTTTTTGAAAAAAAATATCCCCCCTTAAAAAAGCTTTCATTAACAAAGCATTTTTAATAATTATTATATATTTAAAATTAAAATAAATAATTTTAATTTATATAGTTTTAAAACTTATAAAAAAATAAATTAAAATTAAAATTTTAATTTATAAAGTTAAAAAACTATAAAAAAATTAAAATTAAAAATTTTAATTAAAAAATAATAATTAAAAAAATAACTTTGAAAAATTTATACCTTGGGGGGAGTCGACGGGAATTGAACCCCCAACCTGCAAGCTCCCTGAGCCTTACCGCACGGCTCACGACCACGTGAGCCAGCGGGCTGATCCGAGAGGATCAGTCGACCTTCTCCCTTTTCAACCCCGAATGGTCCTCCTCCTCGGCTTCCCGCTTCTCGAGCCTCCTCTGCAACTCGCGGCTACTGTCGCATTTTAAAAAACGTAGTCCCCGCCCGCTGCTTGTTCCCCGTCCGCGTCGGATGTCTGTCGCACCTTCCCATCAACGCTCGCCGGATCGCGTCACGCAGGGGGGGGCACTGGTTTTTTTTTTTTTTTTTTTTAAATCGGGGGGGGGAGGGGAGCGCGACAGCGCGTTTCACATTGCACGCGGGGGGGTTTATACCTCGTGAATTCCCGTGCGGGAGGGAATTTAAAATTCCCGCCGCGCGTTGGGGGGTGGGGGGGGGCGGAGGGCTCCCCGAATTTTTTTTTAAACCCCCCTGCAGGGAGCGCCGTGGATATGCGACGTTGCGTCGCGTTTCGATTGCGGATGCAACCTGTGTCACGTTCCGTGCTCTGTCGCGGCGCGGATGTGACCTGCGTCGCGTTCCGCGCTCTATCGCGGACGCGACCTGTGTCACGGATGCGACCTGCGTCGCGTTCCGCGCTCTGTCACGGATGCGACCTGCGCTCGCGACGCTGTGTCGCGTTCCGTGCTCTGTCGTGGATGCGACCTGCGGTTGCGACGCTGTGTCGCGTTCCGCGCTTTGTCGCGGATGCGACCTGCATCCGCCGCAGCAAACATGGAGGTGGACGTCAACAGGGACGATGCGGACGTCGAGTTCCAGTCGTAAAAATTTTAACTGGACTGCATGCAGCGCTTCGTCTAGCAGATGGCTGCCCTGCGTCCACCTCTGCCTATCCCACAAAAAAATGTCGCCTACCAATCCTCTACGCTTCTCTGCTTTAGTTTGGCTCTGATGCCATGTAAAATTATGGAACAACATTGTATTATTGAAGCAATGTTTAAATACATGTTACAGTGCCGTGAATAGCACACAGGCAACTGAACTCTGTTACGTAGTTGTAACAGTACAACAAATAAAGCTAAATAACGTAATATAGCCAAAATACATAACAGTACGCTAACACTACACTCTCCATGGCTTAAAAGTAGGGCCTTCACAAATTATCAACTCTAGTTGGGTGGAGAAGTTGTTAAAAAAATCATCTTGAGGTGTCATAGCTAATATTTTTGTAATCCAACCTCATCCTTTAGAGGAGGATGTTGTTCCTGAAGATTTGCAACTCATTTTGACCAATCACAACTCTGTTTTCACTGAACCAACAAAATTACTGCCTCATTGCTCCCATGACCATGCTATTTCCTTGTTACCTGACAATGCACCGCCTAACATTTGATCTTAATGGTACCCTCGTGCTCTTAAATCAAGAAGTTAGTACATAAATTGTTACAAGTTGGTGTCATTCGACTAAGAAATAATCCTTACTCTTCAATTTTATTGGTGCGCAAGAAAGACGAGTCTTGGCGGTTGTGTATCGATTACCGAGAGCTCAATAAACTCACCATCTAGGATAATTTTCCTATTTCGATTGTGGATGAATTACTGGATGAAATTCATGGGACTATGTATTTTTCCAAACTTGACCTTCACTCAGGGTACCATCAAATCCGACTCAAGGATGAGGATATTCCCAAGACTACTTTTCATACTCATGAAGGTCACTATGAGTTTTTGGTAATGCCATTCAGCTTGACTAATGTCCCTTCCACTTTTCAAAGCCTCATGAACAACATTTTTTGTTCATTCCTTTGAAAGTTCATCCTAGTCTTCTTTGATGACATTCTGGTGTATAGTCGCTCATGGGAAGAGCATCTTATTCATGTGAATCAAACTCTCCAGCCGTTGGCACAATATCAACTCTATGCTAAGTGTTCCAAGTGTTATTTTCGGTTGATAGAAGTGGAATATTTGGGACACATTTTCACTGAGGGCATCAAAGTTGACCCCAAGAAGATCGATGCGGTTCAGGAATGGCTGAAACCTCATACTCTAAAAGGTCTTAGGGGATTTTTAGGGCTTACAGGTTATACCATAAATTTATATGTAACTATGGTAAAATTACAACTCCTCTCACTTCCATGTTGAAGAAGGACTCTTTTACTTGGATAGGACCTGTTGAACAGACTTTCCTAGAATTGAAGCATGCTATGACCATTAAGCTTGTTTTGGCCAAGCTAGATTTCTCCAAACTGTTTGTCATTGAAAGCGACGCTTCAGGCCGTGGTATTGGTGCAGTGTTTATGCAATAAGGGAGACCCTTGACCTTCACTAGTAAAGCTCTCTCTAAATATAATTTGGGAAAATCCATTTATGCTAAGGAGATGATGGCAATTTTACATGCAATAACCCATTGATGATCGTATCTCATCAGACACCATTTCTCCATTAAAACAGAACATCAAAGTCTCAAATAATTTTTGGAGCAATAGGTTGCCACCACTGAACAACAAAAATGGGTCTCTAAACTCATGGGCTATGACTATGATATCACCTATAAGAAGAGCAAGGATAATATTGTGGCTGATGCTCACTCTTATGAATTTGAGGCTCTCAATATGTTGTGTGCCATTTCATTATCGGTTCCCCAATGGATCGATTCCTTATGCCAGGAGGTACTTCAGGATTCTGAATTACAAACTTTGGTTGCTTCCCTACACAATGAGCCTACTTCATGTCTAGGCTACACTTGGGATGACCAAGATTTGCGTTACCACCAATGCCTTGTTATTCCCCACACGTCCCCACTACATGAAATTCTTATGAAAGAACTGCATGCTGCTCCATTTGCTGGCCATTCTAGATTTCTCAAAACAGATGAACGACTTAAGCACACTTTTTTTTGAAAGGGTATGAAAAAGGACATTCAATATTTTGTAGCAACTTGTGATACCTGTGAATGGATGAAATATGAAACGATGCATTCTCCAAGCACTCTTCAACCATTGCCCATTCATGATTAGGTTTGGACGTATATTTCTATGGATTTTATTTAAGGATTACCTAAGTCTAGAGGTAAATTTATTATCTTCATGGTAGTGGATCGTCTTTTGAAATATGCTCACTTTTGTTCCCTATCTCATTCTTACATAGCATCCACCATTACCCAAATTTTCCTTGATTCTATCTTTTGCCTTCATGGTCTGCCCTCCTCCATTGTGTCCGATCATGACCCAACCTTTACTAGTCACTTCTGGCAAGAATTATTTAAGTTGTAGGGAACTCAACTCAAAATGAGTTCAACTTATCACTCTCAAATGGATGGCCAAATGGAGATTATCAACAAATGTTTGGAAACCTACCTTCGTTGCTTTACCTCGAATCACCTATGCACTGGGTGAAATGGCTTCCCTTGGCCGACTGGTGGTACAACACTTTCTATCACACCATAACCAAGATTACCCCTTTTGAGGTAGTTTATGGGCTCCCTCCATCCATGCCTTCCTCCTACATTCTAGGTAGATCCAAGGTCCATGCAGTCGACACTACTTTCAATTAGCATGTTTATGTCCTTCGTTAATTGAAGCTGAATTTGGATGTGGCTCAGAATCGAATGTGCCAACAGGTTGACCAACATCATTCTGAGCATAATTTTGATGTGGGTGATATGGTCTTCCTTCGCTTGTAGTCGTAAAAATAGATGTTCCTCTAGCTTTGTAAATGCTAGAAACTTATCGTAAAATACTATGGGCCCTACGAGGTGTTACAGTGGATTGGTGCCACAACCTACAAGTTGGTCCTTCCACCTACATCCAAGCTCCATCATATTTTTCATGTTTTCTCTCTCAAAAAGGTGGTGGACAATCAGGTACAAGTTCAATCTACACTTCTAGAGTTAGATGAAGAAGGTTCTATCTTGCTTGAACCCGAATAATTGTTGGATCGTCGGACTCGCACTCTTTGCAACCGCACCATTATTGAAGTCCTTGTTTAGTGGTGTGGAATCCAGCCAGAAGATTCTACATGGAAGTCTCTCCATCAGCTCCAGAACCAGTTTCCTCACCTTCAACTTTGAGAACAAAGTTTTTTGAAGGGGAAGGACATGTTACGATCCCATCCTAACGTTACTTTGTAATTCTCATCATTATGTAATGACCCACTTCCAACATGGGGGGATTCTATTATCATGTTATTTTGTAATTCCTCATAATGTATGTGGCAAATAAGGCACCTATCCAAGTGGTACCATTGCATGTAATCGTTATCAAGATTGTAATCGATGGTGCCATTGCATATAACTATTATCGATATTGTAACTGATGTTTGGTAGAAGATTCTAGCTCGAGTGGCATTTCATATGTAAGCCAAGTGGAATTTTGCATGTAAGCCAACTCTTGAGCCTTTAGGTAGGATTGCATGTAGCTTTCTCTTTAAAAGGCATGAAGCCATATACAAATGTATCTTTTTACAAACTAATGAAATATTGAAGGAGGTTGCCCCCTCGAAGAGACCTACGATTCTGAGTTATTTGTGAGATTCTTTCAATTCTGCAATTACTTTCTGCATAGTGTTATTTTGTTATTGCATGTATTTCAGTTATCTTTTAGTATTGTGTGTGTGAATTTTATTTCAATAGTAGGTTTCTTACAGGTTTCCATTGTGGATTTATTTTGGGGGTGCACCTTAGCACCAGATTCACTTGAGATATGAACCATTTTTTAATCAGTTGCTTGAAACTTGTTTTGTGATCTCTTTATTCCATGCTCTAGATGCCAAGGAAAGGTATGTTTTTCACTTTTGTTTTGTGTAGCAAATTGGAAGCCACTGTTAGTCAAGTTCACCACATGATTTATTGAAAGATAAATTTCTAACCTATCTTGGATCCCCTATAACATATCCTACTAAAATCTTGAGCAAAATCCACAAATATATTGGTCACTAGGGTCTGAAGGCCCCAAAAAACAACCTTTGGAGGTACTTGCACTCAACCTAGATGAAACCCTTGCACAGTCGCTTGCCAAAAATCTCGTTTACACATAGGGATGCGCTAGGATCTTTGTTACTCCAAATGATCTAAAAATCAGTGGAGACATTCTAGGTTTTGTCAAGAATATACCCTCAAACATTTAGCTCAATCTGAGTTTGAATGAGTAAAATATGGTCGAAACAAGTTCGATAGTTTGGGCAGTCCTATGGAAAATATCTCTTCAATTTTTACCATCTCTACATGTACCATATTTGACCACATCACTAATAGTAGCAATATCCCCAAACCTAAATGAGCCTCACATATATTTTGTTTTCATTTCCCTAACACTGAACCTTGCACAATATACACAAACTTCAACCATAATTCTTTCTAGTCCTCTAAACATTTTTTATACAAAATTATAGGTTGAAACTCCAGATTGATATTTTCATTGATAAACATGCAATTCATAGACACCAAGTGCCTTTACAATACCATGGTATTAACCCAATACCATGAGTGAACAAGGATAAGTCATTTAATATGCCTTATCTAACATTTAATATGCTTGTATTTACCTTGCCACACTATGCCTTTCATTAATAACTTACAACAAATGCCTTTAAGGCATTATTTAATGCCATACCCTACCATTCCTCTACGTTATAGAAGCATTGGTCCTGAATGCATGCAAATAGGAAAGGAGAATCTGGAGAAGAAAAATAAAGAGAAACAAGAGCCGAAAGAAGCTTAGGATCCAATAAAAACAATGTAGAAGTTGATGCCAAAGGAATTGATGTAGTGCTGCCAGATATGTCTTGTTGGTGAAAACATGTACTGAGTTGAAAAATTGAAGTGCTAAAATTCACTAAGATATGAGCCATTGGAGGGCTAAACAAACTTCTTTGTGTAGGAGTACCAAATGCCACAAGAGGATGAAGACGCATGTGATGGTTGGGATCATAATGATAGGGTTGTGGTTCTATAAATATCTCTGAGACTACTCCATTAGTGAGGAGTACCTGTATACAAAGGCTATGATCTAGAGGATAAATCTACTTCCAAAATAGTTTGGAAAAAATACAAATTCTTGAAAGAAGAGCCAATAATAAAGAATGTTAAGTGTCCTTATGGTGACCACCTCATCCTACCAGAATGCATGGATAACCAATTGCTACATCCACCAGGTGTTATAGAGGAGTGTCACTGAATTGAGGAGTGTCGAGTTCAACTGAAAATGCACTCTATCAGACAACATTAATTTTTATAAATTGAATTTGGAAACATAAACTTCAGGGCTTGATAGGTTATAGTAGAACTTTACAAAATGTAAATTTGATGCTTCTATTTGATCCATCATGGAAATATCTTTTCAATGACTATAAATAAGACTATCTTTGAGTTGGAATAAAGCCTCGATTTATAGGAAAAATAACAAGACTCGTAAGACCAAAATAAAAAGGAATTAAAGTCCCTCAATGAATGTTTAGAATATTCCAACTTCATGGAATTTTTGATGCAATATTAAGATTTATGTTTTTAAAATTTTAGAGGGAGGGTCGTCCTTCAATTTATATTGCATATTTATATAACCTCACATGGCCGACCACTATACATAGTGTATGAAAACAAACACACGGGCCCAATGAGTCTAGTAAGTGCATGCTAGCTTGATAACGACGGTATCAACCTTGAGCCACCGAGAGTCTCCCTCACTCTAGGCCACATTTACCGATGTGATACATGGGTTATAGGGGCAACTTCAATGATTTGACTTGTGTTTAGAGTCAGAAACCTCAAGAAGAATGTTTGACCTCATGTCCAGTTGTTAAATATGAAAGGATATTACCAATTATCCTTATATAAAAAAAATTCCATGATATCAAAATAATAATAATAAATAATAATAAAATCGGAGGTAAAAACCTTGGGGAGAATGTATGACCCCGTGCCCAATTATTAAATATGAAAGGATGTTACCAATTTCCCTGATATCAAAAGAAAAAAAACAAAAAAAAAAAACAAAACAACGACAATGGTATCAACCTTGAGCCACCAGGAGTCTCCCTCACTTCAGACCACATTACTGAGGTGAGACAGGGGTTATAGAGGCAAATTCAATGATTTGACCTGTATTTAGAGTCAAAAACCTTGGGAAGAATGTCGGACCTTGTGTCCAATTGTTAAAGATGAAAGGATGTTACCAATTCTCCTTATATAAAAAAATCCCATGATATCAAATAATAATAAAAAATGGAGGTAAAAACCTTGGGGAGAATGTCTGACCCCATGCCCAATTATTAAATATGAAAGGATGTTACCAATTTCCCTGATATCGAAAGAAAAAAATAAAAAAGAAAATAACAAAACAACAACGAAGGTAGAAACCTCAAGGAGAAAGTTTGACCCCGTACCCAATTTTTAAAGATGAAAGGATGTTATCAATTTCCTTGAAATAAAAAAAAATATGAGCTTGACCCAAACCTCGAGGAGAATGTCTGACCCCGTACTTAGTTTTTAAAGATGAAAGGATGTTACCGATTACCCTGATATTGGAAAAGATATCAATTCCCTTGGTATCAGAAAAGAAAAAAAATACGAGCCTAACCTAAACCTTAGGGAGAATATCCGACCCCTTATCTAGTTGTTAAAGATGAAAGTATGTTATCGATTCCCCTAATATCAAAGAAAAGAAAAAAAACATGGGTCTAGCCCACTGTTGACAAGACGGAGGGCCTATCCTTGAAAGAGGATGCATGTTATGTGGTAATACTCGAGTTTGCTAAACAATATCCCAATTGAAGAATAGTGGTTACAAGGCCAAGCATCCATGACCAAGTGCTTGGCTACTAAGCCATGTATGCATGGTGACTTTAAAGAGCAATCGTTGCCAATCGTAATACATGTGGGACAATTAATAAAATAATAATAATGGACTGCCAAGATGAATCAGCCAATGCAGTAAACTATTGGATATGGACAAATGGATGGATTTGTGAGGAGCCACATAAGGTGCTATGTGGCAGCTAGTGGAGTGCACGATAGTGTACAACAAGGGAAGTGAACCACATGTTTGAAATATCATACTACCATAGGGGTTTCTAGGCCAAAAAGGAAAAATTCCCAAGAAAAATAAACCTTTCATAGAAGGCAGAATGGATGGTGTATGTGAAATGCCAAGGGAGCATATTCATGGAGCTGATGGTGCATTTGGTTCAATGTCACGCAATGAAATAGCCATCAGCCTGCAATGGAAACATTATTTTTTTATAGGGGAGTTGGTTACAATCACTATTTTAATAACTAGCAAGCGCAGGGTCCAAACCAAAGGATTGCTTCCAACAAATCTATCTGTCTTTTTCTTATTGACCCGGGCATGAGATGGGGACCACCGATTACTCGGCGTTCATACTATCATAGTTGGTTTGGCATGCATCATTAGGGGTTCGTACTGTTGTCATCGGTCTGGTATGCACTTAGAGTATTCAAAGCAGACTACTACCTTTGCAAAGGGTTGGTTTTCCCCAAGGTTTAAACCTAGGTCTCTTCTTGGTAAGTACCCAACCACACCTGCACTTACCAATCCACCTAACCCTTGGAGATAACACAACATTCATTGTTATCCACCATTGGCTCTCCCCTTTAGAATTATTCACGCTTCCATACGAATGCTTCTGCATGATGTGGTTTGGCTCATAGTGGTGGTTGGTATAGATTTGATGAACTTGGCCTTGCTTAGCTTCTCCACATTCGCTAGAAGCCACATATGTTTTCTTGCATAAAAATGTATTATGAACACATACATACATTTTGTTTATTGTTGTAGCCATGGTCACCCTTTTGGAAGGGTTTGAAAAGTCGGTGCCTTTGTGGTGACCGATCTATGATATCTATAAACCCCTATTGCAATCATTGCAGGGTATTGAGGTCAAAAGAGAACAAAGAAATACATAAACCCAAATCACAAATTAAACCCAAATATTTTAGATACAGCTCAAGTGACAAAGCTAAACAAATATAGAAAAACTGGAGCTAAAAATCATGGGATGGAAGAAAATTTTGGGCTGCCTCCATAAGCCTCAAATGGACAATAAGTTGCACTTGAACACAAGCTAAAGAGATACAAACATTCCTTGAAACATACATGGATTAAACCATCATATCTCAAAAAAAGAAACAAACATGGTATTGTAAAGGCTTGGAGCCTATAAATTGCATGTTTATCAATGGAAATAGTAAACCTGTAATTCCATATTAGTCTGGAATCAAAGTAGTGTTCTTGTTTCAGGAACGTTGCTTTGATATCAAATTGATATGGAATTACAAAATGAAACTCTGGATTGCTATTTTCATTGATAAACATACAATTTATAGGCATCAACCCTTTACAAATACCATGAGTGAACAAAGTGTTGGAAATTTTGAAATTATGCCACATTGGGATTTTTGATGAAATTTTATTGATTGTAAAAGTGGTAAAATATATTAATACTATGATTGCAGTATTTTGGTCGATATAATGTGTTGTAGTTATTTTTTGTGTGTTAACCTCCTTTTTTTTCATGTATTTTTTGCTTGAAAATAATGGGTGTTATAAGGTAAAATGGTTGGGAAAATTGGTTGATGAGATCAGTTAAAATTGTCCAAAGATATCTACAACAAATAGCACCCAAAGACTAAGAGTAATAAAAGATAACAACCTTTTCACTCGAATGAAGAATGAAGAATCCTTATTGCCTTCAGAAATCGTGTTGTTAAGCAGTGGAAAGAACATAAGTACATTCACCCTAAAAATGGGGCTATAGGCGTATTCGCTCCACTTTGGGGTGAATGAGGTTTGTAAGAAGGAAGAAAACGTGCTAAGTTGGGTTAATGCTCTTTCACCCCAAGTGAGGGGTGAAAGTCCCTTTCACCCCTCCTAGGGGCGAAAATACATTTTAATGGTTAAGTCGAGTGGGCCCAAAGTCAAAGCATGATGACAATGCAAATAAGTGCATTCACCCCAAATATGGGGTGAAAGCAGCATTCACCCCACTTTGGGGCGAACGTCTTTAAGTTTTTAAGATAATGCACCAAGGTAGTCCGTTGACTAGTCAATAGGACTTTCACCTCAAGAGAGGGGTGAAACTCCCTGTCGCCCCTCCTTGGGGTGAAAGCACAACAAAATGATGAGTTTGGGCAAACACAAGGGAAATAGCAAGGCACCCGGGTAGCGTTGAATAGTCAACTAAGCATTCACCCCAAGAGAGGGGCGAAAACACCTTTTGCCCTTCCTGTAGGTGAACGTATATATAAGATATAATGTGTGGACCCCACTTCGGTGCGCATTAAGACAACTAAATATGGAAGCACTTTCACCCTAGGTGAGGGGTGAAAGTCCCATTCGCCCCTCCTTGGGGCGAAGCACCAAGGAGAATGGCCCGACAAATGCATCCAAAGTTTTATTTTTTGATTGGGTATTGAAAAATCAAAATGATGTTCACCCAAAATGAGAGGTGATAGTGCCTTTCACCCATTCTAGGGGTGAACGTATATTTTAAGAAGAAGAAGACGCCTTATGTAAGGCGCTTTCACTTCGAAAGAAAGGAAAAACTCTCAATCATCCCTTCCAGGGGTGAAACAATACAAAGATGGTTCCAAGTATTGTAATAAGCCATTTTCACTCATTTTTCTTCCAGATTGATTGTTGTTGTAACAAGGAAATGAATGCAATACGCCAAGTTTCAATTTGAGTGAAGTAAGGGGTTGTATGTGTAATGCAATAACATGAGAACTACAAGAGGTGGAACAAAATTGTGGATATTATCTCTTTTTGGGTGCCCTCTTCACCAGGAAGCATAAATGAGGAAGAAATGATGCAGGTTGAAGGAGACACGTTCGCTCATTGCTTGGTTTCGGGTGAATTCTATTTTCGATGTCAACAGAGGTTTTCAAAGGTGCTCAGTTCAGGTGAATGAAAAAAATTTAATGATTGGGGTGAGGAGTAACTAAAGTTGTTGATTTCAAGCAAAAGGAGCTACAGCATTAAAATCACGAGCGATTTTCATGAATTCCAAGATATTCCTAACAGGAGCAAATTTTTGAGGCACAACGAATGTACCAAGTCATCGACCACCTTTGCAGTTTTTCGTGCACCGACACCCGAATGTGCTGATTTCCTAGAGGTTTTTCCTTAGAAACTGGATCGCTGTTTCAAAAGGTAGATTTTCAAGATTTTCGAGGAGGAATTTCCTCACAGAGGTTCCTGATCTGTAAACATTTTGTCATATGTGCATTAAATGATAGAGGTGAAATTCCTCTATAAATACTACTCAATTTCCATTGTAAAAGGAGGATAGACATTCTACAAAAAACTATTCAAGTTTTCTGCGTAAATAGAAGAAGTTGTGGCTTCTGATTTTGCAAGTAGTCTCTTTGTGTGATTTCTTTCTTTTCAAGCATTTCTATTTTATATTCATGTTTGCTATCTGCTGTTAAGTTCAAATTCTGCACCTGGATTTGGGCATTGTTGGTGTAAGTGTGAGTACTAGAATGCGATTCTGGAAGTTGTCTCCAAGGAACTGTAAGTAGATTCTCTTGCCTCCTTTTCTATTTTATGTTGCTATAACACTTGGTTGGAATTCCTGCTGCTAGTCTGTCCCCAATCCTACATCTTTGGCCTATGGCTATATTTCCCATTTCTTTCTGTTATTTCCAATTTCTTTCCTACAACTCTAGTCTTAAACCAGTGTAGGATTAGTAAGGGAGCCAACCCTCTCTAGAGATTGGCATGGAGGACATTTCTTTCCTTCGACCTTTCAATGTTGGCCATGTCTAGGGCGCACAAATGTATGTTTGTATTTTAGGCAGATATTTGACCAATAGTTTTTGGCATGCCCGATGGGACCTTAAAAGTTCCACTTTCAATAGTATTGAGGTTTGATGTTCACCTTCATGTTGTATAGTTAGAACATCTGGCGACTCAATTATACCCAGAAGCCTCTGAATGTGAAGGCAGCGAAAGTTGTACTTCATGATCACAAGATCGAAGGCCAAAAATTTTGAAGATCCCATTGAGTTCTACGAACTTGACATCCAAAGGTTAGGGAACATCCCTAATTAGTTACTTCACCTCATACATCATCTACAACATCCTCATAGATAGTCGGTGTGTTCTCCGTTCCTTCAAGTCCAGCTAGTACTACTACTAGCATCCCACCTCCTCAACCTCATACACCAGTTCATATGGCTCAGAACCCACCACCACAACAGCCACAACCACCAAGGCAGTTCCCAACATGGAATAGCTCAGGAGCTTTGAATTTACAAGCACAAAATCCAGTTCCTCAAGCAGCTTTGAAGGCTTTGCCTACCTATGATGGTACTGGTAAGACCACTTATGAGCATATCCAAGATGTGGCTTCTTTGGTGATGATCCATGGCATTACTTATGAAGATATTATGGTAAGGTTATTGGTATTGTCTCTTAGAGGGAAATTGTTATATTGGTATCGATCTTTGCCACCTACCACTATTACGACATGGGACCAGTTGGTAGAATTGCTAATCAAGAACTTTCATGAGCAAGCTGATCCTTTCTCCTTGTTGCATCAATTCATGAATATCCAAAGACATCCGTAGGAGGAGATAGTGGACTTCAATGTCAGATTCGCTCGAAGTTGGTAGAGAGTTCTTGATGGCCTTCGGCCCACGCATGAGCAAGTTACATTTTACTATCTTCGGGCCTTCAACTCAGACATTGGTATGGTGGTTCGATAAGCCAATGTAAATACTTTTCTAGAGTTGTATATGCAGGCGTAGAAGGCCGAAGCAGATTTGATCACCATAGGTAAGCTTCCCTCGAAGGTAACTATGCCCATCCTTCCCGATCTTCCACAACATTTGTATTCAAGTGCATTTTCATAGCCTATGCCTTCTATGTACCTGGTTCCCTCATGGAGCTCGGGTCCACCTCAAATCGCTCCAATCTCGGTTCCACAACTCCCCACTCCAAGTATTCCATAATTACCTACACTAGTTGTTCCATAGTTACCAGCCTCAGTTCCTTTCCTAGTGCTACTAGTGCCACCTGTTCCACTATCATTGCCTACTCCATCAACACCTCTACCTTTACCAACACCTCCTGTACCTTCAAATCTTGATCCTTACATGAAATTATTACAAGAAATATAATCTATTAATTCGTTCGTAAGGACAATGTCGAATGAAATCACTATAGTTAAGAAGAAATAAGTTGAAGCTGATTTTCGGTCAAGGAGGTTTCAAACACCGCCAATTACTAGGGAGCAAGCAACCACTAGCAAGGGCCTTGAGAGGAACACAATTGTGTTGGAAAATGAAGAAACTAGTACATCGGAGAAAGCATATTGGTGCTCCACCTGTAATGATCCTCATGGAGAAGACACATGCATGGTTCACTTGAACTATGTACAGACATTAGCAAAAAGTTCTACCGGTGGACAAGTTAATATGATAATGGAAGTTGATCATAACTTTATGGTCCCATCTTTGGAGCAAGTTTCAGTTCTTACGAGGGTTGGAAAGAAGTCGGTGACTGTTGATCCAGTAGAAATGGAGCCTTTGAAAGTTCCTGCTGAGCAAAAGGTACAAAATGAAAAAGTGCAACCGCAAGTGAAAGCACTTGTGTAACAATGAAGCAACAAGATTCTATCTTATTGAAGGATCTATTGCCCAAGCAAGCTCAAGAGAAGTTGTAGATGAAGGTATCAACTTCACAGTCTATAGCTACTCAAGTGCAAATAGAGGTGAAAGAGCAAGCTAAAGAACGCCTCAAGTACCCATCATTGACTAAGCGATAAAGGGTGGAAGCTACTCAATAGTATCGGAACAAGTATGAGCAAGTTGTAGAAGAAAAGGTTCTTGGTACTTCTAATTATAATATTGTTGAGGAAATGAAGAAGATTCCTGCAAAGGTGAGTTTATATGATGCATTACAGTTACCTGGACAAGTTGATTTATTGCAAGAATCTCTCAAATCTGCAAAATATCAAAAGAAAAGTCATTCCCAAATAGTGTTAGCATAGACACTACCTACTTCTACCATTGGTAAGAATAGACCACCTCCATTCTATTTGTCTCTTAGAATGGAAGGGTGGATCGTGCATAATTGTATGATTGACTCCGGTGCTACGACTACTATCATGCCAAAGGCAGTATGTGAAGTAATGGGAATGGAGTACACAAGAAGTAGTCTAGGCGTATTACAGTTGGATGGGACCCCTATCAAAATGGTGGGAGTAATCAAGGATATTCCTATCGTTCTACATAACATGCCTCAAATCACTATCATTCAAGAAGTAGTGGTGGTTGACTTGGAACCATACTTTAGCATGTGTCTTTCGAGGGAGTTCACAGTGAAACTAGGAGGATACCTTTCCTTAGATTATTCACATTTGGAGATCCCATTCAAGGGAAGAAGAATCCACATCTATAATGAAAAGCCATCCACTTTTCATATAGAAAAGTTGGAAGAAGAAGAAAAGCCCATTGGTGCAGTCAACATGATGATGGAGGAATTACAAGAAGTGGACTTGATGGAGGAAGCTCTTGGTGAGCTCCACCTTGAGGATGAGTTCTCATTGATGGATTTCAATGTGATGGTTGAAACTGACATCGGTTGTTATACCATAACTAAACTTGAGTAGATTGAAGAAGAAGTCTCTGATTCCCTAGACCCTATCTCTGATCAGCTATGGAAGCTGTATTTTGATGGTGCAAGGTGTAAGAATGGTGTAGGGGTTGGTATTGTTCTTGTTTCTCCTATAGGGTTGTAGAAAACCTATTCATATCGGTTAACTTGGAGCTGCACAAATAATGCCGTCGAATATGAAGCATTGTGCCTTGGTTTGAAGAAAGTTGAAAAGTTGGGCATAAAATAGCTGCAAATCTTTGGAGATTCTGAGCTCATCGTCAACCAGACTACAAACAAATGTGTGTCAAAGCAACACTATTTGAATGCCTATCGTAACAAGGTATGGGATTTGTTTGAGTCCTTTACAACATTGAACATTCAGGCGATTTCGTGAGAGCAGAACAAACATGCAGATATTTTAGCTTCTCTTGGTGCTAATTTCTCTCCCGTAGAGCAAGTAGTCAGGAAACCCAAGACTGTGAGGGTAATTTATAGACCTTCGATCCCTGATAAAAACCTTTATTGGCAAGTGTTCGATAATGATGAACAAATAATCAATTTTTTGATTAAGGAAGTTGCAAGTGCAGAAGATAGAATACTTGTCGAGGAGGAAATGGAAGGAATGATTCAATTGAAGAACAATCACATTCCTAGGGGACTGATTTCTCTTGAGAGTTTGTTTGATCAAAATGATAGGGTGAAGAAACATAAGATCAAGGTTGATGCAAAGGAATACAAGGAAATGCAATTAGAGCTTGAGAATATTATCAAAGTTGAAATAGATTGTATGTTAGAAGAACTTGAAGATATCAAAAATTTGTGTTATGAGTTCCTCGACATCGTTGCATGGAGCTACCATGATTTAAAAGGATATGATAAAAACGTAATCTAACATACTATTGAACTGCAGGAGGGAGTAAAGCCTTTTCGATAAAAACAATGGCCTGTCAATCCCAAAATTGAGGTGCTCATGAAGGCAGAGCTATTAAAAATGTTGGAGGTAAAAATAATTTATCCAATCAAGCACTCAACATGGGTGGCAAATTTGGTGCCAGTTCGAAAGAAGAATGGAGATATCCATCTATGCATGGATTTTTGAAATCTGAACCAAGCATCATTAAAATATCACTACCCCTACCATAGATTGATCAAATTCTCCATGTAGTTGCTGGAGCATAGAGGTTTTCATTGCTGGATGGTTTCTCTGGTTATAATCAGATCTGGGTGAAGGATGAAGACCAACACAAGATGACGTTTACTACAAAATGGGGCACTTTCGCCTATCAGAGGATGCCATTTGGTCTTTCCAATGCCGGCGCTACATTTCAGAGAGCTATGGACATTGCTTTCGGTGAGTTATTGAATAGAGTTATTGTGATTTACCTTGATGACATGACTATTTTCTCACACCGCAGGGAAGAGCACGTCTCTCATTTGAGGCAAGTGTTCAAAAAATATCAAGAATTTGGAATTTCCATTAACCCGAAGAAGTCCATTTTCACTGTCAAAGAAGGGAAACTTTTGGGACATGTGATTTCACAAGAAGGACTAGCGATTGATCCTGCGAGAGTTGAGGCTCTCTTGAAATTACCACTGCTAGTTAACAAGAAGGATCTGCAATCATTCTTTGGCTAGATCAATTTCATTCGAAAGTTCATTGCTGATTTTGCTCAAGTTGTGAAGCCAATGACTGAGCTTTTGAAGAAGAATGCAGACTTTAAATGGATCGAAGTAAGAAGACAAGATTTTTGGAAAATCAAGGAGAGAATTACTCAAGCGCTAGTATTAATTAATCTAGATTATTCAAAATACTTCATCCTTTATGTAGTAGGCGAGTAGGAGAGTTACGTCGTTGTTCTCACATAGAAGCAAGAAGATGGAGATGAAAAGCCGATTACCTTCTTGAGTCAAGTCATATCGCCACACCAGGAGAAGTATAATTTCATTGAAAAATAGGTGTATGCGGTTATGAAATCCTTAAAGAAATTTTGACATTTCGTTTCACAGAGCAAGACAGTCGTCTATGTCATACATCCAGATGTCAAAAATTTCATTCTTCAAGGAGAATTAGGCGACAAGAGAGCAAGTTGGGTCTCAAAGATTCAAGAATATGATGTGGAGATCCGACCCACTAAGTTGGTTCATGGATGAGCTCTCTGCCAAGAACTGGCCAAAAGCGCAGCTTCTAGATCACTGACTCTAGTACAGAATGAGGAGATCAACGAAAGCAATTGTGCAAATCGAGCTATAGGTGATCGTGATTGGATAGAGGACCTTGTCGAATTCTTTACATCTGGGAAATGTCCATCACATCTTGATGCTTCACAACGTCGAAGATTCAGACTGCAAGCGCTTAAGTATGTCCTGTTGCCAAGTGGGTTATTCCATAAGAATATAGATGGAGTACTCCTCAGATGTGTAAAGGAGTCAGAGAAGCAAAAAATATTGGAGGAATTCCACTCTGGCTTATCCGGTGGACATTATGCAGGAAGGCCTATGGCCTTGAAGATCATCCGAGCCGGGTATTTTTGGCCTACTCTTTTCGTAGATGCACACAAGGTGAGCCAAAGTTGCGATAATTGTCAGCGGTATGTTGGCAGGAATAAGAAAGCATCTTTGCCCCTGCATCCGATTCAAGTGGAAGCACCATTTCAGCAGTGGGGACTGGACTTCATTGGAGTTATTGATCCTCATTCCTCCATCGAACACAAATATATCTTGACAGCGACTGATTATTTTACCAGGTGGGCAGAGGCCATCCCAACCAAAAAAGCAGATCAGGCTACAGTCATCTCCTTCTTGGAGGGACTGATTACCCGTTTTGGTGTTCTAGATGCTATTGTAACAGATAACGGGACTCCATTCATTGGGGCCAAGATCACCGAATTCGCAAGCAAGTATGGGATTTATCTCAAGACATCCTCCAATTATTACCCACAAGGAAACGGCTTGGCCGAATCCACAAACAAAAACTTGCTGCGGATCTTAAAAAGGACATTGGGAAACAATAAAAGAAGCTGGCACTTATTGTTGAATCAAGCTCTATGGGTAGATCGGATATCAGTGAAGAAGTCTATTAAAGCCTCTCCTTACTCTTTGGTGTATGGGAAAGAAGCAGTTCTACCCACTCACATCGAGCTACCTGTCCTCCAAACATTGCAGTTGTTCAAAGATGAAGATGATGAGTTTGATCCAATGAGTGCAAGGTTGGCTCAATTGCTACAACTAGAGGAGGAGAGAGAAAAGGCATATGAAGCTTTCACCGAACACACTAAAGTGATGCAAAAGTGGTTTGGAAAGAAGACAACAGAACGCAAGTTTTAGGTGGGAGATCTAGTCCTCAAATGGAACGAGAACAAAGCCAAGCCAGGGAAGCACCACAAGTTCGATGTGATCTGGGAAGGTCCATTTCAGGTTTCTACAGTGAATTCGGTGAATGCATATCATCTTCGAGATATGGATGGTTGGGATCTTTCGATTCCAGTTAACGGTCTTCATTTGAAGGCCTATTTTCAATGAGACAATATAATGGCCACCCCCTTCTGCGACTTTTCTTGAATTTTTCCCAATTTATTTAAATTTTCTGAATTAAAATATATTTCAATTTGCACAATTATTGCAAAAATAAACATCCAAAATTTGCAACTTAATTTTAATTTTATTTTCGAACTAGGGCACAACTTTAGAATGTTCAAACCATAGATACATTAAAATTAGCAACAATGTAAATACCTTTGTAAACGGATGAAGCACCAAGTGTGAATCCTCAATGATGATCAAAACAATTGAATCCAGGTGCTCCGTTTGTCAATCGAGTTGTCTTCAGATTTTTGCAAACCCTTGTCTACCTCTCAATGAAAAATGTTGGTCAAAAGATGATGTAATTTAGACTACCTTAACTCAATGTCAGTCCCCAGTAATATCACCCAAAATTTCAGCCTTAACTTAATGTCAGCCCCCTCAGTAATAACACCCAAAATGTTAGCCTTAACTATTTTTGTCAGCCTTAACTATTTTTTCCTTCAATATTCACCCAAAATAGCACCATCAACCCTAAGTCGTGGGTTCCAAGGAAGGGCACCCAGCTGGAAGGTTTGACCCTTCCTAGAAATTCATTCCATTTTTCAAAAATTACAATTAAATACTTGAAATGATCATTGTCTCAAGACCAATGCAATGAACCAATACCCACAACGGAATAAGATTCTAATCTGCAACTACAAACAAACATGTAGGTCTGATATGAAATAACCAGTCATGGATGAACACATCAAAGTACCTATAAATGAGCTCTAATTTATAATGTAAATATGATTTCCTTAATGGCTGAAGCTGAGCAACAAAACCCATGTCTCCGATTTGCCCAAAGCTGACCTTCAACAACCCATAAACCCTAAGCTGAAATAAACTCTGAAGCACAATGAGTTACCCATTGTAGCAACTCCTCTAATTGGCTAGGTATGGTATTGCACATATGAAACCAATGTTCTCATGGAGGTTGACTCCCCACAAGCTCCAACACTACACATTTTTGCAATGCCCTCAGAAAAATATCACCCAAACAAACAAATATCTTTCCTCCTCCCAAATGAACTCACATCACTCTTATTTATGCTTGTTTCAATCAACTTCTAGAAGCCTCCAAGGAAGGGGACGCCTCCTTGGTCCTCCAATCTAGTAAACTTAATGTTGTTTTAAAACAAGGCTTCATTATAATTTTTAATTATAATTTCTCTTTATAAAATTATTTTTATAATATATATATTATGCATAAAGGGAAATAAATCATCTAAGTCCAAAAATATCACCCATGATACAAAAATGACCAATCAACTACAGTAGACCATGCTGGAGCTCAAACAAAGATATTTTCTCCATGGCGATGAGCCCCTTAACCACTCTGCATGACCTACAAGGACTCAAAATAGGTCATCAGGGCCATTACCTCCAAGTCACTGAAAATGGGGACATTATAGACAATCAAGAGGTACAATTGTATAAATATGTACATATTTCTATCTACAAGTATTTTTATTGTTCTTTGATATTGCTTTATAAATATAAAAAAGGGGGAAGTACAAATTTGACTCTATAGGAAGACACCAGGCTTTCCTTAAAGAAAACTTTACTTAAAAACTGCTCACTTGGAGAAAGTCAATTTTACCCTGAGGACATGTTATTATTTCGGGTAAAATTAATGGTTGTGCTGGAAATTTTTAATAGGTATAAAAGCTTTGAAGTTTAAAAGGTTGCTCTTCTTTACAAATCTTCAATATTAAAAGGGAAAATGTTCTAGAGAAGGCGTTCAGAGACACCTAGAAAAAGTATTGACGCTGACAAGCAAAGTGTCATAGTTGAAAAATCAAAGCATGGGGTGCTTTCACCCCAAGGAAAGGGAGAAATATCCATTCGCTTCCCAGTGGGATGAACGTATTCGAAGACAAGGGAAGTTATATGAAAAGCGCCAAAGTTCGTAATTAAAAAAAAAATGAAATTACTTTCATCAAAAAAGGAGGGCAAATTCCCTCAATCACCTTTTAGAAAGGTGAACACATATACATCCCAAGGTTGATTGGGGCCCTAAATGCAATCACAAAGTCCAAGTCGGTCAACGACGCTTTCGTCCCATGCAAGGGGCAAAACTTCTGTTTGCCTCTCATGGGGGCAAAACAATATATAAGGTTTTTTAAAATGCGAAGGGGGACACGCTTCAGATTTTTAAACAAATGCATATAAAATTTTTCGATGGGGCTTTGATAAAATTAGAAATGAAATGACATAAAAGGTAAAAGCAATAGTTTTATTTTAAGCTTTTTTTAAAAAAAAGCATGGATTAAATTTTAAAATGAAAATCGATTTTATTTTCTTAATATGGTGTGAGAATCAAATTAAAAGAAAAAGAAAGAGAAAATCAAAAAGTTTTGAAAAATCTATAAGGGGTGCTTATTGTGGCTGATCCACAACACACCCCAAAATTGGGGACCCACATTTTTTGCATGCTTTCAAAGAAGATCTCAGTAACCCAGATGCTAAAAATCAAGAAAAAGGCAAAATTGCACAAGGATGAAAAAGTGTCGTGAAATCACGACATGTCGCAAAATCGCGGCCGAAAATGAAAAGGTGTCACAAAATTGCGACATGTCACAAAATCGCGGTCGAAAATGAAAAGGTGTCATGAAATCGCGACATGTCGCAAAATCACGGTCGAAAATGAAAAGGTGTACGGAGCAAAAATGCGTCGCGATTTCGCGACAGGTTGCAGCAAAGGTGTACGGAGCGAAAATGCGTCGCGATTTCGCGACAGGTTGCAGCGAAGGTGCCCAAAGTGGAAAAATGTCACGATTTCATGATAGGTTGCAGCGAAGGTGTACGGAGCGAAAATGCGTCGCGATTTCGCGACAGGTTGCAGCGAAGGTGCCCGAAGTGGAAAAACGTCGCGATTTCACGACAGAAAAACAACAAAGTGTACGGAATGAAAAGTTGTCGCGATATCGCGACATGTCACCATTTCGCTGTGCATGAAGGCAGGAAAGGCTGTTGGCAGGAAAACGTCGTGATATCGCGACATGTCGCGATTTCGTGACATGTCGCGTTTTTGCGCATGAAGGCGGGCAAAGCTGCATGCATAAAAATGTCGCGATATCGCGACATGCTATTTTTGGTCATGATTTTCATGGGGCCATTATAGAACATGCAAAAAGTGCGGGACACGTGGCGTACAGGCTGCAGAAGCGTTACAGAGAAGATCAAACGTCTCAATGTCGAGCATAAAGCCAAAACACACGCAGTCAAAGAAAGGTGAAACGAGCAGCCACTGGAAGACGAAACGAGCCGTCATGGAAGGGGAATCAATTCAACAACAAGTATAAAAGCAGAAGCATAGATTGGCACAAGGGTCGAAAACCGCTGGAGCAAAGTTGCAGTGCTAGAGGCCAGAGGGTCATTCTGGGCCTGCTTTGAGGCTGTTTTCCTTCCTTTTGCTGGTTTTGAGAAAACCAGATGTTCTGCTGTTGTAAAATGACATATTTTTTAATGCAGAAGTGTTCAGAAATTTGCATTTTGTGGGCAAGAAAGAAGGAGATCTTCTGTGCATGCTAATGGATTTAATGTTTATTCTTTTGTTTTCAGATTTCAGATTTATAGATAATGTTAAATGCCACTTTTGTGGGTTGCATTAGGCGAATATTTGAAATCTGAATTTTATTTCAAACCCTAGGAATCAGCACTTAGCTTATCAGGATTGTGCGTGTTTGCAGGTCCCATAGGTTAGGTTGCATGCATGGAAACCTCACATCTTCGGTTTTGCCAGGACGGGATAGCATCAAACTGAATGCAATTTTAATTTCTTTTTCTTTGCATTTTATTTTCTTTTTGCTGCACTTTATTTTCAGAAACTCCAACTTTAATTTTTCAAGCTTTAAAATAAAATAAAAAATTAAAAAACTTCAAAATCCATAAATAATTCCTTCATTTATGGCCTTTCATTAAATTTCATTTTGAAGTTACAGCATGGTCATATAAGGATCAAATCACATTTACTTTATCAGGGTTCAATGAACAATCATTAAATTTCACAGTAAAATAAACCACAGTGCCCCTTGTTTTCAGTTACTTGCAACCACTAAGGTGTTCCAAGCATTTAAAATGAATATCTTCATTTAAGATTATTAATACACAGATGCAGAATGCTAACATAACAGGAACCTTGGAGAAGTTACTTGTTTAATTTCTTTGCAAGCAGAGGATTTAGAACCCAAATCCTATCGGAGAGTGTGTTTTCACAATCGGGTGAAAATACCACTCAACAGATTGGCGCTAGAAGGAGGGCCTAAAGCGGGTTTATTTTATCGTGATTTTAGATGCTACGGGTTTATAATTGTTTAAGAGCTTTACATTGCTAAATATTTCAAGTCCATTTTATTAGCATCTTCGGCCTCTAACACCACTCAACGGATTGGTGCTAGGAGGGCCAAACGGGTTTATTTTAGTGTAATTTAAATTTAAATTTTTTACGCTTTACTCCTCTAACACTCGACAGATTGTTAAAAGGACGGCCTGAATCGGTTTACTTTATTCTATTTTAAGCAATTCAGGTATGTTGTATATTTTTCTGATTGTTCATACAAAATTAAAGTGATTTGATTTAATTTTTCAGAATTTTGGTCTCATGCAATTACTTTTCATTTGATTTTAATGAATACATCTCTTAGTTGATGCTAACTTGATTTTTTTTTACATTGCAGGTTGAATATTCAACAGATTTGGTTCTGAAATTACATTTTAAGTTTCACTAATGGCAACACTTGAGGAGCAAATGGTATCCCTAAGAGCTGAAATAACATCTCTAAGAGAGAGAATGGTATCAATGATAGAGGATCATTATGAGGGTTTATCTATACCTGTGGTACCCTATCAAATTCCTACAATGTTATTGGATTTTTTACGGTGTTTTAATCAAGAGGTGCCACTAGGATACTTGCAAAAACTGCATGTCTACAAGGATACATTATGTAAATTCCAGATTTTTTATGAGGAGGTAGCTTGTAAGTTATTTGCATACATTTTGGATGATAGACCATTCTTTTGGTATAGCCAACTACCCATGGAGGTTAGGACTTCTTGGATACAACTAGAAGCAGCCTATCTTCATCATTTTGGTAATCAGGTTGACTTAGAAATATTGAAAAATCAGTTTACCTCCATATGTAAAGAGCCTAATGAATCCTTGAGTCAATTCAATGGAAGATTTCGTGAGTTGCACTCCCAAATGTGGGAAAATTTTAACACATTAGAAGAGGAAGCCATGGAAGTATACCTAGGAGCCATACACCCCACACTTGCTTCACTCATTGAGGAAAAACTGAGTGGTTTGTCCCTAGAGAAAATCCATGAGGTCTTAGAAGAGATAGAACGACAAGGTCTTGAAGAAGAAAAGGCACAACATGTTCATATGAGAGATTGTTCTTTTGATGCCAACCTACACCAACCATCAAACATAGCACCCTCCACTCCAATGATACCTAAGGTAAATGATCAAGGGGATGAATTTGAATATCCAAATCTTACAACCACCTTAGATGTAGTCCAAGAGGAGGTGCAAATTGCTAAGACAACATCCACTAGTGAGGATCATGTAGAGATACATGATTATCTAGATGAAGGGGTTCTAAATTCAACAATGTTTGATATATGTGATAGGACGGAACCCACCATAGAATTAAATGAAGTGGTTGAAAGTGAAATTGGGAGAAAACCAATAAATGAATTTGAAGACATGATAGAATTTCACCACTTGTTCTTGGAAGATACTATTGATGAGATGTGTAAAATTAAGGATCAAGAAATTCTTCACCCTCCAAATTATGATAAAATTGAATCATGGGTTACTAATTTGGACAATGATAGCCTTATAAATTTGAATTCAAGAAATAACCCACTTTTGGAAATAATTGAACCATCTAAGGAAGGTGAAGATGAATTTGATGAGAAACACATTGATGAATTGGAAGATGTTGAAGAAGTAGTTGAACGTCACCACTTGATTTTGAAAGATGATTATTATGATGCTTGGAAGAAGTGGGAAGATTTCACTCATTCCAAAACTACTAATGAAACTTGTGTGCCAATTGATATACAGGACAACATAATCGCCTACTCAAAGGAAGACTTTACAACTCCTATACAATTTGAGGATGTTTTGGAAGAGGGTTTCAAATCTCATCAAATTTTGGAAGATTATAATGATCCTATTACCAAGGACAAAGAAGAAAATGAATTGATGAATGAATCAAGAGATCATGTCACAAACATCATGGAATTTCATTCTATGGATTTGGATGACGATTTTTACAATGGTTGGGGGAGATATGATAATGCATTCTTTTCTCACATCCCTATAGATGAAACTCATATTTCACTTGATATGCAGGATGTTGAACCTTCTACATCATACGAAGATCTCATATTCACAAGATTTGAAAAGGGGACAAAATTTGATCATGTTGAATATAAATTCATTGAAGGTGTGGATGCAAGTTTGCATGATGATTTGGAGGATTCAAATGAAGAGATACCATGGATAGTGAACAAAGAATTAGAACCAAATGACAAAGAGATTGATCAATTGGAAGCAACTCAAATGAAGGATCATCAAGATGAGTCATGGGACATACACTTTGACCAAGAACATTTGAGGGTTGAAAATTTGCATGACCATGTTTTTAATTTGAATGATGAAATGTCATTAAAGGTAAATGAAAAACAAGGTATAATTTTTAATCACACCTTTAATAACATGGTTTTAATGAATGGAAAAGAAGTTGATGCACTTGAATTGTTAAACCAAATTCATCAACAATTACTAATTGAATCTAGGATAAAAACTTTTAATGATCCTAATTTAGTAAATATCCTAGATGCTTGTAAATTGTTACACAAATTTGATTGGCCTACAAATTTGGAAAATGATTTGGCTTTGAAATTTGTAGAAATAGGCTCTTACTTACAAAATTGCATATTTGAAAAGGATAGCCTAATTCTAAATCAAGGAGGGAATTATGAAGTTTACATTTTAAAGAATAGACATGATAAAATTGAAAATCATTTATTGTCTAATCATTTTAGTAATTTGATGCTCACCTATGGGAGTATTATTGGAACTAAATCAAATTGGTATGGTGAGCATGGCAAGTGGAAATTTGTTGCATTGTTTGGTCTTGTCTTGTTTTTGTGGGATTCCCACAACATTTGGTATGCATATCATGTTATATTTTTGTTGAAATGTTCTAACCATGTGTGGGATCCAGGAAAGTGATAAGCCAAGCTTTGCATCATCTTGTATTATAGTGTACATTTGTATATAGATTTTGGTTTTTGGTTTTTGGTTTGTGTTTTCAAATTTTCATTTTTGGGATTGCAGTTTGGTTTTGGATTGAATAAGTTTTAATTTAAAGTTGTGTGTTTATTTGACATTTTTTGTTTGTCTATATAAAAAAAAAAATGATGAAAAAGTTGCCTTGAGATGCTAACTTATGTTCTAGATCGGGAGAATATGAAACATTGGAATTGTGTTGTAGAAGCTCCACAAGTAACACAAACATTTTAATAGTATCGTTTGAAACTTGTGATGCATGAAGTAGTCAGTTTTATATGGCAATATTTCATCTGCATTTCAAAGGACAATGCATTCATATTACATCTCACTTTGCACATACATGCCATCTTAGTTGCAAATGCATTTCAAATACAAATCATTAAAGTGTGTCAAATCCTCTTAAGGTTATGCTATCACATAAATAAGAAGAAAATCCTAAGGTTGGGAACCGAGTCTTGAGATATCTAGAACCAAGCACATTTTATACACATTAAAAAGGATCTTGAGCAAAATGATCAAAACCTTGCTTGGAAGAAAAGGTTGGGCGAAAGAAGTATTTCATGTCTATCCTATTTATGCAGCATGATCCTTAAAACAGTGGTTTTGACCACTTCCATAAAGCTTAAAGCCTAAAATCGAGTAGTAAGGATAGGGCTAAATCCTCATCGAACTTAGGTTGAGGATCCAACTCCCCAAAGCTTTGATTTGACCTACATGGAGTAGTAAGGATAGGGCATAAATTCTCATCTCGCTTAGGTTGAGAATCTGATTCCCCAAAGCTCCTATGTCTCATTTCATGATAAATCTTGGATTGGAAGGATCGTACTACTTGTCCTCTGCAAAGGATGGGTAGTCATCCCCAAGGTCTAAGCAATAAAATTAATATTTTCCATTTTTATCCAAAGCTTGGATTGGAAGGATCGTACTACATGTCCCTAGCAAGGATGGGTAGTCATCCCTAAGGTCCAAGAAGTAAAAAAATAAATTTTTCCCATCTCATATTTATATTGGATTGGAAGGATCGTACTACTTGTCCTCCGCAAAGGATGGGTAGTCATCCCCAAGGTCCAAAGAAATGAAGATAAGTCTTGGATTATGGGGTTAGGTATGCCCATGCATGGCAACATGTCTTGTCTAAAAAACAAGACCACTGATTGTCCAAAGGGTTAGACTAGCATGACCATTTCTTCCATAATTGGTTAAATTATTTTGCTCAAAGTGAGGTAATGAATTCTAAATCGGAATAGTAAGGATAGGGTTAAACTCCCATCTCGGTTAGGTTGGGAGTCTGATTCCCCAAAGCTCTGATTTCACTTTCACTTGCACATGGGTTCAAGATAGTAGGGACTCATAACCAACTTTGGGATATAATAAAGCAATTCATTAGTTGATCCTAAGAGGGTTTGATAATCTTGAATGTTTGTGTATGATACTAGAAGAAAGACTATGCCTTTTATAAAAGCAAAATCTCTTAGCATATTTATTAGGTTACACAAATCATTCACAATCTCACATATGCATTCATGTAAAACTGACGATGGAATGTTGATCAATTTCAAACGATAGGGAATGAAACACATTGCACACACCGAGCTGATACTTAATGATTCTGATGATTCATGTATTTTTGATCTATGGGCATTCGTTTATATTTCTTATGTGCTAATGCATGTTTCCAAGTTTGTATACTTCCAGGTTGGGTTCTCACCAAAATGCTCAAGAGCATTTGACAACAGAGTCACCATTTGTTGTGGCTGATCCACAACACACCCCAAAATTGGGGACCCACCTTTTTTGCATGCTTTCAAAGAAGATCTCAATGACCCAGATGCTAAAAATCAAGAAAAAGGCAAAATTGCACAAGGATGAAAAAGTGTCACGAAATCGCGACATGTCACAAAATCGCGGTCGAAAATGAAAAGGTGTCACGAAATCGCGACATGTCGCAAAATCACGACCGAAAATGAAAAGGTGTCACGAAATCGCGACATGTCGCAAAATCGCGGCCAAAAATGAAAAAGTGTACGGAGTGTAAATGCGTCGTGATTTCGTGACATGTTGCAGCAAAGGTGTAGAAGGAAAAGCGTGCTATCGCGATATGGTTGTAGGAAGGTGCGAAGTGGAAAAATGTCACGATTTCGTGACGAGTTGCGGCAAGGTGTACGAAGTGAAAAGCGTCGCGATTTCGTGATAGGTTGCAGCGAAGGTGCCCGAAGTGGAAAAATGTCGCGATTTCGTGACAGGTTGCAGCAAAGGTGTACGAAATGAAAAATTGTCACGATATCGTGACATGTCACCATTTCGCTATGCATGAAGGCAAGAAAGGCTATTGGCAGGAAAACGTCGTGATATCACGACATGTCATGATTTCGTGACATGTCACGTTTTCACGATGCATGAAGGCGAGCAAAGCTGCATGCATAAAAATGTCGCGATATCGCGACATGCTATTTTTGGTCACGATTTTCATGGGGCCGTTACAGAACATGCAAAAAGTGCGGGACACGTGGCGTACAGGCTACAGAAGCGTTACAGAGAAGATCAAACGTCTCAATGTCGAGCATAAAGCCAAAACACATGCAATCAAAGAAAGGTGAAACGAGCAGCCACTGGAAGATGAAACGAACCATCATGGAAGGGGAATCAATTCAACAGCAAGTATAAAAGCAGAAGCACAGATTGGCACAAGGGTCGAAAACCACTGGGAGCAGAGTTGCAGTGCTAGAGGCCAGAGGGTCATTCTGGGCCTGCTTTGAGGCTGTTTTCCTTCCTTTTGCTGGTTTTGAGAAAACCAGAAAGTTCTGCTGCTGTAAAATGATATATTTTTAATGCAGAAGTGTTCAAAAATTTGCATTTTGTGGGCAAGAAAGAAGGAGATCTTCTGTGCATGCTAATGGATTTAATGTTTATTCTTTTGTTTTCAGATTTCAGATTTATAGATAATGTTAAATGCCACTTTTGTGGGTTGCATTAGGCGAATATTTGAAATCTGAATTTTATTTCAAACCCTAGGAATCAGCACTTAGCTTATCAGGATTGTGCGTGTTTGCAGGTCCCATAGGTTAGGTTGCATGCATGGAAACCTCACATCTTCGGTTTTTCCAGGACGGGATAGCATCAAACTGAATGCAATTTTAATTTCTTTTTCTTTGCATTTTATTTTCTTTTGCTGCACTTTATTTTCAGAAGCTCCAACTTTAATTTTTCAAGCATTAAAATAAAATAAAATAAATTAAAAAACTTCAAAATCCATAAATAATTCCTTCATTTATGGCATTTCATCAAATTTCATTTTGAAGTTACAGCATGGTCATATAAGGATCAAATCACATTTGCTTTATCAGGGTTCAATGAACAATCATTAAATTTCACAGTAAAATAAACCACAGTGCCCCTTGTTTTCAGTTACTTGCAACCACTAAGGTGTTCCAAGCATTTTAATTGAATATCTTCATTTGAGATTATTAATACACAGATGCAGAATGCTAACATAACAGGAACCTTGGAGAAGTTACATGTTTAATTTCTTTGCAAGCAGAGGATTTAGAACCCAAATCCTATCGGAGAGTGTGTTTTCACAATCGGGTGAAAATACCACTCAATAGGTGCTTTTTCTAAATATGGATGAAAAAGAAAAGCTTAAAATTGTTTTAAAAGGAGGATGTTCACCATAAAATTAAATCAAACAGGTTGAAGATGTTTTTGGAGCTAAAGGAGAAGAGGTTGAGCACATTCTAAAAGTGTTTTCATCCCTCCATTACTTTTTTGAAAGAATGATGATTTTTCAAGTGCAATAAAATTTTTAAGAGTGCCCTCTCAAAGCGATTTCACCCTATGGCACGTGGTAAATTTTAGGAGGTGTGCATGCACGTTGAGACGTATTTTTGTGGTATTTAATTTAAAACGTGCACCCGTATTTGCATTGAGAGGTGATTTGGTGTTCCCAAGGAATGAAATCTCACATCGGTAGAAGTAGAAGTGCTCATTGGTTCCTAGGTGGTGAATTTATATTTTTGAGGCAATTTTAGTAGCCAAGGCACATCGTTTGAAGTTTTGCACGATAGAAGGGCACATTTTTTAAAAAGGATTTTGTGGTGAATTTAAAAATTAGTTGATATCACAATATTAGGAATAGTGCCTTCCAATGGAAGCAAAGCACAACTCCTCCCTAAGCCACCAAGAAAATTTACTACATTTACTGTGGTAGTTGGAACGCATTCTATAAATACAATATAGGTAAATTCGTTCAAATATTATAATTTTAAAATTTTCCATCGATGCATTTTCAAGTTTTATTGCAGAAGCTGTAGAGCGCTTTCAGAGTTGTCAAGGTTTGCACAATGGGTAAGAAAAGCAAAGAGGTACTGCAGAGCCTAAACAATCAACAAAGAAAGTAGAAGGCAGATCAAAATTGATGGGGAGCCAAATCGCTCATGCCAAATCTATGTTCTCATTCAACAATTCGAAAAAATATTACAATGATGGCAACAGTCTACCAAATAAACTCCTTTATCCCGAAAGATAGTTTCTATTACAACATCTTCCACCCTAGAAGAAAAATAGCCTAAACAGGTCCAGAATGGCCCTCTTGCCTTTACGTCTGCAACTCTGTCTCCACAGTTTTCTGACCCTTGTGCATGCCTTCGCTTCCCCTTTTAAAATCTCTGGCGTGACTCTCCGTTTCCCTTTTCTGACCCTTCGTTTCATTTCTCGTGCCTCTTCGTTGTCTTGGCTTTCAAAACGTCTTCCTTTCCGACTCTTGATCTTCGCCTGCTTTCATTGCACCTTGGTGCCACGTGCTTGTCCAGTGCTGCCACTGTAGACTCTGTCCACCTATCAACCCATGATGACGTTCGGTATACCCATCGCTCGACAATTTCCTCTGTAACGGCCCCTGTAACCGCCTGCCTTTTCTTTCCTTTTGTTTGGTCGCGAAAATGCGACATGTCACGATATCACGACACTTTTGCTTTACTGCCTTCCTGCCCTTTCGAGTCACAAAAATGCGACATGTCACGATATCGTGACACTTTTGCTTTTCGGCCTTCCTGCCCTTTTCGAGTCATGAAAATGCGACATGTCACGATATCGTGACACTTTTGCTTTTCGGCCTTCTTGCCCTTTGAGTCGCAAAATGCGACATGTCACGATATCGCGACACTTTTCTCTCCTATGCCTCCTCTCGCCTTTTGGTCACGATAATGCGACATGTCGCGATATCGTGACACTTTTCTCTCCTACGCCTTCCCTCGCCTTTTGGTCATGAAAATGCGACATGTCACGATATCGTGACACTTTTCTCTCTTGCGCCTTCCCTCGCCTTTTGTCACGAAAATGCGACATGTCGCGATATCGTGACACTTTTTCTCCTTTGCGCTTTCTTTCGTCCTTTGGTCACGATAATGCGACATGTCGCGATATCGCGACACTCTTTCCTTTCGCTTTCTTTCTCCTTTGGTCGCGAAACTGTGACATGTCGCGATATCGCGACATCTTTCCTTTCTAACTCCTCCTCGCCTTTCAGGTCACAAAATCGTGATATGTTGCAATATCACGACAACTTTGCTCTCTGCGTACTTTCTCTATTTCAGGTTGCGAAATTGTGACATGTCGCGATATCGTGACAGTTTCCTTCCTTGATTTCTTTTTACTCCGTTGGTCGCGATTTTGCGACATGTCATGAAATCATGACATTTTCTTCTCTGGCCCTTCCGGTCTTCTTTTGGTCATGATTTTGCGACATGTCATGAAATCATGACATTTTTGCTCCGTGCCTTCTCTCTCCTTCTTGAGTCGTAAAAACGTGACATGTCACGATATCGTGACACTTTTCTCTGTCGTGATATCGCGACATCAAGGCTAACACTTAGAATTTTTTTGTTGATGCAAGATTGCTCTACTGCCACCGGATGCTCCTGCATCAGACAACCGGGGTGGATTGAGAAGTGTCCTTCACTTCTGTACTGTTGGAGGAAGACCCATGCGGTCGACCTCTATTTTTGACAACCAAGTTGCATCTTCGATAGGCTCTGCCCTTCCACTTGACCAGATATTCAGAATACTACCTGTTCCTGGTACTTCTTCCCGCTCGAGTGTCTAGTATTTCCTCGATCTCGCCTGTTGCTGGAGTAGACGTTGGAATACTCCACAATTCTGCACTTGGTGTCTCGCTACTACCTCCTTCATGATATTCTACCAAATCTGCAATGTTGAAAATAGGTGATATGTTAAGGCCACTGGGCAATTCCACTTCATATGCATTGCCTGAATCCCGTTTTCCTATAATTCGGCATGGTCCAAACTTCTTCATCTTCAGCTTGTTATAGGTTTTAGCAGGAAATCTTTCTTTTCTCAGATGGACCATGACTTCATCTCCCATAGCGAATTCCTTGAACCGTCGCTTCTGGTCTGCCCTTGTCTTATATTGGTTATTCATGTTAGTAATGTGCTTCTTCACTTCTTCATGCACGCTCTTCAGATGCTCTGCAAAGTCCTCAGCCTCGGCACTGCACCTTTCCCCTGTATCCATCTTCCTCAACTCAGAAGCATTCCTTGGACTGCTCCCATACACTATCTGGAATGGAGATTTGTTAGTACTCCTATTGATAGAATTGTTATATGCAAATTCTGCCTGTGGCAAAACCAAATCCCATCCCGTGGGCTTATCTCCTATCAAGCATCTCAATAGATTTCCCAGACTTCTATTCACCACCTCTGTTTGGCCATCAGTCTGTGGGTGGTATGCATAACTGAATTTCAAATCTGTCTTCAATTTCTTCCACAAGGTCCTCCAGAAATACCCCACAAACTTGGTATCTCTGTCAGAAACGATACTCTTTGGTAGACCATGAAGTCGTACCACCTCTTTGAAAAATAAACCTGCAATGTGAACTGCGTCACTAGTTTTCTGGCAGGGAATAAAATGTGCCATCTTGGAAAACCTGTCAACCACCACAAATATGGAGTCATTTCCCCACTGTGTCCTTGGTAGACCAAGAATGAAATCCATGCTGACGTCCTCCCATGGTCTCTCTGGTACAGGTAATGGCTGATATAATCCAGTGTTCTGGTTCACACCTTTCGCCCTCTGGCATACTCTACAACTTTGCACAAACCTCTTCACATCTTGCTGTAGTTGCGGCCAATAGTAGTTCTCACTAACCAGGGCAATGGTCTTATCCCGACCAAAATGTCCAACCAGCCCTCCACCGTGTTTCTCCTTGACCAGATTTTCCCTCATTGAACTCCTTGGAATGCACAATTGACTTCCTCTAAACAACATTCCATCTTGGATCAGAAAATCCAACCACTTGGTCCTGTCCAAAGTGACAAGTGCCAAGCAAGCCTTCCAGGCTTCTACAAAATCAGGATCTTCAAGGTACAAACCCTTCAGCTCATCAAATCCTACCACTTCCACCTTCATTTCTGTCAACAAACACTGCCTTCTACTTAAGGCATCTACAACTCTGTTTGACCTTCTGCTCCTGTGCTTCAACACAAAGGTATAACTCTATAGAAACTCAACCCACTTCAGATGCCCCTAATTTAGCTTCCCTTGGTTATTAATATACTGTAAGGCTTGATGATCAATAAATAGAACAAACTCTTTTGGCAACAGGTAATGTCGCCACTTCTTTAGAGCCTGAACCATAGCATAAAACTCTTGATCATAAACCGAATACTTCTTCCTAGCATCATTGAGTTTCTCACTAAAGTAAGCAATAGGTTTACCTTCTTGACTCAAAATAGCTCCTATGGCACTACCACTAGCATCACAATCTACCTGAAATACCTTATTAAAATCTGGAAGTGCCAAAATAGGTTGCTCTGTAACCTTCTTCTTCAACATATCAAAGCTCTTATCTGCTCCTAAGGTCCACTTAAATTCTTTCTTATCCCCTCTCATTGTTTCTGTAAGGGGTGCACAAATACCGCTGAAATTCCTAATGAATTTCCTGTAAAAACTTGCTAGACCATGAAATGATCTTACCTCAGTCGTGCTTCTCGGAGTAGGCCATTCAATGATAGCTCTCACTTTTTTTGGGTCCATTTTTAGACCTTCGACTGAGATGACAAATCCTAGGTACACTAACTCCTTCTTCACGAAATTACACTTCTTCAGATTAATTAACAACTGCTCCTCCCGTAGCTTCTCAAAAACTCTTCTGATATGCATCAGATGCTCGTCCAGGGTTCTGCTAAATATTAAAATATCATCCAAATAGACAATGACGAATTTGCCTAAAAATTCTTTCAATACCTCATTCATCAGCCGCATGAATGTGCTTGGTGCATTGGTTAGCCCAAATGGCATGACCAACCATTCATAAAAACCCTCTCTCGGTCTTGAAGGCTGTCTTCCACTCATCTCCTTCTCTGACACGAATCTGATGATAACCACTCTTCAGATCAATCTTTGTGAAGTACTTGGCTCCACTCAAATAGTCCATAATGTCATCCATCCTTGGCAATGGAAATCTGTACTTTATGGTGATCTTGTTAATGGCTCGAGAGTCTATACACATTCTCCACTCTCCATATTTCTTTGGTGCTAGTACTGCAGGTACTCGCACATGGACTCAAGCTCTCCCGAATCAGTCCCTTCTCCAAGCAACTCTTGGACTTGCCTGTTCAGCTCTTCAGTTTCTGTAGGAGTCATTCTATGTGCTGCCTTATTGGGTAAACTAGATCCCGGTACCAAATCTATATGGTGACCGATCTTCCTCACTGGTGGTAAACCCTCAGGCACATTATCAGATACAATGTCTAGAAATTCTTCTAATAGTCCTAAGACTTCTACAGGGGTATCCTTACATTCTTCCTTCCTAACTCTAGGAATTAATGCATAGCACATATGCTCATGCTTTAAACTATCCAAAAATCTTCCCCCTTCAACTAAACAGATTCTAGCGCTGCTACATACCTTTTCGCCCGCTTCCTTCAAGGGCTTCAGCTTATGGCGCACTCCATTCTTCGTCACTGAGTAAGTGTTGGCGCGACCATCATGCACTGCACACCGATCAAACTGCCATGGCCTTCCCAACAACAAATGACAAGCATCCATAGGCAGGATGTCACATAGGACCTCATCACAATAATTCCCAATATTAAATTTCACCGAGCATTGCTCACTGACCAAAGCCCTATGGTCCTTCTGTAACCACGCAATCCGATATGGATGCGGGTGGCTTCTCCTCTTTAACTGTAACTTAGTAACCATTTCTTCTGAGACCAAGTTATCAGTACTACCATTATCTATAATGATATTACAGACCTTACCCAAACTTCTGCACCTTGTGCGAAACAGGCTCCTCCTCTGGTCTGGTCCTTTCTCCTCATTCAACAGGGTCCTCCTTGTGACCATAACTTCTCCTCCCTCTGCCTCCTTAGAATGTTCTGATTCAGCACCTTCATCTGCCACAACAGCTCTGGCAGGACCCTCAGGTCTCTTATTCGTCCTTTCTCGATGTTGTGGACACTCGTATGCTCGATGTCCTTCTTCGCCACAGTGGAAACAGGTTCCACGAAATCCTCCCCTTCCAAATCCACGTCCAGATCTACCTCTCCCTCTCGGGTAACCATTGTTCTGATTACGGGGTTGGTAGGTGTTCCCCTCTTTCTGGTCCTGGGTATTACTGGTTTCACCAGCCTTCATCTGATCCTTATATTTTTCTCCACCGGTCCTTCCACCAGCTTCTTCCACCATGACCTCTTCCTCTTTGCTTACCCTCAAACCGTCTGTTCAGCTTCTCTTCGACTTTGAGGGCAAATTGGTAAGCATCCTCAATGGTGCTCATCCTAACCAGACTCAATTCTTCTTGAATACCGGTTCTCAACCCATTGATGTAACGGGCCACCTTCTCCCCGTTAGCCTCTGAATGGCCAGTTCGATTGAGATCTGGAAAAACTCCTCTGTATATTCTTTGACAGATTTGTTTGACTGTCTCAAACTCTCATTTTTCTCAACAGGTCCAATTCATAATCCATAGGAATAAACTGTCTCTTCAACTTCTCCACCATTCGATCCCATCTGGTTATCTTTTCCTTTCTGCTTCTATTTCTTTCTAGTTGCACTTCTTTCCACCATATGCAAGCATGGCCTTTCAACTTCATTTTTGCAAACTTGATTCGATCTGGATCTACAACCTCCTCATACTCAAAATACTCCTCCATATCATTGATCCAATCAATCAACTCCTCTGGATTGAGATTCCCAGAATACGTGGAGACATCAAACTTTGTCTTCTTCCCGATCCGAGATATGGCCTTAACCAATCTGGCTTCTGTAGGATCCATTGCTTCTTCTTCTTCTGATGGATTATCAACCTCCCAAGCTTCATCTTCACTATGATCTTCTCTTCTTGGTTCAATCCCTCTTCGCAACTCCTCTTGTAGGGCTTGCACCTGCCTCTGCAAAGCTCTAAAATCTTCTTCAGGTACCACATTTCTCCCACCACCATGGTTTCTTCGTGGAGGCATTCTTCCTCACTCTCTTCTCACAACCCTTCCATAGATCCCGGTGCAAACCGCCTCACTTTCGGCGATCTGCTCACACACTTAAGAACTCCTACTCTGATACCACTTGATGGGGAGCCAAATCGCTCACGCCAAATCTATGTTCTCATTCAACAATTCAGAAAAATATTACAATGATGGCAATAGTCTGCCAAATAAACTCCTTTATCCCGAAAGATAGTTTCTATTACAACATCTTCCGCCCTGGAAGAAAAATAGCCTAAACAGGTCCATAATGGCCCTCTTGCCTTTACGTCTGCAACTCTGTCTCCACAGTTTTTCGACCCTTGTGCATGCCTTCGCTTCCCCTTTTAAAATCTCTGGCGTGACTCTCCATTTCCCTTTTTTGACCCTTCGTTTCATTTCCCGTGCCTCTTCGTTGTCTTGGCTTTCGAAACGTCTTCCTTTTCGACTCTTGATCTTCGTCTGCTTTCATTGCACCTTGGTGCCACGTGCTTGTCCAATGCTGCCACTGTAGACTCTGTCCACCTGTCAACCCATGATGACGTTCGGTATACCCATCGCTCGACAATTTCCTCTATAACGGCCCCTGTAACCGCCTGCCTTTTCTTTCCTTTTGTTTGGTCACGAAAATGCGACATGTCACGATATCGTGACATTTTTGCTTCACTGCCTTCCTGCCCCTTTTCGAGTCGTGAAAATGCGACATGTCACGATATCACGACACTTTTGCTTTTCGGCCTTCCTACCCATTTCGAGTCACGAAAATGCGACATGTCACGATATCGCGACACTTTTGCTTTTCTGCCTTCCCTGGCCTTTTCGAGTCACGAAAATGCGACATGTCGCGATATCGCGACACTTTTGCTTTTCGGCCTTCCTGCCCCTTTCGAGTCACGAAAATGCGACATGTCACGATATCGTGACACTTTTTCTCTCCTGCGCCTCCTCTCGCCTTTTGGCCACGATAATGCGACATGTCACGATATCGCGACACTTTTCTCTCCTACGCCTTCCCTCGCCTTTTGGTCACGAAAATGCGACATGTCGCGATATCGCGACACTTTTCTCCTGCGCCTTCCCTCGCCTTTTGGTCATGAAAATGCGACATGTCGCGATATCGCGACACTTTTTCTCCTTTGCGCTTTCTTTCGTCCTTTGGTCATGAAAATGCGACATGTCACGATATCGCGACACTTTTTCTCCTTTGCGCTTTCTCTCGTCCTTTGGTCATGAAAATGCGACATGTCACGATATCGTGACATCTTTCCTTTTCGGCTCCTCTTTCTCCTTTTCGGTCACGAAATCGTGACATGTCGCGATATCGCGACATCTTTCCTTTCTGACTCCTCCTCGCCTTTCGGGTCATGAAATCGTGACATGTCGCGATATCGCGACAACTTTGCTCTCTGCTTTCTTTCTCTGTTTTGGGTCACGAAATCGTGACATGTCGCGATATCGCGACAGTTTCCTTCCTTGCTTTCTTTCTGCTCCATCGGTCGCGATTTCGTGACATGTCACGAAATCGTGACATTTTCTTCTCTGGCCCTTCCGGTCTTCTTTCGGTCGCGATTTCGTGACATGTCATGAAATCATGACATTTTTGCTCTGCGTCTTCTCTCTCCTTCCTGAGTCGCGAAAACGCGACATGTCGCGATATCGCGACACTTTTCTCTGTCGCGATATCGCGACATCAAGGCAAACACTTAGAAATTTTTTTTTTGTTGATGCAAGATTGCTCTGCTGCCACCGGATGCTCCTACATCAAAAATCCAAGAAGGCCTGTAAAAATGAAAATATAGATTTGGATCCGTACTTTGACATTATGGCAAAGGTCAGATACTATGTGATTACCAACAAGGGTATGGTAAAGCTTAAATAGGATGTAGAATTCATAGTAAATCAAGGATTGATAGTGGAGAGCCCTCTGACTGTGTCATTTCATGCGCAGTTATTTTGGTATTTGTGTATGCCTGTACACCCTTTCCCGAAACCAATAAAATTAATTGCCAGATTTTATAATCCAATTACTAGGGTTTTTTGAAATGCCAATGGAGAGATGCTCTATCTCCATTGCTGAAGTGAGGGAAGCATTTGCCTATGTTTTAAAACGCCCATCTGATATGATTTTCAAGAAGTTGCACATCAATGAGTAATAAGAAAGATATGTTTCTATCGTGACAATGCGCCAATTCACGGAGACGCAACTAATAAAAGAACCACAGCTAGGGCAGTTGCTAAATCTTCCAAAACCTTTATCAAAATTCAAGAGCCTCGATTTATTTTTTATTCTAGCGTGGGTTGCTGGTCTTTTGGTAGATTCTATAGTTCACAAGTGGTAAGCGACGCTAGTGCAATGTATATATCAAGTGGAGTTTTACACTCCAAGGGCCATGAGAAGGGACTCAAATTCGATTTATTTTGATTGGGTCAATTTTATATGTCGATAAATACACGTTCATCTGGAGAAATTGAATACCAGAGAGGAAACTTCATTCAAGTATACCTCCTTCCTTGTTTGATATTTCTTCTTTCACTTGCACTAGCATTTTTTATTTATAGCAGTAAAACAAGTTGATGAAAAGGATGAACTATTACCTATTTATATGTGGACTCTATCTCTGTCGAGAAGGGAGTCATACTATAGTTTTAACCACCTATTTTGGGGACCCACAATTGAGTTAATTTACGGTAAAAGTGAGAGAGTGCCATGGGAAATGAAGGAGGTAATTGTCACAGTCGAGAAGGGTGACATATTTTGCTGACTCAAGACATGTTTGTAAGAATTTATGGCTTCACGGGTAAGCCATTCCTGCTCCCATACTTCACCACCAAGCATGTTTTCACCATGGAGGTGGTGCACCAGATAGATTATACCAATGATGTGTATGGAGCAGGGGAACAGAAAGAGAATGACTTGCACCATATCGTTCAAGTTCGGCAGCATAGAGGTAAACTAGGTTAGGCAAAATAGGTTACTCACAAAGGCACTTCAGGATCTGGGTCTGATAGAACTACCACAATGGTGGAGATATGACCCATTGGGTAAATGTTTAGAAATAATCAAGGTCAAGACTTTTCATTGTTATCCACGACCTGACATTCAGGAAAGGCAAAACAATTTTGATGGGTGTGATTTAGAGTGGCATATTGACGACATGATGTCGCTTCTATCGTGGCACAACTTTTACGAGTAGGAGGCTGAGTATAATCCGACAGTCCATAGAGATCACATTCCTCCACTAGGGCTATTTGGCCAAATGAAGGAATAGTTGCCTGCATGGACCGAAGAGAAAATTATGAATTGATAGATAACATGGATCCATCAAGGAAAAATTGCATCACCTTATGGGTTGAAGATAGATGGGACATTTTCGGAGGCGTATGATAAATTTGTAAATGTCTATCAAACCATTGCTTTCGCCAAGGTCATGCCTCAAATTTTTCAACATTATGATAGTGGATAAAGTGTGGCAAAATCAGAGCACCCAACAGCTAAGGAAGAGACACCTGAGGAAGAAGGACAATAATATGTGTTTCAACGAAGGTCACAGCGGGTAAAACAAAAAATATATGAGGTGCCTTTGTTGGATAAGCAGACTGTTCAAGAAGCACTTCCATTATCGAAGGTTGCAAAGAGGCCAAGGATTGGCACTACTTCTTCATATACTATTGTAGTTTTGGCTATTGTAGTTTCTACAGTTACAGTTGATGCAACAACTACTAATTTCCCTCTACTGGTGTTGGTTGCTCTAGATAGTGTTACTCAAATATTTTTATTGATTCACAAGTAGCCGAAGGACCAACAGGTTGAAATCATTAACCTCAAAGTGGAAGCAGAAGAGTAACAAGAAGAATTTATTACGTAGTCGCTCCCATCACTAGGACACATGACACCCATGCTTGAAGGTACATTTTTCTTAATTTTTTCTTCTACTTCAGAGCAAGTAGTGACTGTTAGTTCCTTTCCATCAGTTCCTACTTATTTTGCCCCTCCATTTGGTATGCCCTCCATGTCCATTTCACTCCCTTCCTCCCATATGCAAGTCACTACTGCTCCTTCCTCTCTCCCCCTCTCTTTGGCCTCCCTTTCTTTTAGTTTATTTGCATAAGGGCTGAATTTGTTTTTGCATCCTTCCCCTTCCATTGCTACTACCACTTCCACTATCGCTATAAGTACTCAAGCTCTGTAAATTTTCCAAACCCTAGATAACTGTTGTCCTATGTTATTTTAAAATAAATGAGACTTGAGAATAATTTATTCAAACATGCAATAGTCACACAAATGGCTGGAAAAATAAATAGGGTGAACAACATAAGTTAAATATATTTCTGAACCTAAAATATTACAAATAAAAGAGGCTACAGCTACAACAGAATACTTATGCTCTCTTGCTGCTTTTCTAGCCAGCAATCACTGTTCTTCTCCTCCTAAGCTTGTATTTTTACTTCAAAAAATTGTTCTCCTCTCATTATTTTTTGTGTCTGTGTGTCTAAAACACTCTTGATATTCTCCTTTTATCCTTAAAAAAGGTAACCCTAATCTCTCTAACCCTAAGATTAGATCTCATCTCATCTTAAAAATCACTTAAGTGAATATCAAAATATAATCACTTAAGTGAAGTACAAAATATAATCACTTAAGTGAACTTAAAAATAGAAAATCACTTAAGTGAATTTCAAAATAGAATCACTTAAGTGAAGTACAAAATAGAATCACTTAAGTGAATTACAAAATAGAATCACTTAAATGAACTTAAAAATAAATCACTTAAGTGAAATTTAAAATAGAATTAGAAATATCTCGAACCACTTCTAGCACATTCATACTGAAGCTTGTGTAAGAAGTTCTTGTTCGAGCTACATTTATCAACACTCCCTCTTAGCGAGGAAGGAATTATGCACTAATCCAAGTTTATCTCTGAATGCTTCAAACTTCCCTTTCACTAAGGGCTTGGTCAGAATATCAGCTACCTACTGATATGTGGGAATATACTAGAGCTTTATGGCTCCCTTATGAATCTGCCATCCCATAGATGAAGCTAAAGATATAACTGCTCTAATGGAAGTGTATTGGGTGACTAGAGCAAAAGTCTCCTCATAGTACACTCCCTCTTTCTGGGAGAACCCTCTCGCCACAAACCTTACCTTGAACTTCTTGATTTTGCCATCTGCAGCATGATTAATTTTGTAGAGCCACTTGGAACTCACAATTAACTTCCCCTCCAATCTTGGTACTATGTCCCAAACATCATTCTTCATGATGGAGGTGTACTCCTCCACCATGGCATCCTGCCAAACCTGCTGGTTTGTTGCCTCCTGAAAACTGGTAGGCTCTGAATTTATGATGTTACTCATCAATGCCATGTAGCTTGAAAACTTCCTTGGAGGTCTACTCTCCCTAATCATGTTGCTAGGAGCCTCAACATACTCCTCAACATCCCTCAATGTCTATGTAAGCCATTGAGGTCTCCTAATAGAACTATAAGGGGCTAATGTCTCCACCTCCTCACCTCAAGGTTGTTGTTCTAAATTGGAAACCACAGGTGTCTTTGGTGACCCTAGATCAACCTTTGGAGCTTCTTGCTCCTCATTATCTATCAATGGAATAGGCTCATGGGACTTCCTGGATGCAACATCCTCCTCAAGCTTTACATCCTTGCTCACTACTGTCTTCCTCTTCTCTAGAATATAAACCTTGTAAGCTTTTGAAGTCTCATTGTATCCTACAAATAAATCCTTCCTACTGGAGGGCTCCAACTTGGTCCTCTTCTCTATCAAAAAATAGATATAAACTGGACATTCAAAGATGCAAAAATGACTCACCTATGGTTTCACACCAATGAATGCCTCCTCTGGTATCTTGTCCTCCAAGATCTTGTGAAGACACCTGTTCTAGATGTAGACTATTGTGTTGCATGCTTCTACACAAAGAAACATCGATAAGCCCTGATCATGAATCATGGCCCTAGCAATCCCTATGATGGATTGATTATTTTGCTCTGCAACCCCATTCTATTGTGGGTTGTATGGAACAGTCAGCTCCCTATTGATTCCTTTTTGCTTGCACAAACCATCGAACTCCTTGGAGGTATATTCACCCCCATTGTTCGATCTCAAGACCTTGATCTTCTTCTTTGTTTGGTTCTCAACTAGAGCTTTGAATTTTTGAAACCTGCTAAAGACTTCATCCTTGGTATTTAAAAAGTATATCCATGTATTGAAAGAGAAATCATCAATAAAGGAAACATAGTACATGCTACCTTAAATTGATGCTACTGACATCAGTCCATAAACATCCAAATGTATTATATCTAGTATCTTCTTATACCTATGCTCGCTGTTTGGAAAAATAACCTTGGCATGCTTGCCAAGCATGCACCCTCTGCATACTCCTTGTTTCTCAATGCTAAACTTTGGAAGACCTGTGACTATGTCCCTCAGAATAGGCAACGCTCTATGATGCAAGTGCCTCATCCTCTTATGCCATAAATTACACAAGTTATTACTGCCTTCTCTAACCCCTATTACTTGTGTTATTTTTGGGCTAGATTCTTTTGGTCTAAGAAGGACATGTTGGTTCTTGAAATCCACTACATAACCCTTATCCTCCATAACAAAAACTGGAAGCAAGTTCTTCCTGAGACCTGGAATAAACAAAAAATCATCAAAGTCTAAATATTTTCTTGACTAGAGTCGAAAAGGAATGGTACCAATTCCTACAACTAGATATTTGGTATAATCACCAAGCTCAACTTGAACCCCTGAATCTTACTCTTGTAGACTGGTAAAACATTATCGGGCTGATGTCATGTGTCGGGATGCCCCACTATCCACATACCAAGCATTATTTTGAACCATGCTGGTAGAAAGGCAAGATACCAATGAGAAATCCTTCTCAAATTTGGCAGTAAACTCACTCATATGAGTTTCTACAGAGGTTGCTACCTACATTTGTTGCTGCTTCCCTTTGCCCTTCTTGTCTGGAAACTGTGATGCATAATGATCGTGGTTATGACAAATGAAGCACTTGATCTTGCTCAAGTCCTTCTTCCCTGACTGTGAGGTTGACTCCTCATTCTTTACCTCACCCTTGTTGGGTCCTTTACCTTTGCCCTTCTTGGTTTACTCAAAAAGAGCTAGGTTATTGTCACCACCTTTCTTGCTGGTCTTTGACTCCATTCGAGTCTCCTCCTGGATGAAATCATCCCATAGTTTCTCAAATTTGGGAAGGTTCTCACGAGCACAAATGCCTTTGATAAATGGTTCCCATGAAGTTGAGAAATCATTAAGTGCCACGTTCACCAACTCTGTGTCTTCAACCTTATCCCCTACTGCTGCCAATTGATCATGAATCTATGCGATCTTCATTAGGTAATTGGTAGCATTGTCATATCTGGTCATCTCCATAGATCTAAGTTTGTTTCACAATATCATCTTCCTATTTATGTTCTCACTCTGGTAGAGGCTAACCAAGGCATCGAACATCTCCTTTGCCTCAGTCTTATCATATATGTGAGGAATTAGGTGATCCTTCATTGCATCCAAGATCATAAGCTTGGCCTTCACTTCTTTTTATGAGCTACCAATTCCTACGGATCTATAGGCAAAGTCACATCAGCCTTGAAAATATCCCAGAGATCATTCTCTTCCAATAAGAACATTACCCTAACTTTCTAGGGCAAAAAATTGGAGGTACCTTCCAATCTATCATCAAATCTGAGGCTAGCTGTTGCCATTTCTGAGATCTGCTGAAATATTAATGACTAAAAAAAAAATAGTCCTACAAATAAGCTTAGTACTTCAAGCCAAAACAAATATGAAACCCTAATTGCTTTTTTTTTTATTTGCTTAAAACCATAACTATTTTTTTTATTTGCTTGAAACTCTAATTGCTGAAATATTAATGACTAAAAAAAATAGTCCTGCAAATAAGCTGTCTTTCAAGCCAAAAAAAAATGAAACCCTAACTGCTATTTTTTTGTCTTAATATCCAACAGTGATCTATTGTTGTAAATCCTTGAGGATCTCAATCACATAACCTAGCTCTGATACCATGTAACTTTTCCAAACCCTAGATAACTGATGTCCTATGTTATTTTAAAATAAATCAGACCTGAAAATTTATTCAAACATGCAACAGTCACATAGATGGCTGGAAAAATAAACAACGTGAACAACAAAAGTTAAATATATTTCTAAACCTAAAATATTACAAATAAAAGAGGCTATAGCTACAACATAACACTTCTGCTCTCTTGCTACTTTTCTAGCCAGTAATCACTGTTCTTCTCCTCCTAAGCTTGTATTTTTCCTTCAACAATCTGTTCTCCTCCCATTATTTTCCGTGTCTGTGTTTGTGTATCTAAAACACTCTTGATATTCTCATTTTATCCTTGAAAAAGGTAAACCTAATCTCTCTAACCCTAGGATTATATCTCATCTCATCTTGAGATGTAAGGTTAAAAATAGAAAATCACTTAAGTGAATATCAAAATAGAATCACTTAAGTGAAGTACAAAATAGAATCACTTAAGTGAACTTAAAAATAGAAAATCACTTAAGTGAATTTCAAAATAGAATCACTTAAGTGAATTACAAAATAGAATCACTTAAGTGAACTTCAAAATAGAAAATCACTTAAGTGAAATTCAAAATAGAATTAGAAATGTCTCAAACCACTTCTAGCACATTCATACTGAAGCCTGTGCAAGAAGTTCCTATCTGAGTTACATTTCTCAACAAGCTCCTCCAAGACTGAGCACAACTACAACTGAACCGAGTTCTTTTGTCCACTCTATTATTTCGGTCCCCCCTCTTATATATGTCTCCTCTTCTTCCTTTGAGCTAGACCATACACAAATTCTGGTTCCTTTCATGCCATTTTTGGAGATGCAGGCACTGCCAAAAACTGAGGTGATGCCTGAGAAACCTGATGTAGAAAAGATTAATCATGCTCATCTCAGTTCGTCACAATGTTTGAATATCCACAAAAGAAAATAGGTACTTGCCCCTGCTAGGCCACTCTAGAAAACCACCTTCGATCTGGTTGCTATGGAGACCCACACAACCAAGATAATTCCCTTGGTCCAAAAGTTGCGAGGAGAGATGACGTCGAGCGATTACACTTATGAGACCGTGACGGAGGACTTGACGAGGATTGATCCAACTAAGAAAATGGGGAATATACAGGTTGATATGAGTTTGGTTTATTTACACGACGAGTATTATAAGCAAAGATATTATGATGCTGACACAAAAATTATCGAGCTTGAAGATGCCTTGGTAGCGAGCAGAGCGCAGCAAGAGAAGATGACAAAAATTGAACACTTACGTCAGAAGGTAGGGGTGCATAAAAAGTAAAAGGACGTAGTAGAGTAGTAGGTGCAAGCACTAAAAGCACATCTTGAGTCCATACAGAATCAACTGGTAGAAAATGCCACACAAGTTGCAGGCTTTTCCCATAAAATAATTAAGGAAGCTCATCTTCAGTTGGCCCAAAGCTGTGAGAAGTTATCACCCAGAGTAGTTTAGGTTTTGCAGTATCTCTACGAGGCTCGAATTCAGATTTAGTTGAGCCAGTAGATAGTAGATGGTATTGAGGAGATGCTAGAGCCTCACCAAGATATGGTTGTGAAAATCCAAGCCTTGGCTCAGTCCAATATGCGCATTCACCCCATGAGTGACATGGACTGAGCCTGGTCAATCGCTAAATTCATGTTGCATATCTACTTTCAATGGTTTGATCTGGTAAGATAAGGCAAGAAGCTTCTCAATACAATGGAGTGAGAGCATACTGTTTCAATATTTCATTTTGACGCTCTTGCCGATATGGGATTTTTTAATTTCACCAATGAATGGGACGAGCCTCTACCAAAGGAATAGTTAGAAGTGACGTGGAAGAATTTTGTGGAAGACATATCCAAAATTGACAAGTGGGAGGAGCCTATTGTAGAGGAATAGGTGCTACCACTCATGAAGAAGTTCACCTGTATGGAGTTATCCTTGTTCAAGTTGACCCAATGAGTTAAATGCCGAGGATGTTGAACACTTGCAGTTTATCTATGAATCAATTAGTGTTCCCTCCATGTTTACCTCACATGCTTGGGCCAATGCAGTTACAGTTTATGAAATTACCTACAAAAGTCTAAAGGAGTGGGAAGAACAGGCTGCAGTAAAGAGAGCAGTAGCAGCATAATAAACAGAAGTATTGTGGATAGCAAAAAAAGTAGAGGTGACTGAAAAGGCAGTAGTTGAGCAAGTACAAAAAATGAGTCCAAATCAGAAGCGCCAGCTAAAGCAACTGATAAAAATACCCAATAAGGATCCCAATGGATAATGGCCTAGGATCACTTACATCCATATGAGATGGATACCTCGTGAGTCACCAAAAATGTTGGCAATTTCGACATTATGCCACATTGGGATTTTTGATGAAATTTTATTGATTGTAAATGCGACAAATATATTAATATTATGATTGCAGTATTTTTACTGATATAATGTGTTGTAGTTATTTTTTGTGTGTTAACCTCCTTTGTTTTTCATGCATTTTTTTCTTGAAAATAATGGGTTTTATAAGGTAAAATAGTTGGGAAAATTGGTTAATGAGATCAGTTAAAATCATCCAAAGACGACAACAAAAAATAGCATCCAAAGACTGAGAGTAATAAAAGATAACAACCTTTTCGTTTGAATGAAGAATGAAGAATCCTTATCATCTTCAAAAATTGCGTTGTTAAGTGGTGGAAAGAACAGAAGTACATTCATCCTAAAAATAGGGCTACAAGCATATTCACTCCACTTCAGGGTGAATAAGGTTTGTAAGAAGGAAGAAAACATGCTAAGTTGGGTTAATGCTCTTTTACCCCAAGTTAAGGGTGAAGTCAAAGCGCGACAACAATGCAAATAAGTGCATTCACCCCAAATATGGGGCGAAAGCAATGTTTGCCCCACTTTGGGACAAATGTCTTTAAGTTCTTAAGATAATACGCCAAGGTAGTCCATTGAATAGTCAACATGACTTTCACCTCAAGATAGGGGTGAAACTCCCTGTCATCCCTCCTTAGGGTGAAAGCACAACATAATTATGAGTTTGGGTGAACACAAGGAAATAGCATGGTACCGGGGTAACATTGAATAGTCAACTAAGCATTCGCCCCAAGAGGGGCAAAAACACCTTTCGTCATTCCTATAGGTGAATGTATATATAAGATATAATGTGTGGACCCCACTTCGGTGCATATTAAGACAACTAAATATGGAGGCACTTTCACCCTAGGTGAGGGGCAAAAGTTCCATTCGCCTCTCCTTGGGATGAAGCAGCAGGGAGAATGGACTGATGAATGTATCCAAAGTTTTATTTTTTGATTGGGCATTGAAAAATAAAAATGACGTTCACCCAAAATGAGAGGCGACAGTGCCTTTCACCCATTCTAGGGGTGAATGTATATTTTAAGAAGAATACGTCTTATGCAAGGTGCTTTCACTTCAAAAGAAAGAAAAAACTCTCAGTCGTCCCTTCTAGGGATGAAACAATACAAAAATGGTTCCAAGTATTGTAATAAGCCATTTTCGCTAATTTTTCTTCTAGATTGATTGTTGTTGTAACAAGGAAATGAATGCAATATGCCAAGTTTCAATTTGAGTGAAGTAAGGGGTTGTGTGTGTAATACAATGATATGAGAACTACAAGAGGTGGAATGAAATTGTGGATATTATCTCTTTCTAGGTGCCCTCTTCACCAAGAAGCATAAATGAGGAAGAAATGATGCAGGTTGAAGGAGACGCATTCGTTCATTGCTTGGTTTTGGGTGAATTATATTTTTGGTGGCGCTTAGTTCAGGAAAATGAAATAAATTATTGGGGTGATTAGTAACTGAAGTTGTTGATTTCAACCAAAAGGAGTTGCAGTATTAAAATCATTGGGTGATTTTCATGAATTCGAAGGTATTCCTAACAGGAGAAAATTTTTGAGGCACAACGAATGCACCAAGTTGTCAACCATATTTGCAATTTTCCATGCATCGATACCTGAATGTGCTGATTTCCTGGAGGTTTTTCCGTAGAAACTGGATCGTTGTTTCAAAAGGTAGATTTTCAAGATTTCCAAGGAGGAATTTCCTCACAGAGGTTCCTAATATATAAATATTTTGTTGTATGTGCATTAAATTATAGATGCAAAATTCCTCTATAGATACTACACAATTTCCATTGTAAAAGAGGGATGGACATTCTACAGAAAAACTATTCAAGTTTTCTGTGTACATAGAAGGAGTTGTGGCTTCGGATTTTGCAAGCAATCTATATGTGTGATTTCTTTCTATTCAAGCATTTCTATTTTATATTCATGTTTGCTATCTACTGTTAAGTTCAAATTTTGCACCTATATTTGGGTATTGTTGGTGTAAGCATGAGTACTGGAATACGATTCTAGAAGTTTTCTTTGAGGAACTGTAAGTAGATTCTCTTGCCTCCTTTTTATTATATATTGTTATGACACTTGGGTGGAATTCTTGCTGCTAGTCTATCCCCAATCCTACATCTTTGGCCTGTGGCTATATTTCCTATTTATTTATGTTATTTCCATTTCTTTCCTGCAACTCTAGTCTTAAATCAGTGTAGGGTTAGTAAGGAAGCCAACCCTCTCTAGAGATTGGCACGAAGGAAATTTTTTTCCTCCAGCCTTTCAATGTTGGCCATGTCTAGGGCGCACAAACGTAAATTTGTATTTTAGGCAGATATTTGACCAACATAAAGATAAGAAGGCATTTAATATGCCTTACCTAACATTTAATGCTTTTGTTTTTACCTTGCTACACTATGCTTTTCATTCATAACTTATAGAAAATACCTTTGAGGCATTATTTAATGCCATACCCTATCAATTTATCTTTTATTAGATTTGAAATAATGAGTTGAAGCAAACAAAGAAAGATTCCAAGGAATAATATTTTAGTAAAGACAATAGCTATTATGACCAACATAGAGCTAAAGATGAAGGATAACCATTTGGGTTTGACTTCTTATTTGATTCATGAAGAATAGAATTTGTCTATTACAAGAGATATGTTAGCTCAATTGAGGTGGGTTCCATAAATAAAGATCAGGAGTTTGAGGTCCTTGAGAGTCCACCTAGTCATGAAGAACATCAATTAAGGGAAGGAAATGCTTGTTCTAGTGGTATTCAAGGGAATTTTTGGACACTTAATTGACTACAATGGAAAAAAATAGACTTCACATCCAAGTCTATAAATCATAGTAATACCCATAAGGATATATACTACATACACAAAATATTTTCAACACTATATAACTTCTATCATCTTTCCATATTTGGAGGAAGAAGAGAATAATTATTTGTTGATGTATTTGTGAAGATACAAACACACTATAAAATAATGGCTAGAGTATAAGATGATTGAAGGGCACAAGGATGGGAGGCTAATGAACTAACCTTTCTCTGATACCAATGATAGATTTTAAAAACATAGAATATTTTATTGCTCACACAAATTTAATAGTAGACATGTACACAAATATTTGTAAATACAATGGTATGTCTCTCGGTTGTCTCAAGAGACTCTAGGTGCTTCACCTTCACCTCTAACTATTCAACTTCTCTCAATCTCCCATAAGGTATAATTGTTCATCCTCCCATGAGATGTAATAATCATATAATAATTAAATATCAAATAACATAATAAGTATATAACACTTCTATAGGTCATAACTTTTACATACAAAAGCATTTAGAGCCCATTTTTTAAATTATACAATTTTCTTGAGCTCCACATAGTGGTGACATCAGCTTAAGAATATGTTATAGTTTTATGTGAATTGTTATATAAAATGGATCCTTTGACATATGTTACTTGTATCAATGGGTAACATTACAACACCTAGTCAATTCAAATGGCAAGATTACTCAAAAGCAAGAATATTTAGTTCCTTTTTAATAATGAAATGGAAGGTTTTAATGGCCATGAACTCTCTAAGAAAAAAGAGGAAACCTTTGGTCTCTTTTTTATGTTAGTAGAATTAGATGTACTTTTATATATACGAAAGAAGACTAACCTTATTCAAGTATGGATAACATAGAAGAAACTCTATGGAAATGTAAGCACCAGTGACATTAATAGATTAGAGGTAGAGGAGGGAGATACGACCCTATGAAGTAAACCATTTGAAACAAGGGCAGTGATAATTTTTCAAATCACGAAAAATAAAATTACAAAGTTCGAAGGATTAGGGTTTTCTCCTAAAAAGTATCTGATATTTTAGGAGCTATATCTATGCGAAGAGTTATCCAATTTAGCTGATTCTTGGACCAACTTGTGCATAATTTGAATAACTTTAAAATGAGTGGTCATATGTAAAAATCCGAGCAATATTGAGGGAGATACGATCCTAAGAAGTCAACCATTCAGAACAAGGGTAGTGACGATTTTTCAAATCGTGAAAAATGAAATTGTAATTATTTGCCAACTAGGGTTCCAACATGAGGCAAGACATTCTATCTAGACAAAAAAAAATTCAACTAAGGTCTTTTTTCCCTTTTCTTTATATGAGAAATTGTGCATGAAAATTTTATAAAGTTTTTATCAAATATTATATTTGTTATAGAACTTTCAGATAAATTTCATTAGATTTTGAGTTTTATTTTCCTTTCTATGGACTGATTTATAGTTAAATCCTTAGAATCATCCCTAGTGGTAGAGGTTAGTAAGTGCACCTTAGAGATATCCTCATTGCTCCACGATAGGGCAATTTTTGGTAATTTAATGGGTATTGGCCAGGGGCTTCAGCCTTGAGAAAATGGATTGATAGGAGTTGAAAGTCTCCAGGAGTGATTCTATCATTTCTTCCCAAAGGTTTCTTCCTAGCCATTTTTTGTTCTAGGGAAGAAAGATAAATAATCCTAAAAGGGGGTCCTTGGTTTATGGGAAGAGCAGGGCTATTCCTTACCCATTGGTATCAAGGTTTTTCACCTAGAAATGTAAATTTATCTTGGGTTAAGATGTTTGGATTACCCATTGAATTTTGGGAAATAGATACCTTCAAAGAAATAGGCAACACTCTAGGAGAATTTCTTGAGATTTCAGATACAACAAAAGATGGATTTTTGGCTATTTATACTTGAATATTGGTCATGATTGATATAAGTAAAGATTTACTAGAATCAATCATTCTTAAGTATGGGGATAATATGTGGACCCAAACTATAGATTATGAAACATATATTTTAGATATAGAAGATGTCATGAGGTGGGGCATATTGGAAGATCATGCCCTAAGAAGAGCCCATCAGAATCATTTATAGAAAATTGTAAGAGAAATTTACAAATGGTTATGGATAAAGATGGTTTTCAACTTCCAAATAATAGATCTAGAAAAATAAAAGAAAATTAATAGTGGATACCAATAAGAAAGGATACTGAAAGAAATTATAATTCTTTTGAGGCTTTAGCCTATGAAGAAAAAGTAGACCAAAACTTAGAGGACACAGGACAACAATTTAAACATATTAGCATGAACCCATCTATTCAATATGATCCTAATTCAAGGAAGAACATTCTTGATGAACCCAAGGAATGTGTTTCATCATATTTTGAAGAGTCTCTTAAAGTACCATGCACCATTCAGGAGAAAATAATTGGTAAATAAAATACAGTTTTAGAAGGTAATTCCTCTGCCATTAATAAGAAAATATCATAAAATGAGTAGGATAAGTCAAAAGCTTCTATAATAGATTCAGGAGAGGATAAATATGTTGAAAAAAAAAATGGTGAAAGAATATTGAGGAATAGAATAATAAGACCTACTCCTGATATAGGCAAGGCAAAAATAGGAAAACCCTCAAATTATCAAGCAAGGTCCAGGGAAGCAAGAGCTAAAATAGAGAAATGAACACAAACTAAGTTGGTTGAACTTCTCTTTACCAAACAACAAAATAATATTGGTAATATGCAAGAGGGGCAAAAATCCCCTAATGAGACATGATTATCATCTCATGGAATATAAGGGGTGCTAATGGCCCCTCAAAGCATAGGTGTATTAGGGAACTATGTTTAAGTAATAAACCTGATATTCTCTGTATCCAGGAAACTAAATGAAAAATATGTTTAAAATACTATGAAAGTAGTTTGGGCAAGATGTTAATGGGATGCTATGGATTCTGAAGGAGCAGCAAGGGAAATTCTAACTTGTTGGAATCATTATATAACCTCTTGTGTTACCATTCACAAAACTAGGCATTGGATAGCCTCTTTAGTTACTCACTACTTTGTTGATATTCACTTTATTCTAATAAATGTGTATGGTCCTACAACTCAATCAAGTAGATTAGAAGTTTTGAGTGGGATTGAGGCCTTTATGAGAAGTAAAGACCAAGAAATCCATTTTGTGATCATTAGAGATTTTAATACCATTACCAAGCTGAATGAAAAATTTGGGGGAGTAAGGAAGTTGACCAAAGTATGAAATATTTCTTAGCTTTTATTGAAAACAACAATCTATGGGAAGTTGATTTTGAAGAAGACAACCATACTTGGACCAACAACAGGAGAGGCCAGAACCTAAAAGCAAAAAAATTAGATAGATGCATTCTCTCAAATCATTGGCTAGATGAAGATACTTGTGCTAAAATTAATACCTAAACAAGGCTTGGTTCAAATCACTAGCCAATAAGAGTTAAAATGGTGGTTAGTGAATTCAAAAAATATCATATTTTAAATATGAGCAGATGTGGGAAGACCATCCTTAATTTGTTGATATGATAGCTCAAACATGGAATTCTTTAGATAATGGTGGGTTGTATGCTCTTCCGAACCAAATTAAAGTTGACATATAGATTAAAATAATGGAACAAGAACACCTTTGGAAATATTTTTGAGAAGAAAGAACTAAAAGATAAAATTTCAAAATTCCAAAAAGGTGATGAAAATAATACAAGCTCAGAGGAAAGGGAGTTGCTTAGTGAATATCATAATATTTTGAGTAAGGAAGATAAATTTTGGATATTAAAATCAAGACAAACTTGGTTAAAATAAGGAGATAAAAATACAAATTTTCATAGGATGGCTATAGTACATAGAAATTTTTCTAGAATTGGTAGAATTAAATCAATAGAAGGGGTTTGGATTGAAGATCGGAGTGAAATTAGAAAAGAGGCCAAGTCGTTTTATTAGAATATTCTAGGTTTAGAGGAGACCGAAGTTATTAATGATAAACTTCTTCAAGATGTTCCTTCAGTTATAACGAATGAAGACAATAGAAAACTAATGGAGCCTATTACTCTAGAAGAAGTACATTTAGCTCTTTTCTATTTTAATAAGGATAAATCCCCTGGTCCAGATGGGCTCTTTGCAGATTTTTACCAACATAATTGGGATATAGTGAAAGATTATTTATTGGTGGTAGTGGAACAGTCTAGGGTAAAACAATACATTCCTTATAAAATAAATGCAAATTATCTTACCCTAATTCCAAAAAGAAGGATGCTAAATTGTTTGATTCTTTTAGACCCATAAGCCTATGTAATATGGCTTATAATATTATTTTAAAAGTGATGGTGAATAGAATTAAGGCCATTGTTATACAAAATCATTTTCGAAGAGCAAGGAGGTTTTGTGAAAGGGAGATAAATTTTGGATGGGATCATAGTAGCTCATGAAGTTATACATTCAACAGCTTCAAGAAAAAAGAAAGCTATGATATTAAAACTTGATATGAGTAAAACCTATGATAGGTTTAAATGGAATTTTCTTTTTGTAGTTTTAGATAAGTTTAATTTTGGTAAAAAATGGGTTAGATGGATTAAAGCTTGTGTCTCTACAGTTTCTTATTCGGTGTTGGTCAATGGGTTAGTGACATAATCTTTTAAAGTCAAGAGAGACCTTAGACAAGGAGATCCTCTATCTCCTTATTTGTTCATTATTATGGTAGAAGTTTTGCATATGAAATTAAAGAAGACTTGTAAATATGGGTTTATAAGTGGACTTAAGGTTAGTAATAACATCAATAACATCACCCATTAATAGTTTGTAGATGATACAACCCTTTTTGGAAGGGCAAGGATAAATGAGGCCAGAGCTTTGAATATTTTTTTAAAAGAGTATGAAAGAGATTCAAGGCAAAAAATTAATAGGACTAAATCCAAAATTTATTTTCTTAACACTCCTGCTAATATCAAAGCAAGAATTTGTAGGTTGCTTCAAATGGAAGAGGTAAATTTACCAATAACTTATCTAGGGATGCCTTTATTTGAGGGGAGAATGAGGATAGATTTATGGAATCCATTTATTAGTAAAGTTAAAAATAAGCTTCCATATTAGAAAGGTAGATGGTTATCACTAGCAGGTTGAGTGCAATTAATTAAGTCAATCTTAGTCATTCCAACATATTATATGTCTTTGTATTCTATGTCAAAACCATTTGAAAAAAGTCTAATATTTATTATGTGATCCTTTTTATGGTCAGGTTTACATGATAAAAGGAAAATTTCTTTGGTGAAATGGAGCAAGTTGTGTGATGACAAAACTAGGGGAGGTCTTGGTTTGAGAGCTTTTACATATGCAAACTTAGATCTTAGGGGAAAAGTTATTTGGGGATTGTACAAAGAGAGTCAAAGATAATGGGCAAGATTTCTTCGAAGTATGTTGATCCCAATGACCCAAGTTTAATATTTACTACATTCTCTCTTCCAAATGGTTCTACTCTTTGGAATGGTTTAAAAAAATTATTGATCTTATGATTAAAGGTTTAATATGGATGGTGGGAACTAGAGAAAAAATTTCTATTTGGATGGATACTTGGTGTGATAAAAAACCACTCAATTTAGATCCAGTTTTGAAACCTTGGATGAGATTGCTTCAAGACAAACACAATGATAAGGTTTCAAATATTTTGTGCAAGTATCAAGAAGGGAGATACAAATGGAAAGAATATTTTTTTACAAGTATACAAGACATTGATGCTAGAAGGTAATTGAGTAGAAATATAACAACTATAATTATTCCAAGGGATGCCAAGGATAAATTGATTTGGGAGTTGAATAGTGTTGGCATTTTTGCCACACTAAAAATAAATTTTTAAATTCATCCAAGTATGAAGTACATCCAGTGGTGAAAGAAAAATTGGACAAAATGATCTTTAGATATTTTATTGTCATAGATATTTTCTCAAGCTTTCCAATGATATATTACAATAGACAATCGGGTTAACAGATCAAAAGTTATGGCTCTGGGAAACTTTATCACCAAAAAATTAATTTTGGGGAAGAAAAAGGCATTTCACCCCGAAAATGACATTTCGCCTCCTTTTTTTGGCAAAAAGAGAAAATTTCCAAAAAAGGTATTTCACTCTGAAAATGGAAAATTTCCAAAAATGGAAAAAAATTTGAAAAAGGTTTTTCAGCCCCCGAAAAGGCCTTTTCGCCCCCATAAATGCCCCTTTCGGCCCTCAAAATGGCATTTCGCCCCGAAAATAGAAAATTTCCAAAAATAAAAAGTTTTTGAAAATAGAAAGTTTTCAAAAATAGAAAATTGCCAAAAATGGAAACAAAGGCGAAAATGGAAAAATTCCAAAAATGAAAAAAAAGAGCAAGTTTGGAGAAAAAAGAGGAAAGAAAGCATGTTTTCACAAGTCAAATTAATTATTTTTTCCCTCTTCTGGAAATTAAAGATATTTTCGAGTGAAATCAATTTCTGCCTCAGTGAAGTTCCTTTCCAAAGCGCCATTGCTACAGATCTTTCTTGGGAAGGGCCAGAAATTGATGAAATTTAATTATTGGGGCACCGAAAGTGATATTTCCAGAATCCCGGTTGAAGAGATGCCAGTATTAAATGCTCCTGTTCATTTCCAAGGCACCAACTATGGATTCCACTTCTTGTCAAAATGGAGTTAATTTTCTAAGGCGCAAGGCAAAGCGAATTCAATGACCAAATGCTCGATTTTCAGATGATTTTGTTATGTCCCAATGCATCGACTTCCAAGATTACTTCAAGCATTTACTCCTGTTGACTTCTTTGTGTGATTCTCCCATCAAAGTCGGATCATGGTTTCCTTACAAAATATTTTAACTGAAGATGTCACTGATGCCGAGGAGAAAAATATGGACGCTGGTTTTTTATCTACCAACATTTTGTTTGTATATGCATTAAATGAAAGAGGCGTAATCCTCTATAAATACTAAGCATTTTGATGTAATCAGAGAGGATACATTCTACGAGAAAACTCTTCAAGTTCTCTACATAAATATAAGAAACTTGAATTCCGAATTTTGCAAGCGATTTTTAGAACTTCTATTTCCTGCTCGCATTCATTATATGCTATAAAGTTTAACTTCTACAATCTGAGTTTGAACATTACTGGTGAGGGATTGAGTATTGGAGTGTGATTCTGAAATTTGTCTTTGTGAGATTATGAGTTAATTCTGATGCTTACTTTCTATGATATGCTATATAATGCTTGGTGGGAATTCTCGTTGTTAGTCTACCCCAATTCCTACACTCTAGCCTGTGGCCATATTTTTTATCTATTTCTGTTATTTCCAATTTCTTTCCTACAACTCTAGTCTTAAACCCGTGTAGGATTTAGTAAGGGAGCCAACCCTATCTAGATATTGGCATGGAGGACATCTCTTTCCTTTGGCCTTTCAATGTTGGCCGGGTCTAGGGCGCATAAGTGATAATACTTTGTACTTAGGCAGATTCATGACCAACAAATAGCTTAGAAGAATACACAACAAGAAGTGGATATAATGTTCAACACCAATATAATAATAATATCACTAGAATTTGGAGAGATATTTGAGATAGCCCAAAAATTCCTAAAGCCAAAATGTTTGTTTGGCTAGTAGGTCATAGAAGAATTTTATCCTGGGATAACCTTATGAAAAGGGGTTTTCATGGCCCCTCTAAATGTGTTTTCTATAACAATGAGGAGGAGAGTATTGACCATCTCTTGGGACATTGCTTAATTGTATAGAATCTATGGCAATGGATTCTTAATATGTTTGGTAAATGCATGGTTATGAATAAAAGAATTAAAGATTGGTTAAAGCAATGGTAAATCACATATAAAAGTGAGGCTTTACAGACAATATGAGATATATCAAAAGATACAATACTTTGGACTATGTGGCTAGAAAAGAATAGAAGAATATTTAAAGGAAATGAACACAATTTAGAGATAATGAAAAAGAAGATATGTTTAGCCATAGAGGAGTCTAAACCAACCCTATCAACTTACCCAATCCCCAATTTGGAAGTAGAGAGTCTTGATGGATGGAGTCAAGTCATTTAATGGAATTATGATGTTTGATACAAGAGAAAAAAAAATAAGGTAAATAATATAAAGTGGAAACCACCAAATGTGGAGTGGGTTAAGTTGAATTTTGATGGAGCATCTAAAGGAAACCTAGGACCAGCTGGAGGAGGAGGAATAATTAGAAATAATAGAGGATATATTTTGTCTCATTATGCTTTCAATTGTGGTTTAAGAAAAATAATGAGGTTGGATCTTGGGCATCTTTAAAAGGGTTAAAAATATGTAAACAAATGAAATGGAATAGAGTTTGGATGGAAGGTGATTCTATCATAGTAATAAATGCAATTTCAAGGAAAGCAAAGGCTCCATGGAACATACAAGAGATAATTGTAGAAATTCAAGATCTTGCTAAAGAGTTTGAAGAAATTAGATTTACACATATTTTAAGGAAAGGAAACAAATGTGCAGATAAGCTAGCCAATAGAGGGGTTTTGGTTGAGGATCGTGAAGTTAACATCTCTTTTCCATGGTTAGAGGAAGTAGAAAGTTTAGTTGAAGCTGACAAAAATTGTTGATTGCCTAATTCAATTAATGATTAATATTTACTTTAATGTTTTCCATTGGTAATATCTATTTTATTTAGTAAATATTAATGTGTGTTCATTTAGACTATTTATTATAATTTTTGTGGTTGTTCTTGTGTTTTAGGAAGGAAAATAGCAATCCAAATTTGGTAAAGTGCACTATCTTAGTGCGATGTTTTGGAAATATTACTCTACTAATATGCAAGGCATAAATAGTAGAGGTGAAGTTTTGGCATTGTGAAGGCTGCTATAGGAAAATATCAAGAAAGATGCTAAATTCTGGAGTAATGTATTCATACAAAGATTTGAAAAGATCCAGAAAATGAAAATCAAGAATTCAGAAATCTTATGTAAAATGATGTAGGTTTCTAACTATAGCATCTCAATTGAGATGAGAAGTGTATCTATTTTTAAACTCTCAAGCTCTAAAGAAGAGATATGTAATTTTTTAAGGGTGGGAGACCCGAGTACAACCCCTTTTTATCAAGCAAAAAAAATAGATTAGAGGTAGAGCTCTCCAAGCTCAAGATTTCAGATTTTGGTAATGTTGAAGACCAAATATCTTACTTCAAATCCTTCAAGACTAACCTAGTTATGATAGGAGGAAAAGTAAAGGGCAATGAAGAGTATGTAAAATCTATTACTTCCAATCTTACTCTACATTTTCATACAATTGGATTGGTTCTCTATGGGAATTCCATGACTATCAAGGATCCACAACCCATATCTCTTGAAGGGATTTCAAACTTCTTGTTCATTTGAAGTTGTTATGAAGAATCATAGAGTTATTTCTTATATAGGCCCATCCAAAGAAATTCAAATTAGTGGAATTTAAGGATTGGTTGTCCAAGGAAAATTTAAAGAGTTCAAATAAGCCAAACTCATGTGAATATTGTGAATTTGGTTTCACTATAAATATCCCAAATAACTGATCCATCATATCAATGTGTGATATGTGAGATTGTGGGGTGCCTATAGGAACCCACACTCTATTTCCTCTTTCAATTCATGTCATTTATCTCTTTTTATCTTTTTTGTTTATCATGCTATCATAAATTTGCTCTTGTATCTTTTCTAGATATGATCGGGTTGAATGTATTGGAATGTTTCTAAAAAGCATTGTGAATTCCAATATATCTTACCTTCAAATCCTCATCTGCTAAAAAATGCTTGTTCAATTTCTTCTTTAATGCACCCTAAATTTTCTTGATAAAAATTGATCCATCAATCCAAAGCTTCCCCTTCAAATACCTGATGAATGAAAAAATTCCAACAACTTTCATAAGAATGATCAAAGTTGAATTATGTTCACCATTCACTAGCACCAGTATCATCCTCTATAGAAAATTTAGGCAAAAATCCCATAATGACAATGCAAACTAGGTTTCATGAAAAATATTTCCTCATCAATTTCAAACTCAAATGTCACATAAACAAGTAGATAGACCAATTTCCTTTAAGTAATAAAAAATAATAGTTGATTTACTTACCCAAGCCAAAATATATCTTCAATTTTTTGTATAGCAAAAATTCAATCTGAAAAATAGTATTCCCTTTGTTCTAAATATTTGAATTCATAGGGTTGTATCTACCTCAATAATATTTGGATTCCTTTATATGACCACTTATTTTGAAGCTTTTCAAATTCTAAACAATATGACGTAAGAGTTTTTGAAGATAGATTCTTTGTACAAAGATATGGCTATTGGAAAATGAGACATTTTTCTAGGAAAAATTATTCAAATTTTGATAATTGATACTAAAATTATTGATCTATTACCACTTGCTATGAAACTTTATTATCATAAATATAAATCATCCACAAGTAAAATAAAATATCAATCCACAATGCCATAATTCACAAGTTACAAAGATATATATCACCCTTGTGGTATGACAACACAAATATTACTCCTTAAGGAAGTGATAACTCCAAGATATCCCAAGAGAATAGGGCCACTTGTGAATAAGAATGATTGCAAGGAATATTTGATATGATCGATTATTGATTACAATGAAAATACCCTTTCTTTATATACCCGTCATCTAATGCTATTTTAGGGAGGGTATAAGCCTAACCCTATTCAAACAATTATTATAACATAATATTATAATACACTAGACCGTGCATTATGTGTCACTTTGTGCCAACTATCCATTACATCCATATGCAATATAATATCATAATTTAATATACCTATCCCTAGGTAACATAACATAAGTCAAGATGTATGTAAGTGAAGGATATATGTCAAGATGCGTCTAAGTCAAATAGGATATGTAAGCAATCAATGTTTCATTTGATTGTACCTAGGTGCATCATGTTTAAATATTACTGAATAACATGTAAATCAAAGGATGAACACAAGTAAGAACAATGTTAAGAGAAACTAAGAACTTGAAGGATATGTACATGTCTCAAGGGTGGGTAAAGTTAAAATCAAGAAAATGGCTAAGTGGGGAACAAGGAGCACATACCTTATAAAATAAAACTTGCATGTAATAATAAGCTAGAACTAAGATTCCAACAATAGAATGCTAAGGCTATAGGTATATTTTAATGAGGAGTTAACCAAGCACACACACGCATATGTGTGTGTTCATGCACACACGGTTGTATACACACAATGTAAAATTAAAAAGAGAATGATAGGATTGATGGAATAGATAGATATGTTTGCATATGCTCCAAATCCTAGTTAGAGAAGTACTTCTCTTATATTTTGGTTTTTTTATTTATTTTTCTTTTTGTTTCTATTATTTTTTATTTCTTTTTTATATATTTCTTGAAACCTTCTTTGAGTTATGTATAGAAAAAACATGATTGTCATTTTTTTTTATAACTTGCTTGATCACATGAAGATTTAGATTCAACCACATGAAAAGTTCAACTTGTAGACTAAAAAGATAACATGACTTTTAAATAGAATATATATTTTTGGATCCATAATATGATAAAGATAAAATAGAGATAGAATGTATAAAAACATAAGGCTTAGTGACTTAATAAGAGTAGTTTTTAGGAATACCGTAATAAGACTAGCTATAAAAGATAGTACCTTTAAGATACTCACCTTTGAACTAATGTTTATGCTTGACTTGCTTAACAATTAATTATGAATCTCAAATTGCATCTTCATTTTTCATTTCATGGATTGGTCAGATATTAATGTTTTTTTTCTATGACTGGAGTATCCATTGTACTCACATGATTGGTGTTGATCTCAAGTAAAGAAGGTGGTTTAGCTAACCCAATGATGTCAACATAATTATCATTGGTAATGTCATCTTTGGAAATAATTACCCCATTAGAGAGGATGTCTCCTTTTACAACTAAGGGGTGAGAAATATCAATTTTGGAAGCTTTGGAAGGTGTTTTTTCGATAAATACTTATAAACATCTACTATGGGGGTTGAACCTAGGCCTCATCACCGATAATGCAAATGGTATCCTTTTCGATAGACCACATGCACACGGATAAAAGGTGCTCTCTTATGTTGCTCATATAGAAAGATATTGTATTATTGAGCTCTTTGATTCATGTGTTTCAAATGTGAAAGGTCAGGTCCAAAGTGTAGACCAATTGGTGTGATGAAACCCTATAAGGGGGACAAACACCTAGGGTACAAATCTCAAGCCTCATTGGATTGAATGATTGTCCCTTTCTTGATGCTTTCAACAGTGTAAAAGGTTTTGTTGGCATTTTTGCCACATTTATTTTCATTATTGATTATGCATGCTTAAGCTGTGGCCCAATGTAGTTTTGTGAGTTCCAAGGATTAAATGCGGTCCAGAATTAAATATTTTGTGGATTTCCAATGCGGTCAAAATAGAAGAACGCGCCCAAGCTACCAAAATTGAAGATTTCCATTTATTCGAAGCTGCTGTTCATGGATTGTTCTAACGGTTTCATACATATTTTCGAGAACACAATTTAATGAAGATTGCCGACTCTTTATGGCATTTAATTTTTCGGTCTTCAAGGCTGCAATTAAGGGGATCATGTTCATTGTTTTCGTTGCACAGATTGTAGATCTCAAGGAGGTCCGTTGCAAATTTTAAATGCTGCAAAGAGGTCGGGCCTCTATAAAAACCAATGTAAATCTCATTTGCAAGTGTTGGGAGTTTTCTGCTAGAAACTGGAAGTACATTTGCAGGAATAAAAGAGTTGGCTTCTAATTTTCAAGCATTGTATGGGTGATTTTCCTTTCTGTCCTTTCGCATTTCTAATAGCATTTATATTTCTTAATGGTTGTTCCATTTAAATTCTGCATAATTGGATTTAAATACTGCTGTTAAGGTATGATTCTTGGAGTGTAGTTTTGGAGGGATTTTCTGCATATATCATGCGAGAGTTAAGTTAATGCTTTCTTTTACTTGCTGTTGTTGTCCTTCAAGTTTTCTGTTGTTGTTCTCCCGATCTTATCACTTCGGCTACGGCCATATTTCCCATTTCTTTCCGCATTTTTAAATTTCTTTCCAAGCAACCCTTAATCTTCAAACAAACTTAGTTTAGTAAGGGAACCAGCCCACTCTGGAGATTGGTCTGGGAGCCATTTCTTGCTTCCAGCATTTCAATGTTGGCCGGGTCTAGGGTGCAGTTTATATAAAAATCCTTTCCTGTGGCAGATTCGTGACCAACAGTTTTTGGCACGCCCGGTGGGACAGACTTCTTCTGTCTCAAAAGATCCACATTTGTTTTAATACCCGGAGGTCTCAAGATTTGATGAGCTGTCTTGGCCTCATAGCGGAGATTTGTAAGTTTATCTGGCGACTTTGCTGAGTTGAAGATCCGAATTTTTTGATCGTGGATGCCTGCCTTTTTCAACTTAAAATAATGTTCATTTGGTGACTCTGACTTAATGGCGATAGCCGTGATCCCGCAGACCACTGCCACAAAGGCGAGGGCTTTTCCTAGATGGGATGATCCTGGCCCTCTGAATCTCCAAATCCGGCATGAAATTCCCAAAGGTGCCCTGAAGGCCCTAGCAAAATATGATGGTACCGAAGGCATGGCTTTGGCGCATGTTGAAGATATTGCTACTTTGTCAATGATCCATGTCATAAATCATGAGGATATCATGATCAGACTTTTGGTTCAGTCTTTGGAAGGAAGGGCATTGCAGTGGTACAGATCGCTCAGGCGTCAAAGCATCATCTCATGGGATGATCTAGCGAGAGCACTAATCAAAATATTTGACGAAGATCCCTTTTACAGTTCTTTGGATCTCTATCAGTTTTTAATGTACATCAAGCGAGCACCTCTAGAGAGCATCACGAACTTCAATGTTCGATTCTTGAGAAGCTGGAAGAGAATTCCAGAAAAGATCCAACCATCACCCACCCAAGCCCACCTATTCTATGTTCGATCTTTCCATTCTGACATAGGCCTCCTCTTGCTGCAATCAGGTGAATGAAGGTTCCCGCAAATCTTTGAAGAAGCAGTGCGAGCGGAACAGCTTCTGCTCCTATCAGGAAAATTACCGTGGGGAGAAACTCCATTAATTTCTCCGGTAGTTGTTTCTCCTGTCTATCCCGTGCAGTCTTTTTCATGCCAGATCCCTTATACTAAGCATAAACCTGAGATGCAGTTGTGTGGAGCTCAAGGGATAGATCTCATCCAAAGCCAAGGATTGGAATATGCAAGAACTTTCCTGGCAATGAACAATATGGTTGCTTGTAGTTTTCATAAGGAGATGGATCTAGAGGATATAAGCGAAGAAGAAGAAGAGGTTCAAGTTCAAGAACCTGAGCACCAAGAAGGCATAGTTGTGCACGACATGCAAGTATTTAGTCAGAACCCGTTAAATATGTTAGATCAACAGGTAGAGTCTGAAGAGATCCTGGAGAAAGGACTGTTGCTGGACAATTTCTGTGATCGGATCCAGGAGTTGGAGGAACCCATTCTTAGTTCACAACCAGAGAACCCTTCAAGATGGTGGGATTGGCTTCAGTAATTACTACAACTGGTACCTACGGGAGCCCATCATGTGGCAAATTTCTTTGCTGCATTATTTGTCAATTGTGTGGGTACTGGCATGCATGATAACTTGCCCATGTCTGAAACATGGAGAACTTTAGGAAGAAGCCAGCCCAATTTCAAGGACCGACTCAAGTATGATCAGATCTGGTCGGGACATTGCAGATTTACCGGATAACTCCTTAGACTGGGTTTGTGGTGGCGACATGCCAATCATGTCGTGAACTATTGTATATAGTATAAAAACAAAAAAACAAAAAAAAATAGAAAAGAGAAGAAAAAAAAAAAAAGGTATTGTTTTTATTTGTTCATCTCGGCTCTTTTTGCATGCGAGCCGTAGGTGCTTGTTTTTCTTTTCCCAGTAGTTGGTGGCTTTCTAGAAAATTCTTCCTTTCCCTTCCCTTTTTCTTTCCTTCCTTTCTTCATCTTCCTCCTTCTTCTTCTTTTTCTTCTGTAGTAAAAAAAAAAAAAGAGCCACGGCTGTTGTTTCTTTTCCCCATTCCTATTATTCTCATTCCTTCTTATCCCTTTCTTCTAAGTTCTGTCATTTTACGCATTTATTTATAGTTTAGTTCATTCTCATTCCACAGCCTTCATATTTCCATTTCCATTCCATAAGTTCATTTACTTTCCTTCCATATCCATTGCAGCTGGTAGTATAGCAGCATTCTGTTACTGTGTCTACCACATCACTTTATCACTACATCATTCCATCATTTTCACTATTCCATTTGCATTTCACCGCCTGCGCATCCGTGGGATCTCATTCCATTCATTTCCATTCCATGTTCAGTTCAGCCAAATGCAGATTTCTTTAACTTTCAATTATTCAGCAAAAGTTTCTATTGCAGCAGTCCACTGAGATGTACCACAGCAGCCAGCTTTTTGTTCTAAGTTTTATGACTCTGTGCCCAATGGATTCAGGCCTGGATTCTTGCATACAGCAGAACTGTATACCCCGCGAGCCGCCAAGAATGTTGGCATTTTTGCCACATTTATTTTTATTATTGATTATGCATGCTTAAGTTGTGGCCCAAAGCAGTTTTGTGAGTTCCAAGGATTAAATGCGGTCCAGAATTAAATATTTTGCTGATTTCCAATGCGGTCAAGATAGAAGAACGCGCCCAAGCTACCAAAATTAAAGATTTTTATTTATTCGAAGCTGCTGTTTGCGGATTGTTCTAATGGTTTCATACATATGTTCAAGAACACAATTTAATGAAGATTGCCGACTCTTTATGGCATTTAATTTTTCGATCTTCAAGGCTACGATTAAGGGGCTCATGCTCCTAGTTTCGATGGCATATTTGTAGATCTCAAGGAGGTCGGTTGCAAATATTAAATGCTGCAAAGAGGATGGCCCTCTATAAAAACCAATGTAAATCTCATTTGCAAGTGTTGGGAGTTTTTTGCTAGAAACTGGAAGTACATTTGCAGGAATAAAAGAGTTGGCTTCTAATTTTCAAGCGTTGTATGGGTGATTTTCCTTTCGCATTTCTAATAGCATTTATATTTCTTAATGGTTGTTCCATTTAAATTTTGCATAATTGGATTTAAATACTGCTGTTAAGGTATGATTCCTGGAGTGTAGTTTTGGAGGGATTTTCTGCATATATCGTGCGAGAGTTAAGTTAATGCTTTCTGTTACTTGTTGTTGTTGTCCTTCAAGTTTTCTGCTGTTGTTCTCATGATCTTATTACTTCGGCTACGGCCATATTTCCCATTTCTTTCCGCATTTTTAAATTTCTTTCCAGCAACCCTAATCTTAAAACAAAATTTAGAGTAGTAAAGGGAACCAGCCCACTCTGGAGATTGGTCTGGGAGCCATCTCTTGCTTCCAGCATTTCAATGTTGGTCGGGTCTAGGGTGCAGTTTATATAAAAATCCTTTCCTGTGGCAGATTCGTGACCAACAGTTTTAAAATGAATATGGTATGGCGATTATAGGGGCGGATTGTGTAGAGCATTGTGTAGTGACTTTCAAAGCAGACATCGTGGAATACCATGGCAGCCATAGAGGCTACAACATGCCCGAATCATCGTGGCAACTTCTGATTTCAGCATGTAAATAAAAATGTGAAAATTCAATAAGATCGAGTTAATATAATTACTTAATTCAAATTCCCATTTAGTTAAATTTCCTAGGAATAATGGCTTCAAACTTATAGAGTTGGTCTAACCTAGATGATTCATCTTATGCTTGGGATTATTTTTGTTTTTCTTTATTGACGTTGGAAATTTATTCGTAATATTGCTCATAATATATTTGATTTGAAAGGGATTCTATAAGTAGAGAAAACTTTATTCTATTGGATCCCATTATGGATGGGTGTTTAATATCTTGCAAATCAAGTTGACTAACATCATCATCATAATCATATCCATTAATAGTGTTCTAATTGGGATTTAGATGAGAGTTGCTACGGTATAGCTCAATGCGAGGTGTGTACATTTGTTCATCAATTTGAGACTTTTAGTCTCAAGTAAAGGCATGTATTTTGGAACACCTTTGAATTTAGTGCATTACCCCTAAGGGTCAAGGTATCATCTAATGGTGATCACACAATTTTGATAGGGAAATGTTATCATTTGGCATGCAATGGAGGCAATTAATCTTATTTTATAGGTCCAAAGACATAATAAAAGAATGTTATATAAGGCTTTTCATTGGAAAACTAATATTTAACATAATGCTTTTAGGACCACATATAGTAGGCAATCATATGCAACCAACAAGACAAGAGAGTAGTTGATTTTAGTCATGACATTTGGCTCTTCTAGGTTTTAAATAGCTTAAATCATATCCAAGTGGTCAAATGAAATAAATTGGGGCAATAAATATAGTTGTCTCCTTATCTACTAGGTATCTTTTGACTCCATGATCATCAATTTTTAGTTCTACAGAGAGAAGGGTCTCTCCTTTGATACAAGTCTTGAGTAGATATCAAGTATTTCATTAGGAAGGAAAGGATCACACCTTGATTTATAATTTAATCAATCTCAATGGCATAGATGGCATAATATTTCTCTTGTTATTTGAGAGAGACATTCTTAAACTCCTTATGTAAGTATTAATTGGAAGTGGTATTATAGGCTTGAGCTTGAATGTCATTATTAGCTTATGGAGAATGGGCTTGTGAAGCACTATTGGATTGAGAACCTTGGCTAGTGATCACTTGGGTATTTTCAAGTTCTTGGTTTTGGATTGGTCTTTCTTAGAGTTGGCATCCTAAGCTTTGTCTTTCTAGGAGGAAATTTTTAAAATTTGGAACCAACTTTAGTGATTTTATTAACATTCAATTATCGGGATTGTTCGCTATCTTTAGGATAAAAGACATCTACAAATCCAATTACCTTATTGCATGGTTCACATAAATTTCTATTTGTGATGTAATAATTATCTTCCATAGTGTCATGCCATTCTTTCTATTTTCATTGCATAATATTAAAGTCAAGGTTAGGACCAAAGACTAGGTTACTGACAAATTTCTTGAGTTGATGAAAAAATGTAATCATGTTTAGGTATGCTATGCCAAAAGTAAAAGGTTTCTTCTTTGAACCACTTGGGCCTAGGTATTTTGTTAACACCTATGCATTTAATTCCTCTTTTAGGCATAGCTTATACAATTTGCTTCATGACAAGAGGGATGAACCCATTAATAGGGTAATGGCCAAGCTTAGGTTGTGTTCTTTGTTCTTGTTCATATTTTTTTCATAAGATAGATAAGATACCTTCCTTTTTTCACTAGGTTGAGGGGGTAGCATTATGAAACAAATGAATGCCATATATTCCATATCTTACGGCTCCCCTATTATGATTTTGTCTTTTGAATACTTATTTTGAGACTCTTTCATATTCCTCAATTTTTCTTATAGTTCTAGCATAGTTTATGGTATCTTTCAAGGTCACCAAGATGCATTGTTTCTTCATTTCAAATTAGATTTATGGTGAGATGATTTTGGTACAAATGTCTTTGAGATCACTATCAATGTTGTGTTTGGCTTGGTAACCTAGGTTTTTTTTTCTAATAAATACACCAATGGTTACACTTGGTTTTGATTGGCTGTAACAAATTGTCATAATGAACAATTGTGACTTTTCTTAGAAAGCAAACTCCTTAGTAAGTAAATCCACTAATTGGGTAAAGGATGTGATGGAACACTCAAGTAGAGTGGTAAACTAATAGATCCATTGAAGGATCTTACTAAAACTTTGGTCATTGCATTGGAGTTAACATGGATCCATTTTTTGTAGATATTACAAAATGATATTAGTATTTGACATTTTGATTACCATTATATGTCAATTAGGGTGTTTTAGGAAGCATGATTTGATGATATTAGGGGTGAAAGACTCATTAAGCCATTCTTGGATGGTAAGTGTTAGTCACAAATCTGAAAGGATTTTGTATGTGTACGCGCCCTAGACCTGGACCAACATTGAAAGGCCGAAGGGAAGAGATGCCCTCCATGCCAATCTCCGGAGAAAGGTCGGCTCCTTTACTAAACTACTTGGGGTTTTAAGCTAAGAGTGCAAGAAAGAGATAAAAAGAGTAAGGGTGCAGGAAAGAGATAAAAAGAGTAGGGTGTACGAAAGAAATACAAAGGGTAGGGTGGAGGAAAGAGATAAAAGGTACAAAAAGAAATGTAAATGACTATCTTAAAGGGGAAGAACCAAAAGCACGATTACTAACTAATACCTTGAAGTAGCAGCAATAAATACAAAGAATAAAACATAAATGAACACCACGCTAGCTTCCCTATGTATCCTCTAGAAGAGTTCCAGGATTCACCTATCTTCCTACGCCTAAATCCAGATTTCAGAATTACAGCAGTTAGGAAAATATGTGAATATAGCAGAAACCACTATCCACAGGCAGCATACAAAGAATTTAACACAATATTTTTCCCCTATGTATCCTCTAAGAGAATTCCAAGGTCCAATCCCCAATCACACACCTAAATCCAGGATGCAGAATTACAGTATGCAAATGAAGAAATGGAATAACAAAAATAATCACATAAGGCAGCATACAAGAGAGAAATTGAGCCCAAAGTCTTTAATATCAATTACAAAAATCAAGTTACAACAGCTTTCTAGCAAAAGTTCCCCCCCCTCCCTTTTTCATTACAATGCGTGGGTTTTTATAGAGGACCCGACCCTCTGAGCCATTAATGCGCTGGATTTGGAAGTACGCCCTTGGCAGCCGAAAAATCCGCGCTCGCCCTCTTATGCAACTGAGGTTTCACATCCATTTCTATAATTAGCTACCATGGCCGCATCAGTCGGGGAAACCTGCATTTATGAGCCGTTGTCCTATCTTGGGCCGCTCCGAGGTGAGGTGCTCGAGTGGATGCGCAAGTTGCCCTGGCTCTCCTCTGCAACTGATAACTCATATCCTATTACCCCAAATGGGCGTCGGGTCTTTCGGGCAAGAAAAAATGCATTAATGTACCGCACAAATGCCTTGGAAAAATACTTGGCCTTGGAATGTGTGCCCCTTGGGAGTAGTGTCATTGTCAGGAGCGACCTTGGGGGAGCTTCGCTGAATTTGCACCCGAAGTAGCAGCCTCGCAATGCAATCGGGCCGAAGTGGAGGTCAGGAGGATGGACGAAATCCCCTAAGTCAAAATGGCCTCATGAGAGGGTGGTTCGCTGAAATCTAGCCCTGGAAACAGCTTCGCTAGAAAAACTGGCCGAAGCGGGCATTTAATTTAATTTTAGCCGAAGTGGCCAACTTTGTTGTAGGGAATGAGGCGACCCAACTCCCTGTTTTGTTGCTTCGCTGGAAAATGGGTGCTTCGCTGAAGAAGGGGGCCGAAGTGATACTTTGGAGAAGCTTTGGTCGAAGCTCCCCTCTCTGCCTTAGAAATTTTACCAAGCTCAAAGTGAGCTTTTTGCCTATTTTCTTTGATGAAGCTTCCTGTTAACCCTTCTTTGAACGAAGTTGTCCCTTTCTGCCCTCTTCTGTTGCTGTCTCAACGTCTAAAAAATGCCTTTGCTAGAGTTCACCCAAACTGGGTCCGAGGATGAAGTCCGTTGAACAAATGATCCCGAAACTAGGGTTTGGCAGGAGTGGAGGCCGAACTTGGAGGTAAACCTGCTTTAGTGTTTTTTGGGAGCATGTTAAAACCGAAGTTTGCTGCAGTCCGCCCCCGGAGCTGAGGTTCGCAGGTGATTCGGACGAATTTGAGCATTTTTGGCCGACATAAAGGGTTTTGGCCGACATAAAGCATTTTTGGCCGACGTTGGGATTCTGGCCGACGTTGGAATTCTGGCCGACGTTGGAATTCTGGCCGACGTTGGAATTCTGGCCGACATTGGAATTCGTTCTTGGCCGACGTGGAGGTTTGCGACCGACATTAGCTATTTTGGCCGACATGAACTTCGCGGCCGACTTGAGCTTCGGGGCCGACATGGAGCTTTAGGGGCGAAGTGAACCTTTTGGCCGACATGAACTTCGCGGCCGACATGAGCTTCGGGGCCGACATGGAGCTTCGCTGGCGAAGTGGAGTTTTCTGGCCGACTTAGACATTTTGGCCGACGTTGAACATTGTGGCCGACATTGCACTTCGGGGCCGACATGAGCTTCGGGGCCGACATGAGGTTCGTGATCGACATTAGCTATTTTGGCCGACATGAACTTCGTGGTCAACTTGAGCTTCGGGGCCGACATGGAGCTTCAAGGGCGAAGTGAACCTTTTGGCCGACGTGAGCTTCGCTGAAGTGGAGGCCCGAAGTGGCAGTTCGGCCAAATTCTGGGCGAAGTGCCCCTCTTGCCTTAAAGATTTTTCTGCCAACTGGATGGAGGTTCGCCAAAACTGTGGCCGAAGTGGGTGCTTCGCCAGGCTCAAGCCCGAAGTGGCAACTTCGGCAACATTCTGGGTGAAGTGCCCCTCATGCCTTAGAATTTTTTTCAAGCCCGAAGTGGACTTTTGCTGGCTTTGCTTTCGGGGCCATAACTTTTGATCCGTTGACCCGATCACCTATTGTAATATATCGCCGGAAAGCTTGCGAAAAGATCTGCAATAATGAGACATCAAAAGATCAATTCGTCCACTTTATCATCCTCTTTTAGGGCCCGCGAAAATGCCAACACCTCTGCATGCTCTTTGCCGATTTAAAGCTCCATACTTAGGCAAAATTTTGTCAAAAAATTTAATGTGGCAAAAATGCCAACATTCCTGGCGGCTCGCGGGGCATTTAGCTCATCTGAATGCAGAGATCCCAGGCCTTTATCCATTGGGCAACAGAGTCATCCTCGCTGTCCTTTTTTGAGTGCTCACTGGTGGCGGTAAACTCCTCCTCCAACTTCTTTGGGGCCTTTTCTTTCTTCTCAGCGCTCCTCTTGCCCATTCTGGCTGTACAATTGCCCAAGCGCTTGATCTGAAAATGACAGCGCCTTATATGGCACTGAACTGTTGTGCCAGGGGATGCTAAAAACAACACCTGAAAACTGCTATCTCCTTTTTCCTTGGAGCGCTAAAAAGAAACACACACAAACTAAACAAAAAACTTAAAACTGTACTTAAGCTCCTAAGCAACACTTAGTGCCCTCGGCACTTTATTTACCAGTCGGGCTATTTACAGTATTTACACAAAAGTTTGCGACATGATTGGCATGCCGCCACCACAAACCCAGCTTCGGGTGCCTATCCGGTGAACCTGCAGTGTCCGGACCAGATCTGATTGTACTTCAGTCGATCTTTGAAGTCCGGTTGGCCTCTTCCCGAAGTTCTCCATGTTGCGAACAGGGTGCAACGTGGCAGGTTATCATTCATGCCAGTACCCATACAGTTGATGAATAATGTGGCAAAGAGGTTTGCCACATGGGGGCCTTCTTCGGGTACCGGTTGTAGTGATGGTTGGAGCCAATACCACCACTTTAAAGAGTCCACTGGTTGTGGGCTGAGTACAGGCTCCTCCAACCCCTTGATGCGACAACAGGACTTTTCCGGCGATAGGCCTTCTTCCAGGATCTCCTCAGGCTCAGCCTCTTGGTGAGGCATGCTTATTGGGTTCTGGCTGAATACTTGCGTGCTATGCCCTGGGACACAAAAAGGGTGCAAAAATGTGCCCTCTTTGCTCTCAGGTTCTGCCACTTGAGCCTGTTCCCCTTCTTGGCCCATCTCCTGATGGAAACTGCAAGCAACCATATTATTCATCGCTTGGGCGGTGCTTGCATATTCCCATTGTTGGCCTTGGATGAGATCTGCCTCTCGAGCTCCACACAGCTGCATTCGAGGTCTCTGCACAGTATGAGGGATCTGCCATGGTGAATACTGCACATGATGGATCGAGAGAAAGTGATGGAGTTTCTCCCCACTGCCACTTTCCTGATAGGAGCAGAAGCTGCTCTGCTTGTACTGCTTCCTCAAATATTTGAGGGAATCTATGTTCACCTGATTGCAGCAAGAGGAGGCTTATGTCCGGGTGGAAAGCCCGAACATAGAAGAGGTGGGCCTGGGCGGGTGTCGGTTGGATCTCCCCTGGAATTCTCTTCCAACTTCTGCAAAATCGAACATTGAAGTCTGTGATGCTCTCCAGAGGTGCTCTCGTGATGGTGGAGAGGTGCATCAATAGCTGGAAGGGATCCTGAGAGCCGTCAAATGTGTTGATGAGTGCTCCCGCTAGGTCATCCCATGAGCAGATGCTCTTACGCCCGAGCAGTTTGTACCACTGCAGCGCCCTTCCTTCCAGAGACAGGACCAAAAGTCTGATCATGACATCTTCGTGGGTTATGCCATGGAGGGTCGCTAGAGCAACAACATCTTCAAGGTGCTCTCGGGCCATTCCCTTGGTGCCATTGTATTTTGTCAAGGTTTTCAGGGCACTTTTGGGAATCTCGTGCCAACTTTGGAGATTCAGAGGGCCAGGATCATCCCAGCTGGGATAGCATACCCTTGCCATTATAGCAGTGGTCTGCAGAGATCACGGTTCTCGCCACTAAGTCGGAGTCGCCAGGTGAACATTCTTTTCTCCGCTTGTGAGGTCAAGGCTGCTCACCAAACCTTGATTCCTCCGGGGTGTCTTCTTTCAGCTTTAAAAGGCGTCTACGATCAAGAAATCTGGATCTTCAGCTCAGTCAGAGTCGCCAGGTGATTTTGCCAGATGAAGGCAAGCCAGAGATTCACCAAACTCGGGCTTCCTTAAAATATGGAGACTATTCGTCCCACCGGGCGTGCCAGAAACTGTTGGTCACAAATCTGCCACAGGAAAGGATTTTGGTATGTATACGTGCCCTAGACCTGGACCAACATTGAAAGGCCGGAGGGAAGAGATGCCCTCCGTGCCAATCTCCGGAGAAAGGCCGGCTCCTTTACTAAACTACTTGGGGTTTTAAGCTAAGAGTGCAGGAAAGAGATAAAAAGAGTAAGGGTGCAAGAAAGAGATAAAAAGAGTGAGGGAAGAAATGTAAATGGCTATTTTAAAGGGGAAGAACCAGCAACACGATCACTAACTAATACCTTGAAGTAGCAACAATAAATACAAAGAATAAAACATAAATGAACACCACGCTAGCTTCCCTATGTATCCTCTGGAAGAGTTCCAGGATTCACCTACTTTCCTACGCCTAAATCCAGATTTCAGAATTACAGCAATTAGGAAAAGAGATGAATTTAGCAGAAACAACTAACCACAGGCAGCATACAAGGAAACTAACACAACATTTTCTCCCCTATGTATCCTCCAGGAGAATTCCAAGGTTCAGTCCCCAATCACACACCTAAATCCAGGATGCAGAATTACAGTATGCAAATGAAGAAATGGAATAACAAAAATAATCACAGAAGGCAGCATACAAGAGAGAAATTGAGCCCAAAGTCTTTAATATCAATTGCAAAAATCAAGTTACAGCAACTTTCTAGCAAAAGTTCCCCCCCTTTTTCATTACAATGCGTGGGTTTTTATAGAGGACCCGACCCTCTGAGCCATTAATGCACTGGGTTTGCAAGTACGCCCCTGGCAGCCGAGAAATCTACGCTCGCCTTCCTATGGGAATGAAATTTCACATCCATTTCTATAATTAGTTACCATGGCCGCGTTAGTCGGAGAAACCTGCATTTATGAGCCGTTGACCTGTCCTGGGTTGCTCCGGGGTGAGGTGCTCGAGTGGCTTCGCAAGTTGCCCTGGCTCTCCTCTGCAACTGATAACTCATATCCTATTACCCCAAATGGGCGTCGGGTCTTTCGGGCAAGAAAAAATGCATTAATGTGCCGCACAAATGCCTTGGACAAATACCCGGCCTTGGAACGTGTGCCCCTTGGGAGTAGTGTCGTTGTCAGGAGCGACCTTGGGGGAGCTTCGCTGAATTTGCACCCGAAGTAGCAGCCTCGCAATGCAATCGGGCCGAAGTGGAGGTCAGGAGGATGGACGAAATCCCCTAAGTCAAAATGGCCTCATGAGAGGGTGGTTCGCTGAAATCTAGCCCTGGAAACAACTTCGCTAGAAAATCTAGCAGAAGCGGGCATTTAATTTAATTTTAGCCAAAGTGGCCAACTTTGTTGTAGGGAATGAGGCGACCCAACTCCCTGTTTTGCTGCTTCGCTGGAAAATGGGTGCTTCGCTGAAGAAGGGGGCCGAAGTGATACTTCGGAGAAGCTTTGGCCGAAGCTCCCCCTCTGCCTTAGAAATTTTACCAAGCTCAAAGTGAGCTTTCTGCCTATTTTCTTCGACGAAGCTGCCTGTTAACCCTTCTTTGAACGAAGTTGTCCCTTTCTGCCCTCTTCTGTTGTTGTCTCAACGTCTAAAAAACGCCTTTGTTGGAGTTCGCCCAAACAGGGTCCGAGGATGAAGTCCGTTGAACAAATGGCCCGAAACTAGGGTTTGGCAGGAGTGGAGGCCGAACTTGGAGGTAAACCTGCTTTAGTGTTTTTTGGGAGCATGTTAAAACCGAAGTTTGCTGCAGTCCGCCCCCGGAGCTGAGGTTCGCAGGTGATTCGGATGAATTTGAGCATTTCTGGCCGACATAAAGGGTTTTGGCCGACATAAAGCATTTTTGGCCGACGTTGGGATTCTGGCCGACGTTGGAATTCTGGCCGACATTGAAATTATGGCGACGTTGGAATTCCGACGTTGGAATTCTGGCCGACATTGGAATTCGTTCCTGGCCGACGTGGAGGTTCGCGGCCGACATTAGCTATTTTGGCCGACATGAACTTCGCGGCCGACTTGAGCTTCGGGGGCCGACATGGAGCTTCGAGGGCGAAGTGAACCTTTTGGCCGACGTGAGCTTTGCGGCCGACGTGAGCTTCGAGGCCGACATGGAGCTTCGCTGGTGAAGTGAAGATTTCTGACCGACTTAGACATTTTGGCCGACGTTGAACATTGTGGCCGACATTGCACTTCGAGGCCGACATTGCACTTCGGGGCTGACATGGAGGTTTGCGGCCGACTTAGGCAATTTTGGCCGACATTGAGCTTTGCGGCCGACATGAGCACTTTGGGGCGACATGAGGTTCGCGGCCGACATTGCACTTCGGGGCCGACATGGAGCTTCGCTGGCGAAGTGAACCTTTTGGCCGACGTTTAACTTTTTGGCCGACGTGAGCTTCGCTGAAGTGGAGGCCCGAAGTGGCAGTTCGGCCAAATTCTGGGCGAAGTGCCCCTCTTGCCTTAAATATTTTTTTGCCAACTGGATGGAGGTTCGCCAAAACTGTGGCCGAAGTGGGTGCTTCGCTAGGCTCAAGCCCGAAGTGGCAACTTCGGCAGCATTCTAGGCGAAGTGCCCCTCATGCCTTAGAATTTTTTTCAAGCCCGAAGTGGACTTTTGCTGGATTTGCTTCCGGGGCCATAACTTTTGATCCGCTGACCCGATCACCTATTGTAATATATCGCCGGAAAGCTTGCGAAAAGATCTGCAATAATGAGACATCAAAAGATCAATTCGTCCACTTTATCATCCTCTTTTAGGGCCCGCGAAAATGCCAACACCTCTGCATGCGATTTGCCGATTTAAAGCTCCATACTTAGGCAAAATTTTGTGAAAAAATTTAATGTGGCAAAAATGCCAACATGAAGGTTACTCACTTTCCTGTGATCTTAGGGGTCTGAGTGGGGTGGAAGGGATGGAGGCATCATGTAGGTTGAACAAAGTAATAGTTCACTAGATTCATTTGAGTTTGAGCTAGTTGGACCTTTAGATTTTGCAAGCCTTAAGTGACTTTTTAATTCTCTTGTAAATCTCACCTTGTAGTAGGGGATGGGAAGGAGAAGGAATTCTTTGGAATTGATTTTGCTTTGGTTATTGCCCTTGAATTAGAAAAAAAAAATCTTGATCTTTTCTTGAAAGGTTTGTTGTGGTAGGATTTTCCTTAAGCATTTTATCTATGGAGATAGGAATGAAAACCTTAGTTTGAACTCCTTTCATTATTTAAATTTAAACTGATTATTGCTTCACCTACGAAAAAGTTATATGATGAATGATGAATGAGATCATAATAGAGGGATGGAAGGAAATAATCAATAGTTGGTTAGTTGATTTGTTGTCTTAACTTTGATCCTAAGGGAATAAATAAATTTATAAGAAAACTTTTTATTTATATATTATATTATTTTATCACAATAATTTGATATAAAAATATTTTGAAATATTTTTTCTAAGATAATTAAACATATTAATTCCCTTCAACAAATAGTAATTCTCAAAAAATAACTTATTTCCTAAAATTATTTTAACTATTCATATTATGATAATCCCGTATCATCAGTTACAATACATGCGATTTCAAAATATAATAAACTATAAAGATACTTGTATATATAAGACTAAGCAATTTATTTCTATGACTCAATATATTATCTTTTGATCAATTATATATTATAATAATTTTACAACTATGTTATAAGTTATAATAAATTAAGGTATGTCTTTTTCAAAATATAATAAACTGCCGCCAGACAGTTGCCTTAGTGGCTAAGATGATGGTTGTTTTTTAAGTGGTCTTGTGTTCAAACCCCTTGAAGGTGGTTGTTGATGTAATTTGTAAACGTTCTCCTAAAAAAATATAATAAACTATCAAAATAATTATATTAATATAATCAAATAATTTATTCCTCTAACTTAATTAATATATAACCTTTGATCCAAATGTTAAGTTTTATTTTAATTTATTTTCATATTTGATGTGATTTCAATAAGATTGAAAAATTGTTTTCAAGAACTTCTGACAAATATCTCTACTGATGGATTAATTGACTACTAGCAATACCTCAATGGTGAGTGTACAATCAAAATTTAAAAACATTAATAACAAGCCCTTTATGGGTATTTGTGGAACTAAATATGAAGAATAATAGATCTGATTAAATATACAACACATTTTATGGGCTTAAAACAGTTGTCTTTCCTAACTTGTCTGCAAAATTTGAGAGGGGTAAAAACACATCAGCGTTTTATTTTTTATTGACCTTGTTTATTATTATCATCATCTTCCAACTCTACTCCCCATTCGTAAGGGAGATGGCAGGGAATTCCATCTGTCCTGCTTCAAACCTGCTTTGAGAAGCTGTTCTATTGCCCTTAGATTCTTCCCTGACTGGATTCGAATCTGACAACAATTATTTTTCTTTTATATGGACAAGGAACTTGTGGAGAGCTCAAGGTTAACATTCAAGGAAAACATTATATAGCCAAAAGAAAAACACAGAGGAAGAAACTAGTAACAGTAATAGATTGGATTTACTTATAATAGGGACTCTGACTGGACTCCTCACAGTGGAATAGATCAATCATCCATGGCTACTGTCTGCAAATTCACATTGCTGAGATAGCTATTGGACTTCTCACTTGGTGGATTCCATCATACCAAGTGTAAGATCCAAAGACATAATTCTGATTAAGAGGCTTTTTAAGGGTGAATTTGACTCTGAAAGTAAGTTTCTCTCCTGGATCCTGAAAAGACAACTGACTGGGATGGATATGTATGGATACACCTGGTGGTTTATCAATAGACACATTGTATTCACTCTTACCACCCACATTGGTGACAGTCCTCCAGATAGTTTCTGTCTTGTTCAAGTTTGCAATGGCAATTGATGGGTGGTTCAGTTGATTAGTGTTTGGAGGCTCTTTTGGGCAAGTGAAGGTAGTATTTAGTGCTTCGGAAACATTAATTCCACTGCTGCAAAGAAATAGAAGGTAATCCTCTAGTGTGGCATCATACACTAGGCCTGGATCTGATGCCTGATTGGGGTTCACTTGCCCTGATCCATAGCCAAAGGGTGTAGCTTGTTCGCCAGATGCATCTGTCATTGGAAGGTCCTCATTGTTTGTAACAATAGCTGCAGGGAACAATGAAAAGCCCAAAAGATGTTAGGTGGGGTAGTGGGTGAGTCAAGTACCAGTTTGAAATTTACTAAATGATTCCATGAATGAAATCCTCACCTGTGGTCATGAGAGCAGACTTGATAGCAGCAGGATTCCAATCTGGATGTATGGCCTTTATAAGAGCTGCTACTCCTGCTACATGAGGACAGGACATTGATGTCCCAGAGACTATATTGTAATTTACACGGCGCTCATCTGCTACAAGTTGGGTGGGTGAGGCTACTCCACTCCAAGCTGCTAGTATGTTAAGACCAGGTGCTGTAATATCTGGCTGCAAAAAGCAATGACAACGAATATCCAATTATTGATTCAGGTGAGTGAAAGACCTCTTCCTGGAAACAGGCGAATACTTGTTCATGTACATAAGACCAGCACTTTGGGTCAGTCCTACAAATTAAATATCTGTATAAAAGTCAACTCCAAGATGGCCTCCATAGAAAAACAAGTGGGACTTGGGCCATAAGATTGGAAAAGGAAAATAAACTTTAAAGCTCAATTCTGATTCTTCCCATGGGTTTCTCTTTCATTTTCACACAGTAATAATCTGCAAATAAGCTCTGCTTGGAGAAGGCTAAACCAAAATGAGCTTAAGTAAAATGATCCTGTTCAATCTTACTACACACAAGAGAATACATATCTTGCAGAGGGAAGCAGCTTAAGCTCCCAATGAAATTAAATTCCATATACAAAAACAAGATTAGAAGAGTGAGCGTTTCATTTAAATTAAAGCCAACACCAATGCATGTCTTACATTGTAGACAGATGAAATCTAATATGATATGGTTTAATATCAAAAGAAATTCCCATTTGGGCTTTTTTATGACAAACAGATAAATTACCCCCTGGATAGGTAGGTGTCACTTCCTTTACTATGTGTATAGAACCGAACTTCAACCATATGTAGCTAAAAAAAATAAACACTTTTTCATTTGGGTTTTCATCAAGGAGATCCAAGTTCAAACTCCAGTAAGAAGGGAGCAGGACCCCTCATAAAAACTTATGTAAACTTAAATTTTTTAGCTGTAAGCTTACTACAGTGGTAAAAGAAAAGTCCAAGGTTCAAACCAAGATCCCTTTGTATAAATTTATTGGAAAAAATAAAAATAAACACTTCCTCATGTCTCTCATGGGATATATCATGTTTTGGGCTTTTTGTTATGATTGAGCTGTTTACAGATGTTTTGGGCTTTCTGTCATGATTGAGCTGTTTACAGGTAAGCATTTGCAGCACTACGCTTAAGTGCTGAGTAGGGTGTTTACTACAAGAAGCTTTAGGCTCCAATTTCATGGACATGTAGGCCCACAAAATAAAATTTGAACTACCAAAACCATATATGAACCCCCAGTGAAAGGTCTTAATGCCAAAACATATTGATATCCATATGGGTTATTAGACCTTGTAGTTAATTGCCCCTACTAACCTGGTTTAGAAGTATAATGTATTTTAAAAGGTTTAGCATTTGCACTTAATTGCTCCTACAACTCATTCTATTTAGATCAGTGGTATTTTTTAGTGGAGTTTTTTGTACCGCTCAAGTTGTGTTTTGGAGCTCTACACCTGATGCTTCAAACTCGTGAATAAACCTTCAAAGTACAATAGATTTCCTGATTGCTTACCTAGAAATCAAAAGATTTTTACAGATACAAATTGAAGATGAACCCCATATCTACTTTTGTATGTCTCTAAACTCAAAACTCTGCACAAAACAATAACCTACAGTAGCGAACTGGAATCCAAATGGGGATTCTGTTTTAAACATATATGAGGAGGCTCAATCTAATCAACTCTGATTACATTCTGGAATCATAAGTGGCTGCCCAAAACTAAATTTGGGTTCTGCACCAAACTATAGCCTACAATCCTCAAATAGGATGGAATTTTTTTATTTTATTTTATTTTATTATCCCCAATAAAGCTCTTTGAGTTGTTACGGCACAGACATGCTACGCCACTCTGGTTAGATCATAAGGGGATATCATGTTCTGAAGTTGTGGGCTTCCAATTCAGTAAAGATGATATATTCTTGTTGAAAGCATATTTGGTCCTTGCCAGGTTCTACCCCTCCAGCTTGCAGATACTATTGAGCATGTGTATAGCTATGCCCACATCTAATTTAAAATGTTTTCCCATGTTTCTTCATGTCATGAGATTTTGAAAATATACACTGCATTTCTTGTAAGGCAGAATCACGATTCATACCTCTTGTGTATGTTGTAAGACATGAACCATAATTATTTTTTCTTTTTGTGTCTCTCTTATTATGACATCTAAATTCAAAGCCTAGCTATAAAGACTCCCACCAAGAGGGGATATGTAAAATTGTCGTAGTTAAGAGGATTGCACAAAATGAAAAGAGAAATCCAGGAAAAGTTGTTAATAAAGTTTGTTAAAACTTGATGATTGTTTGAAGATGGAAATGCTCACCTTGATAATATTTGGGTCAAGCACATTAGGGCCCCTAGAGGAGAAGGCAGCCATGACTGGAGCAGGCTTGGTTCCCACCACAGTCTTTGCTGTATCAATAAGGGCCACCGGATTGATGGTAGAATTGATGTATGCAAGAATAACTGCTGCATCATCAGAGCTCACTGCAGTACCTGGCAATATATTTGCATCCACTGAGATTTCTGAACCACTTGAAGGAAGATTGCCAAGAATGATTGCAGCTCCTCCTGCCCTTCTCACCTCCAGACCTTTCTCAACCCTGCCATTCGTTCCCCTCAGACAAAACACTATTTTCCCCCTCACTCTCTCTGGGTCCAGCGAACTTGGAAGACATTGCCTGCACTTGACAAAAGTGACTTAATGCATTAGAGACTACTACTATTCTGTTTTGGGGTTATGGATAACAAAGAACTTTGAAATGCAGTCAGTGCCCATAACATACCCAGCTGAGATATTGGACATTTCAATATTGGGAAGCATTGCATCACCAGAGTACACCAATGGGTAGAACTTGTCTTCTAGGATGCAAGGAGTGACAGTTTGGCCCTGCAGAAAAGAACACACTACTCTCAGAAATTCTGTTGGGCATAATATGATTAGTTCACCTCTCTAACTAGTTGAATTAATAAATATTATCAATATAATATTTTTAAAATGTTTTTGATTTTTTTTATGAAAGGTTATTTTAATTACAAAAATAAAAGTCCTTTATCCTAATAGCAGATAAAGAAAAACATATTGCAGGGATACCACTGCCATCAATAGCAAACTAAAAACATTCTGAAATGTTTTTAAAGAAGGGGGCCTGTGGCAGGCAGGTCCTTATCCATTTGAAATGGGTGGTTCCCCTACCCATAGTTCCTCACCCCAGCTCAGCTTGAAGCATGAGTAATTGGAAAAGAAGAACCCAGCCAAAAATATGCCAAAAATATGTTCATTGTTGCCTAAAGCCCCCAAACCATCATTAGTGACATGCGTAGAGTGCGGAGTGATCACAGACGTAGACGTAGAATGCTAAGAGGTGTATATATCGGGCTGTTGCAATGGGCGAGATATGCTTCGAAGAGGCTGACACCCTGCACGATCAGAACCTCGGAGTGATCACAGACGTAGAATGCTAAAAGGTGTATATATCAGACTGTTGCGAAGAGGCTGACACCGTGCACACGATCAAAACCTTGGAGTGATCACAGACGTAGAATGCTAAGAGGTGTATATATCAGACTATTGCAATGGACGGGAATCTGCTCCGAAAAGGCTGACACCGTACACGATCAAAACCTCGGCGTGAACATAATATAGCGTGAACAGAATCTAGCTGGTTGAGGAGGCGAACATCACGGGCCTCCCTAGTGAGAGCACAAGAAGTCTTAAAATTCTATCAATATAATACTTTTAAAAAATTTGAAGTCTTAATTAAGATTCTAAAATATTTGAAGTCTTAATTAAGATTTCAAATCACACGTTTAACTTTTAATGTGGTTTCAATTTAAAGACTTATATTTTATGTTGTTGGTTTTGGGAAGTAACATTTTTTCATTTTTAATAATTGAGAGTGTCAATGGTTTTTTTATATCACGGAAATCGGTAACATCCTTTCATTTTTAACAACTAGGATTGGGTAGGGGTTACATCTCCGAGGTTTCTGCCTTCGAAGTTAAATCATTAAAATTGCTTTAATAGTCCTTGCCTTTCCTCGATAAAGGTGCCCAGAATGAGGGGAATGAGGGAGACCCTCGGTGGCTCAGGGTTGGTATCGTCAAGTTCGTGCACTAAGTGGTTTCAAGTCAGATTACTACCTTTGCGGTCATTAGGCATGCCCCTAGGTTTCAACCTAGATCTCTTCCTAGTAAGTGCCTAAAGTCTTACCAATCCACGTAGCCCTTAGGGATTTTATGTTGTTGGTTTTAAATATTATAATTTTTGTTAGATATATTTTAATATCTAAAAATTTTAAAATTAAAGTTTAATATTATATTTTATTTAATAATATTAATATAATGATTATTTTTTCACTTTAAAGAAATTAAAATTAATTTAAAATAAATAAATATATATATATATATATATATATATATATATATAAAAATTATTAAACTATTATAACATTATTATATAATAATAGTATCAACTAAAAATTATATTTATTAAATTAATATTATTTTTAATATTGAGCATTGTAAGGAAGGGAACAAATGAGTAAATAAACTAGTCAATAAAAGAGTTTTAATAGAAGATAATGAAGTTAAATTATCTCTTCAATGTTTACAAGAAGTAGTAAGTTTACTAAAGCTAACAAGAACATATTCACTATCTAAATCAGATAATGATTAATATTTATGTTGTAATATTTGTTGTATTTTATAACATTAAGGTGTTTTCATATAAAAATATTTACTATGGTTTTTTGTTTTGTTTATTATAGCTTTTATAGTCCAAATTTGCTATAGCAGGCTATGATAGAGATGAAGGTTTGGTATTATTAAGGCTAAGAAAATGTAAGAAACATGATGTTGAATTTTGAAATATTTATATTTATAAAACTAATTGAAGATCAAAAAAAAGAAAACAAGAATTTAGGTTTATAATGAAAATAAATGTAGATATCTGACTATAACAACTTTTAGATAAGAATTATATTTTTTTTTGTAAATTTGAAAAAGTTATGATTTATCAAGAAGGAAAACCCTAATACAAAAAAAAAAAAAAAAAAAAAATTATTCTTAAAATTTTAGAATATATAATTAACATTTTAAAGGTTTTAAAAACTTTCAACGCTTGCTTTCTCTCTATATATATTAATTTATTTTTTATTTTTATTTTTTTTAATTTATATGGTGGAATGGTAGTCGTCACGAATCCAGGCAGGCTGTTTGACTTTTATGGCCGCCATAGTATCTTTCGGGCAGGCTGTTCGGATTTTATGTCCACCACAGTATTATGCCTTGTCCGCCACGGATGCCACGGATGCCGTCACACAAATTTTCGTGGCAGTCCACCCCAACCAAAGATGCCACAATCATTTACGTCCCTGAAAGCACCAAGAAAGAGACAAACGTTCAGTTCGACGAGGCCCGAGATTTGAACTTTGGACCTCTGCCCCCTACGAGATTTGGTCGGACCAATTGGTCTACACCTCGAACCTCTTGCTTACTCTATATTATAAATTAAAAAAATAAAATATATAATTAATATTTTAAAAATTTATTTAAAAATTAATTATAAAATATTTATAATATAATTAATTACATCATTTATAAGTTTATATTGATTGGTTTTTATATAGTTGAACAGTTTATTTTTTTTCAAGGAATTTACACAGGGTTTTACAAGGCATCTTGATCCCCTTATATTTAATGGGAGTTGAACTTTGGGCATCTTAAAGAGAGGCCAAAACCCTTACCACTAATAAACTTGCAGCTATAATTAAACACTTTATTATTAATTGAAAAAAATAAAATTAAACTTTTATATTTTATACTCATAATATAATATAATATAATATTTTTAAGAAGTAAAAATAAATTCCATCCTAAGAATATGTCACTATAACTCTCTCATCCTATTATCTTTGTGGAAAGGGTGAAACCCATCACTATAACTCAGTAAGATTTTTACCCATACCTCCACCTCGGTATAAACGAGAAAATAAAATACATTTAAAGCATTAAGAAATGAAAATTATAAAACATAAGATGAGAAAGAGAGAATACGGTGAGATTGGAGCCGTCGCCGAGCACAACCGGCGACGGGAAATCGCGATCGACGCTGCTGGCGCCGACGGTGACGATCCACGGCGCGAGGTTGGACGTCGTGCCGGGCTCGGGTCCGTCGTTGCCAGCGCTGCAGGCCACCACGACCCCATGTTTTACAGCGTGGAGGCTTCCCAGAGTGATTGCATCCACCGTGTACCCTTCCAGCGGGACGTTGCCCCCGATCGATATGCTCAGCACGTGGACGCCGTCGTGCAGCGCGTCGTCGACCGCCGCCAGAATGTCCGCGTCCGTACACGTAGTCTCTTCCGTGGGGTCCTCTTGGCTCAACCGCCAGCACACCTTGTACATTGCAAGCCTGGCCATCGGTGCGCCGCCGGCCGCCCTGCCGGCCGCGAACCCGCCCAGGGCGGAGGCGTTGGCGACCTCTCGCCCCGCCGCCGTGGCCGCCGTGTGGGTCCCATGCCCGCTCTTGTCCCGTGCTGACCTGTAATCTCCGGTGGCTGTCACGTTCAGTGGACCGTTATCCGCCTCGTACCCCTTCAAATAATACCTCGCTCCTATCAACTTTCTGATTTTTGACACAAACAAATCCATCCTTAGCAACTAATACTAAAATAATATTATAACTATAGCACATTCTAAAAAGTATTTTGTTTAAAAATAAAATTGAAGCATGAGAAACAGTGCTACCTGTGGTTAAGCAAGGGATTACCAAGGTGGTAAGTTAATATTTTAAAATAGTAGAATCGTAGTTATAAGGTTTTATTTATATGGATTTATTTTTTATATTAGGTAAATATGAAATTACATTCTTTAGATGTTTTTTTTTTTTTCAAAATTTTAATAGTGATTTAACAGTCACTTCACCTAGCTATTTTTAGAATGCTAAGTTTTATCTTGAGATACCTTTTCAAAATTTCAATAATATAATGACTTTTAGATCATTCATACATCATAACTAGCTATCTCTATCATTCTAAATGTTATTTTATACACTTTTTTAATTATGAAACAGTATCCTTTAAATCAATAACCAATAACGTGTGAGTTTTTTTTTTAAGTTGCTTTATTTGTGTTTGTTTTAATTAAAATGTATTGATGCACAGATAGAGATTTGGACCAGTTACATTGCATTGCCCTCATTGAATTTATGTACTAAGCATGCATCAATTTAAAGTACCTCAACCTTTAAACTACTTTCCTATTCAATTTATTTAAATATTATTCATTTGATAGACATTTATCCAAATTTTAGTTATGAATATATGATGTACAATTATACTCATTAAATTTGGATCTTTTTGCCTTTTATTCAAAGTTATAAACTCTTATCTTTAAACCCCTTCTACTGAAAACTAAAATATTTTTTATTTTATTTTATTAAAAGAAAAGTATATATAGTTATGTTAGAATATTTTGGTAAAAGATAGTTGATTGGTAAAGGTTTTTGATTTTTGTTGTAGATTAAAAAAATAACTTTTTATATTTCTATTATTAAAATATCTTTTTTTGTATATATATAATAAAACTAAAAATAATTTAATTTTGGACTCTTCACAAAGGTTCAAACGGATGGGTATGGGAGTGCTTTCAAAATAAGACAGGATCATTCTACTTGTAAGAATTGATTTAATTTTGGTTTGACACTGAACTTAGCTTTATATTCTGTTTCAATGTTACGTTACCATAGACGGGACATTTTGCATTGACATTGAATGCCAAATATAATGGATAATAATGCATCTTGAAAATGAAGGCATTCCAAGCATCCAAAGAGATTGCTTTTCACACTAATATTATATATATAATTATTATTATATTTTCATAAAGTTACAAAATAAATTTATATTAAAATAAATTTGTTTATAAGTTGAATGATATTAGAATAAAATTGTATTTTTTTTTCTTTTCTTTTCTTCTTTTACTTTTTAAAATAATTTACTTTTAATTATTTGAGATTTTAGTTTAAGTGTCTGTCACACTAGAGACCCATTACCATCCAAAGGGAAATGTTTCATTTTATTTGGGTTCACTTGTCACAAATATTTACTAGTTAAAACTTTATAGAATAAAGAAGTAGGCTAAGAGATCCACCTCTAGTAAAGCTTTCCATCCAAAGCTTTATTATTTAGCTTCGATCTCCTCAGGCCTAAGTCTTCCTTCGTCTTACGCTAGATTACTTTCTCCCAACCTACTAACACTCGTTTCCTCTCTTCTTTTGCTCCTTTCCATACAAGTTTTCTGACCATCTTGTCCTACTCTTTCCGTATGGTATGAAGGGCAACAATGATAGAAATATCTGTAGATTGACATGGCTTGGATGATTGCCTAAAACAATATTAACCTTACCCCCAAAGGTTAACCATTTGTGAGACCAATGGTTAATTATTTCTTTGATACAGTCTAAAAAATTCCTATAGAAAACTAACTTTAAAATGTAGAGGAACCCCTAAATAGACCACTTGGAGAAAATTTTTCATGAATCCTAAGATCTTTATAATTTTATTTGGAAGCCTTCAGTCAAGATTGAAGAAGACCACTTTGTATTTTTGATGACTTGATTTGTGGCCCTACGATAAACATTAAGAGTGTCTTGATCATTCTTGCTTTCTTAAGGTTGGCCACTTCCATAAATCCTGTGTCATCCACAAACTATAGGTGAGTCAAAACCTCCTCACCCACCTTGATACCTATGAGAAAACCCTATTGTCTTCTCCTCAAGATAAGTTTACCCAAACCTTGAGCCAACATGAGAAAAATATAAAGGGAATAAAGATCTTTTTGACGAAGGCCTTTGGTGGCTCCAAACGATTACAAGGGAAGGCCATTGATTAACATTGGGTATGTCGAAGTAGAGACACAACTTATGACCCACTCTATCCAATCCTAAGAGAAGCCAAAGGCCACCATCATCCTTGACAAGAAGCTCCACTGTGCCCTATCATAAGCCTTTGACATATTCGATTTTATGAACATTCCTCTATTATTAGATTTTTGCATTGAGTGGATTGCCTTATAAGCTAGAACCACACCATCCAAGATCTATTTGCCCTCTATAAAACCCCATTGTTCCAAGGATATAATTCTATGTAGGAGAGGTTTTAGTCTCTCAATAATTACCTTCGTGATTATTTTGTATATGACATTACATAAGATGATAGGTCTATAATAAGAAATATGCACCCTCTCCTCCCCTTTTGGAATTAAGGCAATGAATGTATGATTTAATTCTTTAATTTTTTTTTACTACCCATGAACTCCTATATGATAGCCATTACATCCTCCTCCAACCTATCTTAGAAGGTCTAAAAAACTCGATTGGGAAGCCATCTAGACCTGGCATTTTTTCCATACTCATTCCAAAGACTACCTCTTTCAGCTCCTCTCTATAAATGGGTTTAAGTAGGGATTAGTTTTGTTCTTCAGAGATGATAGAGGGAATAAAAACAAGAAATTTTGAGACTCTTCATCTTGCACTAGATCCTCATTAAATAATTTAGAAAAATAATCCATTGAATTGGAATGCATACTTGTTGGAATATATTACATCATTCGGTTCTTTACTAGTGTACCTTCATGGGTACATAGTTAGATTAGGATTAGCTTAGGGGTTAAATGTTTTATTATGTAATTTAATAAATGCACAAGTGTTAGAATGTGAAATGATGTAAATGTGCATGTAGTCCACATGTACATGAGTCTTAGGGTTGAGTGAGAGGCAAGTAATCTATATTTCTATATAAAGGCATCATTGTGAGTGTTTGAGAGAGCAAGTGAGAGAGTTGAGTAGTGCATAGGTGAGAGTAGTAGTAGTCACAATGTAGCTCCATTTTGATATCATAGAGGATTCGCAAACTCCATGATAGGAACATTATAATTTTCGTGAGCTTTCATATATGAGCATTTCTAGAGCATTGTATCAATTCTTCTATCATATTTTCATGCATGTTAAATTTCCTTTATCATAGTTATAATATTGCATGCTTATTTTTATACTTGTGATTACATTTATTTTAAGTTTGAGGCTCCAAAAGCTAACAATATTTAGGATCATATCAAAGAAGAGTGTGTTCTCATCCTAAGAAGATTTCATCTTGTTCATCTATCTCCTATCACAAACAACTCGATAAAAAATTGTAGTTCTTCTATGTCCTTCTAGTAACAAAGTGGTTCTTACTCTCTATTTCTAATAGATCTCCTCTTGTTTGTCAGTTTCCTCTATCACTTTATGCAACTCATCATACTCTTATTTGAGTTACTCTGTAATTATTCCCTCCTTGAAGAGTTTTTGAACCTCATCCCATCTAGCCACAAATGGATTTCTTTGGGCTTGAAAGTTTGACTTGTTGGACCACATCCACTGTTTCAACTGATCCTTGACATAGTGAAGCTGTCTGGAAGCTAAACATTATTGTCCCATATTTTGGGTGTCCCTCTTCCCACCATTACAAGATTGTTTTTGAATATCCTCCTTTTGTAACTAGAAGTTTTCAATGTTACCTTGTCCTAATCTCCTCTCCAACAGAATAGGAAAGTGATCTAAGACTAGACCCTCCAAAATCTTAAATTTTAGATTCCATTTCACAAATACCTTCTCGAAAACTAAAAAATAATCTAGCTTCACCTTCATGTTGTGTGGCTCCCTCCTCCTGTTAGTATAAGTATACCTCATTCCAAGGAATTTAATATCCACCAAGTGTAATACATAGACCTGGGTAATCATGAGCTGATCATTGTGTCCAAAACTAGAGTTCCTCCTTAATCTCTAGATGATAGTTTAACATTGAAATCCCAAAAAACAATCCACTCTAGTTCCTCTCTCAAGACTCTCATATTATGACTGTCATAGTTTAGATTCCATTTCACAAATACCTCCTTAGAAACAAAAAAATATAACTTCACCTTCATGCTATATGGCTCCCCTCCTATTGTTAGTCCAAGTATAGCTAGTTTCAGGGCATTTAATATCCACCAAGTGTAATGCATGGAATCAAAAAATCATAAGCTAATATCTGAGTCCAAAACTGGAGTTTCTTTTTCTTAATATATAGATGATAGTTTACCATTAAAATCCCCAAAAAATATCCACTCTAGCTCCTCCCTCAATAATATCATATTATGCATTACTTTCCTTTAATGAATTTATCCATCTAGGTTTTCATCCCCAACTAAAACCTACTCAACTATCACATTGTTCCTAAAATTGGATGTGAGGACACCCCTCCATGCTATATGCTTTATTGCCATCCATTCAATATATTTCAAAAAGGTAACTATCTCCCCTAAGGTCCCTTGGGCAACCACTTTCATATGACTAGCACCCCTCCAAATTCTATTTATTATTTTATATATGACATCTAGTGACATTTTCATACAACAAATTGATAGGTTTTGTTGTTTAAACCCATAATATTCCATGATTGTATAGTCATTGGTTACCTTGAGACCAATAAGAGCCTATTATTGTCACTGATCCCTCAATGACCAATTTGTCTCCTTGAGATGCTATCAATTCCTTGTTTAATTTTCTATCCACTCTTTGAGAGTTTTTATTCTTTGATATCTTCTCCACTTGGATGATCCCTAGAGTTGAATTTTTTTATTCTATTTTTGCAACACCCATGATGACATACTTTACTATTGATTGCTCTTTGTTATGCACTATCAATACCCCTACCATATTTGGCTATGGTAACTCACTACACTCTATTACTTTCTCTAGGATAAGAGCTAAAAGAAGGGCCTAAACATAAGTGATACTATTTTTATTATTCCCATCCACTCCTTTCATAAGTTTTTCTTCTTTCTACTCCACCGACATCTTGAAGATATCATACCTATTTGAGGGCTTGAGTTGGGTTTTCTCCTTGCCATATTTTTTCTTCTATCTCCTTCTTTTGGGATGTTCAAAACCATCTCCCTTTCCTTATCCTCCCTAAGAAGTGTTGGCTACTCCTTTAGTGACTATAGACTTACTCTCCTTAGGAGGATCCAATGTTCCCATAGGGGATTCCATTATGTGATTATAGTATTTGGATAGGACTAGGCCAAATGCCCATATTTGTGGAAAACTCTACACCTGATGGGAAGTGCTTCATAATCAAGTTGCTAAATCCAACATAGTCCTGCAAGTTTGAGTTTCCTCTTTGTCAGAAGAGGCTGGAAGAGATATTTTTCAACACATAATCTAGCATAAACAACTATGTTTCTTTTCATTGTGTATCTAGAGACATCCAAATACCTTCCAAGAAAGTTAACTATTGTTTCCAATACCTGCTTACTCTAGAACTCCATTGGGAGTGCATACAATCAGATCCAAATTGGGATAACAATAGGTTCAATTCAAGGATCAAATCCCACTCTCTAAGGTTGAAAAAATAATCCTATCAGGCCATGGTTCCTCTTTTTTGATAAAATCCATTATTTTTGTGACTAGCGAGAAAAAGCTAACATTAAAATATCCATTACTAATAAACAACAAGGAATATTCACCAAGAGGCTCTTAATTCTACCAAATCCATGAATATAAGAAGTTCAAGGTAGGATGAATACCCATGAATTTGTAGATCAAGTCATGATTGACTTCATATATTGTTAGATAAGTTTAAACCTAAGTCTCCTTTGTAGACATCGATGCGATGATTTATTTAAACCTTTATATATTTAAATTAAAAAATCAAAATTTATTAAAATATAAAAATTGGCGATTAATATGGTATAATTTATTTGTGTAAATTATGATATATATAAATTAATAAAATTTGAACAATTAGATATAAAATCATAAATTCAATATCATAACTGTCTATGATGATATGTACAAATGATCTATAAGTCTCATTTAAGCCAACATGTCTATGATTTTTTTTAATTAATTGGTTATATGGGATTGGAACGGGTTCCAAGTGTATTATATCATAACTAGATGATGGTATTACAAAAATTTAGATATTATCCATGTATTGCTTGACAAGATTTTAACATGGGTCAAATGATTGTATGGCTAGAAAGTCATAGAATGTTTTTATCTCTTGGGATAACCTAACCAAAAGGGATTTTCATAACTCCTCACAATGTGTTCTATGTAAAAAGGAGGAGAATATAGACCATATCTTGAGACAATATTCAATAGTTTGGGAACTATGACAATAAATTCTTAATATGTTTGATAAATGCATGGCGATGAATAGGAGAATTGAAGAGTGTTAAACCAATGGTAAAACACTTTCAAAAGTGAGGTGTTTCATACAATTTAAAATACATCAAGAGATACAATACTTTGGATTGTATGTCTAGAAAGAATAAAAAATATTTAAAATAAAGGAAAACAATTTAAAGATAATAAAAAGGAACATTTATTTAGCCATAGAGGAGTCTAAACCAACCCTATCAACTCATCCAATCCTTAATCTTAAAGAGATAACCTTGATAGATGGAGTTAAGTCATCAAATGGAATTATGATGTTGGGTACATTGAAAGATACAATTATTTGGACTGTATGTCTAGCAAGGAATAGAAAAATACTTATAGGAAAGAAAAAAAGTTAAAGGTAATAAAAAGGAAGATTTGTTTAGCCAAAGAGGAGTCTAAAACAACCCTATCAACTCACTCAATCCTAATCTCAAAGTAGATAACCTTGGTAGATGGAGTCAAGTCATCAAATGAAATTATGATGTTGGGTACAAGAGAAGTAACAAGAAGACAAACAATAACAAAGCATCTAAAGAAATCTAGAAGGAGAAAAAATAATTAGAAAAAATAGAGGTGAGATTTTGTCACATTATATTTTCAGTTTGGATTTAAGATAAATAATGAAGTTGAAGCTTGGGTGGCTATGGAAGCATTAAAAATATTTAGGCAAATGAAGTGGAATAAAGTATGAATGGAAGGTGATTCACTAATAGTAAAAAATGCAAATTTGAGAAAAGTAAAGGCTTTATGGAAGAGATCACTATGGAAATACAAGACCTTGCTACAAAGTATTATAATACTCTAATTACATTGCTATCATATTAATTAAAAGAAATATCGCTATCATGTTAATTAAACCATATGCAACTTGCCTTTTTATCAAATATATTCTTCATTTACCTTTCTATAAAAAATATTCACCATCTTCAACAAGTTGCTAAGCTTGTACAATTAACTCATTTTTATTATTTTTAAAAGATGAAATCTCACACATCTACGAGCCTTCCGAAATATAAAATTTTCAAAGATAAATATCAACACTACAAATGGCTAAAATATCTATTACCCAGTTTTAGTATATATAAATATGATGTCTATCACAATCTATCGGTTCTCTAATACCTATTTTTTAGGGAACTTATTCATATTCCTAATATTCCAAGATATCATTTTTATCATCACTTTTTTTTTATTGGTGAGCTTAACCCCCACTTTTTGTTAACACTTGTGATATTTATTTTTGTTTTCCTATATTAATATCCCTCTTCTTAGGTCTTCCTCTTTCTTTTCATTCCACCAACACTTCCATTTTTATTAATATCTTTGATTTTTTCTTATTGTTCACAATGAGATATATCATATATGGGTTTGTATTGCTTCGAAGGAATTAAAGTGTAAGGGATGACCTTAAACACACTTTCTTCTTTATGTTTCCATGGAAACCTTATCCTAAAGTACAAGGGATAACCTTTACACTACTTTCACTTTTATTATCAAGAGAGGATTTTATACTACTTGAGGAAAAAGAAGATGACTTGGAATAAAATTGATCTCTTTTACCTCTCTTGTTTTAAAATTTTCTTCCACATCTTTGTTTGGACCTTAATCCTTCTAAATTTGAACTTATGCATTGTACTTTCTCATCTCTTGTACCCTTCTTTATTTCTTTTAACAATTGATCCAAGTGAACTATGGTGGATTTCACCATTTGATGTTATAAATAGGCTTTCTTTTCCTCTTCTTTTGGAGTGGAATATCCTTGATTTAATCTGGATTCTACTATAGAATGATTTCCTTGCTTCATCTTAAAGTTTATCTTATGATAAATTTTTAACACTTTTTCTTTATAGTTTTATTTTGCAATCTCTTACCATGTGTCAAGTTTTATAGTAATTTTGACATCATAATGCAATGTTTTCATAAACTACTTGTTGATCCTATTTTATTGATTCAGATTTAATCTGAGTGGACTATAACAAATATTTTTAAATACCCATAGCAATACATATCCAGGTTTATATTACATGCTTTCACTCCTTGGCAGTTGACACCTCCTTGATGAACTCCCATTGGGTATTATCAATATTCTTCAAAACATCCTTATTGATAAGTTTGAAATGGAAGTCCAAAAATCCTAAACCACATTAGACACTTTTTAATAGTTTCTAGCTCAACAATATTTTTTTAATCTACGGTCTAAAATAAAGGGAAGCTCTTCCCTAAACCATGGGCCACCACCCATCATTTTATCCTTGATTTCTTAATTGGAAAAGATGATGAGGAAAAAACCTTTAGAAAGAAAAGTCATGAAGTACTTTCCATGTGATCCAATTTTGAATCTCTAAAAACCTTGACCAATATCCATAGAAATTACATATTAAGCCTCTAATTTTGAACTATTATATCACACTCAATCATTCCATACTTGATAATCACTTTTGGTGTAGCATCTGGTCCTTGGATCTCGACTCATACTTGCTTTCGACTCACACTTGCTCAATTTCACCCATGAAATTTGAATCTTGGTTTAGGGTGTGAAATTCTTGACTCAAACCAATTTATCTAAACCTCACAGACACATTACTTTCCTTTTTAAAGCAAGTACATATAACCATTTTCTATCTATATTATTGTTTATAATTATCTCATAGCCATGCCATTGTTATATGTTGACAAGCAATTTTTTAGGTACTAGCTACAAACATGAAACTTGTTTTAAAGTCAACATATCTTCTTCTTGATTGATTACCTTTATTTTTTTAGAAATTTATTTTTGAAATCAATTTTTTTCTATTTAGCTAATTATATTTTAAAACTTTCTTTTTATCAAGTCTTGATTTTTTAATAAATATTTAGACAAATTAATTTTATCAATTTTTTATTGTTATCCATTTCATGCCATCTTGGTATTGAATTTTATCTTGAGTTGCATGTATCATTTGATGTCATAAGACTTTATGTCCATATGTTTTATTTCATTAGGTATATCAAAAAACTGACATAATGCTTCTCCTTATAAAACAAATATTTTTGTTGATGTTAACATGACATTTTGATTTTTTTTTTTAAATTTAATATTATTTTGATGAGCTAGGACCCTAAATATGATAAGTATACCAACTGGAAACATTAAAAAATATTTAATATTCTTTTGATGAGCTAGGACCCTAAATATGGTAAGTATGCCAATTAGAAACATAAAATTTGTAATGGAATGGAAATATATAATGGAAAAAGAAGAGAATTAGATTTATTAGATTCAAATTAAAGGAGAAAAAAAACATAGTAACTATTCCTATTCTAATTCTACATTGAAATATTTTGTATAAATTAAAGAGAGAAGAAAAGGTGATGCAGAAGCTTTAAAAGGGAGTATGATGTGGTAGTTTCTTTTGTCTTTTTTTAGGAACCGTTTGTCTTTAAAAAAAAAAAGGTAAATAACAGAAGTTTCGGGAAGAATATAGAAATATAGAGAAAAACAAAAAGAAACTTCTAGAGGAAGTAATATATATATATATATATATATATATATATATATATATATATATATATATATATATATATATATATATATGAGATAGAGTAGCATAGGAAGGGATATAGAAGACCATCGAAGCCTATAGTGAGAGAGGGGAATGCATGAAGAATACAAAATTGTATGTTGTATGATGCCTTTGAGTTAATACAAAAATACTAATATTTTTTGTGCCTTGTTTGTATGTTGTGTACTCTGTGTGATTGAAAACAAAGTTTAAACACTTTGTTTTGTTTTTCATAGCCTGTGATTGCATCAATTTGGTATCAGAGTGGGTTAGATCTTGCAGAGAGAAATTGTAACCAATAGACTTGGGTGAAAAATACCAAGGTGAGGGTAGTGAGAGAAATTGATTGGGTAAGTGGCAAAAAAGATACTTATGGGTGAAGTTGAAAGGAGAAGAAACATTGCAGCAGTATGGCGTAGAGTGGAAGAGTCATAAGTGTACTAGAAAGAGAAGAATTGAATGAAATGGTGAGGGATTTCACATCTAGATTAGATTCTATTGAGGCAACATAACGTAGAGGAACACCTGTTATAGAGGAAAGTGATGAGGAACCAAAATTTGAGGAAGTCCAAGGAGAGCAATTAGATAATGATAGTGAAAGATTAATTCAGGACAGCAAAAATTAGAGGTAAACCTCGATTTGAGGTCCCTAGCTATGAAGGAAGTCTTGATCCTAATAAATTAATTGACTGGATTAGCAAAATGGATAGATATTTTGACTTGAAATTGGTAGAAGATAACAAAAAGGTAAAATATGCAAGTTCAAGGTTGAAAGGTCATGCGTTATTGTGGTGGAATAGCATTTAGGCTGAGAGACAAAGGAAAGGAAAGGAGAAAATTAAAAATTGGGATAGGATGAAAGCCAAGTTCATGCATGCTGATTACCAGGTGGATCTATTTCGAAAACTACAAAGTTTGAGGTAAAATGAGATGAGTGTCAAATATTACATGAAGGAGTTTTATAAATTATCCATAAGAGCTAGTCATGATGACTCAAAACCAAAAAAAGTGGCTAGGTACATTAATGGATTGCGGTATAACATTCAGGATGAAATCAACTTAATGGACATTAAGTCCATAGAAATTACATACCAGTATGCATTGAAGGCAAAGGAGAAATTAGCGAGGAAAATTTAGAGTAGCTCTAGAGGAAGAGGTCAATTAATGAGAGCAAGAGCTCAAGGAGGAGACAACTGGAGATCCCAACTAAGAGAGGAAGTCAACAATAAAAAATTTTAGGCAAGGGATGAAGGAACCAACCATGCACATTATCAAGATACCGGTACAAGATATGAATATTCAGCTAGAGGAAGAGAGTCTTATAATAGATGATATTATCACAGAGGACAAGGTGGAAGCTTTAGAGGAAAATGTTTTAGATGCAATCGGTTTGTTGGGCATAGGTCATTTGAGTGTCCTGAAAATGTATTTATAGTCAAAGAGCACCTGAGGGCAAGGCTTATATTGCATATGAGGATAAGCATGAAGGTAGGTCACAGTGTACATCACCAGAGCACGGAGAATCATTATTCATAAGGCAAATTTTAAGGAAACCACCAGCAGAAAATAAAGCTAAGACTTCACAAAGGAGAAATTTATTCCGAACTATATGCAAGACAAGGAAAATGTTACAAAGTGATCGTGAACAGTGGGAGTATGGATAATCTTGTGTTCAAGGAGATGGTAACCAAGCTAGGATTGAAGAGGATGCCTCATCCTACACCCTACAAGGTGGCGTGGCTACAAAAGGGGCACCAATTGATAGTCAAGGAATAATGTCTGGTGACTTTTAAGATTGATAATTATTATGATGAAGTTTTATGTGATATTATGCCTATGGATGCTTGCCACTTGTTTCTTGGAAGGCCTTGGAAGTATGATAAGCATGTTGTCCATGATGGGAGAGAAAATACATGCACCATATGGAAGGACAAAACAAAATTTAAGTTGAAGCCATTGCAGGATAATCAGGAAGAGGTGGAACAGGAACACAGGGTAATGTTGATAACAGAAAAGGATTTTTTACAGATAAAGGAAAATGAAGGGATGCATTTGGTTGTGGTAGCTAAACAAACAGGTGTAAAGTGTGAGAAAAGGAAGGAAGAATATCCGAAAGAGATTAGAAAATTATTAGAGAAGTATGCGGATGTTATGTTAGAAGATTTGCCAAGTGGATTGCCACCTATGAGGAAGATCAGCCATCATATGGACCTAATTCCGGGTTCAAGCCTACCTAACAAGGCTGCATACAGGTTGATGCCACAGGGAAATGAAGAAATTCAGAGTTAAAATACTAGGTTGTACAAGCCATTGCTTATTTTGGAAAAGCCATGGGAAGTTAAAAGTATGGATTTTGTGCTTGGATTTCCTAGGACAACGAAAGGTATGGACTCCATATTTGTTGTTGTTGATAGATTTAGAAAAATTATACATTTTATGGCTTATAGCAAATGTAATGATGTCACACATATAGCTTATTTATTCTTCAAATAAGTAGTGAGATTGCCTGGGTTGCCATTAAGCATTGTTTCAGATAGAGATACTAAATTTGTAAGTCACTTTTGGAGAATATTGTGGAAGAAATTGGGAACAAAGCTAAGTTTTAGTTCAAATTATCACCCTCAGATGAATAGGCAAATGGAGGTTGTCAATAGGAGTTTGGAAAATCTATTGATGTGTCTTGCAAGTGATAAACCAAAAGAATGGGATTTGGAATTAGCACAGGTTGAGTTTGCATACAATGATTCAGTAAACAGGAGCACCGGGAAAACACCATTTCATATTGTGTATGGATATAGTCCTAGAGGAGTTTATGAATTGAGGGATATAGTATATTTGAATACAAGGAGTGTTGATGCTAAGGAATTTGTGGAGGCAATACATGAGATGCAGAATGAGGTAAGAAAGAGGCTGCAAATAAGTACCAAAAAGTACAAACAACATGCAAATTTGAAAAGAAGAGAAGTCAGTTTTCAGGTTTGAGATGTGGTATATGCTTACCTCAGGAAGAAAATATTTTCAAAGGGGAAATATAATAAGCTAAATTCAAATAAAATTGGGCCATGTAGAGTGCTGAAAAAAATTGAGGATAATGCTTATGAGATAGAATTTCCAAATGGAATTGGGATTTCTCCGATATCCAATGTTGCGAATTTGTATGCTTATAAAAAACTTCACTATAGAGGATGACTACATGGAGCAAGTTGAAATGATCCATTGGGAGCAATAGATACCTAAACAACAAGAGGAAATAATCAAAGACATAATAGATAACAGAGTGTATAGGAAGACCAGGAAAAGAGAATATTTTGAATATTTGGTTAATTGGAGTAATAGGTCATTAGAGGATGCAACGTGGATGAAACCAGTTGAACTGATAAAGTTTGGGCACATAGTTGAAGAATATCAAGCCTTGGCATGAGCAGGAGCTCATGCTAAAACTTTTCTTACCTCGGGAGTATGACATAGGAGCTTTAAAAGGGAGTATGACGTGGTAGTTTATTTTGTCTTTTTTAGGAACCGTTTGGCTTTAAAAAAAAAAAAAAAAGGTAAATAACAAAAGTTTCGGGAAGAATATAGAAATATAGAGAAAAGCAAAAAGAAGCTTCTAGAGGAAGTAAACAAAAATAAATAAATAAATAAATAAATAAATAAATAAATAAATAAATAAATAAATAAATAAATAAATAAATAAATAAATAAATAAATATATATATATATATATATATATATATATATATATATATATATATATATATATATATATATATATATATATATATATATATATATATCTAACATAGAGCAACAACAGAAAGGGATATAGAAGACCACCGAAGCCTATAGTGAGAGAGGGGAATGCATGAAGAATAAAAAATTGTATGTTGTATGATGCCTTTGAATTAATACAAAAATACTAATATTTTTTGTGCCTTGTTTGTATGTTGTGTACTCTATGTGATTGACAATAGGGTTTAAACACTTCGTTTTGTTTTTCATAGCCTGTGATTGTATCAAAAGGCCAAACTAGGATTGGACAAACATATTCCTTCATAGGAAACAACGTAAAAAAGAAATGTTGTCCATTTTTTAGGTTAGTTTACTAGAGATACTAGTTATGCCAAAGGTTTCCATGAATCAATAAAGTTGGAGCATAGAGTAGGGGCCATAAAGGGTCAAATCCTAGAGTGAGAACAAAGGCAAAATCTAAGCATCGAAGTAGAAAGGATAAAAAAAACTGATCTAGAATCATTCCCTACATATTGTGGGTTTGTTTCCTACAAACTATGATACATAATGCTAGATACAACACCTTTTGTAAGAATATATACTATCTGATTTGGAAATTTTTATTACTATGATTTTTATTATGGTCATATGTTTCTTCTTCCCATTTTTTTATTATTTTAGAGAACTATAGATGAGTATGGTATCATATACTTCAATCAACTAGAAGTGTATAGAGTGAATTATTTCTTGAGTGGTTTAATGATGGAGAACTTGGAACTTTGAATATATGTCTAAAGTTTGAAATTCTATGGGGGTTAAGATCGTACAACATGCTTTGGTAACCAAAGTATGACTAGATAACCATATACTAGGTAAATAACATCCACCATGAGAGTCATCTCATATGGCCTATGCTTTCACAAAAATTAAAATATACTTTACATAAGAAAAACAAAGACTCTCTAATGGTGGATTAGTGGAATGGATTGGTTAATGTACCAAGATCTAGCTACTCTATAATTTATGTTTGAGTTTTAACTTGTGAAAGTAAGCAAAATATGTGGGATTAAATATTTTTGAGTATATTAGTTAACAAGCACTATCATGTCCTTAAGAATTGTATAAATTCTTTGAATAAGATTTATCATGACATTTCAAACTCCATGCCTACAATATTCATTTTCCATCATGTACATCATGAGAAAAAAATATACAAAAATATGATGTTGATTATAGTTCTACAAAGTTGAGGAGCTCTTTTGGTTGGATTGCCTATGTATTTAGGTGAGAAATATGAGTCATATGGAGTTGAATGGACAATTAGGACAAAAAATATAAATAAGGAAAGGAAACAATAGACCCATAATATAATAATTGGAATTGAATTGCATTCAAATTTGGAGAGCATCCTTTGATATGTATGTCAAATCTGATAGAATTGAGGATGTCCATAGAATATTTGACATAATTCCTAATTAATATGTGGTTTCCTAGACAACCATGATTGAAAAACATGCTTAGGCTTATCATAGAATGGAAGCATTGATATTGTTTATACAAATGGAAACGGAGGTCTTGAAGAGTGCTCTTGTGACATGTGAAGTAGAGCAAGTTTGGAAGAAGGTAAACAATTCCATTCTCATTTGATACACATTGGATTTGAGTTACATATTTTTGCTACAAATGCTCTTGTTGATATGTAATCTAAATGCAAATGCATAAAGGATACCTACTAACTATTTGACAAGATTCCAATTCAAGATATTATATCATGGACTATAATGGTTTTAGGTTATGCCCAACTTTTGTTCGTTAAGGAGGCCCTACAACTTCTTTTTCAAATGTAAAGGTTTGCACAATCAAAGAAGTTGGAGCCTACAACATGGGCCATAAAGTGTAGAAGCCTAGATCATGAGCTAAGTCATAAACCATGCATCAAAGAAGAAATGGAAGGAGAAACTAAGATAGAAATATCCCTTAGATATTGTGGTTTTTTTGCCACATATTATGATAGATAACCCTAAATACTATACCTTTGATAAGAATATACATTATTTGATTTGGATTAAAATATTTGCTATGCTTTTCATTATGGTGATGTATTTATTATTTTTAGTTTCCCTTTATTTTAGAAAAGTGAAATAAAAATAAAAGGACTATTTTCACAAATATTTTTTTCAATGTTTAATTACACACTTGTATTTGCACGCACCTAGCTAGCATGTCATAGAGATTTTTATTCCCCCTTATGCAATCCCAATCAAATCAAAGGTATGTATCTAGGTAGGTGAAGGTGAGTAGATCAAGGGAGTCAATGACATAAAAATATCAACTTGGATGGATACTTAGGTAGATAGATAACACTTAGTCTCCATTCAAGGAAAAACCTATGTTTCTTTACACAATAATTCCAATTATTGTTAGATAAGAATGAACAAACCTTCAAATTTTTACCTTTGAAGGTGATATATATAGGTATATAAAAACCCTATTTCCATAAACTTTGTTTTGCTTATGTTAAATTTTATGTCAGAGTTATTACAAATGAGTCTAATATATATTAGACCCATTTGTAATAACTCTGACATGAAATTTAACATAAGAAAAATAAAGTTTCCAATATGCGCTCTTTCATATTTATCTATCCTAATTCAATATCCTAGTTCATATGCAAATAAACACTTTCCAATATGCACTCCATATTTATCCATCCTAATCCAATATCCTAATTCATATGCAAATAAAACTAAGTGATATGAATGATTAACATAAATAAAGCCAAATCATATGGCTAATATTAGACATCCATTTTTTCATGGTAACTTTCCAATATGCATTATGTCGCATTTATCCATCCTAATCCAATATCCTAATTCATATGCAAATAAAACTATGTGATACAAATGATTACCATATAAATAAAACCAAATGATATGGCTAATATTAGACATCCACTTTTCATGGTAACATTACTATTTTTTTAATGCATACATGAATCATTAATACCATTGGGTGCTACCACTATAAACCTTAGGCCGTTGGGTTAGATGAAGTCAACAAAACCCCTGATCCTTTAAGCCATCAAAAACTAAGTTATATGAATGATTAACATATAAATAAAACCAAATCATATGGCTAAGATTAGACATCCTTTTTTCATGGTAACTTTCTAATATGCACTCTGTCATCTTTATCCATCCCAATCCAATCTCCTAATTCATATGCAAATAAAACTAAGTGATATGGATGATTAACATATAAATAAAACCATATGCAAATAAAACCAAGTGATATGGATGATTAACATATAAATAAAACTAAATTATATGGCCAAGATTAGACATCCTTTTTCATGGTAATATTACTATTTTTTTAATGCATAGAGCTATCAATAATACCATTGGGTGCTACCACTATAAACCTTATCCCGTTGGATTAGATGAAGTCAACATATTCCTAACCCTTTAGATCATCAAATTGGGTTAGATGAAGTCAACATAACCCCTAAACCTTTAGGTCATGAAATTGGGACAACCAAATGACAAACACTTAACCTCTACCATCCAACCTATCCCCTTCTAGGTACGTGGTTTGAAACTTGGACCTTCCCAAAGAGAAACCAAAGCCCTAACCAATATGCTTTCCTTGTTAAACATGACAACATTATTGTTAATCCTATTAAAATATCTAAGCACACTATTGTTAATCTTATTAGAACTTTTCATTCTTTTTCCATCTGTCAATTCTTGAAACTATATAAAAAACTTTAACAAAATCTAAAAGAAAAAAAAGAAGACAAGTGATATTATTTTTCAATAATTTTAAAATTAATTAGATGGTTGAAAAGTGTCTAAAGATTAAATTGAAAAGGAACTATTTTTTCCCTTATTTTTTCTTTATCTAAAGAATACCAATAGATTGAAAAATGAATTGTTGGCCTCGTTAGATAATTTTTGACATTATTTATATCTCTATTTTTTATAAATATATATAACTATGCTAACTTGAAAAATTTGTATGGAAACATAATTCATAGTGTTTGTTCTTTTGAATATTTTTTCAACTGGTTATATGGGATCCGTGTTACAACAAAACTTGGATATTATCCATGTATTCCTCGATAGGATTCGATCTTTTCTTTTTTAAATATTAAGGAATCTAACCGATTGAGCTAATGCCACTTGATTTGTTCTTTTGAAAATAAATAAATAAAAAAATAAATAAATAAATAAATATATATATATATATATATATATATATATATATAATTTTTTTTTTTTTTTGATACATGGGGAATTGGTTATATTTACACTAGTTTTTAGTAATTTCCAAGTGCAGGGTTCAAACCACAAACCTATACCACCTCGTTATTGTTTACACGACCTAAAGGACCTAAAGGGGACCACCGAAATTTTAATAATGGCCCCAAAATTTGAACTTAAGTCTCTTTGTGGTAAGTGTCTGAATATTTTTATTTAAATATTTTGTTTAGAAAACTACATAAATATTGTATCTTTTATTTATTTATCATGTATAATACTTACTTTCTATCATCTTTTGAAATGAATACTATATCATTTTGATTGGCTTTAATATATTTTAAAATATTTATATATAACTAATATCTCGGGATATTGTAAATTTTAATTTATAATAAAACTAGGACAATTTATTTTTTTACAAGACTTTAATCTAGGTCTTTTTAGACATCAAATATTTAAGCTTCTTAAAACTTAGATGTGTTGATGCTCACTAAAATCTAAACTTAAACCTTTAAAAAAATAATCTCTTTCAATTACTTAAACTTAATTAATAAATTTTAAATTATAATATTAATATTAAAATTTTAATAATGTTTATACATTATTTTAATACACTTGCATAATTATTTTTTAACTAATTGAAAAATCCTAATGATAAAAAACATTAATCATATACGAGTACCAATTGATTGCATTTGATAAAAATAGTCATTATATAGTAGATGCTGTTCAAAAGCATCTCATTAAGGTTGCTTCTATAAAAGAGTCCAAATAGAAGCCTACTCTTGAGACTACTATGTTTAGGAGCCTTGGCCAAAGTCCCATGTGCAATTATGCTCGGAAGCATCTTTGAAAATTGGAATGGTACGTAAACTTCCACGTAGTTCAGACGGACCAGCTTCTTTAATGGCTTCTATTCCCTTTCACCGTATCCATCAGTGGCCAGAATAAATTTCTTTTAGAGATCCTTATAAAAACTTATTTTATAGCATTGAGACAAAATCTTTCTCCTCCATTGATGCCAAAGCTAAGTTTCATCTAATACTTAATTCAAAAGACATTCACCTGGTTCAACCCTATTGCCAAGTTATCCTGTAAGGAAGAATATATATATAAAATTATTGAAGAAGTTACATACGTAACTTAAGATTACAAAGGATTGAACATTTTTATTTTTTATGGACTTTTTTTACTTATTACTCGACTAAGATCGATCTATATATAAAACAGTGGAGAAAGAATAATTATGATACATATGATATTAAATTAAACAGTGGAGATAGACTAGGCAAAAGGTGACAATTACAGACACAGTTTTCTGTAATTCTTTTTTGCTTTCAAATTTACATGACAGTGATTAGTGGTTTAAAGATTAATATATTGTGTTCTAAGTGACTCTACCCCAGCCAAAGAAAAATGATCAGAATCTAATTTTATCACTATCTAGTCCACTTGACTGAAAGCAACAGCATTCATAGCAGTAACATATACACAGTACTTATAAATATAGAAGGTATATAGGGTTGTTATTTAGTAATAAGTTCTCTCACTTGTTGCAATGGGAAGAGTTGAAAGCATCTCCTTCTTCACAGAATCCTCTCCACGTGTCAGGAACTGGAGGCATTCCATCGTCGTTGAAGCTCTCACACTCTGGCCATATACCTGTTATGCACCATAGAATTGATTGCTCACTAGTAAACACAATATGTTATATAGCAACCAATGCTATTTTACTATTGACCCTTTGCATAGAAGAACATATAAATAGACATATATAAAACGAATATATATATACCAGTGTCCAGAAGCCCAACAGTCATATCTTGCCCATAATTGGCCTTCTTCCATAAGCTTTCTGAAGACCCAGCCTCATCTGATCTTTTACCATCAGTTATGCCCAAGAAACTCCATGACCTGGTTGTGTGTATCTTTCTTCTTCTGCTTAGAATTACAGAGATCACCCCTTCCATCTCTGCAATCATTTCGCAGTATTAAAATCAATGCACACAATCTAAAAATTGAACTCCCCCCTTCCCACCAAAAAAAAAAAAAAACAAAAGGAGAGAGGACAGCCAAGATTAGGCATGGATATTTCTAAGCCCTATTGTTTGGTTTTCATGATCCCAGAGCTGATACAATTTTTTTGGGCATGATCACAGTTTGCAACCTGAGATGGTAGATGCTTCTTCAGTGGAAAGATGGGCAGCAAAGCCACTGAAGCCATGCTTGTAACTGTATAGCAATGACTTCTTTGCTTCATCAGCACTGCATAATATCAACATTATAATCTCAATATCACTTCATGACCATTGTTTGTCAACATGACAATGACAATATCACTACATGAACATAGCTTTTGAATGCCTAAATACTTGCATTGTAAAATACCAACCTTCCCTTGACAAAAGCAAGCATGGAATGGTGCATCTCAGTGACTTCTTCAGGCAGCAACCCACCATGCTCACCAGAATACACAATATAGACCTTAAAAAACACACCCATTAAAAGAATCAAAACAAGAATCCAAACTTTCATGGATACTCAATGCATATATAAATCACAATACAGACCTGTAAAAACACACCCATTACAAGAATCAGACCATCAATTCAATCTTTCATGCATATTCAATATATAGATAGATAGATATACAGACTTGAAAACACAATCCCGTTATAAGAATCAGGCTATGAATTTGATCTTTCATGGACACTCAATGCATACGGGCACACCCACCTGCTTAGAAGAGGCAGAAACAAGGCAGCATGAGAGGAGCTGCAACACCAACATCACCACCCCCATGATTGGATTGATCCAAGCATGATCAAAATACTTGAGGCCCATAAACATCTCTCTCTCATGAGATCTAGATCTTCTTTTCCTCTGTAATGATGACTTGTAATTTGTAGCACAAGATTGAAGGCAGGAGGGTGGGATCATCATGGGGAATAGCATCTTGGCAAAAGTGCAAGATGAATTTTTTTTCGTACTGATGAGGATAAAGAAGGCCAAAAATTTCCACCCATGATTTTGTAATGCATTTCACACAAAAGTCAAGGATTCCAGGTTCAGCTTGTGGCTGGTTGGGGCCTCCAATCAGGAGGCAATGCTGCCTCCCTTGCTGACATGACAGTGACATGTCCATTGTGATTTGGTGGAGTGACACCGTGAAGGGTAATTATTATTTCAAAAAGTTGTTAGCCACAAGTGGAGTGCGCCCTGTGACCCACCCAACTCAAAATCTGATTTGGAGGTCTCTTTCTACGTACAAGCCCATATACACATGGGGACAAGCCCGGGATGGAATACTATACCTTTTACCTTAAACATACATATATACACATTTACATAGGGGATGTAGAGCATTAATCAAAGATAAAATTTATCCACTTTAATAGATTCCAATCTTTTTGATGCAGCAACTATGTACGGTTGCTTGTATGTGTGATTTGGGTATTTGTTAATGATAAATTTTTAATTTGTTTTTATTATCTGCTTCCATGGCAGGGCCTCATAATACAACGTACCCAATTGGGGTTTCAAGGATCTTATTCTTGTGTGGGCATTTGATTCGTTTGACAAATGAAAGAATTAAAGGATGACATTATATAATAGGAATATATTGTTGTTTATCATAATTTAAAAATCTTTATGATTAAAAAACTAATACAATTGATTACAATTCAACATGAACATATTACTTTTGTAGACCCTTCTAAAGTGCACAAGCCATTTCCTATTATTCTTTTCTTGTATATGTATACATCTTAAGAGCCATTATTATTATTTTCTTGTATATGTACACATCTTAAGAGTCAGTTTGAAGTTTGTTACATGTTTGGCTACAGACAATGCATTTAGATAGGCTTATTATAATACTACAGAGATTTCAAGTATATAAAGGTGTATACATAACTATATGATGTATATTGTGTTTAAGTATATGTTTATGACTTCCAAAAAAAACACCTTAGTCAATAAGTGAATGTTTTAAGGTCTTCAACTATAGTATTAACTAATGTACTAATATTCACTATACTATGAACATTATTGCTTTCACTAATGTCAACTAGACCATGAACATCCTCACTTTATAAAGGGACATGGTGCTTTTATTACCCTTGAAGACCTTTGGAACTATACAAAATTTGGAATGCACTTGGGGGTTAAATCATAAAATTTTAGGCCAGTCAAACCTATAATCAAGAGATGGGTAGAAGGAGAGCACATTGTCGTGTTGGCTGCCTTTGCAAACATGTCTTGTCAATTCAATATTGTAATGCTTGAGTGGGGGGATTTGAGCATGACACCTCCTACTTTATAGATGAGGTCATAGGCAGGGTAAGACTAGTAAGACCCCCACATGCAAGGAGTCAAAATTTTTTCCCTTAGGAAGAGACAAATCCATATAAGGTTCTTAGAATAATCTAGAGCATTAGACTAAGAGCTGCATGTCGATGCAAGGAGCATGCAATGAAAAGTTCACCTATAATAAAGTTGACCTGAAAGACACATGTAAATGAGAATGATATTACAAATTTCCTAAGCTGTTCTCTTTTTAAAAACATCAAGATAAGATTGCAAATTTGTTCCCTAGGAGAATAATTGAATTATTATGTTGTTAGACTTTTATCTCAAGAATATCTTTTTGTTTTAATAGGAGGTGCCTTTGCGACAATTATTGTCTCTTACATATTATTTAATATAAAAAATTATAAATTTATATAATAATAAAAATAATATATATAGTTATATTAAATGGTATTAATTTAACTAGTTATATTTTTTAATTTTAAAGGAGAAAACTTAAATTAAAATTATTTTAAACAATAAATATGTAATTATTAAATTATTATAATATCATTGTGTAGTCATAATATAATAGAGTGAAACCTGTTTCAATCTATATATGTAATTATATTCATATTAAAAGATTATAATTATATTCATATTACTACCAATGTAATTTAGAAGAAATTTTAAATTTTTAAAGAAACTTATGGGTGTGAATTTGGTCATATCTATATCCTGTATAGTAAACATATAAGTGTATCACTTACTACAATAATATATAAAATTATTTGTTTGGCATAAAAAAGAAATATAAATAGATGATTATTTGGTTTTAACAAGTTATATATGGCTTTTAATGAGAGTCACTCACCTCAAAATAATAAAATCTTACATATATTATTGTCTTAACTTGATTATATCCAACACCTTTCTATCCATAATATTCATCTTTCTATGTTGATTATATTTCCACAATCAACTCCTTGGTCTAACTAATTTTAAGAAATTGGATCTTCAATGATTATTTGTCTTTTAAAACTTGGATTTCTCTAAGATGAAGATTAACATAATGATTAGTTAAAATTATTTACTTCCATACATCTTCATCTATAAATATGTGACATTTTCAAGATACTATGTACACCAATAATTATGGACATAAAAAAATCTTATTACTAATTCAGTCCCACATTTATTTTTTAACATTAATAATTTTTAATAATGTGTGAATCCGAAGAATTTTATCTCCTTATTTTGGGAAAATCTCACTTTTATTTACTTCTTTGGATTTTATTTAGAAGCACCATAAATTTTTTTAGTAAACCCAATTTCTAAATCCTTTTATTTTACTATACATCCAAACAAAACCTTAGAGTTACTCCATTATTGTAGATGACCATTAAATATATATTTCATTCTTGTAATAAAGAGAAAATCACCTCTTTTTGTACATTTGAGACTTCTTATGATGAGGGTAATGCCTATAAACATTCTTCAATAGAGGTAATAATGCAATTTCAAACTTGGACATGGTTATGATATTTATTTTTAAAATTTTATTCTTTAATTAGTTATATGGGATTGAAACAGATCCTATTTGTATTCCATCATGATGATATAGTGGTATTACCACAACTTGGATATTAAGCATGTATCACTTGACATGATTCGAACTTGGGTCTCCTCCTTGAAAGTTAAAAAATTTAAACCCAAGACACAAACAATGGGAGAGCTATAAAACCTTTGTATGATATATTTTCAAACCAATATTTCAAGCACTCTCCTAAGGAATATTCTTGCCATCCTATAAGAAGATTTAATTGTGCTATAACCTCCCTCTAAACTTGTCTAGTAAATGAGCAAGATACTAGTAAATGATCAATTGCTCCATTATCTGACTTACATAAATGACACCTTCATGGACCATTCCAATTCTTCTTCTATAATACCTCCAATGTTAGAACCTTATTTTTCATGGCAAGCCATAGGAACAATCTTATCTTCAATGGGACTTTATACTTCCAAAGTTGAAGAACACAAGCTTATACTAAGAGGGGGGGTGAATAGTATAAGACCTCTTTTTACTTTTTCCTTTATATTTTAAAATAGTAAAGCAATATGCCCAAAGCAATATTAAAACAATACACAAAATCGTCCACAAAGTGACATCAATTTTAACGTGGTTCACCCAGAATGGCTGGGCTACGTCCATAAAACTTTTCTCTAAAAGTTATCTCAAAGTTCTTTGGGAATCCTTCCCAATTACAATGTTTATGAGCCTCGTCTCAAAGGAGATACCTTCCCCTTATCAAATTTTGTGGATCTCTATCCACAGGAGACACCAATCTCCTAACTCTGCTCAGGCTGGTGATCCTCTAGAAGACCTCTGCCTCCACTGCCCTTAGCAAATGGAACTCTATCCACAGAAGACACCTGTCTTCCCTGCTCTGGCTAGAGATCTATATCTTCAACTTTGTCACCTCCAAAGCTCTGTCTCAAATATGTACTAAACATAGTCCTTTGGTCTAGCACAAATTTGTCCTCAATCTCTGTCTCTAGTCTGGAACAAACCTATCCTCAAATTTGCACCAAAATCTTGTTAGCGTACTTAACTCCTTTTATCTGTATTACGCTATTTAGCTATTAGTTAGCTATTAGTATAGCTATACATTGTCTTTGTTACAACTACGTAGCGAGTGCGATTGCACTGTGTGCTATTCACGGCACTGTCACATGTATTTAAACTCTGCAGCAATATACAATTTAATGTTCGTTGAATCTAACATGGCATCGAGCGCGACGACGAGCGAGGGGAGCAACGAGAGGCGAGAGAAGAGTGTGGTTTTTAAATTTTTTTTTTTTATCCCCCCGGCGACGTGATTGGTCTGTCGCGCGATATCCACCGGAGAAGAATTTAAAAAAAAAAAAAAAAAAAAATTGTCGCTGCAAGGGAGCCCGCGCACACGGACTGCGCGCGTCACGGACGGCACGCGACGGCCACGTCCGAAGCGCCCGACCGCAGGACGCAGCGCGCCGAGCGCTGTCACGTCACGTCCTGCGAGGAGGGACAGTTGTCCCGCCCCCCCCGGCCGTTAGACGTCCAGTGACTGTGTGGGACGCACAGCCCACCCCTGGCCTGACCTCCCCTCCCCTCCCCACCCCCGCGCGACGCTCCTCGCCCCGCCCGCGCGCGCTCCTCGAGGCCCCCCCCCAAAAAAAAAAAAAAAAATGCGGGAAGCGGAAATTTAAATTTCCGCTCCCGCTCCCACGAGGGTATAAACCCCCCCCCCCCCCCCCCGCGCGGCTTGCGACAGCGACGGGCCGCGGTAGCGCAGGCGAGAGGCTGGACCCCCCCCCCGCGCGGGATTTTTAAATCCCCGCCCGGGCGGGAAAGTGGAGGGGTATAAACCCCCCCCGGCGCCATTTTGCGCGTAAGGCGCGGCACCCCCCCAAACCCTCCCGAAAAAAAAAAAAAAAACGGCCCCCCCACCGGGCGCACAGCGCGAATCGCGCGTGGCCGGAAAGAAAAAAAAAAAAAACACAGAGCCACCCCCCCTTCCCGTTAAAAAAAAAAAAAAATTGGTCTGTGGAAGATTTTTTTTTGCAGCCGTAGAGAGGAGCGGTGTTTCTGTGTTTCTGCCTCGGCAGAGAGGAGCGCCGGCAGCTGCAGAGGCCGAGGAGGAGGAGGATTCGGGTTGATAAGGGAGGAGGTCTACTGATCTTTTCGGATCAGCCCGCCGCTCACGTGGTCGTGAGCCGTGCGGTAAGGCTCAGGGAGCCTACAGGTCGGGGGTTCGAATCCCGCCGACTCCCCCAAGGTATAATTTTTTTTTGTCAAAGTCATTTTTTTATTATTATCATTTTTAATTAAAATTTTTAATTTTAATTTTTTTTTAATATAGTTTTTAAACTTTAATAAATTAAATTTAATTTTAATTTATTTTTTCTAAAGTTTAAAACTATAGAAATTAAAATTATTTATTTTAATTTTAAAATTGATAATAATTATCAAAATGCTTTGTTAAAGAAAGCCTTTTAAGGGGGGATTTTTTTCAAAAAAAATCAAAGGGGGATTGAGAGTAATTTTTTATGAAAAATAGCAATTTGGCATTGTAAAAGGTGCATTTTCAGCTGTGACCGACACCTAGTGGGTTATTCTAGTGGGCATTTTTTTTTGTTGTATGTTGCATATTTCATTTTTGCACTATAACATTAAAAATTAAAATCAAACACTCCTTAAAGTCCTCGGAATATAAAACCCATCTGTGCAATTTATTTGCATTGCAGCGTTCGGTATTTGCGATACCTCTGGCCAGCACTTACAGGTAAAGCTGTCGTGATTTGGCTCTTGTATCCGCCGCCTAATATATCTGCTATAACGACGTCTGAGCTTGTTCTCTATAAATCGTCGGGGAGGAATAAGTACGCCATTTTTGCATTTTTTACTCCATCCACTACCCTTTATCGCACTTGTGTTTAGGCGTAAATCTTGACGAAGTATTCTTCATAGTGTTTAGGGGAAGTTACGCCCCACGCATGAGAAGAATCTTCTATGGTAGGTGCCATCAACAAGGCGATTCCCTTTCGGTACCGCTTATGTTCCACGTATCGTATGATCTCTAAAATTCACCTATAGTCTCCCTCACGTAAGGGCGGGTGATTTTTGTTGATCTTTCTAAATACCTATAGTTTCCCTCACGTAAGGGCGGGTATTTTGTACGGTATATTGGCCTAGCAAAAGGTATATCGAAAGGGGGACCAATTTGGTGATATAAGGAACCTTCACTATGGCCATTGTTGCAAAATTGATGACTGATCCGCATCAGTTATTGAAAGGTCCAAATTATACACCATGGAAACATAAGATGAAGGCTATTCTCCAAATGGAAGATTTGTGGGATATTATTACTGGAGTAGCAACAAGGCCTTCACCAACAGCGAGATCCACGGGTCCTTCGACGAGATCAGATTGCTTTTGACAAGAAAGACGAGTAGAGCAAAGGTGCTCATTTTGTTTCTTGTTTCGGATGAAGTGCAACCTCATATAGCTGATAAAGCAAGTGGTAAAGAGGCATGGGATGCCCTTAGAACCATCTATGAGGGGAAGAATGAATCCACCATTCTTCATCTTCAACAACAACTTCATAACTCTGAGTTTGAGACAGGGTGAAACAGTTGAACTCTTTACGTGCGAGTGTACGAGTTGAAAGAGAAATTGAGTTCTCTAGGAGATATTGTGGATGAAAAGCTTCTCATTTCACTTGTGATGAGAGCTTTACCTTCTTCATTTGACATGTTGATAACCTCCATCCAGGTGTCCCAACGACAAATTACCTACATCGAGTTGGTCAATCTGCTTCAACAACCGGAGGCACGCCAACTTCACAAGGATGATTCTTCCAATACGGCCCTATACACCAACGAGGCGGGGTTCTAGGAAGAAAGGTAATGGGCAAAAAGGAGGCAACTTTCGGAAAGGAGGAAATTCTCAACGAGGATACGAAAGGAAAAGGCAAGCAACCTCAACGAGAAGAAGAGGTGGTGCAAGATCCGTGAGAAAGACAACCATGACACCAACAGGTGTTGGCATAAGAACAAGCAAAAAGGCCAAAACAAACCACAAAATAAAAACAAGCAACCCCGAGCGAATGTTGCTTGTTGAAGAATCGACTCGGATTACGAATGGGCACACAAGGTGCTCATGACTACCACAGATTCCACTCGGAGGGATCCTATTTGGTATGTCGATTACGGAGCTAGTAAACATATGGTGGCGACGGATCGTGGTTTGAATCATTTGTGGCCAAGGAGGGCAAACCTGTCACCATTGCTGATGATAAAACCTACGGGGTTCGGGGAGAGAGTGCGGTTTCGAGTCACTCTTCACGATGGCAAGTGTCGGATTGACAAGGTCCTCTATGTTCGGGATTGGCCAACAATTTGTTGTCGGTGACACAAATCTCGGACGAGAAATATGGTTGTCAACTTTCGTGTTGAGAATGGAAAGAAGTGTTGTACAATTACCGGGAAGGGTAAGCGGTTGCAACGACTTCATATAAGCATGGCTTATTTGCACTAGATGCTATCTCTATTCCACATGTTGCCATGGTTGTCTCTACCAAGGAGGCAACTTCCCTATGGCACAAGAGATATGGGCATCTTAGTTACGGCTACTTACTTGAGCTCGAGCAAGTATGAGATGGTAAAGGGTCTTCCTTCCCTTTACGCCACATTGCCGGTGTGCTCGGTCGCTTGGCGGGAAAGCGGCATAGAGTACCATTTGAGAAGAGCTCTACAAGAGCACGAAAACCTACGGAGCTAATTCACACCGATCTATGCGGTCCTTTCACACCAACGGTGTTGGAGGGAAGAGGTACTTTCGAGTTATTCGTAGATGACTACTCACGAAAGATGTGGGTTTTCTTTCTCAAACTGAAATCTGAAGCTTTCGCATTCTTCCAGCAGTTCAAGAAATCCGTTGAGAAGGAGTCAGGGGCTTCTATTAAAACCCTCCGCTCAGATCGAGGGGGAGAGTTTACCTCTAATGAATTTTCTGCATTCCTAGATAAACATGGGATCAAGAGACGGTTAACAGCTGCCTATACTCCTCGGTGAGAATGGAGTTCTTTGAGAGAAGGAACCGTTCTATCATGGAAATGGTTCGTTGTATGCTCACGGGTGCAACTCTTGGGCAACAATATTGGGCGAGAAGCTGTCACCACTGCGGTGTATCTTTTGAATAGGGCACCCACAAAGGCCCTAAAAGGAATGACTCCACAGGAAGCATGGAGTGGTCGAAAACCCTCCATATCTCATCTACGTATTTTCGGGTGTCAAGCTTTCATGCACATACCGAAAGAAAAAAGGAAGAAGCTAGATGAGAAAACACTGAGATGTATTTTTCTTGGATATTATGAGCACTCTAAAGGATATCGGTTGATAGATCCTTTGACCAAGAAAATTCATATCAGCAGAGATGTTGTCTTTGATGAAGCTTTCACATCACAGAGCACATCTACAGTACACCGAGGATATTGTGGAACCAAAGGAAGAGGAGATTCCTTCGTCAACACGGACAGGAGGTCCTTCTACATCTTCTTCACCACCACCGAAGCGAATCCTAAATGGTGTACAAATACAATCGAGAGATGCAAATTTATCCACTCCTCCCAATTTGAATTTGGATAGACCTCGTACACGCGGTATGGCTCAAAAGGAAAGAGAAGCCGAGAAGCGGTGAGGTTGATGATCTTTGTCAATCTTTTGAGGAACTTTACGTGACTCCAAGTAGAGAAGTTGAGGATATGGATATTGATGATGACGGGGCATTCATGTCTACCATAGATAGTCTTGGACCTGCATCGGTGCAAGATGCTCTTAGTGAGCCTCGGTGGAAGGCCGCTATGGATACGAGTATGAGTCTCGATGAAGAATAAAACTTGGAAGCTTGTTGATCCGCCTCATGGAAAGAAACCTATTGGCTGCAAATGGGTATACAAAGTCAAGTACAAGGCGAGATGGAACAATTGATAAGCATAAAGCCCGTCTTGTTGCAAAGGGCTATGCTCAAAAGGAAGGCATCGACTATGAAGAAACTTTTGCACCTATTGCTCGGATGACCACAATTCGGGTTATGTGTGCTATGGCAGCACAATATGGGTGGAAAGTTCACCAAATGGATGTCAAAAGTGCCTTTCTTAATGGTGATCTCCAAGAAGAAGTCTATATGACTCGGCTGAAGGATTTGAAGTGGAAGGCCAACGACAGAAAGTTTGCAAATTGGTTAAATCCTTGTATGAGTCGAAACAAGCTCCTCGAGCTTGGTATATAAAAATGGACAATCACCTAATGCGGCATGGATTTAAGAGATGTCCGTCGGATGCAAACCTCTATTTCAAGAAACAGGGTTACGAGATAGTGTTGCTTGTACTCTATGTGGATGATCTGCTCATTACGGGGAGTTCGGAAGATATGATCTCTCTTGTCAAAAGAAACTTGTGCAAATCTTTTGAGATGACGGATCTTGGACTTCTCCATTCTTGTCTTGGTACGGAATTCAGCCGGAAGGAGCACACCATCAAAGTGTCTCGAGAAAAAGTATGCCAAGACATTGCTCGATAAATATCGCATGGTGATTGCAAGCCAATGGCAACTCCTATGGAGAATGGACTTGATTATCGCGATATGATGACTCACCCAGGTAGATGGCACTCTCTATCGACGGTTGATTGGGAGTCTCATATATCCGACCAATACTAGGCCGGATCTCGTATTTCTTGTAAACTATCTTTCGAGGTTCATGCGGGAGCCTAAGATTACTCATTGGAAAGCGGCAAAACGTGTTCTTCACTATGTCCGTGGTACTATAGAATATGGCCTAGAATACAAGAGGAACAACAAATTCTTCTTGCAAGGATACACGGACTCCGACTATGCCGGATCATTTGATGATCGCAAGTCAACTTATGGATACATTTTTCATCTGGGATCCGGTCCTGTCTCTTGGCACGACAAGAAGCAACAGGTGGTTGCTATTTCTTCAACGAGAGGCAGAATATCGCGCCGCACGTGAAGCCGTGTGCGAAGTGATATGGTTACGTCGCATTCTGACAAGTATGGGCCATCCATCAAAATCTCCAATACACTTGTTTTGCGACAATCAGGGTGTTATGAACCTCGTCAAGAATCCAGTCCATCATGAAAAAACAAAGCACATTGACACACAATGTCATTTCATTCGAGAGGAAGTTCCAAAGCACCGAATTCAGCTTCGACACATTCCCACCGATGCTCAAGTTGCGAGACATTTTCACTAAGGCACTTGGACGTGTCAAATTTGAATTGTTTCGCAGCTCACTTTGTATTGCAAAATAATGTAAGGGGATGTTAGTATAGCTATTAATTATTACATTACCCAAATAATGTAATAAAGGGGGATGTTAGCGTACTTAACTCCTTTTATCTGTATTACGCTATTTAGCTATTAGTTAGCTATTAGTATAGCTATATGTTGTCTTTGTTACAACTACGTAACAGAGTGCAGTTGCCTGTGTGCTATTCACGGCACTGTCACATGTATTTAAACTCTGCAGCAATATACAATTTAATGTTCGTTGAATCTAACAAATCTATCCTTGAATCTGCACTAAACTCTATCCTCGAATCTGTACTAAACACAGTCCTTTGGTCTAGCACAAATCTTCCTCTGTCTGTCAGATCTACCCAGCACTTGAACAAATCAATCCTCTGCACACAAGCCTTCTCAAAGACTTGCCAAATCTGTCCTCAGGTTCTTCTCAAAGAACCAATGCACCTCTATCCTCATACAGCAGCACTCTGCGTTCGTCTTTGCCCTTTGTGCTCTCTACGCCTTCTACATTCTTTGCACAATCATAGCCGCACTTGATCGAACTTCAACCTTTGCACCTCTATGCAATCACAGCAGCATCGTCTTCGCACACTCTGCTTCCTTTGCAATCTTTCACACTTAGAGTGATTCGATGAAATGCACTCTGCACACTACCATCGAATTTTGCACTCTACTCTCGGTGATCGAACTTCTTGCTCTGTGCACTATCTGCGAACTTCGCACTTCAACCACACATTCGATCACTACTCAACTCTCCAAACAACCCTCCTTTTATACTAACACTTTCAAGATCAAAAACTTTGATCTTAGTTGGCTGCACAACCCTAAACTACGTCGACTGCAAACCCTAAACTACGTCGACTGCAAAACCTAATCATCGTCGACTCACATTTAACTTTGTCGGCCTCAACTGCCTCTGTAACTCTTCTGTAGTTTTTTCCGTGAAACTACAACATGTCACGATATCACGACACTTTTGCAACCGCACACTTCCTTTTGGCTTTTGTCATGATATCGCGACACTTCAACCTTTGTCGACTTCAACTAAGCTCTTGTCGTGATATCGTGACACTTTTGTCTTTGTCAGCATCAACTTTGCTTTTGTCACGATATCGTGACACTTCTCCCTTCGTCGACCTCCTTTCTGCTTTTGTCATGAAATCGTGACACTTCTGCCTCTGCAGACTTCGACTTCACTTCTGTCATGATATCGTGACACTTTTGTCTTCATAGCCTTCCTCTCTGCTTTTGTCATGAAATCGTGACACTTTCTCCAACCGAACGCTGCCATCTCAAATTATCGCAAAAATGCGACACTTTCTGCATCTGTTTGCTTTCTCTTCAACCTGTCGTGAAATCATGACGCTATCAACTTTTCGTATGCTTTCTTTGCAACCTGTCATGAAATCGTGACGCTTTCAGCTTTCGTACGTCTTCTTTACAACCTGTCATGAAATCACGACAGTTCTCATTTTAGACTCTTCCCTTTGCTGCATGTCATGAAATCACGACACTTTATCTTGCTTCCACTTTGTCTTCTGACTTGTCGTGAAATCGTGACACTTTTTCTCCTTAGCGCTTTTCTTTTCTTCGGGTCGCGAAAACCCGACATGTCACGATATCATGACACTTTTTCTCTCGGAATCTCTCTCCTGCATTATGTCATGAAATCGTGACACTTTTTCTTTCGGACTCTCTCTCCTGCAACATGTCGTGAAATCGCGACACTTTTTTGTTGGTTCAACCTTCCTTGCAATATGTCGCGAAATCGTGACATTTCTGACTCTAACATTCTCTCTCCTCTTTGAGTCGTGAAACTGCGACATGTCACGATATCGCGACACTTTTCTAACTTGCTTTCTCTCTCCTGCTTAAGTCGTGAAACTGCGACATGTCGCGATATCGCGACACTTTTCTAACTTGCTTCCTTTCGAACTTGTCAAGCCGAACATTCATCAAATCAAATTCCTTCAAAAGCTTCTTGACATCAATGACAACTTATACACTTGAGCAAAGGCAATGTACCCAAAGTACCCAAAATTGCCAACAATCTCCCCCTTTGTCATTGATGGCAAACCTTTATTGAAAACACGTCTCAAGAGCCAAAACTGAAACCAACCGTGCTAACAATGAGAAACTATGCCCACAACCGAGAATATTCCTTTGAAGTTTTGCTCCCCCAGACTTGAAGCTTTCCTCTTCACTTGAAGCTCTCCCCCTTACTCATATCTCTCCCCCTTTGTCATCAATGGCAAAGGGTCACCTTTGGGGCTCGGGACTAAGAATGAGCCTCTTAGCTTAGTCCCTCCCCCACCTCCCGATGAGGTGATTAATTCTGGGGTGGGAGTAAAACTCCCATTAGGCACTGATCATCATCGGCGTCTATAATTTCCTTGTCGGGCCTTCTCTTGAACTCTTTGTCCATATTCCTGTTCCTGTTCCTATCACTGTTCTTGTTCCTATTATCATTCCCGTTCTTATCCATGCCTTGATCCTTGGACCTGTTCATACCACTGTTCCTATTCCTGTACCTTGGAAGTTTAGCTCTACACTGTCTAGCTGTGTGACCTTCATTGTTGCACTTATAACAAGTAACAATGTTATTTCTTTTAGGCATACCTGTTCTTTGAATCTGCCTATTCTGACTAACCTTGTTCCTGTTATTAGCCTTGCAAAAAATTGCCTTATGCCCAAACTATTTACAAGAGTAGCAATACCCTTGAAAGAAATTACCACCTCTGAAACTGTCATTTACCTTCCTTACTTGAGTCATGCAATGCGAAGCCATGTGACCAAACCTGTGACACGCAAAACATCTGTCGTGAAATTTTCCTTTATTCAACCTCTTGGGTCCTGAAAAATTCTTCTTCTCATTCTAAAATCTATTTTCTGTTTCTGCGCATCTATCACTCAAGGACTCATGATCTGAAATACTTTCCTCATCAGAACTCTCTTCCTTTTGGAGTCTCTTACTCGACTTTCCAACTTGTTCCTTGTGCGGCTTAACAAAACCAAGGCCTGTTTTATCTGTTGTCTTTCTTTGACCTTTGATGAGTGACTTAACCTTTTTGGAGCTATCTTGAAACCTGTAAAGCTTATCCTTGTACTCTTTAGTTTCTTCTTTCAAAGAAGCCATTTTCTGTTCTAACTCACTATACTCAAGAACCTTAGACTCTAACTCATCCTTGAGTTCTTGCATCTTAGCTATAGAGAAATCAAGATTTTCTATAAGATCATCTCTCTCCATACAACATTCATCTAACTTATCCTTGAGTCTATCATTCTTCTTTCTTTCCTTTTTCAAAGCACTAAGAGCATTAATAAGTTCACTTTCAAGATCCTTTATTTGTTTGCTTTCCGAATCATCAAAGCCTTTTCCAGATTTCTTATCACTAGAGGTGCTACCTTTTTCAAAAACCATACAAGCATCTTCCTTATAGTTTTCTGAAGCATCCTCATACATACTAGAAACCAAATCATTATTTGTACAATCATCCTCAAGGTGACCAAAATTTCCACATCTAAGACATTTCATGATAATGAATCTATGTTTCGGTTCTTCCTCTTTTTTTGATATGAACAACATCTCATTTTCATTATCACTTGATGAACTTTCACTATCACTACTAGAACACTTACTTGCTTTGTCTAGGTAAAAACTCTTCTTGTGCTTGTGAGAATACCTCTTTCCTTGATTGTTGTGCTCATCTTTGTCCTTCCTGTGATGCTTGTGCTTTTCAGAATCCTTGCTCTTAGAATCCTATTTATCTTCATCACTTTCATTCTTGAGAACAATACAGTCAGTAGCATAATGACCAAACTTTCCACAATTGAAACATCTTATATTTTTCACGCTTTTGTGCTTTCTAGAGAACTTGCCTTTCTTGCTATAATATGCCTCTTCATCACTAGAAGACTCATCACTCTCTTGAAGCTGTTTACCCTTGGATTTCTTGGTAGCCTTGAAAGCTGCCTCTTTCTTGACATCAACCTTCACTTGAGTTCTCAACTCAAATTCTGCAAGTATACTATGGAGCTCATCCTTTTTCAACTTATCCAAATCTTTAGCTTCCTCAATAGCAAAAATCTTTTCACTAAATCTATTAGGAAGAGATCTTAAAATCTTATCACAAACATCATTTTCAGCAAGCTCAAGACCTAAGTCTTTCATGGAGTTAACAACCTCATCCATACGAAGCATGTAGTCACTAATATTTTCATCATCATTCATCTTGAGTTGTTCAAACATACCTTTGAAGTGTCTCAACTTGGCCTTTCCGACATTTGTATCACCTGTATGAACCACCTACAACTGTTTCCACATTTCACTAGTTGTCTTGTAGTGAATCACTTTGGTGAGATCTGCTTTCTATAAGCCTTTCAAGATTGCATTCATTGCTTTTGAATTGTTGTGATGTAGGAGCCTTTCTTCTTTAGTATTTGGACCATGTACAGGAATAGTGTACTCATCTTCAATTACTTCCCATACCTCATTACCAAGTGCCATTAGATGAACCTTCATCCTTGCACTCCAAAGACCAAAATCTGACCCATCAAGAATAGGTGCTGCATTGCCGCTTGAATAATCCATTGTGTTCTTAACTAGATTTTCCTTCAAGCTGTTAAACTTTTCGAAGGAACCTGCTCTGATACCAATTGAAGAACACAAGCTTATACTGAGAGGGGGGTGAACAGTATAAGACCTCTTTTTACTTTTTCCTTTATATTTTAAAATAGTAAAGCAATATACCCAAAGCAATATTAAAACAATGCACAAAATCATCCACAAAGTGACATCAATTTTAACGTGGTTCACCCAGAATGGCTGGGCTATGTCCACAAAACTTTTCTCTAAAAGTTATCTCAAATTTCTTTGGGAATCCTTCCCAATTACAATGTTTATGAGCCTCGGCTCAAAGGAGATACCTTCCCCTTATCAAAGTTCATGGATCTCTATCCACAGGAGACACCAATCTCCTAACTCTGCTCAGGCTGGTGATCCTCTAGAAGACCTCTGCCTCCACTGCCCTTAGCAAATGGAACTCTATCCACAGAAGACACCTGTCTTCCCTACTCTGGCTGGAGATCTATGTCTTCAACTTTGTCACCTCCAAAGCTCTGTCTCAAATATGTACTAAACATAGTCCTTCGGTCTAGCACAAATCTATCCTCAATCTCTGTCTCTGGTCTGGCACAAACCTATCCTCAAATTTGCACCAAAATCTATCCTCGAATCTGCACTAAACTCTATCCTCGAATCTATACTAAACACAGTCCTTTGGTCTAGCACAAATCTTCCTCTATCTGTCAGATCTGCCCAGCACTTGAACAAATCAATCCTCTGCACACAAGCCTTCTCAAAGACTTGCCAAATCTATCCTCAGGTTCTTCTCAAAGAACCAATGCACCTTTGTCCTCATACAACAACACTCTATGTTTGTCTTTGCCCTTTGTGCTCTCTATGCCTTCTACATTCTTTGCACAATCATAGCCGCACTTGATCGAACTTCAATCTTTGCACCTCTGTGCAATCACAACAGCACCGTCTTCACACTCTCTACTTCCTTTGTGATCTTTCACACTTAGAATGATTCGACGAAATGCACTCTGCACACTAACATCAAATTTCACACTCTGCTCTCGAAGATCGAACTTCTTGCTTTGTGAGAAGGGCGAGAATAAATTAAATTCAAGCTAATATTTATTTGATAGTTCTAGGGTTTAAGTAGGCACCCAAATGCCAAATACAAACCATATGCCCTAAATTCGTAACTCCTCGCACAAATCACGTAGGAGCTAAAATAGGGAGGCAAAATAAAATACTTTGGCTAACTTAATCCTAAAGTTCGCTAACAACTTAATAGTGCCAACTATTAACTTAAAACTAGCCACAACCTACGTGAGGATTAACTCACATGGTAAGTGGTAAATAAAAATATAACCTAGGATATAATAAAAGAATAACTATGCTTAATTAGATGTCCTCATCATACCTCCCCACTCAATAAGCATTGGACTCCAATGCTTTTACAATAGGAGTGGAATCTGAACTCACAAAATGCTGCAATGAAGGCTCAGAACCGGGCGAAATAACATCCTGGAAGTTAGGAGAGTACTCCCTTGCCCAATGAATATGATGACAAGGAGTAAGAAACGGCTGCTGGATCTGCGAAAGCTGGTGTACATCTGAAACCTGAGAAAATGACATCAAAAGAGGCCTTTGCAGTACTTGATGTGAAACAACTGAAAGAGCAGTAGGAACAACAGGAGGAGGCACTGAGGCTGGAGATGAATTAACCTCTTTAAGAATAGAAGGGCAAGTGTCTTTTGGCCATGACACTAAAGACATTCTTGGTAAAGATGCCAAGAAATGTGTATGAGGAAGATTACGTATAAGAAAGCTCTTATTCTGATGATGCAAAGAATAGGTTTTATGATAAGCATCATAGGAAGCTCTCTTATCATATTGATAAGGCTGGCCGAGAATCATTCCACATAAGTCCATGGGAGTCACATCACAGGTGACTCGATCCACATAGTGTGGACCAAAGGCAAATGACAAAGTACAACGTTTAGTGATTGCAGAAGTAGTTCCCTCATCCTTCCATCCAAGTGAATAGGGAGAAGGATGGGGTTCGACTGGCAATTTGAGGCGATCAACCACATCTTGAGAAATGAGATTGGTCGTGGAGCCATTGTCGAAGATGCAACTCACAGAAAAGTTGGGAAGAAGATGGGCTCGTGTGAAGAACAAACTCTCCCTATGTTTTTGTTGATGCAGGAGGGTCACTTGGTTTAGTTTCCCTTGAAGTTCTGGATACTCAATATCTTCTCCTATATACTCAATGGGCCCATCTTGTGGTGCCTCCTGTTGAGGTTGTGCCAGCAAATTTTTCTTCTTCTTGAAGCATTCAGCTTCATTGTGTCCTCGTATCTTACAATAATTACAAAACTTTTTCCAATTATAAGAAGAGGGGGAAGAAGAAGAAGTAGAAGAAGAAGAATTTGTTGAAGCCTTGTCGGACTGCTGCTGTGGTGGTCCTTGTTTGGGTAACTTGGATGAGGCCCCTGACTTCATAGCAATTTTCTCTTCTTCCAGTTGTGCTTTATTATAGACCTCATTCAAAGTGGCACAAGGTGCGTATTTCAACTCTCTAAAGAGTTGATCTTGCAATCCACTCTTAAACTTGTTGATAAGTTTAGGAGTGGGATCAAGGATGCTATTGAGAATCCTTAATTTGTTGAACTTCCCAATGTAATATTGAACACTCATGTTGTGTCCTTGCCTCAGACGAAGCCATTGGAAATCCAAATCCTCAGAAAAATTGGAAGGATAGAATGTATCCTTCAATGCTATGACCAGGTCATCCCAAGTGTCTATGGGATCCTGGGTGCTTTGACGATCCTGTACCAAAACTTTAGCAATGCCAGAAAGTTTCAATTTTGCAAACGCAACTTGGTCATCTTTTTTAATTTTGCTGTAGTCAAACCAGGTATCCATGTCGAGAATCCAACTATTGAGGACATCTGGATCTCGAGAGCCATTATAAATGGTAACTTCACATTTGATTTGATGTCGAGGTTCAGGAGCGAAACTAGGTGGACTAGGTCCAGTCATGTATTGAACCTTGTCAGCCAAGAGGCTAACAATGTCAGCGATGGCGGCCACTTGTTCTGCCAAACTAGCAGCCATCTGACCTCTAGTGTAAGCCAGGAGGTTTAAAGAGTTACAAAATTTTTACCTCGCAGGGCAATTTACAATGAGTGCTATGAGTTCCAAGCACAATAAGCCTTGTAAGCTTTACAATTTGTTGCCTCTTAGGCAAACACTCTTTCCCCAATGTGTGGGTGATTACAAAATTTTGCAAAATACTGGGCCTCTAGGCTTTATAATGCTTTTGAAATTCATGAATTGCAAAAAGTATGCAATTATAAATGTTTAATTAAATTAAACAATTTTAAAATTAATTAATTTAATAAATTAAATCAATCATTTTTTTTTTTTTTTCTATAAAATTAATGAAAAAATTAAATTCAGACATAAAACAACAGTAAAAATCAGACGATGCCGAAAACCGTTGATTGCAGACGTTGCGTACTGCGTCCAACATAGAATCCACACAATTTTTCATCGAAACCTCCAGTGGTACCAGAAGCACCAGAGATGATCCACGTTCAAATCGAAGAGCAGTGAAAATCTCAATAGCTCAATGAAGTAAAATCTACACTATAAATTCCCAAATTCCTTTCGATCATTAAGCTGTACTGTCGCGGATCCGTCCGACAGATTCACTCAAGGAAAAACTACAGTACATTTTCGTTAGCATAGGAACGAAGCTGTGCAATATAGCAAGAGCAAGAGTTGCCTAACCTCAAGGAGAAGGAGAAGAAGGGGGCGTATTATGAAGAAGAGCACGTGATCAACATGGGTGGAGACTGCTTACAAGCTTTACAAGAACAAGAAGAAAAAGGGGGGAGCACGAGATATCAAAAATCGGGTACACTGAACACTGTACCTACCATCCACCTTCGGGAGTAATTTGCTCCATACCGATCATTATGAAAACTATAATTATAATCATAAATCCGCCTCCTTTCTTATAATCCAACGTGATCGTATTTTCATGCTGCCGAGAACTCACAAGGTAATCTCTGGTGCCATGATCACGCTCCATAACAACCTGACCCTGCACACACTGTACATGTTGTAACCATTGAAGCAAAGCGGTGTAATTTCGAGAGAAATTCTAACCACTCAAGGAGCCCGATCGATCGATCGGCTCTGATACCAATGAGAAGGGCGAGAATAAATTAAATTCAAGCTAATATTTATTTGATAGTTCTAGGGTTTAAGTAGGCACCCAAATGCCAAATACAAACCATATGCCCTAAATTCGTAACTCCTCGCACAAATCACGTAGGAGCTAAAATAGGGAGGCAAAATAAAATACTTTGGCTAACTTAATCCTAAAGTTCGCTAACAACTTAATAGTGCCAACTATTAACTTAAAACTAGCCACAACCTACGTGAGGATTAACTCACATGGTAAGTGGTAAAAAATATAACCTAGGATATAATAAAAGAATAACTATGCTTAATTAGATGTCCTCATCACTTTGCGCACTATTTATGAATGTCGCACAACAACCACACATTCAATCACTACTCAACTCTCCAAACATCCCTCCTTTTATACTAACACTTTCAAGATCAAAAACTTTGATCTTAGTCGGTTGCACAACCCTAAACTATGTCAGCTGCAAACCCTAAACTATGTTGGCTACAAACCCTAATCATCATCGGCTCACATTTAACTTTGTCGGCCTCAACTGCCTCTGTAACTCTTTTGTAGTTTTTGCCGCAAAACTACAACATGTCGCGATATCGTGACACTTTTGCAACCGCACACTTCCTTTTGGATTTTGTCACGATATCGCAACACTTTAGCCTTTGTCAAATTCAACTAAGCTCTTGTCATGATATCATGACACTTTTGTCTTTGTCAGCATCAACTTTGCTTTTGTCGCGATATCGCGACACTTCTCACTTCATCGACCTCCTTTCTGCTTTTGTCGTAAAATCGTGACACTTTTGCCTCTGCAGACTTTGACTTCACTTCTATCGTGATATTGCGACACTTCTATCTTCATAGCCTTCCTCTCTGCTTTTTTCACAAAAACGTGACACTTTCTCCAACCGAACGCTGCCATCTCAAACTGTCACGAAAATGCGACACTTTCTACATCTGTTTGCTTTCTCTTCAACCTATTGTGAAATCATGATGCTATCAACTTTTTGTACGCTTTCTTTGCAACCTGTCATGAAATTGTGACGCTTTCAGCTTTCGTACGTCTTCTTTGCAACTTGTCATGAAATCATGACAGTTCTCATTTTAGACTCTTCCCTTTGCTGCATGTCACAAAATCGTGACATTTTATCTTGTTTCCACTTTGTCTTCTGACTTGTCACGAAATCATGACACTTTTTCTCCTTAGTGATTTTCTTTTCTTCGGGTCACAAAAACCCGACATGTCGTGATATTGCGACACTTTTTCTCCCGGCCTCTCTCTCCTGCATTATGTCGCGAAATCGTGACACTTTTTCTTTCGGACTCTCTCTCTTGCAACATGTCGCAAAATTGCGACACTTTTTCGTCCGTTCAACATTCCTTGCAATATGTCACGAAATCGTGACATTTCTGACTCGAAAATTCTCTCTCCTCTTTGAGTCACGAAATTGCAACATGTCGCGATATCGTGACACTTTTCTAACTTGCTTTCTCTCTCCTGCTTAAGTCACGAAACTGTGACATGTCGCAATATTGCGACACTTTTCTAACTTGCTTCCTTTCGAACCTGTCAAGCTGAACCTTCATCAAAACAAATCCCTTCAAAAGCTTCTTGACATCAATGACAACTTATACACTTGAGCAAAGGCAATGTACCCAAAGTACCCAAAATTGCCAACAAAAGTGTCTTCCATCGCCATGCTAGATCATCATTTATATCTTCCAATATAGTCTTATACCCCAAATTTAGAGTGTACTCCCCGATAGCTCTATTCTTTGTATAGACCAATTGATTAGTTTCCTCTCGCTACTTGATATGTATAACTTTAAGTCTCCCATATATTCTTCTCACTGTTGTACCTCATGGGCCTAAATCCCTAACATTATTGCTTCCTTCCATCCCTAACTCTACTTTGTAGAAGATTCTAGGTTAGCTACTTGGGTAAAATTTCCAAACCCTTGAGCTCTTATGTTTCAAATTACATTATTTGATAGTCTATGCATATTACCACGACCAATCCAAGGGTATAAGCCTAGTATTATCCATATCACGACAATAAATCCATGAGTCTAAGCCTAGTATTATCCTTGAACCATCTCCTATTTTCTAGGTAAGCTAATCACCTACAATATAAAAGGCTTGAATCATTGTCTTCCAACAAATTGAAATATTATGGGTTTGCTTCATTGGGATCCTTATCCACTCCTCAACTATGAGTGGCTCTAAATAATTCTCATGTATGATCTTATACCATAATCCTTCCTTTGATATAGTCTTCCAAACACACTTTACTGCTAAAGCTTTGCTAAATAGGAAGATGTTATTAAGTCCCCATCCTCCATTTTCCTTGGGATTGGCTAAGAATTTTTGTTTAACCACAAAAATACCTTCTCTTTCCCTTTTCCCTATTCATAAAACCTATACCTTAACTATCTAATTTTACCCAAAACTCCTTTTGGTGTATAAGCCAAAGATTGCCAATATATTGGTATTGCCTCTAACACAGACTTGACCAAAATCAATCTTACCCCCAAAGAGAGCCATTTATTGCACCATATGTTAATTCTTCCTTCCACATTTTTTATCAACCAATTTCATTCTTATTTAGTGTAGTCATTGGGTTTTAAAAAGAACCTCAAATATTTAAATCCCTATTGAAGATCAAATTTGTTAAATGGGAAAAGTTGACCTATTAATATGGCATGATACTGATCCACACGGTTAACAGAGATGCTTGAATTTTATGCATTAATTTGCATACCTATTGCTTGATAGAGAAAATCTAAGGATTTTTTTAACTTCTTTGTAGCGCATATTGTTTCATCTTTGAAAAGGAGAACATCATCTACAAAAAGTAGATGGGTGACTTATATTATTATACATATTCTAATTCTCTTTACTGTTCCTTCCCTCTTGGCTTCTAAAATGCATCTACTTAATCCCTTAGCTACAAAAAGAAATAACAGTGGTGACAAGAGGTAACCTTGTATTATTTCTCAAGAAGCTTTGAATTAAGAGGCTAACCCATTAACCAAAACTGTAAAAGAAGTAGAACAAAGACATCCCATAATCCAATTCACCATCTGCACATAGAACCTAATATGATTATCATTCTTAAATATAGCCCTTTTACTTTCTCAAAAGCCTTGGAGAGATCCAACTTCATCACCATTGATAATAGTTTCTTTAATTTTATGGTATAAAGAATTTCTTGAGTAGCACCAATTGCTTCATGAATCTATCTACCTCACAGGACACCAAATTGCTCAATAGATATATAAACCAAGAGGAACCTTTTAATTCTTGATGCAATTATTTTTGCTATGATTTTGTACACATAATTACACAAAGAAATGGACTTGAAATCATCAAAGGAAGAAGGATTATCCTTTTTTGGAATAAGAGCAATGAAGGTAGAGTTGAAGATTGCATTTACCCTTATTGTTTGCCTAGACTCCTTCACAACCTTGAGTAAGTCGGACTCCAAAAGGTCATAGAGCCTGAGAAAGAATTTCATAGTTCACCCATCAGGTCTTGGAATCTTATCTTTCTACAAGGAGGTTTAAAAAAATTTGAGCTCCTCCTTTGAGACTTCCTTAATCAACTTACCATTGGCTTCCTCATCTATATTTTGACTATTTCAACTATATTAACTTGACTAGGATCCTTTTATAGTTGACCAAAATTTCTTACTCCCATGTTTGCTATTATTTTAAAGGAGGAGACTTTACTTCCATCTTGTGTGATTTGTAAAGGTATGAAAAAATTTAGTGTTTTCATACTTACTTGCAATCCATAGTGTTCTGCTTTTGAACCTCCATTCTCTCTGCCAACAATCTTATCTTCTCTTGTTCTAAACTTTTATACTTAAGCCTTATTTACTCATCCAATTATTTTTCAAATTCATCTACTAGAAACACTACAAGATCCTCCTCATTCTCTCTCAAATTTTAATCATCCATAAATTTTTTTATAGGCCAACTAAACCACTGATGTATTAAACCTTTTCAGATTTGTCGCAAATAGTATACTAGTAAATTCTCTTAGACTAGGATAAAACTTCACCCATTTTGATTTGACTAGAGTTACAAAGCTATCCTCTTTTAGCCATTTATAATTGATTTTAAAAAGACAATTTGGATTTTCTTCTCTTTTGTCATAAGAAGCATGATGGGGAAGTGATCAGAGTCTCCTCTGACTTCAACCCAAGACTTCAATATGTAAGTACCTTTACCAAACTCTTTGTTTCTAATAATCTGTCTAGTCTCTTAGAAATTCTATCAACTCTTGTACTCATATTTCTCAAATTTGGGATAGATTTTATAGGAACCAAGTCTACCATCCCCTTGGATTCAAAATTTTGGATGAAGTAACTAGCCAGTGGATAGATTCTAGCAATAATACCCCACACTTCATTCCTTGAAAGAGTTAAGTTCAAATCACCTTCTAGAATTAAATTATTAGCTTATAAAAACTTTTGATCCATAAGATTATCCTAATACTACATCCTATCTTTATAGGGGCCATAAACATTTACCATTGTCACTATTTCCTCGAGTTCCACTAAAATGAATTTAGTCCCTATTCCTGAGTCAAGCAATGCAAATTTGGTTATCCTAAAATGATTTGTCTTCCCCCATGTGGCCACTCCTCCTAAGGCTCCTACAACATTAAGGGTAAAAAAATCTCATCCTTTAAGCAATTTAATGAGATGTTCCATCACTTTCATAACTAACCCTTTTGTCTATTGAATTAGTAGAATCTCTAGATTATAAATTTCTACTAACCTACATAGAACAAATTTTTTTGTAGAGCTTCCTACTCTTCGAATATTAAATGAAAGTATATTCATTGATTAACTATGTCCAATATCATCCCTAATATAAGGATCTCCTTTAAGGATGGTTGATTGCCTTGTTGAAATTCACAAAGGCTTTTATTATTAGCCAATGAAATAAAAACTCTTTTGCCCCTCCTACCAACAAGACTTCTATGCACCACATATTTACTAACGCCTCTGCAACTCCTTATTCCATTAGTCCTATTATAGCTTTTAGGGATCGTAAGTGATACCTATGGGTTTCTAGGGACATAGAACCTTCCTGACCATAGGCAAAATGAAGTGGAAAAGCAATTTCAAAGTGATTTACTTGTGAAGCATTATTGAAAAACTTACTAGATTCTAAACCAAGGTCTATATTTACTTACTTCAAGGAATATGAATTTGATGGTCCACCTTACTCCTCAAATCCACCCTTACCTTCTTCTAGGGGAGACTTTGTTTTACAGATAGGTAAATATAGCCATTGGTTAGTTGAGGAACTAAAAAAAATGCCTATAATCCCATATAAGAAATGAGATTTAATAATAGTTTTGCTTGAAAATATTGTATCTATGTCCAAGAGCATGGCATATAAATTTTACTCTAATAATCCTAGCCTTACTTCAGTACGAGATTATTTTGAATCCATCACTTGATCTAGCACAAAAAGTTGTCTCCACCTTCTCTGCATTTTTTGTTTTTCCCTTGATTTCTCTAGCCTATTTTTTATTAGGTTGAAGAAAGGGTTTTGAAAGGCTTCCCAAAAAATTTACAAACTAAGAGGAAAGAGAAGCATCAAATCTTAGAAGACTAACATTAAAAGGATAACTAGGATCTAACAACAAAAAGGGATCCAAAGAAGGAACATCAAAAATCTTAAAAGTTAACACTAGAATAAAACAACATCATGGAGGAAGAGAAACAAAGACCCACACACCACCCTTCTTAAGAATTCTCCTCTTCAAGAATTCCAACACATCACTAGAACCTGAATCCGACATATTTTCCTAATCTCTCCCAAGAGAAGAGCAACCTAAACAACATAAGTAGCATTCAACTTGTTGGTCCTCCTCATTGAGTTGATGATATTATTTAGAATTAGAAGGGTGTTCTTGAGACTCAAGTGAGAATCTTGGGGTCCAAAAAGAGCTTTACTTTTAGCCAAGGAGTCATCGTGAAGCTTCAAAATCCTTAGAGGTGAGGTGTAATATTTATTTCTCTTTGGAGATGTTGGGGTGGACTCCCAAGAGTCCTCCAAATTTTGGACAAAAATGACATGGGGAGGCATTGCCTCCTCTTTTTTTGCTCTTGAATTTAGGTGTTTAGAATACCTTTGAGACTCCTCTTTTCCTACAAAAACAACATCCATCTTAAGCCCTAAACTTGGTTCCTTTTTTACCAACACATCACCTTTCTTTGGATTACTGCAACCATGTTTCATTCATTTTTCCGTTGAGGGGGTTGGGTTAGACAAATATTCATAAGGTGTCTCATATGCCCTATTTTCAATTTCCTCCAAGGACTTAGGCTTCTTCTTAGAATTATATGGACTCCCATAGTCAAGGCCCAAGCTCACCACCCCAACATTATCACAATTATTAGTTTCATGCAAAACAACTTGAGAAAACCTTGATGTAGAGGGATAAAAAATTTTCCTTTCTAGACCTGCTTCATGGTCCTTTCCATTGATTTAAAAAAGAAGGCTAGGATGTTCATCTTCTTTTTACAATGAATATGAGTAAGGAAAGCTATGTGAAAGCTCCTAACAACAACAAAATTACTATCCAACATGAAGAATTGCATGATGGTTATGACCACTCTATCCCAAGGAGTTGAGATGGATTCTTTGAGAATACCATTCTAGAACTTGTCAAGATTTCCCCTTTTTCTCTAAAGATTTTTAGTTCTTTTGCCAAGGAGTGCTTTTACCTATTGATACATTATCCTAAAGCAGCCAAGCCAAAAGCATCAATGATGAGGGGAATGCTTATGGTGAATTTGATGTTCCTTACTCTAACTTTTCCTTCTTACCATGAGTGGACCATATCCATAGATAGCTCCTTATCATGGCCATTGATTTTTTTTAGGAAATTCAAGAAGCCACATTTTTCAAAAATATCCCACACATCCTTGTTAAGGGTTAAAGTAGTTGGTTCAATCTGATTCTCCTCGTCTCCCATTTTATACCTCCATGAATTTATATAGCTAATAAATTTTATGCAAGATAGAGTAGAGAGGAGAGCAAACATGATAAAATGAAACTAGAGGATAAATGAAGAATTAATATACATGTAAGAACACCTACCCTCATGCATGCCATGTAATATTTTTCTTTTCATAATACTTATAGTTAGGTTTTGAGCGTGGAAAGGGAAGCATCCTAGTCCATCATGTAGTTCTAAATTTTCCTCTGAATTTACCTTAGGGACATCACCAAAATATAACATAAAGAAGAAATATTTCCACAAGCATTATTGAGAAATGGGTAAACAAGATTCAAAATAAAAAATGTGATTACAAGGAGGGAGGGGCCCAAAAAGAGCCAACACAATAGGGGAAGCAAGTTCCAAAAACTAAAAACCATGTAAAATCACTAAGATGGGGGCTAAAAAATGGCAGCTCAATAGGGATAATAGGACCCAATTCCAACAAAACAAAAACACATGACCGGGGAGGTTCAACAAAAGCTAACATAGTAAAATATAAAATTTATTCCCAATAATGTATAGACAAGTTGAATCAAGTAGGTTGGGTCCTAGACAATGCTAGGTGACAACTCCACACTTCCTAATCTCCTTAGCACCTAGATTAGCTAACCTAGGTCTAGTGGGGTTTAGACAATGCCAACTCATCACAACACAATTCCTTTTGACTTTTCACCCAAGCAAGCTAATCCATAAGGGAGGAAAATTTTGGAAACTCCCTCATAGAAAGGGACCTCAAAAACATGAAAGAGAAAAATAATCTTCAACCATGGGACTCTTCCCTGAAAAACCTCAAGGGAAATGCAAGAATTAAGGTCTAACAAAAATATCATTTGATTCCCTCAAAGAGAGATGAGTGAGATTCTAGGGGAATATTTCTCTCAAAATTGTAAGGGCTTCCTAATGGATACCAATATTAGCCATGGAGTCTACTTCTCTGTTTCCTTCCTTGTACACATGTTTGATCTAGGATTCCCCAAGAAGCTGGATGTTTATTTTTGCTTTCTCCATGAAGTTTTGAATGTTCCAACTAGGAGGTTGAATGCATTTTAAGGTATTGATAATATTCACAGAGTCTCCTTATATAATAACCTTCTTAAAATTTCATAGAGTTTCTTTTTAAGGTTTCTATAAGTGCCATTCCTTAAAAAAGAGCTCTAGCTTCAACGAAGTGGCTTGATTGAGTCCCCAGGTTTTCACATAGGCAAGAATAATCTCACCTTTATCATTTTTGATAACACCACTTGCCCTTGAGATCCTAGGACTCCCCTTAGTAGCCCCATCAAAATTAAGCTTTATCCAACCTGGAGGTGGGGGGATCCATCTGACTTGGGATCGATCGATATTTCTTGGAATTACCACTTGAATTTTCCTCTTCGAGAGGCCAAGATTATCAAAAATTTTAGTTTCATCCCTACTTTTCCATTTATTAATGAGGGTATGATGGAGACATTTTCTATAAGTACCTCAAAAATTTTGATTCCTACCATTTCAGGATCCTTTTTCATGTTCTTAAAAGATCTATTATTACGCTCCTTCCAAACACCCCATAGGAAATAAAGAAGAATCAGAATCCAAAGAGTGCACAACCTCTTGACTCATTGATAGCACATATCAAGAATGTTATTAGAACCCACCCAACACACGTCAAAACTTCTTAGGAGAAATTAAAACACCTCCAAGGAGAAGGGGTAATCTAGAAATAGATGATGAATGTATTCCATTTTGACTTCACAAAGGTAGCATCTATTTGGAATGGTCATTCCTATTTTTTGAATGTTATGAATAGTAAGAATATTGTTCCAAAGATCCATCCAAAAGAAAAATTTGATTTTTGGTATAATATTTATAAGCCAAACCTGTTTACTCAGGAACAATCCCTCACTCTCACTCTCCACTAGGTAGTATACTAATTTGATTGAGAAAATACCATTTTCCTCCACTTCCATATTAGATAATCTTCAATCACAAAGTTCTTAATGAACTATGTTCTCAACATACTAGAGATCTCTGTACTAGCATCCTCCTCTATGGGATTTGAGACATAGAAGTGGATAGGTTTTCAACTTTTCCTTCCATCTAGAACTTCAATGAAGTTTAAAAATTTGTATCCAAATATTTGGAAAGTAACTGGTTCCAAGAATGCAAGGTTAGTATTATTAATAAGGGAAGACTCCAATAACTAGGGATCTCTCCAAAAATCAATTTTAGACCCATTTTCCAATTTTTGTCTCCCTTTTTGGATAAGTTTTTTTTTGTTTTAAGGAGACTATTCCAAAAAGCTAATCCAAAAAGGGGATTGGGCTTCTCAAGGAAATTCCATCCTACCTAAGGTATTTAGTAGAGAGGATATGTACACATATCAAATATTCTTATCTTAGGATTTTCCAGACTTGTTTAGCCATTAAATCCCTATTCGTCTATCTTAGCTTGTTGAACCCAAGATCTCCCACCTCTTTCTTTGAGAAAACCTATTCCCAAGAAAATAGGGGGAATATCCTTTTATGTTTTTTTTCTAGACCATAATAAGGTCTTCTAGATATGCTCAATTGTTTGACAAAAATTCATTGATAATTTGAATAGGGACATACAAAACATTGGGATACTTTGAAGAGTAGATTTAATGAGTTGAGATTTTCTAGCTTGACTAAGGAGCGCCCCTTTCCAACCTTTAAATTTTCTCTAGATTATCTTTAGAACCAGGTCCTAGAGACTATCCTTAAATCTACCCTTAAATAGGGACATCCCTAGGTAGGTTGAGGGAAACTCAACTATCTCACATCCTAATATCTGAGCTATTATTTTCTATATTTTGGGAGGAGTGTTGAAGAAGAACATTTTAATATTCAAGAAATTGACTTTCTACCTAGCAAAATACTCATAAATAGTTAGGATATTCTTGATTTCTATAGCCTAAAAAACCAAGAAACTAGTGGCTAGGATAGTATCACCTAAAAATGATTGACGAGAGATCAGATTAAGAGATGTAGCAAGTCTAGTTGCATCAATAACCCCTTAGCTTGAGGTAGATTTGATAGTTCTCCTAAATATTTCACCAAAATAATGAAGAGATAGGGTAATAGGGGGTCCCCTTTATGCAAATCTCTAAAGCTCTTAAAATATCCAATAGCTAATCCATTGATAATAATAGGAAATATTGTTGAGGAGATGCATTATTTGGTAAGGTTAATGTAGTCTTGGTGGAAATTGAAATTGTACATGACTTTTAGTTTCCCAAGAGACCCTCTCATAGGATTTATTCAAATCCAACTTTAGGAAGAGGCTTGCCTTTCCACTTTTATCCATAAAATGAATGAGTTCATGGATAGTTAGGATGCCATCCAGGATTTGCCTATCCACAATAAAAAATCCTTGGTTGGCATCAATGATAAAGGGTAAAACCACTTTAAATTTTCCATTACCTTAGTTAAGATTTTATAGAGGATATGACAAACGCTAATAGGCCTAAAATATTTAAACTCATTGGCACCGAAAACCTTTGGAATGAGGACCAAAAAGGTTGAGTTTATATCTTTAGGAATATGAAGGGTTTTTTGAATATCACAAATGGCTGCAACCACTTTATCCCCTATTATATGACAAATATTTTTCTAAAACAAATAAATAAATCCATCTAGGCCAGGATATTTTTCACATGCCATTGAGAAGATAACTTTCTTGATTTACTCCTTGAAAGGGCTATTCAAGAAGGTATTCATATCATCAAATAGGAGAGGGGGGATGTTGGAGAGAAGTCTATTCATAACCTAAACATCCCTAGTATTTCATAATCCCAATAAATTTAAATAAAAACTCATAGCTTCATCTCGAATTTCTAGCAAATCCTTAGTTTTAAAGCCATTAGCCTTCATAACTTTCATAATTTTTTTGAATCTTCTATGTCTCAAGGTGGACACACGAAAGAATTTGGTATTGTTGTCTCCATCCTTTAGCCAAAGGGATCTTTATTTTTATCTCCAAAAGGACTCCTCACAAGCCAAGGTGTTATGGTAGTTTGAAAGGATCATTTTTTTCCTTTCTCTGGTTTCTACTATGACGGTACCTCCTTTAATGGAGGAATAAATACCCTTTAGTTGCTTTTTTAGGTTAGCTTTTTTATAGAATAGGTGCCCAAAGATTTTTTTATTCTAATATTTCAGGTTAGATTTAAGAAATATGAGCTTCTTTTACACTTGAGAGATTAGGGGGACTAAAAATATCTAAGTCCACCATCCAACAACCTAAGATTTGAGATCACCATGCTAGATCCATATGGATTCAAACCTAAAATGGATTTTAAAATTTTTGATAGTAGGGAAAGCCTCTAGTACCAATGGGTTGTGATTAGAGTCATATTTAGGGAAAGTGCTTAGGGTGGCATCATCAAAATGAGCTAGACCTTCCTTGGAAATGAGAACTCTATCCAGTTTGATTTGGATCAACTAGCTACCCACTCTCTTGTTGCTCCAAGTAAACCTACTCCCTCTCAAATCTAGATCCACCAACTCATTATAATTCATAAACTAAAAAAAATATTCTAGACCCCTAGACAAGATTGGGTTGTCTCCCTTTTTATTTGAAGGATAAAGAGGGGATTTAAAGTCTTTTCTAGCATCCACATTTTATTTTTGAATACCTATCTAATATGATTGAGAGCATTCCATAGAGAGCATCTTCCAATGATAGAGTTCGAGACATAAATATTAGAAATGACCCATCTACAATTAGAATCCTTGATGTTTGTTAATCTATCCAAAGAGGAAATCAACTTACCCTCCACTTTAATGGAATTCTAGAGGTATAAAATCCCTCCCAAAGCACCCTAAGCATGTCTAGACACAATACTAGCATCCTTCCAAATAGCTTTTTTAATCTTATCAATATTGGACTCTTCAAATTTTGTTTCTTGAAGGATAATATATGGGTTTATTTTCTTTCTCATTGAAGCTATTAGTATCTACTTGGCATGGCCATTAAGGCCTCTCACATTCCAAGAGATAATATTCATTTATGGAATTTAGTAGATTATTTCTTCCCTCCACCCAAGGCTGAGGTAAATTGATATCTAAATGTATCATCACTACCAAAATTAGACTAAATATTTTTCCCACCTCCTAAACTTAGGACTGAATACAAACCATTTGCAATATCATCTTTGGTTTCTCATTTCCTAATTTCTTGGTTTGAGGGTTTACCCACCTTACAATTAATAACTATGTCAACTCCTCCTCTTTTCTAGTTTTTGGTAATAGGATATAGAGTGGCAGTCACTTTTCCCACCTTAGAAATCTTATCCTTAGGAATAGACCCCATATTTCCTATTGAAGCTATAGTATCCCTTTATATTACAAAATTGGATTCTTGATGGGTTAATGAACTAGTATTCAAAACATTAGTTCCTTATTTTCTTCAGTAGATTACATTGAATCTTCTCGTAAATAATCAAAAGAATTTCTCTAGAAAGAGTAAAATAAGGAAAACCCTAAGAAGGGGTCCAAAGGACTTACCTGAGTTGTGGGATCCAAAACCTCTCCTTCCTCTCTCAAAGGAGGAACCTTGCTATCTGGCATATAAATAGGGCCTTCTTGAGGATTCAAAAGATTTTTGTTAGGAGGGATTTTAAAATCCTTCCTGGAAGCTAAGGGACCAGCTTACCCCTTTCAAAGCCAAATTTTCTTAGAGATAGGAGGTTTTTTCTTGAGAGGACACATGCTTGAAGAGTGCTCTAGTTTGTTATAGGTGGTATAGAAGAGGGGGTCTATTTTTATATTCAACCAATTGAACCTAGGTACTCATATTAGAAATAAGTTCTATGGAGCTAGGAAGATATGCTTCAAGGTCGATGCTAATGCATATTTTGGCATAAATAATTTTAGATTTAGCCTTCGTAGTAGATTCAAACATGATTAAATCACCCATTGCTCTCACAATTTCTCTAATATTTTGTTATACCAAAACTGGAAAGGGATGCCAAGGAGTCTAACCCACAATGGCATTGTGTTGATCCCTTGGGTATTCAGATCAAAATTTGAGCCACATCTAAGAAGAAACATGCATTACATTTTGAAAAAATAGGGACTACCCCTAGGATATGGTTCATGTCATCTTCAAAGATAAGCTTGATAAGAAAAAATATTAGGGAATGCAATAATTTCCATATGGCCCTGCAACTTCATTTGGAGAAGGCCCATATTTAGATAGAGTTAATATCAGGATGGAAGCCCAATAATTTCTCCACCATGTTGAAAGCTTCTTGAGCCATGGTCTCCTTTAAGATATTAGTAGGGACACAAAGCCTACCTTTTTTAGGAAGGAGGTCAAAACTACCACCCTAAAAATTCTTAATCTTGAGATTATTCAAAACAACACTAGCATAAGATTTTTATCCTGGGTCAAAGGACAAATTAAAGGTCTAAGGACCCTAAAACAATGGGTTTTATTTTGTAGATTGGATCTATGGACCCACAATGATATCAATTGTCACATTTCCCTTAGTTGAACTTTTATTAGATACTCTATCTTGTGTTCCTTACGTATTGATTAAATAATATAATCAATCTATTAGTTATGTGATTGAAGGAAAATTTGCATCTCATTCTCATCCTTAAAGAACCCTCTATCTTCCTTACAATGCCAAACCTTCCTTGTTAAATTAAGAGAAAAATCCCTTGCAATATTTCCATAATTATGACAACATGCACAACTAAAAGTATACCAATATAGTCTAGGGTTTGTACATGCATCCCTTTGTTGTACTTCAACATAATTTACCCACTAATTCATATCTCCACTCCACATAAAAAAGAATCCTAGATACTGTCCTCATGCATGAGGACTACTACCTCTTGTCCACCTCTAAGAAAGAACCAATGTAGTTGCCTATGGCTTGAAAAACATCTCTAGACCAAAACCCTAATTGCAACCCTGGTAACTTTACCCATACAAGGTGAGAAGGTATTCAAGTGGTACTAGGGTTGAAACAAGGGTCCTGTTGTGGAGATTTCTTGCTTACCCTTTTAAGATTTATCACATCACAAGAAAATCAAAAATCACAATGAGTATTGTGGATTATGGTGGACCCACCTCTTTAACCCAGTAATAGATTACTCAAAAGGCTCTAGACAGACTAGGTTGGGTAAGGAAACCCCAGCCAGTGGGTTTATATATATATTTGATTTAATGGTGCAATTACCCACCTTCACCAGAAAAAATGATCTTATGTTATTTGGATTATTTGTGACCAAACCAAGCAATAATGGAGCATATCAAGACCATACCGGTGCCTTATCCATTGGGTAGTCATAGCAGATTTATATTTATGACTTAGAGAAGAAAGGGAAGGGAGAACTAGTTTGTTTTAATTCATTCAAATGATGTAATGCAATAAAATTATTAAACTAGTGAAAAGAAAGTGTCATCCACATATTTTGATTGCAGTAATATGTAAACAAGCATAACACAGACCATGGACACAAAAAATGCCAAGAATAGAGTTGGAGTTTTCATTAATATAAGAGTTTTTTACACATGGAGATACCAACAAGGTGCTTGGCTCTCATATGATATTTCATTACAATGAACCCCAGTTCAAATAACGTAACAAGGGGTTGTTCCTCTCCATTTTGATTGCAGTGATGTAAGAGTCTCCAAATTTGGCATGTTCCATAGGAAATAATCTCAACGAACAGTGCTCCTTGGGTAGTCCCTAGAATTTTCTCTCTCAGAGGTTTGGTAAAAAAACTATTGTTGTAGTGACCTCCCTTTTATAGTCCAGACCTGTCCTAGCAAGGTTGTAACTGCTTACTCCAGTTGGACCAATCCCATGGCCTCCAAAAATAAGATGTAATAAAAAATGGGCATGTAGCCCACACCTATTTATGCAATTTATGGCTACGATTGCATATCATCTCTCGTGCTACCCTAGGTTGGCGGCTGCGATGCACCTGGTGCATGCATCCTAGGTGAACTGGGCCCCACTCCTTCTCCAAGGTTTTGTATAGCTTGGTCAATAAAATACCATGCCTCATCATGGAATGTCAATGAGAATAACAACAAATTTAGGTCCTACACAACTTTGTTCACTCTCTCCCTTACCCATTCCACGGTGTTCTCAATGAAGACACATAGGCGGTATACCATTTGCACCAAGGCTATGAACTGCTTTGACAATTTTCCACTAGATTTCAAGTCAAAATATTTGATTTTCTAGAGCATTAAATCCCTGATATTGAGGGCCTATATGAAATCATCTAGTTTGAAGCCACAATCCTCTAGCTCATCACTAACCTATTGCTCAGTGTTCACCACTTCTTGATTCCACTGGATCCAATTTTGTCTATTTTGTAAGAAGATGAATACCTTGGCAAATTCCTCAGCAAATAAATAGTGGTATTTGTATGATAAAGTGGTTGTCATTCCATTGATCAACACATAATTGTCCCTAAACCTCTTGTATATAGAAAATATGGTGTTTACCCATTGATCTCCTTGCTGCAGATGATCTCGTAAGAGACAAAAAATATACCTGGTAGCAAAGATATCCATAAATATGGATTCCAGATCTTTCATCTTCACTGCTATCTTCTCTTTAATTTCTTTTTTGAGTTCTTCCATTGATCCAAGTTGAATACTAGCCTGTACAACAATGACCTATGAGGGGGCATACATCCTCAATTGATCGATCTCAGCCTAAAGATGTTGCACCTTAAGTTTTGACTGTTTCATCTCAACATACTTAGCCTTTAAATCTTCTATCTCTTTATCCACAACTGTTGCCACCTGTACCTAGGTGGCCACTTGGGATTTCATCATCTTGACTAGTACGACTTTAGTCCGCATGACACCTCTACTTATATTGATGGTAGCCTCTTTGAGGCTAGCTGACAAAGGAATATCAAATGTGGTAGTAGAGACGTCACCTGTCTCTTGCCAAGATGTCCTTTGGGGTCTACTTATTCCTTTTCTTGGGGACATTTTCTCCTCCATATCCTGTATTTGGTCCTCTTCATCAGTGGTAAATTGGAACGAGTCCCTCACTCTCGTCATTCTAAGGTTCTTTATGTCTTCAATGGAATATCTAGTTATTACTTTATTTTTGGTAGGGGATCATGTGGGAATCTCCTCTTGCACCTCATACTCTCTGGGTATGTTAGGCAATCCCCAATATTTAGTTATTTTCTTCAAGGCCTTGGGGGAATGGGATGTTCTTTCTAATTGATTACTAAGATGGCGAAGAATAATGAAGGCTGGCCCACCACCACATCGGACATTTTTGATGGACATATAAGCATTAAAGCTGATGATATTGTACTTTGGTATGAGGAGACCAACTCCTTTCTTTTTGATGTGGTAGCCAAGAAACTGGAGGAAGAGGAAGCTTGGCCTGCTCTTGCTGTGCTTCACCCACTATTTTCATCATGACCTCAAAAAGGTCAACATCCTATTGGATGACGTAGAAAGTGGGGTCTTCAAACTCTTTTTGGGGAAAATTTGGGACCAGTGGCACCACACACACAAATAATTATCTATGCAATATCAATCTAGAGGGATAATCCTCCACTGCTTCCAACTTGCTAGAGGACCTCTTTTATATATTTCATACGAGATCCAATGATCGGTTCTCCTTGAGGGCCTTCTACATATTATCCTTGAAGTTGTCTTCTCTATGATTGAATTATAGGAGGGTAAGTTTACTAGCAACATTATGTCTATGGAGACCCTCGAGGTCGTATGGCCTCCATGTAACTTCGATGAAGCAGTATGTGTCCATATTCCATATGGAATGTAATATTGCAAAGTGGCCAATATAAGTGTAGGGGTCCATTGAGCATGAGATGGGTAGCCACGACACACTACCCTTCTTTTTGATATATCTAATTTTGACTTCTTCAACAATCTATCGGGTTATCTCCAAGATGGCAATTGAGGTGGGATAGTGCCTTTGGTGGCAGTTTGGAACTGCAAAAATGGATGTAAGAGAATTATTCTATGTAGAAGAAATCCTCCACCTTAGTTTCACATAAGAAGTTTCTCACCCCAAGTACAAACCTGTTTGGCTCTTCTACACATAGTCGGGTGTGCACTACTGGGAGGATCTTCTTGAAGAAGGTTTTGTAACTAGAGCACCCCTCCTGGATGCACAACAACTGATATTGAACAAGTGTAGTAGTCATCCATCCCATATTAACCACTAAAGTTTTATCAAATTGCACCACAAAAAAATGAATTAAGAAAGAATAATAATAAAAAGGAGGTAGTTTCTCCTTATTAGCCAATATGACTTTCTACAATTTGTGCAACTCTTGGTCCATGTTGTCACTAATTATATCCTCCCACAAATAGAGGGGTTTCCTATTTGTCCTATTGCATTGAATTATCAAAAACATCACCTCATTTGTAATCAGTTCCAAATATTTCACACCTAGCACTAGGTTTATAATATTGGCATAATCCTACACTCAAGGTTGAAGTAAGAATTTTCTAATGGGTAAATATGAGGGCTTACATTTTTCTCTCTTTAGAAGCATTCTCGGGAAGGTGGTTTTGAGCATATAATTGGCCTAGAGGGCCAAGGTCTTGAAGTCCACCACTCATGATGCTATGGTGAGCCCGAACACTTTTCCAATTCCATATTCTGTCAACATGACCATCGCTTGGTTGTTATGGTCGTGAATGGTGCGACTTCTATGGTCATAGGCCATTTCCAACTAGGCCAGGAGGTCCAAGGAGTGGTAGGCCTTCGGACATGTCAAACACCCCAAATTGGTGTTCCACTTGTTGCAGAAGGGGGTTGGATCAGTGATATCTCTCTATGCCTCATAAATAATCTCCTTAGCAGTGTTGGGTGGTGCTGATTGTCCTCCTCTATGAGTTGAAATTGTAAATAGTTACCCCCTCTACTTATTTTTGTTGCTAGATAGTGATATCTTGGGTTGTGTCTAGCAAGTTTGTTAGAACTTTTAGATCCTGCACTCTCCCTGTTCTCTTCATCATAGGCCATGCCTTGGTGATCTTACCAATCCATGCCTTAATATTTAGTATCCCCATTACAACTAAGCTTGTGGAAGCCATTAGAATGAACTTGTTAAAAATAGGAAGGGCTTCTTTTCTTTTCTCTGTGCTTGACCTCATCGAGAAGCTTTCTACATGTGATAATGGCACAAGGGAGGTTCACCACCTTATTTTAAAATACATGCATTTAATTTGGGTTGGTGGAGCTGTGAATTTTTCTATTTGATGGGGCTCATTGATTGACTGGGCACACCACATCATCTGTGCTTTGGTTGTGCATCACACAAAATTATAGCTTGGGGAGATTTATTAGGACGTGTGGAAATTTTGAATTGGTTAGGGTAGGGTACACTCAAGGGAAGCGGGTGCACGGGGTCTACTCTGCATTAATACTTTGCATACCTTGGGCTGATTGGGCACAATAATCCATGTGCTAATAAACCTTCATGTGCTCCACTAGGGGATGGAGCACACAGACTTTGAAGTGGGTGTATGAACCTATGCGCTTGCTTAAACTTCATGTGCCCTAAAGGGAATGGCACACATGAGATCCAATGGGGTGCACAAGCTTGTGTACCCCTACAAACTTCGTGCACTCCATAGTGGAGTGCACGGGTTGGGGTTTGGGCATATGACTCACATGCCTAAAGGATTTCATGCATGCTCCATTAGAATGGAGTACGTAGGTGGGTTTGGGGTGCACATGGAGGCACACACTCCATAGGGGCATTGTGCACTCTACTAAATAGTGGAGCGTACAGGATAAAGTTGGGCACGTGAAGCCACGTGCCCTTGGGGACTTCATGTGCTCCACTTCATTATGGAGCATATTAACTATTTTGGGGTGCATGAGTTGTGTGCCCCTTAGGATCCTTGCGCACTCCACACTCTTGTGGAGCACGTGGACTTAGCATGGGGTGCACAAATTTATGCACCCCTTAAGGGCTTTGTGCACCCCATTCTCTGATGGGGTGCACAAGGTATGGCTGGGCACGCGACTCGTGTGCTTAAGGTATTTTTGTGTGCTCCATTAGTGGAGCACGCGGGCTCAAATTGGGGTGCATGAGCTGTGTGCCTAGGGAATGTTTGTGCAGTCCACCTCCAATGGAGTGCACGAGGCTAAATTTAGGTGCACCACATTATGCACCCTTAGGGAAAGGGAAATAGACCCCAAAAAATGGGGACTACCTTTTTTGGGGTCAATAGGTCCCATAGTTTAAGAATTAATAAAGTTAACCCCAAAACCATTTCTTTAATAAAATATTTTCCACGTCTTCCTTAGTCCTAAACCGAAATGACAACCACCCTCTTAGTAGAAGTAAAAAACTAGGCACATACCCTAGAAATTCCATCCACTCCCTAGTCATATAGTCTGTCAAGGATTTTTCAAAAATTGCATGCCCATATAACCTTGCAATAAACATTTTATTTGAGATTTAAATGACTTCCCCTATTTTCACATATTATCCTAGGACTAATTTTTCTTTATTACTCTTACTTCAAATGCACTTGGTTTCATTTTTACGTGCTTCCAATGGATTCTTCTTTGGATTTTCTCCTTACAAATTCTTGTGTTGTCTCTCATATTCCTAATCAAAGTGTTATGGCCTATTTTGAACTTGCTCTAAATAGGACACCCCAATAATCACTATTTTCCAAGATCTATGTGTATTCCTATAAAATCCTCACCGATTTAGTTCCATTACTGAGCTCTTCTAAAGGAGACATGCTTCTTTCATATTTTTTCCACAATCAAATATGGATACCTCCTCATAAGGATCTGTCAAATAGTCCACTACTTCTTCATGACCTTGTTGTAAAAAACCTTAAATATTTCTTCCTTTTCAAAATCTTGTATTCTCTTTATAGCCTCAAGGTCAGGGGACTCTCCATTAGTATTTTCATTAGAAAAAATAACCTCTACAAAAAAAATCCCACTATCTTTGTTTCCTTACTTCACTCACCATGGTGGCAATCTTATTAGAAAAAGAACTCTAAAAATATGTTCTCTTAGCTCAAGTCTTTACAAACTCAAGTTTAAGATATATGTCATGAGATGACAACTCCATCCTTAGTGGCCACAACCCTAGTGTATTCTTCTCATATTTCCCCTCCTCAACCATTTCTCTATTTTGTACTGAACTCACTAGAAAACCCCCTATAAATTCCTCCTTCCAAACCCTCTATTGACCTACTACATCTTGTTGGGGATACAACCTAAAACCAAGGGATATGTAATGAATCTAACAGGTGTGATAGTAGTTGTAGTAGTGACCCATATTTTTCCTTGTCCTATTTATATCCAATTGACCCCTTCTTCATTGTCAAAGTTGAGATCTTAGACACCTCTAACATCTATTTGCACCTTAATGCAACATTTCGTACTATTTGTTTATGCAAAAGTACATTAGTTTTAAGAACATTAAAAATGTTGGATTCTCTTGCAAACTGTTGAAGGCCCTCTTCTAGTCTAGACTACTTTTTTCATACATTCATGATCAAGCCCTAGGTTGTGCTTTAGGGATTGAAAATTCCTAATATTGTTCTCCATTTTTATTTCCAAGAAATTCTAACTTGCACAAGTTGTTGTGTACCTGAATGACAAGTATTGTGAATTTTTAAAAAATTGAAAACTTGTTCTTATTTTATGGCTATCCAAACTTCATATTTAAAAAAAGAAACCCAAAAACAACTCCAAAAACAACTTTTACTTTCATATAAAACAATAAACACTAGAGAAAAGTAAATATCAAGACATCCACAAATTTTTGTAAATAAAAAATTTCATAGTATCTCTATAGCACCTAGATATTCTAAAGCTGATCCATTAGATGACTGAATTTGAACTCTTTACCTCCATGTGCATTACAACCCAACAAACCCTTCTAGGGCCTTGCAATATTCCTCCACCACAAAACCCTAACTTGAATAGTTCGTTACCTATTTGAATGTAAATATATATGAAGTTATTGTATCCTCCAAATATGAAAGTGAAAGATCCCATTTTTACCCTTAGTGTCACGCCCCTCTCCTCACTTGCTTCAAAAAATAAATTGCCTACCTTAGAAATATTTTTTTACTTACTTTCTTGCACTAGGGTTTGGTCTCCCCTACCCTAAAAAAATATGCCATTTGGTTCAAAGAACTGTTATTTTTTCTTCCACGTACTAGGGTTTAAAATCCACAACTTGCTTTAGAGAATTACTATATTTTTTCTCCCTTTTTGCACATTGGGGTTTGATCTCCATCGCTTGCTCCAAAACATCTGTCATCTGCTTCAAAAAATTGCTTGCTCCAAAAAAATCGTCATCATCACTTGCTCTAGAAAATTGCTTGCTCCTAAAAATCCATTGCTTGCTCTAGAAAATTTATTTTCAATGCTTACTTCAAAAAATTTCTTGCTCCAAAAATATGTCGTTGTCGCTTGCTCTAGAAAATTTATTGTCATCGTTTGCTCTGATGATGCTTATTGTTAAACATAAATATTATAATAATACATTCTATGCATATCTTCTACATAAATAGATCTAGGATAAGGATATGATTTATAATTTTTAATGTATTTAAAAAAGTACTACCTAAATATGTGGCTTTATTTTCATACATACCTTTAATAATCAATAAATGAAAAATATGTAACCATAACAAAAGTAAATAAAATATATATGTTTAAAATCTACATTCCAATACCTATATATACACAAATTCCATAATAAAGTGATATTATTTTTAATCTACATAAGTCCTTTAAAGTTGTGTTAGTGATCCCAACAACAAAAACATCGATATAAATATATAGTTATAATAAAACTAAAAAATATATATATACTTGAAATTTAAATTCCAATAAATACTACTCCACAAATTCTCATTACAAAATGGTATAATTTGACCTCATTTTAATGCCTTCAAATAAATACCAATGACCTATCAATAATATACCTTGGTGATAGTAAATTCTATCACAAAGGTATGCTTCTACCTTTGATCCATTGTATAATATCTAATATGAAGTCCCGTGTTGTTGAACCCTTAGGTAGGGTTCATTTTGTCAACAATTTTTTAGTGTCCACAAAACCTGTAAATTTTGAAATAATATTTTTGCCCACCTCTTTCTTTGATATTTGAATAATATTCAACCAAACTTTGCTTCTAACGTCAAAATCATAAGTAAGAAACTTTTCAAGCCTTCCCCTCCATTAATATTTCCTTTGAAATCTCTATAGCACTTGCAGAGCGAAACCTCATTTTTTCTCAAATCTCTCCAAAGAATATCTTTTTAAATTTGTCAAATTCAAATGACATAGTTGTTGACAATTTTGAAAGTGACATCATATATATCTATATATATATCTATATAGATATTATGTATACTAGAGTAATCTATAACTTGTAATATTTTATCATCGCCTCATTGTGGGTTTGAATATTGTTCCTTGCTACCATTATAACCTTATGTTATGCCAGGTAAAGTTTTTAACATAGACGATGACATTGGCGTAATTAGATAAATATTAAAATCTATACTATTTGAAAAATTAGTTTTATTAGAGAGTTCCTAAATATATATATATATATATATATATATATATATATATTTTGTTGATATTGATATTAAAAATTAATAGTTAAAGTGTTAAAAGAGATGAGACTAAATGGAAAAATATAGGGTTTCAATGCAAAGGCCTATATTCTAGACTTCCCAATTGAAGTACGTATACAAGTACGTGACTAACATCTTCCAAGGGAAATCATTTAGAGTAGGAATTTCTAGTTGCTTCAAATACTTATATTATAACTTTGCTTGGTATCATCCATATTTTGATAGATTCTAGATTGGTTCATCCTTTCAAGCAAAAATTGGAATTGAATAGAAATATTGAATCATATTTTGAAACTCATCCACTATTTGTTTGAGAACCTCTCCTTTAATTGGGTTGCTAATAAAAATATGTTACATAACTTTATTTTGTAAACCCTTAAGGTAGGGAAACACCAATAGTATTACTTAAGGAAGGAATAACTCCACAAGATCTCCCAATATGAGAGTGCCACTTAAGGAGGGAAAATTCCTATAAGCCACTTCATGGGCATAGATGATTATATATATTTGTTCTTTGATGATGATTACAATGACAAATATCTCTTCATATATATATCCATATTCTAATTCCACTTTGGGGAGCTAACTACAAATATAATATAATATTATAATATAATCAACCTTGGGTTATGTGAAGCCCATGCCAACCCTTATACAATATAATAATATATCCCCAACTATATATTCCTAGGTGCCCTATCAAAATACATGATCTGGAGTTTTTTCTCATATCATCATAGTTTTAAACCTTTGAATCTATATGAGCTAAATAAAACCAAGCATGTGGTTATCATGTTGGATAAAAAATAGAGGATAAAGCTTCAACCAGACATTAGACCAAAAACTTATAAAATTCACATACTGACCATATAATATACTTCTTGATCAATTATAAACTATGTGATATGAAGTTCCATGTTGTTGAACTCCTAAGTAGGGTTCATTTTGTTAATGACTTTATTGCATCTACAAAAATTATACATTTTTGAAGTAGCATTCTTGATCAAATATTTCTTTGATCTTTGAATAATGTCTAATGAAGTTTTATCCCTAATATCAAGATCATAAGTATGCAACTTTGTAAGCCTACCAATTTTCATCCATTTACAAACATTGTCTCACTTAAAGAGGAAACCTAAATTTCCCTTCACATTATTTACAAAGAAAATATATTTTAATTTTATCAAAATTAAATAATATATTTTTTGGGGACCAAATCTAACTCTAGACCACACCCTAGCATAGTGACCATCCATTGTATTTTCAAGTGCGTCTAATGCCCACACCTTACATGAGGCATATAGTATCGAAAGTCTAGGGAGCATGGGATGTGGATTCAAGATAATATCTAGGATTTCTTACCAATATCAACTCCTTAACTAGGTTTTTTCTTGGTGTAATTATTTCCTACTTTATCCTAAACTACTAAGTTTGCAAGGGAGAATGGTTAGGAGGGAAGTAGTAAAAACCTATCTAGCCTAGAATAAAGGGTGACAATGAGCCAGGAGATAAGGTCCTTTATGTAGTGATGGAATTATTAAAAATATGAGCCACCCAGTCTAGGAAAGTGAACACATATTGTTGCAATATGAAACTCACTCTTATGAAGCTTGCATGAATAGGGAACAACTATTTTTAACAAGCTTCCCATGTAAACTTGCATACATACAAATAATGAGGTAGAAATTGAATAGCCAAAACTCTTATATATGCCAAAAACTAGAAAATTGCATGTACTACAACAAAAGGGATCAAAGGAGCCTACACATAGAATGACTTAGGGTTTAATTCTATATCACTACATAAGAGAAAATGAGAGAAAAACTTCTCTTGGGCTAGAAAAAAGGCATGAAGAAGTACTTAATTTTTCCTTACTTTACAATAAATAAGGTGAAAGTATTTATAAGAAAAAAAGGATATAAATTCCCTCCAAAACTTGAATAGGAATTCAAATTTTTCTAGTTCAAATTTTGCTCGAGCTTTCATCATTAACTTTGGATGATATCTCTAGGTCTATAGCCATAAATATTGTACGTAGGTATAGTTTTATGGTATGTTGTCTCCTTTGGTTGCTATAAGATCCTTAAGGTTCTTCCCAATTTAATATTTTTAATTTTTGTGTTGTTCGTTTGGGCCACCTCCATGTTGTTTCCTTTAATATACCAATTATCACCTTGGGGAACATGTCTAACGGATTGAGGTAACAAGATAGAGATAGGGTCACTATTTTTCTCCTTGTGTCTGATCACTTTGGGGTTGTCATGGCCACTTGATTATAGCTAACAATCTACCTTATTTTTATCTTTGACCAATCCATTTGGTGAGGTCCCTCCTTAATGCATCCTTTAGGGTTTCAATCTCCACATTTTTCATCACATTCTAGTTTGGGAGGGCACACTTTGTCATTGACTCATCTATTGCCTTTGCAAAGGATTCAAAATATAACTACAATTTTAATTAAATTTCTAAACTAATTAGGCATTATGGATTCCCAAAGTACAAGAGTTATAATATTACACATAAGGTGCAATATAGTAACCAATTTATAACAATATCCTAACAACTAACAATAATTTATTAAGATCAAATTAAAATCTAAAATATTTTATTAAATCTAACTTTAGACTTTAGAAACTAAATAATAATTTAAATCCTATGCCTATCCTTATAATTCCTCCCCACCATAGAAGCATTGGAATCCAATGATTTAATAAGAAGGTGGGAGAGAATATCAAGTGCCTAAAATACATTTCTCAAACTAGATGAAGAAGAGTGATATCATATAAAAGAACGAGCACATAATGACAACATGCAATTACCTCAGTGGAATCACTACAACTCCTATGAATGTAGTACCAACAAGTAAATAATGCTCAAAATACCGTGGTTGGAATTTTCTTCAATATTATCCATGAAATATTGCATTCCCCTCACACCAATCATGCTCAACCTTGAAACATGCACCCTAAACCATTAGTCATACCATCATACCAAGTAGACAACTTGGAACTATAGTCGATGGAGGGAGAGGTGCAACATAGAGATGAAAAAGATATAAATCATTATGATCCATGAAAAGGCATAGAAGGGAGTGTCGAGTACCACTAAAATTGCACCCCTTATGACAAATACATAAATTTTTGGACATCCCAAACTTTGAAGTAGCATAGGTCAAAATATACCTTTATAGAAATGTAAAATAATGGTTCTACTAGAACCATATCAAAAAGAGCTTTCCAACAACTTACATAAGGTTATAGTTAGATTTAAATGGAGTCTCAAAAATATAGAAAAACCAATAGGCTCTTTGATAACAAAAAGAGAAGGGGGAGGTTCCACGGTTTACAATGCAAGAATATTCGTCAAATGTTCTATTAAGTATTGATTTAAAAATATTATATGGGGGCCTTGGTTTATTTTATACATACATGAAACATATTTAAAACAAACATATTTAAAAAATGATAAGGACCACTCCACATGAAATGTGGGATGTTGAAAACTGGAAATAGGTCCAACAAGGGTGATCATAAGATTTCAGTGTAGATACAAAGTAACCAAAAGTCACATGATTTTTCAAAGAACATGTTACAATTGAACAAGAAACCATTATAAGGAACACATGTGCCTTCCCATAATCCATGTGGTACAATACAAAGAAAAATTATAGGAATTGCATATAAATGACAGAGGCATCCAGATGCTTCAATGGGTCACAAAGAGGCATTCATGCTTGGGGATGTTAGATTTTCAACCACGTAGCGGGCACTGAAAGGACCCATGGTGGATGTGATGGATGGAAACTAAACCTCACTATAGGTAAGGGTGTGAAAATATGGGGCTCCCCATATGGCCATTTATGTGGCAAGAAAGGGAGAAGCATATAGGGCCAAAAAAATTTAACCAACCACCAGGAAATGGTGGATAATGTAGCCACCAATGATTCTGATGGAAAATATCACATGGAGAAGGTATATGGAAATGCTACAATTGCTTTTTATAAAGTGGTCAATCCTTCATGGAGTAATGGTGATGAAAAAACCAGGGGGTTTTCCTGTAGCACTTTGGAAGGGAATTGAATAAGCCCACATGTAGGTGGGAATATGTGGATTAGATTGAGGAAATCATGCAAAAGAAAATGTGGAGGGTGGCTGCATCAACAAGAATATAGAAGAACATCATTACAAATGTGAATAATTAGGGTCATTATAGGTCGTAATTATGCATATGTGGATAGACCAAGGAAATGAGTCATGACTAGAGAGAAATATGTAAAAGAGCCATATGCATGTGCCAAGGAGCTATCATTGATGGCACAAAAGCACATCACTATGAGGGTTGCATGCAACACAGGAGGACAATGAAGTGGAGCCAATTGACATGGCCTAATTGGTGGATATTGAGGAGATAAAAGAGGGTGATGGATGCAGTAGGTCTCACCATGCATCAACTATTGTCATTGAAAGCTAGCATGGAGAAATTTGAACACTTGGAGTTCAATGCAATAATTTGTCAATTATGATAGGAAAATTGGCTACCACATCCACTATTGATTGCATGAAATAACCCTATAAGGGGCTATTAAGCATTTTTTATTCATTATGCTTTTGTGTGAGCTCTTACACTAGTGCAAAAATGCTAGCAAGCATCATCAGTGTTTTAGATCAGGCCATACACAAATAGGATGGCATCAAGGTTTTAATGCCTAGCTAGAAAATAATTTTCAACCAATTTTTGAATTAAGGATTCAAAAACCAAATTGTAAATTTTATTATCATATATGCTTAAATAAGCATTAGAGGTATACAATCATATACCTACTAAATCTAGATAGTAGGATAAGATAGCTATCTACCAGCTAGCTATCACTATAACAACTAACAAATTATGGAATCTTAGGCTAAAGTTAGCTAACAAATAAACTAACCTTAGCACTTAAGCTAACTAATATCAACTAAGCTCTCAACAAATAATCCTATGTGAGCTTGTAGAAGCTTCATGTGGGTACATAGGTTGGAAATAAAATAATATGCAACCAATCTCCAATATTTTCTTGATATTTCTCAGTGCATTCGACTGATAATTGGTGACTCCCTAATATTTTCAATGAAATTCGATGTTTTTCATTCATTCTCGGTTTGGTTTCAACAAGTTCATGGTTTTCCAATGGCAAATTCTAGTTTTTTTTAGTTCCACATTTAGGATGTGGGGGACATTGACACTATTTAAAAGTGCTTTCTCATGGGAAAGCTAATAGCCATATTCCCTGGTTGGCACTCCCATGTGATTAACTAACATTTGGTAGATTTTGTTGGTGATTTTTGATTGGTTCATTCCTATTTATTTGACTAGTTGACTATTGAAATGGTTTGTACAAATGGCATTGGTGGATTAACCAAGGTTTTGTTTCTTATTTTATTCAATTGCAATATTATTTATCCCACATTTATCCTATGGGAGGTGGTAGCCCATTTTAAAAGTGCCTTCCCATTGAAAGGTTGATAGCCAGCCTGAGGAGTTGGTGGGAGTGTGGTTGCTTGGAAATATAGAAGACACACTATTAAATATTGTTTCACCATTAATACCATTGACCCTGCTATTGAACCATTGTTGTTTTTGACCTACTAGATATATGCCACCATTGACCTTGTGGTTTTATCATTGACTTGGTAGGAAAAATGGATACCACATCCACTATTGACTGCATAAAATAACCCTACAAGAGGCTATTGAGGATTGTTTATTTATTATGGTTTCACATGAGATCTTCCACCAGTGCAAATGTGCTAGAAAACATAATCGAGGTTCTATATTAGGCCATACACAAACATGATGGCATCAAGGTTTTGGTGAATTATCATAGGTCTACTATGGTGGTGTGGGGCACTAGATATTGATGACTATGATGATTGTGCATACCCTATGGTAGAGATTAATAGGCTTTCCATCAATCTTAATACCCATTAACTCATCATCCAATCCATACTAGGCTCTAGCATGTCCCAAGGACTTCATTCGATATAAGGATCTATTGTGACTTTGAGTTGATTCAATGGTGTAGTTTACCTCCATACAAATTCAAGCCATATACTAATGTAGTGAAGCTTAGAGAAAAACTTTCTTCCAGGTAATCTAGCATAGTCATAGTATCAACACCATTATGGATGTCCTTGTATAGACATTTAGGATAAAGGTTGCTAAGAACGATAAATAGCCATTGAGGGTTACATGCAGGCCCATTGGAGAAGTGGTGACTAGAGTTAAGGAACCCATGAAAATATTCATATGTAGGGTACATGCAAAAAATATGGAAACAAAGAAAAAGGTCAAATAGATAGAGGTTGGTGTGAACAACGTGATAAGGTAGGCCATGTCAAAATAGAAAATAAGGAATATTTGTAGAAAGATATATGGGGAAGTATAAATAACAAACCATGGTTTCTAATAAGGATATAAAAATCCTTGAATAAAAATTGAACGCAAACAAACAAAAACAAAGATGAAATTATAGAAGGGAGAGGGGATAAGATCTAGAACTCTAATACCAATGTGAAGGATTCAAATTTCAACTACAATTTTTATTAAATTTCCAAACTAAATAGGCATTTTGGAAGCCCAAATTACAAGAGTTGCAATATTACATGTAAGGTAAAATATCGTAACCAATTTATAACAATAGCTTAAAAACTAACAATAAGTTGTTAAGATCAAATTAAAATCTAAAAATATTTTATGAAATCTAACTTTAGACTTTAGAAACTAAATAATAATTTAAATCCTATGCCTATCCTTATTAGCCTTTCTCTTGTTCCAGGGGTGATTGAGACTGTCAGATTATTTATTTTGGTAGGTGTGCCTAAGGTGCCCTTCCCTTATGGAATTTTCCTATTTTACTTTCTATTGCTCTTCCACCATGGGTTTTGGGGTAGACCTTATGGGGGACAAGGAGCTACAAGGTTTATTGTCAGTTTCACAACTTGAAATATTCAAGATACTCCACTTTTTGTTGTCCTTCAAGTGTTAATATTCTCCTAGGTGTGAAATTTCCTTGTTATTTTCCTATCTAGTCCCCTCAAAAAACCCTAATTTCCTCCTTCATGTAACTAGGTCTAGTTATTTGCGATTACTAACTAATGACAACTTGTGATCTTACTAGGGAACTATGGATACCATCAGACATGTAAGAGATCCAAGCAAGTGACCATTTCTTTTGGGGGAAGAGAGAGGTCTGTGTGCACTAGATGAGGTTTAATCCTACCAAGAGTGGAGCCCTTTTAGATATAACCAGGAAGGGTCTAGGAATCTAGCTCATAGGAGGATTCATCTTAGCTACCATAAAAAGTCTTGTAAACCATGGATTTCTAATTTTGGTCGATCAACTAAGTTTCATGGCATAGGGAGCTTTCGATTCAATATTAGTTTATGGTGGAGGCCATTTGTTGTTATTTTAATGGACTTATGGGTTTGGATGCTTCATAGTTTATGGAGACTTTGGATCCCCTCATATATCCTTTGGATGGTATTTTGATCAAAATTACCTTTTCGACAAAATTTTCCTGGTGTAGTGATTCTTCACGATAGTTTTGGTGACTCATAAGAGATATCTAGTTAATAGGAGATAGGGAACCTAGTAATTAGTGCCTTATCCATTGGGAATGAAGTTATAAGGGAGGAAACTCTAAGGATTTATATGGCTAGGATGAAGGGGAGAAGGATATGATGTTGAGGCTAATTCTTCTTGAGATTTTGTGGAAAAATAAAAAGTGAGGAGTGCTCCTTTATAGGTCTAATCCCATGGTATGGATCTTGAGATACATTTCCTTTCATCTATAATTATAATAATATCCTTTTAATAGAGGGATGTGAGTGGAATCCTTAATTTATGTCAGGGGTAGTAGGGATGCCATCATTTTTTGTTCTACTTTATGCTTGCTTGTGGTGGTTGTCCCTTCCTAATCAATTGCTCTGAGGTGTGATATTTGAGAAGAATTGTATTCATGTTATCTCTTATGAGGATTATCCTTCAAGCATGGTATTTCTCTAGTCATAATCCTAGACTCATTTGTGGCCTACAACACTTATATGAACATGGTAATTTTTTTAGAAATGTATAAAGGCCCAAAAAGGGTTGTCAATCCTCCTTTTTTGGTGCTATCCCATGTTGGTGCACTCAAAGGTTTATTTAGGACTATAGTACCATACTTTAGTAATTTTTCATTTTCTCCTATTGGTTGGGTGTGATCTATCAAGTGATTTATCCAGCTTAATTTGTTCCCCCTCCATTGAGATCCTCCCATTACTTGAATTATCCATGGGTTACAACCCATCATGATGTTCACATAGTGTATTTTTTGGAACTATGACCTTGGGTCTTTCCCTTCCCTCTAGAGCTCCTAGCATCCAATTGACTTGTATGTAGCTAACTAGATAGAGATGAAGTCCATTGATAGACCAATGTCACATGAGACTGAGAGTCCCATCACCAAGCCCCACCTATTGCTTAGTTGTACTATTCTCCTTATGGTAATCTATGGAGATGGTTTGTTGGAGTCTACCATTGCTTTTGGAATCATGGGAAACTTGACATTGTTTTCAATTAGGAAGTTATGGAATGGATTATCTCTATAAATTAGAGCTAGGTGGAATAACCTTATCTTGGTTGGCTTGGTGTTTGGGTTGGGAGCCTACACATTTTGTTCGCTTTGGATTTTTTTTATCAACCATCGTTTCCTTTAACTCCTATTCTAATATGGTGCTTAGTGGCGATCATGATATGATCCCATTCTCAATGTCATGCTTCATGGATATAAAAATACAAGCAAATTTTGGTTTGGCATATTTATGGCCATGACAACATCTTCTTGTCTGGTTGCTTTATTTATCGAGAGTCTTCTGGTCTTGTAAGGTCTATGCCTTAAGGCCTGATTGATTTTTGTGCCTATAAAGTGTTGGCATTACTCAAAGAGTAGTTATATGACCCCCTTCACTTTTTAGAACTTGCTTCAAGAGAGAAATACTCAAGCTACTAGTAGCTAGGGAGTGAATTTACTGACATTGGGTCAATGCTTCCTTTTAGATGATTTTCATAGGGGTAAGTATTTGGGAACCATATAAAAAGCCTCCTCAAACAAGAATTTTGCATGGGAAGAGTGCCATTGATATGATCAAAGGGGACCCACTGTAATGGGTTGGGCTCCATGTGCTAGTATGTTTCTCACACAAAATATCGAGGCTACTGATATCGAGGTTCTAGATAGCCTTGATGTTGGAACCTCTAATTATCCTATTTTATTTTCAAGGTAGAGACCTCTTTTAAGAGGAATTAGATCCTTCTTCCCACTTCTTCAATATTGGCCATGGGTTGGGGGTTTGGGATTGGATAAAAAGGAGGGTTGACTAGAATTGAGCTTATGATAATTATGGGTTGAGGAGTGGTAAGCTAGATGTATGGTAGTAATGATATTGGGGTCTTGAGTGGTAGGATTCCTATTTGGATGAGGTTGTTTTCTAATTGGATGACTATTCGATAGACAACTAGCAAAGCTCTAGGATTTGATCATCATAGCAATATTAGAGTGAAAGTACTTGAGGTAGTATATGAGTGCTATACTTAGGGGTCTCATATTATCCAAGAATCTATGCCAAGTTCTGTATAATTTATCATTTAAATCCTCCATCACCTCCATAGGAGCCCATTTGATAGTCATCATCTAATCTATCAATGATGCTTCACTTACCTCATACCTGAATAGATCCATGAACAAGTTAGCCAACTGGTCCCAACTACTAATAAAGTGTTATGGAAGAGTTAAGTACCACTATCAAACCTTTTCTTTGAAGGACTTCACTAATAGCCTTAGATCCATGTTCTGTTCAATAAAGTTGTGCACCACATATATGATCACCATGATGCAAATGTTCTAATGGCACGATGGCATCCTTCTTGATGAAATTTGATGATGACTATAGAGATGGTGTTGGAATTGGATAGCACATGGTAGGATAGATGGGAGGGGTCAAGGATACACCATAATACCATGTTGGAAGCATCATGGTTAGTTGATTTTGATAAGTGGCCATATTATGTTTGGGAGACTTATTATTACCTTGATGAAAATTAGGATCTTTTGGTCTACAGAGGGGTTGCTAGGTGAATAATAGCCTTGCTTTGAATGATAAGATAGATGGAAACTTCACTAAAATTCCATTCTTTATACTACATTGGTGGCTATTTCTAGGGTCATTCATTAGTAAAGCCATCAAACTTCTAGATTCTTAAAGCATTAGAGTCACTAGGTGAATATTTACAATACTTTAGTAAGCAATAACTAATACCTTCATCAAAATATCAGTATGGTATTTAATCATGAGGATATATTATATGATACAAATCCCATTGGTTGTTCTAGAAAAACTATTGGGGACCAAATTTTACTCCAAGCCATGCCCCAACATAGTGACCACCCACTATGGTTGTTGGGTGCATCTAGTGCTCATGCCTTGCATGGGTCGTATAGTCTCAAAAGTTTGGAAATTGTGGGACATGGCTTTGAGGACAACCTATGGGATTTTTTACAAGAGCTAACTCTTTGTCTAGGTGTCTTATTAGTGAAATTATTTACTACTTTAGCCTAGACTACTAGGTTTGTAAGAGAAAAGGGTTAGGAGGAAATCAATAAATAAAAGATGTAAAAACCTATCTAGCCTAGACTAAAGTGTGGTGATGGATAGGGGGATAAGGTCCTCTATGTAGTTATGATATTAGTGAACACATAAGCCACCCATGCCAAGAAAGTGAACATATCTTGTTGCAACACAAAACTCTCTCTTATGAAGCTTGCATGAATAAGGGACAAATACTAGTCATGAGGTTCCCATACAAACTTGCATACACACAAAGAATGGTGTAGAAAATGAATAGCCACAACTATTATATATATGCTAAAAACTAGTGAATTGCATGTGCTTTAACAAAAGGGCTTGAAGGATCCTATACATAGAATAACTTGAGGTTAGAGTCCATGTCACTACATAAGAGAAAAGGTGGTAAAAACTTCTCTTGGGCTAGATACTAGGCATGAGGAAGTGCTTTGTTTCCCCTACTTTATAATAAATAAGGATAAATTATTTATAAGAAAAAAAGATATAAATTTCCTCCAAAACATGAGCAAGAATTTTAAAATTATCTAGTTCAAATTTTTCCTGGGATTTCGTCATTAAATTTAAATGATATCTTTGGATTTGTAGCTATAAATACTAGTGATATGGAAAAATTATAATCCATAAAAAAAAATTCAATATTCAAAATTGTATTTCCATAAAAACTTGTTACATATTTATAGGCCTTGTATACTTGTCATGGAAATATCCAGAGGGATAGAAAGGTCTATAGAAATAGAAATATCTAGAGAGGAAGACCTGCCTTGAAAGGTCTAGAAAATATATCAAAACCTTTCTGGAAGGTCAATTATAAAAATAAAATTTTAATATAATATTTATTTAAATATACATTTACATTTTTAAATAGTGCCTTATTCCTCATCACTCCCCACAATAGAATCATTGGACTCCAATGTGTACAACATAAGATAACATGTTGAAAAAACACAAAAATTAGCAGACAACGATCCAAACTTTGTTTTTGTAGTAACTGCAGTAGGTCACCAATAAAAGATGATTCCACTAGGTTAGGCTTGGCATTCTTTAGTGAGCATACCAAATAGTATATAAAAAATCTTGAAACCCCTATCCCACTCCATGTGGGATTAAAATATTTTGAAAATGCAACTTCATGACTTGTTGATGGTGCATTTTTTTAACATTAATATGCTTAATTTCACCTTTTTTTTAATAAAAAAATTAATATACTTACTCCCACCTATTTTTTTTCACCAACATATCTAATATAAAAAATAAATAAAGATAAGAGAAAAAGAACATAGATAGGTCAAAGTAGATAACATACAATGACGTAAAAAATATTTGTGGCTAGAAGAAAAACTATGCACAGAGACCATAAAGGAGGCCCAAAATTACTAATAGCATAAGGACTAAAAAGTGGAAAATATACCAAAATATTACAAAGAAAGAGAGCAACAGATCTTGATTATGGAAAAAATGGCTTGAAATGGTAAAAATTTGAGATGGGAACCAAGGTAGTGCTAGGGTTTCCTCCATGTGGGCTGGGGTTTCCTCTAATAGGTAACATTGTGAATAATATAGGGTTTCCTCCATGAGGCCTAGTTGGGGTTGATGCAAAACTTTAGGGAAAATATTATGTCTAAAAGGAGAGAAAATGTCGAAGGATGGCAACAAAAGGACATGCGTTGATTTTTATGAAATATCAATAAACACGATTGCACTATCATAGTGGATAACAAAAAAATGAAATATGATAGGGGCCATAGGGGTGGCTAAAATATGAATTGGTGATTATGCAAACTAGGCTAACAAACAAGAGTTGCATATGGGCCATAAGGTGTTGTTGTGAAAAAACAACTCTACAAGGTGATTCATGGATTACAATGAGTAGGAATATTGATTTATGGGATTACCAACTAGTCAAACAAGGAGGTAGCCATGGTAGGATTATGGTAACTACAATGATGAAAGCTAAATCATTGGCAATGTAGTTGGATCCATAGGAGGGAATATAGGGATAAGAATACTATAGGGGCAGATGAGATAGAAAATATCAAGTCTAGAAGGTTCCATGGAGGGAGTGTTTCCAGGTTGCCAAAACATTCACTGAATGTAATATTAGCATCCATAGAAAGGAAATGTTGTTGTTCATATAAAAAAGGGTGTAGTTTGCTAAAAATGAAATCCAAGCAGGTTTGATGTATATATGACTAGTTATGAAGCATTGAAATCATAATGGTAATAAAGAGGTGGAGGAGCTAGCACAACCACAAGTAACATAACAATAACAAAACTAATATATTTATATTTTTTAAAAATATCTTTGTCTTAATTAAAAACACCTTCCTCAATGAGATCTTCAACTTCTACCATGTCAGTTTCAATTGGAGCTTCTTCCTCAATAAAAAAAATTTCTTCAATTTCTTCATGATCTCCATTAGAGAGTTCTATAAATTATTCAATAGCAACATGTTCTAGTGGAAAGATGATGGGATTCTTACCCATAGACCCTGGTTTGAATCCAAGTGTTGCTTCTTCAAATAAATCTTCTTCTACAATTGGAAGAATATCTTTTGCTATCATTTTTGCTAGCATGGTAGCTTGAATCTTCATGACTTTATCCAATATATCTTTGGCTCACTGAGAGATATATTTCAGAGAGAACATGGTGCCTTAAATAAAAAAAAAAATAGGAGCAACAAAAAACAAAAATTTTGATCACTAAGGAAAAAAATATAGAGCACCCTTGATTGGAAAGTATGCAAAAAAAAATGGGTAGGGAAATTACCCAACTTTGGCAGTAGGAAAAAATGTTGAACCTTTCATGTTGTAGAAAAAATATAGAATTCCCATAGTCCACATTGTGCAAAATGTGTATGTGGCCTTTCATGAAAGAAGATTTTGTGCCAAAAAAATGTGGTTCCAAAAGGATAGTTGATGTTGATTCAGAAAATAGTAGCTATAGATAATGAATACATTATACTAAGAGCAAAAAGTATTTTTAAAACCTTAAACCCTAACCATGGACTAAAAAAAGAAAACCAATCCATATGGTTAGAAAATATTCAGAGCCCCAAAATAAGGATAAAACCAATAGATCTAAGCAAGGGCAAAAATTATGGACCCAGTCCTTAATTGAAAGAAGTTGAAACCCTAACCCAAGATCTAAATGGTGAACCCAAATCCAAGGTCAAAAGGATACCAACTCTGATACCAATTGATATGGGAACCTTAGAATCCAAAACCAAGATTCAATATTTGAAATTGTATTACCATAAAAGTTGTTACTTATTTATAGGTCTTGTAGATCCGTCATGGAAAGATATAGAGGGATAAAAATATCTAGATAAATAGAAATATATAGAGAGGAAGACCTACCTAGAAAGGTGTAGAAAATGTACCATGTTGGCAATTTTGGGTACCTTGAGTACATTGCCTTTGCCTAAGTTTAGGTGTTGTCATTGATGTCAAGGAGCTATTGGTAGATGTTGTTTTTGATGTCAAGGAGTTCTTGGAGCAATTTGTTTTTATGTCTAAGGATGTGTTTTGATGAAGGTTTCAGCTGGTCAGTAAGTCTCCAAGAAATTCAGAGTAGCCCAGTTGCCAAAAAATCCAGAAAAATATAAGTTAGAAAAAGTTTGCAGGCTGCTGGAAAAACTGTCGCGATTTCGCGACATGTTTGAGGAGAGAGAAAGGTTGGCCAAAACGGTCATGATTTCGTGACATGTTTGAGGAGAGAGAAAGGTTGGCCAAAAATGTCGCGATTTCGCGACATGTTTGAGGAGAGAGAAAGTTTGGCCAAAACTGTCGTGATTTCGCGACATGCAGGAAGGCAGAGGCAAAGTGGGCAAAAGTGTCACGATTTCGCGACAAGTTTCGAAGAAGTTGTACGGATGCGTAAAGTGTCACGATTTCGTGACAAAGTTGAGTTGGCGACTTGCAGTTGGCAAAAGCGTCACGATTTTGCGACATGTTCCAGTTTCGTGAACAGTTGACAAGAAAGAGCTTAAGGCAACGAAAGCATCGTGATTTCGTGACATGTTTCATTTTCGCTAGTGCAAACCAAGAAAAGGATGAAGGAGCAAGAGGTGTCATGATTTCACGACAGAGTTGCTGATGACGTCAGCTAAAGGCAAAGATGTCACGATTTTGCGATAGTAGCGAAGAAGAAGGCTTTGCAGTCCAGAACGTCACGATTTCGTGACAAGAATCATGATGACGTCAGCAAGAGGCAAAGGTGTCACGATTTCGTGACAGTAGCAGAGAAGAAGGCTTTGCAGTCTAGAGCGTCACGATTTCGTGACAAGAATCATGATGACGTCAACAAGAGGCAAAGGTGTCACGATTTCGCGACAGTAGCGGAGAAGAAGGCTTTGCAGTCCAGAGCATCACGATTTCGCGACAAGAATCATGATGACATCAGCAAGAGGCAAAGGTGTCACGATTTCATGATAGTAGCGGAGAAGAAGGCATTGAAGTCTAGAGCGTCGTGATTTCGTGACAAGAGTCATGATGACGTCAGCAAAAGCTGTAGTGTCGCGATTTCGCGACAACAAACCAAAGAAGGTGTACGACAGACAAAGGCGTAGCGATATCGCGACATGTTTGAGTGTCGCACGAGAAAAGCTACAGCACAACAGAGGCGGTTGAAGCCGACGAAGTTAACCTTGGCCGACGAAGTTTAAGGTTTTACAGCCGACGTGTTAGAAGATTGAACAGCCGACTAAAGAACAAGATTTTATCTTGAGATTGTGAGTATTTAAAGGAGGACTGTTTGAGCAATTTTGTGTGTCGATGATGTGTGCATTCGAAGTGTGGCATTCGCAGAGTTAGTGCGACAAGTGAGGTTCGAGTATCGAAAAGCAGAGAGCGAAGTTTGACTGCAGCATTAGAGTGCATTTCGTTGAATCTTCTAAGTGTCAAAGACTATGGTGCTGTTTGCACGGAGAATGTGCTACTGTTTGTGAGAAGACTGTGCAAAAAGAATGAGCTGTTGTGATTGCACATAGGCGCATAAATTGCTGTGCATTCGAATGCTGCAGTGATTGCGAAGACTATGCAAAGGGTGGAATTTGATTTAAGGACAGTTGTGATTGCAACTGTGTTCACGCAGTCTATGTAAAAGAAAGCAAAGTGAGCAAAGTAGATGCTGTTGTAATTGCAAAATAGTTGTGAAGGATGAACGACAGTGAAAAGTTGTTCTCCAACCAAGTACAGAAAAGAACAGAAGAAGAGGACAGAACTGTGCCAGACCGAAGGACTGTGTTTTGGTGCAGAAAAGAGGACCAGCTTGCTGTGACAGATTTGAGGACAGAGATCTCCAGCCAGAGCAGAGAAGACAGGTGTCTTCCGTGGAAAGAGTTCCACTTGCTAAGGGCAAAAGAGATAGAGGTCTTCTAGAGGATCACTAGCAAAGCAGATTTAGGGGAAGGTGTCTCCTTTGAGCTGAGGCTCATAAATATTGTAATCGGGAAGGATTCCCAGAGGTTTTGATATAACTTTTAGTGGAAAAGTTTTATCCGTGGAGTAGCCCACCTTGGGTGAACCACGTAAATTGTTGTGTCTCATTGTGTGTTGCTTCTTATGCACTGTTTTACTGCTGTTATTACTGCTATCTTATTCTGCATGTTAATGGTTTGAAAGCTGTATTGATAGATAAAGTGAAAAGAGGTCTTATACTGTTCACCCCCCTCTCAGTATAAGCTTGTGTTCTTCAATTGGTATCAGAGCCAGTGCCTTCAGAAAGTTTAACAGCTTGAAGGAAAAGTTTACAAAGAACACAATGGACTACTCGAGTGGCAATGCAACACCTATTCTTGACGGATCAGATTTTGGTCTATGGAGTGCAAGAATGAAAGTCTATCTAATGGCACTCGACAATGAGGTATGGGAAGTTGTTGAAGATGGGTATACCATTCCTACAAATGGTCCTTACACTAAAGAAGACAGGCTTCTACATCACAACAATTCAAAAGCCATGAATGCAATCTTGAAGGGTTTACAAAAGGCAGATCTCACTAAAGTTATTCACTGCAAGATAGCTAGTGAAATGTGGAAACAATTGCAAGTTGTTCATACAGGTGATGCAAATGTTCGAAAGGCCAAGTTAAGACATTTTAAAGGTATGTTTGAACAACTCAAGATGAATGATGATGAAAATATTAGTGACTACATGCTCCGGATGGATGAAGTTGTTAATTCTATGAAAGACTTAGGTCTTGAACTTGCTGAAAATGATGTGTGTGATAAGATTTTAAGATCCCTTCCTAATAGATTTAGTGAAAATATTTTTGCTATTGAGGAAGCTAAAGATTTAGATAAATTGAAAAAGGATGAGCTCCATAGTATTCTTGCAGCATTTGAGCTGAGAACTCAAGCAAAAGTTGATGTAAAGAAAGAAGCAGCTTTCAAAGCTATCAAGAAATCGAAGGGCAAACAGATTCAAGAAAGTGATGAGTCTTCTAGTGAGGAAGAGGCATATTACAACAGGAAAGGCAAGTTTTCCAGAAAGCACAAAAGCAAGAAAAATATAAGATGTTTCAACTGTGGGAAATTTGGTCATTATGCTACTGATCGTACTGTTTCTAAAGATGAAAGTGATGAAGATATACAGGATGTTAAAAGCAAGGATTCTGAAAAGCACAGGTATTATAGAAAGAGCAAAAATGAGTACAACAATCACCAGAAAAGCAAAGATGAGTACAACAATCTTGGAAAGAGGCATTCTCACAAGAATAAGAAGAGCTTCTACTTAGACAAAGCAAGTAAGTGTTCTAGCAATGAAAGTGACAGTTCTTCTAGTGATGATGAAAATGAGATGTTGTTCATTTCAAAAAAGGGGAAGAACCAAAACATAAATTCATTATCATGAAATGTTTTAGATGTGGAAATTTTGGGCACCTTGAAGATGATTGCAGAAATAATGATTTGGATGCTAGTATGTATGAGGATGTTTCAGAAAACCTCAATGAAGATGCATGTATGGTCTTTGAAAAAGGTAGCACCTCTAGTGATAAGAAATCTGAAAAAGGCAGTGATGATTCAAAGTGCCATCAAATAGAGGATCTTGAATGCGAACTCAACAATGCTCTTAGTGTTTTGAAAAAGGAAAGAAAGAAGAATGACAGACTCAAGATTAAGTTAGATGAATGTTGTATGGAGATAGATGAACTTGTAGAAAATCTTGAAGTATCTATGGCTAAGTCACAAGAACTCAAGAATGAGTTAGATTCTAAAATTCTGGAGTATAGTGAGTTAGAACAGGAAATGGCTTCTTTGAAAGAAGAAAATAAAGAGTACAAAGATAAGCTTTATAGATTTCAGGATAGCTCCAAGAAGGTTAAATTTCTCATCGAAGGACAAAGAAAACAAACAGATAAAATAGGTCTCGGTTTTGTTGAGCCGCACAAGGAACAGGTTGGGGAATCTAGCAAGAGATTTCAAAAGAAAGATAGTCCTGTTGAAAAAATTTCTTCAGATCATGAGTCCGTAAGTGATGAATACGCAGAAATAGAAAACGATATTCAGACTGAGAAGAAGTTTTTGGGACCCATGAAGTCGAATAAAAGAAAATTTCATGGCAGATGTTATGCATGTCACAAATTTGGTCACACGGCTGTACATTGCATGACTCAAATGAAGAGAGTAAATGACAGTTTTAGGAGACGTAATTTCTTTCAAGGGTATTGCTACTCTTGTCAACAATTCGGGCACAAGGCAATTTTTTGCAAAGCAAATAACAGGAACTGGGTTAGTCAGAACAGGAAAATTCAAAGAACAACCATGTCTAATATTGTTACCTGCTATAAATGCAACAATGAAGGACACCTAGCTAGACAGTGTAGAGCTGATCTTCTGAGATACAGTAACAGAAATAGCAACATGAACAAGTTCAAGGATCAAGGCATGGATAAAAATAGGAATGATAACAAAAATAAGAAAAGTGACATGAACAGGTCCAAGGATCAAGGTATGGATAAGAACAGAAAAGATAAAAGAAATAGGAACAGTAGTATTAACAGGTCCGAGGATCAGAACAATGACAGAAATAGAAATACAGGAAAAGAATTCAAGAGAAGGCCCGACAAAGAAATCTTAGACACTAATGATGATGAGTGTCTAATGGGAGTGTCACTCCCAACCCTGTTTTAAAATCACCTCATCAGGAGGTGGGGGAGGGACTAAGCTAAGAGGCTCATTCTTAGTCCCGAGCCCCAAAGGTGACCCTTTGCCATTGATGACAAAGGGGGAGAGATTTAAGTAAGGGGGAGAGTTTTCAAGAGAAGAGGAAAGCTTCAAGTCAGGGGGAGCAAAACTTGAAGAGATTGATTTCAGTTTTGGCTCTTGAAAGATGTGTTTTAGTTAAGGGTTGCCATCAATGACAAAGGGGGAGATTGTTGGCAATTTTGGGTACCTTGAGTACATTGCCTTTGCCTAAGTTTAGGTGTTGTCATTGATGTCAAGGAGCTATTGGTAGATGTTGTTTTTGATGTCAAGGAGTTCTTGGAGCAATTTGTTTTTATGTCTAAGGATGTGTTTTGATGAAGGTTTCAGCTGGTCAGTAAGTCTCCAAGAAATTCAGAGTAGCCTAGTTGCCAAAAATCCAAAAAAAATATAAGTTAGAAAAATTTTGCAGGCTGTTGGAAAAACTGTCACGATTTCACGACATGTTTGAGGAGAGAGAAAGGTTGGCCAAAATGGTCATGATTTCGCGACATGTTTGAGGAGAGAGAAAGGTTGGCCAAAACTGTCGTGATTTCGCGACATGTTTGAGGAGAGAGAAAGTTTGGCCAAAATTGTCACGATTTCGCGACAAGTTTCGAAGAAGTTGTACGGATGCAAAAGTGTCACGATTTCATGACAAGTTGAGTTGGCAAAGTGGGCAAAAGTGTCACGATTTCGCGACAAGTTTCGAAGAAGTTGTACGGATGCAGAAAGTGTCACGATTTCACGACAGGTTGAGTTGGCAGCTTGCAGTTGGCAAAAGCGTCACGATTTCGTGACATGTTCCAGTTTCGTGAACAGTTGACAAGAAAGAGCTTAAGGCAGTGAAAGCATCGTGATTTCGTGACATGTTTCATTTTCGCTAGTGCAAACCAAGAAAAGGATGAAGGAGCAAGAGGTGTCACGATTTCGTGATAGAGTTGCTGATGATGTCAGCTAAAGGCAAAGATGTCACGATTTCGTGATAGTAGTGGAGAAGAAGGCTTTGCAGTCCATAACGTCATGATTTCACGACAAGAATCATGATGACATCAGCAAGAGGCAAAGGTGTCGTGATTTTGCGAAAATAGTAGAGAAGAAGGCTTTGCAGTCTAGAGCATCATGATTTCGCGACAAGAATCATGATGACGTCAACAAGAGGCAAAGGTGTCACGATTTCATGACAGTAGCGGAGAAGAAGGCTTTGCAGTCCAGAGCATCGCGATTTCGTGACAAGAATCATGATGACGTCAGCAAGAGGCAAAGGTGTCACGATTTCGTGACAGTAGCAGAGAAGAAGGCATTGAAGTCTAGAGCGTCATGATTTCGCGACAAGAGTCATGATGACGTCAACAAAAGCTGTAGTGTCACGATTTCGTGACAACAAACCAAAGAAGGTGTACGATAGACAAAGGCGTAGCGATATCGCGACATGTTTGAGTGTCGCACGAGAAAAGCTACAACACAACAGAGGCGGTTGAAGCCGACGAAGTTAACCTTGGTCGACGAAGTTTAAGGTTTTACAACCGACGTGTTAGAAGATTGAACAACCGACTAAAGAACAAGATTTTATCTTGAGATTGTGAGTATTTAAAGGAGGACTGTTTGAGCAATTTTGTGTGTCGATGATGTGTGCATTCGAAGTGTGGCGTTCGCAGAGTTAGTGCGACAAGTGAGGTTCGAGTATCGAAAAGCAGAGAGCGAAGTTTGACTGTAGCATTAGAGTGCATTTCGTTGAATCTTCTAAGTGTCAAAGACTGTGGTGCTGTTTGCATGGAGAATGTGTTGTTGTTTGTGAGAAGACTGTGCGAAAAGAATGAGCTATTGTGATTGCACATAGGCGCATAAATTGCTGTGCGTTCGAATGCTGCAGTGATTGCGAAGACTATGCAAAGGGTGGAATTTGATTTAAGGACAGTTGTGATTGCAACTGTGTTCACGCAGTCTGTGTAAAAGAAAGCAAAGTGAGCAAAGTAGATGCTGCTGTAATTGCGAAACAGTTGTGAAGGACGAACGACAGTGAAAAGTTGTTCTCCAACCAAGTACAGAAAAGAACAGAGGAAGAGGACAGAACTGTGCCAGACCGAAGGACTATGTTTTGGTGCAAAAAAGAGGACCAGCTTGCTGTGATAGATTTGAGGACAGAGATCTCCAACCAGAGCAGAGAAGACAGGTGTCTTCCATGGAAAGAGTTCCACTTGCTAAGGGCAAAAGAGATAGAGGTCTTCTAGAGGATCACTAGCAAAGCAGATTTAGGGGAAGGTGTCTCCTTTGAGCTGAGGCTCATAAATATTGTAATCGGGAAGGATTCCCAGAGGTTTTGATATAACTTTTAGTGGAAAAGTTTTATCCGTGGAGTAGCCCACCTTGGGTGAACCACGTAAATTGTTGTGTCTCATTGTGTGTTGCTTCTTATGCACTGTTTTACTATTGGTATTACTGCTATCTTATTCTGCATGTTAATGGTTTGAAAGTTGTATTGATAGATAAAGTGAAAAGAGGTCTTATACTATTCACCCCCCCTCTCAGTATAATCTTGTGTTCTTCATACCAACCAAACCTTTCTAGAAGGTCCATTACAAAAATAATATTTTAATATGAAATTTTATTTAAATATACATTTATATTTTTAAATAGTGCCTTATTCCTCATCAACAGACATGCCCAATTTTATGGGATGTTGATCCCTCTTGCTGCTCCATTTGATTACTTGTTGTGATTAGAACCTTGAGGTTCTCTTCAATTAATGTTTTCAATTTTGGTGTTGACCCTTTGGTTTTCCTCCATGTTGTTGCTTTTAATATGCCAATTTTCACCTTAGGGCATGTATCTAGTGGCTTAGGGCAACAAGATTGAGACCAGGTCATCATATTCCCCTTGTATCCAGTTATTTTAGGATCATCATGACCACCTGGTTATAGCTAGATCTCTACCTTCTTTGAATCCCCTACCAATCCATTTGGTTAGGTCCCTCCTTAGCGCATCCCTTAGGATTTTGGTCTCTACCTTCTATGTCATATTCTAGTCTAGGAGGATGTCCTTTATCATTGATGCATCTATCACCTTTCTCTTAGTTTTTTGGTGGTGATTGAGACTATTAGGATATTTATTTTTGTGGGTGTACTTAAGGTGCCCTTAACTTTTGGACTTTTCCTCCTTTGATTTTTGTTACTCTTTCACAAAAATTTTTGGGGTAGACCTTGTTGGGGTCGAGGAGCCTCAAGGTTTAGCAAAATTTTCACAACTTGAAATATTCAAGGTGCTCTGCTTTCTATTTTCCTTCAAGTGTTAAGATCATCCTAAGGTTGGGAACTTTCCTTGTTGCTTTCATGTCTAGTCCCCTTGAAACATCCCATTTTTGTCTTCCATGTTATTGAGTCCAATTCTTTAGGGTCACTAACTGATGATGACTTACGACCTTACCAAGGAACTATAGATATCATAAAACATGGAAGAGATCTAGGTGAGTGACCCTTCATTTTTAATAAGGAGAGAGGTCCATACACACTAGATGGGGTGGAATCTTGCCAAGAGTATAGCCCTTTTAGCTACCACTAGAAAGACTTGCAAACCATGGATTTCTTGCTTTGGTTGACTAGTTAAGCTTCATAGCACAAGAAGATTCAAATTTAACATATTATTAGAGCTAAGTTTGGATACCCATATTCCATGATATATATTTAAGTGTGTATTTTGAAATTAATATGGCATACAAATCACTAGGAATCAATCATCTCCAATATTTTCTTTATAAGGGTTTTTAGGTTCAAAAGTTGTATTCAAATCTAGGGATTTTAAAAAATATTAATTTTTTATAGTACATCATCTAGTATTATTGTATAGTACGTATAGGGATCAAGATAAATTAAATCAATATCCAAAGAATGAATAAATAGTTATAAATATTATTTAATATCAATAATAATATAGCTAGTGTCCACTAGAAGAGTCAAATTGATAAGTTGAGAAGTTGGAATACTCAAAGTAGAATCGGTTAAAAAATATATAAGGGGAGAAGAGGTAATATGAAGGGCTAACTCATATGTTAAGGTAATCAAAAGTGATTTGGAAGGAGATAAATTAAGAACCTCATAAAATTCCATATTACGATGAATGATAATACCCTCACTAATAAATTCATAAATGCGGTAATACTTATAAGTGTCATAAGAACCCCACATGAATACACTATTGACTCTTAAACTCAAGTTTGTTCATTAATATTTTGAGATATGATCCTATATAATAGAACCAAAGATATGGAATTAGAAAATATCAGGATAATTGCTATTTTTTTTTTTTATTTGTGGAAAACATCCCAAAAGGGATGCCACTTTCGGGTAAGACCCAAGGAGGCAGGGGTATCCATTCCACCAAAAATGCCCAGGACTCGGACCTGGCCTACCACCTTTGACATACTCAAGGAGCAAACAAACACACAAAACCAAATTAAAAAAAGTAAATAACAACAAAAATAATAAAATAAAATAAAAAACATGCTCCTTGAGTGTGTCAAAACCAAAAGCACAACCAAACACGCACAATAAGATAAAAGAAACCACAACACAAACCACATAGAAAAACACAAGAACCACATAACAAAACACAAACAAGACAAAAACAACAGAACACTACAAAGACATAACCCAAAAAAACATGAAAAATAAACACAACCAAAACCTAAAAAATAAAATAAATAAAATAAAAATAAAAATAAAAATAAAACAACCAACAACAGACAATAAACAAAAACAAAAAACATAGAAAACACTCACACATAAAAAAATGAAATAACACAAACAAAGAGAAACCCAAGAACAAGAACGAAAAAAACACAAGAACAATAACAAAAAACATAAAAAAAAAACAAAACAACAAAAACACAAGAACAACAAAAAACAACACAAAGAACACAAAAACAAAACAAAACAAAAGAACCCACCCACCTTAAAAAACTAAACAAAAAAACAAAGAAGACAAAAGAAAAAAATGAACAAAACAATGACCTATCTAGACCAGAAGACTATTAATGCAAGAATCAACAGAGGAAACAAAATAAAGAATAGAATGAGCTAGGGAACTAAAAAAACTGAATGAACCAAAGAGAAGCAAAAAAAAAAACAAGAAGAAACTAGGTACCTTCAGAACTGGAGCCATCCAAAGAAATGATAGAAAGAAGAGCTTCCCTAATTTGAGAAGCCCACCATATAGGAGGGTGGCCATAACAAGTAAGATCACCTTTGTCCAAAGCCCAATTAGCTAAAGCATCAACACTCTTGTTTTGATCTCTGACCACATGATTGTAATCAACTTTCAAAAATCCCATCTGGATTAACTGAATCTTCTCAATAATTCTTTTTATTCTCCAATCCACCTTATGATTCTTAGAAGGAGTCTTCAAGAGATTAATCATAAGTTGAGAGTCAGACTCAACTAACACCTTTTCCCATCCAACCTTAGTAGCCTCCTGAAGGCCTCTAAGGATACCATACCCCTCAACAAGGTTATTGGAAAGAATACCCAAATTCTCAGCAAAAGTAAAAACCAGGGAGCCATCTGAAAGTCTACCAATTCCTCCCACACTGGCTTTTCCAGGGTTCCCTCTAGAGGCTCCATCAGTATTGACTTTTCCAAAATCCTTAGGAGGAGGTTGCCAATTTCTAGTCCTATCCATCTTACTAATACTCACATTCCCTTTAAGTTGGTTGCCCTTAGAAGGTTTAATCTTCAATCTTTGCATCACTTGATCCCATCTTTGGTGGGAGTTTTGGGGGTGATTAAGGAGTTGATGGACTGATTCAACTAAGTTGGCTATGGTCTTTTGCCAAATATAGTGAATATCCTTCCTATCTTGATTAAAAATTTGGTTGTTCCTTTCATTCCAAATATTCCAAAGAAGAATGGTAGAACCCATCCAAACTAACTGCCTAATAAAATGATCAACACCCTCTTGATTAGGCCAATCCCTCCAAAGTTGTTCAAAAGTGAAAAAATTGGACCACTTGTAAGCCAAGTAAAGTTGCCATTCTCCTCCATAGCTCAGAGGCTAAAGTACACTCAATAAAAATATGGTTGATATTTTCTACATTCTCTTCACACATTTCACATCTAAAAGGGCCATGAAAACCACGCTTCATAAGTTGCTCACCAGTAAGCACCCTACGATGCAATAAAAGCCAATTAAAGAACCTCACCTTAGGCCAGAGCTTTTGAGCCCACAATTGAGAAAATATGTCAGAAGAATGGTTGGGATTATTATGGCATAAGGTCAAATAACCTTGAGCAACTGAATACTCACCCTTAGTAGTGTTGTTCCATCCAAAACAATCTTTTTCATGGGACCAAGAGAGGGATCTCATATGAAGGATGCCTTGGATATCTTGTCTTTGCCTTTCTAGGATTTGAATAGGCCAGTCCTCAATAGGGATCCAATATCTACCAACCTTTGAATTACCAGTATGGTACCGACAATAATTAGCCACCTTTATCCAATTAGCTCGGTGAAGCTCCTCCATCCAAGGCCTCCAATCGAGAAACTGAGTTATCAAAGGCTTGTGACCATCCCAAGAATCTATCCAAAAATTTGCATGTTGACCATTATGAATGATCCAAAATAATTTTTTCTTTATCAAATCCTCACCAGTCTTAAGAACTGCTAAAATGGGAGAACCTTTGGTAGGAAGTTGATAGCGAACAAGGTCTTCAGGACTTTTGTTCTCAGCATATTTAGCATGGAGATTATTGGCCCAAAGAGCATTGGGGTTATGCAACATCCTCCAATATAATTTAGCAGCTAAAGCTTTGTTGTTATTAATTGAAGACCGGAATCCTAACCCCCCTTCACTCTTAGGAAGACATAAAGTATCCCATTTCACCAAGGCCCATTTTCTTTTCTCCTTAGTACCACTCCAAAGGAAACGATGACTGATTTGATCCAATTCTCGAAGAACAGCCTTTGGGATATTCAAAATGGAAGAAACATAAATAGGAATAGCTTGAAGGACTGATTTTACCAAGGTGATTCTACCCCCAGAAGAAAGCCACTTGTTGGTCCACTTTCCAATTTTCTTCTTGACTTTGTCCAACAACCAATTCCAATATTTATTTTTTTGCCTTTGAATATTTATGGGAATACCTAAATAAGTGATTGGAAGAGAGGTCTTCTTATATCTTAATTTATCCAAGACCATGGATTCCTGTCTAGCAAAGCAATGAAAGAAAATAACTTTAGATTTGTCTTCATTGATCAACTGCCCAATAGCCTTAGAAAAATAGCTAATGATTTGCTTAATATTAGAAGCTTCCTTAACTGTAGCTTTACCTAAAAGGGTAGAGTCATCCACAAATTGAAGATGAGAGATAGGTCTAGCTCCATGAGCAATGGTAACTCCCTCAAGGGTTTTGTTTTCCCTCTTTTTGGTTATAGTCCTACCCAAGCATTCAACAAGAATGATGAATAAATAAGGGGATAGCGGGTCACCTTGCCTAATACCTCTGGAAGCTGGGAAAGACTGAGAAGGCCTGCCATTGATAAGAACTAAGTAGGAAACTGAAGAGATACATCCCATAATCCAATCCATCCAATCCTTAGAGAAACCAAATTGCCTCAAAACTTTGATAAGGAAGTGCCAATCCACTCTGTCATAAGCTTTGGATAAGTCTAACCGGATGAACATAGAAGGAGAATTTTGCATATCCATGGAATGGATGGCTTCCTGAGCAAGAACTATCTCATCTACTATTTGACGTCCTTCCACATATCCCCCTTGCTCTGGGGAAATAATCTTATGCAAAAGAGGCTTCAACCTTTCTGCCATGATTTTAGTAATAATTTTGAGAAGAACATTACATAAAGCAATAGGTCTAAAAGCTGAGATATGATCAACCTCTTGAGCTTTTGGAACAAGAGTAATATAAGTTTTATTGATAACCTTCAAAATTTCTTTGGATTTCCTGGCTTCTTCCACCACCTCTAATAAATCAACATGAAGGATATCCCAGAACTCTTGGTAGAACTCAATAGGAAAACCATCAGGACCTGGGGTTTTCCCTTTTTGCATTTTAAAAACTACTTGTTGAAGCTCATTGATAGTAACAGGAGCAGTCAAAATAGAGTTCTCCTCAGAAGTGATAAGAGAAGGGATTGCTTGAAGAACATTTTGTTGTGAAGTCGAGTCAAGAGGAGTAGCAACAAAAATATTGGAAAAGTAATCAACAACAATAGAGTTCATGCCATCCCAAGTATAAACAACATCTCCAGAATCTGATTTTAAGGAAGAAATAAAGTTGTGAGATCTTCGAGCTAGAAGAGATTTGTGGAAGAAATTTGTGTTTCGATCTCCTTCTTTGAGCCATTGAATTCTAGATTTTTGCTTCCATAAGATTTCTTCTCTTTTTTCCCATTCCTCTAACCGAGTTGTGAGTTTAATTTCATCTGCACTTCTCTTCTCTGTGAGGCCATCTAAATGGATTTTCTTATTCAAATTTTCAAGATGAGCAATAACTTCATGTTTTTTTTTATGAACATCCCCAAACTCTTTCCAGTTCCAAGTCTTGATTTTGGATTTAATGTATTGCAGTATTTTGGCAAAACAGAACATCTTAGTCCCATGCCTAGGTTTACCTTCCTTCCACCATTGTTGCACACGAGGTCTGAAGGAAATGTCTCTAAGCCACATTAATTGAAAACGAAAAGGAGAGAAACTCACATTGGTTTTCCACATTTCCACCATGACTGGCCAATGATCCGAACCAACATTATTAAGAGTCTTCACTTTAGGAATGTGACCATGGATTAAGAAATTTTCAGAGAGCAAAAACCTATCCAATCTCTCCATTATACAAGCTAAGCCTTGCCTTCTGTTAGACCAAGTCATAAGGCCATTATCTGGTTGGATATCCACAAGATGGAGGTTTGCAATATATTCGCTCATGAGGTCAGTACTTTTGTCCAAATTTCTATTTCCCCCCCTTTTCTCATCCAGAGAGAGGATGGTATTGAAATCTCCTCCGATCAAGATCCAAGATTTAGGAAAATGAGAGATAATATGAGTAATATCCTTCCACTATCTTCTTTTTTCCTCCAAAGAAGTCGGAGCATAAACAGTAATGCAGAGCATAATCTGGTTGGAATGTCTACTTTGAATAGCTATAGCCAACAAACCCCAAATGCCAACCATATGGTGAATAACTACCTCTTTTGGGTCCCAAAGACAAGCAATGCCACCCGAAGTCCCTTGGGAACTGAGGGAAACCACTTTTCCAGTTGGCCAAATTTTACTGGCAATTAAGTCCATATCCTCCATTGACATCTTTGTTTCTTGAAGGAAAACAAGATGTGGATGATTTATCCGAATCATTCTTCTAATTTCATTTTGTTTTGAAAGACTCCCTTTGAGTCCTCTAATATTCCAAGTGATGATCTTCATTAATACCAGGGCTAAAAAATTTGGGAAGGGCATTAATCTTACCTTCCTCTACAAGCTTTTCACCTTCTTTTACCATATGATATTGATTGGTCTTGCGACCTACTTTTTGATTAGAATCCATCTTCAATTTTTTTTTCCCTATTTCTTGACTTATTCCAATTGAATCTGAGATGGCTTCTAACCTTGAAGAATGCTCATACACAGCCAAAATTTTACTAGATGGTTCAATGGAGTCTATATTGGGACCTGCATTATTTGAAGTTTTGACATTTGAAATATTGTTTTTCTTGTGTAAATTTTCTCCTTTTTTTTCTGTTGAAAACCTTTGATTTGTTGGTTTGTCTCTCGAGTTCTTTCCTTCATATTTAAATTGTGTTTCTAAGATTTCAGTTTCCATTATTTCCTCTTCCTCACTTGGGACATCATTTGTGGAAAGGATTTCAAACATATTAGCAAATGACTTTGATTGATCCTTCATTACTTGGTTTTTTTTAGTGTTCTTCTTCTTAGGTATTTGGAAACCTGTTGAGTTTATATCTTCTTTCTTTTGATCAAGAATTTTATTTGGGCAAGCACTGGCCAAATGACCATATTCATGGCAAATTCTACAATGAAAAGGAATGTTCTCATAGTCCACTACTTGCTCCCAAGTGTCTTCCCCAAATTGTAATGTGATCTTTTTAGGTAGGGGTTTGTCAAAATCCATTAAAACACAAATTCGAGCATAAATAATATGTTCAAAATTTTGAGTACAATCAGCGATCATCATAAAAGTTCCTAAAGAGTTTCCAATTGAAGAAAAAATAGTAGGATTCCAAAATTCAATAGGGAGGCCAAAGAGTCTAACCCACACGGGAGCTATAGAAGGCATCTCTTCTTCGGCTTTAAATTTAGTATGCCAGGGCTTCATGAAAAGCCCTGCCCTTCCAAAAAACCAAGGACCCCCTTGAAAATTTTTCTCTCTATCTTCATTATTAGCAAATAAAACAAGAAAATAACCATTTGGATAAATAGAGATTTGTAACTCACCTTTAGTTTTCTAGCTTTTTGCAGCCCAGACTTTGAAAGCAGATAGACTCGAATGAAAACCCACGAACCGACAAATTAGTCCTCTTTTTTCCAAATCTTCAATGCCGATCTGAATGTTACCCATATCAAGCTTAACAATAGGAGTTCCATCAGCTGCTTTAAGACATCCTGACTCCATTTTCCTGGGATCAATCTTAGGCATTCTTAGAGGTTTATGAGAAGCCCTAATATTGATATTAGCATTGGGCTGAGGTCTGTCCACCATGAAGGGCATCCCTAAAATTCATTTTTGGGACTGAGTCTTCAAAATTCTTACCCTTGACAGGGGTTTTCACAGTAGAATTATTTTGTGGGTGCACCTTAGCACCAGATTCACTTGAGATATGAGCCATTTTTTGATCAACTACTTGAAACTTATTTCGTGGTCTCTTTAATCCTTGCCCTAGACGTCGTGGAAAGGTATGGTTTTCACTTTTCTTTTGTGCAGCAAATTGGAAGCCATTGTCACTCAAGTTCACAGTATGATCTATTGAAAGACAAATTTCTAACCCATATTGTATCCCCTACAACATTTCTTGCTAAAATATTGAGCATAAACCACAAAAATATTGGCCGCTAGGGCCCGAAGGCCCTAAAAACCAACCTCTGGAGCTGCTTGCACTCAACCCGAGATGAAACCCTCGCATAGCCGCTTGCCAAATATATCGTTCACACATAGGGATGCGCTAGGATCTGTGTTGCTCCAAATGATATGAAAATTGGTGGAGACGTTCTAGGGTTTTTCAGGCATCTACCCTCAAAATTTCAGCTCAATCCGAGTTCGGATGAGTGAGATATGGCCAAAACGAGTTCGGTAGTTTGGGCAGTCCTGCGAAAAACGTCTCAAATAATTGCTATAAATATCAATGAATGCATACCTTTTATTTCCCAATTAATTATCCTATTGATGATATATGCAGTACAAGTCATAAATTTTTCCAAGGCTTGGTCTCCATATTCTTAACATATAACATACATTAATCTATTTTCAAAATGACCCTATTTTGCACTTAGCCACCCAAAATTTATGCATAACTTGTTTTTTTTTTTAATTTACATGGTGGAATTGGTATCCACCATGAATCCAGGTAGGCTGTTCAAATTTTATGGCTACCATAGTATTATATGTTGTTCACCCTAGAAGCCACCATACAAATATTCGTGTAGTCTGCCCCTATAACCACCATGCCACAATATTTTTAAATATTTTACGCCGCTAAAAGCACTAGGAAAGGGACAAGCATTCAGTCTGAAGAGGTCAAAGATTTGAACCTTGGACCTCCACCCCCTTATGATATTTGGTCAAACCCATTGGTCTACACCTCGAACCTGAATCATTATTAACTCATGAATATTAGGATTTCCAAAATTTGAAATTGACAAATTTGGGGACCCTTGACTAGGGCCCATTCACCCAAAATTTTGGGGTGTAATTTTTTTTTTGGGTTGGCTCACCCCACATTGATAATAATTTATCCATTTTTATTTTAAATCGCCAACACTCCTGCCCAAATTGTGGACCTTCTCACCTTGAAATTATAAATAATTTTATTTATCTTGCCAAATTTACCTCTTATACCACTAGTATATATACCTAATGCAACAATGATACTCATACATATAAAGCTTTCATTCTCATCAAAAAGTGACCTATGGTAGCAAAAAATGATACATAAAAACCTTATGATCAGTTATAGAGAGAAAAATAGATTATCGATTGTAGAGGATCAGTCTATTGACATAAATATGTAGACACCCAAAAGTCACACATTGCCAATTCTTCCCATTATCACAACTGATCAATTTATAAATCCCATAAAATTTGCATATATTAGCCTAAAAAAACTGTTCATTTATCAAAATCACTATTCATGTGCTATTCATAAGCCCCCTTGGGCCATTTAATCCTTTCCTATGTTTAAATTTGGGTCCCCATGTGACCATAATATTTGCCTAATCCTGGTTAATCTCTAACTTGGATTAGGGTCACTTCATAGTCAAACTCCTAACCATGGTCAACTTAACTCATATCCACCTCACCTAGTCTACTCTTTGACTAGCCTAGCTTCCACCTCATCCATTTGACCTTGGTCTAACCTAGGGTCAACCTAAGCAAGGTTAACCTTAACCCTTACTCCACACATCTCCCCATGAGCATTTAGGGCCTTAAATGACTTTTGAAGACTTTTGTGTCCCAAAGCATGGGTCAAGGATGAGTCACCCTCCACCTCACCCAAAAAGTCAACAAATAACCTAGGGTTAACCTAACCCTAGTCAAACTTAACCCTTGCTCCATTTGAAATCCCCATAAGTCCATAAATGACATTTGAGAAATTTTGGGTTTCAAAGCATGGGTCAAGGGTGAGTCACCCTCCACCTCACCCAAAAAGTCAACAACTAACCTAGGGTCAACCTAACCCTAGTCAAACTTAACCCTTACTCCATTTCAAATCCCCATGTGCATTTAAGTCCATAAATGCCATTTGAGGGGTTTTGGATTTCAAAGCATGGGTCAAGGTGAGTCATATTCCACCTCACCTAAGTCAACTCTCAACCCTGGGTTAATCCTACTATAGTTAGGATTTAAACCTAACCCCACTCCACATCCCCATGCTAATTTATGACATGTAGGTGGATGAGGGATTCTCTCATCCAAATACACTTATGGAGCATGCCACATCAGGGGATACCTTTAATGGGACACCTCATCCCCTCACCCCCTTGAACTCTCCAAATTTTATAAATATAAGCTCTCTTATTCCATTTTGATGATCACCTTTTGCATGATGAGACTCTGCCAAAATCCACCTAGACCACATCCCCTTTCATTATCCACTTTGCCATAAATATCCATCAATCACCACTTCAAAATATATTTTTGTACCCTTTTTGCATCCCAAAATTGGTTTGTTTTGTATATTTTGAATATGACCTGAAGAATATGGGAGTTCCAATAGTAGCAGAAGACCATTTGGCACCACCCAAAATTTTGCTAGGATATAATAGTTAGGGTTGCAAGGTACTCTACAAGCAAAAATAGTCAGAACCTAGGTTGCGACCCTTCTCAAGGGTTAATTTTAGACTCCAAAAGTCTATAAAACCCGCTTAGTATGTAAGTTTCACCCTTCTAACTGGTTTTGTGCATTTTTATATTTTTTGTTATGAATTAGTTTTATTTTGAGTTCTTTTTTTTTGCAAACATGAGGGGTCTGATCAAGATAGAAACCCAAATATTCTAACCCATTTTTACAAGTCTTGTAGGTCTTGAGGATAGGTCAAACCGATAGTGGCACATGAGTAGTAAGCCCACTCAAGTTGAGGATCTTTTGGAAGACTATTGAAGTATTGTTGATCTCCTTACTAAATAATGGGTTCCTACCTCCCAAAACCTCATTTTGTGGCCTCCAAAGGTACTTTTGTAAAAGGGCATCCCTTGTATCCATTTTAACCATCAATTATAAATAGCATTAGTTTTACTTCAATTCATTCTAGCATGCTCGGTGGGACTCCCACCATGTTAGTTTTTTTGTTATCTCTTTGATTTATTAACTAAATTTTGTTTTCTATGTGTGCTTCAAGTGCTACAAAACTACCTTGAAAATACAAATTTGATCAAATAAAGAGGTTTTTCTAGTCTACGAGTCAAGGTCACAAGATAGGATGCAACTATTTTTAGTTCAAGGTACCCTACAATTGAATAAAGTACTCTAAAAACTGGTTTAGAAACTAGTTTCTACACAACCAACAACTCCATAGTTGTAGGTAAATTTGGGGAACTGATTTGCCCTCACAAGAGATTGCTATCTCCCTTATGACCATGCCTCCATAGGAAAAAACACTCAATGATAATGGCACCCCAATAGGTGTAATAGAGCACCGTTCTCTTCCTTTTAGGTTATAAAAAACTTGATACCACACCATCTTGAAAACTTTTAATTTGGCTTTCATTTTTTAATAAGTTAATTTTTTATTCAAAATAAGTTTTTATAGGAAACTCTAAAACTTGATTACAACCACAACTTAAGGATGTTGAAAAAAATAGAAACATAAGAAAAGAAGGGGATACAACCCCCAATAGTAAAGAGAAATAGTAACAAATCACCATAGAAAAAGGTCCCACATAGGGAAGCCCCAAAACCAATAGCTAGCAAAGAAAGGAAGATGTTAGTCCTCCTCACCTGCTTTGACACATCCATCCTTTACCTCATCCTTTGCCTCATCCTTGACCTCATCCTCGATGTTGACCTTAGATGCCTTTGTGTCCTCTAGAGTTACTTCAGTGATTTTTTTGTGAAAAAATAGGAGATGTAAGGTATTACAAAGATTTGTAAGAGAGTCCACTAGATCATTAAATTGGAAAATACCATTTTTAAATTAAGAAATACCAATGGAGGTAATTTTGATGATGAACTACTACAAAAGCCTAGCTGTAATTTCTCAGTCATCCTTGTCAGAATTAATTTCTATAATTTTTTGCTTATCCTAAATGAACTTGGTTTGGATTTCATTTTGGTTTAGTAGAAATTTATTTTGTTACCAAAATTGATACTCTATCATCTGTTGTTGTAGGTACTTGTACACAAACCAACTACTATACCACATAGATAGGCAAAAATTCAAATTTTTATTGGGTCACAAGGTAGGGTGTGAACATTTTTAGTCGTAGGGTACCTTGCGACCAAATTTGAGACACAGTTCAACCCCAAAAATATAGTCACAAGCACTTTTAGGAGTTGGAAACCATAGGTAAGTCTGAAAAACCTATATTTTTGGTTAAAAAACAAGTTTAGTTAGAATTTTTAGCACTCTTTACATTCAGAAAAGCCTCAAAATCATTTTGTGCACTTTAAAAAACTCATTCCTTTTGCTTCTTAGCTTTACAAAATACCCCAAATTCATTTGGTCACACTTAATTTTGCTTGTTAATTGCTTAGAAAGGATTCAAAATTGCTTTGGTTAAACTTTTAAACTCTTTTCCTCACTTCTATACATGTTAGCTAGTTGAATAGTTGCATCATTTAGAGTTAAAACACTTGCATAAGGTGCAAAGAGGCCTTCTAACCTCTTCATATCCATGATATGAGAGCAAAATTCAGATTTTACCTCATATTAAATATCTAATAGACATCTAACCATAACCTTAATAGTCATATCTTGGCTAGTGTAAACAAATTTGTCCCTATGCAAATCTTCAAATAGCTTGTTGAGATCAAGAAAATTTCTTTATTTCTCCTTAGCATAAGGTTTCTATCATTTCACGAAACACAATTTGCATAGTTTCTCTTGAATTCATTTCATTATAAAAAGGCATTTTCACTTTATAAGAAAATAAAAAATAAATAAAAAGAATTTACTTTTGTTTAGTCTAGTTGTCTTTTCAAGCATTTCCAAATTTCCTAAGTAGCATACACACACACTTGATGTTTCTTTCACATTAGTAAGGTCGTATTTCATCACCAACCTCCAATTGAGACCAACGATGTTGGAATTTATCTCCTTCCATTGGCTTGCCCGTCTAAACATCATAGTAGCCCTCATGAGTATTTTTCTAGACTTCATCACCAGATAATCCCCTACTCTTGAGACATCCTCATAGTAGGTTATGATTAGATGCCCTTGCTCATAGGGCTTCATATAATTAGTGATTATGCAATTGTTTTTTGTAACTAATCCCATATTAGGGTGAAGCAAAAGCCCAGTTGGGCCAGTAGCAAGTCTTAGACAATATCACCTCTTTATTAAGAGGTTATCCATATCTCCCCTTTAGGTGTTTTGAGCTATTACCTTCATTAGAAGCCATTCATATATTTATGTATAGTTACCCCTTATATACCTTTTGGTATAATAGGAAAATTTGCATGAATATACCTTCATAAGTTACATCCACCACCCACTTTTCTTATTTTAGGGTTTGTTGGAACATTTGAAACACAATTTTACAAAATTTGCATGTTCACTATTTTGCTTGTTAATTAGGTTGATTTCTATTGTTAAATATCTTAAAAAACCTTTAAAACAACTTTCTAAACATCTATAGACTAGTTAAGGAAACTTTACCACTTCTATAACTAGTTTTATCATAGTTGTAGGGTAGGTTGTGACCCAAAACAGTTGCAAGGTACCTTGTGACCTAAAATTTTGTTGCATAGAAAGGTTTCATAACTCAAAAAACACATTTATAGTTGTTTCCTTAGCCTAAATTTGATATAAACCTAGTTTCTTAACCTATTATCTACCAAGAAATGGTGGTAACCCACAACCAAGCACAAGAGCAGGCTCATATTGTGATGGAAACTACTTGTGCAGATCCCTCTCCATTTGTTGGATCTTCTATAGAAGTTGGTGCCATCACCATACCAAATTTTGTAACCCATACTATCGATCAGTATCAATTGATTACAACTTCATCCACTACACCAAATGTTATTTACGATATCACTCAACATCCTGATGATGCCTTGACATCCCCATAATCTAAAGAATTAACTCATGAAGTGGTTTCATTTTTAGGGGTCATTTACTTTTTGCTAGGTGACTTCAAACCTAAATTCACCTATGAGGAAGATCCTTCATCACTCTCTTCTCATCCCACACCCATTTCTACAATGACCATCATAACATATCTTAGATTATGAATAAAATATGGTCCATATGCATCAAGACATCAATGCTATCGTTCAAACTGTAGCTATAGTCTTCACCACCACCACTCCTAACACTCAGGGGTTTTTTCTTCAAACATCCCTTCCTCTTTACAACAACATATCTAGCCCCCTCCTTCATACACATGCATCGATTCTAATTTTCTATTAAGTACACACCTCTAGAATCCTTCTCATTCTATCTCATCCTTACCATTTTATTTGATATATTCCAACAACCCACTACTTGAAGCTGATTTGCTTGATATCAATCAACCTTCTTTTGATGTTTTGCTTCAAACCTTGTATAACATCGATACACAGGCCCCGTATTATTTCAGCTATACACACACACCTGCTCACTCTCAAATTTCTTAAATTCTCCAAAATCCTCTAGCCTACTCTTCTCCTCCACAAACTTCTTCTCAACCCTCTCAACACCATATTCCCACATCTTCTCAGGTAAGTGTCTACACCACTTACCCTTAATCCTAAAACTCAACATCCACTTCCATACCTCCTTAAAATCAAAGTTATTTCTTCCCTTCACCACCTATGTGGACTTCCATTGTTCCCACAACATCATATTTTTACCCTCTCCTTATGTCTTATTATGAGTGGTCTTCCACATATCAATATGCATTAACTCAAGACCCTATCCAATAGGTAAATCAAGGCTATATGTAGCATCCATATTGTGCACCTGTTTAGGAGTCTGATAAAATTTTCCAACAAATTCCAACTTAGGTAAATCAACAAGTACCATCGCAAGTGTAACATAAAACTGCTAACAATTCAAATAAGCCTTCCATGAGTCCATCATACCAACAACTTTAGAAACAACAACTTCATCAATATCAACTTCATCAACAATAGCTCCATCAAGAGCAACTTCATCAAAAATAGCTCCATAACAATCACCTACATTAACAATAGCTCCATTAGGAATAATTCAATTAACAACAATTCTACTAGCATCAACTACAGTAGCAACAACAACAACATCAGTTGTATCAAAAACTTAACAACAACAACAACAACAACAACAACAACAACAAATGCCTTCATCTTAAATCCATCCGACATCACATAATAATCAAGATCCTCCTGAGAATTATACACATTTGCTCCCACATCATTCTAATAGCATCCACAATTATTATTTTAAATGGCATGTTATGGAACACACTCTTCTCTACACCCACACATCACAAACACCCTCTACCAAAATGCATCTTATGAGGGAACAACTTAAAAATACAGAATTACAAATTAATGGTTATGGGCCGTAGAAAATGACTTATAGTCAAATCTATAATGATCCCATTTACCCATCAATGGCCCATCATCAGTATCCTTGCAAGTATTAGATGCCTAAATTTGATAGATTCAAGGGCAAAGAGGATCCTCAGGAGCACCTGCACAACTATTGATATGCTTCCCACATCCTTCAAGGCAGCAATGCACTTATGCTCTATACATTTTATCTATATCTTGGTGGTCAGGACCTCGATTGGTTCAACAATATTTCTCAACACAACTTGTTTACATTTGAGCAAGTGGTCAATCAATTCCTTGAGCATTTATCCATCAATATAAAAAGAAAATGCCACAACCGAATTTTTATAGTTTATGACAATTTGATGATGAGACAATAAATGAACACATTTCTTGGTGGCATGAGGTCATCCATGATTTATTATTTCTAATCCCACCCTTGGAGTTAGTAAAAATATTTGAAAAAATTTGTGCCAAGCACATATTGGCTACACTCCAGATACAACATCACTCTTTTGAGGATGTCATTGCTCAAGCTAAAATAATTGAAGATATAAAGGTGCAAAAGGGTGAAGTTAATCTTTGTAAGAAGATCGATTACACTTCCAACACTTAATTCGGTAGCTCTGGTCCAAATCCAAATTATCCAAAGCCACCATAGGCTAATCAAGTTATGTCAGGCTCAACACCTACTCCACCCCTACAACAATCTCAATAATTCTAGCAAGGGTATCAACTATCTAGGATTCCTCCCCCATCCAATCAAGCCCATATTTATAACAATAGTAACAACACATACCATGAAATTGTATTCCTTTAATGAAGCCATTACCAAATATATTTTAGAGGTTGTATGATGCTGGGCACATTGCTTTACCACAAGCAAGATATGAGGACCCAAATTGATCATTGTCCAAGAAATATAATGAGCATGTATTTTTTGAGATCATAGGCAATGGGGCATGGAATTAATAGATGTGACACATTCTACCATTTTATCCAAGAATTCATTGATAATGTGGTTATCCACATTGAAAACCCTCTAGCACCTTTAATCAAAATTTTGATATTTAAAAAACCCCTTTGCTAGAACATAGCTAATCACAAATGCAACCCAATGATTCCACATCACAACCTAGATTTTGATAGGTTAATCATACCAATGGGGACCCATATCAATAGGGTTTTCTCAGGATGATCAATGTCACTATACAAAATCAATGCTACCCCACTCATTTTGACCATCAAGAGAACCAACTTACCATCACCACTTCTTCATTCACACCACCAATACAAAGTAACCCACTATTGATATCACATAATATCATCACCATTCATAGTAGTCCCACTCACCAACTCAAATATCCTACAATGTTGTCCATATACAACCTCTTACAACAATCATAACCTCATCATGCGGTTTTAAATAAAATCCTATGGTTAATCAAATTGGAAATACATGATACCAATGCCTTCATAATTTTTTTTAGCAATGTTTAGACACGTATGCAACCTTCCATCATGTTTTATGATCATGATATCATGAATCCAAAAGATGAGGGAACTAATCCTATGATGCATATCCTAGCCTTTATAATTGACACTACCTTCAAAATGTTCTAATCAACACATGCTCATCTATAAGCATCATTTCTACCATTGCCTTGCAACATATATACATCCCACCCACCCATATCACTACTCCTACTCTATATATACAAGTTTTTGATGATTCCATGCATAAAATGGTGGGTTCCATCATCTTAACAATCCAATTTGGTATCAAGATAATAACCACTCTATGCCATATAATCAAGGGAGAAATATAATACAATATAATCCTTGGGTGGCCATGGATTTGGGACATGAAATTTATGCCCTCCATGCTTCATTATTTCCTAAATAATCTACATGGGAGCCAAGTACACTGCATTCAGGTTTATGAGGATTCTTTCCAATTTTGCAATGCAATCACTCCCTCACTAGGTTTATCACTATCTTCTACTCAATTCACACTTGTCACAATACTACCCTCTAATCCTACCATCTCCTCCTCTTACATATATCTTTCAAGACCTTCTCCTTCTTCTCTTAGGAACCTTCCAATACCTTCCCCATATTCAACCCATATTGGGCTATAACCTCTTACGTTTGCTAATGTCATTCCTAACACTCCCATTCTACCCACTCCAAAAATTCCTCCTATTCATACACAACTACTTTTAGATATCTATCATATTGATATTACTTCTAATGTATCTCAATTTCCACCTACTTCACAATTCCCACATGCCAACCATCCCATTCTCTCTTCTTTGATTGAGTTCTATTTTTAGGAATAATGCATTGCTCAACTTGATTCCCAACTAATCAGTCTCCTCCATCCATAACTCCTTATCTTATTCCACTTTTCCAAGAATCACAACCATCATCTTCTTCATCACATCAAGGGTTGTCACCCCATCACAAGCATTATAGCATACCTCATGTGTCCATACTCATGATCAACTCTAGTATAAAATAGTATAATATTCACAATGCTCATATCTCTCCCCCAACGTCTAGTCCATTCATGACTTTGGTCACCCTTGTAATGCATTCCTCATGATTGGTTTCGTTATTCCTCTTGGCCCACCACAAATCATACAAACTTCATCTATGGGTGTGTTGACACATCTTCCCATACTCGAATAGAAATAGTCCAAAGATAAGTTTTTAGACAATCTTGATCATATATCAAATCTTGATTGTATGAGATATTATTTACAATGCTTCCACTGGTAGGGGTTGGTTTGGATCGTTATGAACAAGGGTATAGAACCCTTATTAACCCACATTATCAACAACCCAAATACAAATCTAGCCTAGGTTATCAATGCAAGCCTATCAATGCCTTGGAAGATGAGCTTCACACCTTTCTCTAGACTTGATAGAGGATGGTTACACCTTTGAGTATAAGTGTGAATTTCATAGTGATCCTCCATTGCTTCATTTTACCATCAACATTCCTAACCATTTCTTCTAGTATTTCTCACAATATGTCATTTCTTCCACTTATACCATCGAGGATCTTGTCAAGTATTTCACGATACTATCACTTACATCATCTCCAATGGATATGGTTCCAAATCCCACTTTTCCATCACCTATCCACCCATTCACTCACTCGTATAATAGAATATGAATTCAACTATCTCCTAGTTATACCCACTCTTCACCCATGGTTTTATTGTTAGGGTAAAATAGGTAGTATATTGCATTATACTATATAGATTATTACATTTACTTTGTACTATTACCATGCAGATATTTACTATTTCAAATATCTAATGGTAAGTAGGTTAAATCCTAAATATCCTAGGTAGTCAATCCTAAACCTAACTCTATACCTGACCAGACACATTTGTTAGCATGGTTAAGGAAGAATTAGTTGGCATTGCTATTTTATGTATTATATAATATTAGTCCTAATGCTAATGTGAGTAATGAATAATTTTGATTAATATCAATATTATTTCACCTAATTTTCTACATTGGCATCAAAGCCAACTTTTTTGGCTCACCCGGAGGATGAGTTGGTGAAATTTGGATGCCACCAAACCCACCTCAATAGGCAAGCTCAATGGTGAAGCGAGGATCATTTTTGGCAAGGTCAACTTGACTTTCTAGGGCCTAGGAAACCTTGGGGTCAATCGATCATGACCCAAGGAAAGGAGCGCATCAAGAACGGCGATCGACCATCCTCATCGAGCCGATAGATCGACAACATTTTGCTATCGATCGGGCTCAATAGTCAACCAACCACCTCGATGCCTGTGGCAAGAAAGAGCTCTACCTTAGCTCTTTCTCATTGGGCCTGAGCCCCCACAGAGCCACTAGTGGGAGTGCATCGAGGATAGGAGCACCCTCATGATCCCAAGTGGAATCCATACATTGGGAGATCTAAGAGGGTAGGAGCACCCTCCTCTCCCATCTAGACGTACACCAGGAACAACCTAGGATCGAAGAGGGCAGGAGGCCCTCTGATCATCAGGATTTGAGCCCTATAATTAGGATCTAAGAGGGTAGGAGGCCCTCCGATCATCGACCACCTCAATATCCATGAGGGCAGAAGGCCCTCTGATCCCAACAGACCTGACACGTGGTGATATCCAGAGACATTTGGACTACATGCACCCTAAGGTGCTAACCTAGAATTCTGACTTGGCGAGCTGACTAGGACTACTGACTAGGCAACATGTGGCACACTGGCCATGCACCACCTACATGTTGATTAGACAAATGACCTGACTCAGACCTAACACATGGCAGATAGCCACAAGATGACTCAGAATCGATGACCAACCCTTTGGTGCCACATAGCGACATCCAAAAGGGTTTGGGACCAACTCAGATTACCCATAGGCAATCAATCCATATGGGAGTTTTGAGGTTTTTCAAGCCTCTTGCATCCCCCTATGGGATGCATGTGGGATAAATCCCATAGATCCCTCAAAGAATTCCACTGGCTTCTTCAATACCAAGCATAGGGTCTTCATTTCGAAGCCAATCGGCAGCTTGGTTGGCCAAGGTAGAAACCTTGGGCCAAGCGGGTCACATGTTCAAGCCTGCACGCCACCATTTTGCAAGTTTTTTACCATAATTTGGTTTTTTTAATTAAATTTTTAATTTTTCTATAGTTTTTAAAGCTTTTTAATATTTTTTTTTATATTTGTTTTATAATATAGTATAAATTGGTCAAATATGTCAATTATAAGCATTTATAATTGATTTTTTTTCCCAATTTGCTTAATTATGAATAATTTTAGTCTTTAAAAGTATTTTATTAGTTTTTTTTGAACTTAGAGATCTTTTAAATTAAACCAAATTATTTTTCAGAAACAAAGGTTTTCTTCAACATTTTTTGCAATAAATCCTCAAAGTTCTATAGTTTTCTTCATACATTTTTGGAGATAAAAAGACATAGCAACTCAACTTCTATTGCAAAACAAAGAGATTTAAAACATTGAGGAAGAAAATTGGTCATTTTATTTGCAACAAAATAAAAAATTTGCTTTTGTTTTCTCCTTCACAAAGGAGATATAAGACATAAAATGGCAACTTTTTTGTTGTAAACTTTAAAAATATTTTGAACCTATTTTTTGATCCTCATGCTTGAGTGTTGAAGACAAAAATCAAAGTCATGTGTCGATTGGTCTGGAAGCCTTTCAAATGTGGGTCGTGTGTCGACTTGTCTTGAAAGGAGTGCTCAAATTTTTCAAAATTTTGTATAAATTAATGGGGGATAGAAGTCATATTTGGTGATTCTATTTTTTTGCAAAATTGTAAAGACAAAGGGGGGATATTTCAAAGTAAAAAAGGTGCATTCTCTATTGTACTCGACACCTTTTATTAAAAATTTACTATACTAAGTGCATTCTCGGTTGCATCTAACACCTATAGTGATAATAATTTGGGTTGCTCTCTTGTTTTGATTATTGCACTAACAATAATGTTTTTTGTGTGAAATTAAATAATCATAAAGAACACTAAAGATCATTTCATAAACCCAAACTTCACTAAAATCATGCTATACCTTGCACAGGTTAAACAAGTCAATTTTTACACTCCAAAAAGGTCAAAATCCAAACACCTTGATTCACTCTCTTTGTTTGGATTAATTTCCTCAAAATTTCCATCCTTCTTGAAGGGTGTTAAGGCAGGTGCCATTAAATATCCTAGAGAGCAAAATCAGAAGTCTTTCAAAGCCTACCCCTTTAATTTTCTCTATTTGTCTGGATTAATTTCCTCAAAATTTTCATCCCTTGTTAAGGGTGTTAAGACAGGTGTCATTAAATATCTTAAAGAGTAAATTAAAATCTTCCATATACTCTTTTGAGGGTATACTACAAGATAAAGTCATCTTAGTCATATCAAATTTGAAACCTTCACCATGGCCATGATCAACAAGTATATCAATGAGAGCCAACTGCTTAAAGGTTCAAATTATTCTGCCTAGAAAACTAAGATAAAAGCCATTTTAACTGTAGAGGATATATGGGAAATAGTTACTGGAAATGAGACTAGACCCACATCACCTGGAGCAGATCAAACAACCTATGATAAAAAGGATAAAAGACTTTCTTTATTGATCTTGCTAGCTATTACTGATGATATCCAACCTCATATAAGTGAAGATAAAAATGGTAAGGAGGCATGGGATGCCTTAGATACCATATTTGAGGGAAAGAATCAATCAACTATTCTTAACCTTCAAATTCAGCTTCATACTCTTCATATGAAATATGGAGAAATAGTAGAGCTATTCCTCTGCAGAGTGGCAGAATTGAAAAAAAATACAATATTTAGGAGAAAAAGTATAATACCAAGTTATGACCTCTATCATTTTAAGGGCTCTTCTCGACTCCTATAGAATTTTGATCACTTCACTACAAGTCTCTGGAAGGATAGTGAATTTTGTAGAGTTGGTAAATATGCTTCAAACTGAGGAAGCTAATCAACTCCAAAGAGATGAGGCATCCAACAATACCCTTTTCTCAAATAGACAAGGTGGAAAGAAAAAGTGGAATCAAGAAAAAGTATCTTATTCTAAAAAAGACAAGGGTAAAGGCAAAGAGATTCAGAAGAAGAAGCAGTATTGTAAAATTTGTGATAAAGACACTCATGAAACCAAAAGATGTTGGTTTAAGAACAAATCACCCAATGAACAAGGACAAAAGAAGGGCAAATGCAAACCCAAGAACAAGAAAAAATAGCAAGAAGGACATGTTGCTGTCACTGAAGATTCTAGTTTGAACTCTAAACAAGCACACAAAGTGCTCATGACATATACATAATCCCATCACAAGGATACTGTTTGGTACATGGATTCAGGCACTAGTAAACATATGACTGGTGATAAGTCTTGGTTTGAGATATTTGAGGCTCGAGAAGGTAGACCGGTAACCATTTCTGATGATCATACCTATCGAGTTTAGGAAGAAGGAAGTGTTTTTATCTCCCTTCCAGATGGAGAATGTAAAATTATCTCTCAAATTTCAACCTATTTAGTGACCTTACCTAGGTGTGACACCTACATACTTATAACCATCCCCAGGTGGGACGGTCACAAAACTAGCTTAGTTTTGTCACCTATGCCAATGGTATTTGGTCAAAACTTGTTTAGGGGTGTTGTCAATAGATGGGGCCAAATATTACTTCAATTTTGCTAGTTTGTAATAGGTGTATCAAGTCCTATTGCCCCTAAAATTGCCTTTTAATGAACAGGGTTTCGAGGCTAAGGTAGGGTGAGTTTTGGTTTTGAAAAAAGGTGAGGGTTGATTTGTGCAACACTTTGTTGCATAAATTCTATAGTTCTCCTCCTCAAATTGGGTTTTTGCACCTCCTTTTATAGCCCAAAAGGGCATCTAGGGCAAAAGGGCATGTTTTGCCATGAGAGTTAGGTGCTGCCATGTGTCCTAATATTGTCATTGATTGGTGAGGGAAGGTTACTAATTTGGGGTTCCCAATCTATCGCCTCATAGTCCATTTGTAGGTCCCCAATAAATTTGGGGTGATTGGATGCATTAATGACAGTCTTTGATTGCTATTTGGTGCATCCTTTGACTTTTTGAAGGGTCTACGTAGGGGTCATTCCACTCAGGGACGGTTATGGATGGTCATACCTGGGTGGGACAATCACCAACTGTGACCGTCCCTTGGTGGGATGATCACCATTAGGAGCCCCAAAACTGCCCCAAACTACTAGGAACCCTCCAAACTAAGTTTTGGAACCTTATGCAAGTCTTTTTCCAGCCTAGAGGTGCCCAATAGGGCCATATGTTGTCAATAAGAGGGCATATGTGTTGCATTGATAGTCTTATCCAATTTATGTGATTTAGGTGTCTACAACTACCTACCATGAGAAGGCATTTCTCATGGTACCAATCCTCGATGTGGACCCCATCGTGGTCTAAATTTACCTACATCTCATCACTACAAGTGTTAAATATCTACTAAAATATAGCATCCTTCATATCTATGGGTAAAGATGTGATGGCCTCACCATCGATCAAGATCTAAAATATGCGATAGATATCCTCCAAAGTGACAGTAATCTCACATGTGGGCAGGTGAAAGGCGTTGGTCCTCGCATCCCATGATGGGCCAAAGTGGTCATGTAAGCCTGATAAGATCTGATATATGGAAGTAATAGCACATAGCCAAATTTTATGGCTCTAAACCAAGCCTGCTCAGTGTCATTGAGGCCATTGCAAAGGGTACGAAGGATATTTGATTTCCTCACCCTCGCAGTCAAATTTTGAAGAGAGACATAAATAATGTACATAGAATTAATCAAAACATCAAAAAACAACCTAAAAAAAATTAAACAAATTCAAAAAATATTCAAAAGATAAAAACATTCATAAATGCATGCAACACATTCAAAAAATCAATATTACACTTCAAAAATTAAAAAAAATAAATTAAATTACACAAAAACCAAAAAATAAATAAAAAAGGAAATTTTTTTTGAAGTCCCTTAACCATGGCTGGGACTCATGTCCGACGATAATTGTCAAATTTTTTATCGTTGGGATTTTAATACCGCCATGGCTGACAATCGTGGCCCCTAATTTACAAATTGGGAACTGTAGCTGCCACCCGCGGATAAGAGAAATGAACTTTTTGGGGTCACTTCCCATCCTGAAATAAACCCAAAAATTAAATGCCTACCCTCTAAGCTAGCCTACGCTAAATCCTAACTAAGGTGAGGTTCTTTATCAATAGTTTAGTGTGGTTCAATTAACCCATTAATTAATGAGGTTCATTTTAATTGGGTAAATCAAATGAGAGAGATGCGTGTGGCTACCTTAGTCACACCATATCCACCACTGGTGGACACCTTCGGTTGGTCTACCATGAGGTATTTTACATGAATTTTTAGCAGTGTTCCATGTCAAAAGTGCAATTTTATCTCTCAAATATCTCAGTTTTACAACTTGGCAATTAAAAATAATGACATTAAAAATGATAGATTTTCTTAAATATTTTCAATTTTACCCTCAATCACAGCTGAAAACTACAAGCGTAGAATTAGGGTTTTTTGACCATGGGTCAAAGCCACAGCTAAGGAATTTGTAAAAATTGGCTGTGGCTGACAAGCACAACTAGCATCCAGTAATAAATACCTTCAAAAATTCAACCATGAAGGGCTTCAAAATGCAAAATAAAATATATCTAATGGGTCAAAACCCTCAAAATTTTCAAAATAACAAAAAAATTCATATAATTCAAAAATTAAAATGAGCCTCATATCTAGTTATTTACCCTATACACTTGGCGGTTGTAGTGACTTGCGATCCATGCAATCCGGAAATATGAGTAAATTAACATAAGGCCATTTGGGGTAAATTAGTCATCGCTGAATTGATATGCTTCACTTCAATTCCTAAGAAGGCCTAGATGTTTGGACTGCCCCACGAGAACATGGTATGTATCTCAATTCTTCTATGATATTTTTTAGCAGATAATCAAACATTGTGATTCAACACAAGCTTAATTAGAATTGATATCATATTGATTCCCCAAGAAGGCCATAGCAACCAGACTACTCCATGGGATAGAGATGCACAATTATTATTAATAGTTGCAATCATGGCTGAATTAGGCCTTGCCAAGTAATCAAAGTGCTAAAATCTTAAATTGTTCAAATCACTCATTGTGGTAAAGCAACTCGTTTCTTCATTAAATTGTCCTACCTTCATCGACTTGTCGCTTGAGAGGGTAGTCATAATATCAATTATCATAATAAAATTCAACAGGATATCACTCGATCTTGTCAAAATGTGTTCGTCTTATGAATCATTGCCAACGACTATCATAAGATTACCCTTTATTAGGGAAAAAAGCAACTATGATAGTTAAGTTAGTAGCTCTCCGCCTATCGGTACTATTGTAGAACTGAAGCTATCCGATCACCACTAGATCTTGTAAAAGCTTTGCAAATTTAAGCCTTTCCTCAGTTGGAAGCAATGATTCTAAGATGCATGTTATTTGGTAGGACTAGACATCTAATGTTGATCAGATCAATGATCATAATTCAACCTACGACATCATTTTAGAAGGTCTATTTTTGCTCAATATTGTTTGTTCTCACAACGCATCCCAAAATGGGCACCTTTAGACACCTAAAATGTATCTTGTCGAGGTGACTACTTATATGGGACATGCTAATAGACCATATGAAAAATATTGGATAGCTTCAAGGTGAAGTAGTGGTTTTAACCACTCAATTTAGGTAGATTTGGCTAAATCAACCTTAGTCATGGTTGACACCCATGGCTAATAGAGTTGGCCATGCCTTGGAGCTATAGCTAACATCAAAACTATTTTGAATCCTGGGCTAAGCCAAATTCAATTACAATGGTCTGGGCAATGAGAATTCAAATGGTTTTGGGCAGGGAAGCTTCGAGAGTTTTCCTACCAACTAATACAACCTCTTGGATATTGATCTTGGCTTCCCAAGCAAGCCAATACTGGATATTGAGAGTCCTGTAAGACCCCCCTCCAAATCGGGGAGAAGTATAGAAGAGTTTTGAATTGATTATAGTGGAGCTCTGTCAAATTTTTGACCCAATTGCAACCTTGAGGAGAGCTAATTTTCTACCAATTTGAACATCATGAATGCATTCAAAGCAATGAGGGTGTCAAAGGACTAAGGAGATCAATAATCCATAATTGAGCCTCTTCCACCATGAATCTAGTGAATTCAACCGCCAATACATCAGAGGACATTAAGGTAACCCTTGAACATCAATTCAATAGGGAGACTTGAGGATACATGCCTTGATTACAAGAGCAAGAGCATTTTTAACTCAGTCACGACTGTCAGTCGTGCCTAATAGTGCTAGCTATGCTTCAGACCTATGGTGAGGATTTGGAATATCATTTCCTCTATTTTAGCCATACATTTCCAATTTTATGCAATTATTTTTGAATATTTTCATTATATTAATCTCCTTTCATGCATTTGTACGGTTAAATCTACAAATTAGAGATAGATTTGTTTCCATTTCCTTGTATTTGTCAATTTAGCATAGTTTCTTGTTATTTCATGCAATTCAAGTTTCTAATGGCTAATTAGGTTGCTTATTACTTAGATTACATGTTTTTGTTTTATGCTTCATAGTAATTTGATGATTTTATGCTAATATTCATATATTTACATGTTTCTTGTTTTCATTATCATCATTTATGCAAGTTTCCATCAAAAGCCTCATCAAGAGAGGTCATCTTTGCTTTTAATCCTTTCTTGTTGTTTCTTGAACGTACGGTTTACAGGATCCATTCATTTTAAGGCATTCAAGGTAGCAAATGCCTCTTTTCATGAGATAAGAAGGTCACCATTGACCTTGAGCAGTTCGTGTCCTTTTGGAGAGTGCAAAGTACACCACCCCATCATTTAGAGGGTCTTCAATACTGTAATAATTGTATCAACATTAAGTATCCCTAAGAAGGACATACTTGTAATCGAATTTGATAAAATATTTAATGAAAGACACATTCTCTTTCTTGTTGAAGTTATTATTGTCAATATTTTATGCTTTAATTTTTTATATCAATTGATGCATTAGTTAGGTGTATGCTTTCTACAAGGTTACAGGAAAAACTATAACAAATACTCTAGCTAAAATTGTTTTACTTGGTAATTTCGTTATAATAACTGTACTAGATGGATAATAGGGTATACTAAGAAATAGTGATCTTGTATATATAAAAGGGATGCAAATGGATATATTTGTTAGACTAGATACTAAGGGATAGCGAATATAAGATTTCTTATAGTTATGGTGAATATTCTACCTAAAATAGGTTTAGTCGATGGATTCGTTATGGGTACTTGAAGACAAAGGATCAAAGTTTTTGTCAAAATGACCACACAACTATTTCATTTGAATATGCCACCTAAAATAAGTTTTCTTAATAGATTTTATTTGGGTGTTGGAGGACACAAAATGGTAATTTCCATCTAAAGGACAACATATAAGCTCTAAGTGAATATGTTGCCTAAGACAATTTAGCCTAGCAGATTCACTCAATCCATCAAAGAAATACAAAATTCCATTGGGGAATTGAAAAGGGTGTTCTTTGTTAGATAATTTTTTTTTTGATGGTGATCTATGTTTTTTAATGGCTTCATAAGACTCCTACAAGTGAATATAATAATTTTTTTTCACAAAATCATGGGTAGATTTTGAAAATATAATATGTAGTAATTCACACTATAGATGCAAATTGAAACAAAGGAAAATGTTAATAATGATTGAAATATAAAAGAAGTATGTATGTTAGAAAATATATCATTGAGATTTCAAACACAAGATTCTCCCTTCTCCTTTATTTGTATTAGAATCTTTAGTTGCTCTACAAAAGGAATTTGGCAACACTTCATTGCTTGTTTGTTTTGCTAATGGATTTGGTAGCACTTTGTTGCTTGTTTGTTTTGCTAATAAATTTGAAAGTACTTAATTACAAAATAGAGTTATGGTTGAATGCTCCCCCAAGGGGCCAATTTATAGCATTTGGTCCTCTTGGAGTTTTCCAAATGGAAGAGGTAAGGTGGATGACATGCTAATTGGTTTAGTTCACTAGTTGGCTAGTTTTGCTAACCAATTGATTGATTTTGTTTGATTGAGGTAACTTTATGGCAAATTTGTAAATGGAAGGGAATCTATCCCCTTCATTCCATTCTTAGTAATCCTATAGGCTTGCAAGCTATTATCTCAAGCAATATTTGTGACCTAGAAGGCTTCTGTAGGCACTAATTAGATTTTCAAATTTTGGGTGTGAATATGTTGCATAGACGAATACGTTGTTAGGTAGATTCACTAATCATCGTATTCGCTCTACTGACTATTAGAGGTAAAATTTGGTAATTAAAGGGGGATTTTGAATTTTTATGAATACACCATGCTAAAAATGGATAAGCTATAGGGTGGATTTGTTCAGAGTTGGTGGATTTACCCATATTAGGTTTCATCAACAATAAGTTGAGCAATTTATTATGATTGATTGATCTAGTTTGTTAGATTATTTCAAGAATCAATGTGAGATGAGTGATCCAATTTTAGATATCTACACAACTATCTAATTATATAGGGAGACCCAAGATATTGAAAAGGGAAGATCTTAAAAATAAGCTGCTAGAAAAGTTAAAAGTCTCTATGCCTTGAAGGTAGGCTGATTCAACAAACCAAAAAAGATGATAGTCTATATCCTTTTTGATGATAGCTAAGTCTAATATCACTATTGATAGTATTTCTATAACCCTTTTGGTTATAGCTAAATAGAATCTATCTTTAATGAGACCCCTTCTTAAAAGGTAGTCTAGAACATGCCTATCATTTATATGGGTGGGTTCAAAAATTGAATATTTCTCTTTATGAAACTGGATTCATAGTAAATATCTCATCGATCACAAATGCCTAGGGTTGTTAACAAGGGAACACAAAAAAATACCCCAGGAGAATGAATCTTAGGGGAAATGGAGGATAAATAAAGGACCCAAGGTGACCAAATAAATAATTGAAATCATCTAAGAAAGCTTATAATCTATGCGAATAGTGGCCCAATTTCCATAGGTCAAATAGAATTATTGGTCTATAAGTAGATCACCTTAGTCATGGCATAAAATGGAAGAATTTTTGGACCTTGCATTTCAGGAACACTCATCAAAAGAAGTCTGGTAACCCTACATAAATAAAATATTATAGAATTATAAATTGAGTAAAGGGTAAAGCAACAACGAATTTTTTTTACCAAAAATAAGAATTATTTAGAAAAAAACATAGCCAAAATTCTACACTTTTCTCAAGAACAATCAAGGAGAAAGCCTTGGCCATTAGGGAGGAAATCCTAATTTTTTGAAATACTAGAGAGACTTCAAGAATGACATATGAAGCACCCAAGTTGTGACTCATGCCCAATAGATAAGACATAAACTCTCTTGGTTCTATCTTCATCAAGATGAAGGTCCCTTGTGAGTTGCCAAAACTATAGTGAGTTCTTACTACACTTGGAAGTAGAAAGCCTTAAAAAAACTGACAAGATGAACTTCAAAGGAAATGAACAAAATTTTTCAAAATAGGAGAGCCAAAAATATTGTGAGAAGCAAAATATATTAGATTTGTTAATGGCCTAATGAAAATTATCAATAGTTTTTATTAGCTTCAACGAGAAAGAGAAATCAAAAGTTTTCATAATGTTAAAAGGTCTTGATAATATCCAAAAGGTTCGATGAAGAAAAGAAATTCCAACCATTTAATTAAGAATGAAAGCTATCACAACAAGGCATGTCTCCCAAAGGTAGCAATTGAGCTTATAAATATAGAGGGATTTTATATCCACTTACCACAACACTTGAGACCTCACAAGCATAGAAAAATGATAAGCACATTAAAAAATAACATAGAGTTTCCAACCCTAGATCCAAAACATTAATTATAGAGATTAGCTAAATATAGATTTTTGGGATAACAATAAGGGTAGAAGCTCATCTAAAGGCTCAAAACCAACTAGCATTAAAGGGATCATATCCAAGGATATGATCCAACATTTAATAAGGGGATAGTTCTTGAATTTTCTATAAACTTTGGAGGGAAATTATTCCTGATTGTAATTCATAAATAAAAGTAGTTTTTTTTTTTGTAAGTAATTTTTTTTTTATTAAAATGGTTTTTGAAAGGAACCCCAAAACCTTGATGTAATGGCAGCAAAAAACTTCTAAGGACAAGTATTAGAAAAAAGAGGCAAGTATCCAACACCCAAAACAACAAAATGAGGATTGAACACCCTTAAAATATCAAGGCTAATAAAAAAATATAAAACAGGGCACATCCTATACCACATCCTCGAGCTCATCCCACCATTCACAAACTATGCAACATCCTCTAGATTATCCTTCATATTGACCTTGCGGCCATCTTTCCCATCACTTCTAGCAATCTTATGTTTTCCAAAGCCTGAAGGACCTTTCCCGAGAATCCTAGAAAACAATTCATGAAAGAAAATTATGTTCATAGCATTTCTCATCTCCTTCAGGGAAGATAGAAGCTCCTCGTTATGGAATATGGCAGATTAAATAGCATTAATAACCATATTTTAGAGTATTGTAGTGGACTATTTATCATCCTCATCATCCGACAACACCTTTGGATAATCAGACTGAATCCTTCACATCTTTTTTTGAGATGAATAGATTATCTTATCACATTCACTAGTTCTTCAACCTTGATCCTCTTCCCATTGGAGGTCTTTGTATGCTTGCTAGTCTCCCTAGATTTCTATTTCCTATATGATGGGTTTGAAACAGGGGTCTTCACAGGGTTAGTGGTAGTATTGTCCTCAGAAATCATGGAAGGACTAGTGTTGCATTTTGGATTATCCTCAAGGATTATAGGGTTAACAATGGAAAAATTCAAGTTATACATAAAAATGTGACTGGTAATGATTTTGAACAAGCCTTGGCGATACGGGAGGGTTTCGATATTTTTATTTCTACAATTTTTAATGGATTAATTCATGGATCGAAAGAGAAACTCAAGGATATTGATGATATTTATATCACAAAAATGATTGACAAAGGCTAGGTGGAAACTGCACAAAGCTTTGTCTGGGTCATCTACAGTGATAAACTGCATGACATGTTTCATTACATGGTTCCAAGGGGAAGGTAAGTCAGACCTAAGCATACCTATCTTGGCCAACTTGAGCATCTTTGCTTTATCATAAAATTCCTTTAGCTCTACTTCCCAGTTGTGTTTTTTCCTTCTCATTGGTCTCCCAATCGTAGGTAAACTAGTAATATCCACCAGTAACTGAGTATCCACCACATAATCCTTACTGCATACGATTATCTTACCCTCATACCAACTATAAAAGAAAGCCATTATGGTGTCATAGTCATTCCCTGAGAATTTTCTCAAAAAAAGAAGATAGCCTCTTTCCTCCAAAATATCTTCAACCACCGAATCCACTTCCAAGCAATCTGGCTCTATGAAACTCATGATTTGGCAATAGAAACACTAGGGTGGAAATCATAAAAATAGATGAAATCAAATAGAAGACAGATTATGGTAATGGGTGAACCAAAATTTTGCAAAGGGGCACATAGGTTCTAGGTAAAGAAGTAGGGATTTGAAAACTTTTCCTTGGGAATAAAAAGCATCATGATGGGAAACCCAGGGCTTTTATAAAATAAGGAGATTTCAAGAGATCTAGAATGGCACACAATTCCATGAAAAGCACCAAAAAACTTCTCAATATAAATCCCACATCTCGGGGCCATGAGGCCATTGGGAAACTAAAGAGGGATGTGGCAATCGAAAGCGTAATTGGGAAGGATAATGGGTATGTTGGGAAATATGTGAAGATGATGATCATTCTTGATGCGAGCACTTGCAATGTCACGAGGGTTAAGGTACCAATGGGAATGCTGGAAGTACACTCCTTAAAACTATGAAAATAAAGGCTCATGGTCTGACACCAACATTTGAAAAGGGAACCAATAGCTCCGAGGGATTATAACATAAGGAAACCAACTAAAGCGATTGATGCTGTCACAGGATACAACAAAGACATTTCTAATGAGACTAGTCTCATTGGTAAGTAAATGAAGTATGATTAAGGGACCAATGTTAGGCAAAGAAAAATTGGAAATAATGTTTATGATCAAACTAGACTTGGCCATTGGGATTGTGAGGAATGGAATCTTTGTCCCTATTAATCGCATTGGAAATTTGCTGGGGAAAGGTGTTAGACCAATACATTAAACCATTAATATTGATCCCAAAATTAGCAAGCTCATCAACCACCTTATTTGCTTCCCTAAAGGTATGTTGAATGATGGGCTCTCTCATGTGAGCAATAATTTTCCTATTTTCATCCACACAACCTTTGAATTTCCATGAGGGGTTTTTATTATTCTTTAGGTAATTTATGATATTCAGGGAATCACCCTCAATGATCAGCCTATTTGAACTTGTTGATATCAAAGACAAACCTCTCCAAAGGGCCCTTGCTTCGACAAAGATATTGGACTAAAAACCAAGGTGTTCAGCATAAGCAAAAATGGTATTTCCATTGTGGTCTCTAAGAATGCCACCTACCCCAACAATTCCTAGATTTCCTTTGGCTGCTCCATAAAATTTTAACTTTAACCAACTAGGCAGAGGGGGAATCTAGTTGGTATTCATTCTGGCCTTAGGAGAAGTATGAGACACAACATCGTGAAGGGAAACATTAAGGAAAGTCAACAAAGAGGACTCAAACCTAGATAAAGTGGCATTGGTTGGCAGCATGAGATGGGCATTTTCTTTGGAAAAGGCAATGATTTTGTAGTTTTCATTACAAAGGATCAACAAGTTTTATAAAAAATTTCTCTTCATTTTTCTTTGTATAGGAGTACACGTATCTTTGGGCAATCTTACAAGCAACCAAACCCCCATTTCTACCATAATCTCTTGTAATACTTTTTCATGCATATATATATAGATATATATATGTATATATACATATTATATATATATATATATATATATATATATATATTTATATACATATTATTATTTTTATTAGATGGAATAAGAGGTTTTGAAAGGATCTCCAAACCTTTTACAAAAAGTGGAACAAAAAGAGCTCAAGGTAAAGCCCAAGAGACTCTAATTAGGACTACCCAAAAAAAACAATAAATTACCTAATCAAAATAGCTGGCCAGATAAACCATCTCTAAACTAGATCACCTAATCCTGCAGGGAGTGCACAATAGGACCACAATCTAGAATAGACAAGACTCAAGGAACTACCATTGAAGACTCGACTACGTCTTAGAGGGCGATTATACACACACACACACACACACACACATATATATATATATATATAATATGTATATATACATATACATATATACATATATGCATATACATATATTATATATATAACAAGTTTTATAAACAAATTTCCCTTCATTTCTCTTTGTATAGCAGTACATGTATCTTTGGGCGGTCTTATAGATAACCAAACCCCCACTTCTAGCATAATATATTGTAATATTTTTTGCACACACATAAACACATACATACATATATATATTGGAGGCCTACACTTTTACATTGAGTCCATCTATGGATCTAATACCCTAACCCATATTTTTGTGTGTGTGTTTGTATCTTGATATTTCTATGTTTATTTACATTGAAGAGAGGAATATTAGGGGCCTACACTTTTACTTTGAGTCCATCTATGGATCTAATGGCTTGATTCATATTTTTTATGTCTATGTATCTGCATATTGATATGTTTGTGCTTGTATACATTGAGGAGAGGAAGTGTTCATGCTAGTGCATTGAGGTTAGAGTTGTTCTGTAGGGAGATTATATTTTATCTTTAGTACATTACCACATTATTAGCTTAGGTTTTTACTTTCAAATATCCTTTTTTTATTTTTATTACCCTTTCCCTACTAAGTTTTTATATTATAAAAGTGTTCTTGAGATCTAATCTTATAAAGTATTTAGTATTTATCAAAATCTTGGATACCCTCAACAGAACCAAACCCCATGCTCTTGGGATTGCTCCTATTGTGTTGCTCCATATGAGGTGTGATCTGCCCCATTCGCCTAGTCCACACCACATTTGATGGCCAAGAAAAAGTAGAGAGGACAATAGGGCTCATTGTGATGAGGTCAAGGGTTCAACTCTCATGTTCTTGGATCCCCATGTCTGTGCTAACATGTTCAATTTAAGAAAAAGGTTATATCATATTTCAGTCAAATATTTTCAAAGTAAACCTTGCAAATAGTAAATACGTAATTCTTAGAAAAACATATATATATATATATATATATATATATATATATATATATATATATATATATATATATATATATATATATATATATATATATATGAATTATATTAGGGTTGCTCCAATTAAAATAACAAAATATTATATTTGTTGTGTGGTCATTTAACCATATTGTTGGAGAATATTACATTATTTGTTACATGCTAACATATCCCCATGGTACCTTATGGTACAATTATAAATATGTAATAGATTAGGGAGTGTGTCTATAGTTTAGAAGTGTAATTTATATTTTCCCTTTATGTATATGTCCATATGTAGGATGTGCACAAGTGTCATGTAATTATGTGTGCAAGTGTGAAGAGTGAGAATATGCACAAGTATCATATAATAGAGTGTGTAGGAGTGTGCAATGTGTCATATAGTAAAGTGTACAAGTGTCATAGAATAAAGTGTGCAAGAGTAAATAGATATTCAAGAGTCATGTATACAAGTGGCAAGATGAGAAGCCAAAAAATATGAGAGGATTTATCTTATGCATGGAATAGGAAAAGATGCATCTCCTAGATATGTGAGGAAATCGATAGTCAGGTATTATTTATAGGGCCATATTATGGAGATAAAGCTCCATGGAATGTAGAATAAAAAATAAGAAATATCATTAGAATATTATGTGTATTTCAAGCATCATAAAAAAATCTTGTATACAATTTGAGCAATTCTATTCAAGTTAAATTCATGTTATTGCATTAATGATATTAGCCATTTAAATTCATATTATTATTATTTTATATGAATTTTTATTTATTAATATTGGCCACATATATTGAATGCTCAAACATTAATTAATATATTTTAATCCTGAACATTGGGACCTATGATAAGTTGGATAAAAAACCAACAGTTGTATCAAACCCACTAGCATACTCTATCCCTTTTTTGGAAGAGTAATATTTAGATCTCTTTGACTAGTATCTATTGCTAGAATTAGAAAAAGAGTTTTTGGTGTAAATTTGAAATTAGAACTTTTTCTTTTGAAGAGCTTTTTAGGATTATGTGATATTTTGAGCTCAACTTAAAATTAGTGATTTGAATGTTGCTTGGATTTTTTGGTATTTATATTATCCTAAAACTATAATATTGAAGATTAATATTAGTACAAACTAATGTTCTATTTTGAGATATTAAGAAAAAATAATAGCAAGGTTGAAGATAAAAGGAAAAGCCTTTGACTATGTAAAGCAAAAATTTGAAGATCCACTAAGGACCATTAAGTCTAAGTCATCAAAAATCGATGATTGCATTGATAATGTTTGTCAATATTAGAAAAAGAAAATATATTTTTCTAGAGAAGGAAGATAAGATAGAGCGGTAAAAGTTACCAAACAAGAAGCAACAAAATAGCTAAGTGGTCAAAGCCACCTGAGAAGAAGATAATAGCATCCAAGAAGATGTTGACGCAATTAGCATTGAAGAGCCAACATAAGATAAAGTTGTACAAGTATGAGGAATGTCAAAGTCACCTTAATATAGAAAGGATTCTATTTGAAAAGAGAACTAGATTGGAGTGGTTTAAAACCATCAAAAACAAGATAAAATCAGAAGTAGAGAATCTAATATTTGGGTCCTAAATAAAATAAAAGAAAAAAAATAAAGAAAAATATAAGCCATCCGAGTTGTCCAATGAAAAGATAATGTTAACTTTGAGCCAAGGGAAGAGTAGAAGCCAAAGAAGTCAAGTTTTTTCTATTACAGTAAAAATAAAGAGTGTTGCTATTGAAGAAGGTGTGAGATAATGTCTATGATTGTTGCATTAAGAAGAAAACTTCTAAGGAAATCCATCTAAGATTCTAGAAAGGAATCATACTGCACTGGAAGTTGAAGCACCCAAGTGCAAAGCAAGTAGAATAACAAGCGATAACATAATTGCTAGAGTAACGTTTGTTGCATGTAGAGAAGCCTCTACCAAGTGGATGGAAGTAAAGTGCTAATATAAGATAAGAAATATTTACCTGACACAAATGTTTTAGTGATTCAAGGAAAATATATAAGGCACTCATTCTAAAATTTGCATTTATTTGAAAATTGAATTGGAGTTATACAATGCCCATTTTGAAATTTACAAATTGAAATTTATAATAGTTTGGAGTGATAAGGATATTTGAAATTTAAATTGACTTTTTTTAAGCAAAAAATCCCTTGTGAGGCCGCCTTGGTATGAAAGACCATGACTAGGGGGTTCTACACCGTTAAAGTCACCCGAGAGTCACGCCCAACCCTGCCTGTACCAACATTATCAATTGGATTTTGGATACCCAATTCAACTTTTTGGTAGGGTGGAGATTCAAACCTAGGACCTCCATTGGAGGATTGCCCTCTCCTCTCCAACTCACCTACAACACCTGGGTAAATTTAAATTGACTTCCACATATTAGAAAGGTTGCAAATTGAAAAACTGAAAGTTTATTAATTAGGGAGTCAAAAGGAGATCTAAATTTAAGAGAAATATTTTATTTTTGAAAATTAATATCTGGAGAGATAAAGAACACTACAAAAAGAAAAATGTGAATTGTTGCAATTTAATTGAAGTTGATTTGAAGAATTTAATTGATTGCAAATTGAGTTGTGAAGAATTAAATTTACAATTTAATAAATTGAAGTTATAAGCTTGGAGAGAGAAGGATTTCTACTCCAGATAAAATTTTGAAAATTAATTTGATTTTTATAAATTATTAGTTTGAATATTGAATGCAAAAATGTTTTGCATATTGATGATTGAAAATTTGAAAAACTGAAACCAATTTTTTTATTGATTGATTAATTGCATTTAACTTTTGAGCTATAAGGGTTTCTACTCCAAAGGAATTGCTTGTTGTTGAAGTTGTTTGATTTACAAAATTCTTGAAATTGATTGATTGAATTTTGGGAGATACAAGGTCTTCAACTCTAAAGGATTTTAAGATTTGTTGGTTTGAATAATTTGATTGTTTTAGAAATTTAGAATTTGGAGTTATAAGGATTTCTACTTTGAAAAATTAAACTATGGAAGGAATCATTAAAAAATGCATTTAATGAAGATAGTGGAGAAATGATGAACAAGTTAAAGTCTTATACACAAAACTTGATAGATGATTTTAGTGAAAAGACAGAAATACCAAATGATTTGAAGATGAGATTATATTTATTTGTCAAAAATACAAAAATGAGAAATGAAAATGAAAATGGCATGAAAACTGGGACCTAATTTCATATGGTGGCAGTTATGGCTAGAACGAAATGCACACATATTTAGATCAAAGAACAGAACAAGGGAGCAAGTATGGTAGAGGATTATGAGTAAGGTAATAGAAACACTATCTATTAGATTACAGGATGAAACATACATAAAAATGGAGGAAGGTATTAGTATACGGAGCCTTGGAATAACTATAACATAGAAATAACTTAGGGATAGATACACAGGTGAGATCCCCTCGAATAACATAGAGTGGAGGTCAAATCCCAAAGAGTGGATGAAGACAAACATAGATGGGGCTTCTCCTAAAAGCCCTAGGAAAGCTGGTTTTGGTATTATCATGTAAAATTGGAAAGGAGAACAGGTGTACTGGAGAGCTAAAGGTATGGGGAATGCAACAAATAATAAAGTAGAAGGACAGACGATCTTGTCAACATCAATGATAGTTACAAATCTACAGTTATGTAAGCTGTGGATAGAGACAGACTCTCAAGTATGGGCTAGAATCTTGGATTCGATAAGGCCCTTTCAGGTGTTTGGAATTGGTGAGAGAATGAATGTGGAAGCAGTTCAAAAGATTTGGCAGGTTTTTCAATATGTTTTTGTTACAAATATCAAGTGAGAGGGAAATAGGGTGGTAGACTATTTAGCAAAATGGGGAAAATATTTAGAGGAAGGGCAATATGTGGACTCTCAAATGGAAAATTAGATAAGTAGGTGTCAAAAAATCCAAGGGATGTGGGAGGTGATACAAGCAGATAGCAGAATAGGAAGAGCAGACAATGAGTCTAATGAATCTATCACAGTTAGGCCACAAAGCAACACAACATGAAGATAAATGGATGGTTTACAGAATCTAGATAAATTGGATAAATTAGAATTCAACTATGGTAGTGCAAAGGTGTATGGATATCTGCATTATATTGGTAATGTTTTATGGGTAATTTTTGAGCAAGGAGGTACTGGAGGAGGTTTTTATTTCTCCCTTGGTGCCTGTCCAGCTCATTTTACCTTATAATACAACTTCTATAAATATAACATATTTTTCATTTTTTCAAAAAAAATATCTGTATATTATGTATGTTTTCACTTTAGTCTTCACTTGATTTTTAGGCATTGGTAATGTTGATTGCCTCAATCAAATAATAGTTAAATTTTTCTCTAATATTTTCTATCAGTAACAATTGTTGTATTTTATAACATTAATATGTTTTCATATAAACTATTTATTACAGATCTTGTAGTTGCAATTATTTTTCATGAAGGAAACTAATAGATATAATAAAGTGGATTGTAAGAATATAAATTTTTGGAGACATTACTCTACTAAGATATAATGTGTGAATAGTAGAATTGGTGTTTTGGTATTGTGAAGGTTGTGTTGGTCCGAAATCTGCCACAGGAAAGGATTTTTACAAGTGCGCCCTAGACCCGGCCAACATTGAAAGGCTGGAAGCAAGAAATGGCTCCCAGACCAATCTCCATAGTGGGCTGGTTCCCTTTACTAATCTAAGTTTTGTTTGAAGATAAGGGTTCTTTGGAAAGAAATTAAAAGTTGCGAGAAAGAAATGGAAATATGGCCGCGAGGCCGGAGTTATGGGATCGGAAGAACAACGGCGAGAAAACTTAAAGTGCGGCAACAACAAGCAACAAAAGATAATGACTCAACTCTCACACAAGCTGTATGCGAGAAAATCTCTCCAAGATTACACTCGAGGAATCATATCCTTACAAGCAAGATTCAAATCCAATATGCAGAATTTGAATGTAACAGCACTTAAGGAATATAAATTCTATTAGAAATGCAAAAGGAACAGAAAAGACACTCACTCAAAACAGCTGCTTGAAAAATTTGAAGCCAATACTTTATTCTCGCAAATGTACTTCCAGTTTTTAGCAAAAACTTCCAACCCTTTCAATGAAGTTTACATTGGTTTTTATAGAGGGCCGTCCTCTTTGCAGCATTTAATCTTTGTAACCGACCTTCTTGAGATCTACAATTATGCGAAGGAAACGAGGAACATGATCCCCTTAATCGCAGTCTAGAGAACCACAAAATTAAATGCAATCAGCGGTCATCTTCATTAAATGTCTTGACATATACATGAAACCGTTAGGATGATCCACGCGGTCGCAATAATCTTCTATTTTGGTGCCGCCTTCTTAACCTTGACTTCTTGTGATCTACAATTATGCTTTGGAAATTATGCACACGATCCCCTTAATTGCAGCGTTAATGGAGCAAAAATTAAATGCAATTAGACCACGCATCTCTTTCATTAAATTTGTTTTCCGAACATGTGCATGAAATCATTAACTCAATCCACGAACAGCAGCCTCGAACAAATATAATCTTCTATTTTGGTGGCTTGGGCGCTTCTTCAACCTTGACTGCATCGAAAATCCACAAAGCATTTAATTCGGGCGAGCATTTAATCATCGGAAAGTAAAAAAACCTTATCGGCCGTTCATACTGTGCCTTGGCGGGAAACTGACGCAGGTCGCGAAAACGCGACGGGTCGCGAAATCGTGACATATTTTGATGCCGTACACTTTTGCTACCTTGGACCCGCGAAAATCCTCCCTGTCGCGATATCGCTGCATAATCGGCTTCATCTTTTCTATCGCTAGCTCATTCCATGAAAATGGCACATCGGGCGATCTCTCAACACCTTTTGTCTCTTTTGGTCCTCCCTTCGCTATGTCCCATGAAAATGGAACATGTAGCGATATCGCTACATGTTTCAAGCACTTTGTACGGTCTTGCCGATGGGTCGTGAAAATGCGACACTTTTGCTTCTTAAATGCCTTTGACTTTCCTTGTCGCCACTTCGCTGCATACTTGAATACTTAGTCATTTTTTGATCAATGCGTCATGAAATCAATGTTACCACCATGTCTCTAGCTCTTCTCATTCCCTGTCGTAGAATCGCTGCAAATTTATCTCGCTTGGCCCTCTTGTCAAAAGTGCAGTGAGTCGCTGCAACTTTTATGTCTTTGCTCTTCAGACCAAAATGGCCGCGATTCTGAGACAAGTAGCGATTTCGCTACATATGTCTCCTTCCGTACCAACTGCCACCCTTTTGTCATGAAAATGCGAAGTCTTTTGCTTTACGGGACCTTCTTCCAAAAGATGCAGCGAATCGCTGCAACTTCTACTTTAGACTCCCGTAGCGACCAACCCCGTGATTTTGGAACGTTGCAGCGCATCGTTGCAATTTCTTGCCTTGTGTACCTTTTCCAAAACGTGCAGCGCATCGCTGCAGTTTTAGCACTTAAGCCCTTTTGCAACTAAGCCTTCCGCACCTTTGAAACGTGCAGCGCATCGCTGCAACCTCCACCTCGAACTCCCTTTGCAACCAACATGCAGCGAAAATGGAACATTGCAGCGCATCGCTGCACTTTTCGACACTTGGACTTTGAAGTCACCCGACCCACGATTTTGGAACATGTCAGCGAATCGCTGCAATTTCTGGACTTAGTCCTTTTTGCTCCTTTATTCTTCAAAACCGCATCAAAGCCAAAATCAAAGTTAGATTTGCAACAATTAACACATTAGTACTTCAATCAAAATCAATGTGGCAAAAATGCCAACATTCTTGGCGGCTCGCGGGGTATACAGCTCGTTGTATGCAAGAATCCAAGTCTGAATACATTGGGCACGAAGTCATATTGAAACAGAATCAGAGGCCTGCTGCAATCATCTTCTACTGAAAAGCTGGAACTGGAAGAACCTGCATATAACCGGTTATGAAACGACAAATGGAAGGCGAAAATGGAGTGAGCTCCTGCGATTGCGCAAGCGGTGAATGCAATGGATGATGATAACAATGGGTTGATGTAATGACAAAGCGATGTGGAAGATATAACAACAGAATGTTGTCATATTACCAACTGTAATGAAGATGGAAGGAAAGTATGGAATGGAAATGGAACTAGGAAAGCTGTGAAATGAAATGAACTAAACTGTAACATAAATGCGCAAAAGACAGAATTGAGAGGAAAAGGATAGGAAGGAACGGGAACAATGAGAATGGGGAGAAGAAACAACAGTCGTGGCTCTCTTTTTTTTTTTTCTGTAGAAGAGAAAGAAGGAAGAAGAAGATGAAGAAAGGAAAGAGGAAACAGGGAAGGGAAAAGAAGAATTTTATGAAAGCCACCAGCTATTGGGAAAGGAAAAAAAACACAGAAAGACAAAAGGCACCTATGGCTCGCAAGCAACAAGAACCAAGGTGACAAAAATGAAAAGTAACACATGTATATATATATATATATTTTTTTTTTTTCTCTTTTTTTTTTTTATATTCTTCTATATACAAACTCATACTGAACTGATAATTCAAGAAGTGTAGGCTTTCAGATGAAAGCCATTGACTGAAATTGGAAGTGGACTGCCATCCAGGTCTTCTAAATAGAATGAATTTGTTGTACCTGTGCTGGTGATACGGAAGGGACCCTCCCATAAAGCATCAAATTTCTTGTGATTCCCAGGTTTAGCTTTATTCTCATTCCATTTCAACACCAAATCTCCTGTTTTGAGTGGACGATCTGCAGAATGTTTACAAAACCACTTCGAAATACCTTGTGTGTGTTTAAAAAATTGATCATATGCTTCAGAACGCTGCTCCTCCAAATGCAATAACTGAGCTATCCGCAAATCCAAGGAACTCAGGTCTGTCTCATTGTCCTGAAAATTCTGTAATTCTTTGCAAAGCAGGCAACTCAAGATGAACAGGGCAACTTTGCTTCTTTCCCATAAACTAGGGCATAGGGTGAGGTCTTGATAGACTTCTTAACTGAAATTCTATCGGCCCATAAAGCTTGATTTAATAAAAGATGCCATGATCTCTTGTTCTCTCCCAAAGACCTCTTTAAAATCCGGAGCAAATTTTTATTTGTTGACTCCGCCAAGCCATTTCCCTGTGGATAATAATTGGAAGATGTTTTTAGGAAAATGCCATACTTATTAGCAAACTCAGCTAGTTCAGCTCCAATGAATGGGGTCCCATTATCAGTAATGATGGCATCAGGAATACCAAAGCGAGTAATCAAACCTTCAATAAAAGATATCACCACAGTTTGGTTGGCCACCTTTGTAGGAATAGCTTCTGACCACCTGGTGAAATAGTCTGTAGCTGTCAAAATATATCTATGACCAGCTGAGGAATTAGGATCAATGATTCCAATGAAATCCAACCCCCACTGCTGAAAGGGTGCTTCAACTTTGAACTGGATGCAAAGGCAGTGCTGCATTTCTTACCCTTCCTGTGTATCTCTGACATTTGTCACAGGCTTGTGCAATCTTGAAAGCGTCTGAGAACAGGGTTGGCCAGTAATAACCAGCTCGGATTATCTTCAAAGCCATCGGCCTTCCTGCAAAGTGTCCTCCTGATAGACCGAGAATGAAATTCTTCTAGGAGCCTAGCCTTGTCTGCTTCTTTAACACATCTCAGAAGAACACCATCAAGATTCTTAAAAAACAATCCTTCTGGCAACAAAACATACCGCAGAGCTTGCAGCCGAAATCTCCTCCTCTGCGAAGCATTCAACTGTGAAGGACATCTACCAGTTGTGAAATAATCAATGAGGTCTTCTGTCCAGTCCTTTTCCAGAATTAAGAAATTCATTAAATTGTCATTACTAACAAGATTTTCTTCATGATCTTCACCTACACCAGATGTTGCCATCTTTGCCAAATGTTGGCACAGAGCCTTACCACGCACTAGCTTAGTAGGGTGAATTTCTACATCAAATTCTTGGATCTTAGTGACCCAACCAGCACGTTTTTCACCCAACTCTCCTTGAAGAATGAAATTTCTTACATCTGGATGTATCACATAAACAATGGTTCTGCTCTGAGATATAAAATGTTTAAACTTCTTAAGGGATTTCATAACAACATATACCTATTTTTCAATAAAATTGTACTTTGCTTCATGAGGTAGAATGACCTGACTGAGAAAGGCAATGGGCCTTTCATTCCCATCATCTCCCTTTTGTGTAAGCACCGCGGCATAATTGTCATCTTCCCCAACTGCATATAAAATGAAATCCTTGGAGTAATCAGGATTAATCAGAACAGGAGCCTGTGCTATTCTTTCCTTGATTTCTCGGAATGCTTCTTTTCTTCGAGCTGTCCATTGAAAATCTGCATCCTTTTTTAACAACTCAGTCATAGGTTTTACAACCTGGGCAAAATCAGAAATAAACTTTCTGATGAAATTGATCTGTCCAAAGAAAGACTGAAGTTCCTTCTTGTTTGCAGGGAGTAACAAGTTCTTCAATGCTTCAACTCGGGCTGGATCAATTGCTAATCCATCTTCTGAAATCACATGGCCCAGAAGCTTACCTTCTTTCACTGCAAACACAGACTTTTTTGGATTAATGGAAATTCCAAACTCTCTGCACTTTTCAAAAATCTGCCTCAGATGAGAGCAGTGATCTTCCCGTCTGTGTGAAAATACTGTCATGTCATCAAGATATATGACAATGATCTTGTTCAACAAATCCTTGAATGCAATGTCCATGGCTCTTTGGAAGGTAGCTCCAGCATTTGACAGTCCAAAAGGCATTCGCTGATAAGCAAAAGTGCCCCACTTTGTTGTGAATGTTGTCTTATATTGATCTTCATCTTTCACCCAAATCTGGTTGTATCCAGAAAATCCATCCAACAGAGAAAAACGCTGAGCTCCAGCCACAACATGCAGTATTTGATCTATACGCGGCAAAGGATAATGATCTTTTAATGATGCACGGTTTAAATTTCTGAAATCAACGCACAATCGAATATCTCCATTCTTCTTCCGAACTGGGACAAGATTGGCAACCCAGGTTGAGTGCTTAACTGGATAAATGATTTTAGCTTGCAGCATCTTTACAAGCTCGGCCCTCATCAACATCTCAATCTTTGGATTAACGGGTCTCTATTTTTGCCGAAAAGGTTCGACTCCTTCCTCCAATTCAATTGTATGTTGCACAATCTGTTTGTTGTAACCTTTCAAATCTTCATAGCTCCAAGCTACAATGTCAGAAAACTCCTCACACAGCTGCCTGATTTTTTGCAGTTCTTCTGAGGTAGAGTCAGTTCCAACCTTGATAGCTTTGTTAGGCTCTAACTCTAATTCCATGTACTCTTTTTTGTCAATCTCGATCCGATGTTTTGTGGACCGATCATGCTGGTCGAACAAGCTCTCCAGAGTTATGAGACCCTTCGGAATGTGGTTGTTCCTTAATTGAATGAGCCCTTCAACTCCTTCATCCTCCAAAGTTCTTCCTTCGACAGTAGCAGCTTCATGGATCAAGAAATTAACAATCTGCTCATCATTTTCAAAGACCTGCCAGAAAGTTTCTTTATCTGGCACCTTGGCACTGTATACCATTCTAAGCTGTCTTGGGTTTGTTCACAACTTGTTCAACGAGGGGAAAAATTAGCTCCAAGAGATGCTAACAGGTCTGCATGTTTATTCATCTCTCGGGAAACAACTTGAATATTAAGAGCAGTAAAAAACTCAAACAAATCCCAAACCTGATTTCGATATGCTTTAAGGTAATGCTGCTTTGAAATGCATCTATTTGTAATCTGATTTACAACAAGCTCGGAATCACCAAAAATCTTGAGCTGTTCAATTCCTAACTTCCTTGCTTTCTTCAAACCCAAACACAATGCTTCATATTCAGCAGCATTATTAGTACAACTCCATGTAAGACGATATGAATAAGTTCTCTGTATACCAGAAGGTGAAATTAACACAATACCTGCCCCTGCTCCGTTCTTGCATCGAGCTCCATCGAAATATAGCTGCCATAATTGATCTGTAACATCATTCTGATCAGCTTGGTTAGACAATTCCTGCTTTGTGTCACTCTCAGGTTTCTGAATGGCATAACAACCGATTTCTGTCTCCAACATGGCATTGAAGTTAAGCATAGAAAACTGGTCATCCAACTGAAGATTATTTAAAACTTCACTCATTAAAACAGAATCTTCAGACTCTTCAGTAAGCATGTGGACAGACTGCATGTCTTTTTCTGCATCTTCCAACTTCTCGATGTGAAAAGGGGAAGGCTTTTCATTTTGAATCCTGAGACGTCTACCCTTGAAAGGAATTTCTAGGTGTGAATAATCTAATGCCAGATAACCCCCTAGCTTTGCAGTAAATTCCCTGGATAAACACATACTAAAGTAGGGCTCTAAATCTACCACAACAATTTCTTGAATAACAGTAATTTGTGGCATTGTATGCAGGACAATGGGTACATCTTTGATTACACCTACTATTTTTACGGGCGTACCATCCAATTGCAGAACTCCGGGACTACTCCAGTGTATATTCCATTCCCATTGCCTCACAAACTCCCTTGGGCATTACAGTCGTGGCAGCTCCAGAATCGATCATGCAATTATGCACAATCCAACCCTCTATTTGCAATGACAAATAAAATGGAGGTGGTCTATTTTCCCGATAGCGAGAGGTGGGTAAGGTTTGAGCATACAGCTATGCGGGTAGGACCTTTTTCATTATCTTTGACAGATTTTAATGATTCCTGTAATAAGTCTACCTGATCGGGTAACTGCAAAGCATCATAGAGGCTTACCTTAGCTGGGGTCTTCTTAAGCTCTTCAACAATATTGTATGAAACTGTAGTAAGGTCTTTCTTCTCAGTAGGTTGTTCAAATCTGGTACGATACTGCTGTGTAGCTTCCACCCTTAGCCTCTTTGTCAGTGATGGATACTTCAACTTTTCACGAGCTTGCTCCTCTGCTTCTGATCTTATTGGTGCAGCTGTAGCCTTTTCTTGAACTCTGTAGGGAGCAGGATATTTTGGTAAAATAGGTGCATCAGACTTTGGAACTGGCACAGGAGCCTTCATTGGCTTCTTCACCTCAGTAGGTACTTTCAAAGGCTCTAAATCAGCGGGATCCAACGATTCTGAGGCTTCTTTCCAGGTTCTTGTCGAGCTGAAACTTGATCTCCCACTGCAGTCATCAAACTATGACCGCACGGAGATCATGTTAACTTGTCTCTGAAGAGCTAGCGACCAATGTACGCACATAATTTAGATGGACCATACAAGTATCTTCTCCATGAGGGTCATTGCAGGTTGAGCACCAATACATTCTGTCTGCAAGATCTGGATCTTCATTTACTAAAGCAGTTAAGCCCTTTTCAGGTGCTTTACTTGTGGAGGCAACTTGATCTCTAGTGATTGCAGGAGGTTGAAATCTCCTTGGCTGGAAATCTCTCTCAGCCTGCTTCCTCTCAATGAGTGTGATCTTGTTTCCCATGGCTCTAATTGCCGAATTTGCAGACTTCACCTCTTGCAATAATGTTGTATATGGATCAGGGTTCACAGGTGTAGGAGGTGTTGGCAAGGGCAAAGGAGCTGGTGGTGCTGGCAAAGCTGGAAATGAAGTGGAAATGGGAGATGGCTGAGTGCTTTGGGTGCAGGAAGCGGTAAAGGAGCTAAAGTAGGCAACTGAGGAGCTGGGACAGGTGCAATCTGAGGTGCTTTGGAGCTCCATGATGGTGTAGGATACATTGATGGCATGGGCTGTGGTTGTGAACCAGCATATAAATACTGAGGCAAATCAGGAATTATAGGCATAGTTACCTTTGGTGGAAGTCTCCCTACAGCAACCAAATCAGCTTCTGCTTTGATGGCTTGCTCAAACAACTCTGGAAATGTTGTCACATTGGACTGCCGAACAGTCCAGCCGATATCTGAGTTGAATGCTCTAAGATAGTACAGTGCAACCAATTCATCAGCAGGCCGAATACCTTCAGGAATTCTATGCCAGGTTCTGGTAAATCGGACGTTGAAATCAGCTATTTCCTCCTGTGGATGCCTTTGTATTACGGTAAACTGATTCAACAATGAGAAGGGGTCAGCCTGTTCATGAAAATTTTTGACCAGCAGATCACCGAATTGATCCCACGATGTTATAGTGCCTGGTGGCAGCGTTCGGTACCAAAACAACAATTTGCCTCTCAAAGAGCATACCAACAACTTCACCATTACATCTTCATCAGTAATATCATGGATGGCTGCTAGAGAAGCCACATCATTTATGTGTTCATAAGTTGTCTTACCCGTACCGTCATAAGTGGGCAAAGCTTTCAGTGCAGCCTGAGGGACTGGATTCTGAGCCTGCAAGTTCAAGGCTCCCGAACTGTTCCATGCCAAGAACTTCCTGGGTGGAGGTGGAGGATATTGTGCCATTGGAACTAGTGGATATGGTTGGGAAAATGAAACACTAGCAACAACACCGGGGTTAGTGTAGCGAGAAGATGGAAGGGATGAGGAAACTAACCTAGAATGCTCACCACTTCTTGAACTGTCAAGTTCGAAAAATTCGACAAGATCGCCAAATTTCTTGGACTGTGATCTCGTGATCATGAATAATTTTTGAATTCAGCAGAGTCACCAAATGCTCTAATTTTACAGTATAAAGGCGAACATTAGACCTTCGATACTATGGGATCTTTTAGAGACAGAAGAAATCTGTCCCATCGGGCGTGCCAAAAACTGTTGGTCCGAAATTGCCACAGGAAAGGATTTTTACAAGTGCGCCCTAGACCCGGCCAACATTGAAAGGCTGGAAGCAAGAAATGGCTCCCAGACCAATCTCCAGAGTGGGATGGTTCCCTTTACTAATCTAAATTTTGTTTGAAGATAAGGGTTCTTTGGAAAGAAATTAAAAGTTGCAGAAAGAAATGGAAATATGGCCGCGAGGCCGGAGTTATGGGATCGGAAGAACAACGACGAGAAAACTTAAAGTGCGGCAACAGCAAGCAACAAAAGATAATGACTCAACTCTCACACAAGCTGTATGCGAGAAAATCTCTCCAAGATTACACTCCGGGAATCATATCCTTACAAGCAAGATTCAAATCCAATATGCGAGAATTTGAATGTAGACACTTAAGGAATATAAATTCTATTAGAAATGCAAAAGGAACAGAAAAGACACTCACCCAAAAAAGCTGCTTGAAAAATTTGAAGCCAATACTTTATTCTCGCAAATGCACTTCCAGTTTTTAGCAAAACTTCCAACCCTTTGCAATGAAGTTTACATTGGTTTTTATAGAGGGCCGTCCTCTTTGCAGCATTTAATCTTTGTAACCGACCTTCTTGAGATCTACAATTATGCGAAGGAAATGAGGAACATGATCCCCTTAATCATCTGGCCCATTATCTCTTTTTTTTTTAATTGATTTGTGATTACAATTATGCTTTGGAAATTATGCACACGATCCCTTAATGCAGCGTTAAGGAAGCAAAATTAAATGCAATTAGACCACGAATCTCTTTCATTAAATATGTTTTTGAAAATGTGCATGAAATCATTGACTCAATCCACGAACAGCAGCCTCGAACAAATAAAATCTTCTATTTTGGTGGCATGGCGCTTCTTCTACCTTGACTGCATCGAAAATCCACAAAACATTTAATTCGGGCTAGCATTTAATCATCGGAAAGTAAAAAAACCTTATCGGCCGTTCATATTGTGTTTTGGCGGGAAACCGACGTAGGTCGCGAAAACGCGACGGGTCATGAAATCGCGACATATTTTGATGCCGTACACTTTTGCTACCTTGGACCCGCGAAAATCCTCCCTGTCGCGATATCGCTGCATAATCGGCTTCATCTTTTCTATCGCTAGCTCATTCCATGAAAATGGCACATCGGGCGATCTCTCAACACCTTTTGTCTCTTTTGGTCCTCCCTTCGCTATGTCCCATGAAAATGGAACATGTAGCGATATCGCTACATGTTTCAAGCACTTTGTACGGTCTTGCCGATGGGTCGCGAAAATGCGACACTTTTTGCTTCTTAAATGCCTTTGACTTTCCTTGTCGCCACTTCGCTGCATACTTGAATACTTAGTCATTTTTCGATCAATGCGTCATGAAATCAATATTATCACCATGTCTCTTGCTCTTCTCATTCCCTGTCGTAGAATCGCTGCAAATTTATCTCGCTTGGCCCTCTTGTCAAAAGTGCAGCGAGTCGCTGCAACTTTTATGTCTTTGCTCTTCAGACCAAAATGGCCGCGATTCTGAGACAAGTAGCGATTTCGCTACATATGTCTCCTTCCGTACCAACTGCCACCCTTTTGTCACGAAAATGCGAAGTCTTTTGCTTTACGGGACCTTCTTCCAAAAGATGCAGCGAATCGCTGCAACTTCTACTTTAGACTCCCGTAGCGACCAACCCCCGCGATTTTGGAATGTTGCAGCGCATCGCTGCAACTTTTTGCCTTGTGTACTTTTCCCAAAACGTGCAGCGCATCGCTGCAGTTTTAGCACTTAAGCCTTTTTGCAACTAAGCCTTCCGCGCCTTTGAAACGTGCAGCGCATCGCTGCAACCTCCACCTCGAACTCCCTTTGCAACCAACATGCAGCGAATCGCTGCAACTTCTTGCCTCGAGCCTTTCTTTGCAATCATCGAACCGCGAAAATGGAACATTGCAGCGCATCGCTGCACTTTTCGACACTTGGACTTTGAAGTCACCCGACCCGCGATTTTGGAACATGTCAGCGAATCGCTGCAATTTCTGGACTTAGTCTTTTTTGCTCCTTTATTCTTCAAAACCGCATCAAAGCCAAAATCAAAGTTAGATTTGCAACAATTAACACATTAGTACTTCAATCAAAATCAATGTGGCAAAAATGCCAACAGGTTGCTACAAGAAAATGTTAAAAAGAAGTTGCTAAATTTATTTGTAAAATCTCAAGCTATAAAGAAGATAGTTGTGATTTGTAAAGGGTAGAGGACCTGAATACGAGCCCTTTCTATCAACAAATATATATATTTTTAAATTAAACACACATTTATACTTTCAAAAGCTATAAATAAAATAAATCATTATTAATGAAGAAAATAAGTTAATGTAATAACAACATCCACTTAAGAAATTTAAATATATTATTAAATTATTATACACTTAACTGTTATTCTTTTATTTATTATAATCATCATAATTTAAAACATATGGGTGGAAGGCTAGTGTGGTGCATTGGTCCTATTTTTGTCTTTGGTGTGCCAGTGAATTTAGAACCCACATGGATTGGGGTGTTTCTATCCCCTCCTTTTATAGTGACAACGAGCCTCTTCTTCAAAAAATCATTGACTAGATATTTTTCAGGTTCCATCTTGTGTGTCTGCTATTGGAAGACAAAATCCAGGTTGGTTCCAAAAACATGGTTTTTGGGTTTGTTGGATTTTTTATCTTGAGCTAGGGAGGGTTGGAGGCTCCTCTTTTCAGGTTCAAATTTTTTATGTTTTGTTGGCTCATGCTTTGTTGTGAACAACTTTAAGGTCCTTTTGTAGATCTAGAACTTTTTGAGTTCTTGTAGAGCAGACCTTACTTTTTTGGATATTTTTTTAGGCTCAGATTGGTTGTGTTTTGGGAGAGTTGGATCTCTAAGAGTGGATCCGTGTTGCAGAGATTTGGATAGGAACTTTTTTAAAATTCCTTAGCTCGTTTGGGTGCTCTCCCCTATGGCCTTTATGAGTAGGAATTCGTTTGAATTTTTTGGGTACAACTCTACATTTCTTGGCTTGGGTGGGAATGTGCATTGTAATGTTGAATTTAATGTTTTTCCAGGCTGCTAGAAGAGTTGGATCTCAATATTGTTGAGATTTGATCCATTTTTTAAATATTTGGTCAAGATTTTATTTTTTTGAAATTCCTTGGCTCGTTTATGCCCCCCATGAAAATATTTTTCCTTATGGGCAAAAATTTGTATTTTATAATTTGGTTGAATTTTATACGTTCATATATGCATTTCTTGTCTTGGGTGGGAAACTGTATTGTAATGTTGATTTGAATATTTTCCAAGCTAGTGTAGAAAAATTGTGGAGTCGGATTTGATGGTTTTTGGATTCTGAGATTTCCTCAGCACTCTTGGTTTGTTTAACCCTTAATTTATGTTTGGTCGTGTCAGACCCATGGGATTCGACACTATTCTTTTTTTCTAGATCCTGGTTTTTCGGATCATGGCTCAGCTCCACTTTTTAGTTGCTCTAGTAGATCCAACATTGTTCTTTTTTCCTAGATCCTGATTTGTCGGATCGTGATTTTGCTCTACTTTTTAATTGATCTGTAACCATATTCTAAAGACTCTATCTTGTTGTAAGTGGCTTGGGGTTTCTCTAGTCACCTTTTATGCTTTGTAAAAGGCTCATGAAGCCTTTCAAAACCCCTTCGTATACCTTATAAAAAAAACATATACAATATAAATCAATTGTAAAATAATTTTTTTTTTTAAATTAAACACATTATTATTTTCAAAAGCTATAAATAAAATGAATTATTATTGACAAAAAAAAGATAAGTTAATATAATAATGACATCCACTTAAAACTTTAAATATATTATTAAATTATTATAAAATTAATTGTTATTCTTTTTTATTATATTTTATTTAGTATAATGATAATTTAAAACATATACAATAGAAATTAATTATAAAATAATAAAACTAATAAGTGAATGAGAGTATAATTGATTAAAATAAAATTCATTTTATAATATTTAAAAAATCTAATTACAAATTCCATAATTAATATTTAGGTTTGCTTATAGAAACTTATAGGATACAATATATTGATGTGATCATTGAGGGAATTTATTTAAAAGGGGTTAATTTGGCGTGGTTATACCTTGACTTCAATTGGGAAGAGCGACGCTAGCTTGGAATATCAATCTAAATTTTAAACCTTAGAGGCATGTTTTTTAATTTATTATTTAAATAATAGTTCTTTATTTGGTTGATTTTAAGAAGTTGGTCTAAACTTTATGAAACAAGGTCAAAAATCCACAACTCAACTAATATTTTAAAATAATATAATAATAACAAATAAAAATAATATAATAATATTAATTTTTTAGTTAAAATTTTAAAATAATTTAATTTTAATGAAATATATTAATATTTTAAATAATAATATTATTTTTTAATTAAAAATAATAGAAATGATTTAGATTTAGTGGAGTGCAAGGACTACTAAAGAAGAAGTGTACACTTTTACATGATTACAATAATGATGTGTTATTTTTTTATAGTTAGTGCTAAACAAATCAGGTAACTTTCACACAAAAGGACACAACGCACTATAAGAAAGAGAGAACTTTTATTTATCCTTTAGTGTTGCACTAAGGCGATTTTGGTGATTTTTCATAATGATACTTTTAAAGTGATCTTTAATGTCGTTAAGATTATTATTACAATTACATGTTTATAATTAAAAAAATATAATATAATTGAGTTAAAATATTATTAGATTGTATGTATATGGAATAAATTTTATGAAAAATTTAAAGTTAATGTGTTAGTAGTTTATGTTTATGGGGTTTTAAATAATTTGTATTTGTATTTAATTTCTTAGAAAATAATAATCATTGCAAAAAGTAAGATCATAACGTTTGATATTAAACTTGAGAGAAAGGACAATGTATATATTATAAATATATTATAGTATGTATTATAATGTTATTTATAACAATTTAAATTATAAAAAATATTATAATTTGTATAATATTTTTTAAGATTTGGTTAGTGTGAGAAATTTTGACTAACGTTTAAGGATGAGCATTTTCATCCTATCATGATTTTTCATAAGGGGGAGCTGAGCTAAGGAATATAACACAACCATACACACGCCATGGTTTGAACCTTGGACCTCTCGAAAAAGAGTTAAAGCTCGGACCATTACCGTTGCATTGTCCATCTGCATAATATTATAACATCCATAACATAAGATATGTGATAATATTTTTTTAACACAATACAAAAACCCATTCTTCGTGGTTGTGGTCGGGGGTCTAATGTTATAACATACATAACATAAGGTATGTGATAATGTTTTTTTAACACAATAAAAAACCATTCTTCGCTGGTTGTGGTCGAGGGTCTAAGGGTTTCTTTGATGCCATTTTCATCACAAACCAAATTTTGTTCGCCTTTGTAGCACAGTTGGAGAAGGCGAGCTTGGCTCCATTGAAAGGGAGGTCTACAAACCTTTGCGAATCCAAGGGAACACAATAAAAAACTCATTCCTCATTGGTTGTAGTCGGGGGTCTAATTCTTTGGTGTCGTTTTCACCACAAACCAAAGTTTTGTTCACCTTTGTAGCGTAGTTGGAGAAGGCGATCCTGGCCTCATTGAACGAGAGTTTCACGGTTCAAACCTCTGCGATGCGAAGGGCGACAATAAAAAACCATTCTTCACTGGTTGTAGCCATGGGTTTTCAAACCTCTGCGATGTGAAGGGGAGCAATAAAAAAACCATTCTTCACTAGTTGTAGCTAGGGGTCTAAGGGTTTCTTTGGTGTCGTTTTCACCGCAAACCAAAGTTTTGTCCATCTTTGTAGCGTAGTTGGAGAAGGCAATCTTGGTCGCATTGAACGGGAGGTCCACGGTTCGAACCTTTATGATGCCAAGGGGGACATAATAAAAAACTCATTCCTCGTTGGTTGTGGTCGGGGGTTTAAGGGTTTCTTTGGTTCCATTTTCACCACAAACCAATTTTTTTTTGCCTTTGTGGCGCAGTTGGAAAATGTAAGCTTGGTCCTGTTGAACGGAGGTCTATGGTTTGAACCTCTACGATGAGAATGGGAACACAATAAAAAACCCATTCCTCGTGAGAGGTCCACGGTTTGAACCTCTACAATACAAAGGGGAATATAATAAAAAACCCATTCCTCGCTGGTTGTAGTCGAGGATCTAAGGGTTTCTTTGGTGTCATTTTCACCACAAACTAAATTTTTTGTCCACATAGCGCAATTGGAGAAGGTGATCCTAGCCCCGTTGAATAGGAGGTACACGGATCTAAGGGTTTCTTTGGTATCATTTTCACCACAAACTAAAGTTTTTTTCCACATAGTGCAATTAGAGAAGGTGATCCTAGTCCTGTTGAACGGGAGGTACAACGGGAGGTACATGATTTGAACCTCTGCGATGCGAAGGGGGAGATAAAAAACCCACTCTTCATTGGTTGTGGCTAGGGTCTAAGGGTTTCTTTGGTGCCATTTTCACCACAAACCAAAGTTTACCAATGAGTTGGAGAGGGTGGGGTAATCCTCCAAGGGAGGTCTCTGTTTTAAATCTCCACCCTACCAAATGCACATAGGATACCCAAAATACAATTGATAATGATGGTGTGGTCAGGGTTGAGTATGACTCTCGGGTGATTTTGATGGTGTAGAACCCTTAGTCATTGTTTCTTAATCCAAAGAGGCCCCGCAAGGGTTTTTTCGCTAAATTCAAAAAGATGTGATAATTTTATGTTAGATATATATAACATACTTAGTATTAAATAGCATGAGTTCAAAAAGTTAAATACTTTTTTTTTATTTGGTTAGTGTGAGAAACCCCTACAACCAATGCATAGGGTTGGGTAGACTCCCCCAACCATGACCCCTCCTAAATCTGAGAGATATGCTTATCAATAGAGAATTCAACACACAACTACCACTCACCCACACCATGGTATGAACCTTGGACCTTCCGAAGAAGAGCCAAATGTTGAACCATTGTGTTTTCCCCATGGGACAAGTTAAATACTTTAATTACAAAGAAAATAATTAAATATCGGTGGATTATTTATTTTTTTATATTGGTATAACAAATTTTTTTAAAGGGTCTCAACCACTATAATATTATTTATAATATTTTAAATTATAGATAATATTATAATTTGTATAATATTTTTTAAAGATTTGGTTAGTGTGAGAAACTCCTACGATCGATGCTCAAGGTTGGGCATCCTCATCCTATCATGACCTCTCATAAGGGGGGAGTTGAGCTTATCAATAGGGAATTTAACACAACCATACACATCACGGTTTGAACCTTGGACCTCTCGAAGAAGAGCCAAAGCTCGAACCGTTGCATTGTCCCTCGAGACATAATTTGCATAATATTATAACATTTTAACATAAGATATGTCATAATGTTATATATATATATATATATATATATATATATATATATATATATATATATATATATATATATATATATATATATATATATATATATATATATATATATATATATATATATATATATATATATATATATATATATACATACTTTGTATTAAATGGTATGAGTTCAACAAGTTAAAAACCTTGATTACAAAGAAAATGATTAAATATAGGTGGGTCTCTTTATTTTTTTATATTGGTAAAACAAAGTTTTTGAAAGGGTGTGAACCCTTTACAAGGAGGGACTGGACACTAGACACAGAAGATTTTTGTATAACCAACTAGAAGTAATGGAAGAGATTCTATGACCATTAAGCCATCTCCAGTCATTCCAAATATTATGGGTAGTTGTTCCCAACTTCATAAGGACCTCACAAGGGATGGAAGACATGATCAAACCATAAGAATATTTGAACCTAGAGGGAAGAGAGCAATTATTGTAGATATGGTTCCAAGTAAGAATTGAGTAGCTACCCGGATCCCAAATATCTCTAATTCTATTAATTTATTTCTTCAAAAAAACTAGCCCATGAATAGCATTGCATAAAGCTAAAGGTTTATCGTTATGGAGAATAAGTTTATCCACCAAATACTGTTAATACCGATGCTTAGACCATGTCTCAAGGAGTCATAATTCCAAGCTAATAAATGAGAAACTAATTGCCAAGCTTTCCAGTTTTGGGTAACTGGAATAGAACCTTTAATTGTAAAATAAGGTGTATTAAGAACCTTATACTCCCAAGGGGTTTCTTTCCATTTACCTTTGTGAGTAGCTAGAGATATTTACCAAAATAGGTGTTTCTAATTTTCATCACCAATAATGGCTCTCGCAACCCATTTTGCAGCTAAAATTTTGCTCTGGGTAAGAGGATCAATGATGCCTAGACCTCCTAAAGCCTTAGGTTGAGTACAAAATTTATAAGAGATGGGTGTCATACCAACCTCTCCATCCCATTTAGTCCATAAAAATTTATGAATTGTCTGAGTTAATTTATTATAGGCTACCTTGGGGGCCATCCAACAAGAGGAGTAATAAACATGAGAGGCTGCCATTATTTTATTTGCAACTTAAATTATTCCTTCTAAGAAAAGAAATCGAGTTGGCCAAGCATTAAATTTTTTTTGAAGTCTTTCCATAACCCAGTTCCACATATCCTTAGGAGAGATACTAATCCCAAAAGGAATTCCCAAATAACACACAATATTACCATGATGGATGATATTCCATTCAGTTAAGGAGTTGCATCCATGAGGAGAGGAAGAGTTATAGAAGACTTTAGTTTTAGAATCATTAATATGAGAACTAGAGACATCACAAAATAGTTGAACAATATCTTTAGTTGTTTCCACCTCTTGTTGGGTATTTTGAAGAAAAATAAGGGAATCATCAACAAAATGAGAGTTAAGAGCATGTTTATACCCAGGAAGCTTAATACCCTGAAGGAGGCCATCAAAATGAGCCTTATGAAGAAGATAACCAAGAGCATCGGCAACCAAAACATACAAAAAAGGAGCAAGGGGGCAACCTTGTCTGATAGACCGTTGAAGAGGGAAGGAGGGGGAAAGAGCTCCATTAACCTGAACACAAGTTGAAGCATCACCAAAAAGCATACCAATTTGATTACAAAATTTTGGACCAAAACCAAGCCAAGAAAGCATACTCAAAATAAAATCCCATTTGATTCTATCATAAGCTTTGTCAAAATCTAACTTAACCAAGAGGGCATCTTGATTAGAATCGATAGCCCATTGCGAAGTTTCCCAAGCCATCATAATATTATCTAAAATATAATGACCTTTAAGAAAAGCAGATCTTATAAAAAAAATTCAATACATACTAAAATCTTCATATACATTCTTAAAATAATATCCCACAATTAATATTCCTTTTATTTCAGCTACATCAAAACTATTCAACTGTAATACATTTCATTACATCAGATATTTTGTTTATTTTGGCACATAAATACTGCAACTTACTTTGGCAAAACAATAAAGCTCTCTAGCAAAACCTAGGAGAGGCTAGATCGATTGAGCTCTACAAAAAAATCCCATAGCCAAAACGAAAGAGATCTATAATCAAATTCCACAACATAACCCAAGAGGGTCTAGGTTGGATGAGCTTTGTAGTAAAATCTCATAGCAAAACCTAGGAGGTATTATATCAAACAACCTTTACAATAAAATTACACAACAAAACCCAAAAGAGACTTAGATCAGATGAGCTTAATAATAAAATATTATAACATAGCCTAGGAAGGTCTAGATCAAATGAGCTCTACAACAAAATCCCATATCTAAACCCAAGAAGGACCAAATTGGACGATCCCAATAACAAATCCTACAACAAAACCTAGGAGGGATAAATTGAACATGCTCTACAACAAAATCCTATATAAAACCCAAGAGGGATCAGATTAGATAAGCTTTATAATAAAATCCTAAAGCATAACCAAGGAAGGTTTAGATTGAATGAGCTCTATAATAAAATCCTATAACAAAACATATGAGTGACCAAATTGAATAGGCTCAACAAAAAAATCCCATAGTAAAACCTAGGAGGAACTAGATGAGATGAGCTTTGTAATAAAATCCTATAGCATAACCTAGGAGGGTCTAGATTAGATTATTTTTGTAACAAATTCGTACAACTAAACCTAGTATGGACCAAATTAGACAAGCTCTATAACAAAATTCCATAGCAAAAACCATAAGGGACTAGATTGAACGAGCTCTAAACATTCTAAAATATTCATAAACATTCTCACAAAAAAAACCCACAACTAATATTCCTTTTATTTTGGCTACATCAAAACTACCAAAACTTTAATACATTTTGGTGTATCAAATCTATTTATTCGAACACATCAACACTACAACATATTTTGGCACATCTCTATTTTGAATATTTTGACACTATTGGCTATATGTATTTCATTGAAATCTTATTATAAGTATTCTAGTGCACTCCTACAATAGACATTTCGATGCACTCCTACCATCAAAATTGCTCTAGACACATTTTTCATATTATCATATATTACACCCTAATATCAAATATTTCCCTTTCTACTAGTTGATTTACACTTGGATGAACAATATATAGGGGAATCCATATTTTATCCTCTTCATGAAGATATATCCAATTATCTAATCAATACATTACCCCATTTCCTTCTCTAAATACATGGGCCACTTCAAAATTTTCCAATGAGTTCAAGATCCTTATACTTGACACATTCCAACTCACCATAACCCTCTTATCAAGAGAATTGATAATGTTAAGTGAATTTTCCTCCACTATCAACTTTCTCACTCCTAACTATCTAGTCAAATTTGCTCTAGTCAATGCTACTCTAGCTTCTACTTGATGACTTGTCATAGTACCTAAATACTCACTAACAACTCTAAGTAGAATTTTTTATTGTCCCTTATCACTGCTTCACCCCCAACCTTACTAGGATTTCCTTTAGATGCTCCATTAAAATTAAGTTTTTTCTAATCCTCGCCTAATGGATGTCATTTTACACTTCTTATTGGATCTAATTTGGGGTTATTCTCCATACCTATTAGGATTAGATCCCATTGTTCATTTATCCTTGCTTCCTGTGCTGATTTGGTTTTTCTTTTATCCATAAGGCTTTCACATTTTCACTATAGCAGCTTGGGTATTCTTACTATTTCTATATGTAGCTCTCTTCCCCCCCTTAAATATTCTTCTAATTCACCCCATACATACACCCCATACATAGTGGAAAGTGATTAAATCCCATATTTGATTCAAACTAGTACTCTTAAAAGGATTTTCCTACTGCTCAATCTACTCTACAATATTATTTATCATTACTAATTTAATCCCTATCTCCTTGATTAATTCTTGAGGTATTTTAAGGGAGTAGTTACACTCTTGCATTATGTGATTCACTATCCTTCTTGTGCTTCACATAGATAACACCTATTTGGAAATTGAAACCCTCTCTTATGTAATTTATCTATTGTAATGATCTTATTTTGTACAACTAGCCATAGAAATATTATTATATTAGGGGTAGCTTTCCTTCCTCATAATATCTCCCATTGAAATCCCCCTTTTGGTTTTGATGTTAATAACTCATAGGATGATTTAACACTAAAGGAGCCTTCTTGAGTTGCTCCACATACTACGTGTCTTCCTCCATATTAGTGCTTACACGGTAGGACCTTAGTTTGTTTTTGAGCTTACTTAAAGCTTTCACATTTTGGTTATTGCTCATAAGTTCCTTTCACCTTACCTCTCCATCTTCTGAATCCATATAATCACAAACTAAAATCCATATGTTTTCTCTAGATCCTCTTGAACTTTGACTATCTCCTCATCCTTAGTGGGTGGTTGTCCAACCATGTATCCTCCCAAAAGTCGACCAATATTTCATTACCTATTTTTCATTGGATACCTTTACATAGCACCGCTCTTCCCTTTAACATATGTTTCCATATAGAAGAGCCATTATAGGAATCTAATGTGGTTATGAATCTTATTTCTTCTTGGCTATCTAGATACTTATTATTTAGAATTCTAGCCCATAATGATTGATCTTCCTTCATTATTATTTGTCTTATTTTGTAGCTAGGGTCTTGTTTATGTTTCTTATCCTCCTTAATCCAAATACTCCTTTTGATATGATCTACATGCTTTCTTCTACTCAACAATGGGGATTCTACTCTTCTTCTCAAATCCTTACCATATTTGTTTTGTATACTTTTTACCATGTTTGTAACTTTATATGGAATCTTAAACAAAGATAAAATAAATACTGATATGGCATGGAGAGTTCTCTTTAACAACTAAAGCTCACCTTTTTTACTTTGTCAATTTTTTCCAACCTACTAACTTGTGTTGAAACTTATATATCAATGTGTTCTAAAATTGATCTGTACACAATTTAGTAAACATAGATATTCCAAAATATATAGATGAAGGGGTTGAGATATTACATCCAAGTTATTTTTCTATCCTTCTTTATTGATTCTCCAAATTGTTAAAGAACAATTTACTATTTTCCATTTTGATCTGTTGGTGAGACGCCTTTACATATTGATATATAATCCTCTTAAACTACCTAGATTTTACCATTGAAGGTTTCCCAAGCATAATTATGTCATCTAGAAACTATTGGTGAGTGATTCCCCTTATGGATATGGATGGTTTCATCCCATTTAATGCTCCTAAATGTTGTGCTACACCTATACGTCTACCTAGAGCTAATTCTATAACTATAAATAGGTACAGTGATAGTGGATCCCCTTGCCTTAGACTCCCACTACTCTCAAAGAACCTTGCTAGATAATTATTTAGATTGATTATAACTCTTGGCCCTCCTGAAAAATTACTCACTCATCTTCTCCATCTCCTACTACACCCAAACTTAGCAATAAATTTTTCTAGGAAGAACTAAGAAACTCTATTACAATATTTACTCATACCTAGCTTGATCACCATTCTTTCCCTATTACTAGTTTCCACATAGTTTCATGACATGTAATGACTCAATCCAATATTTGCCTTCCCTTCAAAAATCCCTCTTGTTATTTTGTAATCCCTCTTGTTATTTTGTAATTATATTTGGGAGGACATATTTTAGCCTTAATTCTATTACTTTATATATGATCTTATATAATGCATTGTATAGGTTTATTGGTCTAAAGTCCTTAAACACTTTCAACCCTTTTTTCTTAGGAATTAGCACTAAAATGTGTTGTTATACTATATTAGCACTTTGCATAAATTATGAGATTATTGAATTATTGCTATTATGTCCTCCATTATATTCCAAAATGTTTGAAATAATCCTACATGAAATTCTTCTTGACCTGGAGCTTTATCTTTTCCCAAGGAGAAGACCGCTTACTTCACCTCCTCTTCACTCACAACTTTCTCAAGATTTAAATTCATATATCTTATCATCAACAATAGGATATGTTTAAGTATATCATCCATACCTTCCTAGTCACCCTCCCTATCCTTCATTAAAAATAAACAAAAAAATTCAATTACCCCTTGCTTGATTTGCTCTTCATCTTTGACTATTTTTTTCTCTTGTAGGAATTTAGTGATCCTTATAGCACTTTTATATTTTATAGTTGAGACATGACATATTTTGTGTTTCTATCTCCTTCTATATGCCACTTATTCCTTTATTTGTATCTTTAGTAAGTTTTTTATTATACTATTATAGTCTGCAATTTCAACTAAATCTCCTTCTCTCTCATATAGAGGACTTGGTCCATCCTATTTCTAATTCCTTATCAAGCAAGCTAAGTTACTACCTTAGTATTTCATTTTGTTTGAAGATATTTTTAAATACTAAATTGTTCCATTCTTCTCTCTTCACATAGTTGATTTTCCTAGCCCATATATGCATCTTAGATCCTTAGTTTAGATGCCTCCACCATATATCCATTTCTCCATTAGTTTTGTGGTGTCGAAACCATATATATTCAAATTTTAAAGGGGTTCTACTCTTATTTACTTCCTAATTACACCAAAATGAGTATTATGGTTTCATCCTATCCTTGGCATTGGTACTAATGTGTGCTCATAGTTTTCATCAAACCATTCTATAGATAGAAACACTCAACACTCTATCCAATATCACATGGATCAAATTATTCCCTAATATACTATTTGTACAAGTAAATGTATTAACACTTAGTTCCATGTCATAAAGGTTGTATTCTAATAAAAAATTACTAAAATCCTCTATGCTCTCTAAGAATACCTTGGAACTCACTTTATTTTCTCTTGGTATTAAAGGGGTATTGAAATCACCTACCACTATCCAGCATATTTCTCTAACCAATTTCCCCATGTGATCCATATTGCTTCACAATTTATTTCTCTCTCTACTCACTTTTTGATCATAAATATGTGATAATGAAGGAAATTTTTGAATATTTAGAAGAGAAATCATCACATGGTGAACATTTTTTGAAATGACTTCTCCTTTCTAGACATTTAAGTTTCATAATATTAATATTCCTCTTGAATATCCCTAGCTTCCACGTGGAAACTATTTTCCTTCTTGCATATACCTTTCTTAATATCCTCCCAATTTGTAACATTCATATTTATTTCTTGCAATAGATCTCACAAACCTATGTTTGTTAGGGGTATTCATTCCCCTAACATTCCATGATATGATCCTCATTTCATATTTCTTGTGGTGGTATTTTTACCACTTGATTCTATGACTATATGTGTCCCCATATTGATATACTTCTCTATTTTTTTTTTAAAGTTGGTCTTCCCACCTTCTTTATCCCCTTTGCTCCCACATCTAGAATTTTTTTGAACTTCTTTTTAATCTTAGATTTGATGCCTCTTATTTTCTGGATGTTACTTTCATCAATAATACTTCATTATATGTATAGGGAATCACTTTTGGATCATTTTCTTCCTAGTCCAATATTTCCCCATCACTTATTTTTCATTTTATTTGTTGTTGTACCATATATTTTCCATTTTATTTAAATCACTTTGTTATGGCATTGAAGAACTTTCACTTTGTAGGTTATCTTGTATTTGTTATAAGTTATTACATCATATACCATGTGAGAATTCAAGTTGTATAATCACCCCTCACAAGGTACATGTGTGTAGTATATGACAAGCTAGTTAAAAGTTTTTTTGAGAGTTTGTTATGCCTAATATAGGCATCCTATGTACTTAAATACCATTTCTTATCATAATACAATCAATTGAAGTATTAAGATCTAGCATGTGGTAATAGAGAAGGTAAAAGGAAGTAATAATTCTCCTTCTAATCTTCCTTTAGATTTTACATAGATATAGCCAAGAGAGCACTATATTTAAAATATTTTTTTTGAAGTTTGATAAAAGAAGTTTCAAGGGATTTACCCTATATAAATGTCTCTGTGAAGCAAAATTGCATAGTAAATTATTTTTTTTTAGGGTGGAAATACCCTACCATATGAAAAATACTAAAAGTGAACAAGGTCAATTAAGGCAAGAAAAAGGATAAAGAGGATACAAAAATCTCATAAACTTATAGCCCATTCAAGTTATTTGCAACATTATAAATGTTCCAAGAGAGTGTGTTAAAGCATACAATGAAAAATTGTTTAAAATATTGCATAGCAGAAAGGAAAGAAGTAAGATAATTTAATATTTCCTGGAACAAAGTAGTTTGCATCAAGGTAAACATTTCAATAGGAGTGGTAAAAGGAAAATAAAACTTATTATCAGAGAATATCTATGGAACAAGCACCAAAATGAAAAAGTGAGAAGAATAAGTTTTTATATTCATGAGGTGCTCAAGGAAAGAAACTAAATTGAGCAAATAGAAAGAAAAAAAAACAAGAAAACAAAAATGTGAAAATAGGTTTTAACCAACAATCTAATAATAGATCATGAAAACTTCAACAATAGGGTTTGTATGAATCCATTTTTAGCATAAGCTTAGGTTTAGTGAACAAAACAATACTTATGTATAAAAAATAGAAGAAGGAAGATTAGTGCTTGGGTTAGACATTAGTGAAACTTCCCAAATTTTTAGGGAAATACAAACATTAAAAAAGAATTACAAAAGTCATCCAAGAAGAGATACATTTGCTTAGAGATCCATTCACTCAAGAAAATAAAATAAGCCTGAAGTAAAGTGAGGTAGGAACTCTCGTAGTTTTTAAATTCACATAGTACCAACATGGTCCACTTGATAAAGCACAATAAACTAAGCATCAAGAAAAAATATCGTCATGTCAAAGAAAAGAGAAGCATTCTTTGTAAATGTTTGAATTATTCTCAAGAAATTGGATAAAAACTTTGTATTTGAACAAGTAGCAATATTTAGTAAAATCCCATAGAATGGATCTGAAGTAAGTAAATTTAATATCAAAAAGCAGCAAAAAAATATTTGCCTTATAGGAAGGATTGAAGGACGATCGTTTGGAAGACACATGCCTAAAAAATTCCAAGATGCCCACTTTGAAAGAAAAAGAAGACATACTCAAAAGAGGAGGAAGGAAATCATTTGAAAATAAGAGAAAGACATCAACATTTGATGACTCACCTAAAGGATTAAAAGATCAAAACATCCAAACATTAAACAAAGTTTATTGCAAAAAGGAACATGAGAAATACATATCAAAGAATACTTTCTAAAAGGGTCAGGTATAAGAAAATAATTGTATGAGCATAGTAATTAGTAGGAGACACCCCCTACTATAATTGTCAAGAAATAAATTTTTACAAATGAAGAAATTATTCAAGGGATAAAAAAGCTAGCAAATCACTTTAATTAAAGCTATAGATCAGTGATTAGATGTTTTTTGTAGGACTGCCCAAACTACCGAACTCGTTTCGGCCATATCTCACTCATCCGGACTCGGATTGAGCTAAAATTTTGAGGGTAGATGCCTAAAAAACCCTAGAACGTCTCCACCAATTTTCATATCATTTGGAGCAACACAGATCCTAGCGCATCCCTATGTGTGAACGAGATATTTGGCAAGCGGCTATGCGAGGGTTTCATCTGGGTTGAGTGCAAGCGGCTCCGAGAGGTTGGTTTTTAGGGCCTTCGGGCCCTAGCGGCCAATATTTTTGTGGTTTATGCTCAATATTTTAGCAGGAAATGTTGCGGGGATCCAATATGGGTTAGAAATTTGTCTTTCAATAGATCATACTATGAACTTGAGTGACAACGGCTTCCAATTTGCTGCACAAAAGAAAAGTGAAAACCATACCTTTCCACGGCGTCTAGGGCAAGGATTAAAGAGATCACGAAACAAGTTTCAAGTAGTTGATCAAAAAATGGCTCATATCTCAAGTGAATCTGGTGCTAAGGTGCACCCACAAAATAATTCTACTATGAAAACCCCTGTCAAGGGTAAGAATTTCGAAGACTCGGTCCCAAAAATGAATTTTAGGGATGCCCTTCATGGTGGACAGCCTCAGCCCAATGCTAATATCAATCTTAGGGCTTCCCATAAACCTCTAAGAATGCCTAAGATTGATCCCAGGAAAATGGAGTCGGGATGTCTTAAAGCGGCTGATGGAACTCCTATTGTTAAGCTTGATATGGGTAACATTCAGACTGGCATTGAAGATTTGGAAAAAAGAGGACTAATTTGTCGGTTCGTGGGTTTTCGTTCGAGTCTATCTGCTTTCAAAGTCTGGGCTGCAAAAAGCTGGAAAACTAAAGGTGAGTTACAAATCTCTATTTATCCAAATGGTTATTTTCTTGTTTTATTTGCTAATAATGAAGATAGAGAGAAAACTTTTCAAGGGGGTCCTTGGTTTTTTGGAAGGGCGGGGCTTTTCATGAAGCCCTGGCATACTAAATTTAAAGTCGAAGAAGAGATGCCTTCTATAGCTCCCGTGTGGGTTAGACTCTTTGGCCTCCCTATTGAATTTTGGAATCCTACTATTTTTTCTTCAATTGGAAACTCTTTAGGAACTTTTATGATGATTGTTGATTGTACTCAAAATTTTGAACATATTATTTATGCTCGGATTTGTGTTTTAATGGATTTTGACAAACCCCTACCTAAAAATATCACATTACAATTTGGGGAAGACACTTGGGAGCAAGTAGTGGACTATGAGAACATTCCTTTTCGTTGTAGAATTTGCCATGAATATGGTCATTTGGCCAGTGCTTGCCCAAATAAAATTCTTGATCAAAAGAAAGAAGATATAAACTCAGCAGGTTTCCAAATACCTAAGAAGAAGAACACTAAAAAAAAACCAGTTATGAAGGATCAATCAAAGTCATCTGCTAATATGTTTGAAATCCTTTCCACAAATGATGTCCCAAGTGAGGAAGAGGAAATAATGGAAACTGAAATCTTAGAAACACAATTTAAATATGAAGGGAAGAACTCGAGAGACAAACCAACAAATCAAAGGTTTTCAACAGAAAAAAAAGGAGAAAATTTACACAAGAAAAACAATCTTTCAAATGTCAAAACTTCAAATAATGCGAGGTCCCAATATAGACTCCGTTGAACCATCTAGTAAAATTTTGGTTGTGTACGAGCATTCTTCAAGGTTAGAAGCCATCTCAGATTCAATTGGAATAAGTCAAGAAACAGGGAAAAAAAATTGAAGATGGATTCTAATCAAAAAGCAGGTCGCAAGACCAATCAATATCATATGGTAAAAGAAGGTGAAAAGCTTGTAGAGGAAGGTAAGATTAATGCCCTTCCCAACTTTTTTAGCCCTGGTATTAATGAAGATCATCACTTGGAATATTAGAGGACTCAAAGGGAGTCTTTCAAAACAAAATGAAATTAGAAGAATGATTCGGATAAATCATCCACATCTTGTTTTCCTTCAAGAAACAAAGATGTCAATGGAGGATATGGACTCAATTGCCAGTAAAATTTGGCCAGCTGGAAAAGTGGTTTCCCTCGGTTCCCAAGGGACTTCGGGTGGCATTGCTTGTCTTTGGGACCCAAAAGAGGTAGTTATTCACCATATGGTTGGCAGTTGGGGTTTGTTGGCTATAGCTATTCAAAGTAGACATTCCAACCAGATTATGCTCTGCATTACTGTTTATGCTCCGACTTCTTTGGAGGAAAAAAGAAGACAGTGGAAGGATATTACTCATATTATCTCTCATTTTCCTAAATCTTGGATCTTGATCGGAGGAGATTTCAATACCATCCTCTCTCTGGATGAGAAAAGGGGGAAATAGAAATTTGGACAAAAGCAACGACCTCATGAGCGAATATATTGCAAACCTCCATCTTGTGGATATCCAACTGAGATAATGGCCTTATGACTTGGTCTAAGAGAAGGCAAGGCTTAGCTTGTATAATGGAGAGATTGGATAGGTTTTTGCTCTCTGAAAATTTCTTAATCCATGGTCACATTCCTAAAGTGAAGACTCTTAATAATGTTGGTTCGGATCATTGGCCAGTCATGGTGGAAATGTGGAAAACCAATGTGAGTTTCTCTCCTTTTTGTTTTCAATTAATGTGGCTTAGAGACATTTCCTTCAGACCTCATGTGCAACAATGGTGGAAGGAAGGTAAACCTAGGCATGGGACTAAGATGTTCTATTTTGCCAAAAGACTGCAATACATTAAATCCAAAATCAAGACTTGGAGCTGGAAAGAGTTTGGGGATGTTCATAAAAAAAACATGAAGTTATTGCTCATCTTGAAAATTTGAATAAGAAAATCCGTTTAGATGGCCTCACAGAGAAGAGAAGTGCAGATGAAATTAAACTCACAACTCGAGTTAGAGGAATGGGAAAAAAGAGAAGAAATCTTATGGAAGCAAAAATCTAGAATTCAATGGCTCAAAGAAGGAGATCGAAACACAAATTTCTTCCACAAATCTCTTCTAGCTCGAAGATCTCACAACTTTATTTCTTCCTTAAAATCAGATTCTGGAGATGTTGTTTATACTTGGGATGGCATGAACTCTATTGTTGTTGATTACTTTTCCAATATTTTTGCTGCTACTCCTCTTGACTCGACTTCACAACAAAATGTTCTTCAAGCAATCCCTTCTCTTATCACTTATGAGGAGAACTCTATTTTGACTTGCTCCTATTACTATCAATGAGCTTCAACAAGTAGTTTTTAAAATGCAAAAAGGGAAAACCCCAGGTCCTGATGGTTTTCCCATTGAGTTCTACCAAGAGTTCTGGGATATCCTTCATGTTGATTTATTAGAGGTGGTGGAAGAAGCCAGGAAAGCCAAAGAAATTTTGAAGGTTATCAATAAAACTTATATTACTCTTGTTCCAAAAGCTCAAGAGGTTGATCATATCTCAGCTTTTAGACCTATTGCTTTATGTAATGTTCTTCTCAAAATCATTACTAAAATCATGGCGAGAAAGGTTGAAGCCTCTTTTGCATAAGATTATTTCCCCAGAGCAAGGGGGTTATGTGGAAGGACGTCAAATAGTAGATGAGATAGTTCTTGCTCGGGAAGCCATCCATTCCATGGATATGCAAAATTCTCCTTCCATGTTCATTCGGTTAGACTTATCCAAAGCTTATGACAAAGTGGATTGGCACTTCCTTATCAAAGTTTTGAGGCAATTTGGTTTCTCTAAGGATTGGATGGATTGGATTATGGGATGTATCTCTTCGAGTTTCCTACTTAGTTCTTATCAATGGCAGGCCTTCTCGGTCATTCCCAGCTTCCAGAGGTATTAGGCAAGGTGACCCGCTATCCCCTTATTTATTCATCATTCTTGTTGAATGCTTGGGTAGGACTATAACCAAAAAGAGGGAAAACAAAACCCTTGAGGGAGTTACCATTGCTCATGGAGCTAGACCTATCTCTCATCTTCAATTTGTGGATGACTCTACTCTTTTAGGTAAAGCTACGATTAAGGAAGCTTCTAATATTAAGCAAATCATTAGCTATTTTTCTAAGGCTACTTGGGCAGTTGATCAATGAAGATAAATCTAAAGTTATTTTCTTTCACTGCTCTGCTAGACGAGGAATCCATGGTCTTGGATAAATTAAGATATAAGAAGACCTCTCTTCCAATCACTTATTTAGGTATTCCCATAAATATTCAAAGGCAGAAAAATAAATATTGGAATTGGTTGTTGGACAAAGTCAAGAAGAAAATTGGAAAGTGGACCAACAAGTGGCTTTCTTCAGGGGGTAGAATCACCTTGGTAAAATCAGTCCTTCAAGCTATTCCTATTTATGTTTCTTCCATTTTGAATATCCCAAAGGTTGTTCTTCGAGAATTGGATCAAATCGGTCATCGTTTCCTTTGGAGTGGTACTAAGGAGAAAAGAAAATGGGCCTTGGTGAAATGGGATACTTTATGTCTTCCTAAGAGTGAAGGGGGTTAGGATTCCGGTCTTCTATTAATAACAACAAAGCTTTAGCTGCTAAATTATATTGGAGGATGTTGCATAACCCCAATGCTCTTTGGGCCAACAATCTTCGTGCTAAATATCTTGAGAACAAAAGTCCTGAAGACCTTGTTCGCTATCAACTTCCTACCAAAGGTTCTCCCATTTTAGCAGTTCTTAAGGCTGGTGAGGATTTGATAAAGAAAAAATTATTTTGGATCATTCATAATGGTCAACAGGCAAATTTTTGGACAGATTCTTGGGATGGTCACAAGCCTTTGATAACTCAGTTTCTCGATTGGAGGCCTTGGATGGAGGAGCTTCACCGAGCTAATTGGATAAAGGTGGCTAATTACTATCGGTACCATGCTGGTAATTCAAAGGTTGGTAGATATTGGATCCCTATTGAGGACTGGCCTATTCAAATCCCAGAAAGGCAAAGACAAGATATCCAAGGCATCCTTCATATGAGATCCCTCTCTTGGTCCCATGAAAAAGATTGTTTTGGATGGAACAACACTACTAAGGGTGAGTATTCGGTTGCTCAAGGTTATTTGACCTTATGCCATAATAATCCCAACCATTCTTCTGACATATTTTCTCGATTGTGGGCTCAAAAGCTCTGGCCTAAGGTGAGGTTCTTTAATTGGCTTTTATTGCATCGTAGGGTGCTTCTTGGTGAGCAACTTATGAAGCGTGGTTTTCATGGCCCTTTTAGATGTGAAATGTGTGAAGAGAATGTAGAAAATCTCAACCATATTTTTATTGAGTGTACTTTAGCCTCTGAGCTATGGAGGAGAATGGCCACTTTACTTGGCTTACAGTGGTCCAATTTTTTTACTTTTGAACAACTTTGGAGGGATTGGCCTAATCAAGAGGGTGTTGATCATTTTATTAGGCGAGTTAGTTTGGATGGGTTCTACCATTCTTCTTTGGAATATTTGGAATGAAAGGAACAACCAAATTTTTAATCAAGATAGGAAGGATATTCACTATATTTGGCAAAAGACCATAGCCAACTTAGTTGAATCAGTCCATCAACTCCTTAATCACCCCCAAAACTCCCACCAAAGATGGGATCAAGTGATGCAAATATTGAAGATTAAATCTTCTAAGGGCAACCAACTTAAAGGGAATGTGAGTATTAGTAAGATGGATAGGACTAGAAATTGGCAACCTCCTCCTAAGGATTTTGGAAAAGTCAATGCTGATGGAGCCTCTAGAGGGAACCCTGGAAAAGCCAGTGTGGGAGGAATTGGTAGACTTTCAGATGGCTCCCTGGTTTTTACTTTTGCTGAGAATTTGGGTATTCTTTCCAATAACCTTGCTGAGGGGTATGGTATCCTCGAGAGGCCTTCAGGAGGCTACTAAGGTTGGATGGGAAAAGGTGTTAGTTGAGTCTGACTCTCAACTTATGATTAATCTCTTGAAGACTCCTTCTAAGAATCATAAGGTGGATTGGAGAATAAAAAGAATTATTGAGAAGATTCAATTAATCCAGGATGGGATTTTTGAAAGTTGATTACAATCATGTGGTCGAGAGATCAAAACAAGAGTGTTGATGCTTTAGCTAATTGGGCTTTGGACAAAGGTGATCTTACTTGTTATGGCCACCCTCCTATATGGTGGGCTTCTCAAATTAGGGAAGCTCTTCTTTCTATCATTTCTTTGGATGGCTCCAGTTCTGAAGGTACCTAGTTTCTTCTTGTTTTTTTTTTGCTTCTCTTTGGTTCATTCAGTTTTTTTTAGTTCCCTAGCTCATTCTATTCTTTATTTTGTTTCCTCTGTTGATTCTTGCCTTAATAGTCTTCTGGTCTAGATAGGTCATTGTTATGTTCAATTTTTTTTTCTTTTTTTTTTTTTGTTTAGTTTTTTTAAGGTGGGTGGGTTCTTTTGTTTTGTTTTGTTTTTGTGTTCTTTGTGTTGTTTTTTGTTGTTCATGTGTTTTTGTTGTTTTGTTTTTTTTTTATGTTTTTTGTTATTGTTCTTGTGTTTTTTTCGTTCTTGTTCTTGGGTTTCTCTTTGTTTGTGTTATTTCGTGTTTTTATGTGTGAGTGTTTTCTATGTTTTTTGTTTTTGTTTATTGTCTGTTGTTGGTTGTTTTTTATTTTTTTTTATTTTTTTTATTTTTTAGGTTTTGGTTGTGTTTATTTTTCATGTTTTTTTTGGGTTATGTCTTTGTAGTGTTCTGTTGTTTTTGTCTTGTTTGTGTTTTGTTATGTGGTTCTTGTGTTTTTCTATGTGGTTTGTGTTGTGGTTTCTTTTATCTTATTGTGCGTGTTTGGTTGTGCTTTTGTTTTTGACACACTCAAGGAGCATGTTTTTTATTTTATTTTATTATTTTTGTTGTTATTTACTTATTTTTAAATTGGTTTTGTGTGTTTGTTTGCTCCTTGAGTATGTCAAAGGTGGTAGGCCAGGTCCGAGTCCTGGGCATTTTTTGGTGGAATGGATACCCCTGCCTCCTTGGGTCTTACCCGAAAGTGGCATCCCTTTTGGGATGTTTTCCACAAATAAAAAAAAGGGTCAGGTATAAAGTCAAAAGTTTATTCTAAAGTTTCAAAGGTTGAAAAAAAAATTCAAATAAGTTTTGAATATTTAAAAGTGGGATGAAAGAAAGATAAAATTTTATAAAAATTGGAAGGTGTCTCTTGATTAAGAGAAGAGCAGAAAGACTTCACAAAGAATAAAAAATATTCTTGTTAAATGAAATTCGATTGGATAGCAACACATGGATAAAAATTATAATAGTATTTAAAATAATATTTTGTAGAGGAAGAAGTATTCCCTTTGCTTTTTTTTAGGTCAACGAGCTAAATCTTGTGATTTTTTGAAGCATCATTTGAAATTTGAGTATAGTCATATATATACTCATTAGAGAGAGTTTTTTGAGGTAGACTCGATAAAATAAGAATATTCAAATTTTGTGAAATATTATTCTATCTAGAAGAATATTTGCTACAATTTTTGGGGAATAATTATTATACCTAGAAGACCAAAATCATGACACAACTTGAGTTTGAGGAAGTTTGGCAAGTAGTATATGAAAGCACTTTTTGTCCTACTATAAAAGGAGAAGATCATTTTTTTTTTGATAAGGCCAATAAAAAATCAAGACTAATCATAATGTTTAGTGTAGCAGATGAAGTCCAAGCATACATTAGAGATATGACCATAGCCAGGTTTGCATGGGAGAAATATAAAATAGTCTAAATATGAAGAGTGGAGAAAAGTTGGGATCGTTCATGAGGAGAATTTCAAAGTTGCGAGCATCATTACAAGCATTAGAAACTCATGTATTTAATGAAATTTTACTTATTTTTATATCACTCCTAGAAAAGTACAATGTTTTAGTGACTACACTAAATATTACTAAGAAAAAACCAAGCTCTAAGAAGCTAGTGAACCTACTTTATAAAATAGAGGCCTCACATATAATAGATGAAGAATAATAGTCACTACTTACAATTAAAAGAGTGAAGAAACCATTAAGAAGAGGTATGGGACCTCCACAATGCTTCTAAATAAGAAACCTTTTATAGATATTTTAAAATTAGAGAAATGATTCTCAAAGAGGTACTTTCAAAATTCAAAAGATGTTGGCTTTTCAACCAGATTGTCATAGGTCCCAATAGTTAGGATTAACTATAACAATTAAATATTTGAGCATCCACTTATATGAGGCCAATATTAATAAATAAACATTCATATAAAATAACAATAATATGAATAGAATAGTCTATTTAATTCGTGAAAAATACATGAATACAAACTTATAGTAGCATTGCTCAAAATAGGCATACAAGCTTCAATATTGTTGGAACGTTCTTCAATTTGTCATACATTACATGGAGCTTTGTCTCCATAATATAACTATACAAATATGACTCTTAATTACTTTAATATTTCTCTCCTCACATATCTAGGAGATGCATCTATTCCTATTCCATATATAAGACTAATCCTCTCATGTCTCTTGGCTTCTCATCTTGCTACTTGTATACATGAGTCTTGACTCTATATTTACACACATTATTCTATTACATTTGCACACTCTCATTTGCACACTTTACTATATGACACATTGCACACTCCTACACGTTGTATTACATGATACTTGTGTACATCCTACACATAAACACTTACATAAAGGGAAAACATAAAACACACATGTAAACTATAGACTCACGTCCTAAGATATTACATATTTACAATTGTACCATAAATGTACAATGGAGGTACATTAGCATGTACCAAATAATGTAATATTCTCTAACAACCCCATGTATTACATTATTTTGTTATTTAAGACTTTAGTCTTCAATATTTGATTCTTGCTTTCGTCTTTTTATTTTGTCCCTAGCATTGTTCAAAATTATGGCATTTAATTGTCTTTTTTATTCCTTCATTTCCTTTAGTTGTATTTCTTTTATTATTTTTTATCTTCTTTTATTTCTTTACTCTGTTCTTCTTTGTCTTGGTCTTGATCATGTTTTGTTGTTCCTTAGAGTTATTTCCTAATTTTGAAGTTTTATTCCCTGTATCATTAGTGCCACTAGAAGTTTTTGAATAAATTTATTTTTTATCCTCTTCATTATTATCTTCAATTTGATTTTTAACTAGAATTCTTGTTGTAAGGTCTCTATTTTCATTTCCTTCTATAGCTTCTATTTCTTGAATTTATTAAAATTATTGGACTAAATTGTCCTTTTGATTTTCTTCTATTGGTTGTAGTTGTCATTGTTGATCATATCAATGTTGAGGCTAATATTGCCTTGGCTATTTTTTTTTGAAAATATCTATTCATTTGATTTCCTTGGTTTATTTGATTCCCTTGATTCATATTCATTTGATTTCCTTTATTCAAAGAATTATTTCTACAAATTTTTTTAGTATGACCCTTTTTCCTACATATGTGATAGAATCTTTGTTTCCATTTGGGTTGAGACTTTGATGATATTGCAGTGCTACTTGGTATATTTTCAATAGATAAAAAAGCATTATTAGTCATTTCATCTTTGACTAATTCATCAAAGGTTGTTTTCTTACTTAGCACTTGAAGTGAAGTGACCAAATATTTGTAACTCTTTGATAGCACTCTTATTACAACTTGGACAAGAAACTTGTCTTTCACTTTTTCTCCTAGAGTTAATAGCTTAGCTTTTATATCTTCTACTTTTCAAAGAAAGAGTTCTATAATATCTCCACTATTAACCTTCAATGAATATAATAGAGATTGTACATTCAAAATGGTTGTTTTATTTTTTCCTTCAAATATTTTATATAATTTCCCTTAGGCATCTACTAAAGTCTCCGCTTCACTTAAGTATAGTTTTATTTCATCGATGATCCCAAATGTAATCAACATAAGTGCTTTGGCATCACTTTCTTCAAATTTTTATATTTCTCTTTCATCTTCAACAAGTTTTTTTCTTTGTTCCATTCACTATTTCCTAAAGTTTTTCTACAATGAGAATTGATCTCATTTTGTTTTTCCTTGAAGCAAAATTAGATCTATTCAAAAGTTGGTTTTCTAAAAGAAATATCTTATTATTTGACATAGTGGACTGCATTAAATTTTTTAAAATTTCAAATTCCATCAATTCCTTTGAAGTTGAAATTCTTATAACTCCAAAGTTTAAATTACTCAAATAATCAAATTCTCCAAAGTATTAAACCTTCAAATTACTTTGGAGGTGGAAACCTTATGGATCCCAAATTCAATCAATCAATTTTTAATATGCATAAGAAATAAATTTTGCACTCAATCATTCAAATTATTATTTTTTTGGAGTAGACAACCTTATCTCTCCAAAAACTTTAAATTTTTATCAAGTTACAATTTGCAATCAAATAAATTCTTTTTATCTCTACAATTTAAATAAATCAAATCTTTTCTTCCAATTTCAAATTGCAAATAAAAAATTTAAATTTCAAAATAATCTTAGGGAGTAGAAATCCTTATATCTCCCTAATTATTTACTAAATATAAATTTCCTAAGGCTTCATTCAATTTCAAATGACTTATTATTCAAGCACCCAATATTGAATATGAAATATTAAGGTAATGATTCTTACCTTATATTGCCAACTATATTCCTTGATTTCACTTCAAATGACTTAGGTAATCAAGCACCCACTATTGAATATGAAATATTAAGGTAATGATTCTTACCTTAGCTTACCAACTTTATTAGTTGATTTCATTGCCAACATTGCTTCTTATATTTGTGCCTTGTATTGAGCATTTCATTATGACTAAAGCACTTTAACTATTGCATCCTTGTATATAAGTTGAAATGCTCCTACTGTAATTATACTCCTCTCTAGCACTTAAATCCAATGTCTATCATGCATGGATTATGCTCATAGGTGAATCTAATTTACTTGTATTTTAGGTGCAACATCTTTGATTTCCTCAGGTGTATATAATTTTTTTGGATAACTTTAATATCCAAGTCTTAGTATTTAGGCAACTTTTTGCTTGCTCTAGTCTAAGCTTTCGTTAGACTGAACCTCTTATGGTGGTGCTTGTCCTTTGGTGTTTCTATAGAAAATATTTTGCATGATCTGGTCTAATATTTCCTCAAACCAAACCTCTAATGGTGGTGCTTATCCTATGGTATTTATCTAGAAAGCTTTTTGCATATTTTAGTCTAAGATTTATTCATACCAAACATATTACGTTGGCACTATCCTCCGGTGTTTCTCTAGAAACTTTGTTATGCTTCAATATTTCTTCTAATATTTTTTTAACACCATATATATAATCATGCTATCTTTTGGTTCTTCTCTAGATTGAATGTAAGGTGTGCTATATTTTGGTATTTTTTAGACTAAACACATAAAATGCACTATATTTTGGTATTTCTTTAGACTAAATATGTATATTCATGCTATATTGGACAAGAATATCCAAATCAATATTTGGTGGTTATTCACCACTCTTCCTTATATTTCTACCTTTGTCCAATGGAACAAATATTACAACATTGTGTCTTGATGTCTTCTTCCAACACTGCTATCAAATAGAGTCCTTGGATTTGCCCAGTTTGCTTTCAAATGGATAGACCATTTTTTCAACCTTATTTTAGGTGACTTCTCCTTGGGATGCTTATTACCACTCACACTTTTCTTTTTTTGCTACTTCTTCTTATCTAGTGGCTTTCAACACTCTATTTGATATTTCTTCTTCAAAAAGATATATTTTTCTTTGTCTTATGTTTTTATTTATTTATTAAGGTTGCATACAGGTTTTTTGAAAGGTTCCCAATCCTTTTATAAATTGAAATAAATATCTAAAATTAAGTTGTCAAGACTAGTCCAACTAAATTGAAACTAAGGCTGCAAAATTAGATACAAAACATGCAACCTTACACAAACACCATTACTTAGTAAACACATTGAATGAGTAACCTTTGAAAGGCCAAAAATCTAATTTTAGAAGGTCCCCCTCCATATTTTGCCACTAATATTAAGAAATATTAACCGGTTTAGGATTTTATTGTCGTTCCGCACTGAGAGCTGCTTCTCTATGCATAGGCTCATGATATTCTAGGAAATGATCATCATTTTTTAGATTTGGTTGGGTGTTTCTTCTTGCCCAAATTGATGGTCAATTATATTCATTAGCTACATTCCTATCCATTTCCCTTTGTATAATTTTATATTATGAAGGTTTGCCTTGCTTGGGATTGTAATCTATATCTGCTACTACTTTCCTTGAACTTCTAGTAATTCTATTAGGGTTGCCTTGGTCCTTCCTAGATTTTTTGCCTTGGGAGATTTATCATGCACTTTATCACCTCCCTCCAAGATAAGTGGAGTATCATTTATGTTTTGGATTACCATCATAGTGATATTTTGTTCATGTTTCATTTCCATAATTTGAGTTTCCTAATATTTTTCCTCTGTTGAGTATTAAAGGCAATCAAAATAGTTTTGAATAGTCAGCTCATTCAAAATAGAGAGGGGATTCTCAAGATGTTAACTTGCCTTTATTTATTATTCTAATATTTTTCGTTCTTCCTATGCATTCTCATTTAGATATGATGGGGGCTCCACTTCCTCTCTTCTTCCCCCTGCATCTTGGGTTGAAGTTCCTTTGTTACCATATTCATTTCTTGTGGTCTTATTTGGTTGGAAATGATGATTCTAAGCCTAGTTAATTTTCTTTGGATAATCATAGCTAAGGTGCCCTATTATCTAGCACAAGCTATGGTTCATATGTAGGTTCTTATACTCAATAGTTTGATTACATTTTCTAAACGTTGAAATCAATTTGATAGTTACAGTTGGAGGCACTTCCATATTCATGTTGACACACAACCATGCATGGATAATTCATGACCTTGCAATAATTGAAGGGTTGACTACTATTAGTTGTCCTATATTTTATGTGATTCCCTTAAATATGTCCTCATGCCAATAGTGGAGAGGGAGCCTAGGAAAATTGATTTAGAACAAGCTTGGTTGATGCTCTATGTATATGGGTCAAAATCCATAATCCATATATTAAGGAAGAGTACAAAACCTAAAAAACTAGGGTCCTTGCTAAAGAATTTATTCCATATCCTCATTGTAATTAAGCCATGCCAAAAAAAATTGGGCATTGCCACTCTATCCATGTGCCCTAAAGGGTGCCATTTCTCCATTGCCCACTTTTGTATAACATCTAGTTCAGGTCTTACCCCAAGGAACTTACCAACCAGACATTAGTCTCCTTGAGATGCAACTATTTTTGCTAGCTTGTTAGGAATTACCAATCTTTCATCTATTGAAGATAGATTAAAACTACAATTAGGGGAATTCTATTTTCCTTTCATCGCATGCAACCAATATCTCTCTTTGGGGTGAAAATACTGGTTTTAAACTCTGATAGGCTGCTCATCTCCCACCCTGATAGCATTCAAAATTCCTACCCTAATATTTATCGGTTGACCACCTAAAGACTCGAACCACTGCTCCTTGTCGTATTCTCCCATCCTTAAAATATCTAAGAATACTCTAAAACGAGCTCAAATGTTTTGTAGAACTATAAAAACCCTATATTTATTAGTTATAATTGTAGAAACCCTAGATCTATTGTTAGAACTATAGAAACCCTAGATCTATTGGTTAGAACTATAGAAACCTTGGACATGTTGGTTAGAATTATAGAAACCCTAGATATATTGGTTATAACTATGGAAACCTTAGTTATAATAGTAGAATTATATAAACCTTGGATATATTAGTTAGAAATATAGAAACCTAGGATCTATCATATAAAACTATAGAAATCTTGGATGTATTGCTTAGAACTATAGAAACCTTGGATTTATCAATAAAACTATAGAAACCTTGCATATGTTGATTAGAATTGTAGAAACCTTGGATCTATTAATTAGAATTGTAGAAACCTAATATCTACCAATTAGAACTATAGAAACTATGGTTATATTATTTAGAACTATAGAAACCTGTTGGTCCGGCTTTCATGCACACCCCGGGAAAAAGGATGAAGGCAAGGAAAGCTCCTGAGACACCCACGGGACTGATCCCACTCATCTTTAGGATCTAGCTGGTTATCCAAGGTGCGAGTTACGGAGTTGGGTCGAATGGCAATTCACTCTTTTCCACTTCGGAATAGATTTCAATATGGACTGCTCTGTTACCTTACAGGGGGTTCCTGAACTTGTTCAGTAGTTGCAAAAGTTGTTGACAATCAGATTTGACTTGAATTCTTTGATCTAGCTCTCATGGGTCAGCAGATTTAAATAAAAGGCAAACAAAGAAAATAAAAATGGATCATTCACGGAAAGCAAAGAGAGGGTAGGGTAAGGCAGAAAAGAGAAGTTTATCAAACATCAATTGTAAACCCAAACTGTCAATCTTATCTATGCTATCAGCTTCACAACGTAACAAATCCCGAAGAAAGTGTCCAACTAGCCTAAGATCACTTTCAACTAAGAGCACAAGGCAGAGTGAAACAGATCTAGCAGTAAAATCATAAATCCAAGGGCAACTGGTTAAAATCGGTATCTTTCACCGGCAGCTCTAGCTCGCACAAATGAAGACAGAGCAATTAGAACAAACTTAACCTCAAATCTGTAATTTCCCTAGCAGCATAATAGAACAACCGAAGCCTAACAAAGATATTTAATCTTGACAATGGCAGATTTACAAAGATATATCTAACAAACTTTAAATGGAACGGATAACAAAAGAAAATACACTTATCACACTCGCAAAAGATTAGGCTCCCCGGCCATGCTATCACGTAAAAGCTAAAGCACATCAACTCCAAGTCCGTAAACAAAGGATTTCACAAAATTTGCAAGAAATTGCTTATAAGCCTTTATTTCTAAGTCTCCGCCTCCCGCGATTACATTTAGAATTTGTATTTATAGACTCGTGATGCACTCCGATCTTTTCCAAAATATCTTGCTCAAACCCTAAATCTTATCGCACTTAAACCCTAGGACCCGGGTTTTACAATAAAAATCCATTTAAAAATCAAAGTCCGGATAGAACTTAACCCTTCGGCAAATCAGTGCAGTCACCGCCATAAATGGAGAAGATAAAATAAAATGCAACTTGCATTCATTCGCAACTGCAAATAAATGCTTTCATTAATTCTGCTGGTGAGCCGGATGAGTCACCACTTCTCCATCAATTTGATCTCCGCAAATCCATCTCTGAGTTGAAATGGTCTCCATGCTATCAAGTCTGCAATAAATTTGTCGTTGAATGCTCTCACCGGCAGCTTCTCTCCTAGCATGGCGGTCCTTGACTAAATCCGCACTTTATCTTCGCCTTTATGGTCTTTCCCTGTTGTCCCGTAAGTGCCAGGTGGAATCCCGCATGAAAGACAAAAAGATGCATTAGATTAGCATTTTAATTAAATCGAAGCTTAAAACATTAAAAACAGATTAAATCCGCAAAATAAGCTTGCATGTCGGCTTCTCGTTTGTCCCATTCACGCTTTGACACGTGTCGCTACCCCAGGAAGCCTTCTCGCTTCCCGCCGGAATGCACTTTCATGTCAACTATGACTTTCTCTCTCCTCGCCGCGATCTCGCGACATGTCGCGATTTCGCGACATGTCGCGAAATCGCGACCCTGCCAGAGCATCGGCAACTTCCTCCCTCGTCGGCCGCGAAAACGCGACATGTCGCGATTTCGCGACATGTCGCGAAATCGCGACCCTTCCTGGCCTCCGTACGCTTCTTGATTTTCAGCCGCGATTCTAGAACACGTCGCGATATCGCGACAGTTCCTCTACCTGCATGCGCTGGACCGCGCTGGACCGCGATTTTGGAACATGTTTCGACTTAGCCGATTTTTCATCCCGCAGCCCACTTTCTCTCTCCTCCGCGAAAATGCGACATGTCGCGATTTCGCGACATGTCGCAAAATCGCGCCCTCCGTACAGCCTTGCTTCTCTCCCCAAAATCGTCGCGATTTCGCGACATGTCGCGAAATCGCGACCTTCTCGGCACTTAGCCGCATTTTGACTTACCCGTCGCGATATCGCGACATTTCCGAAATGGAAGTGTCGCGATATCGCGACACTACCAAAAATGGAAAGTTTGATTTTTCAGTGAATTATGCAACTGTTTTCTGGATTTTCTCGGTACCTGTGCAAGATTTTGCTTGTGCATGAATGATTCTAGCATGTAAAAAGTGAATTCTTGGATAACACAACCTAGAATGCAAGAAAAAGCACAACTTTAAAAAGGAGGCAAGCAAATTATGGATTTAAAACTCGAAATGATCAAGAGGGTCCCCGCCGCAAAAATGGAAGTTCATAATTTTCTAAGGATGGAATCTCATTTTTCGAAGGGGGTGTGTTGCTTATCAACAAATGGCGATATCTCATGGGTAAAATAGTAGCACTATTTTAGAACCCAAGACTCCGGTTTCAAAACAAAAAGACCATGCATCATGCCTTGCCACTGCATTCTTCACAATAAATTGACTACTAACCGCCACCGTTAAAATTTCCCAAGGACATACTAGGTCGGATTACTTCAAGGAAGATTTCCGATGTGCAATTACAAAGGGTATAGAACTTTCTTCAAGGATGACTGAATTGAATGATAAACTTGGATTAATCAACTTTTCTAGATTGTAAAAGGGGAAACCGAGTAGAGCTCTGTTTACTAGTTTAGCTTTTTACAGCCTAGACAGAGTTACCCTTTAGATTTACACGACCCAATTTACAACTGTAGGGCAGAATCTAATATTGGCTGCCTCTTTTGATCATATAACTCTTTTTTTTTTTTTTTTTTTCTTTTCTTATCTCTTTTTTTTTATCTCTCTCTTTTTGAAATATATCACTATCCTGAAGACCTTAGAGAAATTACAATTTTCTTTTAATATTTGATCAATCTGGAACTGTTTCAGTCTAGGCATTGATAGCCTCTCGTGACACCCAAATAATTGCATGAACCATAGTCCCCTCTTATAACCAAACTTTTCTTGGATTCCCTGGAGTTCCTCCAACTAAACAAAGATAACAGCTTTTTCTATCATTAAAACAATTGTGGCAAGTAAGACACAAGATCCAATCATCTCTCTACCTTCATCCTGGATAACAAAATAGTTCCACAGTTTAGTGCAAGCAGACTATCTCAATTAGAATAATGAGCAGAATGGGGAGGCACTGGATTGAGGATTTATCAGCTAGGAATAAAACAATTTTTAGCAGGCTGACTTTTCATTGATTGCTCAGGCAGAGGTTAAAGGATAGAATTTTTTAGAAGCCAAAGGACTTTATACAGGCTTCCAAGGACAGGCACAAGCTTTAAAGCAAAACAAAATAAAACCGCATAGACTGCAAATAAAATAAACTAAACAAAAGAAAAAAAGGAATAAAACAAAAGGCTATTTACAAAGGATGCAAAGCACAGACAGCAAAAAATTAAGAACTAAAACAAAAGATAAAGAAAGAAAAGGAAAAGCGGAAGAAAATAAAAATCGTACAGCAATAAAAGAAATAAACTAAAAGAATCGAAGCAAATAAAATAATAAAAATAAATAAATAAATCGTAAGTGAATCGTACAGATAAAGAAAGAAAAAGAAATGCAAGGAAGAAATGACTGTACAGATTAAAATAAAAGCAAGCTAAAATAAAAAGACAAAGAAAGGAAATAAAAAGCACTGACAAAAGAAATAAATTGCACAAGCTAAAACTGAAAAACAACTAAAGAAAATGAAATCGTCAAATCGTATGTACATTTAAAAATAAAATCGCACCGACAAAGAAATAAACCGAAAAACAAATAAATTAAAATCGCAGAGCATTAAAATTAAACTGAAACAGATTAAAACTGCACAGACATTGAAATAAAAACTGCACTGACAAAGAAATAAACTCGAAAAACTTCAAAGCTTATTTACAATGCATACATATGTTACAACTTCCCTTCATACTCAAAAAATGCAGCAGTTGGGAAAGCAGAGAAATGGTGCTTTAAAAAATTTTGACCATGCAAGTAATTTAAAAAAAATTACCTTTCAGGTCCTGTTGACGAAATGCACTCCGCACTGTGCTTCAAAAATTTGCTATCTGGGAAAGACTTGGGTTTATCGTCTTCCCCGTCCCATTTGAAAAACAAATCCGCAACTCCTTCAAATTAAACAAATCATATAATAACAAATCATATGATAACATGTTTATGCTTCTAATTAAAGGGTTTGCGTAGTACTTTCAAAAGGACTGAATGTAAAAACCCCCAGGATCAAATACTTTAAAACCTTGACAGACCTGCACCACCACATTTTCAAATTGATGTGACAACCGAAAGAAATCATGTTTTATCTCGTATGCCCCGGTTCTTAACAACTTGAACATTTTGTGGTTGCTGCACCACTTCAATATCCAGGACTTCAATTTTTATCCCTCTAGCAGAATGCTTACAATTTTCCTTTTCACCTGAGCCTTGCTTAGACTTAACCTCATCAATGTGCAATGTCCAAACATCATTGTTGTTATTGATTAGGGCCGTAACTGTTCTCACCTTTTCAGCTTGCCAAATCATAAACTCCAATATCTCGCATCAACACGCTTTATAGCCTCCTCTTTGACATTATGTTCGTAAGTTGCAGTGCTTATGTTGAGACAAGCTCATCAATTCCAAGTTGGTCGACCACATTCATATTTACCACCTTTTCCTCCTTTTCTTGAAATTCAACAGGTGGTCCAGAGTAAGCCTCAATCAAGTTAATGTTTTGTCCAACAACTGAGGCGCTCATAGAGGGTGATGTCAGCTTTAAGTTCCCTCATATCCTCAATGATGCTATCCTCCTCGCCATTTCCGCATAGTGAGATTGAATCTCACTTTCATCATCCTCTCGATGAGGAAGGATCATTATTAAGTTCTGGACTCTCACATTTCAAGTCATAACCGTCCATTTTGAACTCGTTGAAAATCTTGCATTTCATCCACGAAGTCCAGATAAGACTTTCTCGTCTCTTCGGGAAAAGTGACAGAATCCGAAACCCCGGTTGTACTATTTTTGGGTGAACTAGAAAGATCAATATTTCTTTGATTTCTAGGAAAATTTAACTCACCAGAAAAACTTCAGATTTGGGTGGTGCCGTATCACAACCGTTCAGCTCAAGCACTCGCACTTTGAATTTGTCGAAACTTTTCTCTCGTATTTTGCACATGCTGAGTGGATGTGACAGTTAACTGAGTCTCCTTGGGTAGAGCATGACATGTTGGCACTAACTCATGATGTGGAATGGGGTCCTGGAACAGTGCATGTTCTGTGTAACATAGGATATCAAAGGATCGCTCAAAATTTGAGGCCCTAACTGTCTTTCAAGAATTAAGGCTTCTTTATAAGCCCCCGCCATGGTTGTAATATTAATATCTCTCTTGAGGAAAATAGAGGTCACCGAATCCAATGCATTCTTGTAGATTTCTAAGGCCAGATTTGCATTTGGGATGTAATGGCCGATCATTCTACCGTAAGCTCTTTGGAACCTCATATTGAAAGACCTGACAGCTTCTCCCGACTCTTTCTTGATGCTGGAAAATTGCCGATATAAAATGTCGGGATCTATCACTTCACCGAACCGTGATATAAAAGCTTTCTCAGATCATCCCAACTAGTAATGGAATTGCCGGTGAGGTTTAAAAACCAGCCATAAGCTCCCTCCTCGGAGAGTGAACGGGAACAATCTGCAGCAACATCTTCATGTCATATATTCAATAATCTTAAAGCATTTTTAAAAGCTAGCGGATGTTCTTCTCAGCTTCTTGTCCCATCATGTTTGTACCTAGGGAGATACCTTTCGGACTTCTGGCATGTCATGGGCTATACCCGGAATGTTCAAAGCGGTGGAGCCCAACCAATTTGCCATTAATACTTGGTCGACAAGTGATGTTCTCGATTTGTAATTGGATAACCGCAAGTGATGATAGAACTGTTCTTAACAAACCACTGAACTTAAGGCCTTCTCTCGGCAATTTCAAAAACCGCACCGACAACTTTAAAAACCGCACCGACAATTTATGAAACTGTACTGACAATTTATAAAACTGTACTGACAATTTATAAAACTGTCTGGAGTTCACTGTGGGTCCTTCAAATGTTGTCGTTATGCCCTTACAATACTTGAACTGAGTTCATGCCCTCCTTCTAGCGCCAATTAGGTGTTGGCTGAGGAGGAGGGGAAAATTGGCTACCAGACTTTGGATAAAATACAGCTTTACAGTTCCACATACAGTCGGATTTCTCAACTCAAGTGCACTAAGAACATATGTTCTGGCCCTCCTTCTAGCGCCAATTAGGTGTTGGTCCGGCTTTCATGCACACCCCGGAAAAAAGGATGAAGGCAAGGAAAGCTCCGGAGACACCCACGGGACCGATCCCACTCATCTTTAGGATCTAGCCGAGTTATCCAAGGTGCGAGTTACGTAGTTGGGTCGAATGGCAATTCACTCTTTTCCACTTCGGAATAGATTTCGATATGGACTCGCTCTCGTTACCTTACAGGGGGTTCCCCGAACTTGTTCGAGAGGTTGCAAAAGTTGTTGACAATCAGATTTGACTTGAATTCTTTGATCTAGCTCTCATGGGTCAGCAGATTTAAATAAAAGGCAAATAAAGAAAATAAAAATGGATCATTCACTGTAAGCAAAGAGAGGGTAGGGTAGGGCGTAAAAGAGAAGTTTATCAAACATCAATTGTAAACCCAAACTCGTCAATCTTATCTATGCTATCACCTTCACAACGTAACAAATCCTGAAGAAAGTGTCCAATCACCTAAGATCACTTTCAACTAAGAGCACAAGGCAGAGTGAAACAGATCTAGCAGAAAATCATAAATCCAAGGGCAACTGGTTAAAATCGGTATCTTTCACCGGCAGCTTAGCTCGCATACAATGAAGACAGAGCAATTAGAACAAACTTAACCTCAAATCAGTAATTTCCCTAGCGGATAATAGAACAACCGAAGCCTAACAAAGATATTTAATCTTGACAATGGCAGATTTACAAAGATATATCTAACAAACTTTAAATGGAACGGATAACAAAAGAAAATACACTTATCACACTCGCAAAAGATTAGGCTCCCGGCCATGCTATCACGTAAAAGCTAAAGCACATCAACTCCAAGTCCGTAAACAAAGGATTTCACAAAATTTGCAAGAAATTGCTTATAAGCCTTTATTTCTAAGTCTCCGCCTCCTGCGATTACATTTAGAATTTGTATTTATAGACTCAGGACAGACCCTGATCTTTTCCAAAATATCTTGCTCAAACCCTAAATCTTATCGCACTTAAACCCTAGGACCCCGGTTTTACAATAAAAATCCATTTAAAAATCAAAGTCCGGATAGAACTTAACCCTTCGGCAAATCATGGCAATCACTGCCATAAATGGAGAAGATAAAATAAAATGCAACTTGCATTCATTCGCAGCCGCAAATAAATGCTTCCATTAATTCTCGCTGGTGAGCCGGATGAGTCACCACTTCTCCATCAATTTGATCTCCGCAAATCCATCCCGAAGTTGAAATGGTCTTCATGCTATCAAGTCTGCAATAAATTTGTCATTGAATGCTCTCACCGGCAGCTTCTCTCCTAGCATGGCGGTCCTTGACTAAATCCGCACTTTATCTTCGCCTTTATGGTCTTTCCCGGTTGTCCCGTAAGTGCCAGGTGGAATCCTGCATGAAAGACAAAAAGATGCATTAGATTAGCATTTTAATTAAATCGAAGCTTAAAACATTAAAAACAGATTAAATCCGCAAAATAAGCTTGCATGTCGGCTTCGTTTGTCCCATTCACGCTTTGACACGTGTCGCTACCCCAGGAAGCCTTCCGTTTCCCGCCGGAATGCACTTTCATGTCAACTATGACTTTCTCTCTCCTCCCCCGATTCCGCGACATGTCGCGATTTCGCGACATGTCGCGAAATCGCGACCCTGCCAGAGCATCGGCAACTTCCTCCCTCGTCGGCCGCGAAAACGCGACATGTCGCGATTTCGCGACATGTCGCGAAATCGCGACCCTTCCTGGCCTCCGTACGCTTCTTGATTTTCAGCCGCGATTCTAGAACACGTCGCGATATCGCGACACTCCCTCTACCCGCATGCGCTGGACCGCGCTGGACCGCGATTTTGGAACATGTTTCTGACTTAGCCGATTTTTCATCCTGCAGCCCACTTTCTCTCTCCTCCCGCGAAAATGCGACATGTCGCGATTTCGCGACATGTCGCAAAATCGCGCCCTCCGTACAGCTTGCTTCTCTCTCCAAAAATCGTCGCGATTTTCGCGACATGTCGCGAAATCGCGACCTTCTCGGCACTTAGCCGCATTTTGACTTACCCGTCGCGATATCGCGACATTTCCGAAATGGAAGTGTCGCGATATCGCGACACTACCAAAAATGGAAAGTTTGATTTTTCAGTGAATTATGCAACCGTTTTCTGGATTTTCTCGGTACCGGTGCAAGATTTTGCTTGTGCATGAATGATTCTAGCATGTAAAAAGTGAATTCTTGGATAACACAGATAGAATGCAAGAAAAAGCACAACTTTAAAAAGGAGGCAAGCAAAATATGGATTTAAAACTGAAAATGACCAAGAGGGTCCCTGCTGCAAAAATGGAAGTTCATAATTTTCTAAGGATGGAATCTCATTTTTCAGTGGGGGTGTGTTGCTTATCAACAAAACCCTATATTTGTAGGTATAACTATAAAAATCTTAGATCTACTAGTTATAATTGTGGAAACCTTGGATATTTTGGTGGTTCCTTTTCTTTATCTTATGTTGATAAAGACAATATTTTCTAAATTTGGATGATTGAGACTAAAAGGTACTTTGTGTACCTTCAACTTTGTCTACTCTCCTCTCATAGTCAAATACTTTTGTTGTTGTATTCAACCCTATTGTTCTCTATTTTTTTCTCAAAAAATAGAATATTAATTCCTGCCAATGTTAATCTTCAATCTTATAATTTTAGGATAATATTAATACTAAAAAATTGAGCAATATTCAAATCAAAAATTTGAAGTCAAAATCAAAAAATATACGAGCTTCAAAGGCTCTCCAAATTCTAAATTCACACTAGAATCTTGTTTCTTGATGATAGCAATAGAGACTACTCTAAGTATCTTAAATATTACTCTTCCAAAAAGGTATATAGTATAATAGTTGTGCTATTGTGACTATTGGCTTTACATCCATATTGTCACAAGTCTCAAAAGTTAGGATTAGCTATAACAATTAAATATTTGAGCATCCACTTATATGATGCCAATATTAATAAACAATCATATAAAATAAAAAAATTATAAATTGTTTGGCCTATGTCATTCATGCAAAATACATGAAGAAAAAATTATAGTAGAATTGCTCAAAATATACATACAAAATTTAATATTATTAATGCTTGAATGTTATTCAATTTGTCAAACATTACATGGAGATTTATATCCATAATATAGATATAAATCTTTTTCAAACATTACATAGATATTTATATTCATATTACTTATTTGCACACATATTATTAATGCTTGAATGTTTTTCAATACTTGACTATTGATCTCCTCACATAATTGGGAGATGCATCTATTTCTATCTCATGAATAAAACAAATCCTCTCATATCTCTTGGCTTCACATATTTCCACTTGTATACATGACTCTTGACTCTTTATTTGTACATTTTATTCTATGACACTTGCATACTCCTATTTGTACACTTGCACACTTTACTATATGACACATTGCACACTCCTACACACTCTATTACATGACACTTGTGCACATTCTCACTCTTCACACTTGCACACATAATTACATGACACTTGTGCACATCCTACACATAGACACTTATATAAAGGGAAAATATAAATCACACTCTTAAACTATAGACTCATATCCTAATCTATTACATATTTATAATATTGAGGACTATTACTTTATTTGGTACATGCTAATATATCCCCATGGTACGTTTATGGTACAATAGTAAATATGTGATAGATTAGAGTTGAGTTTATAGTTTAGGAGTGTGATTTATATTTTTTCTTTTATGTAAGTGTCAATGTGTAGGAAATATACAAGTGTCATGTAAAAGTGCAATGTGTAGGAAATGCACAAGTGGTATGCAAGTTAGAGTGCAAGTGTATATTGAGAGAATGTGCACAAGTGTCATGTATGTAAGTGTGCAAACAAGTAATATGAATATGTGCACAAGTGTATAAATTTAGAGTGCATGTAGAAGTGCAATATATGTAGATGTGTGCAAGTGTCCATCTAGTATGCAAATAGCAAGATGATAAGCCAAGTGTAATGAGACTTATCATATGGAGAGCAATAGTCAAGTACTTGAAGAGTCACATTACTATAGCTATATTATGGAGACAATGCTCCATGAGAAAGCAATCCAAAATCCAAGATAATCCAATATAATCCATTGTAATCCTTTTGTAAGGAGAAAGGAATAAAACTTGTATACCAATTTTTGAGCAATTAATATTATAAGTTTTATTCATGCATAGTTCATGAATGACTCATGATATTTACATTCATATTTTATTATATAAGTGAATGTTTATTTCAATATTATATAGACCTTGATATACATATTGATTTTCTCATATATTATTCTACTCTTCATTATTGATATTTTAACCTTTAATATTGTGGCTATTTTATACTGGGACCTATGATATTTTGTGGTGGTAAGGCTTAAAAAGATAATAGTGGTATTAGAGTTACCATTTGAATCTATCCATTTTTATAGAGTTTATTTTATTAGCCACCATTATCAATATTTAACTTTATCCACTTTTGATAAAGTTAATTTAGAGTCTATCCACTTTAAAGGCAGTGAAGACTTGGACTCTATTTTTAAAGGTCTTATTGAGTAGAATATTGAGGGAAAAAGGATTAGTCACCATGATTTGAATGCTAGGGTCTTTGAAATTGGTTGAAGGAAAACCAGTGAAGACTAGGATTCAACTATATTTATAGAAAGGGCTAACTTAGGAGAAAATTTGGACATTTGATATTGGAAACCAACTCATAAAAAAGTTGTATATTGATTGATTGGAAACCAACTCAGAAGATAGTTGGAGATTTGGGGACATACAAAGTAACCTTAATAATATTTTGGATTCTCTAGAAAATAGGAGAATCATTATTGAATATTGAAAATAACCAACTCAGAAGAAAAGTTGGTCATTCTAGGACATTCATAGTCACCTTGACATTGATATTGAGTTCCAAAAAAAAAGAGAATTATATTTTTGTTCTTGGGTGAAACCTAAAAAATTGAAGATTGTATCTTAGAAGGTTGAGAAGCTTCCTACATAATATAGAGAATAATTTTGGCTTCTAAGTTTTTTAAGAGAATCAAAGCTTCCATAGAATAAGAAAGCTCTAAGAAAAAGAAGAAATACAAATCTTCTATAGCAAAAGTTAAGGAAAACATAAAGGAAAGTATTGTAAGCTTTCTAAAGCTATTTAAAGAAAAGAAGATATTAAATACATTAGTAAAAATAGAAGAAGCTATTATATAGGCTATCTAAGAGCATAACACTATATTTAAGGTAAGAATCAACAAAGAATAGAGCACTAATATATAGTGAATTGTTGCTTCCAATTCAAGTGTATATTTTATGTTTGTCTTTAGTAAAAAAACCTATAAGACATATATAAGTAAGTTTTTGGATAGAAGAAGTAGGATTGAGTACCTTAAAGAAAAGGAGTTAGTGCTAAGTGAAAATATAAAAGCACTAAGATTACCAGGTTGAGAAACATATGACCACCAACCAAGCAATATTTACAAAAGGAGAAAAAGAGAAAAGAAGAAAGCTCACAAATGGAGAAATAAAGGAAAGGAAAGTTCACATAATGAACAAAAAATAAAAATAAAGCTTGAATTAGGTGCAATCAGATTATAGTGGACTGAATAGTTCTTAGTAAGAAGAATGAAGAATAGAAGATCATGCAGATATCTAAAACACTTACTCATAATATACGAGCATTGATTGGTCATCACATGACCACCAACAACGAACTTGACCATTTGTGCAAGATCTAGTCACCAGGGAAGGACTTGAGCACCAATGATAGATATAAGTATCATCAACACCAACATGAGGTATAACATCAAATCAAGGAGGAAACTAGTGATTGGACTAGTGGATACAAGGAGACTAGTAGACAAAAATACAAGACCAACAAATGAAGAGACTAGTAGAACAACAAATAGAGGGACAAAGAGACAAGAAGGCCATAAGACAAAGATACAAGGAGACCAAAAAATGAAAAAACTAGTAAAATAAAAAAATGAAGAGATAAAGAGATTAGGAGACCAGCAAATGAGGAGACTAATGTATAAGATATTGGACAATGTAGAAAATGAAGAGACAAGAAACTAGCATAAAAGTGAAGAGAAATTATTCAATGTTTGCATAACACTTGAGAAAAAAACATCACATTGCAGGAGTAACATATTTGAGAAACGAATACATAAAATATTATTGCTTATAATAGCTTATAGGAGTAACATATTCGAGAAATGAATACGTTTAATTTCTTACATTAGTTTGTAGGAGTAACGTATTCAGGAAGCCAATACACAAAATACATAATTATGGACGAAAGCTAATGTAACATCATTAATGATTGATTAGATTATAAAATACATGTGGCTTTAGGGTTAAGCTTGGAATTTCTAAGTGAGATCTACTTAAGTTTGAAGCACAAAGCCATTTTTGCATCCAATAAGCAATTGAAATAAGAATTGAAGTACAAGCTAACCAAGGATAGTTGCAATTAAAGTTTTAAGTGCTTTATTTTTAAATTTAAGGAGTTATAAGGGGATTATAAGTTTAGAATATGATTATAACTTAATTAGTATGAGTTATAAGGATTAGTTAGAAATATAAGTTTTTAAATTTTAAAGTGTGGAGTGATAAGGATTTATATGTTAATTAGTTTATTTGATTACTTAAAGCTTTTCAAGCAAGAAAATATGTTTGAAGTTTATTTAGATAGAAGTTCTATTTTCTTAAGAAATTCAAAAATATTGAAATGGAAAAATATTAAAAGTTTTTGAAATTTTACAAATTTAAAATATTTAAGAGTTAAAAGGTCAATGACTGTTCAGGAGAGAGCCTCAGCATTTTGACCTGTCTACCCCCCCTCAATGGGTAGGAAGCACACCAAAAAGCAGTTTTCTACATCAAAGATTTAGAAAAATTAGAATTTGCACAATTCATTTTTTTTGGTAGGTGGTTTTAACTAGTGCCCAAAACTAAAAACATAAGCATATGATAAAAAGTATGTAGAGAAGCACAAAATATGGTGTCTACACCCTAGCTACTCCATGAACCAAACCAGATAAAAAATAGACCCATGCAGGGGATTTTCACAGAAAAACAAATATCAAAAGAGAGAGCCCATGCAGGGGTCAAAATATTAGTACCAAAATTCCCATGCAGGGGAATAAAGCTCAAAATATAAAACAACCCAAATCTAATCATCGACAATCTCTTCAGCTATAGAGCTCTTTTGGCCATGTTTCTTGACCAGAAGTTTTAGGGAGGCGCTAATGATATCCATGCCACTAATGATGCTATTGAGGATGGTGTTGTGGATCGAGTTGAATATGCCCATCAAAGAATCAATTATTTCACTCCCATCATCAAAATTTTTGAGGTGAGCATATATCTTAGGGTTGGTTGTGCATTTCCAAGTTGATAGCAGAAACATTAAGAATATTTGAGGTAAATTTTGATGCCATATGAATAGATTCATGTGACTAACGCCAACATTGGCAAGCAAATAAATAGACTTGTCAGCTTTTTGATACAAATGGCAGGTTGTAGTGTTGCAAAAATTTTGCATCAAGACCTTAGCTTCTTTAATAATAGTGCAAATGTTCCATGAAGGAATTCTATCGCTGATGATAGAGTTTGTAACATTCATGGAATAACCTTCAATTTTTAAATTTCTCGTGTAATATCTGAGAACTTATAGCCCTCTCCAAAATGCATGACATTCAACATAGTGTTTAGTTTAGATGCCCAAAAACTCAACATAGGCCACTATGAGTAATCCATTGTGATCCTTGACCAGACCTCTAGCACCCACTGCACCTGAATTTACTTTAGAAGCACCATCATAGTTAAGTTTAAGCCATCCTACAAGAGGAGTCCAATGAGCACCAATTCTAGAATGAGTATCAGAAGGAGTAGAGCTGGGACTATGGGGAATATTGAGGGAACAAAAAAGAGTGGACTCAAGGGCAGACTCAGGTGGTTTGGTGCAAGAGAAAATATTAGAATTTTTAATAGCAAAGGTGATGGATTTGTTGGCAATAGAGATAGAGTCCCTAAGGGTGTTTGAAAATATTCAACTGTCTCTTTTGAGATAGATCTACCACATGCAAAATTCATATTTGAATTGTATATTAAGCTAGGGATATATAAGGTTTTATCCTTAAAAATAATTGAATTATAAAATATAATTATAATATAAAATAATATGAGTCCATAATCATAAAGAAGAGATTAGAAGTTATTAAATCTAGCATGGAAAAATTGATTGAAAAATCTAAGGGTAAGCTAGATCATCTGTAAAGAAACTATGGATAAAAGTTTTGAGACATTTGAATAGTATTTACATTCAGAACTTATTGAAGCAATTGATAATTCAAAGAATGACATTATGATATCTCTTGATACATGTAGCATAATATATATGGTATTTATTTTACTTGAGCTTTGTAAATATGAAAATATAAAACAAAAAGAGTTGATTAAAACTCTAAAAAATAAAATAGATATCGATACAATTGAATCAAGTGATTCATCTCTAAAAACAATATTGCATTCATCATGCAATATTGACATTCCAATTTCATCTAATTCAGGAAATTATTATAATGCTCTAAGTGAATATTTAGAAGTTACTATACAATATCAAGAAAAAAAATAATCAGATGATTCTACAGTCAAAGACAAAGATAAAGTTCAATATATTCATGCACATGAACCAAAGGTCAAAGAAGAAGCTCAAGCAGTTCATGAAAATATGAAAACTTAGGACCTAAATATTGAAGAACTCAAAGTAGAACTCAAAGAAGTTGAAGATGAATCTCAATGAGAGGTTCATTAATAATGCAAGGTCACATGAAGAATGAAGACAAAAACAAAGACCAAGATTGAAGACTAGCCAAATAATGTAATACAAGGGTGTATTGAGGAATATTATATTATTTGGTACATGCTAATGTACCCCCATGGTATCTTTATGGTATAATTGTAAATATGTAATAGATTAGGGTTGAGTTTATAGTTTAGGAGTGTGATTTATATTTCTCCTTTTATGTAAGTTTCAATGTGTAGGAAATGCACAAGTGTCATGTAAGTTAGATTGCAAGTGTAGATTGAAATAATGTGCACAAGTGTCATGTATGTAAGTGTGCAAATATGTAATGTGAGGATGTGCACAAGTGTCTTAGATTAGGAGTGCATGTAGAAGTGTAAGATTCATGTAGATGTGTGCAAGTGTCTTAGATTCAAGTGTCCATCTAGTATGCAAGTGGTAAGATGATAAGCCAAATTCATGAGACTTGTCATATGGAGAGCCATAGGAAAGTACTTGAAGAGTCATATTACTAAGGCTATATTATGGAGATAATGCTCCATTATAAATCAATCTAAAATCCAAGATATTCCAATATAATCCATTGTAATCCTTTTGTAAGAAGAAAGGAATAAATCTTGTATATAAATTTTTGAGCAATTAATATTGTAATTTTTATTCATGCATAGTTCATGAAGGATTTAGGCTATGTAAATTCATATTTAATTATATGGGTGAATTTTTATTTTAGTATTATACAGGCCTTGATATATATTAATTTTCTCATATATTATTTTACTTGTCATTATTGATGTTTTGACCTTTAATATTGTGGCTATTTTATATTGGAACCTATGATATTTTGTGGTAGTAAGGCTTAAAAGGAAAAATACAATTGTGCCACAAAGGTTCCATATAGGTACATTAGCATGTACTAAATAATTTAATATTATCTATCAAAAAACATGTGAACATTATGGAAGAAATGGATACACCATGAAATATTGTTGGTATATTCCATTAAAAATGGATCACATTCATAAATAGGTCATATTTAGAAAAAAAAAATGAGAATTGAAGAAAGGCACATCAAATTAATGTAGCCAAGGAGAATAAAATTAAATAATAAGAAGAAAAAAATCAAGAAATTGAAGAAGAACATGTGTTTGTTGCATGAGCACACTTGAGATAATACAATAATATTTGGTACAATCCCAAACATATGATAGGTTGAGAAACTTGGAAACATCCAAATCATCACAAAAGAAGAGTTCCACCAATTGATCACTTCAAGCCAAGAAATCAATAGGAGGCAAAAATATATGGATATAAAAAAACCATTACAAGCATAAGCCATGGGACACTTCTAAGGCTCAGAAGTTTAATATATTTTTAATAAAATGATATGTTCAAAGTCAATTCATTTTCTACTCACTTTTACAAGCACAAAGAAAAGCTTTTGCAATATGAATAGCCTATTGTAAAGAAATATTTGAAGAAGCATGAAATATCTTGCAAACTAGATCTTGCTGAAAGAAGATTATCTATATTTGCAAATTGAATAAGAGATCGATACATCATTATCAAAGCCCAAGATATTATAAGAATATTATAAAGAAGTGTACCATCACTACAAGCAATCAAGATATTGAATGATAAGATGAATTGTGATATCATCAATATTTAAAACATAATTTGTGATAAAAACATATTTTTTAGACAATGAAAAAAGCTAGTAGGTCCTAATGGGTCAAATTTAAAGACCATAAAGTGAGTGACAAGTTGTTATATTTTAGTTCAATTAAAAAAAAATTTGCAACTATGGGATCATTAAAAGGACTAAAACAAGTATGCATAATTTCTAGAGATTGCATTCTATGAGGAGGTTCCAATGAATATCTCAACGGATTCACACCTACAAGGGTTGTCCTCACCTTAGGCTTGGTGTAATTTGGGTTTTTAAGGGTTTACCATGAGTGTTTTAAAACTCACTCCAAGTCTAGGGGAGGGTTTCATGGAAAAATTACGCAATCACCTAAATTTGGCTTGAAATAATATATATATATATATATATATATATATATATATATATATATATATATATATATATATATATATATATATATATATATATATATATATATATATATATATATATAGTAATAATTCAAAATATTATAAATATGCAAGAAGACAATAATGCAACAAACAAGAGCTATCCTAAAATGATTATTTATTTGAATGATAACTACTTCCAAAGTGCAAACAATAAATTCTTTTTTATTTTGAGTAGGGGGCCAAGAAAAATGTGTGAATAAGCTAGCCTAATGAACAAATACATGCAATTCAATTTTGAATGCCTAAGAGATAAAACAAAACAAAGTTGTTGAATTCTTTAATATTGAATGCCTATGATTCCTTTCAAACTTTTAATAAAGTAAAACTAAGATTATTTTAGACTTTAGTTACTAAAATGAAACTAAAATTGTTTTTCCTTTTATGAATGACATAAATTAGAAGAAAACAAAAATGCAAAACAATGAAAAATAGAATTCAAACAAATATCTAAAATATTTTTCTAGAACACTTAAATTTTTTGGTGGTTTTCCTTGCACCAATTATAGAGAACGATCATGAACCCAATTTTGAACCCCATAAATAGTGACCATGAATTCAAGAAAATACCTAAAAAAATGAGAAACTTGAAAATTATCATTAGTGTTCAGGGACCTACTTAGATCGCTACGGATTCTAAGCTCGTAGGTGTGGCAGTCAAGCCCCCTTGGTACTTTAGATGACCATAAATGCACATAAAATTTTAACCTTTATGAAAGTAGAACCAAATTCATGCACAATAATGAATGAGCACAAAATCAAGAAGAGATATAGAAAAAAAAGTAGAAAGAAGAGGGTTTTCTAAAAATAGGAAGCATGGTTTGAAGAAGGAAACACATAAAGAAAGGTGGAAATAGATAAAGGAAGAAAAAATTACCCTTAAGTCACTACAACTGATTTCATGGTCCTTAAGTAGAGGTTGTGAAATTGTGATAATTGAGAAAGAGGGTCTAAGGGGATCCCAAAAATGTTGTGAGAAGTATTTTTTCTGAATTTACATCCCATAAGAGGTGACTAAAAATTCACAACAAAGAAAAAACCAATACAAGAAGTGAGACAGTGAGAAGAAATGGTTTTCATTGATTTTGCATCCTATAAGAATGGAACATAAATTCATGATAAAAATAAAGCTAAGACAAGAAGACAATAAAAAATAATCTAAAAGCTATCTACATCTATATGAAAGTTTTAATAGATACTAAGAAGCCAAGTAAAATGTACTAAGATGATAAAAGTAATGAATGCAGCAAAAATCTAAAACTAGAAAAGTTAGGCAAAATGTAATAAGTAAATGCAACAAAAGAGTAAACTAAAATATTAAGCAGAACGATCTAGGATAATATGAAAGCAAAGGAGAAAGGTAAAGAAGGCAACAACTAGTAGGGGAATAATATCCTATGATGAGCCTGATTATCCCTCCTACAAACCTTACAAACTGATAAAACAAACTTAGGAAGCAAATATCATGTGAGCATAATCCTTTAAAAAGTAGTTTGATCATAAATTTATTCATTATTTCACACTTAGCTGCTAGTCACTAATTCACCATTTTTCTAGTTTTCCAAAAAGGGATCTCAAAGCCCCTATTTATAGGATCTTCAAGGGCAAGATGGGAAAAGGTTTAGGTCAAAAATTAGGGTTACGGTTCAAAAAATAGTAAGGGTGACTCAAGGTTTAGGGTTTAGAGAGAAAAATCCTAAATTCATGATTGATCAAGACCAAATATGAATTTGAAAAATATAACCATTGGAGGTTAGATCAACCAACAACAATGCCTAAGAAGGCTACACAAATTTATGGTTAGTCTAGGACGACCATGACTTTAGCAAGGCTAGGGTGACATTTTTGTCGTCAGGTAAAAGTTTTATCTACCGACGCTGCATGCAGCCATGCAGAGGGAAAAATTCAAACACCATGTTGAATTCCATCACAAACTATAATAGAATCATGAGGGTTTGTATAATTGCAGACATTGTTTGAGTGAAAGGCAAAAATACATGATTTTGAGAGATTTTAGTGTTGGATTCAGATAGTTTTTGGAGGAAGAAAGTGTTGATGATGTCGAAAGACTACCAGGTTTCAATGAAAGTGACAGGTAAAGAAATTTTTCTTTTTATTTTCCTCTTTTTTGATTCCTTTTCTTTGTACATATGAATAAAATATTTTAAAATTTTGCAATTAGATAGAAATTAGGGCTAATCTTGGATTTGGAGAGATTAAGGAATTTTTTTTGAAATTACGTGGAAATTTGATTATAATTATGGAAACTAGTTTTAGGGTAACAATAGGGAAATACACGAAATTTTGTTCTAAGTTAAAATTAGGAAAAATTTTGAAGCTATATTCTAGGGTAACATCAGGGAAGTATGTGAAATTCCATTTTAAGATAGAATTCGACAAAAAATTGAGACTGTATTTTACGGTAAATTTAGGAAAAATGATACAATTTGATTATAGGGCCAAATTGCATTAATTTGCAGTAATTATTATTACCGAAATTATTTTTCTTTGTAGGAAATATTTTATTTTGTAAAATTCCCTGAAATTATTTGGTAAAATTGTAAGCGATTATCTTTCGTCTTAGGAAATCTCTTATATTTTCTTGAATCATGAAGATTGTCTGGTAAATTACACTAGAATGTGGTATAAATTAGGGATTTTGTATCTTAAATTTTTTATGTTTTAAAGATGTTATAACAGTAGGATTTTGTATCTTAAATTTTTATGTTTTTCGATGTTATAACAGTAAGAATTTGTTTTAAAAGAAAAATATTTTTGTATTATAAGATTTACATTTTTCGATCTAGTAACAGTAGGATTTAAAAAAATACACAAAAAGGTCTTGTGTGTTATAAATTTTTACGTTTTTGTTTGTTTAAAGATATATGCTCAGTATTTACGTTTTTAAATGTTTAAGAATGAATATATTGTATTTTATTTTTGTGGTAAAATAAAGAAAACATTCTAAATAATTAAAAATATATAAAAAAAAGACTAAGTTTTTAAGGGTTTTGTCGACTTCTAAAACAATACTTATATTTATATATAACATGCAGGATTCTTGGTGAAGAATCAACTTCACTCAACCCTCAGCCATCACCATGCCTAAACCTCTCTTCCAAAAGCGTAGTGAGCCATCGTCCGTCGACACACAAAACCTAAGCAACTATGTAATTGAACTGTTTGAAAATGCTCGATGGTGGGAAGCATTGACCAAATTTAGAGGCCATGACTTAGGGGTGGCAAGACAATTTATCTTAAATTGTAACCTTGACACTATGCTCACCCATGTTGGAGGTTTGCAATTAGAATTAAACCCAAGTCTGATTTCTGAAATATTGGGTTTAATTGAGGTTGGTTTACCTTTCTAAAAAAATTTGAAAAGTGTCACCCAACTAGTGACCATTTTTGGTGAGAAGTGTACAATAATAATAGATAAGGAAGGATAAATAAAGTGAGTTTCAACCTCTAAAATCCCCCATCTATGGCAAGAGGCCATTGTCCTTATCATTAAATTTTTTACTCTTGAGGGGTGAATGTCTATTTTATCAGCCTATCACATTCAAATGTTAATAAATTTTAAATATCTAGATAAAACTAACTGTGTTATCAACCTCCCTTAGTTTTTGTTCCAATATTTGAAGTCAACTATTTTAAGAGTAAAACCTACAAGTTCTCGAAAAAACCTAAGCTACACCTGATTGCTCACCATGGCTTGATTAAATTAATTATTTTGAAAAAGGCTCATGAAATTAAAGTTTCTTGGGGCCAGATCATAGAAGAATCCAATGTACCTGAGTGCTCAGAATCCACTGAGTTTGAGGGAGAATAGTCAATAGAGGAAGAACATGATTCTGATAGCTAGGATGAAGAGCTTGAAAGCCCAAAATGAAAATGTAAATCTGGGAAATTTAAATCTCAACCAAATATCAAAAGGCAGAAGAAAATTGTAGAAAATTTTGAACAAGAAGATGAACAAGGGCCTAAACAATAACTACCTATAAACGAGTCTACCGTAGAGACCCTGTCCTACCTTTGTGCATAAAATACAGTGCTTCAAATGAAAATTGATAGGCTAAGAGAGGATTTTAGAGAATTCAGGTTGAATTAATTAAGCAGCTTTCTGTGGATAAGACACCAAATCCTATGGACTCTGTCAACCAACTGCCATCTGTTGAAGTCTCCCCACATAAGAGCTCTACTTATGGTAAAAATCCTAAAAAATTAGTAAACTTTAGCAAATAGTTTTACACTGATAAACCAATTGAATTTTCAAAGATCCTCGAGGAGGATAGTTCCCAAAAAATTCTTAATATTACGCAACAAAATAAACCTACAAAATCGGATCTACCCGCCAAGGAAGGAAATGCATTAAAAACTCTTGTCTTGGATGTCAGGATGCATTTAGAGCATGATCTAAATATTAGTAAAGGATATAGATCAAAAAGGAAGTTCTCAAGAAGTTGAGCATATTAAGACGGTTATGGTGGAAACACTAGTTGCAATAGCCGCAACATCTACAAATCAGAAGGCTAAGGAGCAGGTACAAAAATTTAAAAAAGAACGAAGACTATTGGGAGTAAGACCACGATCATTTCGAAACTCTTCTTGAAACTTATCTCAATAGGCTCAGAATTAATGAATAGTGACTAAATATTTTTATTAAAATATTCAGACTTATATTTTTTATATCTTATTTGTATGGCATGTGTACAGGCAGTATTGGAAACATTTTTATCTGTATATTTTTATAAGTTGATGTACAATTAGTATTTGCACCATTTACGTAATATGTACAGTTAGTATTTGCAATGGTTAGAAACGTTTCTTTTCTTTATAAAAAAAATATACGTTTGCTAATATAGATTGTATTATATCTGTTTTATATATGATTTGTACAAATAATATTTGAAATATTATTGCTAGTATAAACTGTTTTGTTTCTTAGTTTCATCAACTTTGTAATTTCTGATAAATGAATTATTTTATTATGTTTAGTTTTCCAGAAGAAACTTAGCACAGTTTTGTTAAAAATATCTATATTTAAACTACTTTGAAAGAATTCTGACAAAATTTATGTGCATGTTTTATAAATTTTATGAAAATATTCATTGGAATTCTGATTATAATGTTATTTTTTCTATATTTGATGCATGCATAGGACTTCTTATTTCCATTTCATTTGATTTTTCTGTATGCATGAGGACATGCATGAAATTCAGTTTGGGGGAATGATGAGTGACTATTTACCACATATTTTTGTACCAAAATTATTTCATTTATATGATTAATTGATATATTTTATATAAATTATTATTAATAAAATGTGATTTATTAGTAAATATGATTAATTATAGTAATCTAACAAAAGTGTTTGATTTATATAAAATTTATCCAAGTTCTAAGAAAGATGCAGAAAAAGTATGGATGATTGATAAAGAGATTTTAGAGCTTTTGGAATGCACCTCGAACGAGAAGAAGAACCAACAGAAGTTCTATGAACAAGTAATTGATCTTGCTACAGATGCATATTACTGAAGTATATTTCTGAAGGTAGTTACTGAAGGTAACTACTGAAGGTAATTACTGAAGGTAATTACTAAAGAATGTTACCGATAGTTACTGTTGATCGTGGACGACACAATCAAGTGGACGACACATCAAATGGACGACGATAGATATTTTTACTTTTCAAAACATTTTGTTTCTCACATACTATCTATGGGAATATCTCAAGTTGAAAAAGTTATTATTTGTTCCATAAATATTGTAATCAGTTTATTTTGAGAAGTTTGAGACATAAACATAAAATATTGGTAGACTTTCCTGGAATAAAGGACATAAAAGTCCTAATGTATATCTTGCAAGTCAGTTAAATAAGTATTGTCTTAGGATTACGTGTAGGATGCCACTTGGACCAGTCAAAATAGTTTTAAGTCCAAGAAGAATTACGTATTATGTTAGGTTTTAGATTATTTTGATTAATGTACAGTCATCAGTCCATAAAATATGCATGACAAATACGTGGAGAATATTGTTTAGAATTATATTAGTTACAATATAAATTACATAGAAGACCTGAAAAGAGATCTAGATGTTGGACTCTACACTCTAATGATATTTTCTTGCTACCAGTTTTTTCTAAGTTACAATTCTGAGGAAGCATGTACAGTTGAAGCTCTAGTAATAAAATAGCACTTTTTTCTTCAAATATGGTAATCTATATCAATTCTATGGATTATTTGAATTCTATTTTGTAAGTTGTGTATTTATTACCTGCATTCACATAATATGTATAAATATTAGTAAGAGATTTAAAATCTAGTTACTGAGATAAGGTAAACTAGGGGAGAAAGACTTACACTACCCTCTAGGAGGCAGGGCCCACTCCTATAGACAGTCCCTAAGCTCTTGCCCCCACATTATGTTAGGATTAGTTAGTCTTAAGTTAAAATGCATTTCAAATTATATAAAATAAGATAAATTGCATGAGGATCCTCACAAATAAATTAGAATATATCATAAATAAATTAGCTTCCAAATAATTAGTGCATCAGTAAATCAATTCATCAGTAATTAAGTACATTAGTAAATCAATCCATCAGTAAAAGTAAAACATAATTGCATTCATTCATTATATCCTGCATCGTTCATTTTTGCACAAATTTAATTTTGTTCATTTACTTTTCTATACACGTGAAGCCTGAAAAAAAAACTTAAGCTAAGATTAGTATTAACTCCTACAATATAATCTATATTGGATTGTTACTCTTTAAATCTGACCTTGATTTCCCTCGGATTGATAAAATTAAATGTAATATCTACAACTGATCATCCTTACAGACTCCTAGGGTGCGAGGATCCCCTAGAACCTTTTGGCCAATGTCAAGAGGGTTACCCAGAGTTCCACCCATCAGCCACTACTCTTAGCCTGGGGGAGCACTCTACTATGCCAGTTATACCAGGAGTTCTACCAGATCACTAGTCGAAGCTGGGTTGGGATCAGTTGTAGTCTACTTCTCCAGATCTAGGGCTAGAAGCACATCAAGATCAAGCATCCTATGGAGCTTCCCCTTCCTATTACTTCTATTCGTACTGCACGCCAGTGTTATGAGACATGCTGTCCTCACGAGGAGGAGGGGTTCCAAATTAGGTCCCATGTTGAGGATGTGGATCATTATATTGGGTGATTTGCAACACTCGAGCTAGATGACATTGAGTGGTGCTCATACATGGACTGCCCTACATGGGGGGAGGTTGGTGAGAGGTTGCACTAGGCTCATCGAGATAGGTGGATACTTGGATACAACGATGAGATTAGAAAGTATCAATTTTATTCTCATGTCTTGCGGTAGTTTGGCCTGGTTTAGGACATCCCAAAGCTACCTCTTATCTATAGGCATCTAGTATTGGAGACGCATTTACTTTAGGTATAGCCGACACTACTTGGGGATGTGGCTGATGAATTTTATGAGACAGGTGTTGCTAGGGCTGGGACCACTCCTACCTATGAAAATTGGTGGTCCCTCCTATAGTGGTAGGGATTATGGCCCCTCGATAGGATAGATGATGGGGTAGAGGTTGATCCATAGGGACACAATGTGCACCAACAGATAGAGGGCATATGGGGCACAAAGGCCACCATAGAGAAGCCCCACATGTAGAGGCAGAGGAGGAGGGATCAAAGGAGGGTTAGGTGCCTCTTGACAGTGAGGTGGGGCATCTACTAGCTTAAATTGCTGATCTACAGAGTCAAGCTGGTAGGATGTATACCTAGCAGTTGCAACGGGATACTTCTATCACCACTTTGGAGGTAAATCTGGCTAACAAGAAGAGGTAGCTACAGGAGGTCCAGGAGCATATCATAGTTGTGATAGCACATTCTATAATGGAGGAGGAGTAGGTCTAGGATCTCACTAGTGCACGTGATTTGGTAGAGGCATGACTAGGTACAACTATAATAGATATGAACTTAGCCTAGGATCAGAGGGGATATCCTTCATCTTCTCATGTTGCCATGGTACCACTTGCAACACCATTATCATTACTACCAAGCGATCATGATCCCATGTCAGAGATCCGATGCTTATAGGTCCTCATGAAGGAGGGTAATTCTAGACATACAGGTAGGGTAGCCCGCATACACTAGCTAGAGGGATACATCAGGTTTATAGGTGGGTAGGTCCCAGAGGATTCTCATGTTGTAGGGAGTTAGCAGACTAGATCCAAGACTACAGGGCAATCCTCTGCAAGCTCAAGCCATAGGAATCATAGGACTAAGAGGACATAGAGGTCCTCTAGCACACATGGAGCCAACTCTCATAGGAACCACAAGGATGGCGGGGGTGATGGCGGTGACTCTTAGGCTAGGGGTGTAGACCCTCCATAGTACGTATCTGTTGAGATATTTATTATACCAATTTTGAGTGTAAGGTTGAGGACCTGCATAGTTATAGCCTACAAGCATTTTTGATGCACCCCATGTACTATTTTTACACACACACACACACACATATATATATATATATATATGAGATTTTGATCATTTTGTCTCACTATGTATCTATGTCTTTTTAATTTTTATGTTTATGTTATGCACATGGATGCAAATGTTCTCATTGATGCTATACTTATGTAATGTGACGTATGGATGACATGCACTAGATAGCTATTTACTTTTATGATGATGATGGTATGCAGTGATCTAGATGCTTAGATATACTTTTTATGATGGACGCATATGGATGTGATGGTTTACTTTTAAATACATATTTAATTTTGCTTTATTGTATGCATTTAATTTATGATGATATCGTGATATGCTGATGCAATGTATGTAATGCATTATTTACATGATGGTAATATTATGTAAATGAACTTGTATGCTTTAATCACTTAAAACATAAGGAATGAGTGTGATATATAAGTTTAACAATATAATGGACAACACCACAGAATGTGTAAAAATCAAGAATGGATTTGAAAATCCTCATTACAAGAATTTAATCAATTAATCACCCATATATGAAATGCAATGGTATGAAGCGGTATGATACAAATGATATAATGTGTCATTCTATTTCTTTTGTAAGTTTGAAAAATGTGCACAATATAGTCAGTGGTCATCTAGATATAGTTTCTAATATCCATCCGGTATCTATCATATATCTTGATTGTGCTTTATGTAATGATGTATAATGGATTCAATACTTTATAGTTTGATGATTTGTATGACTTTATTCTATATGGTTTGTGGTATTTGGTATTTTATTGCTATTAGAGAAACTTTTGAGGTTTTCCATGAGACTCAAACACCTTAGTAAAATTCTTAAACATCACATACTAACTGTACAATGATTATGTTGGACAAGGCTTTTGTCACGAATGACCCAACTGTTCATTACCCCTGTGTGTACATGTGAGTATTTTTAGATAAATCATAGGCATACCCCAGATGTCAGTCGAAACTCTTTCAACCCATATGTGAGATCAGGTTCCTCCTATGTTCGTATCATCCTTTTTTAGACTTGATTGGACTATACTACTAGACAACCCCAGGCACCTAGAGCTAGCTCATATCGTAAATTGATCAGGACTACCCCTCCAAAAATAGTCACGACTCTTTCAACCCATTGATGTGTTTGGGGATCACCCAATAAAACTACTACTCTAAAAGTAAGTGGGACTCTTTTAATCCATTGCTGTACTTGGGGTTCATTCTATGGCTTTGAATGGTGAACAATCCAGGGATTCAAGTTCTCACCCCATTTTAATTTTTGCTCATATGTAGTGATAAAAATCATTGTTTTTCATGTTTTACTCTTAGTGATAAAAATCATTGTTTATTCTCATTTTTATTGAGCAAGGGATTTGTATAGTATTTTTGATTCACTATATCATTTTAGATTTGAACTTTGAACTTTGGGTTTGAAATTTAAAATGTGTATCAATATACAAGTAGGGGAAATTCTTGTTCTTTTGCCAAGGTTCATCACTCTAGGCTGAACTATATACAAGATAAGTAGGTAATAAAACCCATCTCTCTAAATACCTAGGACCACTTTCGCAGCTTTCATCCTCCCTCATCTTAGCAGGATTTTAAATGTGTTAATTAGTGATAGGATCCTGATATGCCAAGCACTATCACAACTAGTGACCTCATCTACAAAAGAAAAAGCATCTTTCTATGACGTCTAAGAAACCCACTAGGTATGGCTGAGTGACTAGAAAAATTTAGTATACACACATATCTCATAACAACATGTGTTGTGTATGAATGCAACAAGATTATGATAAATGCAAAGGTGCATGATTAAAACACAAACATTGTGTCATTTGTAAGACTGACAAACACAATCCCTCCTACTATAGCATGCAATGGATGAAGAATGCCTATTTACAATGCAATGAAATTAATGCATGTGTAAAATAAAAATTCATAATGTAAATGCAAATGTTTTTGTATTATATGCTTTACCAATTTTTTTATTTTTTGGATTTTATTGATTTTGAGCCTTTATATTTGACTAAACAGTGAGTACATGCCTTTGGAGGCTTTTTATTGACCAAACTACTCACAAGAGAGCTTGGAGCATTTGAGGATGACCGGGCAGTTTTGAGCAAATCCTTGGAGCCTTTGGGTTGACCAAGCAGTTTCTTAGAAACCCTTGGTGCCTTTTTGGGATGACCAAGTGGTTATAAGCAAACCCTCAAGACCTTTGGGTTGACCAGGTGGTTTATTAGTAACCCTTGGTGCCTTTTTGGGATGATTGAGTGGTTATAAGCAAAACCTCAAGGCCTTTGGGTTGACCAAACAGTTTCTCAGAAACCCTTGTGTCTTTTTGGGATGATCAAGCGGTTATAAGCAAACCCTCGAGGCATTTATTGACATGACCAAGTGATTTTAGGAACCCTTGGAGCCTTTGGCTAACATGACCAAGCAATTTTTGGAACCCTTGGAGCCTTTTTGGGAGGGCATGTTGCCATATTTACCCCTAGTGTGTGTGACATTCTATGACGATGAGGGAGGTGCAATACCTCTAGACCCCTCACTTTACCTTATCAAATTTGGAATGGTTGGTGGGGAAGGTATGATACCTTGAAGACCCCTAGTGTGCATGCATTTCACTAAAATGTAATCAGCTTGTTTAGGAAGAGTGACAAAAATTAACTCTCCCAAATGAAGAACGTACCTCACCAAAGTGCCTATGTTTTGGTAGGGTTGAACGAGCGAACCATCCTCACGGATCATGTATCATTCCACTAGGTCTTGAATGACCCTCTTAAATGATTGACAACCTTGAATATCATGTCAATGCACTCGTTGATACACACAAAAGGGACTTTCATTAGGTGACCTAGTATTGGATGCCCTATGCTTGACTTCAGGTAATATGAATGCCTTTGCCTCATATAACTTTTGGAACAAAGTTAGAGTAGTTATCTGAAATGAAACTACTCGCTGCACTGGCTTATCAAGACCATGAGGCGATTGATGACTTTAGGGTCTCTCCTGAGGAGGTGTGACCTCCACTTCAGTACATTGGGGCATTATAAGAGAACCATACTCATGATAAACCCCCTTATATATAAGGTTTTGCACCACATTCTTGAATTCACAATAATATTGAATGCCATGACCTTCTATTCAATGATAGAGATAATAGTGATGCTCCCTGTAACCCATAGGATTAGCTCTATTCGGGTCTACAGAGATGATACTAGGTAATGCGATGACCTTAGCCTCTTGCAACTTCTAAAAGATGTCAGACATAGACTCTTTTAAAGGAGTCCAAATGCACTGCCACTATTTTGGGTGCTCGATCTGCATTGGCTTTCTTAGAGGACCCATTGGTTGGGTTGGCTGCATGGGCTCTTTCTTTTGCTGAGGTTTTTTTATACTTGCATAGGAAGTGATTCGACCTCAAACAAGGTTGCTTTCATGATCCTAAATTTTCAAACTGGTTCATGATAAAATGCAATGCCTTATCTTGCTCATCCATTCGATGTTCCATCTATTCTAGGTGACCTAGAATGGATCGCAAGACTGATAAATAATTCATGTGTATTTCCAATGAGTGACTCAAAATACCTTTGTCTATTGAAGGAAATAGAAAATTGGATGCTAAAGATCCATTAAGTAATTGCAAATCACCTATTTCCTTAGTTTGGGTTGATGTGGATGCTTATTGATGATATACTTCGTCAGTGCTATCTACTTGCTCATGTGCATGACTCAGCTCATGTTGATGTTCACTCAAAATAATTAAACCATGTTAGCTTTAGTACCTCCAGCTTGACATGGGGTACACACCTGCTCTTTTCCTTTAGAATGTGACACCAAAAATGAATCATGAGTAACTAAAATTAAATATTTGGACCCCTTCAATGTGGAAGCAATGTCTGATTTCCCCATATCTTGCTTTATTTTCTCTAGAGTCACCCGATACTCTAACCTAATGTCAACCATTCCCACAAAATTGTGAGCATATGACTCCATAATTGCATGAATTGTAAGCGACTCATCAACCTTTTGGGGTTACAATATTTCAATTACAGCCTCTGACTCTTCCTCATGCTCAAACGATGCATCAAGGATAAGATCAACATGTAGAGACTCGACAAGAAGCTGACCTAAATCCTCAATAATCTCCATGATGGGTGGCACCATGGTCTTTGCCTCTATATGCTCTGTATATCCACCACCATCCTCATGAGGACTATCTGGTGACATGATGGATGATGAGGGTATGATACCCTCAGGTGCATCCATGACCATGCTAGGTACTTCCTTCTTGATATGAGTATGAGGATCCTCTAAGGTAGATGTGAGCATATCTATGAGGGCATTCATAAATCCTTCCATGCTAGGAAAGGCTAAATATGTAGGAGTCAAGTGATAGCAATGGTGACTATAACTCCACCACAGTTTGTAAGACTTCATTCGAGCTTCGAATAGACTCACCATGTTTTATTGCAGATGTATGAGTGCCCCACTAGGTTCCTGAGGGTGATCCTCAGGTTTATAATAATTGAAAGGATATAGGTCCGCCTCTACTATATGGACTTCATTTCCATGGGTGTACTTAATGCACTGATGCACTATGGATGACATCCATTCCATGGCTCTTATCCATGGTCTTCCAAGCAACATATTATACTATCTTGATCTCTCTAAAATGTAGCACAATGTAGGAATAATATTTTGTCCCACCTCGATGGGGAGGACTATTATGCCTACTGTAGGGGATTCCACATCATTAAAATATTGTAGCATTAATGTTGTTTCCTTGATGTGGGATGGACAAATTTTGAGATGTTTGAATGCTGAGGTGGTGATGATATTAATCGATGATCTTGTATCCACCAACACTCACTTATATGCAATATGATTTATCCTCTCTATGATATGCAATGGAGGATCATATTCCTTGATAGTGATAGGTTTAACTTCTTATTTATGAAAAGTAATCACAGGTTCCTTATATGTCGAAATAGACGGTATATGCCCCAAGGATTGTGATGACTTTCGAGCACCAACATTGCTCACCTATTGGGCTTGACTACTCTCAACCTCATGCTTACATATGGGGTCTTTGGGCATGTCTTTTTGTTGTTCTTTGATAACCCTAGGTATGCCTATTTTCCTAGAAGAATGGCTATCTACTTGCTTAAGAGGTAACTCTTGATGATGCATAGTGTGCATCGCGTTGACTTGTTGCCTAAGCATTCTAGGTATGAGCTCCTTTTCAGGAGTTACATCACATGATCATTCTTCACGTAACTTCTATTGGTAAATCCTCTCTTCTCATTTTTGGAGCTCATCCATACTTTGTTGATGTGATCTCTTCTTCTTTGAGTACTCACACTCTAGGTGCTTCTGCTCAATGTGTGCTTCGTCCAATTGATTTTGGAGTATTCATCGGCTATGGACTGTATGAGACTCAAGTTTTTGGTATGACTGACTCATAGAGTAGGATCCACAACTCTCTATATCGCTAGGAGGAGACCTAACAACATTGGTTCTCTCCATGTATGGAGAAAACTCATGGCCTATATGGGTGAACCTCTTGTGTGATGAATGGAGCTTACAACAACTATTAGAGTGTCATGTTGGGAGGATTAGATCCTCAAGTGAATGATGTGTGTGATGCCTATCCAAGAGGTATGCGAGATCTAAAATATCCTCATGGGAGTACCAAAGGTATTGAGAGCCTCTCCCTACATAAACTGAGTCATTAGCTCATGAGTGAGCTAGTTGTCATGACTTGCCAACTACACAAGTCTTGAGAGGAAACCTCTACTAAAACTTTTGGCCTCAAGGAAGGCCTTATCTTGATGATTTAAGCAATAAATAAGCATACAAATTAAACAATGTGTTTATCTCATTTACATTTTAAAAGTGAGTCCTAAACTATTTTATGTTGTTTAAAATTTGTTGTATCATTAAATAACTCCTTATCGTGATTTGAAAGCTTGTTGGATGATATTCTCAGTTTAATTGGCTTTCACCTATATGTTTGTAGCTCAACAACTTGGATATGAACTCCAAGTTGCATAATCCAACCTATAATGTGTGGTAATGAAGCCCACACATGGTAAAGGAGCACAAGTACTTCTAGATCCTCGCTCATTTTCCCCCAATTAGCATTATACCCTCCAAAGAGAATAAATGTAAATTTTCCAAGGTACGAAAGGTTCTTGGATCTGGTATTGGTCTAGTATCCAAGGGTATGTAGGATTTGGGCCAATGGATGGAAATTATGCCCACTGGCATTGAAACCTACTAGTGGTTGGATGTGACTCCTAACTCACTAGCATTTAATTGAAACATGGTGTGTGTGGTTCATTTTATTATTTTGCATAAAATGAAAATGCATAATATAGCATAAATGATTGTTTCCTACATGATATGCAAAAATAAACATTTCATTTCAGAAAAGATGCATGTTATATCCTAAATTATTTTTGACAATGCAATTACGATGATATAGCCTCTGATTGGGCTTCAAGCATGCAAACCAACACACAATTTGATCAAGCATGTTGTATTCTAGTGCAGACTACACTCAGAGGTCCGTTGTTCCTAGTAGCACCTTTCTAATAATGTAAACACGAATACAAATCTAGGACCTACGTTCATTTCTTTTTTTTTAGTTTTTCTAGTTGTATTGCAAATTTGGTATTCTGGAAAAACATAGAGATAGAAAAAGTTATAGAGGGTGAAAAGTGTAACCTACCTCATATCCACATTTAGTCTATGTTTTTTCCTCTGCTTTTTGATCTATCTACTGTAAACCACAGGGCTGGTGCATTATCTGCAATGTAAACCACATTTTGTAGCCGTGGGCAAATAATTGAACCATAGCTGTCAGCTGTAGTCTACACCTATAATTTCCAAAATACAAGCAATGAAATTTAGATAGCTTGAATTATGGAGTTCCACCATGATCACCTTTTGACCTATCCAAAAAGCATGCACCTATTTGATATATCAATTGGAACCAACACGAAAGCATGAAATAAAGAACAAGATTGCATATGACAATAAAATGGATGTTTCTTTTATTAATATTGAAAGCGAATATTAATTACAATAATGTCCCTCTTAGGGTCACCCAAATATTGATACAATTGATACAATTCCAAATCCCCCAATGGGGTAGCCACAATACTTATTCTTTTTAGATGGTCACAAATTTCTCTAGGGTGGAGTTGACCCTCTTCTTCATGTTGAGGAAGGAATTATATGATTGAAGCTCCTTTGAATCTATTTCCTACAATTAAGAAACAACACAAGAACATTAAAAAAATAGTTATCCTCTTGTGATTAGGCCTTTTAAAGGATTTATACATGCAAATACCATAATACTAATAAAATAAAGAAAGTAGATAAACTATTCTAAACATATGCAATTCTCATAAATATTGATTGAAACATGTAAAAAATAAGTACATCTATCAATATGAAATATCAGTTGCATGAAATAAAGCATTAGAACATGAAAATAAACTAATTATGTCCTACTTGTTAAGATGAAATAAATATAATGAAATCTTTAATATGGTCAGTTAGAGTCTCTAAAATACCAAATAAACCATTAAAATTATTAATCTAAACTAGCTAAGCACACTACAAAAAGAACAGTAAGGGGGTCTTATACCTATTGCAAATCGTAGCTCAGATAAGCAATCTGCACTGTAAACCATGGTTGAAAGCCACGACGAGCAACCAAATGGTTTTACCCTCCAATTCTAGGGCTATGGACTTGATCCTCATAAAATTGATGATCAAGGGTCACCTTAGTGTCCTCTGATAGGTTTGGAAGTTGAATTGCTCGATAGGGCTTTTGTTTGCCCGAATTGGCATTTCTTGGTGTTCTAGCTCCTTAGGGCATCCATGGCATGAATTGACATGATGCTTGACTAGTTAACAATTATTTAACAACACTCTCTCTCCATGCACTCAAGTGAGTCCATAATTCAACAGGGCTTCGCTACTTCAATCCCCAATGCTTGCTCTCCTAGTTTACCCTAATTCTAAGGAGTACTTATAGGATTACCCAAGGGCTAGAGGTGGATTCATGGAGAATCCAATATCAAGAAGGGGTGGTTAGGACATTTGGATTAGAAGATTTTGTCCTTTAACCACCTTCTTATAGAAAAAATGGTCATTCAAATCGATTTGGCTAGGATGAAAGCCAATTGAACTTTAGTTAAGACCACAGATGATAGCTATAGTTTATACTATAGACCATAGGTCTCATCCATGGTTTAGACTATAGACTATAGTTCTCAGCTGCATAGTTCATACTGATTAGGCCAAGGAAACCAAATTGAGTGGTTAGAACCACTACTCTATCTTGGAGTTTGTCCAAGATCTTCCATATGGTCTTGTAGCATGTCCATATGAGTAGTTGCCATTGACATGATGCATTTTAGGTGTCTACACTTTGAATGCATTCATGATGTTCAAATTGGTAGCAAATTAGCTCTTCTAAAGGTCGCAATTGGGTCAACAATTTGATAGATCTTTGCTATGATCATTTTAAAACTCTTCCAAACTTCTTCAAAATTTGGAGGGGGGTCTTATAAGACTCCTAATATCCAATATTACCTTGCTTTGGAATCCAATATAAATATACAGGAGGTTGGATCTATTGGGAGGAAAAATCTCAGAGCTTCCCCGCCCAAAACTATTTGAATTCTCATTGCCCAGACCATTGTAACCAAATTTGTCTCAACCTAGGATTCAAAATAGTTTTGATGCTAGCCACATCTCTAAGGCATGACCAACTCTATTAGCTATGGGTATCAGCCGTGGCTAATGTTGAGTTAGCCAAATCTGCCCAAATTGAGTGGTTAAAATCACTGCTTCACCTTGGAGTTGTCCAAGATCATTCATATAGTTTGTTAATATGTCCCATATGAGTAGTCACCTCGACATGACATGTTTTAGGTGTCTACACTTTATACATCCATATCCAAGGCAAGGTCACCTTGATTTTTATATAACAAAGGGTATGACTATGCAAACCAAGAAGTTATAATCTTTTGGTTGTTTGGTAGGCCCCTAAATCATAATCTTCATTTTTTATATAGGTTTTAGAAAATTCACCAGCTAAGGGAATTCCTATGGCGTATTCACATAGGTAGCATATATGGTTCTAGATGGTGTATTTTTTCCAACCACCAAAATAGGTAAGCATCCTTGATCCTCTAGTTTTCTAGTTCATATCATAGACCTATGTGTTTATTTATTGTCTTATTCTTTTATTTTAGCACATATAAAAGAGAAAAATCAAAAGAATCATTAGCCTAGTTAGCATTTCATTTTTCTTTCATAGGCATTCAAAAATGATATCACACATAGCCTTACATTAGGTTAATTTGTGTGGATTTACCCTTATATCATCCTTGTATTCATAAGAAAAGAAAAAAGAAAATTTCCTTTTCATAGCATAGATAGCAAAATCATCAAAATTCAAATTGCATGTAGGATAGAATTGTATTCTTGCATCATTGTTTTCATATTGTAGTGCATTGCACTCTTATCTTACAAATTAGATCTTAAAATAGATAGCCAAAACTTAGGTGCCTATGAAATTGAACACATCAAATAGATTAGGGAATATATAAATCCCTTGGTGAACCCAAAACTCTCCCACCAAATATAGTACTCATGCAAAACATAGCCATATCCAAAATGACGGGTTATCAATAATGCTCTCTTGCTTGAGTGTGGACCAAATGCACCCCTAAGGACAGTGCCCCAAAGTAGGGTGTGTAACATTTTTGGCATCCCACATCTTTGGTGAACCTGACATGAAGAATATAACTTGGGTCTTTTATTGAAGAAAACTTTGTTGTTTAACATCTTAGCCTTAATCAAGATAAAATTTATTAGACTTTAAATCAAGATCATTTAATATTATTTTATTAGATAAATTAGGTTAAATCAAGTTAATATGAACATAACTAATTTTTAGTCCTACTAGGGGAATTTTAACGCTTGATCAAACCAATGCACAAACCTTGGGAAGATATCCTTTTTGACTAGTATATTGCAGTGGACTTGTGGGAGTCACAAGGAGGGTTGTTTTTCAAGGTGACAAGGATATCAAGCATCTTATTATTTTTTTATAAGTACTCTCAAAATACAACTTAACAAATTAAAATCCTTTCTTTGTCCTGGCTAAACCTCCCTATATTACTTGAAACATTGCATGCAAATGACAAAAAATCTAAGCACTTCATCTAAACTTCCTAGAAAGTAACCTTTGATAAAAAAATCCTACCTTTGAGGAAGAAGCTCCTCTTTCTAGTACTTTTTCTCTTGTTCATAATGAACAAGAAGAGGTAGTCTTCAAAATCATGGATTATCTTACTAATTTCCTATGATGAAACAAAGAAACCATGGAAGCCACCTTTAAAGCAGAAGAAATGATTCATTCTCCCACAAAAGAACCTTTCCTAGAATTTTTGCATCAACCTAGATCAAACCTCATGAGTGCTCAAAATTACAACTTGATTGTTACCACAACCTTAGGAAGGAGATCACCAAGTATCCCATCCTCCTTAGGGAATTTGGGATCTATACCTCCCAACATAGAGCCACTCAAGTTAAACCCTCCAATTTCTCCACACCTAAGCTATCCATAAGTCCAACATGTAGATGTTCTACCTAGCATACCTTATGCTTCAAATGTTGTTGCTTCTAACCCATTCTATAGCATACCTAAACCAACTAACCCATATTTTACTAATATTTCTCCTACTAACATCCCTTTTCAAGGTAATCCTAGAATTAGTAACCCAATGATCCCTTATGGATCATCTCATCCAAACACTCAGTATTACCCTCTTGTTAACCCTCAATCTTAGTATATAGTACCTTCAATACATTATCCTATATTTTAGGATGTCAATGCTAGGTTAGAACAATTAGCAAGAGAAAAATTAGAATTCAAACAATAGTTAGCCTCTATTCAAGGAGGTATGCCTAAGAAATATTCTTACAAGGATTATTGTAATGAACTAGTAGATCCTAGCCTAATGAATAGGCCTTATCCAAAAACCTTTGTGTTACCATAGTTTTGGTTATATAAAGGATATGGTGATCCTATAGAATACCTTTAAATTTTTAGGGTAGCAAGCCATGACATCAAGTATGAAGAAATGTTATTGTTAAAGCTTTTCCCCATGAGTCTTGGTGGTGAGGCCCTAGAATGGTTCTATCAACTACCCCATCACTCGATTAAGAATTTTCTAAATTAGTAAAATCTTCTATCCAACATTTCATCATCTACATTGCAAAAAAGTATATGGTTTATGATTTGTATTAGCTTAAGCAAGGGAATAATGAATTTGTTAGTGAGTTCTTGCCTTGATAGAGAAATCTAGTCATAAAACTACCTTTTGCTTTACCACCTAAGGAATTATTACATATCTTTATACATAATTTACAAGAAAATTTATCATATCCTCTAGAGATGACTCATGTTGTGTCCTTCGATGATGCAATTGATCTCACAAAATAAATGGAAGTTGTCCTTCAATGAAGAGGGCAACTAAAAATCAATAAAGAAGAAGAGAAACCACCTTCTCCCAACACCAAAGGATAGTATAAGAATAAACATGCTATGGGTGATGGTGTAACTGATTCTTGACCTAACACCAACCCTAAAATAGGTAATGTTAGTACCACTATAGCACTAAGCAAGTTAATCTTAGCTAAATATTAGAAAATCCTCCTAGGAATTTTACTAAATTAGATGAAACTCTATCATCTATATTGACATAATTATTAGATGCAAATATGATAGATTTACCCTCTCTAAGATAGTATGAAACTCAAAGGGAGAAGCTCCCTTGGTTCAAAATTGACTAGCAATACGTTTTTCATCACACTAATGGCCACAACACGAATAAGTGTATTACTCTCAAGAATGTAGTACAAGACCTTGTTGACCAAGGTCATCTAGTGGTCGATGGTCCTAAAAAAGCAACATCCTCCAATAAATATTTAGGGATATTTTAGGACCCCTTGCTTAAACATGGATAAAACATTATCAATTAAGTGTAGTACCATAGTGTCCCTCAACCTTATTAGAATATGATAAGGATGATCCATATTTGCACTAAAACTAGGAAATAAGTGAGGGAGAAGGCTCAACCCTCTGAATCACCTCCTAAACCACCCTTAGTTTTGTCATCAAGGTGTGCAAAAACTCTTAAGGAACCACCTTTGATTCTAAAACCATAAGAAAAAACCCCTTTAACCTTCAATAATAATTAGAGGATACACCAGCTAATATATCCATACTTGAGCTATTGCAAACCTCACCAAGCCATAAAGAAAATATATTCAAGCTTTTATGCAATAGATATTGCCTAAAAATGTCACTCCTGGTGATTTGGCTAACATGGTGGTATCACTTAGTGTGAACTATGTGATTATATCCTTATTTAGGGATGACATTCCACTAGCCTCTACCTTTGTATATCACTTGCAATATTGGTGAGCAATCCATCAAAAGGGATCTCATTGATAATGAATCATCCATTAATGTGGTCTTATCTTTATTCATAAAAAAAAGGGCTCAATAAGCAAGATTTGAAAAAAATAGATATTGTCATAAAATATTATGATGAGGAAGAATGAGAAGTTGCAGGTACCATAGTATTATTGGTAAAAGTAGGGCCTCGTATTTTGAATACATTATTTTATGTGTTATCATGTGAGCTAAACTACAACCTCCTTTTAGGATGAGCTTGGATCCATGCAATGCAAGTTGTTCCCTCAACCTACCATTAGTGTGTCAAGTTTAAATATCAAGGGAAGCTATATAGCATAGTGGCTGACCATGATCTCTTTGCCTATTGTCGAAACATCCAATCAAAAAATATAAAAACCTAAATTTATCCTTCATTGAATGCTTCTCATCCTTTCATTTATGATACCTTAAGGTCTAACCTACCTAAGAAAAAAAGCATCCACAAAGAAGAAGAAATAAATCATCAGGTTATGGTAAAAGATAAATAAAAGATAGAATATATACATAGCATAAACCTTAATGATCAATGATATGAGTTATTAGCCTTAGAATTGGTTAGGCTACACTCATCACCACATATTTTTGGGTTGCCTTATAGGTGAGGAAAAATATTACAGATAGGAACTTGCACTTTCATATCTACATGAACAATGGACGAAGAAAGGATACATGGGACCAATCCTCACCCAATAGAGTGAAAGTATACCTCATGTTTTCTTTCCAATATTTACCCTATCCCCAAGCAAATCCTTTGTAACTTTGGCTACATAGGAAAATGTTTAGGACTTCAAGGACAAGGGATAAAAGATGATTTAGAAACTAAAACTTGGCTTGAGTGTTGTGGACTAGGGTATTTCCATGCCCACAATAAGATCATGTCTCCTCTTTCTTCTGAAAGTGATGATGATGATGCATGGTTGTCCTCATTTGAACCACCAATAGAAGATGCTTCAACAATAGGTCTAGATTGGGATGAAGAGGAAGAATTTGAACCTTTCCTTTTCACATATTTAGATCTATTTTTATAATATGAATGAATCCATACCATCAATATCAAACCTATTGAGGAGATTAGACAAGACCCCTATGATAGTTTAACTAATAAGCATAGACAATATTCAGTATATGAAGATGAAGATACCCAATCCCATTCGATAGTTAATCTTGTATAAAAATTGCACATAAATGTTTATGGGGTGAAAAGTTTACCTCACCCTCCTTATAGGGATAACAACAATGATATATCTCCTTCTAGTGAAATTTATATTGAAGGAATTATTCCTTTAGATCCACATCCCTCATAATAATTTATCATGGAATAATAAACTTTAGAGGTTGATGAGCTACAAATTATAGGGGTCATACCTACCCCTCCATATTATGAAGATGAATCCAATATCCTCATCGAAGAAACCATAGATATAAACATAGGATCAAGCAACAATCCACGAATGATAAATTTAGAAAAAAATCCTAACTTTAAAAGAGAGAGAGGAGTATACAAAACTTTTAACTAAGTATTGTGATATCTTTGCATGGTCCTATGTGGACATGCCTGGACTAGATCTATCTTTGGTAGTTCATCACTTAGTAGTCAAGCCTGATGCTAAATTGATGAAACAAATTTTCTCTAGATACACCCAAAAGTTTCTTTGCTAGTCAAAGAGGAACTCCAAAATATTTTAGAAGTCAAGTTCATCAAAGCTATAGATTATTCTAATTGGATCTTAAACAATATAGTACTAGTTTCCAAGAAATAAGGTACTATGTGAGTATGCACAAAGTTTTGTGACATTAACAAATTCTATCCTAAGGATGATTTTCCTTTTTCAAACAAAGAGATGATAGTATAATTCTCTATTGGATATGGAATTCTATCCTTAATGGATGGATTTTTTGGTTACAATCAGAGTCATATAGCACTAGAAGTCCAAGCTAAGAAGGTGTTTACTACTCCTTGGAGAACCTTCTACTACGAATTTATGTCCTTTGGATTCGAAATGTTGGTGCAACTTATCAACATTCTATGACATATATTGTTCATGATATGATGCATGACATCATTTAAGATTATGTCAATGATCTCCTTGGATGATCAATAAAAAAATAATATCATTTCAAGGACTTGAAACAAATATTTGAAAGACTACAAGAGTACAAAGTTTATTTAAAACCCTCCAAATATATATTTGGGGTGACATCTAGTAAGCTTTTAGGATTTATGGTGTCTAGGTGAGGTATCAAAGTAGATCCTAATAAAATATCAACCATAACCGACATGCCATCTCCCAAAAATCTAAAAGATCTTAGAAGCTTACAAGGAAAGCTCCAAGTGATAAGGATATTTATATCCCAATTGGCTGATAAATACCAACCCTTTTCATGACTATTGAAAAAAGGGATCGAGTTCAATTGGGATGAGGAATGTCAAAAATATTTCAATGCTTTGAAAATATACTTGTTGTCTCCCCCAATCCTTGTGCCACCTGATCCCCTTAAGCCACTATTATTGTATATCATGGCAATAGTCCATGCTTTAGGTGCCATGTTGGCACAATATGATGAGCAACATAGAGAACGAGTCATTTACTATATTAGTATAACCCTCATTAGTTATGAAACTAGATATACCCCTTTGGAAAATGTGTGCTTAGCCATGGTATTTTCTTTCCAAAAGCTAATACATTACATGTTGAGTCACTAGAACTACATTATAGATAAGTTAAATCTATTGTGATATCTTATGTAAAAACCTTACATATTAGGAAGGGTAGCAAAATAGGTAATGACACTTGATGAATTTGAAATTGAATTTTTTATTCAAACATTGGTTAAGGAACAATTGATAGTTGATCAAGTACTAGCATCCTCTTTACCAACCAATCATCCCTTAGAGATTGAATACCCCTATGAGATGGTGTGTACTCTTGACACATCACAACCATATTCTTGGACTCTTTTCTTTGATGGTGCAAGGTGCATTAAAGGAGTAGGAGTAGGAATCATCCTATTTTCACCTCAAAAAATATAATTCCATTATATTTTAAGCTTCAATTCTTGTGTACTAATAACACGATTGAATATGAAGCTCTTATCCTTGGGCTACAAGTAGCATTGGCCCTAAAAGTGACTAAACTCTCCATTTTTGGAGAATCCCAACTTATATTCAATCAAATAAATAATATTTATCAAACTAAATATGATAAAATAAAACCATATAAAGATATTATGGATACTTGATGGTTTATTTTAAAAATATAACCGTTGATACGGTTTCATGCTCTAGTAATTTCTAAGCATATGAAATGGTTACCACTACATCCCTAATGCCTTTAGAATTGGACGATGAACAAGAAATAACTATCATTCATAAAATTATACAACCAACAATGTTGAAATCCAATCAATATTGGTTGGCTATTTTTGCCATTGAAAAAACATTGATGCTCAACTCTTGGTATAAGGATTTATATGATTTTCTTAGGAGCATTATTTTTTCCAAAGGGCTAAACCACAATGAGAAAAAGAATATTAGGAAATATACCTATTGATTTGTCATAATTAGATACATCCTTTATCAAAGTACCTTTTATGGTATTCTTTTAAGATGCCTCAATATAGATGAAGCTAAAATAGTCATTCAAGATGTCCATGAGGGAGCATGTGGTGGGCACTTCAATGGGAGTGCCATCACTAAGAAGCTCATTTGTATGGGCTATTACTAGCTGACTATAGAATGGTATACTCATATCCATGTATGAAAATATGATAAATGTCAAAAGCATGATAACCTAATTCATGCACCATCTCAAGAACTTTAGTTGATCACATCACCTTAGCCCTTTTCTACTTGGGGGCTAGATATTATCAACAAAATAAACCAAATATCATCTAATGGATATATATTTATCATCATAGCAACTGAATACTTTATCAAGTGGATAGAAGCTATGACTCTAGCCTCTTGTACTAGTGTTCAAGTCCCCAAGTTTATACTGAATCAAATCTTATCATGTTATGGTATCCCTAACACACTTATATTTGATAATGAAACTCCTTTTAAAAATAAGGATGTGGTCAAACTTTGTGATAAATTTAAAATTCAGCATAAGTGGTCATCATCTTACCCACAAGTTAATAGCCAAGCCGAAGCTTCTAACAAAATACTAATCAAAATTCTAAAGAAACTAGTGAGCAAAACCGATAAGGATTAGCATTTGCAACTATATCCTATCTTATGGGCATTATCACACTAGTGTTTAGACTTTTATTGGTGTTATACCCTATGCCTTAGTTTATAAGACTAAAGCCATCTTATCCTTTGAATTAGAAGCCCCATATCCTCAGATCATTCTAAAATATGCAAGATTTGGTGACGAGTATCACGACACAAAACTTAGCCAACTTGAGTTGTTCGACAAAAGGAAAACTCATGCCTTAGAGAACTTATATGTGTATCATCAAAGACTCAAGAAAGCCTATGGAAAGTGAGTTAGACCTCATTCCTTTAAAGTAGGAGATCTTGTCCTCAAGGAAAACTAAAAAAATACTAATGCTAAAGAAGACCTTAAGGGTAAGTTTGAACCCAATTGGTTAGGTCCCTTCATCATAACAACCAAATATGGATTAGGTGCTTATCGTCTAGCTTCCATAGATGGTGATAAACATAAAGAACCTATCAATATTATGCATTTAAAAATATATTATGCTTGAATTTGCATGTTTGCCTGCTCATGTGTCTGATTGCATGGTTGATTGTATGCATGATTACTTTTAAAATAAAAAAATGAACATATTTTGCTTGCCTTCATATGCCTAAATTGCATGTTTGCTTGTGTCTACCTATTCATCCCATAAATTCATGAGAGGGCATCTTGCAATGAAGCAATGATGATCCTAGCTAGCAAATAATATCACTTGCATTGCACTTGCAGTAGGTCACTAAGCTAGTGGAGTCCCTCAATGACTTCCCTAAAATATTATCATTTCCTTTGGATATTTTAAACTCTAGAAAAAAACTAAGGTTGTGACAACAATAAGATGATTGTTCATTATGACTCGATCGTAGCTAGACACCCCAAATTCTTTTTCTAAGAATCCAAAATTTCTAAAAGAACATATGTGCATCATACTATTTTCTCATATATTTTTTTGTTGTATCGTTGGATGGCATGTTTAATCGTCTATATTTCTATGCCCTTGCTAGACATGTTAGCACTCTATGATGATGCTGATACTACAATGTCAACCTAAGAGTGGCACATAAAAGTACATGTCTAGGCTAAAAATTCATGAGCTAAGAAAAAAATATTCTCATATTTTCTTCATATTTTTATCATCACATATTTTCATTCATGTTTTCACCTCCAAAAAAATATATCATAGGTTTATTCAATGACTCGCAAGTACTTGAAAATATTAGAAAGCATCCAAAAACATGGGATAATTCTATGAAATATTTTTTCTCGATGAAAGGATTTATTAGAAATCTCAATCTCATCAAAATTATGTTCTCAAAACATCATTTTTGTTAAATCATGGTTCATCCTTATATCCAAATAGAAAGTTTGATAGAATCATTCTCCACTTGGTAAGCATTAGCAATTCCTATACGTCCAACAAGCGAGGAATGATTCTATCAAACCTTCTTCTTTGATATAAGGGTCTATCATATATCAAAATCGATAACACACATAGAAATTCTAACATATCAAAAAGTATGATCAAGTTATGATTTATCCTTATATCCAAATAGAAAGTTTAATAGAATCATTCACCACTTGGTAAGCGTTAGCAATTTCTATATGTCCAACAAGTGAGGAATGATTATGTCAAACATTCTTCTTTGATATAAGGGTCTATCATACATCATATATGGTAATAAACATAATCGTATCAACATCCTATCAATTTGTGATTCATTCTTATATCTAGCCAGAAGGTGGGATATAATTATTCCCTCCTTGACAAGCGTTAGAATTCCTATATGTCCAACAAGCAAAGAATAACTCTATCAAACCTTCTTTCTTGATATAGGGGTCAATCATAAACTCAATTTCATCAATTATCATATTTTTTTTGTTATACCTAACACATATGAATGACATTAAATTACTCAATATCAAACAAAATGTTTCAAAACATCAAATGATACTGGATAATTTAAATCAAAAATTCTATCCTAGTATAGGATTTTATAACAATTATCAAGTAACCACCTACTTCTATTCCAAGGCACTATGATGAAGTGTAATCATTGATAGCCCCATATCATCAATATTCTTGACATAAATCTAATAATTTTTGAAACTTTTAGATCATCAATTAATTTTGTACATATGATGCATGCTTGGTTTAAATTTGCTTAATTGTATGATTTTATGTGTGCATAAACTACATATCTTAATTCACCATTTGCTTTCACTTTATTGAGATGTAGTGATTACCCTCTTAATATTATATTGGGGATCGTGTGCTAGCAAGTTCCAATTATACTACATAGCATAGCCTTTTTATGGATGAAGTGGTAAAGATAATTTCATGATCAAGATATCTTCGGCATAGAGTTACCTTCTCATCATATTTATTTCAAAAAAAGCATAATCTCAAAGCTTTTGAGTGAGTGGAGAACATTATTTCCTGTTTAAATAATTTTTGTAACTTAAAAATATTTAATGGAAAATAATTTGTAATTTCTCCTCTTGCACTTAGAAGCATTGAAAAATTTCTCACATATCATCCATCAATACTATCATCACCATATACCTAAATTTTTGCATTTACTATATGCACATATAGAAAAATAAGGGTTTTACGATGAGGTAATGATGACCACTAGTCAGGATAGCATTTGCCTGCATTGCATTCACACTAGGTCTCTAATGGTAGAAAATCCCCATGCTTAGTATCACTTGCATGATATATGTTTCTTAATGCTAGAATACTCTTGCATAATTTATAAGTATACATGATACCTCCATATATGGTTTCCCCATGTAGTATTTGTTTATGAAGATAATGTGTTATTATTGAAATAACTATGATATCCTTTTAAACAAATACTACCATGGTAGGAAATAATAATCTTCATCTACATTTAGCTTGCATATAAATATGATTGAAAAATAACACACCGATTTACTTCATTGGATTTGTCCCTTATGATGGGCTGTCATTAAGCACACCATTAATTCTCAATGAATTTGTCAATCCAAGGCAGTGTACAAGGCTATCTACGAAAGAAGGGGTAAACAGTCTATAATTCAGGTCTATTTGGAGTAGCAGGTCTTATTGGTGGAACTGGTTGGTGGGGGGTTTTGTGTCACTTCTACCCCTAAGTTGCATAAAACAAACTTAAATCTAATTGCAGAAATGAAAACTAATGCTAAGTTGCAGAAATAAATCCTAATTACAGTTGTTGAATTGAAATCTGATTACAATTGCAGAAATTGAAAGCCTAATTACTTTTGCAATAAGGAAACCTAATTACTTTTGCAATAATGAAATATTGTACTGAAATAAAACTGATTTCCCTATCAAGGCTCTGTGATAGAAGGTCGTCAATCTTCTGTGCAGGGTTTGACAACAAAAATAGCAAAGCAGGAAATTGCAGAATTTAAAGTGTGCTGGAAATGAAATGACAGAAATTGAAAAGTTGTTGAGAATGGAATTGTAATTCAAGTCTAATGCTAAACATATAACAGAAATAACATGGACAAATATTAAACATGAAATGTTGTCAGTAAATGCAAGAAAGGAAAGTGGCAAGTTCACACTGTATTCTGCTGCAGCAAAAATGAACAGAGTAAAACCTGTCAGTTAGTTCCTCCTCCTAGGTCTGGAAGTGGCCAGCCTCCTTTGCTAGAAGAAGGGGTAAACTCTCTTCTCTCTTTAAACTTTAAACAAACTCAGACATGACAGAAATGATAGAAAAAGACTCTTTTTTATTGCTTCTAAAATTTCATTACAAAACTATTGTACATGGTTGTACAGGACAACATACTATATCTAGCACTAATCTATATTCTTTCTAATCTCTTTAATAGCTAATTTTCCTAATAGTCTAATCTCTAATTGCTCAACCAGAATGGGAGCCTCCTTTTATAGATGCAAAATATCCATTTACAACAATAAAAAGATACTATTCCTATTCTATAGGGGAACTCCTATAATGTTGCAGCAGATTTCTGGTTCTATCTTGAAAATGGTTCAGATAGATATTTCCTCATGCATGGTGACTCATGGTCGGCAAGGACGACAAAGAGCATCTGGAGATATTTCTCCTTAACTTTCTCAGCTTTTATTTCCCACTTTTCCTCGTCAAAAATAGTCAAAAAGGTGAAAATCGCTTTTCTGCCTCAATCCGTAGTTATTTTGCTCAATCCGAAGAGACTGTGTTCTGTGAACCCGAAAGCATTGATTCAATTGGAATTTCTTTGGATTGAGTTGTTGTGTGGTTTTCAAAGGATTGCAGCTATTCTTATCAGGTGAGTGATCTCTCAGGACTGAGTATGATGTCCTCCAACTATCTCCATGTGGAAATGTCATATGTGAATGCCATGCCTTGTTGAAGGCAAGGCATGAAATACTAAAACCAGTTTTTGTTGTGCAAAATAGTCTTCCTCCATTATTTGCACAAACAAAATATGTAAAACATCAAAGTAAAAACCATTAAAATATTACTATCAACCTAAGCATATTCCTCAATTCAACATGCCATGACAAGATGTCATAAAAACTACACAAAAACTATCAAAAATCAGAATATATCATCCTTAACACTTCAAACATGCAAACAGTTAATACATAGCATATTAAACCAACTTAATCAACATATAAGATAGTTCATAAGAGTTTTTGGGCAATCTAGATAGTTAAAACATGCTAAAAATGAGGCTTATTTTGGCCTCATCATTCCCCCCAACTTAAACTAATGCATGCCCTCATGCATTGCAGTGGGATATGGAATCACAGATGTCCATAGTCAGATTCTATGTCTCATAGAACAATTTGGTACCAGTGTAATAGCCTCTATCTTCTTGCACGTTTCTGAGCCATTGTTCAAACTATTCATCTGGCTGGGAGTCCTCTTCAGTATAGGTGGGAACAGGAGTAATGATGATTGGAGGTCTGAACCTGAGACCTATCCAATGATGTTGTAAGATCATGATAAGTTGTACCACTCCTTCTACCCTCCTTCTAGACCATTCTAGATTAATGGGAGAAATAGGCTCTCTCTTCTATAAAACTGTAGATAGTTCTGCCCACCTGTTCCTGCAAAATGTCAAAGCTGAAACAAAGTTGATAGCACAATATTCCTAAAATTTCATTATGCAGTCCCTTAGATTGTTCAAATACACCCTTTTGGTATCTTCCCTCTTCATAAAATCCATATGCTGATTAACAATGATAGGATGATTAGGTTGTACTGCTCTCACTAACAGTTCAGCTCTCAGTTCAATTTCCCTGTTGTGTGCCTTTTCTTTATTCCAATAAATCTGATTTTGCAAAGTAGACATGAAGGCTCTCAGCTGCACATCTCCTATGTAAATATGAGGAAGAAACTTGACTTCTTCTGGGATAAATAAACTATGTAAAAATAGCTCACACAATAGATTCTTCTGCTCTAAGGGACTGTTAAAATAGGCTTCTAGAAACTCTTCAGCATTTTCCAGCTTATATGGGAGGTTTGAACTGATTCTCATAACTTGCCACCTAAGGTATATTTCTTTCAAAATGAGGCTATAAAATCTAGCAGGTCACCTAAACTGGACTAAAAACTTAGCAATGCAACATAAATCAGATACCTGCTCTTTCAGTTTGTTGATCTCTTTATCCTTTTTCTCCATTTGTTTCTCTACCTGTTTCACTTCATCAAGCTGAGTGGCAAGTGTTTCACATTTCATCATCCAGTTGGCTATGTCTGTGTTATACTTCTCCAAGGACATAGTGTTAGAAGGTCTGAACATAGGCTGGACTCTTGGTAACAAGTTTACTTGCACCCCCTTATCTTCTACTTCAGCCTTGTCATCTTCTATTATTATTAAATCTGTTTGAACCTCTTTGTCCTCTACTTCTACTGTAACAGATGTAGGTACAAAAATGTCAACTGAATGAGAACTTACTTGTTCATTGATTGTTGGCTATTGTGCTGGAGTTTCTTGTGATAATGGTTGTGATTCTTCAACATTCTGTTCTGGGCTTTTAGGAATGTCCTGGGTTTCAGTAGGAAGTGGCATTGTTTCAGACTGGAGAGGTGCTGCTTCAGCATGAGCTCCTGTGGCTTCATCCTCCCTAGATAGTCCCATCAACAACTGAATCAGGTCATCTTCTGATGAGGTTGGCTATTTTTCAACCTGTGCTAACCTGATTTTCAATTCCTCCACTTCCTGTTGCAATTCCTTAATTTTCTTTTCCTATTTCTCAATGACATTCTCTCTTTGTTCAACCCATTTCATCTGAGTTCTGATGACACTCCTTGCTATTTTCAATTGTTCTGCAATGTCTATCTCTTCCTCTTCTACTGACTTAGAGTCAGTTTCAGCTGGTTGCTCAACAATCATTTCCTTTTCCATTTCAGATTCTGATGCAGGGAAGTCAGTTTCAATCTGCTGCTCAATGACTTCCTCTTCTACTTCAGTCCTCTGTTCTTGTTCAGAAGTATCCATGAGATCCTCTAAAATTTCATCTACACTATCAGTGGCTTGTTGTATTTCCACAACATCAGGGTTGTCCTGATCAATATCTTCCTCTACTACTTGTTCTTCCTTTTCTTTTTGTTGGAGTCTTGCAGACCTCCTAATCCCTGATGTATATCTCTTTTTCTTGCCCTATTTTCTAGTGGTAACAGGGGTTGTAGGGATGTTCTCATGTTCTGAGGAAGGTATTTCTGTTTCTTCCCTTATTTCTTGCCCTGCTTCACTGAGAGTGTCTTTCTCTTGTTCAGGAAAATAAACAACATTTTTAGAAAAATGTACTCTTTTTTGCTTCTTTTTCTTGCTACTAGGTCCAGTTCCTTTCTTTTTCTATTTCTTAGTTTGTGAGGTAGAGGGTTCTGTGGAAGAACTCTCTATTGTTTTGCCTTGGTGTTCTTCCTCTGCAGTAGCAGCATTATTTTTCTCAATATCATTCTGTTCTGCAGTAGAATTTACAATAACATTTTCAATAGGGGAACCTACAACAGTGTTTTCTACAGGTTCTTCTGTAACAATATTTTCTTCTATAACAACATTCTCCTCTCCTTCATCTTCTTCTTCATAAACAACATTAGTAATGGCAGAATAAAATCTATTGAAGCTCCTAGGGTTTCCCCTAAAATGGTGTTGGCAAATCAATTTGATGAGTCCATGATGACGAGGGCTTCCTTTTCCTTCCTGATACCTCTTTGCCATACTCTACAATTCTCTATGTAGGTATGCTGGAAGATTAACCCTGAATTCAGGTTGTTGCCTTCCATGTCTGAGATGGTTTAAAATTTTGAAATGATGCCCTGATAAAGTTACATACTGGCCTTCATAGGTTAAAAACCTAATAATCCAGGTAGCTACTTCATCCCAGGGTTCTTGTAAACTAGCCCTTTTGACTCCTTTACACATATTTTGACTCATTATATACTCAGGTCTCCTATCATCTTCTTCCAAAAACTGGTTAACTAAATTTGATAGTGTATTCTTGCCAACTTTAGAAACTAAGAGACCTTGCAATGGAAGCTTAGTAATTTGACTTAAAATCTTAGGGGTTACTGAAATTGTCATACCATTTATATGCACTCGATTATTTCTGAATGTTTGAGCAAACATAGCAGCCAGGTCCTCAGAGCTCCCGTTAAATTTGTCCAAAAATGGCATGAATCCTCCTTCTTCAAAAATCTGCACTATTCTTGGGTTTTCTCTGAGGAGAGTGGAATCTGTTGGTTCCATATTTGTCTTGCATCCCATATTTTACTTGTGCTGAAGATGAATTTCTCTATTGATAAAAACAAGGTTTTTTTTTTTTTTTTTTTCTGTTGCAATGCTTCGAAAAGAGCTTCAGGTTCATGAAATTTGCTTCGTAATCATTCACGTTATCATGCATATCTTCAAAAATAAGGGGGGCACGCTTCTCTACTTCACCTTAGATAGTTGTCACATGTTGATTGATCAACCATATTTTGCCATCGGATCTTCTAAATTTTGTCTTTAATGCACCCGTTGTCTCAGAATTTTCACATGCGTGCTTGTTAACTTTGGTGGCATGTTATTGGCCCTTTTCATAACTATTGTACTTTTAATGAATGCCAAGAAAAATGGTGCAGATTACGCTGAGGACACATGGCAGACATCGCACAAGGTCAAAAATCCTGCTGACTATCTTTTTCTCCCTCCACGTGGCAGCATTGTGTTAAAACTATTTTTTTTCCTTTTTTCTTTCTTATTTCAAAAATGCTCAATCCGAAGACTTTTGCCAATCTGAAGTCAAAAATTTATACCATTATCCGAAGATAACAATAATTCAAAACATACTTTATCCGAAGACAAGAATTTTCAAAAATATTTTGTCATCAAGCTGAAGATAATGCAATAGTCATTCCGAAGCTAACATGATAGTCATTCTGAAGAAAATATGTCAATCATTCTAAAGATGTATGACAGTCATTCTGAAGATACAACAAGCATTGACATATTCATTCTAAAGACTTAGGCAAAAATCAATGTTCTCCCCTTCTCAAGCATGTTTCAAATATGCCAACTCTTATGAATACCTTCTATGCTAATGGTTAATTGTCATATACTACATACCAAATATTTACAATGAAAGAAATGCAAGAAATATATACCTGATCAAAATGAGTTAATGCAAGTTTTAAAATTTGGCTGCTTTTGTTGAGGCTCTACTGTGGTTTCAACAATACTTCAAAACAAGTGCAATGGGTGAATTTGTACAATGGTGTTCAGAAATATTCAAGGTAATGCATGCCAAAAAACTGGTTTTCATGCACACCAACTCAGTAGCGCCTTAGAAAAGGTTTTCACTGCTGAGCTATTCATTTTTCTCTCTTTTTTTTTTTCTTTTTCCTCTCCTTTTCTCTCTTTTTTTTCTTGATTCTGATTGTGCTAGTGAAGGAATTCATGACTTCCCTAAAATCATGCCCATGAAGGAATTCACAACCAGAATTTATTCATTTTTTTGTTTTTCCAATTTTTTTGATTTTTTTGTATTTTTTTACTTTTCTTGAAATCCATGATCATGCTGATGTTGAAATTGAGGTGGAAGAAGAAGGCTCTTCCACTTGTTGTGTATCCAAACTATCAAGTTGTTGCAAGAACTCTTCCTTAGTCAAAGGTGTATGGTATACCCGAAGGCGATGACCATTCACAACTAACTTTCTTCATGATTCATCAATGGGAGATACTCGAACTGCTCCATTGTCAAACACTTCTTCAATCTGATAAGGTCCAAGCCATCTGGTCCTTAGTTTTCCAGGAAAGTCTTCATAGCGAGAATCAAACAACAAGGCCCAATATCCTTGCTAAAATTTCCTTTTCTTAATGTGACTATCATGCCACAACTTTCTCTGATCCTGCATTACTTCAGTTTTGTGCAGGGCATCCAACCGAAGCTCATCCAATGCATTCAGTTGCAGGATTCTATCCATCTGTGCCTGTGACAAGTCAATTCCAATTTCCAATGTTGTATGTAATGTTAGAAGTTCAAATTCAATAGGTAAGAGAGGCTTTTTACCAAAAACTAATTCATAAGGTGTGAATCTGGTAGTGGATTTCCATGTAACATTATAAGCCCAAACTGCTTCAGGTAGTTTATCAAGCCAATTCCTCCTATGAATAGCTACAGTTTTTGTCAAGATCCTTTCCAATTCTCTATTTGTTACCTCAACTTGGCCATTTTCTTGTGGGTGGTAAGGTGATGATTTTCTATGTTTAATTTCATACAATTCTGTGAAAGCTTCAATAACTTTAGATGCAAATTGGGGTCCTTGGTCTGTGGTAATAGACCGTGGAGCTCCAAATCTCTAAAAAATCTGATTATACAAGAAATCAGCAACCTTCTCTTCATGAGCATGTTTGAAAGCACGCACCTCTACCCACTTGGTCAGGTAATCAGTGCATACAAGAATATGCACCTTTCCTTGAGAAGGTGGATCAATAGGTCCCACAAAATCAAGCCCCCACTTCTCAAATGGTTCTAAAACCACTTGAGGCTGTAGTGGCATCTCATTTGTGTGAGTGGGTTTCCCCATTCTTTGGCATGCATCACAATGCCTGATGTACTTTTTCACATCCTTGTGAAGGGATGGCCAATAATACCCTATTCCTAAAATTTTTCTAATTGTGCTTTTTACAGAATAATGTCCTCCTAAGGGTTCATCATGACAAGCTCTAAGAATATCATATATCTCATATTTTCTGATGCACCTACGCAACACATGGTCAGGACTGCACTTAAAAAGCATACCTTTAATCCACTCAAAAGAAGAACTTTGTTTGATCAACTATGTTTTCTATTTTGGAGTGAAGTGTGGGGGAACTTTCCCTATGACTAAATAGTTGGCTATATCTGCAAACCAAGGTGATTGAACAGATATAGCAAATAATTTTTCATCAGGAAAAGTATCTTCAACTACTTCCCCTTCCTTTGTGTTCTGCAACCTGGACAAGAAATCAGCTACAACATTAGCTTTTCCTGGCTTATTTATGATTGTGATATCAAATTCCTGTAGTAATAATAACCAACGAATGATTCTTGCACTCACCATAGGCTTGTTCATCAAATACTTAATGGTTGCATGATCTGTATGAATGAATATTTGATAACCTGTAATGTAATGCCTGAACTTGTTAATAGCATAAATCACTGCTAAGAACTCTTTCTCAGTTGTGGTATAATTTTTCTCAGCTCCTGTCAAGTTTTTGCTAATGTAATAGATTGCATAATGTTCACCATTGTCAATTTGTACTAATGCTGCTCCAATTGCAGTATTGGAGGCATCAGTCTGTATGTGGAATGGTAATGTCCAATTAGGTCCTCTCAACACAGGTGGAGTGACTAGTTTCTCTTTCAAAGCTTCAAATGCTTCCTGACACTTTACAGTCCAGAAAAATTCAGAATTCTTAGTCAATAAAGCAAACATAGGATGGGCAATTGTGCTAAAATTGGGAATAAACCTGCGGTAAAACCCAATGTGTCCTAGAAAGCTTCTGACATCAGTCTGAGTTTTAGGAGGGAGAATATTCTTGATAATTTCCACCTTCTTCGGATCAACCTGGATCCCTTGAGAAGAGATGTAGTGACCAAGAACTATTCCTTCCTCCATCATCATAAAGCATTTGTCTGGATTTAAGGATAACTGGTATGTTTCACAGTGAGTTAAAATCTTGTCAAGATGTTCTAATGTAAAATCAAAAGTCTGTCCACATACTGTGAAATCATCCATGTATATTTCAACACTATCAGAAGTCAAATCAAAAAATATGGCTAACACAGCTCGCTGAAATGTTGTTGGGGCATTACATAAACCAAAAGGTAAGACCCTATAGGCAAATGTTCCCCAAGGACAAGTAAAGGTTGTTTTCTCTTGATCTTCAGGTGCAACCTGAATTTGATTATATCCACTGAATCCATCAAGAAAATAGAAGTATTTCTTTCCAGCAAGTGTATCTAGCACCTGATCTATGAATGGTAATGGAAAGTGGTCTTTGTGTGTCACTTTGTTCAGTTCTCTATAGTCTATGCATACTCTCATTTTTCCATTTTTCTTGGGAACTATAACCAATGGAGAGACCCACCGGCTATCAAAAATTGGGTAAATGAATCCTACCTCCAAAAGTTTTTCAATTTCTTCTTTGACAATGTCCTTCAAGGCAGGATTTAGTCTTCTCTAGGGCTATCTTACAGGCTTGACATCTTCAGTATATATTCTATGAGTGCATACATCAGGGTGAATCCCTGACATGTCTTTGTAATCCCAAGCAAAAGCATGGACATGCTTCTGCAAAATAGTTGTTAACTTTTCTTCCTCTTCCCTAGTAAGCTGGCTATTTATGTTCAAAAATTTTCCTGGCTCAACTTCTATTTGCTTTGTATTTGGAAGAATTGAGTTCACTTCTTCATGATTGTTGATTAGGGAATTAAGAGGACAGTGATGGAATGGGAGAAAATCAAAATTTTATGTTTCATTGATCTCTAATGGAAGCATATCCTGTATGGAATAGTGAGAAGGAAGGGTTAAGTGATGGTGCCACCCCTGTGGTAATGAAACAAGTGGTATGGATGACTTACCTTCAGAACTTTGACCTTCTTCATTCTCTAAATATTGATGGATATTGGTTGCTTCCTCTTCTAAACCTTGTTCATGCAGAACATTCATTAGGACTATTTCATTTTCTAAAATTTCTGTGTCATGGAGGTCTTCTGTGTGTTCTTTTACTACCAAGGTGGCTAGTGTGGAAATAACCTCCTCTGGTTCTTCATCTGAGTCAGGAAACCATAACTGACCTATGAAATTGTTTGAGGGTGTTGTAGGAGGATATAAAGAAATCTGCTTTTGATCAATACCATTTGAAATGGTCATGTTTCCAGACCTGCAATCTATGAAAGCTATTGCAGTTGCAAGCCAAGGTCTTCCCAAAATGATGGGATATCCATGTGTTGCATTTATTGGTTGTAAAACCAAAAAATCTATAGGAAATTCCCAAGAAGAAACTTCTATAGGAACATCTTCAATGATACCTTCAGGTTTTGCAACTGACCTATCAACCATTTCTAAAACTGTGAATGTGGGACTGAGATTTTTGAGTTGTAGTTGTTCCATTACATCCTTGGTCATGACATTTATGGCAGCTCCTAGATCAACTAAAACATTTGATATTGGTACTGATCCTATAGTCACTATGATAACTGGACTTCCTGGGTCACTGTACTTTGGAGGCACTAGTTTCCCTGAGAGAAGATCAACTATCTTTCCTTCAACTTGAATAGTTTTAGGAAATGCTTTCTTCTTTCTTCCTACTCTTTTGTTACACAAATCTCGAATAGTCTTCTTAATCATAGGTATATCCTTAATAGCTTGTAATAAGGGCAATGATATGGTTAACTTTTTCAGCTCTTCAATCAAAATAGACTCAAAATTTTTTGCTTTAGTATTGAATCTTTCAGGATATGGAATTTTCTACTGTGATACTAATTGTTCTGCCTGTGGCTCTATTTTTTCTTGCTCCTCTGCTATTGGTTCAACTCTGATTGGTTCTTGCTCTTTTTCTTTGGTTTCTACTGAAACTGGTTTAGGTACAACTTTTCCTGAATGAAGTTGGATATTACTACAATCTAGAACATTCACCTCAACATTTTCCTCAACTTCAACCACATAGACAGGGGGTACCTATCTCACATTGTTTGGATTGGTGACTGGTTGGGCTGGTAATTGAGGTTGCTTCACCTGTTGTTGTTGTTGTTGACCTTGTTTTTCTTGAAAGTTTTGATTTGGTGCAGGCAACAAGTTCTGATTTTGACCTTGATTTCTCTGCTGCCTAGGATAGGACTGATATTGTTGACCCCACTGTTGTTGATTTTGCATCCAATGTGGATTGTTTTGATTCTGATTCCATGGGGGGTTGTTCTGATTTTGGTTCCAAGGTGGATTGTTTTGATTTTGATTCCATGAGGGATTGTTTTGATTCTGACTCCAAGGTGGATTATTCCAACCCTGCTATGGATATTCTTGAAAATTTGTCCATTGGGAATGGTTCCAAGGATGTTGGGGAGGTTCTGATTGTCCCCAAGGCATATTCCAGGGGTTATGTCCCCAATTTGTAGGAAAACGAGGAGGATTTTGATATTGAGTGAAGTTTCCCCCTTGTCTTGGTCCAATATAGTTAAGTTCCTCAGTTTGACTCTCTAAAATAGTTCTGAGTTGTGGTAGCAATCTGCATTTGTCAGTTGAATGTTCTTTTGAGAAAATGCTGCAAACAACTGGAATAGATGTCTTGTTCAATGGGCATTCTTGCAAAGCATGTTTGTTCCTACATCTTGGGCAATAAATTGCCAAAGGTTCTGTATTTCTTGTTTTGGCAGTCATTTCTCCTATTGTTGTGTTTAATTGCACCAAAACATCAGTTTTGAAATTTGCAAGTTCCTCTATTAGGTCCTTTACATCACTATCACTTTTACTTCTCTTCTTTCTTTTCTTCTTAGTGCGAGAGTAATTTCTGTAGAGGTCCACAATATCTTCATTGCTGAGAGTATTTATGTCTCCATTTCCCATTAAGTCTAATACCTCTCTGGATTCATCTTGTAACCCTCTCAAAAATATGGTTTTGCTTAACTCAGGTTCTACTATTCCACATCTTCTCTGAACAAAGGAGAACCTATCATGATAGTCTTCTAATGTTTCATCCTCTTCTTGCCTAATTATGAATAATTCATCTTTTTTGTTCCTTACTCGACAATAGTCTTGATATTTGTCTAAGAATGCAGATTCCATTTGATCCCAGGTGTGGATGGTATTTGGCTGCAAACTCATGAACCAACGTAATGCTAAGTCCTTAAGTGTTGATGGAAAAAGCTTGAGTTTTTTATTATCATTGATATAGTCATAGGTCTGACATACTATTTTTAACTCAAACAAAAATTGATCAGGGTCCTCAGATACAACACCTCGGAAGGTTGGAAGCACTGAGGGTGATATGGTTTTCATGGGAGAGTTCTGTGTTGGATTCAACTGAATAGGATATTCAAATGTTCTGAAAGGTTGATGTATGTCTAAATCATCTTCCTCATTATGGACATGACCATGTTGGTCACCCCCATTTGGATCAGCTCTTTCTGCCATAGTTTCTTGCTCTTTTTGAACAGTTAAACCTATCCAAATTTCTTGTTCAAGAGGTCCAAAGCCCTCTGTTGGATCTGATGATTCTTCTTTCTCAGGCAATTCTAATGATGATGAGGATGGTACTTTCTATTTCAATTTTTTAGGCAACTCATACATAGGTGATTCACCTCTTAAGAGTGAAGATATTCTTGGTGTAACAAGCCAAGGATCATTTAAGATTGGTCTACCTTTCTCATCCTTTGGCCTACTCATTCATGCATACTCCTAGCTAACATAAATTATAAATCAACAGTTGTTACTTAACCAGCTGTTAGATTCAGATTTTACTCTGAACTATCACAACTCAGCCTAATTAACAACTATTGACCTATTTGGACACCTTCTAGCAACACTCTTCCCCGAAATAATGCCAAAATGATGGGTTGTCATTAAGCACACCATTAATTCTCAATGAATTTGTCAATCCAAGGCAGTGTACAAGGCTATCTATGGAAGAAGGGGTAAACAATCTATAATTCAGGTCTATTTGGAGTAGCAGGTCTTATTGGTGGAACTGGTTGGTGGGGGGGTTTTGTGTCACTTCTACCCCTAAGTTGCATAAAACAAACTTAAATCTAATTGCAAAAATGAAAACTAATGCTAAGTTGCAGAAATAAATCCTAATTATAGTTGCTGAATTGAAATCTGATTACAATTGCAGAAATTGAAAGCCTAATTACTTTTGCAATAAGGAAACCTAATTACTTTTGCAATAATGAAATATTGTACTGAAATAAAACTAATTTCCCTATCAAGGCTCTATGACAGAAGGTCATCAATCTTCTGTGCAGGGTTTGACAACAAAAATAACAAAGCAAGAAATTGCAGAATTTAAAGTGTGCTGGAAATGAAATGATAGAAATTGAAAAGTTGTTGAGAATGGAATTGTAATTCAAGTCTAATGCTAAAAATATAATAGAAATAACATGGACAAATATTAAACATGAAATGTTGTCAGTAAATGCAAGAAAGGAAAGTGGCAAGTTCACACTGTATTCTGTTGCAGCAAAAATGAACAGAGTAAAACCTGTCAGTTAGTTCCTCCTCCTAGGTCTGGAAGTGGCCAGCCTCCTTTGCTAGAAGAAGGGGTAAACTCTCTTCTCTCTTTAAACTTTAAACAAACTCAGACATGACAGAAATGATAGAAAAAGACTCTTTTTTATTGCTTCTAAAATTTCATTACAAAACTATTGTACATGGTTGTACAGGACAACATACTATATCTGCACTAATCTATATTCTTTCTAATCTCTTTAATAGCTAATTTTCCTAATAGTCTAATCTCTAATTGCTCAACCAGAATGGGAGCCTCCTTTTATAGATGCAAAATATCCATTTACAACAATAAAAAGATACTATTCCTATTCTGTAGGGGAACTCCTATAATGCTACAACAGATTTCTGGTTCTATCTTGAAAATGGTTCAGATAGATATTTCCTCATGCATGGTGACTCATGGTCGACAAGGATGACAAAGAGCATCTGGAGATATTTCTCCTTAACTTTCTCAGCTTTTATTTCCCACTTTTCCTCGTCAAAAATAGTCAAAAAGGTGAAAATCACTTTTCTGCCTCAATCCGTAGTTATTTTGCTCAATCCGAAGAGACTGTGTTCTGTGAACCCGAAAGCATTGATTCAATTGGAATTTCTTCGGATTGAGTTGTTGTGTGGTTTTCAAAGGATTGCAGCTGTTCTTATCAGGTGAGTGATCTCTCAGGACTGAGTATGATGTCCTCCAACTATCTCCATGTGGAAATGTCATATGTGAATGCCATGCCTTGCTGAAGGCAAGGCATGAAATACTAAAACCAGTTTCTGCTGTGCAGAACAGTCTTCCTCCATTATTTGCACAAACAAAATATGTAAAACATCAAAGTAAAAACCATTAAAATATTACTATCAACCTAAGCATATTCCTCAATTCAACATGCCATGACAAGATGTCATAAAAACTACACAAAAACTATCAAAAATCAGAATATATCATCCTTAACACTTCAAACATGCAAACAGTTAATACATAGCATATTAAACCAACTTAATCAACATATAAGATAGTTCATAAGAGTTTTTGGGCAATCTAGATAGTTAAAACATGCTAAAAATGAGGCTTATTTTGGCCTCATCACCTTACAACAATTTTAACAAAGCTTAATACATATAGGGTGTTAATTGTTAGGTTGTTGTGGATGAACAAAATCATGGACTAAATAATCCAATCTTCTCTATACAATCCTTTTGTGATGATGACATGTTTTCTTAATATGGTGCAACCTTATTATGGTCACAAAAAGTGCTACCATGGTTGAACATTAGACACACAACCATCGGGATGCAATAAAGAATCCAAGATATACATACCATTATAGAATTTGGCTCCTAAAATGCTAGTGACATATCACCATAAATCACATTGGATTTCATGTTTACTCATTTGAAATAGTTGTTTGTTTCATGATTTAGTTAATACACACACCAAAAATTAAAAAAAGAAATTAGTTCAAGTCAAAACATTCTTCTACTTTCCAAATGATGACATACCCTAAATTCTAGGAATATCAATTTATAACGTTTTATAGAAAATTCATTCATTCTAGAAAATTATTTCAATTTGAGCCCTCTTATTAGGGACTACCAAGTAATGAATGGTGTAATATTTTGTTTTCTTATAGGCACTAATAAGGGTTTCAAATGATAAACCTTCTTACACATAAATCTTATCATCTTTAACAACATTGTTCTAAAAATAATTTGACATCTTCAAATTTGTTAAAAGTATGTTAAAAAAGAAAAACTCTTGTGACATCCGTATTACAGATTGCAAAATCCCCAATATTATTAACAAAACCCCAAAAGTGGGGGGCATCAATAACATGAGCAATAAATATATGGAACTACCTTGATCAAGGAAAAAAAACTATATTAAGGCATCAATTGTATGTAAACATTGTACTATATCAAGACATAAATTATCTGCTAGAACTGTACTATATCAAGACATCAACTATCCATTAGAATTGTATCATATTAGGACATTTAAGAATACAAGCTTATACTAAGTGGGGGCGTGAACAGTATAGTGCCCACTTTTTTCTTTCTTTCCAAACCAATATCAATTAGTGTCCTTAATTGCAATATCCAAATATAGCAATGTGCATTAATGACATAGATAACAATAGTAAGCAAGAGCACAAATCACCACACACAATTAAGACACAATATTTAACGTGGTTCCCCCAATGTGGGGTACTCCACAAGATAATATCCTTATAATATTTCATAAATAAATAGGGATCCTTATCCCAATACAAATGATTACTTTGATCTGCTCAAATCTAGGCTATCCACTGATCTGCTCAGCAAGGCAATTCATTGATCTGATCAGCTAGGCAATCCACTGATCTGCTCAAGTAGACAATCCACTAATCTACTTAGGTAGGAAATCTTAATTTTCTTAGGTAGGCAATCCACTGATCTACTCAGCAAGGCAATTCATTGATCTACTCAGCTAGGCAATCCACTAATCTACTCAACTAGGCAATCCACTAATTTGCTTAGGTAGGCAATCCACTGATCTGCTCAGCTAGGAAATCCAATGATATAATCAGGTAGGCAATCTTGATCTACTTAGGTAGGTAATCCACTAATATTCTCAATAAGACAATCCACTGATATGCTTAGCTAGGCAATCCATTGATCTGCTCAACAAGGCAATTCATTGATATGCTCAGCTAGGCAATCCACTGATCTGCTTCAACAAAATCACCAAGAACCTACTCAAAATTTACTTCATTAAGCTCACCAAGAACTTGCTTAAATCTTCTCTAGCAAGCTCACCAAGAACCTGCTCAAAATCTGCTTCAGCAATCTCACCAAGAAATTTCTTAAATATGCTCTAGCAAGCTCACCAAGAACTTACTCAAAATCTACTCTAGAAAGCTCACCAAGAACTTTCTTAAATCTTTCTCTAACAAGCTCAACAAGAACTTTCTTAAATATTTCTCTAGCAAACTCATCAAGAACTTGCTCAAATATGCTCTAGAAATATCACCAAGATCTTGCTTAAAATATTCTCTAGCAAGTTCACCAAGAACTTGCTTAAATATGCTCCAACAAGCTCACCAAGAACTTGCTAAAAATCTGCTCTAGCAAGCTCACCAAGAACCTACTCAAATATGCTCAGCAAGCTCACCAAGAACTTGCTCAAAATATGTCCACAAATCTATCCAAAAGCCTTCTCAAAGGCTCAATAAATCATGCACAAAAGCTACCACAAATATGTATAGAAATATATCCAAAAGCCTTCTCAAAGGCTCAATCAATCATGCACAAAATCTGCCATAAATCTATCCAAAAATCTATCCCAAAATCCTTCTCAAAGGATCAATAAATTGTGCTCAAGTAGTACTCAAATTTTATCCATAAATATATGAAGGCAAGGATCAATGATGAACTCAACAATGAATGACAATGCACTCTACAATGGATGACAACAATGATCCACAATGATATCAACTCAAATCAAACTATAAAATAGTTTGTTTCATGGAACTTGAACAACCACTTCACTCATTCACTTGAATAGGCTCAAACAATTCTACTCCTCCAATCACAACAAGGAACAACTCTTTCTCATAATTCTTAGTCCAAGAATGTATCAACCAACTCAAAATGTTTCCAAAAATACTCAACAATTAAATCTCACATAACAATGATACTCATGTTCTCCTCTAACTCAAGTTCAAGTTCTTTGTACAACCAATGGGTTTCAACAATAATGCTTATAAAACAAGGTTTAATAAAAACTCTCAAACCAAAAAAAATTTAAGCATTCAACCAACCACTTTCGAAAATGAAACCACAATCAATCCTTTTCTCTCCAATGATATTTCAGAAATAAACCACCATAAACAAATTCAATGGAGAATATTGCTCATACCTTTTTGATGCCTTATTAGTTGTCCACTAAATCTGCCACACTCAACAAAATTTATTTTTCAACTTTCAATAAGGGTTAGGGATCATGATTAATAACACAACAATAATATCTAAATAACACCTTATTACTCCTACTCAATAAAATACATCATGTCCCCTCATGAAAGAATTAATCCTCTTTGAAAAAAAACAAAGCAACCTTCACTTTTGAACCTCTTTACAAAATCATAAATATCTCTTTACACACCTTATTTATCCCTCTAATCAAGTTAATCAAATAGCCCTCGAAATAAGCTTTCCAACGATATATAATATGATATACTTCCAAAAAGAAAATCCCAGAAATCTCTCTTTTTCCTAAAGTGCATCATAACCCTTATTTCTCCTAGGGCAACTTTAGAAAAATAAAATATTAAAAAAAATATTAACTTGCCTTTGTCCTTGACGGGATTCGATCCCTTGATGCCTCCTTTCTTAGTGCCTTAATCGTAGCCAAGCTTCCATTGGACCACATGCCCTCACATGTTCAAAGGGGCACGAATCAACACAAATATCTTAATATTTTGCACCCTTCGAAAAACTCAAAAATGCTTTGAGCGTTTCAACACAACAAGCATCCCCGACAAGACTCGATCGTAGGACCTCCTACTTCTTACACAGTGCATGAACCACTAGGCCAAATGTGCTTATGCATTTGGTTATCCTCCATGAATGATTCTTCAATAGACCTAAATTTTGTAAACCCTTCACCCGTCTCTTTACACACGCTTCAACACACAGGCTCTTTTATCATTACGCTATCAATTCGAATGCATTCGAAAATTAAGGACAAGGATTTATCAAAGCTTTTGGTGGTATATATATATATGCCTTTCCTCTTTTCTTTAGACGTCGGTGTTATTATTTTTAATATATGCCTTTCCTCATTTATTTAGACATCGGCGCTATAATTTTATTTTTAATTTTAAATAATTAAAATTTAAACTAAATATGTAATATTAAATATCTCCATCACCGGGGCACCTTTTTGATGAAACAAAAATCCAACCTGGGTTTTAAGAAAAACCCATTTCAAATCTACCATCCATGGTTTTAAATAAAACCTTTTATTTTGTCTACCTTGGTTTTCATAAAAACCCTATATATATCCATGCTCTCCAAAATATCATAAATGACATTTTATGAATTGCTTTTGCCATCAAAACTCAAATGTGACCCATGTGACATTAATGATCCATGTGACATCAAAGACAACATAAAATAACTCAAATTGCCAATAATCTCTGCCTTTGTTATTGATGGCAACACCCCTAATCCAAATCATCACAATCACTGCAAAAACCATCTTTGAGAATTAAAGTTGCTCCCCCTAACTCAATACTCTCTTTGGAGGCTGCTCCCTATAACTCAATCCTCTCTTTGGAGACTATTCTCCCTAACTCAATGCTATCTTTGGAGGCTTCTCCCCCTAACTCAATGCTCTCCCCATTACTAAAATCTCTCCCCCTTTGACATCAATGGCAAAAGAGACACCTATGGGGCTAAAAGATATGACTCTTAAGCTTAGACCTCTCACCACCTTCTCTCTTGAGGTGATTAATTTTGGGGTGGGAGTACTTTTACTCTCATATTAAATTATTTCTCTCCTTTTTCAACTTTATTCCACATATTTTTGATATCCTTTTCTTGATGAGTTACTTGATATTCTTGTCTTGAACCTGTTTGGCCTTCTTGACTTGAGAATGCTTGACCTTCTTGCCTTGAACCCATTTTGAATTGAGTCCTACACCATTTTACAATATGTCCAAATTTATTTCAATTAAAACACTTAATGTTATTATTCCTTGGAGGTGCAAATATCTTAGGATATCTTCTGGTGAAGCCATATCCTCTTCTGTCATGAATCCTGCAATTCATTGCCTTATGACCATACTCATTGCATGAGTAGCAATACCCATGGAAAAGTTGTCCTTTTCCATATTCCTGTATTTCATATGACCTACACTATGAATCCATGTGCCCAAACCTGTGACATGAAAAACATCTTCCATTAAAGAAACCTTACCTAGACCTCATTGGTTTCTTAGTCTCTTCTCCCTGGTTCTTGTTCCATCTGTTTCTTACTTGTGCATTGTTCCTTTCCTTGTTGAAATTTCTATTATCTAAATTATCCTTAGAAGTATCACTCTCTATTTCACTTACTTCTTTCAACTCTTATTATTTTTTGGTGTTTGAGCTTGAATTTCCTTTTTCTTCTTCTTGTTTCCCTTGTTCTTCTTTAGAACTAAATCCTGTTATGATGACTGATGAACTTTGTGCATTGATAGTCCTTTCCAAGGTCCTTGACTTTTCCTCAAACTTGTGTAGCTTGTCCGTAGAAACTTTTACTTCCATCCTTAGTGAAACTATCTCATGCTCTAATATTTCACACTCTAGATCTTTTGTCTTTAATTTTTTGGCCATACCTTCTTCAATTTTCCTTGTATCTTCAACTTTGATTTTGAAGTTGGTGAGTTCCTGTAAAAACCTTGCTTTTGTTTTTTCATCTTCTTGAGCTTGAACCCTTAATCTTGAGTTCTCCATTTTTAATTCTTCAATAGTAACCATAAGACTTTCACATTCTATCTCTTTTACCTTTGAATATTCAACCGTACCTTTTTAAACTCTTCTTGCCTTTTCAACCTTATCTCTTAAGTCAAATATATCTTGTAGAAGCTTTGTCTTACATTTCTCATCTTCTTGTATTTGAGCCTTCAATTCTGAATTTTATCTTTTCAATTCAACAAGTTCCTTAAGAGTGTATTCATCCTTTTCTTTATCTGAATCTTCCTCTTCTTCAACATCACTATTGCTGGAATTGTCGCTAGAATTACTACTAGAACTATTACTAGAACCGTTGCTTTCCTTTTCCACAAATAAAATTTTCTTTTTGAAATTGTTGTAGTACATGCAATCATCATATACATGCCCAAAGTATTCATATATGAAGCATTTTAGTATTCTATACCCTTCTTGTACCTTTTTGCTTTCTCAATGGCTATAGCAAGTTCTTCATGTCTTTCTTCAATAGATATATCCTCTTCAATACCTAGGAATAGGTGTTCTATTTGGAGTGGAAGTTCTTATACTTCTTTTATCCCATAGAGAAACCTTTCTTCATCTTCACTGTCACTAAGATAATTATCATCTTATATAGCAAACAAACTCTCATGATTTCTTTAACTATGCCTATTTCCTTGATGTGTCATTTCATATTCACTATCACTGAAGCCATTACAATATCCTGATCTATGATCTCTTTGACCACACACAAAGCACTATTCTCTTTCACCTTCTATTCCTAGGAATAAATGTTCTTATTTTTCATAATTTGACTTGTCTCTATTACTGTGATATGAGCTATCATTTGCTTCTTCAATGTAGAAAATTTTCTTTATCCTACGAAAAATTTTCTTCTTCTCATGCTTGATTTGCTTTTACCTGTCATCTTTTTCATGCTTATGATTTCCTTATTCTTTTCTTCTGTGACCCTTGGAATATCCTTCATAGGTATTTCACAACTTGGTCCACATTTCATTAGCTAAATTACATACCATGACCTTTGCAAAATCTCTCACGTAGCCCACTCAAAATACAATTCATTGCCCTTACATTGATCTCAACCAATTTTTTGATAGTATTATCTACCTCGGGATCTACTTCAATATTATACTCTTTTTAAACCATTTTCCATACCTTATATCCTTGTGATATCAAGTAGTTCTTCATTATCATGCTCTAGAAAGCATAATTGTTATCGTTAAATAGTGGAGCCTTACTTGTAGATGATCCATTATGTGAAGCCATCTGTGTTCTTGTAGAATCTACCCTCAAGCTATTAGCCTTTTTGAAGGAACCCTATCTGATACCAATTTAAGAACACAAGCTTATACTGAGAAGGGGGTGAACAGTATAACACCCACTTTTTACTTTCTTTCCAAACCAATATCAATTAGTGTCCTTAATTGCAATATCCAAATATAGCAATGTGCATTAATGACATAGATAGCAATAGTAAGTAAGAGCACAAATCACCACATACAATTGAGACACAAGATTTAATGTGTTTTCCCCAATATGGAGTACTCCATAAGATAATCTCCTTATAATATTTTACAAAGAAATAGGGATTCTTATCCCAATACAAATGATTACTTTGATCTACTCAAAGCTAGGCTATCCACTGATCTGCTCAGTAAGGTAATTTATTGATCTACTCATCTAGGCAATCCACTAATCTGCTCAGGTAGGCAATCCACTGATCTACTTAGGTAGGCAATCCTGATCTGCTCAGGTAGGCAATCCACTAATCTGCTTAGCAAGGCAATTCATTTAACTACTCAGTTAGGCAATCCACTGATCTACTTATCTAGGAAATCCATTGATCTACTTAGGTAGGTAATCCACTAATCTGATCAGCTAGGTAATCCACTCATCTACTCAGCTAGGCAATCCACTGATATGCTTAGCTAGGCAATCCATTGATCTACTTAGGTAGGCAATATTTATCTACTTAGGTAGGCAATCCACTGATATGCTCAACAAGGTAATTCCCTAATCTACTCAGCTAGGCAATCCACTGATCTGCTTCAGCAAGTTCACCAATAACTTGCTCAAAATCTTCTTCAGAAAGCTCACCGAGAACTTTCTTAAATCTTCTCTAGCAAGCTCACCAAGAACCTGCTCAAAATATGCTTTAGCAAGCTCACCAAGAACTTGCTTAAATTTGCTCTAGCAAGCTCACCAAGAACTTACTCAAAATATGCTCTAGCAAGCTCACCAAGAACTTACTCAAATATTGCTCTAGCAAGCTCACCAATAACTTTCTCAAATCTGCTCCAACAAGCTCACCAATAACTTGCTTAAAATATGCTCTAGCAATTTCACCAAGAACTTGATCAAATCTACTCCAGCAAGCTCACCAAGAACTTGCTCAAATATACTCTAGCAAGATCACCAAGAACCTGCTCAAAATTGCTCAGCAAGCTCACCAAGAACTTTCTTAAAATCTATCCACAAATCTATCTGTAGACACCAAAACAGCACCAATCCGATTATGTGACAACAAGCACTGATCGCACTAACACACACAGCCCCCAGGGCAGCCCTCAGAGGTTAAACAGTGGTTCTAACCACTCACACGACGAGTTTTGCAAGTCAAAAATCAGTTTGGCATCTTTTAGACACTCAGCTTCTTATTCGTCCCACCCAGGGACGAGTGCGGTTTATACTCGTCCTACCCGAGGGACGAGTGCGGACTTATACTCGTCTCACCCGGAGACGATTACCAGCGCTCGCTTCGGGGTGGGACGAATGTCAAGTTTGACCGGCAAAAAGTCAAATCTCGGCATGTAACAACTCAGAACTGCCACTTAGCTTTTCTGCATGACATAGGAGTGCGAGTGAGTTCTTTTGACAACTCATATCTGCCAATTGACGTTCCCTTCATTGCATGGGAATAAGAGTGAGCTTTTTAAGACAACTCAGATTTGCCACTTAGCTATCCCTTCATTGCATGGGAGTGCAAGTGAGCTTTTCTAAAACATACAAAGACATGCACAGAGACAGTTAAGAATCCCTTGATCAAGAAGAAGTCTTTCTTTCAGGCAAAAAGCATTCATGCAAAGAAACACTTTTGCATGTTAATTCAAAGAGACCCCTTGGGTCTATAAAATGGTGAGTTTCCTCACCCAAAAGATATATCGAGCGAGGAGCATTTTGAGCGACGAAGTGCTTGCTAATTCATTTACTTGCGATTTGTGTTTTCAACATCCATAATCTCTTAATCGAAAGAGAGGTTATTGGGTGACTTTTGAAAGCACGAATCAAGAACCAACACCGATTTTCTGACCACAATATTCTACCAATTTGCCGACAACACATCACATCAGGTTTCGGACCCATCCTAAGCGGATTGGTGTCGAAGCAAAGTTTCACCCGCGGGTGGTTTGCCTTCGGGCACCCCCCGCTTTATTTCTTTTATAGTATTTAGCTAGTTTCATGTTTATGCTTTTGTCAAGTCTTCATTTCATTTAGATTCATTTTAATCATAGTTAGATTTATCTTTTATTTTTCATACACAGGTGCTACTGATTCTTTGTTTGTTTCTTTGAACGCAGATTTGCAGCATTGGAGGAGCAGCGAGGAATCGACCTTTACCAACGCATAGCGGCGACGACGTTTTGGTTCGCCCATCTTATATGTGGGCACGCGGAAGAAGGAATTCTGAAACAAGTTGTAAAAGAGCAATATTTAACGCTCCTATCCCATAAAAAGGAAGGAGACGCATTGTAACACGAATTCGCAAAGCATATCAATAAAAGGGCCGATTTTTATATTGCTTTAATATCTTGTGTTCATGTTCTTCCTTTTTACGCAATTTTCAATAACATAGGGTTTAAGCGTTATTTTAGTTTCATTTACATTGCAATTTTAGTTTATCCTTTTTGTTTCCGAAATCTCGTGTTTTCAATGGCGATCACGGTGGGACCTCTGTCCTCTATTTTTTTTAGGTTAAATTACTGATCTAAAATTGCTTGTTTTTTTACAGGTACCTATTTTTCAACATCGGACTGTTATTCGTCTCTGCAAGTGACGATTACAGAATTGGTATTCGTTCCACCCCGGGACGAATAAACTATTCGTTCCACCCTGTGACGATTACGGTTCTGATATTCGCCTCACCCAGGGACGAGTATAGATCTGTGCATTTTTTAGAGCAAATCAGAAACATCCGATTAGGCAGAGAAGAGGTAGGGGTTTTTACAGCTTCTGTCAAATTTTTGTTTTTCTATTTTTTGGTTTTCGGTTTGTATGGCTTAGGGAAAGATTTCTTTTCGTTTGCCTGTTTCAATTTTGCAAAATTAAAATGAACCCCACACATCACGTGGTATTTTAAACCAAGGCGTTGGTCGTAAAACCCCAACCCTTGAGCAAGACCAAAGGTGGATTCCATTATCACTTTGGCTTGAGATATTGCATCCATTACCTCGATCGCGACTGTTGCTAGACGTAAATCCTGACGAAAGCTGACCGAGTGTAGCTTGGGGTGATTCCCGGCACGCGAGGATAAGTCTTCTATGGTAGGTGTCATAAACAGAGCGATTCCCCTTTCGTACCGCCTATGTTCCACGTATCATCTGCTCTCACGTACCTATAGTCTCCCTCACGTAAGGGCGGGTATATAGAGAGGTTGGTATATCGGTCCGACAATGGTATATTGAAGGGGCGACCATTTTGGGAGTTATAAGAGCCTTCATAATTGCATTTAAACGTTTCACAAAATTTTCAAAAACACAAAAACAAACAACAAAAACACACTAAACCAGATTTAGGGCACACTATTAATCTTTAAAAGAGATAATCATTGCTTGTGTGTGTGTATGCTATTTTCTGTTTAGACAAAAAAAATCATAAAAAGAAAATCATAAAAAGAATTTTTGCATTTTTAGGTTAGCATTACCATGGTGAATACTCGTAGCCAAGCCCAATCACGGGCAGAAGCTGCAGAAAATGCACCAAGAGAGACAAATCGTCTCCGATATAGCCTTGAAGACTTAGTCATCCCGCCTCGGCGGCGGGTACACCGGTTAGTTCACACCATGCCAGAACATGGCTCTAGAGGTCCCTCCTTGAGGGGCACTCCAACCCATACAGTTATAGAACATGGTTCTAGAGGCCCTTCCTTGAGGGGCTCTCCAAGTCAGGCCTTCAATAGACGAGAATTTAGAACCCCTTCCCTAAGGGAAACTCATGAGCAACAAGAATCTTTTCAAGACAATAACATATATATACCACCTGGTCTAAACACGAGGCCTCCTTTGGAAGTTCATTTTGGATGGCCTAGTGATGAAGCATTGTGTACTGCTATGGAACAACAAAGGGTCCAAAAGGAAGAACCATATGATTTTGTGGTTCCTAATTTACCCCCAATTAATGTCAGACATAGTAGACCATATCCAGAACATCAGGTTCTCCCTACAGGGCAAGACAATTCTGCCCGCACTTTTTATGCATATCATAGAGAGAGAGAGGAAGATCACTACATTCCTCCAGAATAGTATCCAGTGCCGAAACGATGCACGTCTGCACCTGCTTTATATCCAGATCGCTTATTGAGACCAGAGTTTCAAGTTAATGCGGCCAACCTCGACAGAGGGAAGCAACATATAGGGGTCTCAGAGCACCATAATCGAAACAGATATGTAGGAGAGACATCTAGGCCTATAAAACAAGAGACAACAGAACAAAATGATTTGGCATTTACACAACTAGCCACCCGCCAAGCACAAATCACGCGGCTTAGGCAAGAACAACAGGAATTAGAACATTTATGTCGCCTTGATCAAGAGCGCATTCAACGTCAGACAGCTGAATTGTTTCACAACCATGCGCCTGAGAGGGCCCCAGTCCCTCGTGCACAACAATCTGAGATGTATGTGAGGCACAACCCCTTAGTGCGAGACAGGTCTCCATGACTTCGACAAGCACTGCCTCCAAGACCTCTTAGACACGAGCGGGAGGCCATTCCCCATGACCATGATGGGCATCCTCCGCGGGCACCCGTCCATGTTTACAGGCCTAGGCCAAACACTCCTCAAGAAGATTATGAGGATTATTACCAAGAAGAAGAGCGGGCTGAAACGCCCTATCAAGGCAGAAGGGATGCTACTCATTTATCCATTCAAAGGCCTCAGGTTCCCCGCAACCCACAGCGGGAACAAACTAAGGAAGAGGAAATTATATCCTCCGATGCCTACAAAGTGTTGTTAGAACGCTTGGAGAATATGGAACTTAAGACTGGTGGGCCTCAAAAGCCTACCTTACGCCAACTTCGTAGTCATCCGATACATCCATCAGTGCCAACACCTCCATACCCCGAACATTTCAAGTTGCCCCAGTTGGCACTCTTTAAAGGGGATGAGGATGCTCAAGAGCATGTGACATGATTTTTGAGCCAATGCTTTGGTATACAAGACAATGATGCATTGCTATTGAGAACATTCATAACCACATTCGTAGGATCTGCCTCGGATTGGTTTACCCATCTACCGAAGCATAGCATCTACAACTTAGATCAACTAGTGGACGCGTTCCTAGAACGTTTTGCTTTCAATACAAAGAAAAAGGCGTCACTCAGTGATCTAGCTAGCCTCAAACAGTATGAGGAGGAGTCTATGGTGGCATATGGGAATCGGTGGAGGACGGTACTTTCAAAGTTGTCCTACCTCCCTCCTATGTCCGACCTAACTCAAATGTTCGCAAAGAGTTGTTTGCGATCGATCTCTGTGCTATTGCAGCTGCAACAATACGCCACTTTAGAAGAAGCTCTGGCGCAAGCTAGACGTATCGAAGAGATCAAGATACAGGATGGCAAAATTGCCAAGCCTAAGAAAAAGAGTGGAACAAGAGCACCAAAACAGGGAATACGCAACAGAAACCCGTCGCGGTCAATCAAGTTGCTATTAATGCCCCTACGCCTGCCCAAGCAACACAACCTTCAAAGGCTAATTATCAGGCGGTGCCTCACAATAATTATGAGAAAGATAACAAGAAGCAGGATCAAAATTAGCGGCGTCACCCTAAGCGACAATTTACACCATACACTGAGTCTAGGGATTCCTTGTTTGACCGTTTGTCAGTGGCAAACTTGATTAATCTGCTAGATATTCCAACAATTGATCCTAATGCGCCAAAGCCTAAGGGCTACAGAGAGGATCTTTTCTGTAGATTCCACAGAAGGAAAGGGCATGACCTTAATGTCTGTTGGACGTTTAAAGGTTTAGTGCAAGATCTCATTGATAATCACACATTGGTAGTGGATAACCCCATCGCACCCAACAACCAACAAATGGGTGTTTTCAAAGATCCTTTACCCACACATGATGCACAAACAAAACCTTTGCATGTCAACGAAGTGCAACAGAGTTGCCCCATGGAGGGGTATGTTGGAATGATTAGCATTGTGACAAGAAACAAGAGACACCCAGGAGTTGTCCCCACGACAGCCACTAGGGAAGCTTCATCCACGTCACAACATCAACCAAATCCTACACAGTTGCCCCCACCTAGACCAGTGGCCACGATTCGAACTAGACTTACTCAAAGTCTACGGACCACATCGGCTAGGCTCTCCATTTATGAGCTTATTCAACAATCGGCGCCCCATCGGGAAGCTCTTATGGAGATATTAAAGGCAATTGAATTGCAACCCCACGAAGCGGATTCGTTCAACAATTTTGTGGGGCATGTCAAACGGTGTACTGAACCAGTCATTACCTTCAGGGAAGATGAGCTAAAAATGGTGATTGGAGATGTAGCGGATCCACCCCTGCACGTTATTGCGTGGGTCAACGGGACTCCATACAAACGGGTGTTGATAGACACTGGTTCGTCCAGTAACCTTATTACAACCGCTGCACTTGAAACATTTGAAACTACCAGCCTCTCACATTGCACCTTCCACTTATACCCTTCGAGCATTTAATGATGCGATATGCTCGACAGTTGGCACAATTGTCCTGCCCATCCAAGTGGGACAAAAGACCATTCATACATTGTGCCACATTTTAGAAGGTGAGATGGCTTACAATATCTTGCTTGGGCGGCCTTGGATCCGAGATATGAAGTGTGTCCCTTCAATTGCTCATCAATGTTTGAAGTATACATTTGAAGGACAAGTGCATGTGGTCCCCGTAGATTTGGAACCTTTTAAGTATTGCAACTCAGTGCAAATCATGCCGCGATCGACCCTTCCTTCAACGCACGTGGATTTCTAGTTAAATCCATCTAAACGGGGTCTGACTAAGCAAGAACCTCCATCACCAAGTCAATCAAATTCTCGGGCGGGATCATCTTCTTCATCCAGTCCTCCAACAACGACGCCACCTACGGTGGCCACACCAACGGACAAAGGAAAGAAGCCCCTGGAAGCGGAACCACCTTTAGTCTCCAACATCTCTACAGAAGAGACGCCTAATAGAATGGAAGTTGAGACGCCTAGTTCACCCCACATGGAGTGGACTCAAGGAGAACTCCCATTCGCTTCCCCTCAATCGCCAACGATTACTTGTTGAGATGTCTAACACGGGCATGGGGGAGTACATAGTGCGCAATGTTGTTGCAACGCCCACACTTCGATCTATGCAAGACATGGGATGACCTCGACTCCCCATAGGCTCCGTGGTTCCTTTAGGCTACCCACCTAATCAGACAAACTTTATTTTTGGGGGCCTGGATCATGGTGTTGAACCTTCCCGAAAAGAAGAGGAAGATGAAGATCCATTTGTGGAAGATGTCAACTATCTGGCTAACCCAGACTTCGCATTACGATATCTTAGCCAATGCAATTGGCATGGATACGGGTTAGGCCGGTATGAACAAGGAATGCGTGTTTTGTGTCAACCAAGATACCAAATGCCTTATGATAAATCAGGAGTCGGGTTTAATCACCCTTTGCCCCTCGACATCTTGGTCGAAAACATGCAAGGCCTAGGGATAGGCAACAAGGATGGGTTGGCATCAGATCCATATGTCAATCCAAATACAACTTATACATTGGGGGATTATTTCCCATTACAAACAAATAACCTTGTTGACCTCAACAACCCTTTCCCTACGGCTGAACAAGGAGAAACCTCATGGACTCACCCACAAGGGGAAGATGGACAAGACCACGAAGGGTCTTCTAAAGATGAGTCGGAGTATGATCATTCGCATGAATATCCAATGAATAACGATCAGGAGGACTTCTTGATGATGTTCCCATTGAATGATCCCAGTGAGCATAGGCTACCTCAACAACAACAAAATCCTTTGGACATAGATGACATGTTTGAACACTTACACATAGATCCAAGACCTAGGAGGCATTTCAACTTTGGCGCGAGTTATAGCAATTACTTGCACCCGCCACTCCGAGGCATACAGCGAGCATCTTTCGCACTGGAGACCCTATCAAACCATCAGTACCTAGGGCAGACCCTGTTTGCCGATCCGTGCATAAGGCCGATCCATTTGTGCCGGTGCCTACGAGCCGGATCCAAAGCACCAAGAACATCTAGAATGTCAGAGTTGTCACATTTGCGGTAATGGAGATTACAATCATTTCATCAACATGGTCTCCATTGACTTGACCGCCCCCATCCATGATCCGGCCAATCCAACATGATTATTGCATCTAGACATAGAAGCTATCGATTGGGATCGCGTCGACACACCACCATCTCCATCGAGTATTGGCCTTGCGGTGGGATGTTTCATTTCACTCCGGGACGGACTCGGGATGTCTTCCATCCTTGAAGAGGAACTTGACGTTCCTAATGATGATCTTAATTCAGCAAACGATATCCATCTAATCCCAATTCCACACCAGTTGGAAGACGGATCCCATATGTCAGTTGAAGCAACGACTAATGTAGACATCGGCACAGATCCAATGAATCCATGGATTCTCAAGTTGGGGGTAAGTCTTTCCCCCGAAGAGCGAGCCGATTATGTTGCCCTTCTTAAGGAAAAGAAGGAGGTTTTTGCATGGTCATACAAGGATATGCCGGGACTAGACCCACAGCTAGTCACGCACAATTTAACGCTTGATCCGACAATCAAGCCAGTCAAGCAAAAACTACACAAGATGCATCCGACGGTGGCCTTAATGGTAAAATATGAGTTACAAAAGTTGTTGGATGCCCAGTTTGTCATCTGTGTGGATTATCCGCCATGGTTGTCTAACATGGTTCTGTCAAGAAGCCCGACGGGAGGATTCGCATATGCACTGATTTTTGAGATCTTAACAAAGCGAGTCCTAAGGATGATTTTCCCTTGCCGAGCATCGACGCGTTGGTAGACGCTACAACGGGCCACGAAATGCTTTCCCTTATGGATGGTTTCTCGAGGATACAATCGGATTCGTATCAATCCTCGAGGACCAACTAAAAATGGCATTCACAACGCCTTGGGGGACATTTTGCTATAAGGTCATGCCTTTTGGCCTTAAAAATGTCGGAGCCACCTACCAACGTGCCATGACATACATCTTTCATGATTACATGCACAAAACTTTGGAAGATTACATGGATGATTTGTTGGCCAAATCTCTTTTGCGCCCAGATCATATCGGTGACTTGAGCAAGGTCCTTGATCGCCTCATTGAGCATAAAGTCAGACTAAACCCCAAGAAGTGCGTCTTTGGCGTCACCTCTGGAAAGCTCTTGGGTTTCATAGTCTCCAAACGAGGAATTGAGGTTGATCCAAACAAAGTCAAGGCAATCCTTGAAATGCGTCCCCCAACCACCATCAAGCGGCTCGAGAGTCTGCGGGGAAAGGTTGCGTCGATCAAGCGCTTCATAGCGCGGTTATTGACAAATGCCGACCCATGAATAAATTATTGCATAAAGGGGTCACATTTCATTGGGATGACGAGTGCCAGTCAGCCTTTGATGACATTAAATAGTACTTGGCTTCGCCGCCAGTATTGGCACCACCCAGACCAGGAGTGTCGTTCTATTTATACATCTCAGCCACTGAGGTGGCACTGGGCGCCATGCTGTCCCAGAAAAATGAACTTCACGAGAGAACAGGCTACATACTATCTTAGCCGCACCACTGGTCAATTATGAACTTAACTATGCATATGTTGAAAAACTCTGCTTGGCAGTGGTGTTTGCTACCAAAAAGCTACGCCACTACATGCTTAGTAATAAGACGTATGTTGTGTCTAAGGAGAATCCATTGCGATACATGATGAGTCGTACTTATCATAGTAGCCGCACGACGAAATGGATCATGTTGTTGACGGAGTTTGACATAGAGTTCATTGGACAGAAATCTATAAAAGGTCAAGTCATCGCCGATCAACTAGCTGAGGCTCCTCTTGAAGACGATCAGCCTCTGACTTTTGAACTACCTGATGATGGGGTCTTCCATGTTTCAGAGTCGCCAGGATTACGATGAGCACGAGTCACGAGGCTGACATAACCCTATTCTTCGATGGTTCTAAATGTGAGCAAGGGGGTGGTGTGGGAATTGTATTCTTCACTCCACAAGGTGCTCCAATGCCCTTGTCATTTAAATTAGACTTCCCATGCACCAACAACAATGCAGAATACGAAGCCTTGCTCATAGGTCTTCAGACAGCAATCACCATGAACATTAAACGATTGAACATCTTTGGTGATTCGCTGTTAATTGTCAATCAAGTAAAGGGGATATACCAATGTAAATGTCCAGTTTTGCGGTCTTATAAAGTCCTTGTGGACAAATTCCTGGCACAACTTGAATGGTATGACATCGAGGCACTCCCTCGATCATCAAATCATTTTGCGGATACTATGGCCTCCTTGGGGTCACTCATCCCGCAAGACCCTTATGGTGAAATGACAACCATTCGGGTTACAACATTATCGCAATCTGCGATGGAGCGTGCAAGCTACGATCCGACGCCCAGGAATCCACATGATCCAGATTGAACCATCTCCGGATAAGTTCTCTCGAATTCGAGATTGTTTGATTCAAGCCAATTGGGGGTCCTTGTTCTCCCCGACCCCTCTTACTAGCAACACCACGTTGTTTTTACAAGTTCTTTCCTGCTCAGCTTTTGTTCGGGATAGACTTCAAGAGGGATTGGCCGTTCATACTATCGAGGTTTACGATCAGCAAGATTGGTACACACCCATTCGGGATTACCTCAAGCTAGGTAATCTCCCACTTGGATTGACACACGCCACGAAAAGATCATTCAAACAGAAAGCGGCAAAGCATGTCTTGTTAGGAGACATTTTGTATCGTCGAAATTATGAAGGAATTCTTCTTCGTTGTTTGGACCAACAAGAGTCCGCTTGGGCGATCACCCAAGCTCACGATGGTACATGTGGTGGCCACTTCAGCGGTATGGCCATCGCAAAGCGCATTCTTCGCATGGGTTATTATTGGCCATCTTTAGAGCGAGATTGTTGCGCATATGTGAAGAAGTGCGTGAAGTGTCAGCACCATGCTAATTTGACACACGTACCTTCTCAGGCCTTGCAGCCGATTCAATCGGTTTGGCCTTTTTTGCAGTGGGGCTTTGATCTAATTGGAAAGATCTCCCCTGCGTCGTCTGGTCGTCACACGTTTATTTTAACGGCCACAGAGTACTTTACCAAATGGGTGGAAGCAATTCCGCTGACCACTACGACTGGAGCCCGCATTGCGGAGTTTATTTTGCATAACATCATATGTCATTTTGGTATTCCATCCAAAATAGTCTCGGATAATGGGACACCATTCAAGAATAAATATGTGCGTGCTTTGACCACAAAGTACAAGATTCAGCATAGCTTTTCAACACCCTATTATCCGCAGGCAAATGGGCAAGCAGAGGCGTCAAACAAAATGCTAGTCGCCATTCTCAAAAAGATAGTTGCAGACAATCATAAAGGCGGCACATTCGGATCCCGCTTGCCCTATGGGCTTATCGCACCAGACATTCGGACGCCCACTAGGGCAACTCCATTTTCGCTGGTGTATGGCTTCGAGGCGGTCATGCCTTTTGAGTTGGAAATTCCTTCCCTACGCATTTCAATGCAAGAGTTCATCGATGATGACACTGCGTGGCGAGGCCCGGTTAGATCAGCGATGTTGCTCGATGAACGACGCGTTAATGCTCTCGAGCATTTACGTATCTATCAAGAGCGACTTAAGAAAGCATACAACATGAAAGTCCATCTTAGGGAATTTTAGGTTGGTGACTTGGTCTTAAAAGAGAACCAACAGAATTCTAATTTGTCGTCCCATCTACGGGACAAGTTCGCAACAAACTGGTTAGGTCCTTACATCATTGACAGTAAAATAGGACCCGAAACATACCGGCTTGCCTCTCTTGAAGGAATCAAGGAAACAGAACCCTTGAACATCATTCATTTGAGGTCATTCCACAGCTAGAGAGCCATAGTCCAACAAAAAGCTCCAAGGATTACCACAATCGCTTGGTCAACCCAAAAAGCTCCAAGGATTACCATAATCGCTTGGTCAACCCAAAAGCTCAGATTATCACAATCGCTTGGTCAACCCAAACGCTCCAAGGATTACCACAATCGCTTGGTCAACCCTAAAAGCTCCAAAGGTATCTATAAACCCTTTGGTCAACACCAAAAGCTCCAAGCATTACCACAACTGCTTGGTCAACATAAATATTCAAAAATCAACAAAAACAACACAAAAAAATCAAAATCCCAAAAACAATTGCATTTCAATTCCATGCATTCTCATAAAAAAAAAAAAAAAAACAAAATCACAAAAACAATTGCATTTCAATTCCATGCATTCTAACATAAAAATAAAATCACAAAAACATTTGCATTTCCATTCCATGCATTCTCATAAAAATCAAAATACAAAAATATAGGTTGCATTAAGCATTGCATCCATACATTGCATATTTCGCTAGGTCATACAAGTCAAAAGCACCATAGGCTGTCATTATTTGGCAATTCCATCATTTCCACCTCCGATCCATTTTCATAAACACATACATCCCGCATATCACCCTTTTATTTTAGCATCGTCGAGTTGTAGTCTAATGTATATAGGGTTTTCGTCATTGAGATGTCTTTAAATTTCTAGCCAATAAGCTGTACACAGTTAAGCAGATTTTACACGGGAAAGTTTTACTTGGATCCCACCTTGGTACGTAGCATCCCAACACAAATTAACACACATAAAATAATTCCTAAGTTGTGTGAACGAAAGATGAAACCTGCACCGTAATCCCGGTTACCATAAGCGAAATGGCTATCTTGCTTATCCCCCTGTGCAATTGACCCTAGAAATGCTGAGAGTTGGCAAAAGGACAAGCATCCTCCCTACCCAATTCCCCATGAATCCCAAGTTCTCAAAAGTTGCAAAAACATCAAAAATTTGCAAAACGTCAAAACACTAAAATTTGACATCCTACAGTGCACACATCAAAAGGCACAAACAATAGTGATTCTCGTCACTCCATATTCAAATCCCTTGCTCAAAAAAAAAAAAAAAAAAAAAGACGAGTACTATCATAAAAAATAAACAGTGATTTTATCACTACAAAAGAGCAAGTATCCCCATACCCTTGAAGAAAAGAAGGGAGTCGAACTTGAATCCCTGGAACTCTCAGTATTTCGACAGGTCATGAGGCAAGCTTCAGTACCGGTTTGGTTGATAGCCTATTGGTCATTTGGCGGTAAACCTCCCGCATGACGATATATCTGTCACATTAACTTGTGTGCGAGATCAATGTTTGCATGTGGATGAGCTAGCTTATGGTATCCTAGATAACATCGCAGACAAATCTGATTAAATACAATACAAGAGTTAGTGGAGCTAATTAGGTGATCCTCAGTACAGGTTCGGTTGAAAGCCCATCGCAGCTGGCGGTATCCTGATGAATAACACATAAACGAACTCAATTGCACACACGGGGATGTGAAATAACTTGGTTAAATTCAAGTCGGATTTATACCTTGTTCAAAAAGTCTTGCGAGATAAATGTACAGTCTTGGCTAGTTAGTTAAAATATCTGCATCTCAGAAAAGCTTAACTCCATTTTCAAATAATCGATACATTTCATTCCATACATCACCATCAAAAAATAGACAAAATACAAAAACAAAGTTTCCACATGCACAAGCATTCCACAAAGTTATCCCATTACTATAGCAAGTCAATCCAATTTTGTACAGTCTATGGTGCATCGACAAATCATCAATAATTCATTTCATTCATTCCATATGCATACATCATACAAATTAGAATCATCGCATTCATAAATTGCATATGCATACATCAATGTAAAAACATGCACATAAAGATAAATCACGAAGAATGATAAACACCAAAAAGAATCATCTGTATATATATCACAACAAAATTGCCCGTAGGCTACAAAACTGGTCCTCAGACCTCCCTCCCATCATCCAAAATCCCAAAACCCCCAGCCTAGGGCGTCGGCCACCATGATCACGCAGGATCGGTGCGACGAGAGCTACCCCCTGCGGTATCCGTCCTCTGAGACCTCTCAGGGCGACTGCTCGCCCCTGCATCCCGACCACTCGCACCGCCCTCCTCTCGTCGCCTATGTCGAGATGATGCCGACTGCTCCGTCCCGCTATCTCTCATCCTGTATGACGAGCCACTGGCCGGAGGCTCTGGTATTCGCCCACCCAGGCGGATGATCTCACCCTCCATCTCCGATCGATGTCGCCCCCAAATCTGCCCCCTCTGTGCCTCCACTCTGCCTCTCGCCTACGGTAGTACGCGATGGCGTCATCACGTTGTGCTAGCTGCACCCGTAGGAGATCCCTCTCCCGTGCAGCATCCGTATCCCCCGCCTGCTGGTGAGACGCAGCCCCTACGCTCCCCTGCCCTACCAACTGTGTCCGCAGGAGATCCCTCTCCTGCGTCATCTCTGCAAGCTCTCCATCCCGCCTCCGCAGCAACCCCGTCAGACGCGCTACCTCAGCGCGCAACCCCGCCTCTGTCTCCCTCGACCCAGCCTGCTCTGGAGCATCCTGCATCTCCGGCTGATCCTCCTCCTCAACATCATCTCCTACATCTGCCACCTCCACCATCTCCACATCCGTAGGAGCTCCCCAACCCTCTCCTGGTGCCTCTGCACCCTCTCCGCCTCCTGCTGCCTCCTCTCCTCCCAATGGCCCCTCACCTCGCCACTGTCGTAGCGTCCACCACTCCTGATACTCGGCCGTCACTCCGACGTCATCTACGTCCGGAGTGTCCAAAACTATATCTAACTCCTCCCCCAATGGCTCGAGGATCGACGTAGCTAAGGTCCTCTCATCACTCCGACGTCGATAGACCATGGGTTCCCCAGGCAACCCCTGGCGTACCCCAAACTATCGCGTCACTCGGAGATAATGAAAGTACTCCTGCTCTGTCCCATGACGCCCAATCACCCATCTCCCCCTCCGAACCCATCGAAGCCACTCATCAGCATCTGGCCATGCGGGACAATCCCGATATGGCCTCCATATCACATCTCCGGGAGTCAGTCGTGCCAGTGCATCTCTGTAATGGTCGACGTCTCCCGTGAACCGTCGACTCTGCCCTCGCTCCTCCGATCGATACCATAGAGCCCCATACCCAATGTCTCTGTCCACCATGTCAGCTCGGGTAGTCCAAGGCAACCCTCGTGGTCGCTCTACGGCTATGTCTTTGCCGGGCCCGACACTTGCAACAAGAAACTACACCCAATCCCCTTCCGCCTCCGACAGCGGACCTCATACAACTCATCATATAACTGCGCCAACAGTGTCTGACCCCATCTCATAATCACCGGCTCTGTCATCGGACACTCCACTAGCTGCCATACCACCTCCAATAGGTTCCATGGGAACCTCGCTCCTGACGAGTCTGGCAGGAGCATGTTGGAAATGAGGCTCATGAGTAGTGCATGCCTCACTCCCAACATTCCCCTCGCATACCAATATCGCACCAAAATCCCCCCAATATGACAATCCAGCTCCGCCCTCTCCAGCGAGGTCATCCCATCATCATCCTCTCCATATCCAAAGTACCGCGTCAGTACCACCGTCCTCTGGCCCCGTGGCGTCGTCCGGATGGGGACCCCGTCTATCGAAATCCGGAGAATCCGATACACGTCCTCTAAGGTGACAGTCATCTCCCCTGTCGAAAGATGGAAGGTGTTCGTCCGAACATCCCATAGGCCGATCAATGTTGTGAGGTACGCCCGATCTGCCACAACTGCATCCAACCGAGCCACATGCTTGAGCCCTAAGGCATCAAGCCACTCCCAGTCATCATCACTCAATGCCTCGCGGGCATTAGAAAAAATCGTCGGCACCCGATGTCGACTCTTCACCACCTGCACATCACAGAAAACAACAAACATCAAAAACATGCATCAAATCACCATCACATGTACAAAAATGCATAACTGTACAGTAACATCTTTCATTCACATGTACATCCAAAAAAAAAAAAAAAAATAAAAAAAAATAATAAAAAAAAAATTTGACATGGTTTACCTACGGTTTTACCTAAGTTTACCATTTCAAACAAAAAATTCATCTTTCATTTCATAAAAAAAAAAAAATTTGACATGGTTTACCTACGGTTTTACCTAAGTTTACCATTTCAAAAAAAAAAATTTGACATGGTTTACCTACGGTTTTACCTAAGTTTACCATTTCAAACAAAAAAATTCATCCATTTTTCATTTCAACAAAAAAAATGACAAAAATTTGACATGGTTTACCTACGGTTTTACCTAAGTTTACCATTTCAAACAAAAAAATTCATCATTTTCATTTTTAATTTCATCAAAAAGACAAAATGACATTTTTTCAAAATTTTGGTTTACCTACGGTTTTACCTAAGTTTACCATTTCAAACAAAAAATTCATCAATTTTTCATTTTTATTTCATAAAAACAAAAAAATCAACATGGTTTACCTACGGTTTCGACCTAAGTTTACCATTTCAAACAAATTTTTTTTCCATTTTCCATTTTTAATTCCATACAAATTACAAAAAAAATATGGGCATGGTTTACCTACGGTTTCGACCTAAGTTTTACCATTCACATAGAAACACATTTTTAACCATGGTTACCCTAAAAAGTGTTACTCTAAGTTTCATTTTGGGTTTATCCTATGGTTTTCCATCTAAGTTTCCATCGGTTTGCATCCATGTTTCATTCGGTTTCATTCATTTACCTTTTAATTTAATTAATTAAGGTTTCATGCTTTAAATAAACGAACAACAATAAAAACACATTTGCATTTTCAAATTCAAAATCGAGGAGATAGTGCACTTACTGGTCTCGCCTCGGCTCCGCCGCTCGACGACCCGGTCTGTGCACTCATGGTAGCTGGAAATTTCAGCAGCGCTTCGCGTCAGAAAATCTACCTCCTCCTCCCCAGAGCTCCAAATCGCAATCGATGAACAGTGCAAATGAGCCAAATCCGTCATTTTCGCATATTTATACTTTTTGCCAGCTGGTAATCGTCCCTGACCGGGACGAGCGCTTTTCGGCGCGCTCGTCCCACCCCAGGACGAGTACCATCGTGGCGCACTCGTCTCACCCCGGGACGAGTACCATCATCGCACTCGTCCCACCCCGGGACGAATAAAAAAAAAAAAAAAAATCAATCAAAAACAACCACAACATAAAAATGACAAATGCCAACAAAACCACTAAAAATTTCCGGACAACAGTGCTCTTGCACTTAACCTCTTGGCATAAGAAAATTGATGTCGAGGTCTACCTTGTCGTTATCCTACTCCCTAAGAAGGCTACCTTAGCCGGACCGCTCCACGGGAAGACGGATTTTTGCCAATGTTAACCCCAAATGGCATCCCAAAATGGGTTCACACCCACCAAAAATAGGTCAAAACAGTCGAGAAACTGCTCGAGCATGCTTAGCGGTAAACCATCTAAAGGCACCCTTGCACAAGTCATCTTGGGTCAAGCGACTCGTCGCTTTTCTCATGTCGGTCATTCCCTCATCGATTCGTCGCTTGAGGGGGTAGTCACACTTAGTTGCCAATCAACACCAATATACCCGAGTCTTGGAAATGACACGCATTCAAAGGATCATTGCAAAAGACAATCGCGCCCCTTCTAGGGGCAGCAAACAAGCAATTATCACAAGCTGATCATATACTTGGCATTCGTGAATCATGAACTCAAGGTTCCCACAACAAAAGGTTGCGCCCTTTGCCTATTCATGGTGATCAATGTCTAAGTTCAAGTAATACCTCACCGAACCGGGTTAATACTTGATTTGAGTTCCTTAGCTCGTCGAAGCAAGGATTCAAGAATGCATGCCCTTTCCATACTTGGGGCATCAAGAGTTGGTTAGGTTACTGAGAAACCCTAATCATTAGTGCTTTGGTTATATATTTTTGCTCAGCAATGCACCATGTGCAGCGCTTCCCAAAAAGGGGCATCTGTAGACACCAAAACAGCACCAATCCGATTATGTGACAACAAGCACTGATCAAACTAACACACAGCCCCCAGGGCAGCCCTCAGAGGTTAAACAGTGGTTCTAACCACTCACACAGCAGTTTTGCAAGTCAAAAATCAGTTTGGCATCTTTTAGACACTCAGCTTCTTATTCGTCCCACCCAGGGACGAGTGCGGTTTATACTCGTCCTACCCAGGGACGAGTGCGGACTTATACTCGTCTCACCCAGAGACGATTACCAGCGCTCGCTTCGGGGTGGGACGAATGTCAAGTTTGACCGGAAAAAAGTCAAATCTCGGCATGTAACAACTCAGAACTGCCACTTAGCTTTTCTGCATGACATAGGAGTGCGAGTGAGTTCTTTTGACAACTCATATCTGCCAATTGACGTTCCCTTCACTGCATGGGAATAAGAGTGAGCTTTTTAAGACAACTCAGATTTGCCACTTAGCTATTCCTTCATTGCATGGGAGTGCAAGTGAGCTTTTCTAAAACATACAAAGACATGCACAGAGACAGTTAAGAATCCCTTGATCAAGAAGAAGTCTTTCTTTCAGGCAAAAAGCATTCATGCAAAGAAACACTTTTGCATGTTAATTCAAAGAGACCCCTTGGGTCTATAAAATGGTGAGTTTCCTCACCCAAAAGATATATCGAGCGAGGAGCATTTTGAGCGACGAAGTGCTGCTAATTCATTTACTTGCGATTTGTGTTTTCAACATCCATAATCTCTTAATCGAAAGAGAGGTTATTGGGTGACTTTTGAAAGCACGAATCAAGAACCAACACCGATTTTTTGACCACAATATTCTACCAATTTGCCGACAACACATCACATCAGGTTTCGGACCCATCCTAAGCGGATTGGTGTCGAAGCAAAGTTTCACCCGCGGGTGGTTTGCCTTCGGGCACCCCCGCTTTATTTCTTTTATAGTATTTAGCTAGTTTCATGTTTATGCTTTTGTCAAGTCTTCATTTCCAAGCTCACCAAGAACCTGCTCAAAACTACTCAGCAAGATCACCAAGAACTTTCTCAAAATCTATCCACAAATCTATCCAAAAATCTATCCAAAAGACTTCTCAAAGGCTCAATCAATCATGCAAAAAATCTGCCACAAATCTGTCCATAAATCTATCCAAAAGCCTTCTCAAAGGCTCAATCAATCATGCATAAAATTTACCACAAATTTGTACAAAAATCTATCCCAAAAGCCTTCTCAAAGGCTCAATAAATCATGCTCAAGTAGCACTCAAATCTCATCCATAAATCTATGAAGGCAAGGCTTAATGATGAATTCAATAATTAATGGCAATGCACTCTACAATGGATGACAACAATGATCCACAATGATCTCAACTCAAATCAGAATATAGAATAGTTTGTTTCATGGAACTTGAACAACCAATTCAGTCATTCACTTGACTAGGATCAAACAACTCTACTCAACCAATCAGAACAAGGAACAACTCTTTCTCACAATTCCTAGTCCAAGCATGTATCAACCAACTCAAAATGTTTCCAACAATACTCAACAATTAAATCTCACATAACAATGATACTCATGTTCTCCTCTAACTCAAATTCAAGTTCTTTGTACAACCAATGGGTTTCAACAATATGCTTATAAAACAAGGTTTAATCACAAATCTCAAACCATAAAACCTTGAACCATTCAACCAACCACTTTCAAAAAGAAAACCACAATCAATCCTTTTCTCTCCAATGATATTTTAGAAATCAACCACCATAAACAAAGTCAATGGAGAATACTGCTCATACCTTTTTGATGCCTTATTAGCTGTCTACTAATCTGCCACACTCAACAATTTTTTTATTTCAACTTTCAATAAGGGTTAGGTATCATTATTAATAACACAACAATAATATCTAAATAACACCTAATTACTCCTACTCAATAAAATACAGCATGTTCCCTCACGAAATAATTAATCCTCTTTGAAAAAGAACAAAGCAACCTTCACTTTTGAACCTCTTTACAAAATTAGAAATATCTCTTTACACACATCTTATTTATACCTCTAAGAAAGTTAATCAAATAGCCCTTGAAATAAGCTTTCCAACGATATATAATATGATATACTTCCAAAAATAAAATCACTATAAATCCCTCTTTTTCCTAAAGTGCATCATAACCCTTATTTCTCCTAGGGCAACTTTAGAAAAATAAAATATTAACTTGCTTCTGTCCCTGATGGGATTCGATCCCTTGATGCCCCCTCACTCAGTGCCTTAACCACTGCCAAGACACCGTTGGACCACATGCCCTCACATGTTCAAAGGGGCATGAATCAACACAAATATCTTAATATTCTGCGCCCTTCAAAAAACTCTAAAAATTCATCGAGCGTTTCAACACAGCAAGCATCCCCAGCAAGACTCGATTGTAGGACCTCATGCTTCTTACATAGTGCACAAACCACTAGGCCAAAGGTGCCTATGCGTTTAGTTATCCTCCATGAATGATTCTTCAATGGAACCAAATTTCGTAAACCCTTCACATGCCTCTTTACACACACTTCAACACACAGGCCCTTTTCGCATTACATTATCAATTCGCATGCATTCAAAAATTGAGGACAAGGATTTATCGAATATTTTTGTGGCATATATATATATATATATATATATATATATATATATATATTGCCTTTCCTCCTTTCTTTAGACGTTGACACTATTATTTATAATATATGCCTTTCCTACTTTCTTTAGACGTCGGCGCTATAATTTTATTTTTAATTTTAAAATTTAAGTTTAAATTTTAAATAATTAAAATTTAAACTAAATATTTAATATTAAATATCTCCATCACCGGGGAACTTTTTTTGATGAAAAAAAAATCCAACCTAGGTTTTAAGAAAAACCCATTTCAAATATGCCATCCATGGTTTTGAATAAAACCTTTTATTTTTCCTGTCTTGGTTTTCACAAAAACCCTATATATATATATATATCCATGCTCTCCAAAATATCATAAATGATATTTTATGAAGTGCTTTTGCCACCAAAACTCAAATGTGATCCATGTGACATTAATGATCCATGTGACATGAATGACAACATAAAATAACTCAAATTGCCAATAAAAATCAACTATTTGTCATCATTATACTATATTAGGACATCAACTATTTGTTAGCATTGTACCATATCAAGACATTGATTATCCATAAAAATATTATACCATATTAGGATATTGATTGTTTGCCTAACAAAAAGAGGTATTGATTGCCTACAAACACAATAGTTTATCTAATATTTTTTCTATAAGTAAGGCTAACAAAGCCTCCACTTACAAGTAAATCATTTTATACGACATAAATTATCTTATGGCATAACCTACTTAAAAACACTATTAGTCATAGTTGTTTAAGTGCTTATAATTTATTAGGCTGAGAGGCCATCGCTTAGGTTCTATTGATGATATAATAAAACCAATTTGTGAAAATTTATTCAATAAGTCTTCCTAATTGGTATATATATATCCTTATATATAAGATATTTTATAGGACATAAACTATCCTATTGCCTAAAAATGCTAACAATTATAGTCACCTCAGCACTTGTCATTTATTAGGTTGAAAGGCCACTACTTAGGGTCTAATGATGACATAAATAATTTATTTTTAAAGAGTTATTATATTAATATGCAATAATTTAGGATTGGATGCCTAGGTTTGACCTTTCTTTTCACAAATTAAATAAATTTGTAAAAATTCCTTCCTTCCCTACTAACTCATGATAAACCATATAATAGCATTTAATTTTAATTTGATACATACATTAGCCCTCAAATTCATATTCAATTTTTTTATCAAAATAACATTCACCATGACACATCTATCCATCATCTTTTTATTTGGCATTCAATTGTTTTGAAATTAGGTCAAATATCTATAAAACCCTTGTTATACGTCAATTTTTTTAGAACAAAATTAATTGGGTAAAATGTCAAAACAATTTAGAAATCAAATTTCTATTCACAACACCATATAATTACACTCATATAACATTATCAAAGCATCATGCTCTCAATTTACTCATTTACACAATTTAGATTAAAATTTTACATCACAACAAATCAATACCACATAAACACCATCATGAAACAATAAAATGCTTGATGCACACACACACACACACACACACACACACACACACATATATATATATATATATATCCTATAGACTTGGTGTACCACAATAAACTAAAATTGGTACACTCTGATCATGTCTTATGGCTTAAGCATCTCACAATTGATGCTTTCACATTGCTCAAACAAGTCAAAATTGCCAAGCCAATCACATAAGCTTAGGTCTCAAACCCATCATCGACTATTATGGCAGTCGAGTAATTGATATTATCCTAAAGCATGAACAATATCAAGTCCTTCAGAGTGATGATTGCCTCTACTCTATAGGAACAACTACATAGTACATTGCTCTATAATATGCAGACTAGCTATTTGATCAAACCACTCTTTGATAGTTATGTCACTACTCCTAACCACCACTATAGCCACCGTAACTAAAGTGACATCCTACTCTATCTACATATCATATTTCTCAATGCAAGCCTAATCCCTCTTCAAAATGACTTGGTATCTCTTCAAAATGATATGTTTCCTCTCTACAAAATCCTGTGTTAGTTTCCCCTATAACAACTCGATCTATCTCCTCATGGCATCCCTCTCATACTCGAATGCTTCCTTAGTTTTCTTGTTAGTCCTTGCTTCACTATCATGAGTAGTGGACAATGGGGATATAATAAAATATCTCTTTGGTGTTGAGTCATCCCTTGGTCTCCATCATAAATACTCCTATACAATTTGGACATGATGATGGACCATCTTACTCAGTATAGGGCCTGAGTAAGACAAAACTAGTGATATGACTAGAGGTACTATTAGTCAAAAAGTGACTAACTACAGAAAAATAGCTGATGCACCTTTTTGCATATTTTCCAAGAAGACCGAAGTGGCCCATATGCTAAAGATCAAAGAAAAAGCAAAATACCGCAAGGAGGTAAAAGTGTCGCGATATCGCGACATGTTGCATTTTCGCGAGAAAAAGCAAAGAGAAAGAGCAAGGAGGAAAAAGTGTCGCGATATCGCGACATGTTGCATTTTCATGGGAAAAAGCAAAGAGAAAGAGCAAGGAGGAAAAAGTGTCACGATATCGCGACATGTTGTATTTTTGCAAGCAAAAGCAAAGAGAGAGCAAGGAGGTAAAAGTGTCGCGATATCGCGACATGTTGTATTTTCATGGCTAAGAGCAACAAAAGGGAGCAAGGAGGTAAAAGTGTCGCGATATCGCGACATGTTGTATTTTCGTGGCTAAGAGCAACAAAAGGGAGCAAGGAGGCAAAAGTGTCGCGATATCGTGACATGTATTTTTGCGGCTAAGAGCAACAAAAGGGAGCAAGGAGGCAAAAGTGTCGCGATATCGTGACATGTTGTATTTTCGTGGCTAAGAGCAACAAAAGGGAGCAAGGAGGCAAAAGTGTCGCGATATCGCGACATGTTGTATTTTCACGGCTAAGAGCAACAAAAGGGAGCAAGGAGGTAAAAGTGTCGCGATATCGCGACATGTTGCATTTTCGTGGCTAAGAGCAACAAAAGGGAGCAAGGAGGCAAAAGTGTCGCGATATCGCGACATGTTGTATTTTCGTGGCTAAGAGCAACAAAAGGGAGCAAGGAGGTAAAAGTGTCGCGATATCGCGACATGTTGTATTTTCATGGCTAAGAGCAACAAAAGGGAGCAAGGAGGCAAAAGTGTCGCGATATCGCGACATGTTACATTTTCATGGCTAAGAGCAACAAAAGGGAGCAAGGAGGCAAAAGTGTCACGATATCGCGACATGTTACATTTTCATGGCTAAGAGCAAGAGAAAGGGAGCAAGGAGGAAAAAGTGTCGCGATATCGCGACATGTTGCATTTTCGTGGCCAAAAGCGACAAAAGAGAACAAAGAGGCAGAAGTGTCACGATTTCGTGACATGTCGCATTTTCGTGATGCAAGAAGAAGAATCAAGCTGAAGACATGGAAATGTCACGATTTCGTGACATGTTGCATTTTCGTGACTCAAAAGGGAGGCAGGTAGAGAAGCAAGAGTGTCACGATTTCGCGACATGTCCGGTTTTTGCCAAGGAAACAGAGTATATTTTTGGCAACTGGGACATGCACTGACATCTGGTGCTGATTTTTGAAGAATGGTCAGTTGATTATAACCTGGCAGGTCCGCTGGACGATTGCAGAATAATAGGCTCATCTAAATTTAGCCAGAAGGAAATCTATCCAATCTACGAGAAATCCATTGTATATTCTTAGAAACTGCAGACAATTACTTGTAATTGATTGAAGAAATTAAATGTACATAGTAGAAGATACTCTTTTTAGGGTATAAATAGGAGTGAGTCGACCATGAAAAAAGGTCGGCTCTTGGACGTTTACAAGCTTGATGTACATGTACTGGATTACAAGCAATAAAAGATTTCTTCTTCTGGCTTCCGAAACTTCTGTGTGCAAGTGTATGTATCTGGTGTTTTAACTTTTATTCACTCTAAGTTTTATAATGTATCTATTCTGAAATCTAGACTGTGCACATATAAATCTTGTTTCTAGAGTTGAACATTAAAATATAGTTACATGCTTTTAGACGAATATCTAAAAGTCGCACTCGAGAATTCATGTTTTCTATAAGAAGATATAAAGAAAACTCTGAAAGTAGTAATCTGCATCATCAATGTTTGTTGTTGTCTAATCTATACCATGAGAAAAGTTCTAGCTTAGGCTATATTTCCCTTATCTCTTGTTCCCCTTTTCTCTAAAAAACTCAAAGGAACCAGCCTTCTCTGGAGACTAGACAGATGATCTCAAGCAAGATCTGTCTATTCAATGTTGGCAAAGTCTAAGGCGCAACACTATTAACCAAAGGCAGATTTTGTTCCAACAGTTTTTGGCATGCCCGGTGGGACAAGCAATCCCACAGTATTGTATAAGTTTTGGTGTTTTACCTTAAGAGCCTTTTGTTTGAAAATCTCAAGAAAAATCACCTGGCGACTCCGTTGCAATTTAGACCATAAAAGAAAGACCTTGTCTAGAAACCTTCTGGTTATATAGCCATATGATAACCAGATCCCGAGCTAGAAACTCTAAGGAACCTATCGAGTTCTTTGAACTACATCTCGAAAGCCTAAAGGCACACCCTGTGCTAGCCGCACGATCAAATCCACCCGACACCATTAGCACCTCTTTAACACCCATTGTAGGAGCATCTGCAAGCAATCCTATAGTAGTTGTAACTCCTTTAGCAATCATGGCAGCCGCCCCTACCCCAACCCATCTTGTGTGGAATCAAACTGGCCCTTTGAACTTGGGAGCACACCACCAAATTCCACAAGCTGCACTAAAAGCATTACCAACCTTTGACGAAATAGGCAAAACAATAGATGAGCATTGTCTAGATGTATCATCGCTAGCATCTATTTACAATATCACTCAAGAAGATGTAATGGTCAGATTGCTAGTTATATCTTTGAAGGGAAAGATGCTCTATTGGTACAGAGCGCTCCCCGTTGGATCCATTACTTCTTGGGCAGTGCTTGTCGGCCGTCTGGTCGATGAATTTAACATACATGCAGATCCTTTCACATTGCTGAATCAATTCATTGTCATTGAGAGGCATCCACGAGAAGAAATCCAGGATTTCAACATCAGATTTACCAGAACTCGTGATAGAGTACCGCAGGGCCTAAAACCCATGGAAGAACAAGCTATATGCTATTACTTAAGGGCTTTTGATTCAGATCTCAGTATGATAATAAGGCAATCCCGTGTAACCACTTTTCCTGGGATCTATTTAGAGGCAACAAAGGGTGAAGCTGATCTCATCGCTACAAAAAGATATCCATCAAAGAGTCTATTGCCAATTGTACTAGAGCTTTCCCAAGCGTCAATTTCTAAACTGCCTGTACTCCCATCAACATAGGCTCTCCCATCTATAGCCGCACCTCCTACATTCCTTGCATTACCAGCTACACCCCTTGCATCAGCTCCCCCAATGATCAATACACGACCATAATTGATACAATGAAGACATTGTCAAATGAAATGGCATCCATGAAAAAGAGAGAGGCTGAACGGAATATCCAAGCAAGAATATTTCCACAGATACAAAAGGAAGGTGCTTCGACAAGTGGAAGGGTACAAGAGAGAAAAAATGTGGTGTATGCAAATGAGACAGGAGATAATGGAGAACCCACTAATTTTGATTTTTGGTGTACCACTTGCAACGATCCTCATGGAGAAGATTCATGCATGATTCATCAACATCATGTGCAAGCGGTTATTAATGAAAGAGCCAAAGAAACCGGCAAGGGATAGGTGAACATAATCAGAGAAGTCCACCACAATTTGGCAATGCCATCCGTGGAACAAGTCTCAGTCCTGACAAGGTCGGGAAAAAAGTCGTTACAAGTCGACCCTAAGGAACTCCAACCACTAGGTTTTCCTCCTGCCCCTAGGGCAACTCCACAGAAAAACCAGTCCAATGAGAAAGGACGTTTTGATCCTCCTCAGACTTCTGCGGCTACACCAAGAAAATAATTTCCTCCTAGAAAAGGGAGCGAGGCTCAAGAGCAAGCGAAGGAAAGACTCAGATTTCCTTCATTGACAAAAAGGCAAAGAACGGAAGCCACGCAGGTCTATAGAGACAAATACGATGCATCTACTAGTGGAAGGGAAAAGAGTGCTGAGGTATCCCCTGCTGCAACCCTTTCGTTCAACATTGCAGAAGAAATGAAGAGGACTCCTTCCAAGATAAGCATGTATGATGCACTGCAAATTCCTGGTCAGATTGACCTCCTCCAAGAGTCCCTAAATTTAAAAAATGATGCCTCCTTCTCAAATGTCGTACAAGCAAATGTGGTGCCAACCTCTGGGAAAAATAGACCGCCCCCATTCTATCTATCTTTGCAAATGGAGGGGTGGATAGTTCACAATTGTATGATTGATTCAGGGGCCGCAACTACGGTGATGCCGAAAGCCGTATGTGACATAATGGGGATGGAATATACTCGAAGTCATCCTGGTGTGTTGCAATTAGATGGTACTCCAGTAAAAACTATCGGGGTGATCAAAGATATCCCTATTCAACTCCATAGAATGCCAGAAGCAGTCGTCATACAAGAAGTAGTCGTTGTAGACTTAGAACCATATTTTGGTATGTGTTTATCCAGAGAATTCATGGCCAAAATGGGCGGTTATCTGTCTCTAGATTATTCTCATTTGGAGGTACCTTTCAAAGGTAAAAGAGTCAAGATCTACAATGAAAAACCATCTACTTTCCACGTAGAAATACTGGAGGAAACAACTACCATCAACATGATGTCTGAGGAATTGGAAAATATCGATTTAATGGAAGAAACCCTGGAGGAACTCCAATATGAGGATCAATTTTCAATGAAAGACTTCAATGCTATGATAGAGACAGAAATGGGAAGCTATTCCATTGAGAAACCAAAAAATCTCCCTATTGTTGTCCCTAAAATAGATGATTCGGCCAACCAGTTATGGAAATTGTACTTTGATGGGTCAAGGTGCAAAAATGGAGCAGGAGCTGGAATCGTTCTGATTTCACCCACTGGAAAAGAAAAAGTCTTTTCATATAGGTTGACATGGAGTTGCACCAATAACGTAGCTGAATACGAAGCCTTGTGTTTGGGACTCAGGAAAGCTGAAAAACTGGGTGCAAAACAGCTGCTGATCTATGGAGATTCAGAGCTGATTGTTAAACAGGTTACTGGAAAATGCGTTTGTAAGCAACATTACCTAAGAGCTTACAAAAACAAAGTGTTAGATCTATTGGAAAATTTTGAAGCACTAAACATGAAATCCATTTCCAGAGAGAAAAACACACATGCAGACCTATTAGCATCAGTAGGATCAAATTTTTGCCCAGTCAGCAATGTTATTCAGAAGTCTAAAATAGTTAGACTTATATACAGGCCTTCTGTGCCCGACAAGGACATTTTTTGGCAGGTATTTGAAAACGATGAGCAGATCCTAGATTTTTTGATTCATGAGATGAATTGCTCTACAGAAAGAGCGTTACAAGAAGAGGACGAAGAGAGCCTTATTCAACTAAAAAATAATCATATCCCCAGGGGACTGATCACCCTGGAGAGCCTTTTTGACAATAGCGATAGAGCTGTAGGTCGAAGGATCAAGGTAGATGAATGTCGGTATAAGGAAATAGAACTAGAACCAGGAAAAATGATCAAAGTGGGGACCGATTGTACAGTGGTAGAACTAGAACAAATAAAATAGTTATGTAGAGAATATCCAGATATAATAGCCTGGACTTATAGTGATCTGAAAGTGTACAGGAAAGAGGTCATTCAACATACCATCGAACTAGAGGAAGGAGCTAAACCTTTTAGGCAGAGGCAGAGGCCTGTGAATCCTAAAATTGAAGCCTTAATGAAATAGGAGTTGTTAAAACTCCTACAGGCTAAGATAATATACCCAATCAAGCACTCACTCCTGAATCAAGCCCTGTGGGCCGACAGAATCTCAATCAAAAAATCAATCAATACATCGCCATATGCTTTGGTTTATGGCAAAGAAGTTGTTCTGCCGATTCATATGGAGATACCCACGTTGAGGATGCTAAACCAAGTTAACGAAGATGAAGGTCATCCAATGGATGCCCGACTGATGCAACTTATGTAGCTTGAAGAATCTAGGGAACAGGCCTACGATCATCATCAAAAGCATATGGTAAAAACATCCGGGTGGTTCGATAAGAAAACCACTTTCAAGAAATTTAAAACAGGTGACCTGGTATTAAAATGGAATGTCAAGAAAGCAAAGCCAGGACACCATGACAAGTTTGATGCATTCTGGGAGGGGCCATTCGAAATTGTTTCAGAAAAGCAATTCAATGCCTTCCAGTTAAAAGATCAAGATGGATGGGTTCTACCCATCACGGTGAACGCTTTTCACCTAAAATTGTATTTCCAGTAAAAGCTACAGATCACCATTATATGTACAGTATATTATAAGTTTGAAGTTTTGTAAATATTTCCCTTTTTACAGCCTAATATTTCCAGAGGACAATAAGAAGAGCTGGCACTCACTCCTGGGGAGGAAGTTTCCCTGTTAGAATCCCTCCAAGCGTAGGAAGTGGTCATTCTTCTGCTCTCGAAGTGTCCCAGCCACCTGAGAAATCCCAGAAGCTAGAGCTGGGACCAGCTCCTAAAATTGAATTTTTGTGTTCTTTAGACAAAGGTTAAATACCTAAGCGGTAAAAGAAAGGTTCTGATAAGGTAAAGATCACTTATATTCCAAAGTGCATTCTTTTTCTTTTATCTTTGTTTTTTCGCTCGAAATTTTACTTTTCGCAACTATGCTGGTGACTCCGTTTCCCAATGGATGAAGGCCTGGTCTCTATTTTTGCGAGCAAAAATTCCCCCGAAAGGCGCCAAGAATGTTAGTCAAAAAGTGACTAACTACAGAAAAATAGTTGATGCACCTTTTTGCATATTTTCCAAGAAGACCGAAGTGGCCCATATGCTAAAGATCAAAGAAAAAGCAAAATACCGCAAGGAGGTAAAAGTGTCGCGATATCGCGACATGTTGCATTTTCATGGGAAAAAGCAAAGAGAAAGAGCAAGGAGGAAAAAGTGTCACGATATCGTGACATGTTGCATTTTTGCGAGAAAAAGCAAAGAGAAAGAGCAAGGAGGAAAAAGCGTCGCGATATCGCGACATGTTGCATTTTCACGGCAAAAGCAAAGAGAAAGAGCAAGGAGGTAAAAGTGTCACGATATCGCGACATGTTGTATTTTCGTGGCTAAGAGCAACAAAAGGGAGCAAGGAGGTAAAAGTGTCGCGATATCGCGACATGTATTTTCGCGGCTAAGAGCAACAAAAGGGAGCAAGGAGGCAAAAGTGTCGCGATATCACGACATGTTGTATTTTCGCGGCTAAGAGCAACAAAAGGGAGCAAGGAGGCAAAAGTGTCGCGATATCGCGACATGTTGCATTTTCACGGCTAAGAGCAACAAAAGGGAGCAAGGAGGCAAAAGTGTCGCGATATCGCGACATGTTGCATTTTCGTGGCTAAGAGCAACAAAAGGAGCAAGGAGGCAAAAGTGTCGCGATATCGCGACATGTTGCATTTTCATGGCGAAGAGCAACAAAAGGGAGCAAGGAGGTAAAAGTGTCGCGATATCACGACATGTATTTTCATGGCTAAGAGCAACAAAAGGGAGCAAGGAGGCAAAAGTGTCGCGATATCGCGACATGTTGTATTTTCGTGGCTAAGAGCAACAAAAGGGAGCAAGGAGGCAAAAGTGTCGCGATATCGCGACATGTTGCATTTTCGCGGCTAAGAGCAACAAAAGGGAGCAAGGAGGCAAAAGTGTCGCGATATCGCGACATGTTACATTTTCACGGCTAAGAGCAACAAAAGGGAGCAAGGAGGCAAAAGTGTCACGATATCGTGACATGTTGCATTTTCGCGGCTAAGAGCAAAAAAAGGGAGCAAGGAGGAAAAAGTGTCGCGATATCGCGACATGTTGCATTTTCATGGCCAAAAGCGACAAAAGAGAACAAAGAGGCAGAAGTGTCATGATTTCGTGACATGTCGCATTTTTGCGATGCAAGAAGAAGAATCAAGCTGAAGACATGGAAATGTCACGATTTCGCGACATGTTGCATTTTCGCGACTCAAAAAGGGCAGGCAGGCAGAGAAGCAAGAGTGTCGCGATTTCGTGACATGTCTAGTTTTTGCCAAGGAAAAAGAGTATATTTTTGGCAACTGGGACATGCACCGACATCTGGTGCTGATTTCTGAAGAATGGTCAGTTGATTATAACCTGGCAGGTCCACTGGATGATTGCAGAATAACAGGCTCATCTAAATTTAGCCAGAAGGAAATCTATCCAATCTACGGGAAATCCGTTGTATATTCTTAGAAACTGCAGACAATTACTTGTAATTGATTGAAGAAATTAAATGTACATAGTAGAAGATACTCTTTTTAGGGTATAAATAGGAGTGAGTCGACCATGAAAAAAGGTCGGCTCTTGGACGTTTACAAGCTTGATGTACATGTACTGGATTACAAGCAATAAAAGATTTCTTCTTCTAGCTTTCGAAACTTCTGTGTGCAAGTGTATGTATCTGGTGTTTTAACTTTTATTCACTCTAAGTTTTATAATGTATCTATTCTGAAATCTGGACTGTGCACCTATAAAACTTGTTTCTAGAGTTGAACATTAAAATATAGTTACATGCTTTTAGACGAACATCTAAAAGTCGCACTCAGGAATTCATGTTTTCTATAAGAAGATATAAAGAAAACTCTGAAAGTAGTACTCTGCATCATCAATGTTTGTTGTTGTCTAATCTGTACCATGAGAAAAGTTCTAGCTTAGGCTATATTTCCCTTATCTCTTGTTCCCCTTTTCTCTAAAAAACTCAAAGGAACCAGCCTTCTCTGGAGACTAGACAGATGATCTCAAGCAAGATCTGTCTATTCAATGTTGGCAAAGTCTAAGGCGCAACACTATTAACCGAAGGCAGATTTTGTTCCAACAGGTACCTTGGGTCAACCCCTACATCATCCAATATAAACTCTTTGACTAGAGGATCATCAGTATATTGCTTGGAAAATCCCTCAATATGAGGAATGTCATCCAAACCTCCTTGTCTCTCTTGAGTCACCCATTGGAACCACTACTCCCTTAGCTCAGGAATCCCTTAAACTAAGACAAATTGTCCTTGAACCCTATCTAGATGATATATTTAAAACTCTCCCCATGGTCCCTTTAGCCATTTTATCTATTGAATTTAGGCTAACTCAAAGACATCTACTGCCCACCCTACATGCTCCCTTTAGGGGCACCAAAATATCTTGTTAGAATAAAGGTTATCAATCGACCTTTGATCTAGTAGCATCACATCCCTAAAGGATATATTGCCTATATTATGAGCCCTATCCTATATAAAACCTATATTAACATCTAGATCTATTGGTATCACTATTAATCCCACAGGTCATATGATGGCTATGTGTTCCCATGCCTAGACCTGTAGCAAGAGGCAATAGATAAGGCTCTTCCTCATATTGTAAGCAACAATATCGAGAGTCTGGTAGAGCCTATAAAGAATAAAGGGTCCCAAATTAAACCATATACAATCATCCCTCATCTAGAAAATGATCTCAAAAATCCCCCAATGTCGCAACTCTTGTTGATGTCTCCTACCAGAAAACTTGAAGTGCATTATAACATTATTAGTCAATCTAATAAATCAACCTTGAATGTGTCATTGATGTCAATGTCATAGTGTCTCAAATAAAAATGGCACCCACAAGTCAACCTTGATATGGCCCTATCTTGGTTGTAGCTCATCCGTATACCAACACCTTGAATAGGTACTCATAGTATCCTTTAGACATCCTCCAAGGTAACCATCATCTCTCTAGTTGATAACAAAAATTTCCCACACTCTGAGAGCCATCGTTTGGCCAAAGTAGTCAAAGGGCATGGTCAAGCTCAATGTTTGTCATGGTAGACAAGTGCAATAGACCCAAAACATCTAACATATCTTGATTTGTGAGTGTCATAGACACAACTATGGATAAAAGGGGTAGGGGATATGGTATTTGCACTCTAGAACTTTGTACACCTGCAACCAAGAAATGATAACAAAATAGGAGTCAAAATTTTTAGCTAAATAATTTAAATACTTTAAAATTTCAAAAAATATGTCAGCTAAGTGTAAATTAGTCGAGTGGTGAATACGTCAACAAAAATTGAATCCTCTAATCTGCAACATTATGAATACATCAAGTGGCATATTCAAGTCGATGTATTCATGCCCATGGGATGAATACATCGATTGTGATGACTCAACCATAAAAAGACAAAAATTAAAATAAATTAAAAGATGAAAAAAGTACATACCTCAAGCGAGGCCCCACCTGGGCCTATCCCTCTATATAATATATCCAAATAATGAATTTGATGTCCCAGTTGCACCCTTTCACAAAGCCCTAGCATTTTCTCCAGAGCACTTTTTTTCCTCTATGCATGGTAAAATTAAAATTTACTACCACCTGTTTCCCTATTTTTACCTTGATTTGGGTAAAAAATGTATCTTCTACAAATCTCAAACCCAACCTATTTGAGTTCCTTCATGACTATATTTGGTCTCTCAAAACCTTAAGGGGGAACCTAGGCTAGGGGTGAACTAATTTTAAGACCCTTCATCATCTATAGCAAGAAATTAATCAATAAAAACTCAAAAACAATTATTTCACCAAAAACATTTGTTTTGATACGTTTTGCCTCATATTGATTAATTGAAGCCCAGTCACCATGTTTCCCTTGAAAATGTAGGTATCTATAGCTATTTGATGCATTTTTTAAACTTTAAAATGCATCAAAAGGGGTTAAATTTAGATACCTGAAATTGAATCACTAATTTTGCATCGATTCTTGAAATAAACCAAAAAATAAGCTCAATTAATCATAACAAATTGCTCAACCTCAAAAATTATAGATGAAACCTAGCAAGGTCGAATCTACCCTGAATTGGATCCATTTTTAGCATGGCATATTCAAAAAAATTCAAAATCCCTCTTTAATCACCAAATTTGATCTCTAATGTTCAGTAGAGTGAATACGTTGAGTAGCAAATTTGCCTATTGACATATTCATCTAGGTGGAATATTCACACCCAAAAATTGAAAATCTAATTAGCACCTATAGAAGCCTATCAAGTGATTGGAGAGGGAAGAAAGTAGAGAGGGGAGGGCTCTGGTCCCTCCCCTGCTCCCCCTCCCATGGCTCCTGGTTCTTGCCCAGTCCCTGGCTCAACCCAGGTCATCCCTCCCGGGGAGTGGTTGTTTGCAGATGATCTCCTGGGGGGAGATCCTTCTCCACTATCTGCGCCCCTCCCGGCCGGCTAGGGTTTCCTTGGTTATTTTTTTGGACTGGTGCTTCCCAGGGATCCCTGTTTGGTTGGGGATCCCTTCCCTTTTTCCCTCAGGCTTCCACCTGGGGTTTTTTGTAGGTTATTCGCATGGATCTGGTCCCCTGCGTTTCTCGGTGCGGTGGAGGTGACGGTTTAGGGTTTGGACAGCTTCCCCCTTTTTCTTGTGAATCCTCAACGAGCTCTGTGCTTGGACGGGATTCTTGGTCCCTGCTGCTGGGATCCTCTTCTATTTTCCCGAGGCGGGTTCCTTATGGTGCAACTCTCTGGTCACTTCCTAATGGGCTGGATCCTCTCTGTGCTAGCTGTCGGCTTCTTGCAGGATGGCTCTCGCTGAACGGAATGTTTTCCCGATGGGCGGGATGGTTTCTCCATAGGGCGAGATCCGCCAAATCCGTCGGTTTTCCTGCGAGGCGGGATCCTTTCTTTTCTGCTGGTTTCTCGGATGGCAGGATTTCCCTATTGCTTCCCGCTAGGCGGGACTGTTTGTTGTGGTTTTGACTGCTTCCCGCGAGGCGGGATTTTATTGTAACGGTTTTTCTTTGCATCCTGCTGGGCGGGATCTTCTCGATGGTGGTTTTTGGCTACTCCCCGTTGGGCGGGATCTCCAAAACTACTTTCTTTCTTATTTGTTTGTTTCCCGCTGAGAAGGATTGTTTCATGCTTACTGTTACCGCTGGGCGGAATTTCTGTTTTGGTGTTCAGTTTCAAGGGATTGATGCCCTAGGCCCATTGCTTATGTAATCAGGTTTTGGGATCCTTGTTAAAACCCACTGTAAATACAAACACTACTTACCAAAAAAAATAGAAGCCTATCAAGTGCCTTGGCTAACAACCCATAAGCATAGAAGTTTAACGATAAGGTAACAAAGGGGATAGATCCCCTTCCACTTTCCAAGTTGCCCTAAATACCTGAATCAAATTAAATTAATCAAATAGTCAGTAAAACCAACCAACCAGTGAACCAAACTAGTAAGTATGCTAGCCATCTTATCTCTCCCAATTTGGAAAATTTAGGAGGACCAAATACTATAAATTGTCCCTTTAGGGGAACATTCAAGCATTTCATTTCACTTTCATAGGCATTCAAATTCACCCTTATATCATAGGTTTGAATCTTGTCTTGTTCTTTTATTTTAGCACATATAAAATAGAAAAATCAAAAGAATTGTTAGCCTAGTTAGCATTTCATTTTTCTTTCATAAGAATTCAAAATTTATATCGTGTGTAGCCTTGAATTAGGTTAATTTGTGCGATTTTACCCTTATTGCACCCCTGTCTTCATAAGAAAAGAATAAGAAATTTTTATTTTCATAGCATAAATAGCAAAATCATCAAAAATCAAATTGCGTATATGATAGAATTGTATTCTTGCATCATTGTTTTCATATTACATTGCATTACACTCTTATCTTGCACATTAGATATTAAAATAGATTTTCAAATCTTACATGTCTTTGAAATTAAACACATCAAATACATTAGAAAACATATAAATCCCTTGGTGAACCCAAAAATTTCATACCAAATATAGTATTGCATGCAAAACATAGTCACTTCCAAAATGATAGGTTAGAAACAATGCTCTTTTGCCTAAGTGTGGATGACCCTATAAAGGGAACAAATGCACACCCTAGGGCTAGCATCTTGAAGTAGGGTGTGTGACCTTTTTGGCATCCCACAACTTGATAAATTGGGGGAGCCTTAGGCCCTTTAATTTTTTTCTCTTTGGTGACAAATTTTCTCAAAATTCTCTCCTTCGGCTAAAAAGAGGAAAGGAGGAAGATAGGAGCACCTTGCTTGGTACTAATAAACTATTGAGATAGGATTCCTCTTATACAGATTTATTCTAGTTCTTTTGAATAATTATTTCTTTTGGTCCCATAATTTGGCAAGCTTATAATTTTCAATGCAAATGAATTGGCAATTTGTTATTATCCATTATTTTCCAACTACTTTACTGATACTTGGCCCTTTTAATCCATGCAAGCCTTCTACATGTGAACTTTTTGGCATATTTTCCCAACCTTTGTTTCACGTAAATTCCTCAAATAACATTCTCCTCTATATGTGTCATCACTTATCCCAATAAATTTCTAAATGAACTTTAGCTTTATCAACCATATTTATGAATGTCGATTATTTATAATATAATACATAAATTTTGGCATCTTTTTAGTGTCAATGTGTTGGATATGTTACGTGAAGCTTTTCAACAGAATCAACAATGATCAAATCAAAGTGATCCAAATTTCTACTTCTCTCATGTGTTTATTTTCTTAAATACGTGACCTACCACATCCCAAGGTTTTTTATAGATTGGTCATGTCAAGGAATAAGCCCCCAAATTTGTGTAGGATATTGCATTGGGACTCAATATGGACAACTTGTCTACCTCTTTTGGCCACCTTAGCATTTATTCTAGGAAACTCAAGCGATGCCTAATTATTTTATGGAGGTCCCTAGGGGTATTTTTAGGCACATGTATTATTGGTTCTTTTGTTGCCCAAATCTTTGTCTCTACCATATTTTTTTATTGGCTTCTTAGGGTAGATATTGTCAAGTTGATTGGTTCATTAGATACCACATCTATTTTATCCTTGCTTGTGTTGGGCACTATTGGTCAAATATTTTATCCAAAAATGATTTGAGTTGTACATACATCTAGAGATAGGCTATATTAAGAAGTTGGTTCCTCCATGTTATTGTCTTATGCAAGATTAGCTTCCCTAGCTAGATTTATAGATTCTTGTTGTGAAGGCATTGATGTTGATACTTCTTGTTGGTTCTAGTTATGAGTTTGATAATCTTCCTAATTTATCTAATATTTTTCTATAGTAGTCTCTTTTTCAAACCCATCTATCAAGAAGGTAGTAATTTGATCCCAGTTAGTAATTTAATATGGGGAAAGAGAACCAAAACCTTGTTTGTATTTACCTTGTAAATCCACCAAAAATTGTAGAGCCACATCCTACTCTAGATTATTGTGTATTTGTTATATGAGTACCATATCTTGTAGGTTATCTCATAGGGTTGTTGGGTATTTTATAAAGTATTATCATAGGATATCTAGTATTAATCTCAAAATATTACCCCAAATGGCTAGTGGACCAGGAGATCACAATGGGCTTCTATCATCCTAGGTAGAGCATAATCTAAATGGTAGAGAAGTCATTATTAGACCTATGGGTCTTTTGGGTTGTAGAAGAGTCATCAAGTGAATGCAACTTGTGCTTTAGAAGTAGATAGATTGAGGCCTTCGTCACAACCTCAATTTTATGTCCTTCAATTGGATTCTTCTAGATATTTGTTCTCAAGTAGAACCATCAGGTGATCTTGACATGATTTAACAAGTAGAAATAGTGAGAGACCCTCACCAAAGTCTAAACCTAACTTATCCTTGCAATTATGAAATAAAAGATTTTTTAATAGGGTCCCACTAGATATGCCATTAAATTAGTATCCTCTCTAATTATCTTGACCATCTGATGTGGTTTGGACCAGGTGGATAGAGAAAATCATACCTTGCATAGAGTGACATAATAGAGTCAATCCCAACATCATGGGGTTTGGATCTATAGGAGCCTATAGTATTTTAACAAAGGCAATATCCTTTATAATATGATATCATGGGTGCACTTTTTTAATCTAACAAATTGGGGGGAAAAGGGTAAGAGAAAGAAAAACAAATACAACTAAAAACAACTAAGCTAACAGCATGGCAATGTGCTAAAGATCAAATAAGATCTTCCTACATAAAACTTTGATCGTAATGCATTGATGTGAACAGTTCCTCTCCTCAACATAAATAAGCACAAAAATATCAAGATGAAAACAAACACATAAAAGATATGGGTCAGGGTATGAGATCCATAAATGGACTTAGAGTGGATGTGTAGGCCTCCAATATATATATGTATGCATGAGGTATTATAAGAGATTATGGTAGATATGGGGGTTCATTTTCCTATTTTCCTACAAGAATACCTAGAGATACATTAACTACTATACAAAGATAAATGAAGGGGAACATCTTTACAAAACTCATCAATCCTTTGCAATGCTAAAACTACTACTATTTATAGATTACAATCAGGGAGAATTTCCCTCTAAATATTTATAGAGATTTAAAGAAATGGTTGCCTTCTTAAATGTTGGTTCATATCCCCATTTAATATATTGGCTCCTTTATGGTCTCTATATTTGGGCCCATTAATTCTAGTTGGTTTTAAGCCTTTAGTGTTAGTTTTTGATGCTATAAACTTAAAGGAAATACAACCACAAGTAGTAAAATAAGCATGCAATGTTATATCTATGATAATGGCAATATAATAATAAATTAAATAGCATGAGAAACTTATGAAATAACTCATGAAATATCCATTAATGAAAGCTCACAAAAATTTGAACATTTTACAATATGTGGAGATCTCAATGTTCCATGCTTCATACAATTTCTACATTGTAACTACTATCTCTCTTACTACTACTCACTCTTCTCACTTCTCAAATTTACTCACTTTTTATCATTGCAAAATGCCTATATATAATGAGACATGACTCTTGGTTTTCCATCTTCCTATGACTCTTCATCTTCTTATTCTAAATACTCATGTACATGTGGACACCATGCACATTTACATAATTGCACATTCTAATAATACTTGTGCATTTATTACATTACATAAAGTAAATACTCAATACTTAATCTAAGACACTCTCCTAATCTAATGATGTACCCAAGATGGTACATTAGCATGTACCAAATAATGTAATACATTCCAACACCCCCTGGATTACATTATTTAGTTATTTAATACTTTAGTATTACATAAGGATCTTCATATTTCAAATATTAATCAGCTTGATCAAGTTCTTCTTCTTGTATATGAGCAAACAATCCATAGTTTTGTTGTCCTCTCATCTTTCTTGTTCTGAATATTTTATTTTTTGTCGAATTTTATGATATACAGGTCTTCCATTTTTTATAAATTGTTCCTCAAAAAATGCATTAGTGTTGTTTTGAAATACAACAATATATTATTAAATCTCAATTGAATATAGAGCATATATATCTTTGTGGATTGATCCAGTAGCTTCTATCTCATTTTTATTTATGATGAGACACATATTGACTCCATTTAAGTATCTAAAATCAACCATCCTTTTGCTCTCTATCAACTTGGCTATTGAAATAAGATTAGATGTTAATCCAGGAACATACATTACATCATGTAGCAAGAAATTTGGAAATGTTATACTAGGTGTTACACACCCATATCCATGTATAAGATAGGTTTTCCCATATGCAATTTTCAACCTAAAATTGTTAGTGACTTCAAGACAATCAAACCATTGTAAATTTCCTATCATGTGATGACTTGCACCAGAATCAATATACCAAATGTCCTTTTCATTTTGACCTATGAAATTGTTTGTGCTTGAAGTAATTTTGCATATTTGATATGGTATATTGGGTGGATTTTGATATTGAATTATCTCACAGTGTATCTTGTGGTGATATGTTCCTCTTGCTAGTTTTTCCATTATCTTGAGAAATTGTAGTATTCCTTATGTCTCCTAATCTAGATTCTAACATTTAATTCTTGTAGTATATGATCAATCAATAGTCAAATTTCTAAAATAGAATTCCTTTTAGCTCTTTAGAATTGAGAACAATTTTGATAGAATATTTTGTCTTTCAAAATATTTGAAGTTGACTTCCTTATAACTCCCTAGTTTTAAGTATAAGATCAAGTTTGATAATATCTTTTCAATTCTTCAAGTTTTAGAAAATACTTTATATCTACCAAATGATTTTGAGTGCAATATGGATTTGATAGTTTGCTTAGATTTTCTTTAGTTGAATCCTTTTATGTCCCTGTAGACACCTAAACACATCATATTGAGGATAATACCCATATGGACACTTTTTCAGGCCATATGACCCACCTTGGGCAACCTTAGGGCTTAATAGTGGTTTTTACGACTCAAACAGGGAGGAATTTCCCTTTGTAGTAGTGATCGTCTCACCTTGATATGACCCCCAATCATGACAATCTCACCCTGAGATGACCCGCAGTCATGACATCTCACCCCAAGATGATCATGCCTAAAGCAAGTTTTTGTACCCTGGGCAAAGTAGTTACGAATGCTAGCCAAGCATAATGGTTTCTTGAATTCAATAATTGCTTGGCTTCTCCTACAAGCTAAGACTCCATTTGAGGAAATATATATAAGGGTGCATAGCCTTCATTAAAAACACCTAGCAATTCCATATAATGAAGTGTTGTCAAACTATAGACTCGAAGAGCTCTCAATATCAAAGCAACAAAGTGCTATCGAAATTCAACCATGGAGTTTCCAAGCATGCCAATGAACCATATTGAAGGTTGAAGATCAAATTCATAGTTCTTGCACCATCCAAAACCCTTGCTTCGGTGTAAATTCTACCTCTAAGTCATTCCTCATAAGCGTACCCTTAAACATCCATTCCACGGATCAAACCCAATGTTGCCTTGCATTGGTCACAAGGAATTTTCTTGTAGTTTAGTGATCATATCATCTAGAGATGGCATGTAGGCATGACCATCTCACCCTGATATGACTCACAGGTATGATCATCCTACATAGGGAGGGCCTCACTGAAAATGTTTGTTTTCCCTATTTTCTTACTTTCATATTGCAACTTCTTTATTGCTTTCTTTATCATGGATATGGGTCTTATCTTGAAAATGTCTTAGTATGCTTTTAATGCTCTTTAGATTTTATTGTGTGTATATTACAAATATTTATAGGAAGAAACAACACAAATATTCATCCTATCATCATCATACATCACGATAGTCATGAGAAACCTATCTCTAATCAGCTTGTGAGATGCAAGAAATATCCTACAAGATGCACCTGGATTATTTTTTCTTATTGTAAATATTTGTATCAAAATTGGTAGAAAATCCCTCAACGGTATCCCATTGTAACCCTTTTGAAGGATAGAATTGATATTAATAAAAATGGCACCATTATTTCATATCTTGTTTTTCATTATGGTTACATGGTTTGCTAGTTAGTTTGTTATTTATTTAATTGCATAGGTGTAAGATATTTTTAGTATTTTTAATGGCGATCATGGCAGGACATTATCCATATTGTGCATTCACATCACTAATTCTTATTTTATTGGTAATTATGAATTGCAAGTATCACTGTCCCCTACAGAGATAGTCAAAATTTATGATCATCCCTGTGTGAGATGACTAGTAGATGCCACTATCCCTCCTAGATATGGCCTTAGAATAGATGGCAAAAATAGTAGGGAAACAACATCTTCATTATACATAGGCTACACCTATGAGTTATTCTATCCTTTATTTTTCTATTTTCAGTAAATAAAATTAAAATTTTCATGCTTAGATAGAGGAATTATAGAATATTTTTCAATTTTAAAAGTGTCTATTTGTGACCATCCCTAGGTCATACGGTCCCTATTTGTGATCGTCTCTATCCTAGATGACCCATGTTTCTAATCATCTATGTGTCATACAATCTCTTCTATAGACTATACCCTAAAGAGATGACCTCTATTTTACTACTTTTTGGTTTGATTGCTTACTGCCTGACCACAAGTTATTCATGTGGGTTTATGTTTCTAATAGGTTTATAAAAATAAAATGTTCATTTATTTTAGAAATCTAAATTTGAAATATTATTTTCTATGCATTAGTGAAATAACATTGAATGCTCTATAATTTTGCTTTCTCTTGCATGAAATAAAAATAATCCCACACACCACATATCAATTTAAAATCAACAAGTTAGACTTCATCACCAACCATTGATCGAGACCAATGATGATGGGATTCATCTCAATAAATTAGATCACACCCTAGACACCTAGTTGGCCAAAGTGAGTGGATTTTTGGATTTCACCACAAAAAAGTCCCCTACTCTTGGGTGTGCCCAAAGTAGGAATGTTTAGTACTACCCTTTTATCATAGGGTGAAATAATTAGAGGAACACAACTATCATTTGTGTCCAACCTCACCCGAGAGTGAAGCGAAAGCCTGTGAATTTTACCTTAGGTATTAGGCAAGTAGCGGGACTTTGAAGAACATAAGCTTATACTGAGAGGGGGGTGAACAGTATAAGACCACTTTAAATTTTTTTTTTTCCAATCAATATTATGCAATGTATATATAGCAATTGAAGAACATGTGCTTATACTGAGAGGGAGGGTGAATAGTATAACATAAAAACAAATTCCAAATGGAAGAATCAACATTAATGAAACCATAAATATCACACAAAGCATCACACACATAAGAGACACCATTTTAATGTGGTTCACCTAATATGGGCTACCTCCATAGAGAAAATATTTTACTAAAAATTTCTCAGTCAATATCTTGGGAATCCTTCCCAAATTACAATTTTTATGGACTTCTATCCAAAGGAGATGCTGATCCCCTAATATCAGGTTCATGGATCTCTTCCACAGGATAACTCTTTCTCCTTTTGCTCTAGCTAGTGATATTCTAGAAGACTTTGTATCTATGCTGCACTGAATGGTGGATCTCTCTCCACTTGAAGACTTCTCACTCAGATATTGTATTCAATTGTCCTGGTTGCTAGATCTCTATCCACTGAGACTCTATCCTCTATACTCTATCACCTCCAAAGCTTTGTCTCAATACTATACCAAACATAGTTCAGTCGGTCTAGCACAATTTTTCTCAATATCTTGCACTAAACATAGTACAATCGATCTAGTACAATTGTGCTCAATAGGTTCTCTTAGAACCTGCTCAAATCTGCTCAACATGTTCACACAAAACCTATCTAAATCTGCTCAATAGGTTCACACAAAACCTGTCTAAATCTGTTCAATAAATCCTCTCTAGGACTTGATCAAATCTGATCAATAAGTCCTCTCTTGGACTTGCTCAAATCTTCTCAAGTAAGCTTTCACAAAAGCTTAACTCAAAACAGTCCACAAGCCTTCTCAAAGACTTGTCTCAAATATTCTTAACAACTTACACATAACTTGTTCAATCTCATAGAATCATAAAGAGAATTTTTAGAGACTCAATATGTTCTAAGCTCAAAGTACAATCAATATCTCAATTCAATCTCATAGAAGCATACAGAGAATTGTTAGAGACTCTATATTTTCTATACTCAAATCCCAATATCAACTCAATAGAAGCATAAATATAATTGTTAGAGACTCAATATGTCCTATTCTTAAATCTTAATCTCAACTCAAATCAATCTCATAGAAGCATACAAAGAATTATTAGAGAATCTATATGTTCTATTCTCAAATCCCAATCTCAAATCAATAGAAACATAAAGAGAATTGTTAGAGACTTAATATGTCCTATTATTCAATCTCAATATCAACTTAAATCAGAATATAGAATAGTTTGTTTTATGGAACTTGAACAACCATTTCACACATCCACTTGACTAGGCTTAACCAACTCAAAACAACCAATCACATAAGGAATAAACCTTTCTCACAAACCCTAGTTCAAGCATGTATCCACCAACTCAAAATGTTTCCAACAATGCTTTATCTCAAGTCTCACATAACAATGATACTCATGTTCTTTTCTAGATCGTGTTCAAGCTCATTTCATCATCAATGAGATTCAACAACAATGCTAATTAAACAAGGTTTAAATACAACTCACAAATAAAAAAACCTTGAAGCATTCAACCAACCATCTTCACAAAGAAAACTTCAATTAATCCTTTTCACTCCAATGATATTTCAAAAATCAACCACCACAAATAATCAATAGGATAATGTGCCCATACCTTTTTGATGCCAATAAGTTGTCCATAAAATCTGCCACACTTAATCACAACTTTCCTTTTCAATATTAATAAGGGTTAGTGGTCTTTTAAATAATCACAATAAAAGCATAACTTAATTTATACCCTTTTCACTCCAACATCATAAACACATCCGCCAAAGTCTATTTTAATAAAAACCCTTATTAAGAATAACCCACAATAAATCTCTCAAAATCACTTTAACAACAACTTCTTATTTCTCCTAAAATCAATTCTCCATTTCCATAAAAATAAAACATAAATCAAATATGCTTTTGCAATAATAATCACAGCCCTAATGATAATTTAATTCCCATTAAATACCTTATAACTTCAAACTTTAGGGCTAATAAAAATTATTAAAGGAAAAAATGTAAATACCTCTCAAGGAGATTTGAACCCCCATTCACCACACACTATGAGCATCTTAGCCACGGATAAGATTCCAACTAAGCCAAAGCACTCATTGGAAAAGCAAAGCCTAAAAATGCCTTTAATCTTCCTCTACCTATCGCAAAGGACAAAGCACGAAAGCGCTTCCCACATGCTGTCGTCAAGGGGATTCGATTGTTGATATTTGTGCTGCCCATAGTCTTAGAAAAATCGATACACCAATGCACCATGCTTCATACCACATTTGATATTTCCAAATAGTTGTGCTTTCTTCTCTAATTCATTTTAAACAATTCGCACGAGCTCTTTCGAATTCCAAGGCAATTAACACACGAGAGCAAGGATGATTATTTGGTTTAATTGCCACCCCTTTATATAGTGTTTAATAAAACTTTAAATATGTCGGTGGAAATATTAAAATTGTATTTGAATTTAAATACAATTAAATGAAAGAGTGAGTATTAAAATTGTATTTGAATTTAAATTTTAAATAATTAAAATTTAAACCAAACATTAAAACTCAAATAACTCCATCACCGGGGCACCTTTTTAGACAAAATGAAATCCCGATGTGGGTTTTAAGAAAAACCCGAATCAAATATGTTGTCCATGGTTTTAAATAAAACCTTTTATTTTCCCTACCTTGGTTTTCACAAAAACCCCTCATAGATCCTTTTGACATTTATTGCTCTATTGACATCAATGACAACATTTCAACTTAGGGACTCAAAATGTACAATAGCAATATCAATAGAAGTAATAAAATCAATGCATAAATCACCACACACAATAGAGACACCAAAATTTACATGGTTCACCCAATGTGGGCTACTCCACGAAGAAAATATTTCACTAAAATTTTCTCAATAAATCTCTTGGGAATCCTTTCCCTATTACAATGTTTATGGATATCTATCCAAATGAGACGCCAATCCCCTTAATTAATTTTGTGGATCTCTATCCACAGGAGAAATCCTTTATCTTCTTGCTTTGGTTGGTGATCTTCTATAAGAACTGATACCCCCACTGCTCTGGATAATGGATCTCTATCCATTGAAGACACCTATCCTCATTGACCTAGCTAATGGATCTCTATCCACTAGAGACTATCATCCTCTATAATCTATCACCTCCAAATCTCTATCACAAATCTACACTAAACTCAGTCCTTTGGTTTAGCACAAATCTGCTCAATCTCTATCTCTGGTCTGGCACAAACCTATCCTTAAATCTGCACCAAAATATGTCCTCGAATATGTACTAAACACAGTCCTTATGTTTATCACAAATCTATCCTCAATATCTATCCTCTGATCTTGCACTAAACATAGTCCTTCAGTCTAGCACAAATCTACCCCCAATATTTGTCCTCTGATCTACACTAAACACAGTCCTTCGATCTACCACAAATTTATCCTCAAGCCTTAACACAAAGCTTGACTCAATATCAAATCAACTCTACTTGATCTGCCCTAAACCTCAACTCAATGTTTGAACAAATCAATCAATCAACTCTGCACTCAAGTCTTCTCAAATACTTGTCTCAAATCTGCCTTGTAAGATTCCACAAAAGCTCACACTAATATGTCTACAAGTACTCTCTAAAACTTATCCAAATCTAATCCACAAGTCCTCTCTAGAACTTGTTCAAATCTACTCTCAATGTGTATTGTAAGCTTCCACAAAATATCACACCAATCTATCCACAAGTTCTTTCTAGAACTTACCTCAAATCTACTCAACAAGTCCACACTAGAACTTTTCCAATCTTATAGAAACATAAAGAGAATTTTTAGAGACTCAATATGCTTCATATTCACTTCAATACTCAATTAATTTCAATCACTCTCTTAGAAACATATAGAGAATTGTTAGAGACTCAATATGCTTCACATTCACCTCAATACTCAATCACTCTCTTAGAAACATATAGAGAATTTTTAGAGACTCAATATGCTTCACATTCACCTCAATACTCAATCACTTTCAATCACTCTCTTAGAAACATATAGAGAATTTTTAGAGACTCAATATGCTTTACACTCATAAGACTCTCAATCACTTTCTCAAATCAATTTCAGAATATAGAATAATTTATTTTATGGAACTTGAACAATCACTTCATACATCCACTTGACTAGGCTCAACCAACTCTACTCAACCAATCACTCAATGAAATAATCCTTGGTCATAAACCCTAGTTCAAGTATATTAACACTCAATCAAAATGTTTCCAACAATGTTTATCAACCAATTTCACATAACAATGATACTCATGTTCCTTTCAAACCCTATTTCAAGTTCTTCAATTAACCAATGGATTCAACAACAATGCTTATCAAACAAGGTTTTAAAAAAATATATTTATTCTAGAAAACCACTCTCAATAATGCTAATCAAACAAGATCTCTTATAGCATTAACACTCTTTCAAAAAAACCTTCATCAATAAGTCTCAACCAAAACTCACAAAGGAAAACTTAACCAATTCCTTTTCACTCCAAACTTATTTTCAGAAAAACTCAATCAATCAATTATTTCAGCCAATGAAGAATGTGCCCATACCTTTTTCTTGATGAAGAATAGTCTTTAAAACCTGTCTCAAGTATAACCACTTTTCTTACCAAACACCAAGGTTAGATGACAAAAAATATCATTTTAAATCTTCTTCAAAAATTTTCTTCAATACAAAAGTTAGCACTTAATTACTCCTTATAATATTCAACTTGAAATAAATAATATTCAACATTCTTCAATTTCAAAATATAAAATTCAACCTTCCTTATAACTCCTTCACCTCTAAAATTCCAACTCATAAATTAAAGCTTTGCACTTCCTTTTAACTCCCCTAATAACTTACACACCAAATAACATGCAAAGTACTTTAATTAAAATTACTTTAGAAAAATAAAAATATTATTTTTCCTTTTAACTTTTTGCAGGCCAAGACAAACAAATTAAATCACATACCTCAATGTACTCAAAAGGGCCTTGGTGGGATTTAAACCCTCTATAGTTCTCCCCCAAGCACTTTCGTAGTGCTAGAGCCCACCATTTGTGCTATGTGGCTCCACAAGAGCCAAAAGGTACTTCGGTGCCTTTACCTTCTCCCCACGTTCGATGCACATGACAAAACACTTGTCCTTATTCCCAAAAATCATGTTCATGGGTTTCAAACATGCCTTAGCTTCCACAATAGCATCTTACGCAGCCCTTGGCTGCCAACCAAGATGCAAGAACTTCATGTTTATTTTGGAGGATGCCAAACTTTGTATCTTTCCCTTGCTCAATTTGCACATGCGAAATTTCCTTCTCTTTTCATGAGCCAACACAAGTCGCATGGATAATTTCAAATGCCAATATTTTGGCATATTTATACATAGGGTTTTACTTCCTTCAACATCAGCACATTTCAAATTTCCAATTTGAATTTGATTTGGAAAGTTAAAATTAAATATTAAATAAATATTTAACTTAACTTTAGCACCCAACATTAATAAATTAAAGTTTTAATCAATAATTAAAATACTTTAATTTAAACTAGATCTTTAGTAAAGTTAATTTTAAATATTAAATAAATATTTAAATTAACCTTAGCACTTATCAATATTTAAATTAAAATTTTAATCAGGGATTAAAATATTTTAATTTAAATTAACATGTGGGTCTTTTCAACTTTGTCCTTGATCTCCTTTAACTTGATCTTGGTGCCAAAAATAATAATAAAATATTATTATTTAATTTGACTTCTCCTTATTGGATCTTCATTCTCTAAGATTTCCTAATGTCCTCAAAGATGACGAATATTGCTCAATAATGCTTTTGACATCAATGACAATAACATTCCTCAAAATGTCCAATAATATCCCCCTTTGTCATTGATGGCAACCCAAATTATTTTACTAAAACCTTAACCTTTTCTTTGTTTTTCTCCCCTGGGACATTTCTCCCCCTGGCTTATGTAGACACCTAAATCACGTAAATCGGATAAGACTATCAGTGCATCACATATGCCCCTCTTATCGACAACATATGGCCCTATTGGGCACCCCTCTAGGCTTGCATAAGGCTCCAAAACTCATTTTGGAGGTTTCCTAGCAGTTTAGGGTAGTTTTGGGGCACCTCCTGGTGACCGTCCCACCAAGGGACGGTCACAGTTGGTGACCATCCCACCCAGGGATGGCCATCCATAACCATCCCTGGGTGGGACGACCCCTAACTAGACCCTTGAAAAATTCAAAGGATATGCTAAATGGCAATCAAATACTACCATTAACGCATCCAATCACCCCAAATTGATTGGGGACCTACAATTAGACTATGGGACAGTAGATTGGAAGCCCCAAATGGGTAACCTTCCCTCCCCTATGCATGTTGAGGAATAGGACACATGGCGGCACCTGCCTCGCATGGAAAAACATGCCCCTTTGCCCTAGATGCCCTTTTGGGCTATAAAAGAAGGTGAAGTCACCCAATTTCAAAGAGGAAGGATTGAAGATTTTGAGCAACGAAGTGCTGCTCAACTTGACCCTCACCCTTTTGCAAACCAAACTCACCCTACCTTAGCCTTGAAACCCTCTTCATATGAAGGTGATTTTAGGGGCAATAAGACTTGATCCACATATCCCAAACTAGCCAAATTGAAGGTATATTTGGCCCCATCTGTCGACAACACTCCCATACAAGTTTTGGACCAAATCCCATTGGCATAGGTGACAAAACTAAGCCAGATCTGTAACCATCCCACCTAGGGATGGTCAGTAGTCTGTAATCATCACACCTAGGGATGACCATAAAATAGAAAGGAATTTGGGAAAAATTCCTCCACAAACCCCTTAGGAATGCCTAGATGAACCTCTGGTCCAAATTTGGTGCAATTTGGAGTAGATTTGATGCCATATTTGAGGTCCCCAATGTTGCAGGTTTAGTTGTCCCTATCAGGGATGGTCACTATTTTTGCATAGTTTTACCTTTAATATTGCTTCCAAATCTCCTCATTTGCATTTATATTAGATTATAATATGTTTATGTTGCATTTAGATCAATTTCCATGTATGTAGATCAGTTTTTGATGTTGTAGATGAATCTCTTTTTCTATGGTTTTATTGCTTTTATTCTATAACACAGGTGCTATTAACCCCATTTCAATCCCTTGTGTGTAGATACAGGAATTCTAGATAGGATGGAGGAGCTAAAGAGGCATAAGCATGTCATCCCAAGACTAGCTCTCAATCATGGGAAGCGGAGTTTCACACTATAGAACTTCACCTTAAAGGCCCCTTTCAAGGGACTAGATCCCTTGAACATTGTAATGGAATTTGTATCAAATTTGTAAAGGCCCTCAAGGGGATGAATTTGTAATCACATTTTGAAGCTATGAATGAATGAATAGAAGGAGAAATCCATTGTTTTTGTTATACATTTGCTTCATTTCATTTAGATTACAAGTTTATGTTATTTCCCTTTGAATGCTTGTATACTACTTTTCCATTGCAATAGAGTGCCCTTAAGGCGATATCGTGAAATTTGCTTCTTTAGTGGTGATCATGGTATCTAATATTTTTAGGTCTCCCCCTTGGAATGTGCTAATTTTGACCTCCATTTTTGGTTTTGTAGGTTGCAGGTAGTGACCGTTCTGACCAAAAATGACCCCTTTGTTGCTAGATGTCACTGGGTGAGATGGCCAGCTAGGTGCCCCTGGGTGGGACGGCCCCCAATATGCCACCATCCCTGATAGGGATGGTCACAAAACTAGAGGGTTTCTACAAAAATTTGCAGAAACAACAAGTTTCAGGTTCAAATTTACACCTTTCTGCACTTTCAATTTGCATTTTCACTGTAAAAAATGGTCAAAATTTCATGTTTTCTTGCTTTTTCTTCACATAGAAAGGTTAGATTCTTTCTTTCCAAAATATTGCACTAATTAGCTCAGAGAAAATAGGGAAAATAATAGTAGATTTGCTACTTTTTGTCTGGTTTGCTTGCTTGAAACTTGCCAAAGAAGGTTAAGTTCATATAGGCTTTCAATTTTTGTGCTTTCCTTTTATGCTACTAATGCTTCTGAAATAAAAATGTCATTTCATGCATTTAGTGAATCATCATTGAGTGCTCTCTTGTTTTCTTTCAATATTTAAAAGGAACCACACACACCATGAGGTATTTTAACATCAACGATAATAGTGGATGTAATTACCACTTGACTGGCTAGCTTGAAAGAGTATCATCGGGACCCGACTTACTGGCCAATACCGACTCCAAGATCTATCCTAACCATGCAAAATAGCATGCATTCCTCTTTGGAGGGGTGTATCATTGTGCACAGGGTGCTGGGTGAGGATCGGTAGGACCTATGCTCCCTGATCGAGATATGGAATTAATCACTGTATCTTAGATTGGTTTACGTGACTGGAATAATATGGAATTTATCACCATACCGGTTGTCGAGCTATGAGTGTATAGGTGAAATCCTTTAAAATTTGAGTGTATCATCCAATGAAATATCAAACATGCCAAGTATTTTCTTTACAAAGCAACACATCTTGAAACACACCAAATAGTTTAGGGATTCACATTTAAAATATTTAAAAGAAGATAATCATCTCTATTTTTGAGTGTTCCTATTGTTTGTTTGTTTCAAATTCATAGAAATTGTAAAGGAGATAATCATATATAGTAGTTAGAGTACATAGCTATGGTACATACCCATAGCCAAGCCCATTTAAGGGTGGAAGTTGTGGGGAGTAGGGAAGAGGACACACAACATCTTCGCCTAGATCCCAAGGACATGGTAATACCTCCTTGGAGACCACCTACTCTTCCTAGCCCTAGAAGGGCTGAAAGGAGACCTAGCCAACAAGGGACCCCTACATGGGGCACCCCCATAGGTGATGGTCCCAATTTAGGAAGTCATATCCCTAATCACCATGCGATAGATGAATGGATGGTTACTCATAGAACAACAAGACAAGGACCTAGCCAACAAGGGACTCCTACACGGGGTACCCCCATAGGCAACAATCCCCTTTTAGGGAATTTTTTCCCTAATATAGATGTTTCTAATGCCTTATTTTGAGAAGAGTCACCACGCAATGGAGCACTTCCCAATAGAGCAATCCCATGCATTCATGTGCCTGCTCGATCTACTCCTCACACTACTACGTAGGAATATGACTTGTCACCTAAGGTAGGGTTGAATGATCATCTTATGATTTCAAACCACCCTTCCCCATGATGCCATGATCATGATGAGGGTGATGCTCATCACCATAGGTGACCTCATTCCACCTTACCTTTCCTTGTTTATGAGGGAAGACCTGAGGAACATCCAGATTATCCTCATCCAAATGTGTCAATGCAAGCACGTTGTGCCTCTACACTAGTAGATTATCAAGATGATCTATTTAGGGGTGAGCCTCAAGTCAATGCAACCTACCTCAATCGAGGAAAAGCTGTAATAGATCTCACAAACCCCCTTGAACAAGATAGATATCAGAGTCATAGTGCTAAGGCACTTAGACCTAATACAACTGATCAGATCAATCAGTTGGTAAAGAAGTATGCTGACTTCCAGGCCAAGTTTAATCAACTTAGGTCTGATAAACATCACCTAGATCTTTTAGAGCAGTGGCAACAACTAGAGAAAGAAAGACTTGAATACCAAATTCAAGAAACTTTGCGTAATGGAGCTTCTACTCCAACTACGTGTAGACAGGAGGCTCGACCGAGGCAACCAAACCTCCAACAAGATAGGTCTCCTAGACCTAACCCAATGTTGCCTCCTAGACCTCATAGGCTTGAATAGAATATATATGATAGGCCAAACATAGATCACCTTCAAGAGGCATTCGTTCCTCCTTGTAGGCCCATACCAGAAACACCTTATGGGGCCTACGATGATTTGGAACAAAATGAGGATTATGTAGAAGCACCTTATGGAGGTGTGGCTGATGTCAATCAACCACCCCAACCTATGCTTAATATTCCTCATCCACCTCTACGAGTTCAAAATAAGGAAGAGGAAATCAAATCCTCAGATGCGTATCAAGCTTTGCTTGCACGCTTAGAAACTGTAGAAGGTAGGACAACTGGCAATGGGCTTCAAAAGCCTACCTTGCGTCAGCTAAAGAACCAACCATTACATCCATCCATTCCTTCCCCGATATACCCTGAGCATTTCAAAATGCCAAAATTGGATAGATTCAAGGGGGAAGAAGATGCTCAAGAGCACGTTACTAGATTTCTAAATCTGTGCTTTAACATACAGGACAATGATGCATTGCTCCTCAGAACTTTCCTAAGTACCCTCTCTGGTCCTGCCATTGAGTGGTTCAACCAACTTCCAAAACATAGCATCTACACATTTGAACAATTCGTTGATGCATTTTTGGAATGTTTCACCTTTAATACCAAAAGGAAGGTGACATTAACAGACCTCACGAGGTTGAAACAAACTGAGGATGAGTCAATTACTGATTACAAAAATAGGTGGTGAACACTTTTGGCTAAGCTACCTTATCTATTACCAGTGATTGAGTTAACTCGGTTGTTTTCAAAGAGTTGCTTAAAACCCATCTCTTTGACATTGCAATTACAACAATACCCTACCTTGGAAGAAGCTCTAGCATAGGCTAGAAACATAGAGGAAATAAAAATCCAAGAGGGAGAAATAACCAAACCTCGTAAGAAGGAGTGGACAAAGAATCCTAAGAATAGCTCGGCATCTACAAAGCCAACAATGGTCAATCAAGTGGCCATAAATGTCCCTGGGTCTACACAAGCAATGCCTCCTCAAAAGGTAAACTATCAGGCCCAACCTCCTCCTACGAACTATAATAGTAATGGTCAAGCGAATCAGGGACAAAACCAACAGCGTCACCCTAAGCGACAATTTACTCCCTTCGTTGAATCCATGGATTCTCTATTCGATCGATTGTGGGTTGCAAAAATGATTAATCTACCAGATATCAAACCCATCGATCTAGAAATAGGTAAACCCAAGCCTATGGGATGCCAAGAGGATCAATATTACAAATTTCATCGGCAAGGTGGCCATGATTTACAAATGTGCTATGGTTTTAAACACCTAGTACAAGATATGATTGAGAGGAATGAGCTTCAAGTGGATGCTCCATTAGCCCCTACCAATCAGCATATGGGTATATACAAAGACCCATTACCAACTCATGAGGTATAGATAGTGCCTGCTAAACCAATGAATGAGGTGAAGACAACACCCCCTATCCAAGGGTATGTTGGGATGGTGAGTATTGTGACTAGGAACAAAAGATATCCAAGCCAAGTTGCACCAGCTATAGCTTCAAGTGATGTTCCCACTACATCATAAACTACACCACCTGTAGTACAGGGCCTTCCATCTAGGCCAATGTTAACAATAAAGAACAAGCTTGCACAAAGTTTGAGGACAACATCAGCAAGATTGTCCATCTATGAGCTAATCCAACAATCACCTCCACATCGGGATGCTCTAATGGACATTTTAAAATCAATAGAGTTGCAACCACAGGAGTCCAACTCCTTCATTGATTTTGTAGGTCATGTGCAATAGTGCAAGGAACCAGTGATAACATTCCATGAGCATGAGCTTAAGGGAATAGCCAATGATGTGGTAGATCCTCCCTTGCACATCATCGCATGTGTAAATGAGGTACCATACAAAAGAGTGCTCATAGACACCGGTTCCTCGAGCAATATCATTACCACCACAACATTGAAACATTTAAAATTGCTAGCATCTCATGTTGTTGTGTCAACTTACACTCTTCGCACATTCAATGACACAATATGTTCTACTATTGGTACCATAGTCTTACCCATCCAGGTGGGGCGCAAGACTATACCAACATTGTGTCATGTGCTGGAAGGTGATATGGCATACAACATTTTGCTAGGAAGACCTTGGATACGGGATATGAAGTGTGTCCCATCCATTGCACATCAATGTCTTAAATACACTCATGAAGGGCAAGTCCATGTAGTCTCTACCGATCTAGAGCCCTTCAAATACTGCAATATGGTGCAACAGATGCCAGAGTCAACATTACCTTCGACTCATATAGAATTCTGACTGAATACACCTATTCAGGGTCTACCCATTCCATCATCACCTTCCATTCCACCATCTACATCTTCATCCATCCCATCCTCATCATCATCAGCCATAGAAATGCCTTCAACATCGTCAGATCCTCCATTGAGGAACATGTCGAAAAGGCCCATTGATGAGAGCCCACCTTTAGTATCTACCATATCCATGGAAGAGATCCCTTGTGTAGTAAATGAGGAATCACTTCCAGAGGTTAACACTGAGTCATCTCAAACCTCACTCCCTTCTCATCCACCTTCACCATCCCAGGTCATAGTGCAGATGTCTAGCATAGGGATAGGAGAATATCTGGCGAGAAATGTCACAACGGTTCCATCCGTAGAGACAATGCAAGATATGGGGTGACCTCATCTTCCCATAGGTAGCATTGTACCTCTTGGTTTACCTCCCAATCAAAATAATTTTGTATATGGAGGTTTAGAGTATGGAGCTCTACCAATTCCTCCAAAAGAAGAAGATGATGAACCTTTTTCGGAGGATGTAAACTATTTTTCGAATCCAGATTATGCATTGTGGTACTTAGATCACTGTAATTGGCATGGTTTTGGTTTAGGCTTATATGAGTAGGGTACTCATGTCCCATGTCAGCCCCAATATCAATTACCTTATGATAAATCCGGGTTGGGGCACAATAAGCCAGTACCATTGGATGTCCTCATAGATAGTCTAGAACACCTATGTCTAGGTTATCAGGATAAGCTTGCACGTGATCCATACACCAATCTGAATCACATCCATTCCTTGGGGGATCATTTCCCCAAAGAGATGATAGATCAAGGACTATCAAGTGATGTTGCCCAACCCCATGAAGTGGGGGAAAGCTCACATACCTTGAAATCTGATAGTGAGGAAGAGGATCAAGGTCCTCCTCATGAATGGATGAGTGATGATGATGATGACTATGGTATCACACCAATAAACTACCCTAGCTCAGATGATGAACATGAGAGAGTGTTCCCCTTGGATGATGAGGATGAATATTATCTTCGCATGCTATTCCCCATCCAAGGTCCCATATGATGCCAACTCTTACCATGTGAAGAGCAAGCTCATCCTCTTCCGCATAGGCCACCACCATTCATTCCATTTCCACTAGAGCCACCCCCGTGAGTCATGAGACAACATCAGGTCTCTAGACCCACTCACCTAGAAGGGGAAATCATGTATCCATCAACATGATTTCCATAGATTTAACCACACCATTGATAGATCCGAATAACCCATCAAAGTCATTGCATCTCGACATTGAGGCAATTGACTTTGGTCGGGGAGATTCTACTCCATCACCATCAGAGTATTGGCCTTGCGAGGAAATGTTACAACCATTTCAATTTTCTCCAAGAAGTACTCAGAATGTTTTTCAAGCCGAGGTTGATCCTGAATTTCCTATGGATGAAGCAAACCCAGCTGATGACATTCATTTGATTCCCACTCCACATCAGTTGGAATATGGGTCTCATATGTCAATTGAGCCAACAATTGACAAGGATATCGGTACAGATCCCGATAATCCTTGCATTATCAAACTAGGGGAAGGTCTATCCCCAGTTGAGCAAGATGATTTCACAAGAGCATTGAAAGAAAGGATGAATGCTTTTGCTTGGTCCTATAAAGACATGCCAGGACTGGACCCAAATCTAGTCATGCATAATCTTACATTGGACCCAAAGATAAAACCAGTCAAGCAAAAGTTGCACAAGATGCACCCAATAGTAGCCTTAATGGTGAAATATGAATTACAAAAGTTGTTGGACGCTGATTTCATCATCTCAGTAGACTATCCGCCATGGGTTTCAAACATGGTTCCCATCAAGAAGCCTGATGGGAGGATTCACATTTGCACTGACTTTAGAGATCTTAACAAAGCGAGTCCTAAGGATGAATTTCCCTTACCTAACATTGATGCGTTGGTAGACGCTACATAAGGACATGAAATGCTTTCCCTCATGGATGGTTTCTCTGGATATAATCAAATTCGTATTAATCTAGAAGACCAAATCAAAATGGCATTTACAATGCCTTGGGGGACATTCTATTATAAGGTCATGCCTTTTGGCCTTAAGAACGCTGGTGCCACCTATCAATGAGCCATGACGTATATCTTCCATGACTACATGCATAAGATTTTGGAAGATTACATGGATGACTTATTGGCAAAATATTTAGAACGTCATGAGCATATCGATGTATTATGTAAGGTTCTAGATCGCCTCATTGAGCACAATGTCAGGCTTAATCCCAAAAAGTGTGTCTTCGGCATCACATCTGGTAAAATTTTGGGATTCATAGTCTCCAAGTGAGGCATAGAGGTAGATCCAAACAAGGTCAAGGCAATATTAGAAATGCCTCCCCCCACAACCATTAAGCAACTACGCAGCTTGCAAGGAAAGGTCACATCCATAAAATGCTTCATAGCGCAATTATCGGATAAGTGTCGACCCATGAATAGGTTGCTACACAAGGGGGTCTCATTTCATTGGGATGAAGAATGTCAAAATGCCTTTGATGATATTAAGCAATACTTGGCTTCACCACCCGTATTGGCTCCTCCATGACCAGGAGTGTCATTCTATTTATACATCTCAGCTACTGAGTTGGCATTGGGCACCATGTTGTCCCAAAAGAATGAATTTCACAAAGAACAAGCTACCTATTACATTAGCCGCACATTGGTCAGCTATGAAATCAAGTATGCATACGTTGAGAAGCTATGCTTAGCAGTGGTCTTTGCCACTAAAAAGCTATGCCATTACATGCTCAATCATACCATGTATGTCATATCTAAGGAAAATCCATTGCGATATATGATGAGTAGAACATATCACAATAGTCACATGATGAAATGGATAATGTTGTTGATGGAATTTGACCTAGAGTTCATTGGACAAAAATCAGTCAAAGGATAGGTTATAGCCGATCAATTAGCAGAGGCTCCTCTTCAGGATGACCAGCCTCTAAATGTAGATCTTCCCGATGATGGAGTGTTTCATATTTCAGAATCACCTGATTCTGTAGAGCCTGAGTCACAGGCGGACATAACTCTATTCTTCGATGGTTCTAAATGCGAGCAAGGGGGTGGCGCAGGTATCATGTTTTTCACACCACAAGGGGCTCCCATACCTCTTTTATTTAAACTTGATTTCCCATGTACCAACAACAATGCCGAGTATGAAGCCCTCATCATTGGTCTTCAGATGACAATCACCATGAAAATCACAAAGTTAAACATTTTTGGTGATTCCTTGCTCATAGTTAATCAGGTTAAAGGGATATTCCAGTGTAGGTGTCCTATCTTGCAAGCCTACAAAGCCCTAGTGGACAAACTTCTGGAAAAATTTGAATGGTATGATATAGAGGCACTCCCTCGCTCATCTAATCATTTTGCGGATACAATGGCTTCCTTAGGGTCGCTAATCCCACAAAACCCTTCAGATGATATCATGACTATTCAAGTAAAAATGCTAGCACAATCTATGACTAAGCGTGATGAGCATAACACCACACCAGATGTTCACATGATTCAGATTGAGCCTTCACATGAAAGGTTCTCTCAACTACACAATTATTTGAATAACGCCCAATGGGGGACTCTGTTCCCTCAGAATTCTTTTGATACTAGCATAACGCTATATCTTCAAGTTCATTCTCAATCAGCATTCACATGAGATGAACATCAAAAGGATTGCGCGATTCATAATATTGAGGCTTCTTCAAGGTAATATTGGGCCATACAGATTAAAGACTATCTTAAACTGGGAAATATTCCACCTGGATTATCGCATGCCACAAAGCGAGCATTTAAACAAAATGTGGAAAAATATGTCTTATTAGGAGACATAATGTATCGTCGAAGTTATGAAGGTATCCTCCTTCGTTGCTTAGACTCACAAGAGTCGGCTTGGGCCATTTCCCAAGCACACGATGGTACATGTGGTGGTCACTTTAGTGGCATGGCCATCACCAAGCGCATTCTTTGCATGGGCTATTATTGGCCAACTTTAGAGCAAGATTGTTGTGCTTATGTAAAGAAGTGTGTGAAGTGTCAACATCATGCCAATTTGACACATGTACCTTCATAGGCCTTACAACCGATTCAATCGGTCTGGCCATTTGCACAATGGGGGTTTGATTTAATTGGGAAAATCTCACCTGCCTCTTCGGGCCATCACACGTTTATCATAATGACAATCGAGTACTTCACAAAATGGGTGGAAGCAATTCCCCTTACCACTACGATTGGACCTCGCATCGTGGAGTTCATGCTACATAATATCATATGTCATTTTGGTATTCCATCCAAAATAATATCGGATAATGGAACACCCTTCAAAAATAAGGATGTGCGTGCATTAACAACAAAGTATAACATAAAGCATAGCTTTTCCACACCCTATTATCCGTAGGCCAATGGGCAAGCAGAGGCATCAAATAAAATAGTAGTAGCCATCTTGAAGAAAACCATCAAGGAAAATCATAAATATTGGCATAATCAATTACCTCTTGCCCTTTGGGCCTATCACACTAGCATTCGGATGCCCACTAGGGCAACTCCATTTTCACTAGTGTATGGTGCTGAAGCCATCATGCCTCTGGAGTTAGATATTCTGTCACTATGCATTTCCATGCAGGAATTCATTAATGATGATACAACTAGGCAAGCTCATTTAGATCAGTTAACGTTACTTGATGAACGACGTGTAAATGCCCTCGAGCATCTATGTGTTTATCAAGAACGTCTTAAGAGAGCTTACAACTTGAAAGTACACTAGAGAGATTTTCAAGTTGGTGATTTAGTTCTAAAAGAGAACCAACAAAACTCAAATTTTCCCTCCAATTTGTGAGATAAATTTGTAGCAAACTGGTTAGGTCCATTCATCATTACAAGCCATATTGGACCTAGAACTTATCACCTAGCATCCATCGAAGGAAGTGAAGAGCCTGAACCAATGAATGTTAGTCATTTGTGGCCGTTTCATGCTTAGAGCACCAATAAAATACCCCTAGGCAGTCTATGGCACTTCCTTAGTGCCGATGACCATCTAGGTCACCCAAAATGCTCCTAGCGGTCAATGATCATCTAGGTCAAATAAAAATATCCCTAGACAATCTATGATCATCTAGGTCAACCTTAAATCTCCAAAGGCATTTATAAGCCCTTTGGTCACATACTTCTTCTTAGTGCAATGACCGTCTAGGTCACCCAAAATGCTCCTAGTGGTCAATGACTATCTAGGTCAAATAAAAATGCTCCTAGACAATCTATGATCATCTAGGTCAACCTTAAATGCTCCAAAGGCATCTATAAGCCCTTTGGTCACAACCAAATATCCCTAGGCTTGGTTTTGTTTGCCTTGGTTCTCTGTGTCTGACTTCTAGTCCTCCCTAGGTAGTTATGGCATTTCCTTAGTGCGATGACCGCTAGGTCACCTAAAATGCTCCTAGTGGTCAATGATCATCTAGGTCAAATAAAAATATCCTAGACTATCTACGATCATCTAGGTCAACCTTAAATGCTCCAAAGGTATCTATAATCCCTTTGGTCACAACAAAATACCCCTAGGTAGTCTATGGCATTTCCTTAGTGTCGATGACCATCTAGGTCACCTAAAATGCTCTTAGGTGGTCAATGACTATCTAGGTCAAAATAAAATACTCCTAGATAATCTACGATCATCTAGGTCAATTAAAAATCCCCAAAGGCATCTATAAGCCCTTTGGTCCCCATAAAATCCCTAAGGTTCCTATACTAATCCTAGGTCTTCCTAAAAGGCGTCTATTAAGCCCTTTGGTCACCTAAAATCCCCAATGGCATTCATTAAGCCCATTGGTCAACTGTATATACATATATATCAAAAATTCAAAAACATCATTAAAATCATCAAAATACAAAAATATTGCTTCATTGCACTTCATTTAAATTGCATTAGGCATACTCATCATTGCATTATGCATCATTCCAAATTGATCATACATGTCTAGCACTAGGTCTGTACACTAGGCATCTGTTAAAATCATTGTCATTATGATTCAATATTACCACCTATTTATATTACATATACCATTTACATTTATATTATATGTTTGTTTCCCGTCACTTAGCCATTGTTAGTAAAACATAGTTAAAGTTTTGATCACTCACCATATCTAGTTGTCTTCTCAGATTTTGTAGAAAGCTATCATGATATTTAGAAGGTAGAATCCTATTTAGATAATGCTTGGTATACATCAAAATCCCAACACATTTTCACATTAATATATCCAAGTCTAGCACAAGGAAAGATGAAAAGTAAAGTGGTCTAGGTTACTTCAAGTGAAAAGGTTATCTTGCTCATCCCCCTTGTGAATGGTTCAAAGATGTTGAGAATTGACAAAAGGACAAGTTCCTCCTTACCCATAAATCCCTTGCTCTACTGGATCAAGTATCCCAAAGAGAAAAGTCAAAGTGATTATCATCACTTCAAAATATGAAAAGAAAAGTGATTATTATCACTAGAAAAACAAAGAAATAGTGGTTCTCACCACTACAAAATCCCTTGCTCACCAAATCAAAATGAGCAACTCCCTTGAGAAATTCAAAGTTAAAATAAAATAAGGGAGTCTTGAACTTGAATCCCTAATTCTTAGCATTAGAGAACCATAAGGTGATCCTCATTATAGGTTTGGTGGATAGCCTACTTGTCAATGGTGGTAGCCTCTCACATGATGATATGTTTATCACTTAAGCAACTTTCTTAGGTATAGAAATGTTTGAATGTGGATGAGCTAGCTTGTTGTAACCTAGATTACCTAGTAGTTTAATCCAACTAAGTACAAAACTTAGGATAATGAGACTCGATGATGATCTCTAGTGTCGATGGGCTAAGTGAATCCCATTTACACTAGGGTAATCTTATGTGTTATCATGGTAATGAACTCACATGCACACATATGGATATTGATTATCTTGGTTATCTTAGTAGGTGCATACTTTGTCAAAGGATCTTGCATAGTGATTATATGACTTTTGATTAGGTAACTAGAGTGTTTGAGTCTCTTCAAAACTATCAAATAATATCATATCATATTACATTATCCATTTCATTTTATATCATGTTGTCACATGTTAGTCAAAGTTACAAAATCCATCACATAAAAGTGTTATAATAACATGAAAATGTAGATCATTACATCAAATCATACACAGTTTTTCCTTATAAACTTTTTTTTTAAGTGATGTTCATGAAATAGGATAGATACCGGATAAATATTAGCAATGATATTTAGATGACCACTGACTATTTTATGCATATATTTTAATTTATGAAAGCATATAGAGAAAACATAACACATCTACATATCATCAACTCAAATCATCTGATCAATACATGCATCCATGTTAGACATATCATAAAGTAGTAAAATATGACATAATGATAAAATCAAAGTCATACATATATATGTCTATATGTAAAAGCTAAAAGCTACATCATAGTCTATAAACTTCTCATAGGCTATAATAAAAAGTCATTGACTTCACAAATAAAAAAGACAAAAAAGAACCATCATAGTCTACTGACCATGGTCATGCATGACCGGTACCTTGACCCTCTCCTTTGCTCTTAGTATGAGTTTATCATGAGCTCCCAGACCTGCTACCCCCTGATATTCTACCTCTAGACACCTCCATCCTTTGAGAAGAGCTTGAAGTCCTCATTCAAGTAGATGATGTCTCATATGACTCCTCTATCTATGATACCAATAGCTAATGCTTGATGTATGCACCCCTTAAGGTTCACTATCTCATCCTCCATCATATCCATGTAGGTGTTCTCCTCTCAACACCTAGTCTGATAGGTCACCACCAAACCCTAGAGATGTACCATCTCCTCCTGCATAGTGGCTAGCTCGCTACTGGACTCCCCATGGCTAGGGCCTTACCTACCAACCTATGCCTGAAGCGTAGCTATCAATGTTTGCCTCTCCATATCTAGCTGTGCACTCTACTATGTTGTAGAGCCATATCCTCGTAGCTCTACAATCATAGCATATCTTCTATCTTCATATCCGATCTCTAAGGTCACATCATCAAATCCTACTAGATCTTGTACATCAATCAACTCCACCCTATTCACTGACACATGTTGACACATAAATCGCTCACCCGTGTTTTCTTCCTCATCATTTGGAGACTCACCAAAACCCTCCTCATCTGGAGCACCCCTAGCTACATTTGCTACCCTAGAGTTGCATCCCCTCCTAGTGGTCCCTCCCCTTGCCACTATCATATGACCCACCATGCGTCATACTCCTCTATAGTGCTTGCATCATCCGAATAAAAAACTGCCACCTCAGGATCTGACTCCTCTCCCAGTGCCTCTACAACTAGCCATGATAGAGTCCTCTCATCTCTGCAATGATGGTAGACCATCGGATCCCTAGGTAATCCCTGGCATAGCCCAAACTATCATAGCACATGATCATAAGGGAAGTACTCTCACTCTATGCCATGTCGCCCTATCAACCATCTACCTCGTCGAACTCGGCGTAGCTGTGACTCTGCCTCCCTCTAGTCAGGACAATCCCTGTAGGGTCTCCACTCAATGTCTACCACCCTGAGATGTGCAAAAGCCTCTGCATAGTGCTCAACCTCCCCAACATGTCATCAGCTTTGGCCTACCTCATGCGACCTCTTCCATAGCTCTCCATAGCCAATATCCCTGTCTGGTAGCTCTGCTCGAGTGGTCCATGGTAGTCCCCGTGGTCTCTCCATAGTAATATGCTGCCAAGCCCAAGACTATAGTAGGAAGCTGCAACCCAAGCCCTTCCACCCATGAAAGTGGATCTCATACAGCTCATCATATAGCTATGCTAATAAAGTAGGACCCCAAGCCATCACTATGGGCTCATCCTCTGTGCACTCCACAAGAGTGAACACCAGCTCTAGTAGGTTCCATGGGAACCTAGCACCTAAAGATTTGGGTAGTAGCATGTTGCTGATCAAGGTCATCAATAGAGTGTGCTTAACACCAAGCACACCAACCCAATACCATGCAGCCACTAATACCCCTCCACTGAGAAGATCAACCACTGCATCCTCCCAATGCGCCCTGAAGCACCTCCGCACTACGACCTCTCACCGCTCTGTAGGAGAAGATACTATCGGGCACCCCTCTATCAGAATACGTAGTATTTGATAGACATCCTCTAATGTCACTATCATATCCCCCATAGCTAAATGGAAAGTATTAGTATGAGGGTCCCATAGGTCTATCAGTGTAGTCAGATAGGCGCGGTCACCCACCACGAGATCTAACCATAACTTGCTTCAGACCAATGGCATCGAGCCATCACCAGTATGTAGTAGTAAAATGGTCTCTCATGACCTGAAAGAGAGTCGGAAATCTGTACCGACTCTTAACTATCTGCTCATGTAAAATAGGGTGTCAAAAATGCCCTAAAAATGCAAAAATTTGCTATAAAAATACCAAAAAAAGGCATAAAAATGGGCCCTTTTTGGTCGTCCCACCCAGGGATGGCCCCCAATTTGGTAGCCATCCCACCTAGGGATGGCACCCAATTTGGTAGCCATCCCACCCAGGGACGGCCACCAGTGACTGTCCCTTACAGGGAAGGTCCCCAAAAATGGGTAAAATAGGGTCAATTTGACCCCAAAATTTGCCCTAAAAAACCTAAAAAAAAAAAATAGGCATTTAACCCTAATTTTTTGCAAATAAAACATAAATAAATGCTTTATTTTATACATTTCAGTCCTCCTAGGGTTTCTTAACCATTAGTGTGGATGTAGTAAAGAAATTGTAGCAGAAATCACAAAAATACAATAAAATAGAGCAGAGAAAGACATGTGGTCCATACCCGTTTTGCACCGGCTCCATCGCCTGTTGCATCCGTTGGCTGGATCATGTTGTAGGTTGATATTTTGACAGTGCTCCACTTCATAAAATCCCTCTCCTACCTCTCTCCTCTCCAACTTCTCCAAGTAGAATGCAAAAATGAGCTCATATGGCCCATTTTGGCCTTATATAGCTCCAAAAGAAGCCGACCACCCCTAGGTGGGATGAGCACATAGTTGGCTGGCTGTCCCACCCTGGGATGGTCATAAATTCTGTACTCATCCCCCCCTGGGATGGTCACACAAAAATTGCACTAAAAAACCTTGAAAATATCAAAAAATGGGCCAAAAACCCACCAAAAATAAGACAGAATGGTCAACAAAATAGGAGAGATCAAGACTGAACCTATAGTAATTTTGGATGCATCAAAAGTATCTATTTTAGTCCCCAAGAAGGCCTCCATGGCTGGACCACTCCATGGGAATGAAATATTTAGCCTTTTGCCTCCAAAACTATTCATCAAAATAGTCAAAAATCCTCTCCAAACAGGTATATAGTACCCTGGGCAAAACCGAGAGTTACCCCAATTATGTCATATGTGTCAAGTGACTCATCACTTTATCATTGGCCATATCCTCATCGACTCATCACTTGAGGGGGTAGTCATAATAATGAATTCAAAAATCGAATCAACATTAAAACACTCATAAGTGTAAATTCCATGCATTCAAAAGAATCTTGGCTAAAGATAAATTTTCAAGCCCATGCTGGGGCAAAGAATCAGCATAAGAAATAAACAAATAGGCTTGACCTCCTTGAAACCTCAAGAATTGACCCATGAAAATATTTACAAGAATACAAGGCACCAAGACCTAGTATACCCTAAGCCCCATAAGATTGTTACTACAACATGACTGAAAGGTATACCCAAAATTGATCCTTCGACTATGTCAATAGTAAGGATTCCAAGAATGTATGCTCTTTCCACAATGGAGGCATCCAAAGTTGATTAGGTTAATGAAAAACCTTAATCATTTGATGATTTAGTGATATATTTTGCTCAGTGCTTTGTTGCACATAGCACATCCCAAAATGGGGCATCTATAGACACCTAAATCACATAAATCAGATAATACTATCAGTGCATCACATATGCCCCTCTTATCGACAACATATGGCCCTATTGGGCACCCCTCTAGGCTTGCATAAGGCTCCAAAACTCATTTTGGAGGTTTCCTAGCAGTTTAGGGCAGTTTTGGGGCACCTCCTGGTGACCGTCCCACTAAGGGACGATCACAGTTGGTGACCGTCCCACCAAGGGATGGCCATCCATAACCATCCTTGGGTGGGATGACCCCTAACTAGACCCTTGAAAAATTCAAAGGACATGCTAAATGGCAATCAAATACTACCATTAATGCATCCAATCACCCCAAATTTATTAGGGACCTGCAATTAGACTATGGGACAGTAGATTGGAAGCCCCAAATGGGTAACCTTCCCTCCCCTATGCATGTTGAAGAATAGGACACATGGCGGCACCTACATCGCATGGCAAAACATATCCCTTTGTCCTAGATGCCATTTTGAGCTATAAAATAAGGTGAAGACACCCAATTTCAAAGAGGAAGGATTGAATATTTTGAGTAACAAAGTGCTGCTCAACTTGACCCTCACCCTTTTGCAAACCAAACTCACCCTACCTTAGCCTTGAAACCCTCTTCATATGAAGGCGATTTTAGGGGCAATAGGACTTGATCCACCTATCCCAAATCGGCCAAATTGAAGGTATATTTGGCCCCATATATCGACCACACTCCCATACAAGTTTTGGACCAAATCCCATTGGCATAGGTGATAAAACTAAGCCATATATTTAACCATCCCACCTAGGGATGGTCAGTAGTATGTAATAATCACACCTAGGTATGGCCACAAAATAGAAAGGAATTTGGACAAAATTCCTCCACAAACCCCTTAGGAATGCCTAGATGAACCTTTGGTCCAAATTTGGTGTAATTTGGAGTAGATTTGATGCCATATTTGAGGTCCCCAATGTTGCAGGTTTAGTTGTCCCTGTCAGGGATGGTCACTATTTCTGCATAGTTTTACCTTTAATATTGCTTCCAAATCTCCTCATTTGCATTTATATTAGCTTATAATATGTTTATGCTGCATCTAGATCAATTTCCATGTATGTAGATCAGTTTTTGATGTTGTATATGAATCTCTTTTTCTATGGTTTTATTGCTTTATTCTATAACACAGGTGCTATTAACCCCATTTCAATCCCTTGTGTGTAGATACAGGAATGCTAGATAGGAGGGAGGAGCTAAAGAGGCATAAGCATGTCAGCCCAAGACTAGCTCTCAATTATGAGAAGCGGAGTTTCACACCATATAGAACTTCGCCTTAAAGGCCCCTTTCAAGGGACTAGATCCCTTGATACATTGTAATGGAATTTGTATCAAAATATGTAAAGGCCCTCAAGGGGATGAATTTGTAATCACATTTGAAGCTATTAATGAATCAATAGAAGGAGAAATCCATTATTTTTGTTATACATTTGCTTCGTTTCATTTAGATTACAAGTTTATGCTATTTCCCTTTGAATGCTTGTATACTGCTTTTCCATTGCAATAGAGTGCCCTTAAGGTGATATCGTGAAATTTGCTTCTTTAGCTTAATGCTCTTTTCAAATCTCTCCTCTTTACTCAAATAGCAAATCTCTCCCACTTACTCAAATCTCTCCCCCTTTGACATCAATGGAAAAGGATCACATTTGGGGATCGGGGCTAAGAATGAGTCTCTTAGCTTAGCCCCTCTCCCACATCCTCTTGAGGTGGTTAATTTTAGGGTGGAAGTATTTCTACTCCCAGCAAGAACTAGTCTTTAACTTTATCATCTTTTTTTCTTATATGATCCTTCTGATTCCTCTGAATGATCCTTTCCATGTCCATGTTCCTATTTTTGTCCATGTCCACATTCATGTTCCTGTTCCTATTCTTATTCTTGTTCCTATTCATATCCATGTTCCTATTCATGTTCTTGTTCATATCCATAGCTCTTTTCCTATTCCTATTCCTATTCTTGTTCATACTTGATTCTAGAATGTCTGATCTACACCACTTTGTTGTGTGTCCATCATTATTGCACTTATAACACTTAATGTTATTATTCCTTGGAGGTGCAACTATCTTGGGATTTCTCCTAGTGAATCCATATCCTTTTCTGTCATGAACCCTACAATTCATTGCCTTGTGACCAAACTGATTACATGAGTAGCAATACCCATGGAAAAGTTGCATGTTTCTAAAATTCCTATTTTCCTATCTTTCATGTGTCCTACACTATGAAGCCATGTGCCCAAACCTGTGATATGAAAAACATCTTCCATTGAATTTTCCTTGTCTTGACCTCATTGGTCTCTTAGTATCCTTTAACCTATTCTAATTGAAGTTCCATATGTTTCTTATTTGTGCATTGTTCCTATCCTTGTTGCACTTTTAGTTGTCCAACTCATCCTCAGATGTCTCACTTTATCTTACACTATCTTCTTCTAAATTTTCTTCTCCTTCAGAACTTGATATTGACTTCTCTTCTTGTTTCTTTTGAGCCTGTTCAAAACCAATACTTGTTTTGTTTGTTGACCTTCTTTGTACCTTGATCATCTTATCCATAATATTTGAGATTTTTCCAAAATTTTGTAGCTTAATCTTGGACTTTTCTAAATCTTCCCTTAGTAGGGCTACTTCTTGTTCTAACCTTTCACATTATAAGACCTTTTCTTCTAACTTATCCTTGAACTTATTTTTCTTAGCCTTTGATTTGTCTAGATCCTCTATAAGCATTCTTCTCTCTTCATCACATTATTGAAACTAAAACTCAAGTTTAGAGTTTTTCTTTCTTACCTTATTTACTGTGTCAAGAGCATAAATAAGTTCTCCCTTGAGATCATATCCTTATTTATCTGATTCTTCCTCTATTTGTTTTCATTTGTATACATCTTCATTTTCTTTTGACTTGTCTTCTATAGGATCACCTTCTTATTCTTCTAGTGCCATTAGAATATTCTCTTCTGGTCCTTCAAGTGTATCCTCATATTCATCATCATTGAAACTATAACCATTCCTTGTACAACTATCTTCAAGATGTCCAAAGTTACCACATATAAAACACTTGAGAATTATTGGTGATCTTTTATTGACTTCTTCCTTTTCTTCAATCATAAATAGGACTTCATCTCTATCATTATCTGAAAAGCTGTTATTACTATCACTTGAGTACTTACTTGCCTTGTATGCATAGTAGCTCCTCTTATACCTTTGAAATAACTTCTTTCCTTTTATGCTTTGTCCATCATTGCTATTCTTTTGGTGCCTGTATCTTTATGATTCCGTGTTCCTGTGATCCTATTTTTCTTCATCATTGTTATTTTTAGCTTCTTGATAGTTAGTTGCATAGTGACCATAATTTACACAATTGAAATATTTAATAAATTTTGTATCTTTAAATATTATTGAATCCTTATTTCTTCTGCCATAATTTACTTCTTCATCACTGGATGAATCATTGCTTGATTCTGACTACTTACCCTTTGTCTTCTTGATTTCTTTGAAGGCAACTTCCTTCTGGGGATTAGGTTATTTTATTATTAAATCAAAAGTTGTAAGAATACCAAGAAAAATATCTCTTGTCAAATAATCACCATCCTTTGATTCTTCTATAGAAGAAATATTTTCACTAAATCTCTTTGGAAGAGATCTTAAGACCTTATCACAAACATTTGATTCTTCAACCTTAAGTCCAAGTCCTTGCATAGCATTAACAACCTCATCGACTTGAAGTAGATAAGTACTAATATTTTCCTCATCCTTAATTCTTAACTCTTCAAATTATCCTTTGATATTTTGTATATTTGCTTTCTTGACACATATATCTCCTTCATATACACTTTGCAACTTATCCCACATTCCTTTTGCATCTTGACAATGCATAACTTTTATGACTCTGTTCTATGCAAACATCTCAAAATTACATTCATTTATTTTGAATTGTAATGTTGTAGAAGCTTACCTTCCTTATATGTAGGTGGATAAATTGAGGGGTTGTATCCATTTTCAACTGCTTCCCAAATTTCATTGTCAAGTGCCATTAGGTAAATATTTATTCTCATACTCCAATATATATAATCACTTCCATCAAATAATGGTGCTAAATTATCTGATGATCCATTCTTAGAATCCATTGTGTTCTTGTAATTTTTTCCTTCAAGCTATTAAACTCTTCTGAAGGAACCTGCTCTGATACCAATTGAATAACACAAGATTATACTGAGAGGGGGGTGAACAATATAAGATCACTTTTTAACTTTTATTTCCCAATCAATATTATGTAATGTATAGATAGAAATATCAATAGCAATAATAAAAGCAATGCACAAATCACCACACACAATAGAGACACCAAAATTTACATGGTTCACCCAATGTGGGTTACTCCATAGAGAAAATATTTCACAAATTTTTTCTCAATAAATCTCTTGGGAATCCTTTCTATATTACAATATTTATGGATCTCTATACAAAGGAGACACCAATCCTCTTAATCAATTTCATGTATCTCTATCCACAAGAAAACTCTTTTCTCCTCTTGCTTTGGCTGGTGATCTTATAGAAGAACTATTACCCCCATTTCTTTGAATAATGGATATATATCCACTAAAGACACCTATTATTACTACCCTGGCTAATGGATCTCTATCCACTAGAGACTGTCATCCTCTATACTCTATCAACTCCAAAGCTCTGTCACAAATCTGCACTAAACTCAGTCCTTTAGTCTAGCACAAATCTGCTCAATATCTATCTCTAGTCTAGCACAAATCTATCCTCAAATCTACACCAAACTCTATCCTTGAATTTGTACTAAACATAGTCCTTCGGTCTAGCACAAATATGTCCTCAATCTCTATTCTCTTATCTTGAACTAAACATAGTCCTTCGGTCTAGCACAAATCTATCCTCAATATTTTTCTTTTGATCTACACTATACAAAATCCTTTGATCTAGCACAAATATGTCCTCAATATCTATCCTCAAGCCTTAACACAAAGCTTGAATCAATCTCAAATTAACTTTTCTAGATCTACCCCAAACCTCAACTCAAGGTTTGAACAAATCAATCAATCAAATATACACTCAAGTCTTCTCAAATACTTATCTCAAATATGCCTTGTAAGCTTCCACAAAAGCTCACACTAATATATCCACAAGTCCTCTCTAGAACTTGTCCAAATATTATCCACAAGTCCTCTCTAGAACTTGTCCAACTCTGCTCTCAATACGTATTGTAAGTTTCCACAAAAGCTCACACCAATATGTCCACAAGTCATTTCTAGAACTTACCTTAAATCTACTCAACAAGTCCACACTAGAACTTGTCCAATATTATAGAAACATAAAGAGAAATGTTAGACTCTATATGCTTCATATTCACTACAATACTCAATTGCTTTAGATCACTCTCTTAGAAACATATAGAGAATTATTAGAGACTCAATATGCTTCACATTCACATTAATGCTCAATATATTTTAATCACTCTCTTAGAAACATATAGAGAATTGTTAGAGACTCAATATGTTTCACATTCACCTCAATACTCAATCACTTTCAATCACTCTCTTAGAAATATATATAGAATTGTTAGAGACTCAATATGCTTTACACTCATAAGACTCAATTACTTTCTAAACTAAATTCATAAATAAAATAATTTTTTTTATGGAACTTGAACAATCACTTCATGCATCCACTTGACTAGGCTCAACCAACTCTACTCAACCAATCACTCAATGAAATAATCCTTGCTTACAAAACCTAGTTAAATTATATGATAACTCACTCAAAATGTTTCCAAAAATGCTTATCAAACAATTTCACATAACAATGATACTCATGTTCTTTTCAAACCCTAGTTCAAGTTCTTCACTTAACCAATGGCTTCAACAACAATGCTTATCAAACAAGTTTTTAACAACAACTATTTATTCCAAAAAACCACTCTCAACAATGCTAATAAAACAAGATATCTTATAGCATTAACACTCTTTCAGAAAAACCTTCATCAATAAGTCTCAAACAAAACTCACAAAGGAAAACTTAACCAATTCCTTTTCACTCCAAACTTGTTTTCAAAAAAACTCAATCAATCAATTATTTCAGCCAATGAAGAATGTGCCCATACCTTTTTCTTGATGAAGAATAGTCTTTTAAAACCTATCTGAAGTATAACCACTTTCCTTACCAAACATCAAGGTTAGATGATAAAAAATATCATTATAACTCTTCTTCAAAACTTTTCTTCAATACAAAAGTTAGCACTTAATTACTCCTTATAATATCCAACTTGAAATAAATAATATTCAACATTCTTCAATTTCAAAATATAAAATTCAACCTTATAACTCCTTAGCCTCTAAAATTATAACTCATAAATTAAATATTTGCACTTCCTTTTAACTCCCCTAATAACTTACATACCAAATAACATGCAAAGTACTTTAATTAAAATTACTGTAGAAAAATAAAAACATTACTTTTCCTTTTAACTTTTTGTAGACCAAGACAAACAAATTAAATCACATACCTCAATGCACTAAAAAGGGCCTTAGTGGGATTTGAACCCTTGTTGGTTCTCCCCCAAGCACTTTTGTAGTGCTAGCACCCACCGCTTGGGCTGCGTGGCTCCACAAGAGCCAAAAGGCACTTTGGTGCCTTTACCTTCTCCCCATGTTTAGTGCACAAGACAAAATGCTTGTCCTTCTTCCCAAAAATCATGTGCATGGGTTTTGAACCTGCCTCAGCTTCCACAACAACATGTTACATAGCCCTTGGCTGCCAACCAAGATACAAGCACTTCATGTTGATTTTGGAGGATGCCAAACTTTGTCTCTTTCCCTTGCTCGATTTGCACATGTGAAATTTCCTTCTCTTTTCATGAGCCAACACAAGTCACATGTATAATTTCAAATGCCAATATTTTGGCATATTTATAAATAGGGTTTTTCTTCCTTCAACGTCAGCACATTTCAAATTTCCATTTCGAATTTGATTTGGAAAGTTAAAATTAAATATTAAATAAATATTTAACTTAACTTTAGCACCCAAAATTAATAAATTAAAGTTATAATAAATAATTAAAATACTTTAATTTAAACTATATCTATACTAAAGTTAATTTTAAATATTAAATAAATATTTAAATTAACCTTAGCACTTATCAATATTTAAATTAAAATTCTAATCAGGGATTAAAATATTTTAATTCAAATTAACATGTGGGTCTTTTCAAATTTGTCCTTGATCTCCTTTAACTTGATCTTGGTGCCAAAAAAAATAATAAAAGATCATTATTTAATTTTACTTCTCCTTCTTGGATCTTCATTCTCTGAGTTTTCCTAATTTCCTCAAAGATGACGAATATTGCTCAACAATACTTTTGACATCAATGACAATAACATTCCTCAAAATTTCCAACAAACATAGACAATGCAACTTCCCTAGAGGGGTGATTTTTTATTTCTTAGGTTACCTTGATATGATATATAGTAGGAAACCATTTTTTTTTGTCACTTGGGTTGCATTCTCCGATAGGAGGGTGTGCTAAAACTACCCTTTAGTGGTTTTTCTATTTTTTTTACCTTTAGTCTCATAGGATTAGGGGTTTCAACATAAAAATACACAAAAAAGTATAGGGATTCACAAATAAAATTTAAAAGAGATAATCACATTGTATACTTTGGTTGTTTATTTACTATTTTAATAACCAACGTCATGGCAGCAATAGGAAACCGAGCTTATCCTCAAGTTGATGGCATTTAAAATTTACAAGGAGGCACACAATATCTTTAATTTAATCTTGAGGACAAGATGATTCCACCATGATGACTTGGTATCCAGTGTAACGCTGGTTTCACCTATAGGGAATCTAACCTTCAAGATGTTCCTATCCAAGATGCATCTATGGGTCCTATATATGATCAAGAAGATATACTTCATGGTAAAGATTGATCCTGTACCACCATTAGACATAACCCGCCTAGTGAGGGGCCTAGTAGGGCAGTTCCACAAATGCGTATACCAAATTGAACTACCTCCAATATGATAAAAAATAAGAATGTACATCAACATATATCCTGGATGACTAAGCTACTCTACTTGACCACTCATGGATGAGCCAAAAGTTCACTCATCTAGATAGGTATGACTCTCATCGCCTTAACACAGTAGCCTCATCTTTCCATACCTACCTCAAAGATGAAAAATAGAAAGACCTAGGTCATATTTTTTTCACCGTGAAGAGTGCTCAAAGAAAGCACATTACACATATGCCCCATCCCAATATGTAGAATGCACTTTCAAACCTAAACATCAAGTTAATGTGGCTTACTTTGATCCTAGAAAATGAATAGCCAACCTAGTTAGACCTACAACATAATAAAAATACCTCCATATTCATACAAGGGCTCGTAGACCTCACACAACTGAGCCACTACCTAGTTAAACCACAAATCAACTATGATTGGATAGGTCATAAAGAATTGAGAATACTTAGAAAATAGTTGAGTAGAACATCAAAGGATGCACCAACAAAGGTTGCACTAAAAATGACTACAAGAAGCAGCATAGGATGAGGTACCCACACCCCATACCTATAGGTGAGAGGTGCTAGGAAATGCGAGAGGTTCTAGGAAAGGCGAGAGGTGCTGGGCAAGGCGAGAGGTACTAGGAAAGGTGAGAGGTTCTAGTTCCAGACACTTGGACAAGATGAGAGGAAATATCTTGTTCCAAAAGTGTTGCACACTTTGGTTTGATGTTGGTTTTGTTTGCTTTGGAATTTATTTTATTCTAAGGTTATTATGTATTTTTCCAACTTAGCCTGCAGGCCCCACCACATTAATGGAGGGACAAAATCACCTCAAATAGGCCATCGATGATCGGATCATCATTGCCAATCTCTAAGGATGGCAGGAGTGACCTCTTTATTACATCGATCAACCCAACATGGCCTTTGTTGGCGATCGACCTATCAGAGAGGCCTTTATCGGTGATTGACCTATAAAAGAGGGCAGGAGCATCCTCTCGAAGTATCGGCACTAACCATAGCTCCCAAACATTGAGAGCATATGACCCCTGATCCTAGGGTAGGATCGCCCTCGGATCCGTGGAGACATGAATCCCAAATATAAGACTCTAGGACCGGCCCCTAAAAAATGATGACTAACCACAAGATGGCCCTCACTTGATGCCCTTTGAAGTCCACCTGATAGGCATGAATCCCAATAACAATCATTAACTCCCTCTAGATGTCACCCCGGGCATGGATCCCAAGGTGCTGACATGGATAGACCAAACTGGACACCTGGCAGCTAATGTGGCACTACTATCATGGTGAGCATGTGGATCAAGGTAGCTATTGACATGGCAATTTCATATTCATCCACTTGGCTCTTATGTGGTGAGTTATGATTGGTATCCTACACATATGTGGCATCCCCTCATTCCTTGTTTATAGTGGCAAAATGTTATTGGACATCACCTGATTTCCCGTAGGCAATCAAATATTAAGGGGAGGAAATTTGTTTTTAAATACCTCACAAAGCTCTTGTGGGATGCATGTGGGATATAAGTTTGCATCCCTTTGTTTTTTTTATGGGCGGCAAGGAACGCCATAAAGAGAATGTAGTGCTCTTTCATCATACCGTCTGTGGTAGCCAGGACAGACGTGAGCCCACTGCGAAGGCTCTCATTCGTGGAAGACGCGGGGTCGAATCCTACCCTGGCCTTCCCAAAAACATTTTGCTAGGCAAAACCACATGGCGCCCGATTTAAAAGGTAACAATTTTTTTTTTTTTTAATTTGTATTAAGATTAATTAAAGTTTATAATTTTTAAATATATTTTTTTAATAATTTAAAGTCTAATAATGTTTTTTCAAAAAATCAAATTTTTTTTAAATTGGTTTAATTAAAACATTTATTTTATTTTTTATTATTAATTCAAAATGTTTAAATTAGTTTTCTTTAACTTTTGCAAATTGAAATTAGAGAACAAGGGTTATTTTTTTTGCAATTTTCAAATCAAAAGGAGCTTTTGTTTTCTCCAAGTGGGGATATAAGACATAGAAGAGCACCTATTTTTTTTGTAAATTAGAAAGCCCTAAATTCTTCTCAACCTTGTTAATTTTGCAAACATAAAAGGGGACAAAATCAAAGACATTTGATTGTTTATTGCAAAATTAGAAAACAAGGAGACTTAAAATTTTTACAAAATTCAAAGGCAAAGTGTGCATTTGTTTTCTCCAAGGGGGGATATAAGACATAAAATTGCACATTCTTTTTTTTGTAAACATTGAGAAGAAATTGTAACCTTGGGCCCATCAAAACCAAGTCATTTGTCGACTGGTCTGGAAGCCTTTCAAACGCGGGTCATGTGTCGACTTATCTTAGAAGGAGTGCTTGATTTGTTATTTTTGCAAAATAAAAGGGGGAAGACAACATTGTACTTCTTTTGAAAAATTGTAAGACAAGGAGGAGACATAACATATCAATTTTTTGCACAACACAAATTCAAATTTTGTTGCAAAAATTAAAAGGTGCATTTTTTATTTTACTCGACACCTTCATTGGCAAATTAGGTGCATTTTCGGTTGCATCCGACACCTAGGTGATAAGAATTTTGTGGGCATTCTTGTTTGATTATTGCATTATTTTTTTTTTTGCAATTATAAGTCATAGAATCAAGAACACTCCATACCCCAAAATTTCATAATAAATTTGTGTTAACCATTGCACAGATTTAAAGCCAATATTCATTTGATATTCTCTCCAACAAACAAAAACCCCTAATTCACTCTATTTGTTTGGCTTAATTTCCTCAAACTGAATATCCCTCTTCAAGAGGATTTTCATGCAGGTGCCATTAAATATCTTTTTGAGTGAATTATCTTTCATCTCCTATTTATTTGGCTTAATTTCCTCCAACTGATTATCTCTCTTCAAGAGAGTTTTTAGGTAGGTGCCATTAAATACCACTTAAGAGTGAAAGAAAGATAATCTTAGTACAAATTGTAGGACCTTCATCATGGCAACTATCAATAAATACTTAAGTGATACACAATTGCTAAAGGGTCCTAACTATTCAGCATGGAAAACTAATATGAAAGCCATCTTGATTGTAGAGGAAATGTGGGATTTAGTTGATGGCACTGAAACAAGACCTGCATCACTAGAAGTAGATCAAAAAGCATGGGACAAAAAGAACAATCGTATTCTCATGTTGATACTCCTTGCAACTACTTATGAGATCCAACCTCACATAAGTGAAGCTAAAATTGGTAAAGCTACATGGGATGCACTTAGTACCATTTTTGAAGGTAAGAATAAATCAACTGTTCTAAACCTTCAAACACGAATTCATACACTCCATATGAAGTCAGGTGAATCAATAGAACTATTCCTCTGTAGAGTGGCATATCTAAAGTCTAAGCTTAATTATTTGGGTGCCAAAGTTGAAGACACCATTTTGACTTTAGTAATCTTGAGAGCTCTTCCCAAATCCTACAAAATGTTGATTACATCCCTTAATATTTCAAAAAGAGTTGTCACCTTTGTGGAGTTACTCAATTTCCTTCAAAATGAGAAAGCAAATCAACTCCAAAATGATGAAGTGTCAAACAATGCACTTTATTCAAAATATAAGGGTGATAAGAAGAAAGGAAACTTTCAAAAGGGAGGATCATCCTCAAAAGGTAAGGGAAAGCAATCTCAAAAGAGGTTTTTCTTGCATTGTAAAAAGGACAACCATGACACCAATCGGTGTTGGTTCAAAAAAAACAAAACAAGAAAGATAAAGGCACAACATAGAAGCAAAACAAAGGCAATATTGCTAGTGAAGTGTCTAGTTCTGATTCTGATTTTGGTTCAGAGAAAGCACATAGAGTGCTCATTGCTAAGATAATATTGTAGAGGGAAAACACATTTTGTCACCTTCGACAAGCACCATTTCCTCTTTTTTTTTTTTTTTAGGCTTCATAAATAGCATAAGGTTTTGTTTGAAGTACTTGTAATAAAGGGGTGTTTGTACCTCTTTTAGGTTTCATAAATAACAAACTCTCATTGTTTGAAGTTCTTGTAACAAAAGGAGGGAATTTTCTGGTGTAAAATTGCCTAGGAGACAATATTTGTAAAATCCTTCACAAAGCTTCTTGAGTTGCACATATTTTGCAATTAAGGGGGATATACATTTATTTTCTTCACAAATTTTTGTAAAAAGGTAAGAAGACTTATAAGGGTGCATTTTCACAACAACCGACACCTTAGTCATACTTCTTTCAGAAATTAATTACAACATGTTTTGCAACAAGAAGGGGAAACTTATAAGGGTGCATTTTTTGCAGCGACCGACACCTTAGCTACCTTATATTTTGCAAACTCATATTTTAAACTGAATGAACCTCATATGGAGTGATCTATTCTACTACACCTAGCGATTGCAATGGTTGGTTAGCGATTGCAATGGTTGGTTACCCATGCAATTCAGTTGGATGATGAGATTACTATAAGGACATTCGTTGGTGTGAAGACAAAGTGAGGAATGACCCACTTTTTGCTTAGGAGCAGCCAGAGCACTGTGACAGAGTAAGAACCAACAAATCGACATCTTTTTCACTGTATTGGTACAATTATATACATTACCCAAATAATGTAATAAGGGGGGATGTTAGAGTAAATATTCCATAATTTGGATATTTTACCATTTTCCTATCTTAGGTAGAATTTATTTATCGCATGGTAAAAAGTAGTTTGTTACTTTTTACCACTAGTATTTACTTTTACTAGTTACCTAGTTAGTCATTGTAGTCAATTTGACTATGTTAGTTGATTAGGTTAGCTGTTAGCATAATTTACTACATTTTTAGTAGGTTAGGCGCTTATTATTCTAAGTGTGTTTTTTAGCGACATTATAGGAGATATTATTTCCTAAATATCTATCCTAATGTCTAATGTATTATTTAAACACTTGCTTGATTAATTTGAAGGTTAATTCTCACTTACTTTTTATCAGATCCAATCACTAATTATGGAAATAGGTGGAGAAGGGTGATGTCAAAATTACCTTCCACTCTACATGTAATAGAATTAACTTGAATGTTCAAAAATGTTGCTGGAAGCATATTTTGCTCTTATTACGACTGCAACAATATCATATATTCGAAGAGGCTTTGGCATAGGCCAAGGTCATAAAGGACATTAAATTCCAAGAGGTGGACATTAAACTTCAAAAGGAATCGAACAAAAATTCTAAAGGAAAAAACACACAAAAAACTAGCTTTGATCAATCAAGTTGTATTAAATGTTACTAAACCTAAAAAGTAGGTAACACCCCAATGAGCTAATTATCAGGTTCAACGTCCTCTCCCACAATACAACAATCAACTTCAATTAAATCATGTGAAAAATTGACCACATCACACACCTCGTAATTACACACCATTGCTTAAATATTTAGCATTGCTCTTCAAATGATTATGCAAGGTAAAGGCTATTACCCTACCTAAGATTCACCCTCTCAAACCTAATCACCCAAAACCAAAGTGGCATAGAGAGTACATGTACTATTTTTATCATCGATAGAATGACCATGATATCCAAACATACTATCCATTCAAGAATGTGGTATAAGATATGCTCTATAACAATCAATTACAAATTGATAATCCTCTACCCTTGACAACCAAAAAATAGGCATCTTCAAGGATCCCTTAACCAAACATGAGGATAAGGAATATCAAATAAGGAAATTCAATTAAATCCATACTACCCCACTTGATCAGGGATTTTTTGGGATGATCAACACTATCACAAGAAACAAGAGATATCCTGATCAAGCTACACCACCTGTAGCTCCAACAAATGTCTCTCATATGTTACAAACCTTTTTGCAGTCAAATTTTATCCAACACTAAAAAGAGCCTATAATCACCTTTTGCGATCATGAGATAAAATCAGCTCCCACTAGTAAATCATCACCATGAATACACTCCAAAATATCAATATTCCTCCTTCACACATCACATCATCCACATTCACCTTGTGAGCATTCAATTATGCTTTATGCTCCAGTGTTGGCACGATAGTTCTTCCTATTTAGGTTAGACTAAAGACTATGCCCACATTATGGCACATCTTGGAGAGTTCAAGGTAGTACAATATACTTCTTGGAAGACCTTAGATGAGGGACATGAGATGTATCTCATACATTATGCATCAGTTTCTTAAATATGCATATGAAGGGAAAATTCATGTAGTCCATGCCAATCCAGAGCCCTTCAAGTATTATAAACTCGTACAACATCTATAGGGTTCTACCCTAACATCCACACATCTAGATATCAAAAATAATGATTCCATCAAGATTCCAGATCTAGTGCCATGACCAATCATGGAACCATTTCCATCCTCATCATTAACATCAATTTATTCAAATATTCCTTCTTCATCCTCAGACCCTTTGAGTGAGGAAAATTTGAAGGAGACAATCGATGAGATTACTCCATCCATATCCATAATTATAGCAAAGGATATTTCCACTATTATTGATGAGAGAGAATATTCTATGGCTATGGATGAGTCAGATCACACCACACCATCTTCATTCACCCCACCATAGGTCATAATCCATTTTGCCAATTCCAGACTCGATGAATATATAGTACAAAATATTATGTTCAAATCTATCATCAAGTCAATCAAATATCTAGATCACCCTATTGTCAAGTATCTACCCATCAGTACCAATCATTATTTGTTACCTAAATATGTGGGACATGATTCTTGTCAAGAGCATCCTAGGTAGGTTAATATAGAATACATACCTCATCCCAATGAAAGGTTTTTTGGAATGATCAATATGGTCATAGAAGACCAGAATTCTAAAGTTCCATCTGGATTTTCTCCAGCATCACAATCCCCTCAATCATTCATTGATAGCTACTAACCACCTCCAATAGTATTACAACATATCTTGGATCGACTAGCCAAAATTGAGATACAAATGAGTCACCAAAATATGCTTTACAAAAAATCATGAATCGACTCATGAAAATTGAGCTATAGCAACAAATCACATCAAATACTGAACCACCTCTACTACAACCACAAAATAAACCCCAATAGGATCAAACACAAAATCTATCACTCTAACTTATATTTTCCCCCTCGATCCTAATCACCTGAAACCTCAGGGTCATAGAGAGGACCTATACTGCATATACCATCGATACAATGGTCACAATATCCTTATATATTATGCATTCAAAAATATAGTACAAGACATACTTAATAAAAATCAATGATAATCCTCTTGCCCTAGATAATCAACAAAAATTAAATTGTGATGCCTACGCATGAGTATTAGGTAGAACAACATAGATAGATGAATGAGATACACATAATCTTACCACTTCATCAAATTGATCTACCTTGTCTACCTCATTCAAGATGCAACTTCATACTTGGAATCTCTATCTAAGCCCATGTTGATAATATTCCACAAGTGGTAAGGGAGAAAAGCAATTACTGTACTTGGAATACATCCTCTTGATCCCAACATACCTAAATCAAAAAAGTATTACGAGGATTTATACTATCTACCATAGACAAAAAGGTCACAAACATCAATGATTGCTTTGTATTAAAAAATGTGGTCCAAGATTTTTTTGATAGGGAGGCCTTTCCCATATATGGCCCACTAACCCCACCTTAGTAAGCCATGATACAGATCGTACTGCCTTTGCTATGACCTCAAGATCATCTGCAACTTGGTAAGGCTAACAAGTTAAATCACCATTACACCAAATTTCCAATGACCTCTTCAGCCCTATTTCAAAATCTCTATGCCACACACGCAATCATACTATTGAAAATAAATCCAAATAGACCTAAACCTGGGTCTCAAAATGAAAACCTCTAATGTCCCTATAATCGGTAGAATAGGCATGACACCCAAACCTGCTACTCGTTCAAGAATCTTGTGCAAGATATGATAGAATGAAATGAGCTCCAAATAGATGGTTCACTCACCTCATCTCATCAAGAGATCAAAATTATGCAAAAATCCTTGTCACAATAGGGGGGTAAATTTTTACCACCTTCCAACCAAGTCAATCATGTCACATCAAGCATAGTGTACACTGGGGTGCTCAAGGAGTCACACTTTCTCTACCATCCACATCATAATCAATGAAGCAATTTGGGGATCTAAAGGTATCACTCCTTCCCCACACTCATAAATCACCACACACTTTGGGGGTGTTTAAGTTATCACAAATTCCCCCATAAAAAAGAAATGAAAATAATACAAAATTAAAAAAAAATCAGAAAACATAAAAACACAAAAACACAAAAACAATACAAAACATGAAAAATACAAAAAATATTTTCATTACATCATCATGCATTTCATTGCATTCATTGATTAGTTGCATTAGGTATATTCATCCATTGTACTTACATTAGGACAAGTTGTGTTAGCATTCTTATGAATGACATCATGTTCGTATACCAGACATGAGTCTTAAGTCAACCTTATCCATCATCATCATTTGCAGTTTTCCTTATGATCTTTTGCTTATTAAAAGGTCCTCGTACGATAGGATAGATATCGGATGAATATCAACAATGATATTTCGATGACCATTGACTATTTTATGTACACATTTTAGTTTACAAAATAAAATAGGAAAAAAAACCATATATCATATATCATTACCATCCATATTCCCCTTTGAGAGTAACTGTGATTTTCAACATAATTAATAAGTTGCTATAGGGTGTTCACTGGGGTTTTCTAGTTATTCAGCCATTCCTAGTTTTATTTTTCATATTTTGTAGAAAGTTATCTTTGCATTTAGAAGGTAAGGTATTGCTTTGATAGTACCTTGCATATGTCAAAATATTGACACAAATTTACACATTTAAAATCCAAGTTTGAACAAGGAAGGATCACAACTACAACATAGTCCTCACCACCCTAAGAGAAAAGTTCCCCCTACTTATCCTATTATGCCCATGGTCTAGGATGTAGAGAATTGACAAAAGGAAAAGCTCCCTCCTACCCAAAAAATTCCCTTTACTCTTCCACAAGAGGAGCAAGTTCCATAAAAAATAAATAGTGGTTTTCACCACTAATAAAATCCCTTGCTCCAAAAAGAGTGGTTTTCACCACTAAGAAAAAAAAGAGCAAGTATCCCAAGCAATAAAAAAAAAATAAGGGGGTAATGAGCTTGAATCCTTGGAATCCTCAGTTATTCAAAAGCCATGGGGAAATCTCCATTACAACAATGGATTGAATATAACCTACATGGCAATGGAGTAGCCTTACACGGGGTGGTATATCTGTCACATTAGTGACCTCCTTTTGTACAGACCAATTTCATCTTGTGAATGAGATAGCTTTTGACAGCTTGGAGTTCCTAGTAGTCTAGTACAACTACATCCAAACTCAATATAAGATGACCATAGGGTGATCCTCATTACAGTAATGGGTTATATGAAACCCTCCTAGCAATAAGGTAGTCTTATACATCATATAATACACTCACTTTACATACATAGGGATATTGAATATCTAGGTCTTCATAAGAGACTCATATCTTTCAAAAGTATTGTGTAGCAAGTATACAAACTTTTGGCTAGTCAACTAGGATGTTTGAGTCTCATGGAAAACCTTAAAATTCCCTTATAGCACCTAACTATCTCTTTTATTATTTTCAATTTTCTTATGATATTTTTCTTATTCAGAGGTATTCGTAAGATAAAATAGATACTAAATGAATATCAATAATGATATTAAGATGACCACTATCTATTTATGCACACCTTTTAACTTTAAAATATTATGGGAAAAACTTCCATATTCCACATATTCCATTTTGCATATTCACATTCAAATGTATGAATTTTGTAACAAGGTTAACATTTTGATTCATTACTATTATACATTATATGGTGTATACATTTAGTTTATTAAACACATTTAGATTCATTCATCATGTTTTCAGCAATTAAAACATGCATTCATAATTTGCATTAGAACATCTATATAAAAATTTATGCATCTCATATACACTAGATTTGTCATAACAACAACATGAATTCACATTCATAATCAAATAAAAAAATCTAAATCATACATCTAACATCAGATGTTGCATCCATACATACACATATCTATGCATATATATATATATATATATATATATATATATATATATATATATATATATATATATAACTACAATGTCTAGGTATCACATCCATACATCACATCATCTAAGCATTACATCCATCAATGCATCCATACATAAAATTAAAAATATAACATAAACACATGATGGGCAATAAATAAGAGATATATCATATATATATGGTAAATATTTGATACATTATGATACAAAATGACCCGTAGGCTACAATCATGTAGGTCCTCTAACCTTACACCCAAAAAAACCAATACACAAGTACAAGTCATGCAGGGCCTACATCCCCAAACTCACCTTTGCCCTTCACCTCACCTATATAAGGCTGCCCTTATCTACCATACATTGACCTATTTTGCCTAGCCAATGACCTATGACTCTACCTCACTAACAGTTGTCCCAAATCACAACATCGACTCAGCTGGTATCCTCCTACCGAAGACCGCTTAGGTAGATGACCATCAAGTAGCCCTACCTAACCCTCCAAAACTAGGATGTAAGCCATTCTAAATCAACATAAGGCCTAATAATCATCCAAAAAAATATGTAGCCTACCCACCTTGACCTATAATCCTACAACATCTTTTGTGGCCTGTCCACCTAACCCTACCTACTCTTAAGTCACAATTATAGTTGCCAATCATACCTATAGCCTGACCACATCCTCATTGGAGCTCTATATCTATGTAGTAAGAATGAACTTCTCCTAAAATAAGTCCCTCATCATTTGCTACTTTATTTTCAATTATATTTGTAATACTGCTATGGTGGTATTCCACTTTGCCAACTATACCTAAAACAACTACACCTATACCCTAATATGAGCACCCTCATCCTTAGGATCCTCCCCATCACTAGCCTCATCTTGTAGCTCCTCCAATACCACTATGGTATATCCCCACTCTCCCTTTGGAGAACTCATCACCCTCCCTCACCTACCTCATATCCTAAGGCCTCTCTTGTTGCACCCTCCTTTATCGTATCCTCAATCAGCCTACCCATAGGACCACCTCCCTACCACAAATTAGTCACCTACCATGTGTTGTACTCTATAGTAGTGTCTAGATCCTCCAAATCTAACTTTAAAAAAGGTTGATCTACCTCATAATCTAATGGCTACACCTAAGGCCATTCTAGCTAAGTCTTTGCCCATCGATGGTGGTAAATAACAAGCTCCTCGAGCACACACTAATAGATGCCAAACTATCAAGTGATGTAAGATTACTGGAAGTACTCCTACTCTATGCCATGTTGCCCAATAAACCATTAGCCATGCATCACATACCCTAGTGTGCCACTACCTTCATCCATGGTGGGAAATCTCGATAAGATCACCATATAATCTGATCTACTCTTAGTCCCCCAAAGGACTCTACATAATGTGCCAACCTACCTGAATGAGATCAATTACAAACCACCTCCTGATATCACCTCCATAAAGCTACGTACCCTATATTCTAGTCCTCCATCTGAGCTTGCTCTACCCAAGAAAGTCCATAATTCCTATCCACTCGGATATGCTCCCAACCCTAGATCTAGAGAAGGAATTTACAACCCAATTTATATCTGCCTCATTGCATAAGCTCATATAACTCATCGTACAAGTGCACAAGTAGAGTGTTACCCCATGCCATGATTGATGAATCTCGAGTATCACACTCCATCAAATCTTGTATTAAATCAAAGAGGTTCCATGGGAACCTCACTCCTAAAGAGTCTAGAAGCAAGATGTTTGACATGAGTGACATCAACACTACATGTCTACTAGCAAACATTTATGCAATATACCATACCTCCATGAGAACTTTATCACTCTCCATGTGTTACCTCATAACCTATGCATCATCACCAAATATCCTCTACAACACTTTGTCCTATTGAACAAAGGGAGTGGAAGTGATAGGGCATCCCTCAATAGAAATGTGACGAATCAGATATACTCCTCCAATGTGACTATCATATCACCAGTCGAGAGGTGGAAGGTGTTGGTATGAATATTCCAATAATCTACTAATGTAGTAAAATAGGCTTATTTAGGCATAACCACATATAGTCTCATCAAATACTTAAGGCTAATGGACTTAAGCCACTTCCAATCAACCCTTAAGAGGTATCCTTGCACCGTCTCAAAATGTTTTGGAACTCTATGATGAGCTCTAAAAAGTTGAATAGATAAGAAAATAAGTAGGAAATGATCTACTAATGCAGTAAAATAGGCCTATTCAAGCATCACCACCTATAATCTCATCAAATACTTAAGTCCAATGGCCTTAAGCCACTTCCAATCAGCCCTTAAGAGGCATCCTTGCACCATATCAAAAACCATTGGAACTCTATGATGAGACTTAAAAATCTGAATACATAGAAAATAAGTAGGAAATTAGGTACAAAAATAAAAAAAATCTCAATAAAAAATAAAAAATTATGGCCATCTCGAGGTGAGACGATCTACAGATGCGACCGTCTCACCCCAAGACGACTGCCCCAATAGTCAAATATATGATTATTGAAATTTAAACATGGTCATCCCACCCTGAGATGGCACCTAAAACAATAAAGAGGAACTGTCAAAATTATAGCAAGTACTTGTTGAAAAAAAAAAACAAAACAAACAAACAAAAAAAAACAAGAAGCTAACCTAAGTAACCTATACTACATTTCTTAATCTGAGGTAGGTTCATTACCTTAATTTTTCAAATGAAGTTCATTTTCCACATTAATTAATGAGGTTCATTTTAAAATGCAAAATCACAAGAGAAGGAACAAAGTGTCTACCTTCCTTGTTCTAGCTCCTCCACTAGTCGAAGCATCGAGTTGATCCATGGTCAAAACATGTAGAAAATCTAGCAACACTTCACATCATAAATTTACTCTCCTTTTCCTCACCTCTCTTTTTCTTCAATTGCCAACTGTAAAAATGATGTCAAGAATTTAAAAAATTTTCTTTTATATTTTTCTAATCCTATGACCATCCTTATGTCAAATGGTCGCATTTAATGCAATTGTCCTACCATGGGACAACTCCAAAAATTGCAAAATCCAATTGTATCTCCATGGGATGGCCCTAAAAAAAATTGAAAAACACAAAACTCAAAAAATACCTAAAAACCAACAAATAAAAAATCTCGAGTGAACCTCGTACCTAGTGATTTACCTTATAAACTTGGTGGTTGAAGTGACTAATCATCAGTGCAATCCGATCAGATGGGTAGGTTACCATAAGGCCACTTGAATAAAAATAGCTCATAAATGAATTGAAATGCTATCATATCAATCCACAAGAAGGCCATGTGGTTGTATTGCTCTAAGGTATAGAGGTGTACATTTCATTCTTCCATTACAGTGATTTACCTCATGCAATGATTGAATTGTTATTATTTTAATTCCCTAAGAAAACCATGCGATTGGATTGCTCCAAGGGATAGAGATGTACAATTACCAATAATGGTCAAAATCATAGTTGTAATGAGATTTCCCCTCTTCCCCATTTTTTAAATTCCTACAAAACCCAAAACAAGTCATCTTGGTCAAGTGACTCATCACTTTCATCATTTTCCATATCCTCTATTGACTTGTCACTTGAGGGGATAGTCATACATCATAGAATTCATAATAAAAATCAATATTCAAACACTCAATTATGAAAACTACATTCATTCAAGAAGCATTACCAACAACTATCATACACTTCCCTATTTTCTTGGGTCAAAATAAAAAATATCAACCAAAAACATGATAAGACTAAATCTTGGTTTATGTAGTAAATAAAGTACCTGAAATATCTTCTATCTTCTAGGTTTTACCAAAACTAAGTCCACCAAAGTGTTGGAGGCAATAATTCAAATATGCATGCTCTTTTCATGATTGGGATATCTAATATTTATTAGATCAATGAACACCATCAACCCTCAATCTAACTCTAGGTCATCTATTTTTTCCCCACATTGTGCTTTCACACAACACATCCCAAAAAGGGGAATTGGTAGACACCTAAAATACATCATATTGAGGATACTACCTGTATGGACACCTTTTCATGCCATATGACCCACCTTGGGTAGCTCTAGGGCTTAAAAGTGGTTTTCACCACTCAAACAAGGAGGTATTTCCCTTTGCAGTAGCAATTGTCTCACCTTGAGATAGCCCCAAATTGTGACCATATCACCCCAAGATGGCCCACAGTCATGACCATCTCACTCTGAGATGACCATGCTTAAAGCAAGTTTTCCCAGCCAATGTAAAGCAATTATGAATGCTAGCCATGCATAACGGTTTCTTGATAATGGTTTCTTGAATTCAACCATTTATTGGTTTATCCTACAATCTAAGACTCCCTTCGAGTAAGTCTATATAAGGGCACATAGCCTTCATCAAAAACACCTAGAAATTCCATATAATTAAATGCTATCGAACTATAGACTTGAAGAGCTCTCAATCTCAAAGCAACAAAGTGTTGTCGAAATTCAACCATGGAGTTTCCAAGCATGACAATGAACTATCCTAAAGGTTTAATATCAAATTCATACTTCTTGCACCATCCAATTCCCTTGCTTTGATGTAAATTCTAACTCTATGTCATTCCTCATGAACACACTTTTGAACATCAATTCCATGGATCAAACCCGATGTCACCGTGCATCAGTTACAAGGAATTTTATCATAGTTTAGCAGCTGTCTTGCCTAGATATGACCCGCATGCATGATCATATCACCCTGGGATGGCCCATAGGCATGACCATATTGCATAGGTATGAACTTATGGCAGAGATCTATTTTCCCTATTTTCTTGCTTTCATTAGATTTAGCAACATTTTAATTTCTTCTTAGCATAGTTAGATTTCATTTTCATGCTTTTGTTTGTTGTATTTCAGCTTCTTTATTGCTGTATTTATCATGGATATGGGCCTTATCTTGAAAGGCTCCTCATATGATTTTTATGCTCTTTAGATTTTCTTGTGTGCATATTACAGATCTTTACAAGAAGATACAACACAAATATTCATACTATCATCATCATACATCACGATAGTCATGAAAAACCTATCTCTAATTAGTTTGTGAGATGCAAGAAAGATCCTACAAAATACACTTGGATTACTTTTTCTTATTGTAAATATTTATATCAAATTGGTATCAAATCCCTCAATGGAATCCCATTGTAACCCTTTTGAAGGATAGAATTGATATTAATAAATAGGGTACCATTATTTCATATCTTGTTTTGTCATTATGGTTACATGGTTTTCTATTTAGTTTGTTCTTTATTTCATTGCATAGGTGTACGATATTTTTAGCGTTTGCACTCCCTAATGTTCAACTTCTATTTTTTCACCTTATTTCTCCATATTAATGAATAAATAGAAAGCTAAAGATAATTTATGATGCACCTTCAAGTTTTTCATAAGATTATTTACTTTCAAGACCTTTAAGTTCGATTTCTTATGTCTCATAAATTAGAGCAAGATACTAATTCAAAATGAAATTTCCAACTTTCTATCAATGCTATGTTTTGCTTCTTTCATTTTTCAATTCAATAATTTCTAAATTTCAATAATCTATATTGATGTAGAACTCCTTATATCTCCCTAATTGGAAATTTAGAAACGATGGATATTTGCAAATTTAATATTTTAATTTATATGTAGAATTCTTATTTTTCTCCAAATGAGTTACTTGCAAATATTTCTTATGCTTGAATAAAGCAATTCAAATGATTTTAGTTAAACCTTCCTTGCTTCAAAAATGATTTTAAATCTTCAATTATGCATATAAGGTTATACTATATCAAAGCTATCCAGGGAAACTGTTGGTGGAAGGTGATTCTCTTATTATTATAAATCTTCTAAAGAACACTAAGAGAGCTCCTTGGAGATTTGATGACTACATCCATGAAGCAAGGGCTCTAATTCATGACCGACCTGAGGCCATAATTTTGCATACCTTCCGGGAAGCAAACATGGCAGATGATAGGCTGGCAAATGAAGGCATTGTAGCAGCAAATTTGATCATGTGGACTGAAAATCTTCCTCATGCAGTCTCAATGGTGATAGATAATGAAAAACTTTAGATTGGAAGGCTCAAAGTGGATCAATGACAGAAAATGGGGGCATTTTAAAAAAAAAAAAATTGAACCTTATAATGGATTTTGTCATATTTGTTTTTTTTGTTCATGTGACTAGTGTTTTTTGCAGCTGGTGGGACACTGATATAGGTTTTTTATCTACAAATTCATGCATGGGAAACATCTGCTTTGGCCTCAAGTATTTCCCAAGGTGTGTTTGGATTCGATGTCACAAAAAGGCCCTAGCAAGAAATAACAAAGTGTTGGAGATCCCTGACAATGAGGCACCAGACCCCACCATAATAGTCTTGGAGAAGATGACAATTTCATCAGCCTCCAATAGTATCAACCAGTTGAAGAGTTTGTTTGGCCTCATCAGTGCAGCTTTTGATTTGTGTGATTCCCTAAATCTTCCGTTTTATAGCCAGCAGTTCCAGGGGCACAAGGAGTCGAAGGCAAAATCTAAAGATGATGGCAAGAACGATGATAAGAAGTTAGATGAGGACTACAAGGAAGACTGCTTGGCCTCTTGGCTGTCCATTCTATGGGATGTTTTTTTTTTGACCATATTCTATTATTTTTATATGGGCACAAGCTACTCTGCATGGTGCTTGCATGATTAGTTTTTGTCTTTGTTAGTTCTTTTTTGCGTCTTTCTTTTCCGATGGCCATAATATTAGGCTTCCATAGTTTAGTTTGGATGTATTCTAATGGAAGAGTAGGTCTTGGCCATTTTTGTTGTTAGTTTAAACTTTTAGGGCTTGGCCTTTGTCCAGTTGGTCAGTGGACCCTATTTTGTAAAATGGTTTTGGGTCAACCAGTTAAAACCCGGTGTTAATTATAATATTCTCTTACTTACCAAAAAAAAATAAAGTTCCTTATTCCTCCTTTACTTTATAAAAATGCACTTTGATTTAAATAAAATCAATACCTTATTTATCTTTGGCATGCACCGAGTTTGAAGTCTTCCTCTCTGAATTCTTTGCAAGTTGCACTTGTCTTGAGGTGCTATTCAATTATCCTTATTCAATGCTTATGATAACATTAATTGCACATGCTTTTGGCACCTTTAAAATTATTGACTCTCTTCAACGTACTCTTCACTTGCACTTAATAGTTATATTCTCCTTCATTGTGCACTTTGTCTTCCTCCACTTTACTCTTGGAATTTACTTCACTGTACTACTCTACGTACTCATTCTTATTGCATGGGTAAGTGTGATAATTTTCACTCATGCAATACAAGCCTTTTCTCTTCCTTTGAAGTTTTCTTTAACTTATTTCACCTTCTAAGTGCTTGCACTTCCTTGTAATATTATTTCTCTACGTTGTTTTCCTTCCAAGTGGTATTAACTCCTTTGTGTTTGGTATAGTGCTAGCTTATCTCCAAGTGGTATTGTTCTTGCTACGCAAAATTTTTAAAGGTGGTGCTATTCTTTATAACACTTCTTCCAAGTGGCTTTAAGACTTGTAACTCCTTTTTCATGTGCTATATTTTATGTAACACTCTCATTTGCAATGTAACACTCTTTATAAGCATTACGACTCTTCAACCTGGCTTCATTAATTATGAGGCCTTCTTTACAATTTTATTTTCCTCCTTCAATGCTCAATAATGTATGACGTTGCACTTATCCTTATTTTGTTGTAACTTAGACCTTCAATGGTAGAATACCTTGGTTCTTGCACTTGTTTTTCTCACTAATGGTGTTGTTCTACGTAGCTTAATGAAATGCTTACCTCCATGTGTTTTCAATATCCACATTTTCCTTTTGATATGGTTGTTTATCCTCTTGAACGTGGTGGTGACACCTCTTCTTTTTGTAGGCCATAGTGATGGTGGTTTCTATGTTGCCTTCTCTTCCTTGGAAACTCTTCTACTCCATATCCTTGTTGGATCAATGCTTGGTGATATTTCTTCTGGTGACTTCAAGTTTCTTAAACATGCAAATACTTTACCTTTTTTGATAGTTTAGTATATCCATTTTTTATTTATAATAATGTCTTCTTTTCTATACAATATTCACTTGTTCACTTTCAGTAGATAGTAAAAAGTATATCTAACTTCTCCTTCTTTTGTGCAAGTTTTAATTCCTTATAAAATCTATTTTCTGCACCCTTAAAGACATAAACTTGAAACCTTTCCTCTTACAACTTTAAACATCAAATTTGGTGCTTTTAAAAAAAATTAATAATAATATGAATTTGAATGTTCAAATAATGAATCTTTTGCACCAATGTTGCATACCTTTTTGGTATTTGTTTGGTGATAGATTTATTGGTTATGTGGATCACCTAATTACTACTTTGAGTTTGAAAAATTTGTAGATTCAATTCTTTATGCTTTGCTACCATGAAATTCTCTATTTTGCAGCTCTTATTGCTGTCCAAATCAGCTCCTATATTCTTTCAATTTACAGTTTTATAACTCCTCTAAATTGCTGCCCAAAAATGTGGTTTTGTTCCTTCAACTCTCCTCCAAGTTGCTCCCTTGAATTCTAAAAATTTGCAGCTATTAATGCTGCCCAAACTGCTGTCCTCTTTCTGTCCTAAACTCTAAAATTTTTAGATTATAATGAGTCAATTTCTCCTCCGATATGTTGTTTAATGTGCTGCCTTTAACCTCTAAAATTTGGTAGGAAACTCCTCCAATTTGCAGCTATCTTTACCTCTTCAATTTTTGTTGTAAAAACAACAATCTCCTTTTCTGCAAATCAGCCTTCAAGCCTTTAATGGAAATATTCAAACCTCTCAAATATGTGTCCTCTTCTAGATTATTTATCCTTCAACCTCCTTGTTAAATTATGACTTCAATCTTGGGATTCATTCTCAATAATCTAAATGTCTTGAGGTCTTCAATCATCTCCTCCAAAGTTTGGCAAACTTCTTGCCAAATCCTTCTTCCTTTTGGGCTTGTTGTTAGATTGCAACAATTGTCTCAAATAATTATTTATCGGGAGCTTATCCTTACTAGAAACATTCTCCCTTGAGCTCTCTTCAAGTCTCCTCCAATGATCACTTTTTCAATCTCTTCAATAAGGCTTTTCTAGCCTTTTTCTTCTTTCTCCTTTCAAGTTTTATAGAGGATTTCTTCTCTTGGGACTTCAAATTATATATTCTTAAAATATTCTTCTCAAAACTTCAATGATACCTTTCCTTGATATCTTCAATATTTCAACTATGGAATTTTTGCAATGAGATCTCTTTCTTAGATTTTCAAAATCTGCTGCTTCTAAAATATGCAATAGGACATTTTCTAGTCCTTCTCTATCTTCAATATTCCAAATATGGAAGTTATTAAATGGACCTCCTTTGGGTATTCTCTTCAATATTCAATCTCTAATGGATATCTCTTTCTTGAGTATCCTCAATCTTCTATCTGCAAATATTGCAATGGGACATTTTCGTTAAGGCCTCCAAAATATTCAATCTTCAAATTTTTGCTTCAAGTATTGGATTGATTCCAAAGAATATATTCTTCCTAGATCTTGTAGGAATATTCTCAAATTTATTTGAATCTTCTCTTCTCTACAAAAAAGTATTAGAAAATGATAATAGAAATTTATTTGAATCTAAAGAAAATGAACTTCACTAGTTGATTTGTCAATCTAGTGGAATCAATGTTGAGTCCTAGTATTCACAAGTTTTTTTACAACTTTGTGGAAAGACTCTAGCCAAATGCAATTTCAAAAATTCTAAAAATGATATTTCCTATCTCCTCTCAATCTCCTATAAATCAACCTAGTGCTTTGATACCATTGTTAGCTTTTGATGCTATAAAATTAAAGGAAATGCAACCACAAATAGTAAAATAAGCATGTCATGTTATATCTATGATAATAATCAAGTAAATAGCATGAGAAACTTCTAAAATGACTCATGAAATAGCCATTAATGAAATATCACAAAAATTATGTTGAGATCTCAATACTCCATGCTTCATACAAGTTTCTCATTATCTACTATCTCTCTTACTACTACTCACTCTTCTCACTTCTTCTCACTTGTACTCACTTGTTATCACTACCAAAGGCCTATATATAATGAGACATGACTCTTGGACTTCCATCTTCCTATGAATCTTCATATTCCTATTCTAAGGACTCATGTACATATGGACACCATGCACATTTACATCATTGCATATTCTAATAATACTTGTGTATTTATTACATTACATAAAGTAAATACTCAAGCCTTAATCTAAAACTCTCTTAATATAATTATATACTCAATATGAAACATTAGCATGTACCAAATAATGTAATATATTCCAATATTTAGATGAGTTGTACCCTTACTATTATTTTAAAAAAATTATATTTAGGTGATCTTTGTAATTAATGTTCTAGATCTAAGGTTGAAATACCCATGCTACTATTCTTTAATATGTTTATCATTCTTCTATTCTTATGAGATATTAGGTGTTATAGTAGGTGGACATGAAATCCATTTGTCTTTATGAGCTCAACTACCAAATTTGGGAGACGTGCCTTGTTGCTACAACTTCCATTCTTAATTAAATGGTTGGCATTCCTTTTCTTCTTTCATTGGACCTTCTGGATATTATCATGGCCTTTTAACATTATCAAAAAAAATATTTTACCTTTCTTGTTAGATCTAATCAAAAGTACCAATATTTTTCATTGAGCCTTTTACAGATTTGATAAGTTTTACTTATCACAACTTTTTCTATCCTTTAATTTTCAAAACTTTTGTTCGTTTCCTGTGAAGGCCATCTTATTAGTTTTTATTAAGTCTTTTTCCTTCCAAGTGTAGTGAGAACTCACTACAAGAACCACTCACCACTATGCCAAGTCCTTGTCACCTAATATGATATAACTTTATATAATTACATAAAATTAGAATTAAGGTTTATTTATTAAGTTTTATCTCTTCTTTTTTAGTCAAGATTGGATGTCGATGAAATAAAATAAAAAATCATTTTTAGTTTGAAGAGAGACAAACAAATAAAAAACCATTGAAGGAAAAGATAAAGATGAGAGGGCATAACTTTTAACCTCCAATGCCCCTTTTTCCTTATTATTTAAAAATCTTAGGGATGTTTTTTCTAGCCATTGAAAAGGTAGGATTTTGTGGATGTTTTATATTCCGAGTCATTCATGCTCACCTTCCATGAAATATTTTGTTCCAATTGATGCACATTGAACTTCTATGAATTTTTAGCAATATAAATTTTAGTAGTGCATGACAATTTTAGTTGTGTCATCTCTTGGTGCTCTCACTTTTTAAAAGAGATTTTGTTCTAATGCCATTGTACTCCTATTATGTATTAGAAATATAAGCTATTTTAGCTATTTTTCATGGCTCTTATTTACCTATATTATTTTTCTACTAACATGCATGTGTTCATATTAATTGTAATGTATTAAATTTCATCCTCATTGGTATTAAAATATTTTTAGTCCAACCATATTAGGCCAAGGCTAATAGTGGTGAAGTAACTATAGATGCTCTTGATGTGAGCCTATAGGCATGTGCTATGTAATAGTATGTGTATGTTCATGTAAGCCTATAGGCCCCTTTCATATTTCACCCTTAGTGGTATTGGTTAATCCACATTTATGGATAACCTCACTTAAAAGGGTAATTTATTATTATTATATTGTAAGGTTAACCTTAAGGTTAAGTTTATGTCAACTCGAGGTTAAAATATCATTGGGGATTCTAAATAACTATTAATAACCTTCAATGAGGATCCAATTGTATCATAAGTGTGAAAAAAATATGATATATTGTATTACCCATAGGTAACTACCTTATACTTCTTCTTGTCATCTCCCTTTGTTTTTCATGTCATTCATTATTGCTATCTTTAAATTGCATTATCTTGTTTTTGGAATATGATTATGGTAAATTCATGTTTTTGGAATGGTTCTAAAAAATATTACAAATTCTAACATGGTATTAAAGTGATATTCATTTTTATTAAACTTCTTGTTTTTAAAATTTTTAAAATTTTAAATTCAGGTTTTTGTGTCATTCACATGCGCATTCATGCATTCTATTATTGTTAAAAAAATTTACATATCGATGCATTCCAATGTATCAATGACATATCAATGCAAAGAGCACAGTGGTTAAGTTATGTTCCTTAGAGTTGGGAAATTGGGAACTTGAATCTTGACCCTAATAACTATAGTTGTATATTACCTCCTATTTGTTCATTCACCAGCTAGGAGTAGCATGATTCATTAATGATATTTTTTCATGACTTCTAACTAAAATTTAACAAGGGATTCAATGTAAATGTCTAATTTCATATGTATGATTATAGCATGATGGTTAGGTGCTCTACTTGCAACAAAGATCTTACCAAGTCAAATCACTATAGGCAATAATTTTTTGAAGATATACTATGACTGATGGATGACTATGGCTAAGCTAAAGGATAAATTCTCCCACATTAATTGACTATGTGGAATAATTATTGGGTGGCTCATTTGTGATGAAGAAGTACTAGGTTTGAAACTCGATAGTGGTTCCATTTTGCATGGCAATTATCTTTTGTCCAAACTACATGATCATTTTTTTCTTGTTTTACCTTTCTTCTTAACTACATAGATGGTGGAGTGGTCCACTCACTTGTTTTAAAGTGGCTCATCTTGGGTTCAAACCTTGTCAGCTCTAAAACCCTCTTAGTTTGTATATATATATAAATCTTAGAGTAATCTACCAATAAAATTGAAGCAAGTATCAAACTCATATTTGTAGATGAAACACCTAATCTAGTGGCAAGATGTTTCAACAAGTACTTTAACACTTTTTATCTAATATTTGGCATTTAATTCTTTCTTATTTAAGTTTTAATTCATATAAATCTTCTAATGACCATACTTTTTACATATGGAAGCATTTAGAGCCCTTTTTTTTCTAGATTGCATGATTTATTTATCTCTATACAATAGTGACATCAATTTAAGGACCTGCTATGATTTGTTTAGGGTTTTTATGCAAAATAGATTCCTTAGGATAAGTTACTTGTCTCAATGGGTAAAATCATAGCACTTTATTAGTTCAAAGTAGTATTACTAAAAAATTATCAAAGAATATTACATTATCTAGCACATGTAAATGTATCCCTATGGTACCTATGGTACAAATGTAAATATTAGAATAGATTTTGAGTCTATAGTTTAGATGAGTGATTTATATTTCCATTTATATAAGTGTCCATGTGTAGGATATGCACAAGTGTCATGCATATTAGAGTGTAAGTGTGTAATGAGAGAAAATGCGTGAGTGTCATGTATGTAAGTGTGCAAATATATAATGTGAGAATGTGCATAAGTTTCATGTATTAGGAGTGTGTGTAGTAGTATAAGTATCATGTAAAAGAGTGCAAGTGTCATAGATTTAAGTGTGCAAGTAATTAGAGAGTCAATATTCTTGTATACAAGTGGTAAGATGAGAATCCAAAGGACATGAGAGTATTGTCTTATGTAAATAATAGGAAATGTTTCAACTCCTAGATATGTGAGGAGTGCAATAGTCAAGTATTGAAGATTCACCTTTCTATGTCTATATTATGGAGACAAAGCTCCATACATTGTATTGGGAAAATGATCTGAAAGAGATCACCATATCAAGCATTGATAATATTAAAGCTTGTATACATATTTTGAGCAATTTTATTGTAAGTATTCTTCATGTTATTGCATGAATTATTTTGATAATTTACATTCATATTTGATGTTATTTTGAATGTTATGATTATTTATATAGTCCAGTATTTACTTTGATTGATATTATATTTAAATCTACTCTTTATTGATAATATTGGAACCTATGATAATTTGGTTTAAAATCCAATAGTGGTATCATAACAATGTCATATTTTAGAGTCTATCCACTTTAAAGGTAGTGAAGACTTGGACTCAAAATTGATATTTGATTAAGGTTCTCAATCAAGGTCTTTCCACTTTAAAGGAAGCAAATACTAGGACTCCATTCAAAGGCTTGGAGAGTAGATATATTAAGGGGACAAATAAAATTCACCTTGATCTAGATGCTAGGATATATCCACTTGGTTGAAGGAAAACTAGTGAAGATAAGAACTCAGCAAAAAAGATCAATTGGGCCAATGCTGAAGAAATTTGGACATGAGGGGACATTAAAAGTCACTCTAATACTAATTTGGATTCTCTATAAAAAAAGGAGAATCACATAGAAAGAAAAAAATATATATAGATAAACATATCGAACCACTAAATCTATAGCCTGAGTGAGAGAGAGAGAGAGGAGATTGAAAGGAAAAGATAACTAGGGTAAAAATCTTGAGTAAAGTAGAAAGAAGAAAGGGAAAATATTAATACTTTCTACAAAATATTGAAAGATTACTTTTTAAAAAAATTATATACATATATTTTTCAAGAGTAGCAAGGTAGGAAAACATACATTCAATGATAGAAAGAAACCAAAGAGTAGTATTAAGAAATCAAGGTGAGCCAAAGTAAGATAGCAAGTAAGAACCTAAGAAATTTAGGTATTTTATAGTAGACAAAAGAGCATGTGAAACTTGATAGAAAATCCATTGTAAGAATACAATAAATAGAAGTCGACTAAAGTAGCTAAATGAACCTAAGGGGCTAGTAGATAAGTAAATAAGAGAAGCCAACGATAAGTAAACCTAAGTGGCCAATTTAAAATTGAATCTAAGGGGATAACATCTAAGTGAATGAGCAACCAAAAAATAATAAAACCAAAGCAACGAAAAAGAGTAGTTTTATCTAGAAGAGCATGTCATTGAAGTTCTACATGGACCTGATAAAGTAGCTTGAATAAGTTTGATCTGATAGAGTGCCTCCTAAAGATAAAGCAGTGCCTCATGAGAGTAAATATGGTTTAAAAAAGCATGAGGAAGCCCTAAAATCAAAGACGTAGTCAAGGAAGAATCTTCTCTACACTTCTACCATATTCAAGAGATGTAATAACATATTCTTGAGTGTTACTTCAATAGGTATAATGTCCATCTCCAAGAAGCATTTATTAGTTTGTGAGTGTTATTTCAACATTGCAAATATTCTACAAGGTGGATAGTAAGGTAAGTAACGTTACCATTATCAATCAATTAATTAAAGTCCTAAGTCAAGGATTATTTGAAGTATTGAAACTTAGGAACTTTAATTTGATAATTAAGTGGGAGATAAAAGGAATACAATATTTTTAGAAAAATAAAATTTAGGTGGGAGTTATAAGGACTTCTACTACATATTGAAATTAATATTTAATTTCTAAATTTTTAAATATTTATTAAATTTTGAAGAGATAAGATTTTCTACTCCAAATAGGATTTGAAGATTTAGAAACAAATAAATTTGAAATTTGGTCTTTGAAATTTGAATATTATTAGAGTAAATTACATTATTTGGTACATGTCAATGTACTAACTTGGGTATATTTCTAGATTAGAAGTTTATCTTGGATTAATATTTGAGTAGACACTTCAAGCAAGTAATAAATGCACTAGTGTTTGAATGTGCAAATATGTAAATGTGTATGTAGTCCACATGTACATGAGTCATAGGATAGGTAGATGAAGATTCATGGGTAGATTAGAGGCCAAGGAATATATCTTCCGATATATAGGCCTTAAGAATATGAGAGAAGGAGACAAAGTAGGATATAGAGAGTGAATATAGTGAGAGAAATGATGTCATGGTAGAGAGTAGTGAGTAGGTACAATGTCCTCCATTATATTGCATTGTCCTATTTTTGTGAGCTTTTATTAATGGCATATTACTGAATTCTTGAAAAATTCTATCATCTAGTTTTATTGCATATTATAGTGCCATTATCATATAATTATTATTGTTTGCTTATTTTACATCTTGTGGTTGCATTTCCTTTAATATACATCCTCAAAAGCTAATAGTGGTATCAGAGCACATGGTAGATCAATAGGAAATAGGGAGAGCCACAAGAGATATTAAGAGAAGATTAGAAATATCATTTTCAAAATTTCTAAAAATACATTTAGTTGGAGTCTTTCCATAGAGTTGCAGGAAACTTGTGAAAACTAGGACTCAACATTGAATCCACTAGATTGATAAATCAACTAGTGAAGATTCATTATATCTAGATTTTAAGTTTTCTCCATTGTAAATTCTAATATTTGTTGCAGGAAAAGGATATTCAAAGAAACATGAGAAGATTCCTACAAGAGAACTAGGAAGAATATATTATTTGGAATCAATTTAGTACCTGAACCAACAAATTGGATATTGAAGATTTGGAGACCTAAGGAAAATATTCCATTGCAAGAGTTGCATACCTATAGATTGTAGAAGAGAGAAAAAATCTAGAGGAGGCTTATTGCAAATTTAATAATAAGAGACTCAAGAAAAGAGTGTAGAATAATATTGGAGGTTGGTGATCTCCATTAAATATTGAATACTGCAAATCAAATAGGAGGCCCTAGAAAGAAGACCCCATTGAAGGAAGAAGAGACTTAAGAAAAATATTCCTAAATAAAATTGGATACTAGAGATATCCATTGAAGGTTGAAGAGAAGACCCATATAGGGTCCTGTTGAAGAACTTCCAAATTTAGAATATTGAATATAGAGAAGGACTAGAAAAGGTCATGTTATAGATTTTAGAAGTAGTAGATTTCAAAGATCCAAGAGGGATATCTCATTGCAAAACTTCCACAGTTGAATATTGAAGGAAAGGTCTCATTTAGAAGACTAGAGAAGCTACAAAATTAAAGGCCCAAGAAAAGAGGTCTCAAGGAGAAATAAGGAGAAGGCTAGGAAAGCCTCATTGAAGGAGATTTCAAGAGAACTCATTGGATAAGATTGCTAGAAAGAAGAGTTCCTATTAGAGAATAATTTTGGGATAATTGTTGTCATTTGATAACAAGCCCAAAAAGAGAAGAATTTAGCAAGGATTTCGCCAAATTTTGGAGGAGAATAGTGAAGACCTCAATATAGTCATAATATTGAGAAGAAGGCCACTATATAGGCCAAGTTTAAAGTTAGAATTTGACAAGGAGGTTGAAGGAGAAAGAAGTTAGAAAATCCACCAAATCTGAGAGATTTGGGGATTGCCATTGAAGGCTATTTTGGAGAAAGTAGATTGTTGGTTTTGCAGTAGAAAAGTGAAGGTTTCTTGAAGGAAAATCTTAGCTACGATTTGGAGGAGTTTCCTACCACATTGATGAGATTCAAAGACAAAATTTCATAGGAAAATTTGACTATACTACAATCTGAAACTTTCAGATTTAAGGACAGCAAAAAAGCAGTAATTTGGGTAGCAAAAATAGTTGTTAAGTTTCAAAATTTTAGGGTATATATTAAAGGTGAGTTGCAACCACCAAACTTATATTTTTGGGTAGCATGTTTAAGGAGTTTTCAAAGCTGTGAATAGGTGAGCTAAAGAGCTATTTTGGACAGCCAATAAAAGCTACAATTTCATCTAGTACATGGCAACATTTAGGTGAATCTAATCACCAAGATTTCCATAATATACAGAGGTCATTTAGGTAAGAAACTTTGGTGCTAAAATTTCATTACTTGAATATTAGTTACTTGGTTCATTATTAAGTTTTTTTCATATCCCAATTTATCCTTATCTCGATGGTAAGTTTTTTTTTTTTTTGTGTGTGTGTGTTGACCCACCAAAATGTCTAGATTTTTGTTCCATATTTTAATGACCTTTGTTTGAGCTATCCATTTACTCTTCTCAAGGTGTCTCACATTTTCTATCATATTATACATGTGTTATACCCATCCCTACATATTACATATTTCTTTATATGCAAGTGTACTAGGTAGGACACAAGATTAAGCTATCATTCTCATTTTTCCAATGAGCTAGCTTTTTCCCTCTAGTCCATTGAAAGGAACACACCAATATCTACATCATAAATCAATCTTTTTATGTAGTTATATTAATCAAGGTGGGATAAGGGTATCAATATCATCTCTTTTATGAGCTAGTTCTTTTCCAACAAGTCTTCCTCAACATCTAAAATTCTAAGGCCACAACCCATATTTTTTTCACACACTATGGTACATCATGCATGATATTTAGTTTCAAATGAAATTATTACCAACAATTATTTTTCCTCTACACCTTTTAATGTAGATACTTAGTTAAGCATGAGTGTCCTTTAAGTGAATCCCCATCTCATGTAAACATTATATGTGTCCCCTAATAAAGCTACAAATAAGTTTTACTTTTTAAAGTAATGAAAACATGAGAATTTATCCAAGTTTCTTTTCATAACAAGGTACATACCATTCCATTTACATTATCAAGTATGAAATACTAGACTCTTAATTATTCCATGAAGGTCACATAAAAATATTAAAGGATTACAAATAAAAGCATGAATCAAAATATATTATCTAACCTTAAAAGAACATATAGATATAGCCAATTAATCAAGGTGCATCCATAGATAAATATATTCCACACAAAAATCACACAAAATCTAATATATCCTAGGAACCCTCATGGGGAATAATCCTAGCCATGAATCTTTTCTCTTTATTAATTTCATAATAGAGCTTAATCCTTATAATGAGATAAAGACACCCTATATTGAATTTATCTCCTCCAAGGAAAATTCTTTGATCTCTAAGATCTTACAATATGAATCATTCCTTCAATTCATACATACAAGTTTATTTCATGTTTTGGGACAAAGGCATTCCATGATACATTTCCTACTCACATAAAACTTCCATCCTTCTTATGGTATTACAACATGCATTTGTCCTTCTATAAATAATTATAATTTTATTCCAAATATAGATTTCTTCATTCATTATCTTTGACTCATTGCAAGATCAATAGAAGAAGATACTCTAGATTCTTCCCAATGCTCTAGCTATAAAGGATAAAGAAAGTATATTTTAGAACACCACTTACATTAATAATATTCCAATAAGAAATTTAAATATCTTAACAAAATATTAGTATATTCATCTCACCTCTTCTAGAACATAGGAAAAATATCATACATCTTCATAGAGACATTATCCTCTATAACTACAAAGATTTATCATGAATTCAAACAAAAAATCCTAATTAACATACATACGATCCCACCATATTTTCATAAACAATTATTCTAATATTACCTTTATCCAAGATTCATACTACTGGAAAATCATGTAAATTTCATTCAACTTCTCATAAACATAGTTTAATGAAAAACTCATAACATACTACCACAAGTAGCACCATATTCGAATCACCTTCGAATAACCAAATAGGAAATTTTGTCTTCAATCAGGTGAAGAGACGATGCTCTAAAATTTGAAACCAAAAATCTCTATTAAAAACATGCACTAGTTTTTATAATATTGTTTTTAATAAAATTCACTCTTTAAGGATAATATTTGAACTTTTTTACCTTTTATTTTTTTTCAAAAATAATTTCTACACAACTTCTATATTTTCCTTAAGTAAGAATGAAAAAAAAATTAATAGATGTTTTCAGATAGCAACAGGAAACATCAAGGTCTCTTTTGACTGAAATGTCCTATATACATTGGAAATGCAACTTGGATATGTTTTTTTATAGAAAAATCATCCTTTTAAACCAACTGCACCAGTGAATTTATGAACTAGCCAAAGTGCATTCTACCAAGGGTTTCAGAAGAAAAAGTAAATACCTGAGAGAATAATGATTTACATGCAAGAAGACATAATTCTACTGGGATTGAATACTCATTTTCCTCTTCGTATAATTGGATCAACAAACCAAAAATAGATAACTAATTCATTCAAAAATTAAAGAGGAAGTTCTAGTTATAGTACCATGCTTAATATTACACCACAAAATACGTTGGGATCTTAAAATCATAAATTTTAAACCCAAATTCATAAAGGCAACCTCTTTGAAGTCTACCTAATATTCATGTAAAGAAATTCAACAAGGTCTCTCCAGTGATAATGAATAAACACAAAAAATGGTACACCTTAGGTGTTTGTATTGAAATGCATTTAAATATCTATTGTTCTAAGCAAACATTCAAAGGAAAAAGGTGCAAAAGATGTAACTATGTAAATATTACAAAAGAGGAATTATTTGAATTAAAGAGGGGAGTGGGGGGGTTTATCCTTATATTTATAAATCCATAAATAAATAAATAAGGTTACAATACATCCCATTTGAGGGCTTCATATCTTGATATATATCAAATTACAATTTACAAAGGATCAAATCCCTTCAAGAGCTCAAGTGGCGTGTTTCAGTGTTCTTCTCGCAACCCACACTTGAGAGATAATCTTGGGCTTTTTGTAATCTGCCTCTTAGCTCCTACATAATGCTTAGAATACCTTCACATACACACAATATATTGAAAATAGTTAATAGCATATGCATTTAGTGATTAAAAACTAGGAAAACATAGAAAGCATGCATCTAGAAAGAATAAAACTTATTTGTGATAAATCAAAACAAATCCAAATGACTTGAAACTCTAATATGATGTTATTAAGATGATTTTAGGAATATCTGAGCATAAATTGAAATGAAATTATGATCATAAAGTGTGGCTATCCCTGGTAGGGACAACTAAACCTTCAATCACAAAACTCTAAATTGACCTATTAGAACTACTCAAAACTTAACCAAAATTGAATGCAAAGCTATTCTAATGATTTAGAAATTATCTTTGGTGGAATTTCACTAAAATTTAAAACCATTTCATGGCCATCCCTATCAGGTACAACTAGGACTGTTGGTCGTCCATCGATAGGATGATCACAAAATTGGGTGGTTTTTACCACCAATTTCAAGAGGATTTGGTTTAGAACCCTCTTAAATATTTTGTAAGAAAATTTGGTCAAATTAGTCTTAAATTTGACAGTTTTTGGAATGAATTTGGTGTATTTTTGGATACCCCTGAAAGCACCTTCGAATGAAGAAAATTTCAAGAAAAATACTTGGAAAATGTGATGTCAAATGTGATGACAAATGTGAGAAGCACTTCGTGAGCAATGATTAAATTAACATCTCCTTCAAATTTGGGTGAGAGCACCTCAATTTATAGCCCAATTAGGGAATATGTGCAAAAGGGGCAAGTGCTATCACTTTTTCATTCCCTTGCCATGCATAGGAGGAAAGAGGTTGCCCATTTAGAGCCTCCAATTTGTAGGTTTTGATATCCATGATAGCCTCCAAATCAATTTTGGATGATTAGGTAGGTAATATTGTAGGAATTGATTGCCATTTCTTTGCCCATTTGAATTTTGGAGGGTTTGGACCATGTTCGTCCCACCCAAGGATGGTTGCTTGTGGTCGTCCCTGGGTGGGACAGTCACAAACTGTGACCATCCTTGGGTGGGACGGTCATGGATATAGGGCCCAAAAATTCCCAAATTTGTGGTAAACCTTCCCAAAAGTGTATGTAAGCCCTAATTAATCCCTAATAATTGCCAAGTTGGGCCATATGATTTTCATAAGATTGGTGCATAATAGTATTATCCAATTTACATGATTTTAGTGTCTACAAATGCCCCTTTTTGAGATGTGTTGTGTGAAATAGAGCGTTGAGCAAAAATAGATGAAAAAATCATTAAATGATTGAGTTTATTCATTAACCTAACCAAATATATATTCCTCCATTGTGGAAAGAGCATACATTCTTGGAATCCTTGCTTTTGACATAGTTGAAGGATTAATTTTGGGTATACCTTTCAACCGCACTATAGTGACAGTTTTAGGGGCTTAGGGTATACTAGGTCTTGGTGCCTTGTTTTCTTGTAAGCATTTTCAAGGGTCAATTATTGAGGCTTCAAGGATGTCAAGCCTTTATTTTGTTGCATATGCTGATGTAGACACCAAAATAGCACCAATCCGATTATGTGACTGCAAACACTAATCGCACTAACACACACAGCCCTAGGGCAGCCCCAAAGGTTAAAACAGTGGTTCTAACCACTCGCACAGTAGTTTTACAAGTCAAAGATCAATTTGGCACCTTTTAGACACTCTGCTACTTATTCACTCCAACCAGGGACGAGTGCAAATTTGTACTCGTCTCACCCAGAGACGAGTGTGGATTGGTACTCGTTTCACCCAGAGACGATTACCAGCGCTCGCTCTGGGGTGGGACGAACGCCAGGTTTGACCAGCAAAAAGTCAGACCTCGGTGCATGACAACTCAGAACTTCCACTTAGCTTTCCTTTCATGGCATAGGAGTGCGAGTGAGTTCTTTTGACAACTCATATCTGCCAATTGACTCTCCCTTCACTGCATGGGAATGGGAGTGAGCTTTTTAAGACAACTCAGATTTGCCACTTAGCTATCCCTTCATTGCATGGGAGTGCGAGTGAGCTTTTCTAAACATACAAAGACATGCACAGAGGTAGTTAAGAAGCCCTTAATCAAGAAGAAGTCTTCTCTTCACAAAAAAGCATTCATGTAGAGAAACACTTTTGCATGTTAATTCAAAGAGACCCCTTGGGTCTATAAAATGGTGAGCTTCCTCACCCAAAAGATATACAGAGAAGGAGCATTTTGAGTGACGAAGTGCTGCTAATTCACTTACTTGCGATTTGTGCTTTCAACATCCATAATCTCTTAATCGAAAGAGAGGTTATTGGGTGACTTTTGAAGGCACGAATCAAGAACCAAAACCGATTTTTCTGACCACAATATCCTACCAATTTGTCGACAACACATCACATCAGGTTTCGGACCCATCCCAAGCGGATTGGTGTCAAAGCAAAGTTTCACCCATGGGTGGTTTGCCTTCGGGCACCCCCCGCTTTATTGCTTTTGGTGACTATTTCTTTTGTAGTATTTAGCTAGTTTCATGTTTATGCTTTTGTCAAGTTTTCAGTTTATTTAGACTCATTTTAACCATCGTTAGATTTATCTTTTATTTTTCATACACAGGTGCTACTAATTCTTTGTTTGTTTCTTTGAACGTAGATTTTCAGCATTAGAGGAGCAGCGAGGAATCTACCTTTACCAATGCAAGCGGCGACAACATTTTGGTTCGCCCATCTTATATGTGGGCACGCGGAAGAAGGAATTCTGAAACAAGTTGTAAAAGACCAACATTTAACGCTCCTATCCCCTAAAAAGGAAGGAGACGCATTGTAACACAAATTTGAAAAGCATATCAATAAAAGGGCCGTTCTTTTTATATTGCTTTGATATCTTGTGTTCATGTTCTTTCTTTTTACGCATTTTTCAATAACATAGGGTTTAAGCGTTATTTTAGTTTTGTTTACATTGCATTTTTAGTTTATCCTTTTTGTTTCCGAAATCTCGTGCTTTCAATGGCGATCACGGTGGGACACTACATTACTCAAGAACAGTACTCAATGCGGGCATGATGCACATCTGCACCCACTTTATATCTATATCACTCATTGAGACCAGAGCTTCAAGTCAATGTTGCCAACCTCGACAGAGGGAAGCAACGTATAGGGGTCTCAGAGCACCATGATCAAGACAGATATGTAGGGGAGGCATCTAGGCCTCCTAAACAAGAGACGACAAAACAAAATGACTTGGCATTTGCCCAACTAGCCGCCTGCCAAGCGCAAATCATGCGGCTTAGGCAAGACCAACAAAAATTAGAACATTTATGTCACCTTAATCAAGAGCGCATTCAGCGTCAGATAGCTGAATTGCTTCACAACAATGCGCTTGAGAAGGCCCCAGTTCCTCGCGCATAGCAATATGAGATGTATGTGAGGCACAATCCCCTAGTGCGAGACAGGTCTCCGCGACTTCAGCAAGCACTGCCTCCAAGACCTCCTAGACCTGAGCGGGAGGCCACTCCCCGCAACCGTGATGGGCATCCTCCGCGGGCACCCATCCATGTTTACAGGCCTAGGCCAAACACTCCTCAAGAAGATCATGAGGATTATGACCAAGAAGAAGAGCGGGCTGAAATGCCCTATCAAGGCAGAAGGGATGCTACCCATTTATCCCTCCAAAGGCCTCAAGTTCCTCGCAACCCACAGTGGGAGCAAACCAAGGAGGAGGAGATTACGTCCTTCGATGCATACAAAGTGTTGTTAGAATGCTTGGAGACTATGGAACTCAAGACTGCTGGGCCCCAAAAGCCTACCTTATGCCAACTCCGTAGTCATCCGGTGCATCCATCAGTGCCAGCACCTCCATACCCCAAACATTTCAAGCTGCCCCAGTTGGCACTCTTTAAAGGGGATGAAGATGCTCAAGAGCATGTGACTCGATTTTTGAGCCAATGCTTTGGTATACAAGACAATGATGCATTGCTATTGAGAACATTCATAACCACATTCGCAGGATCTGCCTCGGATTGGTTTACCCATCTACCGAAGCATAGCATCTACAACTTGGATCAGCTAGTGGATGCATTCCTAGAACGTTTTGCTTTCAACACAAAGAAAAAGGCGTCACTAAGTGATCTAGCTAGCCTCAAGTAGTATGAGGAGGAATCTATGGTGGCATATGGGAATCGATGGAGGACGTTGCTTTCAAAGTTGTCCTACCTCCCTCCTATGTCCGACCTAACTCAAATGTTTGCAAAGAGCTGTTTGCGATAGATCTTTGTGCTATTGCAGCTATAGCAATACGCCACTTTAGAAGAAGCTCTGGTGCAAGCTAGAGTTATCGAAGAGATCAAGATACAGGATGGCAAAATTGCCAAGCCTAAGAAAAAAGAGTGGAATAAGAGCACCAAAATAGGGAATACACAACAAAAACCCATCGTGGTCAATCAAGTTGCTATCAATGCCCCTACGCCTGCCCAAGCAACACAGCCTCCAAAGGCTAATTATCAGGCAGTGCCTCACAATAACTATGAGAAAGATAATAAAAAACAAGATCACAATCAGCAGTGTCGCCCTAGGCGGCAATTTACACCATACACTGAGTCTAGGGACTCCTTGTTTGACCGTTTGTCAACGACAAACTTGATTAATCTGCCAGAGATTCCAACAATCGATCCTAATGCGCCAAAGCCTAAAGGCTACAGAGAGGATCTTTTCTATAGATTCCACAGAAGGAAAGGGCATGACCTTCATGCCTGTTGGACATTTAAAGGTTTAGTGCAAGATCTCATTGACAATAACACATTGGTAGTGGATAACCCCATCGCACCCAACAACCAACAAATGGGTGTTTTCAAAGATCCTTTACCCACACATGATGCACAAGCAAAACCTCTTCATGTCAATGAAGTGCAACAGAATTGCCCCATGGAGGGGTATGTTGGGATGATTAGCATTGTGACAAGAAACAAGAGACACCCAGGAGCTGCCCCCGCGACAACCACTAGGGAAGTTCCACCCATGTCACAACCTCAACCGAATCCTACACAGTTTCCCCCGCCTAGACCAGTGGCCACGATTCAAACTAGACTTACTCAAAGTCTATGGACCACATCGGCTAGGCTCTCCATCTATGAGCTTATTCAACAATCGGCACCCCATCGGGAAGCTCTTATGGAGATATTAAAGGCAATTGAGTTGCATCCCCACGAAGCGAATTCGTTCAACAATTTTGTGGGGCATGTCAAACAGTGTACTGAACCAGTCATCACCTTCAGGGAAGATGAGTTAAAAATGGTGACTGGGGATGTAGCGGATCCACCCCTGCACGTTATTGCATGGGTCAACGAGACTCCGTACAAGCGGGTGTTGGTAGACACTGGTTCGTCCAGTAACATTATTACAACCACTGCACTGAAACATTTGAAGCTGCCAGCCTCTCACATTGTACCTTCCACTTATACTCTTCGAGCATTCAATGATGCGATATGCTCGACAGTTGGCACAATTGTCCTGCCCATACAAGTGGGACAAAAGACCATTCATACGTTGTGCCACATTTTAGAAGGTGAGATGGCTTACAATATCTTGCTTGGGCGGCCTTGGATCCGGGATATGAAGTGTGTCCCTTCAATTGCTCATCAATGTTTAAAATATACATTTGAAGGACAAGTGCACGTGGTCCCCATAGATTTGGAACCTTTTAAATATTGCAACTCAGTGCAAATCATGCCACAGTCGACCCTTCCTTCAATGCACGTGGATTTCCAGTTAAATCCATCTAAGAGGGGTCCGACTAAGCAAGAATCTCCATTACCAAATCAATCAAATTCCCAGGTGGGTTCATCTTCTTCATCCGGTCCTCCCACAATGATGCCACCTACGGTGGCCACACCAACGGACAAAGGAAAGAAGCCCCTAGAAGCGGAACCACCTCTAGTCTCCAACATCTCTACAGAAGAGACGCCTCATAGAATGGAAGTTGAGACGCCTAGTTCACCCCACATGGAGTGGACTCAAGGAGAACTCCCATTCGCTTCCTCTCAATCACCAACGATTACTGTTGAGATGTCTAACACAGGCATGGGGGAGTATATAGTGCGCAATGTTGTTGCAACGCCCACACTTCAATCTATGCAAGACATGGGAAGACCTCGACTCCCCATAGGCTCCGTGGTTCCTTTAGGCTACCCACCTAATCAGACAAACTTTATTTTTGGGGGCCTGGATCATGGCGTTGAACCTTCCCAACAAGAAGAGGAAGATGAAGATCCCTTTGTGGAAGATGTCAATTATTTGGCTAACCCAGACTTCGCATTACGATATCTTAGCCAATGCAATTGGCATGGATACGAGTTAGGCAGGTATGAACAAGGAATGCATGTTTTGTGCCAACCAAGATACCAAATGCCTTATGACAAGTCAGGAGTAGGGTTTAATCACCCTTTTCCCCTTGACATCTTGGTCAAAAACATGCAAAGCCTAGGGATAGGCAACAAGGATGGGTTGGCATCAGATCCATATGCCAATCCAAATACAACTTATACATTGGGGGATTATTTCCCATTACAAACAAATAACCTTGTTGACCTCAACAACCCTTTCCCTATGGCCGAACAAGGAGAAACCTCATGGACTCACCCACAAGGGGAAGATGGACAAGACCACGAAGGGTCTTCTAAAGATGAGTCGGAGTACGATCATTCGCATGAATATCCAATGAATGACGATCAGGAAAGCTTCTTGATGATGTTCCCATTGAATGATCCCAGTGAGCATAGGCTACCTCAACAACAACAATATCCTTTGGACATAGATGACATGTTTGAACACTTACACATAGGTCCAAGACATAGGTGGCATCTCAACCCGACGTAGTTATAGCAATTACTGCACCCGCCACTCTAGGTATACAAAGAGCATCTTTCGCTTGGAGACCCTATCAAACCATCAGTGCCTAGGGCAGACCCTATTTGCAGGTCCATGCATAGGGCTGATCCCTTTGTGCCAGTGCCTACAGAGCCAGATCCAATGCACCAAGAACATCCCGAATGTCAAAGTTGTCACATTTGCGGTAATGGAGATTACAATCATTTCATAAACATGATCTCCATTGACTTGATCGCCCCCATCCATGATCCAGCCAATCCAACATGATCATTGCATCTAGACATAGAGGCTATAGATTGGGATCGCGCTGACACACCACCATCTCCATCATAGTATTGGCCTTGCGGTGGGATGTTTCATTTCACTCCAGGACAGACTCGGGATGTCTTCCATGCTGAAGAGGAACTTGACGTTCCTAATGATGATCTTAATTCAGCAAACGATATCCATCTGATCCCAATTCCACACCAGTTGGAAGACGGATCCCATATGTCGATCGAAGCAACGATTGATGTAGACATCGACACAGATCCAATGAATCCATGGATTCTCAAGCTGGGGGTAAGTCTTTCCCCCGAAGAGCGAGCCGATTATGTTACCCTTCTTAAGGAAAAGAAGGAGGTTTTTGCATGGTCATACAAGGATATGCCGGGACTAGACCCACAACTAGTCACGCATAATTTAATGCTTGATCCGACAATCAAGCCAGTAAAGCAAAAACTATGCAAGATGCACCCAACAGTGGCCTTAATGGTAAAAGATGAGTTACAAAAGTTGTTGGATGCCCAGTTTGTCATCTGTGTGGATTATCCTCCATGGTTGTCTAACATGGTTCCTGTCAAGAAGCCCGACGGGAGGATTCGCATATGCACCGATTTTTGAGATCTTAACAAAGCGAGTCCTAAGGATGATTTTCCCTTGCCAAGCATCGACGCGTTGGTAGACGCCACGATGGGCCACGAAATGCTTTCCCTTATGGATGGTTTCTCGGGATACAATCAGATTCGTATCAATCCCGAGGACCAACTAAAAATGGCATTCACAATGCCTTGGGGGACATTTTGCTATAAGGTCATGCCTTTTGGCCTTAAAAACGTTGGTGCCACCTACCAACGTGCCATGACGTACATCTTTCATGATTACATGCACAAAACTTTGGAAGATTACATGGATGATTTGTTGGCCAAATCTCTTTTGTGCCCAGATCACCTCGGTGACTTGAGCAAGGTCCTTGATCGCCTCATTGAACATAAAGTCAGACTAAACCCCAAGAAGTGCGTCTTTGGCATCACCTCTGGAAAGCTCTTGGGTTTCATAGTCTCCAAACGAGGAATCGAGGTCGACCCAAACAAAGTCAAGGCAATCCTTGAAATGCATCCCCCAACCACCATCAAGCAGCTCAGGAGTCTGCAGGGAAAGGTTGCGTCGATCAAGCGCTTCATAGCGCAGTTATCTAAAAAATGCCGACCCATGAATAAATTATTGCATAAGGGGGTCACATTTCATTGGGATGACGAGTGCCAGTCTGCCTTTGACGACATTAAATAGTACTTGGCTTCATCGCTAGTATTGGCACCACCTAGACCAGGAGTGCCATTCTATTTATACATCTCAGCCACTGAGGTGGCACTGGGTGCCATGCTATCCCAGAAAAATGAACTTCACAAAGAACAGGCTACATACTATCTTAGCCGCACCCTGGTCAGTTATGAACTTAACTATGCATACGTTGAAAAGCTCGCTTGGAAGTGGTGTTTGCTACCAAAAAGCTATGCCACTACATGCTCAGTAATAAGACGTATGTTGTGTCTAAGGAGAATCCATTGCGATACATGATGAGTCGTACTTATCATAGTAGCCGCACGACGAAATGGATCATGTTGTTGACGGAGTTTGACATAGAGTTCATTGGACAAAAATCCATAAAAGGTCAAGTCATCGCCGATCAACTAGCTGAGGCTCCTCTTGAAGACGATCAGCCTCTGACTTTTGAACTACCTGATGATGGGGTCTTCCATGTTTTCAAATCGCCAGATTCTGATGAGCCTGAGTCACAGGCTGACATAACCCTATTCTTCGATGGTTCTAAATGTGAGCAAGGGGGTGGCACGGGAATTGTATTCTTCACTCCGCAAGGCGCTCCAATGCCCTTGTCATTTAAATTAGACTTCCCGTGCACCAACAACAATGCAGAATATGAAGCCTTGCTCATAGGTCTTCAGACAGCAATCACCATGAACATTAAACGATTGAACATCTTTGGTGATTCGTTGTTAATTGTCAATCAAGTAAAGGGGATATTCCAATGTAAATGTCCAGTTTTGCAGGCCTATAAAGCCCTTGTGGACAAATTCTTGGCACAACTTGAATGGTATGACATCGAGGCACTCCCTCGATCATCAAATCATTTTGTGGATACTATGGCCTCCTTGGGGTCACTCATCCCGCAAGACCCTTCTGGTGAAATGACAACCATTCAGGTTAAAACATTATCGCAATCTACGATGGAGCGTGCAAGCTTTGATCTGATGCCAGGAATCCACATGATCCAGATTGAACCATCTTCGGATAAGTTCTCTCGAATTCGAGATTGTTTGACTCAAGCCAACTGGGGGTCCTTGTTCTCCCCGACCCCTCTTACTAGCAACACCACGTTGTTTTTACAAGTTCTCTCCCGCTCAGCTTTTGTTCGGGATGGACTTCAAGAGGGATTGGCCATTCATACTATCAAGGTTTCTGATCAGCAAGATTGGTACACACCCATTCGGGATTACCTCAAGCTAGGTAATCTCCCACTTGGATTGACACAAGCCACGAAAAGATCATTCAAACAGAAAGCGGCAAAGCATGTCTTGTTAGGAGACATTTTGTATCATCAAAATTATGAAGGAATCCTCCTTCGTTGTTTGGACCAGCAAGAGTCCGCTTGGGCGATCACCCAAGCTCACGATGGTACATGTGGTGGCCACTTCAGCGGTATGGCCATCGCAAAGCGCATTCTTCGCATGGGTTATTATTGGCCATCTTTAGAGCGAGATTGTTGCGCATATGTGAAGAAGTGCGTGAAGTGTCAGCACCATGCTAATTTGACACACGTACCTTCTCAGGCCTTGCAGCCGATTCAATCGGTTTGGCATTTTTCATAGTGGGGCTTTGATCTAATTGGAAAGATCTCCCCTACATCGTCTGGTCGTCACACGTTTATTTTAACGGCCACAAAGTACTTTACCAAGTGGGTGGAAGCAATTTCGCTGACCACTACGACTGGATCCCGCATTGCGGAGTTTATTTTGCATAACATCATATGTCATTTTGGTATTCCATCCAAGATCCTGTCAGATAATGGGACACCATTCAAGAATAAATATGTGCGTGCTTTGACCACAAAGTACAAGATTCAGCATAACTTTTCAACACCCTATTATCCATAGGCAAATGGGCAAGCAGAGGCATCAAACAAAATGCTAGTCGCCATTCTCAAAAAGACAGTTGCAGACAATCATAAAGACTGGCACATTCAGATCCCGCTTGCCCTATGGGCTTATCGCACCAGCATTCGAATGCCCACTGGGGCAACTCCATTTTTGTTGGTGTATGGCTCCGAGGCAGTCATGCCTTTTGAGTTGGAAATCCCTTCCCTACGCATTTCAATGCAAGAGTTCATCGATGATGACACTGCATGGCAGGCCCGGTTAGATCAACTGACGTTGCTCGATGAACGACGCGTTAATGCTCTTGAGCATTTGCGTATCTATCAAGAGTGACTTAAGAAAGCATACAACATGAAAGTCCACCTTAGGGAATTTTAGGTTGGTGACTTGGTCTTAAAAGAGAACCAGCAGAATTCTAATTTGTCGTCCCATCTACGGGACAAGTTCGCGGCAAACTGGTTAGGTCCTTACATCATTGATAGTAGAATAGGACCCGAAACATACCGGCTTGCCTCTCTTGAAGGAATCAAGGAAACAGAACCCTTGAACATCATTCATTTGAGGCCATTCCACATCTAGAGAGCCATAGTCCAACTAAAAGCTCCAAGGATTATCATAATCGCTTGGTCAACCCTAAACGCCCCAAAGGTATCTATAAACCCTTTGGTCAAGACAAAAGCTCCAAGGATTATCATAATCGCTTGGTCAACCCTAAATGCCCCAAAGGTATCTATAAACCCTTTGGTCAAGACAAAAGCTCCAAGGATTATCATAATCGCTTGGTCAACCCTAAATGCCCCAAAGGTATCTATAAACCCTTTGGTCAAGACAAAAGCTCCAAGGATTATCATAATCACTTGGTCAACCCTAAATGCCCCAAAGGTATCTATAAACCCTTTGGTCAAGACAAAAGCTCCAAGGATTATCATAATCGCTTGGTCAACCCTAACCCAGGTATCTATAAACCCTTTGGTCAACAAATCCAAGGATTATCATAATCACTTGGTCAACCCTAAATGCCCCAAAGGTATCTATAAACCCTTTGGTCAAGACAAAAGCTCCAAGGATTATCATAATCGCTTGGTCAACCCTAAATGCCCCAAAGGTATCTATAAACCCTTTGGTCAAGACAAAAGCTCCAAGGATTATCATAATCGCTTGGTCAACCCTAAATGCCCCAAAGGTATCTATAAACCCTTTGGTCAAGACAAAAGCTCCAAGGATTATCATAATCGCTTGGTCAACCCTAAATGCCCCAAAGGTATCTATAAACCCTTTGGTCAAGACAAAAGCTCCAAGGATTATCATAATCGCTTGGTCAACCCTAAATGCCCCAAAGGTATCTATAAACCCTAAACCCCCAAAGGTATCTATAAACCCTTTGGTCAAGACAAAAGCTCCAAGGATTATCATAATCGCTTGGTCAACCCTAAACGCCCCAAAGGTCTCTATAAACCCTTTGGTCAACACCAAAAGCTCCAAGCGTTACCATAACTGCTTGGTCAACATAAATATTCAAAAATAAACAAAAACAATACAAAAATCAAAATCACAAAAAAAAAACAATTGCATTTCAATTCCATGCATACTCAAAAAAAAAAAAACAAAACAAAAATCACAAAAACAATTGCATTCCAATTCCATGCATTCTCATAAAAATCAAAATCACAAAAACAATTGCATTCCAATTCCATGCATTCTCATAAAAATCAAAATCACAAAAACAATTGCATTCCAATTCCATGCATTCTCATAAAAATCAAAATACAAAAATATAGGTTGCATTAGGCATCGCATCCATACATTATACATTTGCTAGGTCATACAAGTCAAAAGCACCATAGACAGTCATTACTTGGAAATTCCATCCTTTTCCACATCAGATCCATTTTCATAAACGCCTACATCTAGAATAGCACCATCGCCATTTTTTGCATCGTCAGTTGTCTCCTAATGTATATAGGGTTTTCGTCATTCAGCTGTTTTTAAATTTCTAGCCAAAAATTGTACACAGTTAAGCAGATTTTACATGGGAAAGTTTTACTTGGATCACGCCTTGTTACGTAGCATCCCAACACAAATTAACACACATATAATAATTCCTAAGTTGTGTGAACGAAAGATGAAACCTGCAAAGTAATCCAGGTCACCATAAGCGAAACGGCTATCTTGCTCATCCCCCTGTGCGAATGACCCCAAGAATGCCGAGAGTTGGCAAAAGGACAAGCATCCTCCCTACCCAATTCCCCAAGAATCCCAAGTTCTCAAAAGTTGCAAAACATCAAAAATTTGCAAAACGTCAAAACACTAAAATTTGACATCCTACAGTGCACACATCAAAAGGCACAAACAATAGTGATTCTCATCACTCCATATCCAAATCCCTTGCTCAAAAAAAAAAAAAAAACAAATAAAACAAAAATAAACAGTGATTTTATCACTACAAAAGAGCAAGTATCCCAATACAATTGAAGAAAAGAAGGGAGTCGAACTTGAATCCCTGGAACTCTCAGCATTTCGACAGGTCATGAGGCAAGCTTCAGTACCGGTTTGGTTGATAGCCTATCGGTCACTGGCGGTAAACCTCCCGCATGACGATATATCTATCACATTAACTTGTGTATAGATCAATGTTTGCATGTGGATGAGCTAGCTTATGGTATCCTAGATAGCATCACAGATTAATCTGACTAAATACAATAAAGGAGTTAGTGGAGCTAATTAGGTGATCCTCAGTACAGGTTCGGTTGAAAGCCCATCTGGCATTGGCGGTATCCTGATGAATAACACATAAACGAACTCAATTGCACACACAGGGATGTGAAATAACTTGGTTAAATTCAAGTCGGATTTAGACCTTGTTCAAAAGTCTTGCGAGATAAATGTACAGTCTTGGCTAGTTAGTTAAAATATCTGCATCTCAGAAAAGCTTAACTACATTTTCAAACAATCGGTACATTTCATTCCGTACATCACCATCAAAAAATAGACAAAATACAAAAACAAAGTTTTCACATGCACAAGCATTCCACAAAGTTATCCCATTACTATAGCAAGTCAGTCCAATCTTGTACAGTCTATGGTGCATCGACAAATCATCAACAATTCATTTCATTCATTCCATATGCATACATCATACAAATTAGAACCATCGCATTCATAATCGCATATGCATACATCAATATAAAAACATGCACATAAAAATAAATCATGAAAAATGTACAAACACCAAAAAGAGTCATCTGTATATATATATATATCATAACAAAATTGCCCGTAGGCTACAGTGAACCGGTCCTCGGACCTCGCTCCCATAATCCAAAAACTCAAAAACCCCTAGCCTAGGGCGTCGGCCACCATGATCACGCAGGATCGATGCGACGAGAACTACCCCCTGTAGTATCAGTCCTCTGGGACCTCTCAGGGTGACTGCTCGCCCCTACATCATGCCCACTCGCGCCTCCCTCATCTCGTCGCCTGCGACGGGATGATGCCGACTGCTCTGTCCCGCTGTCTCTCATCCGATACGATGAGCCACTGGTCGGAGGCTCTGGTATTCGCCCACCAAGGCGGATAATCTCGCCCTCCATCTCTAGCCGATGTCGCCCCCAATCTGCCTCCCGTAGCCTCCACTCTGCCTCCCGCCTATGGTAGTACATGATTGCATCATCGTGCTATGCTAGCTGCACCCGTAGGAGATCCCTCTCCCGTGCAGCATCCGTATCACCCTCCTGCCGATGAGATGCAGTCCCTGTGCTCTCCCGCTCTACCAACTACATCCGTAGGAGATCCCTCTCCTGTGCCATCTCCCCAAGCTCTCCATCTCGCCTCCGCAATAACTCCATCAACCATGCCACCTCCACGTGCAACCCCGCCTCTGTATCCCCCGGCATGGTCGGCTGCATCGGCCTCTCCTGCATCTCTGGCTGCTCCTCCTCACCAAAGTCCTCTCCCGCATCTACCACCTCCACCATGTCCACATCAGCAGGAGCTCCCCAACCCTCTCCTGGTGCCTCTGCACCCTCTCTGCCTCCCGCTGCCTCATCCCCTCCCAATGGCCCCTCACCTCGCCATTGCCGTAGCATCCACCACTCCTGGTACTCGGCAGTCACTCCGACGTCATCCACGTCTGGAATGTCTAGTACTATATCCGCCTCCTCCCCCAGCGGCTCGAGGATCGATGCAGCTAGGGTCCTCTCATCGCTCCAGCGTCGATAGACTACGGGTTCCCCAGGCAACCCCTGGCGTACCCCAAACTGTCGTGTCACTCGAAGATAATGAAAGTATTCCTGCTCCGTCCCGTGTCGTCCAATGACCCATCTCCCCCTCTAGACCCGTCGAAGCCACTCATCAGCCTCTGGCCATGCGGGACAATCCCGATATGGCCTCCACACCACATCTCCTGGAGTCAGTCATGCCAATGCATCTCTGTAATGGTCCACGTCTCCCGCAAACCATTGACTCTACCCCCGCTCCTCAGACCGATACCATAAAGCACCATAACCAATATCTCTATCCACCATGTCAACCCATGTAGTCCAGGGTAGCCCTCGTGGTCGCTCTACGGCTATATGCTGCCATGCCCAGCACTGCAACAAGTAACTACAGCCAATCCCCTTCCGCTTTCGACAGTGGACCTCATACAACTCATCATATAATTGAGCCAAAAGCATCTGGCCCCATCTCATGATCACCGGCTCTGTCATCGGACAATCCACTAACTGCCACACCACCTCCAATAGGTTCCATGGGAACCTCGCTCCTGACGAGTCTGGCAGGAGCATGTTAGAAATGAGGCTCATAAGCAGTGCATGCCTCACTCCCAACACTCCCCTCGCATACCACCATCGTACCAAAATCCCCCCAATCTGACAATCTAGCTCCGCCTTCTCCACTGAGCTCATCCCATCCACATCCTCCCCATGTCCAAAATATCGGGTCAGTACAGCCATCCTCTGGCCTCGTGGCATCGTCCGGATGGGAACCCCGTCTATCGAAATTCGAAGAATCCGATACATGTCCTCTAAGGTGACTGTCATCTCCCCTGTCGAAAGATGGAAGGTGTTCGTCCGAACATCCCATAGGCTGATCAAAGCTATAATGTATGCCCGATCCCCAACAACTGCCTCCAATCGCGTCACATGCTTGAGCCCTAAGGCATCAAGCCACTCCCAGTCCTCCACACTCAATGCCTCGCGGGCACTAGAAAAAATAGTCGGTACCCGATGTCGACTCTTCACCACCTGCACATCACAGAAAATAACACACATCAAAAACATGCATCAAATTACCATCACATGTACAAAAATGCATAACTGTACAGTAACATCTTTCATTCACATGTACATCCATTACCAAAAAAAAAAAAAATAACACAAAATTCGACATGGTTTACCTACGGTTTCGACCTAAGTTTACCATTTCAAAAAAAAATTTTTTTTTTTAAAAAAAAATTCATCAAGTTTTCATCTTACATTTCATTAAAAACAACAAAATTTGACATGGTTTACCTACGGTTTTACCTAAGTTTACCATTTCAAAACAAAAAAATTCATCCAGTTTTCATCTTACATTTCATCAAAAACAACAAAAATTTGACATGGTTTACCTACGGTTTTACCTAAGTTTACCATTTCAAAACAAAAAAAATTCATCAAGTTTTCATCTTACATTTCATCAAAAACAACAAAAATTTGACATGGTTTACCTACGGTTTTACCTAAGTTTACCATTTCAAAACAAAAAAATTCATCCAGTTTTCATCTTACATTTCATCAAAAACAACAAAAATTTGACATGGTTTACCTACGGTTTTACCTAAGTTTACCATTTCAAAACAAAAAAATTCATCCAGTTTTCATCTTACATTTCATCAAAAACAACAAAAATTTGACATGGTTTACCTACGGTTTCGACCTAAGTTTACCATTTCAACAAAAAAATTCATCCATTTTTCATCTTACATTTCATCAAAAACAACAAAAATTTGACATGGTTTACCTACGGTTTCGACCTAAGTTTACCATTTCAACAAAAAAATTCATCCATTTTTTTTAATCTAGGGTTTCATTTTAAAAATAGACAAAAATGGACATGGTTTACCTACGGTTTCGACCTAAGTTTTACCATTCACATAAAAAAAAAAAAAAAACATTTTTATAACCGTGGTTACCCTAAGGTGTTACTCTAAGTTTCATTTTGGGTTTATCCTACGGTTTTCCATCTAAGTTTCCATCGGTTTGCATCCACGTTTCATTTGGTTTCATGGTCTTTAAATCAAATTCATTCACCTTTTAATTTAATTAATTAGGGTTCCATGTCTTAAACAAAAGAAAAACACAATAAAAACACATTTGCATTTTTCAAATTCAAACCCGAGGAGATAGTGCACTTATTGGTCTCGCCTCGGCTCCGTCGCCTAACGACCCAGTCTGTGCACTCATGGTGGCTGGAAAATTCGGCAGCGCTTTGCGTCAAAAAATCTACCTCCTCCTCCCCAGAGCTCCAAATCGCAATCGATGAACAGTGCAAATGAGCCAAATCCGTCATTTTTGCATATTTATACCTTTTTGCTTGCTGGTAATCGTCCCTGACTGGAACGAGCACTTTTTCCTCGGAGGCGCGCTCGTCCCACCCCAGGACGAGTACCATCATGGCGTTCGTCCCCCCCTGGAACGAATAAAAAAAAAAATCAAAAACAACCAAAATATAAAAATGACAAATGCCAACAAAACCACTAAAAATTGCCGAACAAAAGTGCTCTTGCACTTAACCTCTTGGCATAAGAAAACTGATGTCGGGGTCTACCTTGTCGTTATCCTACTCCCCAAGAAGGCTACCATAGCCGGACCGCTCCACGGGAAGACGGATTTTCGCCAATGTTAACCCCAAATGGCATCCCAAAATGGGTTCACACCCACCAAAAATAGGTCAAAACAATCGGGAAACTGCTCGAGCATGCATCGGATAACATCTGAAGGCACCCTCACTTAAGTCATCTTGGGTCAAGCGACTCGTCGCTTTTCTCATGTCGGTCATTCCCTCATCGATTCGTCGCTTGAGGGGGTAGTCACACTTAGTTGCCAATCAACAACAATATACCCAATCTTGGAAATGACACGCATTCAAAGGATCATTGCAAAAGACAATCGTGCCCTGCTTGGGGCAGCAAACAAGCAATTATCACAAACCGATCATATACTTGGCATTCGTGAATCATGAACTCAAGGTTCCCACAGACAAAAGGTTGCGCCCTTTGCCTATTCATGACTGATCAATGTCTAAGTTCAAGTAATACCTCACCGAACCAGGTTAATGCTTGATTTAAGTTCCTTAGCTCGTCAGAAGCAAGGATTCAAGAATGCGTGCCCTTTTCCATACTTGGGGCATCAAGAGTTGGTTAGGTTACTGAGAAACCCTAATCATTAGTGCTTTGGTTATCTATTTTTGCTCAGCACTGCACCATGTGCAGCGCTTTCCAAAAAGGGGCATCTGTAGACACCAAAACAGCACCAATCCGATTATGTGACTACAAGCACTGATCGCACTAACACACACAACCCCAGGGCAGCCCCTAGAGGTTAAAACAGTGGTTCTAACCACTCACACAATAGTTTTACAAGTCAGGGATCAATTTGGCACCTTTTAGACACTACTACTTATTCGCTCCACCCAGGGACGAGTGCGGATTTGTACTCGTCTCACCCAGAGACGAGTGCAGATTGGTACTCGTTTCACCTAGAGACGATTACCAGTGCTCGCTCCGAGGTGGGACGAATGCCAGGTTTGACCGGAAAAAAGTCAGACCTCGGCGCATGACAACTCAGAACCGCCACTTAGCTCTCCTTTCATGGCATAGGAGTGCGAGTGAGTTCTTTTGACAACTCATATCTACCAATTGACTCTCCCTTCACTGCATGGGAATGGGAGTGAGCTTTTTAAGACAACTCAGATTTGCCACTTAGCTATCCCTTCATTGCATGGGAGTGCGAGTGAGCTTTTCTAAACATACAAAGACATGCACAGAGGCAGTTAAGAAGCCCTTGATCAAGAAGAAGTCTTCTCTTCACAAAAAAGCATTCATGCAAAGAAACACTTTTGCATGTTAATTCAAAGAGACCCCTTGGGTCTATAAAATGGTGAGCTTCCTCACCCAAAAGATATACAGAGAAGGAGCATTTTGAGCGACGAAGTGCTGCTAATTCACTTACTTGCGATTTGTGCTTTCAACATCCATAATCTCTTAATCGAAAGAGAGGTTATTGGGTGACTTTTGAAGGCACGAATCAAGAACCAAACCGATTTTTCTGACCACAATATCCTACCAATTTGCCGACAACACATCACATCAGGTTTCGGACCCATCCCAAGCGGATTGGTGTCGAAACAAAGTTTCACCCGCGGGTGGTTTGCCTTCGGGCACCCCCCGCTTTATTGCTTTTGGTGACTATTTCTTTTGTAGTATTTAGCTAGTTTCATGTTTATGCTTTTGTCAAGTTTTTAGTTTATTTAGACTCATTTTAACCATCGTTAGATTTATCTTTTATTTTTCATACACAGGTGCTACTGATTCTTTGTTTGTTTCTTTGAACGCAGATTTTCAGCATTAGAGGAGCAACGAGGAATCTACCTTTACCAACGCAAGCGGCGACAACGTTTTGGTTCGCCCATCTTATATGTGGGCACGCGGAAGAAGGAATTCTGAAACAAGTTGTAAAAGACCAACATTTAACGCTCCTATCCCCTAAAAAGGAAGGAGACGCATTGTAACACAAATTTGAAAAGCATATCAATAAAAGGGCCATATTTTATATTGCTTTGATATCTTGTGTTCATGTTCTTTCTTTTTACGCATTTTTCAATAACATAGGGTTTAAGCGTTATTTTAGTTTCGTTTACATTGCATTTTTAGTCTATCCTTTTTGTTTTCGGAATCTCGTGCTTTCAGCTGATTTTTTTCCCTAGCATGGGCTTGCAAATTTGTCTTTGGCAATGATTCTTTTGAATGTATAAAAATTTCACTTTTGAGTGTTTAAGTGTTGATTTAATTTATGAAATATTTGTTATGACTACCCCCTCAAGTGATGATTCAATGAGGGCATGACCAATGATAAAGCAATGAGTCACTTGACATATATGACTTAGTTGGGGTAACCATCTATTTTTCCCATTATACGATATACCTATTCTGCTAGGATTTTGATCATTTTAATGATGATTTATGGAAGCAAGAGCCTAAAAATTTCATTCTCATGGCATGGTCCAGCCATAATAGCCTTATTGGGGAGTAAAATAAAGACTTTTTAGAGCATCCATGAATATTTTGTATTTAATCTTGATCCCTTGTTAATTTGAACCATTTTGGACCTATTTTTGGTGGGTTATTTGTCCTATTTTTAAATTTTTTATTTTTGATGAGATTTCATAGAATAAGGGAGATGAATACCTCATTCCCATGGAGTCATCTGGCCATAATGGCTTCTTCGGGATTGAATTGAAGATATTTCAGTTCGACTATGAATAATTTGGTTCAAGTAGCCTTATGGTAATTTACTCATCTTGCCAAATTGCATGGACCACAAGTCGTTACAACTACCAAGTGTATAGGGTAAATAACTGGGTACGAGGCATACTTGATATTTTGCTTTATTTGATTTTTTTTGTTTTTTTATGATTTTTGGTAGTGTGAGGTTTGAGGACCCACTTGATTGCAGCCTATGGGAAATTTTTGGATTATTATGTAGGTTTAGATTTCATACATATACATATATGAGTGTCTCTATTGTCATCATGTGTTTCCTTATTGCTTTTATGAGATATATGTAATGCTTACATTTCCTTTATAATTTTATGATGGATTTCTAACATGTATGCATGCATTTTTAATATGATGGGATTTTATGATATGTATATAGGTATATACATGATGTAATGGATGATGTTTTGAATTTGTATGATGTATTATGATTACTAGTTGACACATTATATGCTAACACCATAGATTGTACAAAATGCATCTCATTATTTATGCGATCATGAAACTATGTAAATGGCTTGTGAAAATGTATGCTAATAAACATGTGATGGCATGTTACGAAATGGAATGAATAGTATACTATTTTATGATATGTTTAGGATTTTTAGGAGACTCAAACACTCTAGTTACCTAATCAAAAGTTGTATAATAACTATGCAAGACTTATAACAAGGTATAAATCTGCTAAGATAACCAAGATAGTCAATATCCTTGTGTATGCATGTGAGTTCATTACTATGATAATGCATAAAGTTACCTTAGTGTGAAACATGATTGATTCAGCCCATATGTACTAGAGATCATCCTGTGAGTCTTATTATCCTGAGTTTTGTACTTAGTTGGATTAAACTACTAGGCAATATAGGCTACCAAAAGCTAGCTCATCCACATGCAAACATTGGTCTGTACACAAGCAAATTGTTTATGTGATAGACATATTGTCATGTGTAAGGATACTATAATTGCCAAGCGGGCTTAATGCCACCCAACCTATAATGAGGATCACCTTATGGTTCTCTAATGCTGAGAATTCAAGGGATTCAAGTTCAAAACTCCCTTATTTTATTTTAAATTTGAATTTTTCAAGGGCGTTTCTCATTTGTGTTATGGTGAGCAAAGGATTCTGATAGTGGTGAGAACCACTCTTTAGTTTGTTTTTTCTTAATGGTAAAAACCATTGTTTCTTTTTGCATAATGTGAAGTGATAATTGTAGCACCCTAAAATTGGTGCAGTTAAACCCTCAGTAAAAGATAAAAATTTGAATTTTAACCATGAAATTGCCCGTTAACTGCTCACCCTGTTTTTCATGCCATTTTAAGAAGTTGTTTGACCGTTGGATGATATCATCGACGATCTAATGACATCATCCCAAATCGGACGAATTCGTCTAGAACAGAATGTCCAGACGATTTCATCCCAAAACCAAATTTTCATGATTAGCTTATGTTTCAACAACTTCTCCAACTTGATCAGAAGAGTGTCTCCATGGTTGGAGATTCCTATGTTGGAGATCTCCCAGATTGAGATGATTCCCAACCTCCTAACCTCCCCTTAATCCTATATAAACTTGGGATTTTCCCAGTTTATTCCCCTAGCTGATCATTTCCCTGCAACTTTAGTTTTTGATGTGTTAGAACATCCTATCCCCCATAATTTGCATTTGCATTTTCAAGTTTTATTGTAGGATCTCACTATGTTTCAATCAGAGGAAGCTCAGATCGTCGCAGGCGATTCAACCATGATTTTGGATGATCCTGACAAGATCGGCGATGATCTCGTACGATTGTAGATGATTTTGACTACAGTTTAGATTGGGGACAATCAGAGCCCTGATTTTGTATTCTCTATCTCTTTTCTTATTTAGTTGTGCATTAGATTAGTTCACTTATGTTTTGCATCTTGGATTTCACCTCATTTAGCATATTTGCATTATAAAACTCAAAATAAATTATTAAAACATTGCATCCCATTTGATTTGATATCTGGATTTATCATTTAAAGCACTTATATTCTTATTTCTATCATTTTGTATCATTTTTGCAATTGTATTTTTGGTTTTTGGTGTCTGTTTTCATGATTATAGGTTTCTAACAAATTTGTCTGACAAATTCGTCAGGTCGGTGATGATCTCGGCTGATCTCAGATGATATCCTATGATCTGGATGATTTTGTACAATTACAAATGATCCTATCATATCCGAGATGATCTGGACTCCTACAAGCTTCAAAATCTTCATCAGACATCAGAAATCAGATGAACTCTTCTTCATTTAGACATTTTTTGTATTTAGAATTTATTTATGTTTGTTGTCTCCATATAAAACCAAAAAAATCATATAGAATAGCTTAGATTTATTTTGGCCAACCTAGGAATATGAATGATTGATTATAAAATGAACACATCAAACCCATTCTCGACCTAGGCGTGGAAACTGCCACTTCAAGTTTCCTGGTGAACCCCACCATCCGTCAAAAATTCACCCTTATACCCCTCCCCCAAGAGGTGCGACCTTCAAAGGGCCTCTCCGTCCAAGGTATTGTCCCATCCTTCTCGCATCCCCCTTTCGGGCATGGATCCTTTAGCCTAAAGGTAACAGTATGAAAAATTTGGGTAATACATTTTGGTGAACCCGATGTGAAACTAAAACACCTTTTGAAAACAATCCAACATGAAAAAAAAAAACCATTATTAAGAACATCTAGAATCATTAGAAAACAATTAAATTTGCATATCATATTTAGATGGTAGATTATAATAGAAGATGAGCTATCACCATAAATTTTGAAAATCAATTAACGACCATAGAGATTACTTCTGTGCTTAGAGTACCCCAAACAAATAGAGCCCAATATTTGTGGGAAAAAATTGTAGGAGATTAGGTATTATTGAATCCAAATCTGTAGAACTTAAATAAATTAAGAGGTTTGTCCTAGATAGAATCCTGGATCCTGATCAGGTGACTTTGTATCATGAACTTCAGAGAGCTTTCCATAGGTGGTTAGCAGATAAAAGAGCACTTGTGTATTCTAAATTATACACCTTTGAGGAATACCTTGAGAATGCAGTTGTAGTGCATAAATTTCTATCTCGTATAGAGGATCAAGAAGTCGTTCTTACGGATAGAAAGAGATGGAATAGAATTCCTAGAGCTGTGTTGTATCGAGAGTATTTCCATGAACTTTATTTTTACAAGTCAGAGTCTAAAGTAGATCATATTACCATAGCACACTTTGTCAAATTTTTGAAAAACCACTTCCAATTTGAAGAGGAGCATTTCATGACTCTTGATGAACTTGACCCTATCAATGATATTCATAAACTATTCATAGAAAACTAAGTCATTCTTTTTACTATTGTTATTTATTGCAACTAGCATGTTGTTTGTTATTTTTATTCTCGTAAAATAATAGTATAATAAAAAAAAACAAATAAAAACAAAACATTTTCCTTTTAAAAGTATTATAGTAGGTATATAGTTAAAATATATACCTCTCAACCTTACCGTATATATATATATATATATATATATATATATATATATATATATATATATATATATATATATATATATATATATATATATTATTTGCTAAAACCTAAGTTTAGCACAATGCCTAGACTTAGGAATGGAAAACAAACCGAAGAAGATGAAGATTGGTTAGGAAGACCATTAACAAATCAAAATGTCCCTCCTAAGGACCAAGTTCAAGAAGAAGTGACCCTAGACCAGCAAGAAGAAGAGCTTGCTATAGGAAATGAACAAGAAGAAACTGTTAGAGAGGAAGGATCCTCATCCCCTAAAATATCTCTGGGAGGAGCTATCACTTTTGAAAACATGGAACAATTTTGGAATTTCATTAACACTAATATTGGTGTTTTTAATAGAGTAGTCCATATGGATAAGGATCGAATTAGTGACACTCAAGCAACTCTAGAAGACGTATTTCACACATGCACTAATCCCTTGTCCTTTATTGAACAAGAGAGTGATCAAGTTGGACCATCCAATTTGGATATAGTAGCTGTGATCCAGAACATGCAACAACAACATGTTACCTAACCACCTAAAGTGCCTGTTAACAAGCCTAGTGTCATTCCCACACAAAATAAACCTTCATTTACTGCTTTATTTTTCCAAGCTCTTGATCAACATACCTAAAATCAAAAAAAACCTAAAACAAAACCAAACACCAATTACCAACAATCTGGGGTACAACATAATACTATTACAAATCCCCTTCATAATACTCTTCCTACTAAAACTTTGCATAATAGCAATATAGCATCTAATCCTTATGTCACACCATAATACACTCATAGATACCATACCTCTGTCCCACTGAACCAATATGGTGGACAAACTAGTAATCTTGAAACCATGGTGAAACATCTAGTTTCCTGCATGGACCAGATAGATCCCTATCGTCTCTCGTACAACTATTGAGAGATGTGTAGTCAGCCTTTAGATCCTATAGTCGTAGCACAACCATATCCTAAACATTTTCTTATGTCTGTTCTTCCCATATATAAAGGTATCGAAGATCCCATAGAGCATCTTCTCATGTTTAGGATAGCATGTCATGATATATCCCATGATGACTTGTTATTACTAAAAATGTTCTCGAAAAGCTTGGGAGGAATGGCATTAGAGTGGTATTATCAATTACCCACTAATTATTTGAGGAATTTTGAAGAAACTGTCGAGTATTTTGTTCATCAATTTAGTGCCTACATCGAAAGACATGTGACCATTAAATATTTGTATAACTTAAAACAGGACAAAGATTAATGCTTTGCTGATTTCCTAGCTAGGTGGAGATAGTTGATAGGAAAATTGCATTTTGTGTTACCTTATAGGGAGATGTTGGACATCTTTATTAATAATTTGCAAGAGCAACTATCTTACGAATTATCAACTACTACCTTGACCACCTTCGATCAGGCTATAGACTTAGCCCGAAGAGTGGAAGATGCTCTCATTAGGAGAGGCCAACTTAAACAGAAAGACGATGAGAAAACATCCAAAAATAAATACAATAATAAACAAGTTATGGGTGATGGAGTCACCGATAGCAAAAATATTGCTAATGTTAATGCTGCAAAGACAGCGGAGAAGTTTGTACTGAAACCTCCTAATAAACCTCCTCAAGAATTTACTAGGTTAAATCAACCTTTATCAACTATCCTACCATAATTATTAGAATGAGGTTTGATTCAATTACCAAATATCTAGGAACCTAATCCAACTATACCCGGATACAGAGCAGATTTATACTATGACTTTCATAGAGGACCTAGACACACTACCAACTCTTGTAAAATATTAAAACATAAAATATAGGACTTGATTGATAACAATGAGATGGAGGTGCAAGCCTTTCAACCTAAGCAGAATCCTCCTAATAATGTTCAAAAGAACATCCCACAAAACTAGAATCAAAATGTCAATCAGTCATTAGACATCTTTCAACATCCCTTACCAAAACATGGTAAGGAGGTGGCTAATCAAATTGAACATCATAATGTCCCTCCTCCTGCCCGATATGTAGGAACTATTAGTGGGAATTTACCTGCTCATGATCTGGAAATATTTGACACGACTTTATCTGTGGTTACAACCAGACCTCTATATAATATTCAGATACCTAATTTAGTGATACAGAATATGAGACTAAGAGTGATATGGAAATCACATCAAGTCAATCGAATAGTTCTAAAGATGAATCAAATACTATTCACCCTATCACAAGTTATATGGTTCTAGAAGGGCCATTTCCAAGAAGAGTCACTACTAGACCATCATCTCACTGATTACTTTCTAACAAGGTAGCCATAAATGCTAGACCAAGACCCATTCATCATCTACAAAATAATATTGTGGGTACCATCGGAGCTGTTACTAGAAAACAAGATCAAAATTATCAACAAGATCAAATATAGAATTGTGGATCAACTCCATTTGTTTTGAAGGTGTTGAGCAAGGTGTAGCAACAATATTGTCATTATTGTCAACACAATCAAATAGATCTGTTGATGCAGTGGACAAGAAGTTCAAAAGCTATTCAAATACAGAAGACAGGAGTTCAAAGGTTATTCAGAGTATATACAGTGATTTTCCAAGAAGACCAAAGTGGCCCATATGCAAAAGATCAAATAAAAAGACAAGAAAAGTGTCGCGATATCATGACATATATAGCAGGCAAGAAAAACTGTCGCGATTTCATGACATGTTGGAAGAGAGAAAAAACAAGAAAAACTGTCACGATTTCGCGACATGTTGGAAGAGAGAAAAAGCAAGAAAAACTATCGCAATTTCGTGACATGTTGAAAGAGAGAAAAAAAGCAGGAAAAACTGTCATGATTTCATGACATGTTGGAAGAGAGAGAAAAAGCAAGAAAAACTTTCATGATTTCGTGACATGTTGGAAGAGTAAAAGGCAAGTGGAAAAACTATCACGATTTCGTGACATTTTGGAAGAGAAAGAGAAAGCAAGAAAAAGTGTCGTGATTTCATGACAAGTTCGAAGAAAGAGAATAAGTAAGAAAAGTGTCGCGATTTTGTGACATGTCGCATTTTCACGACTAAAACAAGAGAGAGAAAGTAAGTTTGAAAAGTGTCACGATTTTGTGACATGTCGCATTTTCACGACTAAAATAGGAGAGAGAAAGTAAGTTTGAAAAGTGTCACGATTTCGTGACATGTCACATTTTTGCGACTAAAATAGGAGAGAGAAAGTAAGTTGAAAAAGTGTCGTGATTTCATGACATGTCGCATTTTTGCGACTAAAATAGGAGAGAGAAAGTAAGTTTAAAAAGTTTCGTGATATCACGACATGTCGCATTTTCATGACAAAATAAAGAGAGAAAGCGTACAAAAGCAGAACTATCGTGATTTCACAACAAAAGTAGAAAGCAAGACTTCGAAGCAGAAGTGTCATGATTTCATGACAAAATCAAAGAAGTAAAGTACGAAAGCAGAAGTGTCACGATTTCATGACAAAAGCAGAGAAGAAGACTTCAAAGGTAGAAGTGTCATGATTTCACAACAAAAGTAAAAAGTAAAGTATGAAAGTATAAGTGTCACGATTTTGTGACAAAAGCAGAGAAGAAGACTTTGAAGGCAGAAGTATCATTATTTCATGACAAAAGCAAAGAAGCTAAGTACAAAAGCAGAAGTGTCACAATTTCGTGATAAAAGCTAAGTTGAAGACTATGAAGGTAGAAGTGTCATGATATCACGACAAAAGCAAAGTCAAAGTCTATGGAAGTAGAAGTGTCATGATATCACGACAAAAGCAAAGTCGAAGTCTTTGGAAGTAGAAGTGTCGTGATATCACGAAAAAAGCAAATATGAAGTATACAGAGGCAAAAATGTCGCGATATCATGACAAAAGAAAAGACGAAGTCTACGAAGGCAAAAATGTCATGATATCATGAAAAAATAATAGATAAAGCATACAGAGGTGAAAGTGTCATGATATCGCGACATGTTGTATTTTCACGGCAACAACAACAAAAGAAGCTACAGAGGCAGAAATGTCATGATTTCATGACAAGTCATAAATGCGCAAGTCAAGAAGGAGAACTCAACTGAAATGAGAAGTATGACAGTGGACCAACATTACTACGATATTTATAGGGGAAGTTATAGAGTGATTTCATACTACTAAAATACGAAGAGTGATCAAAAATTAGTATGGCGGTTACAGGGTCTATCTAGAATGAAATCATCAAGCGATGGATAAACCGAACATCTTGAGTTGAAGCCGACGAAGACCGATGATAGCCGACTAAAATTAGGGTTTATAGTTGTTATGAAATATGACTAAGATTAGGATTTACATCCGACTAAGATTAGGGTTTTCATCATAAAAATATTTTTATAAAAGGAGGGTTGTTTGGAGAATTGAGGATATCATCAAATGTGTGTGAAACACTATCATTGTGCACAGAGAGCAAGTCGTGTCGAATCGTGCTAAGTGTGAAATTCACAAAGAGAGCAGAGTGCACAAAAGGGAGAAGACGATCATGAAGTTCGACTGTAACGAAGCAGAGTGTGTGAAGTGATTGCATAGAGAGAGTAGAGTGCATAGAGAACACAAAGGTGAAGAAGACCAGTTAGGGTCTTACAAAAGCAAAGTGTCATTGTAAGACTAACAATTGGTATCAGAGCTAAGTTCCTATACAAGCTTAACCAGCTAGGGTGATCTTGGAAGTAACACAATGGCATTTGAAGAAGTAAAATCAAAAAAGGAAGAAGGAGTGAACTCTAAAGTATGTGGTGAAAACCCTGAGGCTGAAGTAGATCTAGAAGGTGAGTTGATCTCTACACTTGAAGAGTGGAAAATAGAGAGGAAAAAAAATAAGAAAATTTCAAAAAGGCTTGAGGATGCAAATGAAATCATAACCAGTCTAAAAGTACAGATAGAAGAATACAAAAAAATATCTGAAGATCTCAAAGTACAAATTACCATGAAAATAGATTATTGATGCAAACTAGAAGAAGAGATTGTTGGTTTACGGATGTAGATAGAAGAGATGAATCACAAAATTAGTTGCTATCACAAACGCGAAGAAAGTTCTATGAAGCTGGATAAGATTATAAATGACCAAAGGCCTACAGGCATCAAATTTGGTTTGGGTTTTGTCGAAGGAGAATCATCAAATGGATCAAAGGCCAGAAATGTAGAATCCATAAAGAATGAAGATAAGAAACAAGTTGATCAAGGAAAAATGTCTCATGCAAAAAAAAAGAAATAATTCCAGGCACGAAAGGAGAATTGACAATGATGGATTCACCAATGTCACACATCAAAGAAGAAGAAGACCTATGGCTCCTACGGCAACATGGCAAAGACCATCACCCAGGTTCAATTATCCCTTTTTTGGTTTCTGTTTTAAATGCAATGGCTATGGACATAAAATCTCAAACTGCAAATATAATGTAAGACCAAGGAATTTCACCAGTAGAAATGCTTTTTCTCCTCTGATGAATTATACAGTAGAATGTTATTGTAGACACCAAAATCCAGCCACTTGCAAGTCATCTATACCTTCCTGTCAGCCACGTGTCGGTCATCCACCTTTCCCGCCATTATTTGGCCCAAATCCACACTTTCCCGCCATTATTTGGCCCAATTTCACCTTTCCCGCCATTTTTCATCCCCAAATTTATTTAAATTAATATTTATATATATATTTTAATATTTTAATATATTTTAATATATATATTTAAATAATAGTTTAAGTGATTTAATCTGAGCCGTCCATCCTTCATTTAATCTCATCCGTCCATCCATCTTAATCCATTTCACAACCTAGATTTATTCTCTACCCTTGGATCCACTTTAATCTTAGCCACACGTTCAAAGTGTCGTTAAAACCCTAAAGTGTGCCCTAAGAGTAGATTATAAATTGAGTCACCTTGATGGCTCAAACCCTATGTCTTTTCTACTTCTATCTTTTGCTATCTTTAATCTTTCTATCTCTTTCTATCTCCTCTATCTCTCTTCCGCTACCTTTTCGTCGCATCCATCGTCGCATCCGTCGCCGGCCCGCCATCTCTTCTGCAAGATTCAGAATCCCCCATTCTTGTCGCAAGTGCCGGGGGTTAACGCACGACTCAGACCGACGTCTGAAACCTTAATCCAGAAGCACGCGGGCGTTCAACGAGTGCACCAGGGCGCCTTCTGTAGCCGATTTGATAGCCACATTACTTCCAGGTGTCGCCTGGTCTAGCTGCGTTAACAGAGAACAGGTATAAATTAGTTTAAAGCAAGTAACTTCTTTTCTTTTATTAATCTGTTGTTGAATTCCTGCATTCTATTTTTCTAGGGTTTTAGATTGTTTCTGAGGGCTCACACAGTGGAGCCCTCTTATTAATTTCTAACTCCTTGATAGTGTTAATGTGTGCAGGATTTTAATGGTAGATCTGGTTTATTGATGGCAGTGTTTAAGTCGGAGTGGTCCAAGCCAAAGGATACAACAAAGCCCACTCACTCGTTGGGATTAAAGATACATTCTTCGGAAACGCCACCATTTGTGCCGCCTAGGGTTTCGGAGAACCCTAGCATAAATTGTAATCTTGTATCACGAAAAAGGGTTACAGTGCCCGTTGTACTCAAAAGGAGTTTTTAAACTCCATCGATTAATAAAAATCGTTTGTTTTGTGCAACTGTTCTCGTATTCCTTTATTGTGATTTTTATCTTTTGTTTGGCGTTGTATCTTTAATCTACAAATGGCGATCACGGTGGGACCCCCTAGGGTTTCATATTTTTAATACTTGCTTTACTAATCTATTCCTGTTTTCTGTTTTATTTTGCAGGTTCCAGAAAATCGTGAAATTCGTTGTTCCAACGAACTAGGGTTTCTGAGTTTGCAAAAAATGCAGCAGACGCAGAGGGGCGTCTGGAAGTCCAATACGAAACGCAGAGGTGCGTTTCAGACTGTGCAGACTCCCGTGGGCGTTTGAAGGCAGTTTTACAGAAAAGCGTAGGCTTCCAAGTAAGTGTTGTACTTTTTACGTTTTTGGTTTTTCTGCTATATTTTGTTTCTTTTTCGAGATCATTACTTTAAAATGAACAAAAACTAAGTAATCTTGAAAAGAACAGTTATTTTTAGTTACATTTTTTTTGCATTGCATTATTGATTGTTGCTTGCATAAAAAAAAAAAATTTGCATACCTAGCTGCATATTAGAATAGCTACGAATTATCTGTTTTAGTTATCTAAGTAGGACTATTGATTGGATGTCAATAGTACTCCCGCCATTGGGTGATTCCGAGCGAGAGAAGTGGACGAACCTTCCGGTTGCTCCTTTGATATCTGATATCATTGGTAGGCAGGGGGTTTTAAACGGTGTACTCCACTTCTTCAGAGGAAATGGCATGTTTTCAGTAGCCTCTTGCTTAGATCATTAGAACTTTTGATTTATAGCTTTGTATGTATACATTAGACAACTAAAACACTTAAAATAAAATTCATTGCATTTCATATTGCATTTAAAACAGTAATATCTTGGATTTCATCACTAGGTATTGCTTGAAGTTTAGTGACGATGGAATTCATCTCCATCCATTAAACTTCTATCACCAGTAAGAATCTCGTTGTCCTTTCCTAGCCATAGTTTTTACCTTTTTTGTGAATAATTCAAGATTAGATCACATGCAAAACTCATAAACCGGACACTTAAAATTTACTACAGATTAAGATCAGAAAATAATTAATTAACCGCAAGGTAAGACACATTGGTTGAAACCTAGGTTGTGACTGTTTTCTGATAATTTCTTTAGTGTAAATTTATCATTCCAGTTTTGCATTCTTCTTTTCTGAATTTGTTTAGATTTATTGCTTTATGGTCTTAACAAGGAATCAATCTAAAATGTTAAATCTAAATAATCAAATGGGTAATTCACAGAACATCCCCACCACCAACATGGCCACTTATCCTAGTGAATTTCAGGCAGGTTCGCCTGCAGGTCTTTCACGTCCTTCTACCATCTATCACATGGCCATGCCCATGGAGGAAGACAATTCCTCTCATATTACCCACATTGATATGGCCCAAGTGCAAACTCACTTAAGAGATGGCACTGGTTATGTCCTTGAGCCAATCCAAGATTCCCCTATGCAAGATTCTATTTTTCAGCAGGATATTGCATCAACCATACCCGCTGGTTTCACTCAAGTCTACACTAACCCTTTTTTTGAGGCTAATGTTGTATCTGCTCAGCCGGCTTCATCTCCAACATCTTCCCAGATGCTCAATTGTCCTCCTTTGGAGACAAATGTAGTGTCTTCCCGACCACTTTCTCCTCCATTTACCCGGGTGTACACCAATTCTCTCTATGAAGTTGGTGGAACCTCCTCTAGCCATGACCAATTTCAACCCTCTTCTTCCCAAACCATTTATGGTTTCACCCTACCTGGGGCACAGTCTACTGTTTCTTCCCAGGTACCGCCTACTTCAGCCACCTTCATTGCTCCTACTATGCGCTGTGACTACCATGGCAGCCTGCCCTCCACCTTCATCCAATCATCCCACCTCCCTTGGGTTAGAGATTAATAAGGTTAGGGAGTACCTCGACAAGTTGCTTCAGCAACAACAACAACAAAATGCTCAACCACCTGTCGTAGTAAATCCTACACCCCAACCAATTTCTACCCAGCCAGCTTTTCTTAGCTCAGGCCCCACCTGGGTACCCCAATCTTCGGTGGTGTCCATTCCTACCCCACCTTTCTCCCAACCTAGTCCAGTTCATCATTCACCCCAATCACCTTCTTTTCGGTATCATCCATACCAACAACTTGTCCATTCCACACCGCCTAATCCAGGCAATTTCATCCCATCTCATCATTTTTCCACTCCTCCATTGCATCATCATAATCATCAAACGAATCAAAATTTTCATGAAGATTCTCGACTCCATGCTATGCAACAACAGATTGACAACCTTATGCTCAACATGCCTGGCTCATCTAGTCAGAAACCTACGCTAAGGTCATTGATCAATCAACCAATTCATCCTTCGGTACCTTCACCACCATATCCGACTGATTTCACATTACCGAAGTTTGACAAATTTCGAGGAACTGAGGATCCTCATGAACATGTGAGCTCATTCATGCATGCTTGCTTTAGAATCCAAAATAATGATGCTCTTATGCTCAGAACTTTTCCTCAGACATTAGGAGGAGATGTTGTACAATGGTACAATCATTTAGCTCACCATAGCATTTATGCTTACGAGCAATTGATTAATCTATTTTTAGAACGATTCTCCCTAAATGTACAAAGGAGAGTTTCATTGTCCGACTTATACAAGCTCAAGCAACATGACGATGAGACCGTTTATGACTTTGGAAACCGTTGGAGGGCTATCATTAATAAATCGCCATTCTCCCTACCAATGGAGGAGTTAACCAAAATGTTCACCCGGAGTTGTCTAAAACCTATCTCTTGGTTACTCCAATTACAACAATACAGGACTTTTGAAGAGGCTTTGGCCCAAGCAAGTATCATAGAAGACATTAAAGTCCAAGAGGGTGTTTTAAAACCCCGTAGAAAAGAATGGCAACAAAAGGGCCAACAACGAAATAATAATTATGGCCAAAACAAACAAGCACAGGCTAGTACAGCCTCAAATGTTAACCAAGTTAATCAAGTGGTGGCGAGCCAGCCCGTAATGGCTCAACAACAACAAGTAATGCAAAGTCAACCGCAACCAATTGCTTATCATGCGGTACCCGCCCCTACTCAACAAGCTCCCAATACTGGGCCAACCATGGAAACTCGACCTTGGCAAAACAATCGTCCCAAGCGACAGTTCACACCTTTAGATGAACCATATGCGGTCATATTCAACAAGTTATATAGCACAAATCAGTTAACTTTACCCTGAGTTTAAACCTTTAGAACCATCTAGAAGGGGGAAGTATTACAAGGAGTACCTATTTTGTCCTTATCATAGGCAAAATGGGCACGATATCAATAATTGTACAGCTTTCAAACATGTGATCCAAGATCTTATTGAGATTGGAGCCATTAAATTGGATAGCCCCTTAGCCCAACAAAATCAAAATCTTGGTATATTTCAAACACCCCTTCCACATCGGGAGGAAGCTCCAACAACTTCGGGGGGAGTAACTCAGGTAACTCCTCCTAATCAAGTCAACCATGTACAACAATACCAAGGTTTTGTGGGTACTATTAACGTAGTAACCCGGGGTCAAAGGGCGAACCAACCAAATCGAGGCTGAACCACAGCCACCTGTACAAACCCCCAGTCCACCTCAGGTAACAGTGACCCAACGACGTGCTAGTACTTCTCAACAACCGCTAAATCATTCTACTCAACGCCAACGACCCATCATGTCATTGAGTAGCCGGTTAACTACCAGTTTAAAAATGGCTTCCGCCAAGTTATCGATCTATGACCTCATTCAACAATCTCCCCCGCATAGAGAGGCATTAATGGAAATATTAAAGTCAATCGAGCTTCAAACTCAAGATACTAATGCCTTCAACAACTTTGTGGGGAGTATTCAAACATGCATGGAGCCCTCCATCACTTTCTATGATTTTGAAATCAAACCTATGTCAACAGAAAGTATAGATCCTCCACTGCATATCATGGCCAAGATCGATCACAAGCCATTCAAGAGAGTCTTAATTGACACCGGTTCCTCAATCAATATCATTACAACATCGGCGTTGAGTCATCTAAAGTCGTCGCCATCCCTTATCACAAAGTCGACTTTTACTCTTAAAGCATTCAATGATGCTTTATCTTCCACGGTTGGCACGGTTATCTTGCCCATTGAGGTAGGGGCCCGAACTTTGCATACCTTGTTTCACATCTTGGAAGGGTCCATGGCATACAATGTATTGCTTGGACGGCCTTGGCTTAGGGAGATGAGATGTGTCCCTTCTATACTCGCATCAATGTCTCGAAGTATGTATATGAGGGACAGAGTTCATTGTGTACCTGCCGACATTGAACCCTTCAAACATTGCAACTATGTCTCAAATCCTTATGAGATTGTGTTGCCATCCACTCATCTTTTCTTGACCCCATCTACTTCTTCTATACCATCTTCTTCTAAAGCTCCCATTCCCGAGGAGCTACCCATCATATCGCAACCATCTTCCTCTTCCGCTATTCCATCTCATTCACCACTTTCTTCATCTACTAATCTTCCTTCTTCTTCATCAGTGACCACATGCACATGTGGCCATGACCAATCATCTCTTTCCACGTCATTACCCCCTTCTTCTACACCTTCTTCAACATCACCTATTATTCCTCCATCTTCCCAACCATCACCATTTGATGTTTCACAAGTTAGTGAAGCATCAACCCAACCAAATCCTTCCAATTCTTCTATCCCACATTCTTCTATTCCATCATCTAGTCCATCTCCCTCCCAAGTCAAGGTCCATCTCACTGATGCAGGTATTGGTGAGTATGCCATCCAAGATGTCCACATCACACCGTTCAATGTGCAAACAGTTAAAGATTTTGGTCGTCCACATGACCAACATTTATCCATTGGATCGGTTTATAACATGGGTTCTATGCCAAATTCCATTAATTTTGTATATGGGGGAATAGAGTCATCTTCTAGTCCTACCACCATACTAGAACCTAAGCATCCAGTCCCAGCCAATATCGAAAGGATGGAGGGTTTTCCCTCTCGCTATTTCCACGGACATAATTGGCAGCAATTTGGCCTAGGTCGATACGAGCAAGGGGTAACCGAACGCATCGATATGCCATATCGTAGACCCACCGAGCGTTTTGGTCCGGGCTACCAACCACTTCCATCCCTTTCTTCTTTTGAACGAGCTTTTCAAAGCATTAATCTTAATTCAGAAGAAGAAATCCTCCACCCCGACGAATCCGAAGATGAAGCCTATGAAGAATTTGACGTCATGTCAAATGGTGATGAATCTGAAGAAGAGTCGGCGCCCATTGTTCCCCTCATTGAACAAGACGAGTTTTATCTCCAATTGTTCCCTCTCCAAGAGGCCATCTTTCGCTTGCTTCTTCCACAAGAACGAGGTGAACCACCCCCTCCGCCACATCCATAAGCCATAATCCAAACCTGTATTATATGTATATACTAAAATAGTGGTTTTCACCACTACAAAAAAAAAAAAAAAACTCAAAAACTATGTTGTTTTGCATCTCAGGTCTTCCGAGGTCTTCACCGGTTTTCCCTTCCATTCCGCCCATCCTTTCTTCCATAAGTCGACAATGAATTTTGAAGACTTATTCACCCCGCTCCATAATCCATATGATCCGGATAAGCCTAAGAAATGTGTCTTTGGTGTTACCTCAGGCAAACTCCTAGGTTTTATTATCTCTAAACGAGGTATTGAGGTGGACCCAAACAAGGTCAAAGCCATTATGGAAATGTGTCCCCCAACTAATTTGAAGGAGTTGCGTAGTTTGCAAGGAAAGATTAATTCAATCCGTCGCTTTATTGCACAACTTTCTGATAAATGTAGGCCATTTTGCCACCTACTACAAAAGGGGGTACAATTTTCATGGACAGATGAGTGTCAGAAAGCCTTTGATGACATCAAGCAGTACTTAGCATCTCCGCCAGTCTTAGCTCCGCCTCGTCCAGGGGTCCCTTTCAATCTTTATATCTCAGCAACGGACTTTGCCTTAGGGACAATGCTTGCACAAAAGAATGAACAAAATCGTGAGCAAGCTATCTATTATATTAGTCGAACATTGGTAAGCTATGAAACCCGATATGCTTATGTGGAAAAGTTGTGCTTAGAAGTGGTTTTTGCCACTAAGAAACTTCGTCATTATATGCTTAGCCATACAACATATGTCATAGCTAGAGAAAACCCTCCGCGTTATATGATGTCTCGCACTTATAATAACACTCGTACCGCTAAATGGATAATGTTGCTTACCGAATTCGATCTTGAATTCATTAGCCAAAAATCTGTTAAAGGTCAAGTTATAGCCGATCAACTTGCGGAAGCTCCACTACCTAGTGATCATCCTTTGATTATTGAGCTCCCAGATGATTCGGTATTTGCTATCACTGAACAAGAAGAGGACATCATTCCGGAGGAAGATGTTGACATCACGCTATTCTTTGATGGCTCTAAGTGCGCGAAAGGTCAAGGTGCTGGAGTTGTGTTTCATACACCTCAAGGGATTCCCATCCCTTTATCATTCAAACTAGACTTCCAATGCACCAATAATACAAGTAGAGTATGAAGCCTTAATTTTAGGTCTTCAATCAGCCATAGCTATGAGCATTAAGCGTATTCGGATATTTGGGGATTCTCAACTCGTGGTTAAACAAATTACAGGAGAATACCAAGCCAAAGAACCTACCATTAAGCTTTATCATGATGTAGCAATGAAGTTGCTCTCTAAGTTTGATTGGTATGAGATCACTAGTTTGCCTCGTTCGACTAATAGATTTGCGGATGCCATGGCCTCTCTTGGATCATTGATTCCAAAGGACTCCCTTGGAGAGGTACAACCCCTAATCATTTCCACAATCTCTAAGTCTGCAATTGTCCGTGCCGAGTCTAAGGATGAAAAAGATGTTTGCTTTATCCATTCGGATCCATATGAGCCTTGGTCTAGTGAGATAGTAGCCTTCCTCAAGTTTGGAACACTCCCATCTGATTTGTCTCGAACTGCCCGCCACTGTTTTAAGCAAAAGGCAGCTCGTTTTGTTCTTTTGGGGGATGTGTTGTATAAACGTGGATATGATGGAGTACTCCTCCGCTGTCTAGAAGCAGGTGAAACACATAGAGCTATTGCTGAAGCCCATGATGGTACTTGTGGTGGTCATTTTAGTGGAATGGCCATTGCGAAGCGTATTTTACGTATGGGGTATTATTGGCCCACTATGGAACAAGATTGTTGCAAATATGTTAAACAATGTAAAAAGTGTCAAGAACACGCTAATTTAACCCATATACCATCACAAGCTTTACAGCCCATCCAAAGCCTTTGGCCCTTCTCACAATGGGGTCTCGATTTAATTGGCAAGATTTCACTTGCCTCTTCAGGACAGCATACTTTCATCATTACAGCCACTGAATACTTCACAAAGTGGGTTGAAGCTATTCCTCTAACCAGTACGACAGGTCCTAGAATTGTGGAGTTTATACTTCACCATATCATTTGTCGTTTTGGTATTCCCTCTAAAATCATTTCTGATAACGGCAAGTCTTTTAAGAATAAGGATGTTCGAGCTCTTTGCGAAAAGTATAATATCCAACATAGTTTCTCAACTCCTTACTACCCACAAGCCAATGGACAAGTGGAAGCTTCCAATAAGACCATAATTGCTATTCTTAAGAAACTTGTTAAAGAAAATCATAAAGATTGGCATACACAAATCCCCTTGGCATTATGGGCTTACGGAACAAGCATCGGAACTCCCATTGGGGCAACGCCATTTTCTTTGGTCTATGGAGCTGAAGCAATCATGCCTCTTGAGCTCGAGATCCCTTCCTTGCGAATTTCTTTGCAGGAATTTATCGATGATGATACTCGCTAGACAAGCACGTCTTGATCAACTCACACTCATAGATGAAAAACGAATCAATGCTTTAGAGCATTTGCGAGTTTATCAAGACCGATTGAAACGTGCTTACAATGCCAAAGTTCATCTAAGAGAATTTCAAGTAGGGGATCTTGTCCTTAAAGAGAATCAACAAAACACCAATGCATTGCCGCATCTTCGAGATAAATTCGCGGCTAATTGGTTAGGTCCATATATGGTCACCGAAAGAGTGGGTAATGGAACTTATAGACTTGCCATTTTAGAGGGAGAGGAAGAACCCGAACCACTTAATGTTATACACTTGAGGGCATTCTACGCATAGTTTGAATTTTATATGTACATATATACATGGCTTGTAAAAAAAAAAAAAAAAACAAATAAAATAAAAAGAATTTGCATTTCATTGTTAGTTGCATACATCTCATTCAAAAACATTGCATTTCATGTGCATACATCTCATTGAAAACCATAACATTTCATTTTCAGCCATAGTTGCATATCATGTTAGAGACCATTCTATCTTTTGGATATAAAATTTGGTCAAGCAAAAGTCATGTTGCCTTAATCAGGGGCACCTTCATAAAATCCATCAAACCGAATTGTCATTCGTACACCCATTTTCCATTTGCACATATTTACATTGCCAAAATGTTTTCAGTCACTCAGCCATTCCTAGTGTTTTAAGCAAACTTTGAAATGCATGTCAAAGTTCTCTAGGGCCATATCACAAATTACACTAAATAAAATCTTGAGTATTGGGAAATGATTTCAAAAGCGGTCTTGAACCTATCACATTTTCACATCTTAAAAACATCTTGTGTCAAAGAGAGATAACACCATCCTTGGGTTGTGCCTTGAAGTGAAAAGGGTAATCCTCGTTTGTCCTATCATGCAAACATAGTCCATAAAACAGTGGTTCTTACCACTATCACAAGCAATCACAAAATATAAATATAAACAGAGTAGTAAGGATAGGGTAAAATTCTCATCATACTTCGGTTGAGAATCCGATTCCCCAAAGCTCTAAGGAAATGAACATTTTTCACACACCACCGATCCCAAATAAGTTGTAAGGATCGTACTACTTGTCCAATCAGACGGATAGGTAGTCATCCCCAAGGCTTACAAAGGTCAAAAACAACATGGACTATGGAGTTAACCTTCACCGGGGCTATAGACGCTTGACTGGAAGTGGAGTATACTCATTGCGTGGCGACATGTCTCTCCTCAAAAAGAGACCTCTGAATGCTCATACGGACAAACTAGCTTCGGGGTCTTCTCCATAACAGGGTTACCTAATTTATGCAAGATGAGGTTAATGAACACACTTGCACACACACAGGTTTTTGATTGCCTAGAGTCACTACCATGCTTCCGATTTGGTTAATGAACTCGCATGCACACACATTTGGTCCTAGTTGAATTAGGAAGTATTAGTAAGTTTGTTTGATACCACTAGCATGTTTGAGTCTTTGTAAAACAGTCTTCCTCCATATCTTCTTCCATATCACCCTCCATATCTTCTTCCATATTCATGTCATTCCATACGTCATCCATTCACAAGCCACCAAGTTCGGTGCCCCTGATTAAACAATTATGATAACAGTTGGCTAAATCTAACTATCTAAAAGTATGAGTGCTTCTTAGTGCATATTTCATTTACTTAGTCTCGCATTAATCATCTATAAGTTTGCATTCCATTCCATCACATATGCATCAAAAACATTAAAACATATAAAAACATGCATCACAAAAACATAGGCATTCACACAAAAGAGAGTAAAACACCAAATAAATAAAAGCCATGTATATATATATAGGTATAAAGGTCAAACCGTACGATGAATGCCAAAAGGCTACAATATACAATAGAGCACCAAGGCTCATAAAGAGTGCATCTAAGCACTAAGCTAACCATCAAAAGAGGACCCCTGAGACCTAGTAGGAGCCCTAGACCTAGTGGTGTGCCTAGACTCACTACGCCTAGAGACAGAGGAGGATGGAGGATCAGGCAACACAATGTGATGCCTAAACAATGTGTCCTCCAGAGCCTCAATATAACGAGTCCTAGACCTAAGTCTAGATATGTCTATCCCGTGTCGTCGCTCCCGCTCCGCTAGCTCTGCTTGGAGTCTCGTCACCCTGTCATCCTGGGGCACCCTAGTCGCTCCATCCAAGTCCGCCTACATCTGGGCCATCCTCTCCTCTTGAACAACTATCAGGGCATCCCGCTCTATAACCTGTTGCTCCATCCGAGCTATCCTCTCATCTCGGACAGCTAGCATAGCATCACGCTCTACTATCTGCTGCTGTAGCTGTGCCAGATCATCCTCGTGCCCGCTAGGGGGTACCTCCCTAGTCTCTCCAAAGGCCTCTCCTAGGCCCTCGCCATCATCCTCCTCATCATCTCCGCTCCTCGGTGCCTACCGTGCCATCTTCCCCTTTCACCTTCGACTGTCAGATCGAAGGCGGGGACCCTCCCTGCGCTTGGGAACCTCTGCGGTTCCCTCATCCTCTCCAGCTCCAACAACCACCAATGGTGGCTCCCACCTCGGCTCTGCGGCCATCCATGCTGCATACTCAGCTGTCACCCCGACGTCATCCACGTCGAGGATCTCCATGTCCTCATCGTCCTCTATCGCCTCCCTCCATGGCTCGGCACATGGCAAATCCCCCTCTGATCTGTGCCTCCGGTAGCGCACTGGCTCACCGGGGACATCCTGCCTCAATCCGACCCGGCGGAGCACTCGAGACATCTGTATGTACTCCGCCTCGCTGTGGCCCCGACCCACTACCCATCTAGCCTCGTCGCACCCGTCTCAGATGCTCTCCATCCCCGATCCACCTCGCCTCCCGCCAGGGCCTCCAAATGACTTGGGCATCTGTCAAGTCCGCCCATAAACTCCTATACCATTGCCCCGATCTCACGGGGCGGCTCGGCTGTCTCTCCTCCGCCACTGGCCATCTCCTACCATAAGCCTGGCTCATGTCCCAGTGAGCACATGGCAACCCCTCTGGTCGGGCCACTCTGAAGTGCTCCCACCCAAGACTGGAGAACCACACTGCAGCCTAGGCCCTTTCGGCCCCGTCTCCGAACCTCATACAACTCCCGGTACACCTGCGCCAATAAAGCGGGCGCCCAGGCATACACTACCCTATTAGTGAGCATCTCGCTCACTACACCCATCAGGTTCCATGGGAACCTGCACCCGGTGCTGTTCGGGGCCACAATGTTGGCCAACACGAACATCATCAGAGCCTCCACCGCTACCAACTCCTTGGCCGTATACATGGCCAAGTATGGGATCCCCCGCTCTCCGTCCGGATCTCCCTCCAGTCATCCCCAAACAACTTGGCCATCTCCGTGGCCCTATCTCGTCCAACCTCCACCCGTGCCCCCTCCACGGGCACCTTGAGGATGCGGTATACATCCTCAAGCGTCACCGTCATCTCTCCAGTCGGGAGCTGGAACGTCCCCCGATCTGGATCCCACCTCTCGGCCAAAGCCGAGAGGTACCCCTCATCCGCCCGAACTACCTCCAACCGGGCTGCCTCCGCTAGCCCTACTGCCTCCAATATCTCCCGGTCTGCCTGGGACAATGACCTCCTCATCCCCGGAATGATAGGGGAGAATCGGTGTCGTGCCTCTAACACCCTAAGCTGCAAAACAACAAAACAAAAATTTGTTACAAATTTTTCTCAAAAAAAAAATAAAAAAAAAAAAAAAACAAATAATAAGTACTTGCTTAAATAAACAAATACCTCAGCTGGCTGCACTGGCGCGTCCGCTCCCATCTCCGCCATAGCTCCCGCGTGCTTCACTCTCCCACACAACCTTTCACTTCACTTCACTTCATTCCACTCCCTCAGACGCACTTCTCTCAAGCTCGAACGCACAAATGAGCGAAATTCTCGCTGAAACTGTTTAAATATCTGGTTTTGGCACCCTGAAATGTAGTGGGGCATTTCATGGCGCATTCAGATGCAGTGGGGCATTTCATGATGCATTCAAACACCGACGGGCGTCTCTGCCACCTCCAAATGCATACCGGCGTTTGGTGTCAGTATTGAATAAAGGAACAAAACTTACAAAATTGAAGCTTACCTCCTCCAAATTTCATCAAATTGCATTCATCCATTCTTCTTATCATAATAAAACATTTTGTGAAGGTTACAACAGTTTTGGAAACAAATTTTGTCATTTCGCTCAAAAAGCGCATCATTCATCATTGATTTACAAATTGGGTTAAAAATATTCAAAACCTTCACAAAATTAACCACATTCATCAATTCTTCTGATCTATCGTCAATTTCATTCATTCTTCTTTCATCATGCATATTTTTGCCAAATCAAATTAAAGTAAACCTCGTATCTAGTGGTATATTCTATCACCTTGGCGATTGCAACGATTTGCATCCATGCAATTCGGTAAGAGGATTAAACCACCATAAGGACACTTACCATTTATCATCATCAATTATTTCACTGTTTGAAAATTGGAAATCAATTTTGGGTATCCTACTTTTCAAGTGACCTCATACCAAGATTAATTTGCTCAACAGTTGTCATTGATGGCCTAGTTCATGGGGCCTTAAACGTGGACAATCTTCAATATCATCATTATTTTGAGTCTTGCTAGAGATTAAGGCTACCTAGGTTGATTGGTTCCGACCCGAGGAATTATCCATACAGTCACTAGGAGCATCTCTGAAGTTCTGGACTCTTTCATATTGCATCTCTGCATATCAATGGCGCCAACAAGGCAATTTCATCAACAATATGGATTCACCCACAGGAGTTGGGGCATCCGTTATCAATTTCTAACTTTCCTATAGTGGAATTCATCTTACATGATCATGGAATTTAAAATTTGGCAAAAATCCCTTTCTAACCGTTGGGGCAGAAAACGGTTCATCTTTCACATCACTCATATCGTCTTCAATCATATTCTTTTCTGGTTTGTACACCAACCCCTTTTCCGTTGGGACATAAACAGATGGTTCATACACCCACCCTTTCCAACCCCTTTTTCACCGTTGGGGCAAAAACGGTTCATTTTCTTCCAAATTTCTTCCAATTGGCTTGTGAGAACCATTCTCGCTCGCCAATTGAGGGGGTAAGCTGATAAATTTTAAATATTCTTTTATTCTTTGGTCTTCAAAGTTGTGCTTTAGTCTTGAGAGAGAGTTGCGTCTGATCCAGCTTTTCAGGTGTCTTAAGTTTTTGTGCTGCATTGTGTCTTCACACAAAGCAGCTCAAAAGGGGCATCTGTAGACACCAAAATCCAGCCACTTGCAAGTCATCTATACCTTCCTGTCAGCCACGTGTCGGTCATCCACCTTCCCGCCATTATTTGGCCCAAATCCACACTTTCCCGCCATTATTTGGCCCAATTTCACCTTTCCCGCCATTTTTCATCCCCAAATTTATTTAAATTAATATTTATATATATATTTTAATATTTTAATATATTTAATATATATATTTAAATAATAGTTTAAGTGATTTAATCTGAGCCATCCATCCTTCATTTAATCTCATCCGTCCATCCATCTTAATCCATTTCACAACCTAGATTTATTCTCTACCCTTGGATCCACTTTAATCTTAGCCACACGTTCAAAGTGTCGTTAAAACCCTAAAGTGTGCCCTAAGAGTAGATTATAAATTGAGTCACCTTGATGGCTCAAACCCTATGTCTTTTGCTACTTCTATCTCTCTTTTCTATCTTCTACTCTCTTCTATCTCCTTCATCCCCTCTATCTCTCTTCTCTACCTTTTCGCCGCATCCATCGCCGCATCCATCGCCATCGTCACGCCATCCCTTCTGCAACATTCTCAGAATTCCCCATTCTTGTCGCAAGTGCCCGCGGGCATTTACCAAGTGCCCACGGGCGTTTACCAAGTGCCCGCGGGCGTTTACCCACGACCACAGACTCAGACCGGCGTCTGAAACCTTAATCCAGAAGCACGCGGGCGTTCAGCGAGTGCACCAGGGCGCCTTCCGCAGCCGATTTGACAGCCACATTACTTCCAGGTGTCGCCTGGTCTAGCTGCGTTAACAGAGAACAGGTATAAATTAGTTTAAAGCAAGTAACTTCTTTTCTTTTATTGATCTGTTGTTGAATTCCTGCATTCTATTTTTCTAGGGTTTTAGATTGTTTCTGAGGGCTCACACAGTGGAGCCCTCTTATTAATTTCTAACTCCTTGATAGTGTTAATGTGTGCAGGTTTTTGATAGCAGATCCGGTTTATTGATGGCAGCTGATTAAGCTGGAGTGGTCCAAGCAAGGGATACAACAAAGCCCACTCACTCTGTTGGGATTGAAGATACATTCTTCGAAAGCGCCACCATTTGTGCCAGCTAGGGTTTCGGAGAACCCTAGCATAACTTGTAATCGTGTATCACAAATAAAGGGTTACAGGCCCTGTTGTACTCAAAAAGGAGTTTTTAAACTCCATCGATTAATAGAAATCGTTTGTTTTGTGCAACGTATTCTGTATTCCATTATTGTGGTTTTATCTTTTGTTTGGCGTTGTATTTTTAATCTACAGTTATAACTGTCATAATTTTGGACACATTGTAAGAAACTATAGAAGTACATTTGCATCAAATCAATTTTAGGGAAGAAAATTTCAACCAAATAGGATGAGACAAAATAGAAAACTTCTCAAAAAATATGCACAAGCTATTAATAAGGGAAAGGCAAAACAAGAGCCCAAAACTATTATCAAAACAGAGTGGAAAGAAAAAGAGTGACTTAAGGAAGAAAAGGAATCCTTAATCGTACAAACAACATTTAAAGCATAAAATAAATATGTACCATGGATACTTGATAGTGGATGCTCCAGTCATATGATAGGTGACAAACAAAAATTTGATAAGTTACAGAAATATGAAGGTGGTTCAGTAAAGTTTGGAAATAATGATGGAGCTAAGGTAGTTGGCAAAGGTTCAGTTAAAATTAGTGACAAAAAAATTAAGTCAAAAGAAGTCTTGTTTGTGGATGGTTTGAAACATAACTTGTTGAGCATAATTCAGATTTGTGATAAATTTCATGAAGTAGTTTTTATGAAGCAGGGTTGTGAAGTCAGAAAAAAAAATAGTGGAAAATTTATAGCAACAGGATCAAGGACGTCTGGCAACCTGTACATGCTCTCAGAGACTTTAGAATGGGCTTTTTTTATTGGACAGGAAGAAGAAAATTGGTTGTGGCACAAGAGACTCGGTAATTTCAGTTTTGATAATCTAGTAAAAATTAGCTCAAAAAGAGTAGTGAGAGATATTCCCACCATCATCAAACCTACAAACAACATTTGTGCTTCATGCCAAAAGGGGAAGCAAACTAGAGTCACATTCAAAATAAAATATTACTACACAAGCAAACCTTTGGAACTAATACACACTGATTTATGTGGACCCATGAGAACACAAAGCATAAATGGTGACAAATATTTTATGTTGTGTATTGATGACTATTCTAGAATGACATGGATATTTTTCTTGAAGCATAAATTAGAAGCTTTTGAAATGTTCAAGATTTTCAAAAACCATGTTGAGAATAAAACAGGAAAGAGGATCAAATGTTTAAGATCAAATAAAGGAGGAGAATTCATTTCAGAGGAGTTTACAGAGTACTATGAAAAATACGAAATTAGGAGACAATTTTCAGCAGCCAAGACACCTCAGCAAAATGAAGTGATAGAAAGAAAGAATAGGACAGTGCAGGAAATGGCATAGACTATGTTGGCTAAAAGCAGAGTAGCAGACATATTTTGGAAAGAAGCAGTCCATATTGCGATGTATATCCAAAATAGGTACATGCTAAGAACACATGAAAGCAAAACTCCTTATGAGTTGTGGTTTGATAAAAGGGCAACAACAAAATACCTCAAAGTTTTTGGCATCAAGTGCTACATCAAAAGAACTGAAGATAATCTTGGTAAGTTTGAAGATAGAGCAGATGAAGGTATTTTTGTTGGTTATTCATCAAAAAGCAAAGCTTACAAATGCTACAACAAGAGGCTAAAGAAAATTGTGGACAGTGTTGATGTTAAATTTGATGAAGGTAGAGAACGAGTAATTAGCTGTGAAATGAACTACCCAATTTATGAAGAGGTTATTGAAGGAGATGAGAAAAATGAAACGAAAAAGATATAGAAAATTGACTCAAATGATTTAAGTTGTGATTCAAAAGTGGAAGAAAATAAGAAATTCAAAATAGGTAGCTGGCAGAAAAATCATCCTAGAGAGCAAATAATTGGAGACCCCAAAGTTGGTGTTTAGACAAGAAGAAGAGTTGTAACTAATTACTCTCTATTATCCAGCATTGAGCCCAAAAATTTTGCTGACGCAAGTAAAGATGAAAGTTGAATGAAGGCAATAAATGAAAAATTAGATCAGATCGAGAAAAACAAAACTTGGGAGTTAGTACCTAGACCTGTAAACAAAAATATAATCGGGACTAAATGGATTTTTCGAAACAAATTGAATGAAGACGGATAGGTAGTCAGAAATAAAGCAAGATTGGTATGTAAGGGTTATGCACAAGTTGAAGGCATTGAATTTGAGGAAACTTTTGCACCAGTAGCTAGACTAGAGGCAATTAGAATGTTTTTGGCTTTAGCAGTCTACAAGAATTTCAAAGTTTATCAAATGGATGTGAAATCAGCGTTTTTGAATGGGAAAGGTTTATATTGAGCAACTTGGTGATGATCCCAACTTGGTTTGTAAGTTGAAGAAAGTATTATATGGCTTAAAACAGGCACCTTGAGCATGGTATGCAAGGCTAGACAACTATCTCACTCAACAAAGGTTTAAGAAAGGTATGGTGGATAGTAATTTGTATGTCAAAATAGAAAATGGGCATCTTATTGTTCTTGTTGTATACATAGATGATATCATATTTTGCAGTAGCAAATATGAGTCATGTAAATATTTAGAAAATAAGATGTAGAAAGAATTTGAAATGTCAATGATTGGTGAACTTTCATATTTCCTCGAGTTGCAAGTTAATCAAAATAAGAAGGGCATATTTATTTCTCAAGTTAAATATGTGAAAGAGATGTTAAAAAATTTCACAATGGAGGATTGTAAGCCAGTTAGCACTCCCATGATGATAGGTTGCAAGTTGAGCAAGGATGACAAATCTCCACTTGTTGATCAAACCATGGACATATCTATGATTGGAAGCTTACTGTACCTGATAGCTACCAGACCAGATATTTTGTAGGCAGTATGCATGGTAGCACGATTTTAGGCTAATCCCAAGGAGACTCATGTGACAACAGTGAATAGGATTCTTCGGTACCTCAAGGGTACTATGGAGTATGGGTTATGGTATTCGAAAGGTAAAGACTTCACCCTTATTTCATATTCAGATGTAGATTGGGCAGGATGTGTAGATGACAAAAAGAGTACCAGTGGAGGTGCATTCTATCTTGGAGACATATTGGTCGCGTGGCACAGTAAGAAACAAGAGTCAGTTTCTTTATCGACAGTAGAGGCAGAATATATTGCAGCGACAACATGTTGTACATAGGTATTGTGGATGAAACAAACCCTAAAATATCTTGGTATTAGCTTCAGTGAGCCAATATTAGTTAAGTGTGATAACACCAGTGCCATTAACATCTCCAAGAATCCGGTTATGCATTCACGCACAAAACACATTGCTATCAGGTATCACTTTTTGAAGGAGAAAGTTGCGAAAGGTGAGGTTAAGTTGGATTTTGTTCCAACTACAGAGCAAGTAGCAGATATCTTCACAAAACCATTGCCCAAGGAAGTTTTTGAGTACCTTCAAAATAAATTAGGAGTGGTCACACTTCCCAAGAATTGAATTGCTACAAGGATCACATTCTCAGGGGGAGCATTTAAGTATTTGATTATCTTTTTGCTCATGTTCATGATTTTTGCTAAGTGTAATAAATTGTGCCTGAGAATGTTGTGCATGGACTCGGGGGAGTCTGCAGTAGCCCTTTGGTATTATTATCAAATGGGGAGAAGAGTTACAAGAAATTGCACATGTGTTGCCAACAATTCCAAAGGGGGAGATTGTTGAGCAAGGCACAACAACAGTATTGTCATTGTTGTCAACACAATCAGACAGATCTGTTGATGCAGTGGACAAGAAGTTCAAAAGCTATTCAGATGTAGAAGATAGGAGTTCAAAGGTTATTCAGAGTATGTACAATGATTTTCCAAGAAGACCGAAGTGGGCCATATGCAAAAGATCAAAGAAAAAGACAAGAAAAGTGTCACGATATTGCGACTTATACAGCAAGCAAGAAAAACTGTCACGATTTCACATGTTGGAAGAGAGAGAAAAAGTAGAAAAAACTATCACGATTTCACGAGAGAAAAAGTAGGAAAAACTATCGCGATTTCGTGACATGTTCGAAGAGATGGAAAAAGCAGGAAAAACTGTCACGATTTTGTGACATGTTGGAAGAGAAAAAGGCAAGTGGAAAAACTGTCATGATTTCGCGACATGTTGGAAGAGAAAGAGAAAGCAAGAAAAAGTGTCACAATTTCGCGACAAGTTCAAAGAAAGAGAACAAGTAAGAAAAGTGTCACGATTTCATGACATGTCACATTTTTGCGACTAAAATAGGAGAGAGAAAGTAAGTTTGAAAAGTGTCACGATTTCATGACATGTCGTATTTTTGCGACTAAAATAGGAGAGAGAAAGTAAGTTGGAAAAGTGTCACGATTTTGTGACATGTCGCATTTTCTTGACTAAAATAGGAGAGAGAAAGTAAGTTTGAAAAGTGTCACGATATTGTGACATGTCACATTTTCGTGAAAAAAGAAAGAGAGGAAGCGTACGAAAGTAAAACTGTCGCGATTTCACGACAAAAGCAGAAAGCAAGACTTCGAAGCAGAAGTGTCGCAATTTTGTGACAAAAGCAAAGAAGTAAAGTATGAAAGCAGAAGTGTCGTGATTTCATGACAAAAGTAGAGAAGAAGACTTCGAAGGCAAAAGTGTTGTGATTTGATGACAAAAGCAAAAAGTAAAGTACAGAAGTAGAAGTGTCGCAATTTCATGAAAAAAGCAGAGAAGAAGACTTCGAAGGCAGAAGTGTCACAATTTTGTGACAAAAGCAAAGAAGCTAAGTATGGAAGCAGAAGTGTCGCGATTTCATGATAAAAGCTAAGTTGAAGACTACGGAGGCAGAAGTGTCACTATATCGTGACAAAAGCAAATTCGAAGTCTATGGAAGCATAAGTGTCATGATATCACGACAAAAGCAAAGTCGAAGTCTTTGGAAGTAGAAGTGTCATGATATCGTGATAAAAGCAAAGATGAAGTATACGAAGGTGGAAATATCACGATCTCATGACAAAAGAAAAGACAAATTCTATGAAGGCATAAATATTGTGATATCACGACAAAATAATAGAGAAAGCGTACGAAGGCAAAAGTGTCACGATATCACGACATGTTGTATTTTCGTGACAACAACAACAAAAGAAGCTACAAAGGCAAAAATGTCATGATTTTACGATAGGTCATAAATGCGCAAGTCAAGAAGGAGAACCCAACTGAAATGAGAAGTATGACAGTGGATCAACATCACTATGACATTTACAGGGGTAGTTACAGAGTGATTTCATATTGCTAAAATACGAAGAGTGATCAAAAGTCAGTATGGCGATTACAGTGTCTGTCTAGAATGAAATCATCAAGCGATGGATAAACCGAACATCTTCTTGAGTTGAAGCCAATGAATACTGATGACAGCAGACTAAAATTAGGGTTTACAGTTGTTATGAAAGCTGACCAAGATTAGGATTTACAGTTGTTATGAAATCTGACCAAGATTAGGATTTACAATCGACTAAGATTAGGGTTTTCATCATAAAAATATTGTTATAAAAGGAGGGTTGTTTGGAGAATTGAGGATATCGTCGAATGTGTGTGAAACACGGTCGTTGTGCATAGAGAGCAAGTCATGTCGAATCGTGCTAAGTGCAAAATTCACAAAGAGAGTAGAGTGCGTAAAAGGGAGAATACGATCGTGAAGTTTGACTGTAATGAAGCAGAGTGTGCGAAGTGATTGCATAGAGAGAGCAGAGTGCACAGAGAAAGCAAAGGTGAAGAAGACTAGTCAGGGTCTTGCAAAAGCAAAGTGTCATTGTAAGACTAACAGAAAGTTCCTAATAAAGGGAATCATGCACCTAATATTCAACCTAAACCTCCTTATAATATTAATGAACAATTATCAAATATTACAACTAGAATTTCCTTCTTGGATCTTTTAAGATCTTCTCCTACACATAGAGATGAATTAATGCTCACATTAATCCAGATGATGGTACCACAAGACATTCAACCTAAAGCCATGGCCAATACTATAATAACTCATGAAGTTGATTGTATTGAATTTCGGGATAGAGACATACCTCAACATAGTTTACATAAAGATAACCCCTTGTACATTACTGCTTTAATTGGAGATGTAGCAGTCAAACGAGTTTTGATCGATAATGGTTCATTTTTAAATATCTGTACTTTTGACTTCTACCAAAGATTTAGGTTTAGAAGTGAGGAAATAAAAATAACTGATATGATCATAAAAGCTTTCAATGACGAAACACAAGAAACATGTGGAGTTATTACCATTCCATTGCAGGTCGGTCCAAGAACCTTGGATACGATCGTGTTTATTGTACATTGCCCTGCATCATACAATATACTCTTGGGTCATCCTTGGATCAATGCAATGTGAGATATTCCCTCAACCTTACATCAATGTGTTAAGTTTGAATTTAAGAATTAGTTGGTTACCATTCACGATGATCCAAGACCCTTTGATATGTGTGCTTTGGTAGAACCTATTGGAGTTCAATTTTACCCTGCTCTGTCATCCACACATCCTAATTCTCATTATCCATCTAAACGTGTGAAACTTACACCCATAAAGTCATCTACTTCTTCTCCATCAATTGCACCTTCATATATAGCTCAACCATCTTCTAAAAAAACTGCATTAGGACCTAAGAAAGATCCTAATCTCACAACCAATGTCTCTTGTTCTACTCCTATAACTTCCATACCTTTAATAGACCCATTTATTGACCCCTCTACACCGTATACATCCACCAAAGTCATATTTTCTATATCATAAGATGTAGGGAATGTTCCTTCTACCTCTTATGCTCTTATTGACGAACTCTTACCTGATCCATCTAAAATTCTTATATCAGAATAAATGAATACTTCTATGCAAGATTCTCTTATTTTAAATAATTTGCTGCCATCTCCTCGTACCTTGGACCTCCCACAGCCTATGGGAAGTATTTACCAAAAAGGGAGTTGTGCCTTTATTTATAAGGGATATGACTGGGGTAGAATACCCAAAAACATCAGAACTCATTATGATGGATATGCTTGATGTTATTTTACTAATGAATATATTAAAGCCAAACCTATAATGCTTAAATTGGGATATAAAGGGAAAGGTTTGGGACCTTTCCAAAATGGTATGAAAGAATCTTTTGAGGTAGAAGCGTGGCCCACCCGATGTTGTGTGGGACTATTTCCTAGTAAGGGTCAGCCATTCCCATTTTAGGATGATGACCAACTTATATGTTACCAATATTTTTTAGATGAACGTGATGCCTTGCATTTAATAAATAAGACATTCACATGTAATATGCTATCTATAGCTTATCCTAAGATGATCGCTGAATCCGATGATGATTTGGAGGGAGATATATTTCATGATGTCTCCATTGAGGAATTATTACATAATGGATTTTATTTTGATGGCTCTATACCTAGTATAGCTCAGCTTGAGGCCATGACTCCTCAAAATGAATTATCCAAGCTAACTTTGGAATAATTACAAGAATTGGGTGTTTCACCCACCCCACCTAATTTTGAGAGAGAGATCCACATGGAAGTAGAAAATGTCATAAAAATTAACATTGGAACCGAGGATAACCATCACATAATCAACATTGGATCAGAATTGAGTCAAGAAAAATAGGATAAATACATTGCATTTTTTAAATAATATGAAGATGTCTTCGCTTGGACATATGAAGATATGCCAGGATTAGACCCTTCTGTAGTTATGCATCACCTAGTAGTGCACCCAGATGCTAAACCTGTTAAGCAGAAGCTTAGAAAAATGCATCCTAAGATGGCCTTACTAGTCAAATGGGAGTTAGAAAAACTCCTGAATGTTATTTTCATACAAGCCATTGATTATGCTAAATGGATCTCGAATGTAGTTCCAGTAACTAAGAAAGAAACTACTAAGGTTAGGGTTTGTACAAATTTTAGAGATATTAATGCTGCATGCCCTAAAGATGATTTTCCCCTTCCCAATATGGATCAGATCATTTATTTTACTGCTGGGAGTGGAATGATATCCTTAATGGATGGATTTTATGGTTATAATTAGATCAGAATAGCTCCTGAAGATTAGGCTAAAACAACCTTTATTACCCCTTGGGGAACTTTTTGTTGGAAAGTGATGCCATTCAGGTTGAAGAATGTAGGTGCAACCTATCAACGAGCCATGACTTATATCTTTCATGATATGATGCATGATATACTACATGATTATGTAGATGATATTATAGCTCATTCTACTAAAGAAGATGACCATTTAGATGACTCGAGAAAAGTATTTGATCAGTTAAAGGAATATCTTATCCGATTGAATCCAGCAAAATGTATATTTGGAGTTAAATTAGGTAAATTATTAGGGGTTATAGTTTATTTATGTGGCATCAAAATTGACCCTCTCAAGATTACGGCTATCACTGATATGCCCAAACATACAAATATATCTGAATTACGGAGTCTACAAGGTAAGCTTCAAGCTATCCGTTGCTTCATCGATAAGTTGGTGGATAAAATTGGACCCTTTCTTAAGCTTCTTAAGAAGGATGTCTCTTTACATTGGGATAAGGAATGTCAGGAAGCATTTGAACTCCTAAAAAAATATCTTCTTAACCCACCTATACTTTCGCCACCTAAATATGATCGCCCATTTATCTTGTATATTTTTGCTTTAAATTTTGCTTTAGGAGCTATGTTAGCTCAACTTGATGATGAGAAAATAGAACGTGCTAATTATTACATTAGAAAAACATTAATTAGTTATGAAACCCGCTACACATCATTAGAGAATTTATGTCTAGCAGTTGTATTTTATACATAGAAACTACGTCATTATATGCTCAGTCAAAAAACATACGTTATTGCTAAATCTGATCCCTTGCGGTATCTCATGAATTGACCTTATTTATCTAGTCACACATCAAAGTGGGTTCTTGCGCTAAGCGAGTTTGAACTCATGTTTATAGGACATGAGTCTGTTAAGGGTCAAATCATAGCAGATAAATTAGCTGCTACACCCTTAGAATCCACCCATACCCTCATCATTGAGTTCCTTGACGAATGCCTTGAACTAGAGGCAGATCATTCAAATCAATGGTCTTTATACTTTGACGGATCCCGATGTATGAGTGGGGATGGTGTAGGTATTATTTTGATATCTCCATAGAAACATCTCATACCTCTATCCTTTAAATTAACATTTGCCTATACTAATAACACTACTGAATATGAGGATCTAATCCTTGGATTACGAGCAGCCCTGGCACTGAAAATTAAAAATCTATTAGTTTTCTATGATTCTCAACTTGTTATAAATAAAATTAATGATGTTTATCAGACCAGAGATGATAAATTGCACCCATATAAAGCATATGTATTACAATTAATATCTTTATTTTATCAAGTTACCTTGGAAGCTATTCCTAGAACTAGCAATCGTGCAGTTGACACCATGGTCGCAGTTGCATCTCTTTTACCCTTGGAGTTAGATGACGAATATGCTACCATCATTATTCATCGACTCTAGGAACCCACTTCAATTAAATCATGCTTGGAACCTTTGGACATGTTTCTAATCAATGAAACTACTCCTGAACTTTGGTACACTGATATCCTCAATTTTTTTTAAAATGGGACCTTCCCTAAAGGCTTTAATAGAAACCAGCGCCAGTTATTACGTAGATGAACAAGTCACTTCGTCATAATTGGAAATACCTTATATAGGAGATCCTTTGAAGGTATCCTACTGAGATTTTTGAATCTAGAAGAGTCTAGATCAGCTTTGAGTGAAGCCCACGATGGATCTTGTGGGGGACATTTTATTGGTATTGCCATTGCTAAGAAGCTCCTTAGGATAGGATATTTTTGGCCTACCATGGAGAATGATGCACATGATTACGTGTGCCATTGCGACAAGTGCCATAAACACACTGACCTTGTCCATGTGCATGCACAAGAACTATAGGCTATTTCATCTCCTTGGCCCTTCTCAAAATGGGGCTTAGACATCATCAAAAAAATCAATCCCGTGTCATCTGATGGACACAAATTCATCATAACTGACACCGAGTATTTTACGAAGTGGGTCAAAGCTATGCCCTTAGCTTCTTGCACTGGAACTCAAGTTTCCAAATTTATTTTTAATCAAATTATTTGTAGGTTCAAAATTCCTGCAAATCTCATCTCGGATAATGGAACTTGTTTTAAAAACAAATATGTAAAGAAACTATGTCAAAAATATAAAATTCAACATCGTTGGTCCACTCCCTATTATCCTCAGGGTAATGGCCAAGCATAAGCATCTAATAAAACATTAATTAAAATCCTCAAAAGACTGGTCAATAAATTTGGCCATGATTGGAACATTCAATTATATCCTACTTTGTGGGCTTATCGAACTAGTATTCATACTCCCATGGGCACTTCACCTTTTGTTTTGGTTTATGACGCTAAAGTTGTTTTTCCCTTTAAATTAGAAGTTCCTTCTTTGGCTCTACTACTTCAAGATATTGAAGTAGGAGATGAATATCATGCTGGTAGATTTAGTCAGCTAGAACTCCTAGATGAGAAGTGCATTAATGCTTTGGAGCATCTTTGTGCCTACCAGAATAAGCTCAAACAAGCATATCTCAAGAAAGTTCATCACCGATCCTTTGAGATCGGTGACCTCGTCTTAAAAGAAAATAAAAAAAATACTAATGCAACTAAAGATCTTAAAGGCAAATTCGAGCCTAACTGGCTTGGGCCATATATTATCACTGCTAAATTTATATCGGGAGCATACAGATTAGCTACCTTAGATGGTAAAGATCTTAAATAACCTATGAACATTATGCACCTTAAGTGCTATTATGCATAAATCTGGTAATTTTGTCACTGTATATATTATACATATTGTCTTATTTTAGTAATTCATATAAAAATTTCAAAAAAAGTAATATTATGTATTATCTTAATTCATAAATTAAAATCAAAATGAAAGAAAAATCAAAATCCTCAAAAACATCTTTTATTTTTTGCATCTATCAATTTTTGAAGTATTGCAGTTATATTTTCCGTTATTTTGGATAAATTAGCATTTATTTGGAATCCATCACTTTCACACTCACATGAATAAATATCTTGATCTTATTTGGTATGATTATTAATCTCTCTTATATCGAAGTCCACAGTTGAATTAAATAAATTTTTGAGCATAGAGAACTGATCTTGTTATTTACTTGAACCAGGTACACCTTTTCAAATTAAAATGATTTCATTTCAAATTCAAAATGATGCTACATAGTAGAAGTGGTCTCTTGAGAAAAAAGTTTCCCCTGCTATCCTATCATGCACATGGTCTATAATATTTGAGAATTGACAAAAGGAAAAGCTCACCCCTACCCAGAATAAAAATCCCTTGCTCTACATCCAATCCGAGCAAGTATCCCTAGTATAGGAAGAAACAGAAAAAGCAAGAAAAAAAAAAGAAGAAAAGAAAATCAAGAAAAATTATGTGAAAAAAAAGCATTGTTTCAGTATCATTTTGTACCATCTCAGCAATACTTCAGCATTATGTCAGTGTCAAGCAAAAATACATAAAAAAAAAATTAACAAGAAAATAAGAAGCAAAAAGCAATAAATCCCTTCCCCTACGATTCGACCTAGAATCTTCATCTAAAAAGTGGAATAAATTCTTGCTTTCTTGTAAAGCGTAAAGAACTCATCTTTAATGCATTTTCTTTGGAAAATTCACTAAAGAGGTGTTGAGCAAGGTGCAGCAAAAGAATTGCAAAAGTATTGTCATTGTTGTCAACACAGACAGATTGATGCAGTTGATGCAGTTCAGAGGTCAGTCAGATCAAGTGCAGTGAATTTCAAGGAAAACAGAGGTGACCCAGATTCGAAAATTGCGCAAAAAAGACAAGGAAGAAAACCGTCGCGATATCGCGACATGTTTTTGTCGCGATATCGCGACAAAACAGAGGAGAGAGAAAATGCAAGAAAAATTGTCGCGATTTCGCGACATTGCCGAGGAGAGAGAAAATGCAAGAAAAATTGTCACGATTTCGCGACATTGCCGAGGAGAGAGAAAATGCAAGAAAAATTGTCGCGATTTCGCGACATTGCCGAGGAGAGAGAAAGTGCATGCCAAATTGTCGCGATTTCGCGACATGGCCGAGGAGAGAGAAAGTGAAAGGCAAACTGTCACGATTTCGCGACATGCTGGCAGAGAAGGAAGCAAGGTGAAAAGATGTCACGATTTCACGACATAAATGGAGGAAAGGAGCTTGTAACGAAAAGTGTCACGATATCGCGACACGTCGGGTTTTCGTGACCCGAAGAGGAGAGAGAATGCTCAGAAACAAAGGTGTAGCGATTTCGCTGCATGTTGAAATGAATGGCAACAAAGGTGTAGCGATTTCGCGCATGTTGAAATGAATGGAAAAGGTGATTTGCATGATAAAATGAATGGCAACAAAGGTGTAGCGATTTCGCTACAAGTCCAAAATGCACAACGTGAAGGTGTAGCGATTTCGCTACCAGTCAAAATTGCAAAATTGAAAGATGTAGCAAGTCGAAAGCACAAGGCACAAAGTTGTAGCGATTTCGCTACTGCATAAAGCAAAGATTGTACGGAAGCTAGAAGCGTCACGATTTCGTGACAAAGCTGAGGATGACGTCAAGAAATTGAAACTGTCACGATTTCGCGACAAGGTGCAAGGAAAGCTGTTGGAAGCCAGAAGTGTCATGATTTCGTGACAAGAATGATGATGACGTCAGCAAAGTCAGAAAGTGTCGCGATTTCGCGACAAGGTGCAAGGAAAGCTGCTGGAAGTCGAAAGCGTCATGATTTCGTGACAACATTGAGGATGACGTCAAAAGCTGAAAGTGTCACGATTTCGTGACAAGTTGCGAGAGAAGCCTCAGGAAGCCGAAAGCGTCACGATTTCGTGACAACATTAAGGATGACGTCAGCAAAAGTTTGAAGTGTCACGATTTCGTGACATGAATGGTGGGAAAGCTTTCAAAAGCCAAAATGGTCACGATTTCGTGACAGCAAGGGCATGAAGGGTACGGCTACAAAAAGTGTCACGATATCGCGACAGGTAACAGTTTGGCGGGTAAAAGCCGAAAAAGCATGCAAGGTGACACGTGTCAGAAAAAGCAGACAGGAAAATCATGCAGCCAGTTACGTAAAAAGTAACTGATGTCAGATCTGCAGTTACAGATTGACAAGTGTTAGTCATGCACTAGAACAACTGTATATGCACGACTGGAAAAGCATTCGAAGAATCAAATATGAAGGATCGAAAAAGCTTTCTAAAAGACATTTTTGCAGCATTCGAAAAGCCGAATTTGTAGGGTTTCGAATTGCATTGGGTGTGGTTTCGAACAACGTATTGCTTGGAATCGAACAATCGTATTGAATGGATTCGAACAACCAAATATGCAGAATAGAAAAAGTATTCGAATGGTCGTATTTGATGTATTCGAACAACCGCTTATTGGGAAGAGAAAAAGAATTCGAACAGCTCGAGAATGTCATCCGACTGTATGCAGGATTGAAACGCTATAGAAGTCAAAGAGTCCCGATGAGAAAAGGAAGGTTATAAAAGAACAGTCGTACAGAGAATAAAGTTGCTGCTGTAAGAGGGAAATTGCTATAAAAAGAGGGTTAGAAAAGAGTCAAGAGAAAAATTAGCAGAGCCGTGAGAGTGTGCAGAGTTGGGTTAATTACAGACCAGTCAGGGTCGTGCATGAAGTGAAGACATTCTTATGTCATTTTAAATTGATCGAATTGCAGTCCAAGTTGGTGCTTGGTACTAGGGGTTGGTGCTCCATCCGTTGCAAGAAAATTAAGGGGTTGGTGCTCCTTCCAAGAGATGTCTGGTAAAGTATTTGTAAAATTGGTATTTTGCAAAGACTGGATTTGGATTGGAGTCCAAGCAATCATTTTTGAGGAGTAGCCAAATTGGTGAACCTCGGTATATTGAGTGTTGTGGTGTGCTCTCTTGTTCAATTTGTTTTTCTAGTTTTCAAGTTCTCTTTATTTCATATTAAATGTTGTAGATATTAAAATTAATAGCTACACTGATTCACCCCCCCTCTCAGTGTCATTGTGTGAATATCAATTGGTATCAGAGCAAGGTGCCTTGTTCAAGCTTAATCAACTAAGGAGATCTTGGAAGAAACAATGGCAAAGCGGTGAAGGATTCTCATCCAACAAAGCTCCCTTATTTGATGGAACAAATTACACTTTCTCGGAAACTCAGGATGCAAACATATCTGAGTGCATTGGGATATGATATTTGGGATTCTGTAGATAGTGGATACACAACACCCACTACTCCTCCAACAGATACTACTGAGAAGAAAAAATTTGAGAACAACTCCAAAGCTAAGAATGCCATAATGTGTGGGCTTGTTGACAATGAACTGATAAGAGTCATGAGCTGTAAATCAGCAAAAGACATGTGGGATAAACTGAAGAGCATCCATGAAGGAGACAGCAAGATCAAGGAAGCCAAGCCGCAAACTCATCGAGCACAGTTCGAAGCACTGCAAATGAATGAAGATGAGAACATAGAGGCTTATATGCTGAGAGTCAACGGAATCATTAATGCAATCAGAGGACTCGATGAAGAAATTGATGATGCAGTTGTTGTGAAAAAGGTTCTCAGAACACTGCACAAAAGATTTAACTCCAAAGTTTCTACAATAGAAGAGGCAAAAGATCTAAACAACTTCAGCTTGGATGAGATGCATGGTTCCCTCGACAAGCATATGAAATGAGAATAGGACAAACCAAGTCTATAGACAGAGAAGCAACTTTTAAAGCACACAAGAATATAAAATCTGAACATGAATCTAAGGATGAAGAGACACTGGATGAAACAGAAGCTAATTTTGTTCGAAAACTCACAAAGGGAAAAGGAAAATATAGAGGAAAGCTACCTTTTAAGTGCTTCAATTGTGGAGGAGTCGGTCATTTTGCAGCCAAATGTCCAATGCATGAGAAAACCAAAAATGGTGAAGGCTCACACCAAGAAAAAGGTGACTGGAAGAAGAAACAAAATTTCAGAAAGAACAACTTCAAGAAGAAAAGCTTCATATCCAAGAATGTCAGCACTTCTCAAGAAAGCTCGGATGAGGATTCCGAAGAAGAAAAAGGTGAAGCTCTGTTCATGGCACTTGAAGAGGAAAGAACAGAAGAAAATCAGGAAGGTGATGAAAACTTTAAAGATGAGGCTGAAGTTTATCTGGAAGGAGAATTGGTTGCTGCACTTGAAGAGTTGAGTGTTGAAAGGAAAAAGAACAAAAAGTTTTCAAGAAAACTAGAAGATGCCACTGACATAATAAATAGTTTAAAAATACAGACAGAGGAATTCAAGAAAATGTTTGAAGTTCTTGATGAACAATTAACTGTAAAGACAGTTGAATGCAGAAAGCTAGAGGAAGACATGGTTAAGTTAAGAATGCAGTTAGAGGAGATGAATAGAAAATTGAACTGTTTTCATAAGTTTGAAGAAAGTACTGTAAAGCTGGATAAAATGTTAAATAACCAAAGGCCTTCCGGCATCAAATTTGGTTTAGGCTTCGATGAAGGAGAATCATCAAAGGGTTCAAAGGCCTTGAATGTAGAACCCATAAAGAAAGAAGAAAAGATCAGGGTTGACCTAGAAAAAACAAATCATGCCAAAGAAAGCAACAATGCCAGACTCAAGAAGAGTACTGACAAAGATGGATTCACAAAAGTCACACATCCAAGAAGGAGAAGATTCATGGCTCCCACTTCAAACTGGCAAAGACCTGGCACCCAGGTTTAATCATTCCTTTTCTCGGTTATTTTTTTAAATGCAATGCTTATGGCCATAAGATTTCAGATTGCATGCATAATGTATCTCAAAGGAATTTCACAAGCAGAAATGTTTTTTCTCCTTTAATGAATTATGCAGTTGAATGTTATAATTGTCATAATTTTGGACATATTGCTAGAAACCGTAGAAGCACTTTTGCATCAAATAATTATCAGGGTAGAAAATCTCAACCAAGTGGGTTGAAACAAAACAAGAAATTTCCTGAAAAACAAGGCACATGCTAATGAAAGGACAAAGGCAAAACAAGTAGCCAAATCTGCCATCAAACCAGAATGGAAAGAAAAGGAATCTTTGATTGTTCAGATCGCCTTTAAAGCTCGTAACAAATCTGCACCTTGGATACTTGATAAGTGGTTGCTCCAATCACATGACAGGTGACAAGCAAAAATTTGAGAATTTGCAGAATTATGAAGGTGGTTCCGTGAAATTTGGAAATAATGATGGAGCAAAGATTGTTGGAAAGGGATCAGCCAAGATCAGTGATGGCAATATAAAATCAAAAGAAGTCTTGTTTGTGATTGGTCCGAAGCATAACTTGCCGAGTGTAAGTCAAATCTGTGACGGAGGTCATGATGTAATCTTCAAGAAGGAGGGTCATGAAGTAAGAAAGACAAAAAATGGAAAGATAATAGCCACTGGACTGAGAACTTCTGGAAATCTATATACACTTTCAGAGACTTCAGAAGGAGCTTGCTTGGTTTGTCAGGAAGAAGAAAACTGGTTGTGGCACAAGAGACTCGGTCACATAAGCTTTGATAATCTGGTAAAAATCAGCTCAAAAGGGGCGAGTAAGAGACATACCAACTATTGGTAAACCTTCAAACAATATTTGTGAGTCATGCCAAAAGGGAAAACAAACCAGAGCCACTTTCAAAGCAAAAGAATATTTCACGAGCAAGCCATTAGAACTAATTCACACCGATTTATGTGGACCCATGAGAACCGAAAGCATAAATGGACACAAATATTTTATGCCGTGTATAGATGACTACTCAAGAATGACATGGGTACTATTTCTGAAACTTAAATCGAAGCCTTTGAGATGTTTAAAACCTTCAAAAATCTTGTTGAGAATCAATCAGGAAAAAGAATTAAATGCCTAAGATCAGACAGAGGAGGAGAGTTTATTTCATAAGAATTTGCAGAATACTATCAAAAATATGGGATAAGAAGACAGTTTTCAGTATCTAGAACACCTCAGCAGAATGGTGTTGTAGAAAGGAAGAATAGGACAAGGGCAGGAAATGGCACGGACAATGTCGAGCCGAGAACAAAATAGCCGACATATTTTGGAAAGAGGCAAGACATACCGCAGCTTACATTCAAAACAGGTGCATGCTAAGACCACATGAAAGCAAAACACCTTATGAGCCGTGGGTTGCATAAAGGCAACAACAAGACATTTCAAAGTATTTGGCAGCAAGTGCTACATCAAACGGATCGAAGATAATCTCGGTAAATTTGAAAATAGAGTCGATGAAGGTATCTTTCTTGGTTACTCAACAAAAAGCAAAGCCTACACATGTTACAACAAAAGGCTAAAGAAAATTGTTGAGAGTGCCGATGTGAAAGTTGATGAAGGTAGAGAACAAGAAATTACTTATCAAGAAAACTACCCCATCTATGAAGAAGTCATTGAAGGTGATGATGAAAAGGAAACAGATAAGAATCAGAAAATTGATCCAGATGGTGTAAAAACCGAATCGAAGAAGAAGAAAACAGGAAATTTAAAACAGGCAACCGGCAGAAAAATCATCCAAGTGAACAGATTATTGGGGATCCCAAAGATGGTATTCAGACAAGAAGAGCAAAGAGTGCAGGAACTATTCTCTCGTTATCTAGCATTGAACCTAAAAATGTTGCTCAAGCAAGCACTGATGAAAGTTGGTTGAAGGCAATTAATGAAGAACTAGATCAGATTGAGAAAAACAATACCTGGGAATTAGTACCTAGACCAACAAATAAAAACATAATTGGCACTAAATGGGTTTTTCGAAATAAATTAAATGAAGATGGACAAAGTTGTCAGAAATAAGGCAAGATTGGTCTCTAAAGGCTATGCTCAGGTTGAAGGCATTGATTTTGAGGAAACTTTTGCACCGTAGCCGTGACTAGAGGCAATCGGAATGTTTCCGGCATTAGCAGCTCATAAAAACTTCAAAGTATATCAAATGGATGTAAAATCAGCATTTTTGAATGGAAAACTGGAAGAAGAGGTTTACATTGAACAGCCGGATGGCTTCCAACTTGGTGACAACCCGATTTTGTTTGCAGTGTTAAAGAAAGCATTATATGGTTTGAAACAGGCACCCGAGCATGGTATGCAAGGTCTGGATAACTATCTAATTAAACAAGGGTTCAAGAAAGGTTTGGTGGACAACAACTTATATGTCAAAACAGAGAAGGGCCATCTTATTGTTCTTGTTGTTTATGTAGATGATATAATATTTGGCAAGAAAGATGGATGAATACTGCAAAGACATATCAACTAAAATGAAGAAAGAATTTGAGATGTCTATGATTGGTGAACTTTCTTATTTCCTAGGACTGCATGTCAATCAAAATGAAAAAGGCATTTTTATTTCTCAAGTTAAATATGTAAAAGAAATGCTGAAAAAGTTCACAATGGAAGACAAGAAACCGGCTTAGCACTCCCATGACAACAGGTCGCAAGTTGAGCAAGGATGACAAATCTCCAGATGTAGATCAAACAATGTACATGTCTATGATTGGAAGCCTGCTGTATTTAATAGCCACTAGACCAGATATATTACAAGCAGTATGCATGGTTGCAAGATTTCAGGTTACTCCCAAAGAAACTCATGTAACAACTTGTAAAGAGGATCTTCGGATATCTCAAGGGCACTATGGATTATGGGTTGTGGTACCCAAAAGGTAAAGATTTCACTTTGATTGCATATTCCGATGCAGATTGGGCAGGATGTATTGATGACGAAAAGAGCACAAGTGGAGGAGCATTTTATCTTGGAGACAAGTCGGTAGCATGGCACAACAAGAAACAAGAATCGAGATTCTATCCACCGCAGAGGCAGAATACATTGCAGCAACAACATGCTGTACTCAGATATTATGGATGAGACAAACGTTGAAAGATCTTGGTATTCATTTCAAAGAGCCAATTTCAATTAAATGTGATAACACTAGTGCTATCAACATATCCAAGAATCCAATAATGCATTCAAGAACCAAACATATTGCAATCCGATATCATTTCTTGAAGGATAAAGTTGCATAAGGAGAGGTCAAATTGGATTTTGTTCCAACTACAGAGCAAGTAGCTGATATATTCACAAAACCTTTGCCAAAGGAAGTATTTGAATACCTTCAAAGAAGTTGGGAGTAGTCACACCACCCAAGCACTGACTAGCTATGGGAAACACATTCTCGTGGGGAGCATTCAAACTTTTAAGCTCGAGAATGTTGTGCATAGACTCGTGGGGAGTCTGCAGCAGCCCTTTGGTATTATTGGCAAAGGGGGAGAAGAAATTGAGCAAGGTTGCAATGTGTTGCCAACAATTCCAAAGGGGGAGATTGTTGAGCAAGGTGCAGCAAAAGAATTGCAAAAGTATTGTCATTGTTGTCAACACAGACAGATTGATGTACTTGATGCAGTTCAGAGGTCAGTCAGATCAAGTGCAGTGAATTTCAAGGAAAACAGAGGTGACCCAGATTCAGAAATTGGCAAAAAAGACAAGGAAGAAAACTGTCGCGATATCGCGACAAAACAGAGGAGAGAGAAAATGCAAGAAAATTGTCGCGATTTCGCGACATTGCCGAGGAGAGAGAAAATGCAAGAAAAATTGTCGCGATTTCGCGACATTGCCGAGGAGAGAGAAAATGCAAGAAAAATTGTCGCGATTTCGCGACATTGCCGAGGAGAGAGAAAGTGCATGCCAAATTGTCACGATTTCGCGACATGGCCGAGGAGAGAGAAAGTGAAAGGCAAACTGTCACGATTTCGCGACATGCTGGCAGAGAAGGAAGCAAGGTGAAAAGATGTCACGATTTCGTGACATAAATGGAGGAAAGGAGCTTGCAACGAAAAGTGTCATGATATCGCGACACGTCGGGTTTTCGTGACCCGAAGAGGAGAGAGAATGCTCAACAACAAAGGTGTAGCGATTTCGCTGCATGTTGAAATGAATGGCAACAAAGGTGTAGCGATTTCGTTGCATGTTGAAATGAATGGCAACAAAGGTGTAGCGATTTCGCTGCATGATAAAATGAATGGCAACAAAGGTGTAGCGATTTCGCTACAAGTCCAAAATGCACAACGTGAAGGTGTAGCGATTTCGCTACCAATCAAAATTGCAAAACTGAAAGATGTAGCAAGTCGAAAGCACAAGGCACAAAGTTGTAGCGATTTCGCTACTGCATAAAGCAAAGATTGTACGGAAGCCAGAAGCATCGTGATTTCGTGACAAAGCTGAGGATGACGTCAACAAATTGAAACTGTCACGATTTCGTGACAGAGTGCAAGGAAAGTTGCTGGAAGCCAAAAGTGTCACGATTTCGTGACAAGAATGATGATGACGTCGCAAAGTCAGAAAGTGTCACGATTTCGCGACAAGGTGCAAGGAAAGTCGCTGAAGCCGAAAGCGTCTCGATTTCGCGACAACATTGAGGATGACGTCAGCAAAATTGAAAGTGTCACGATTTCATGACAAGTTGCGAGAGAAGCCTCAGGAAGCTAGAAGCGTCGTGATTTCGCGACAACATTAAGGATGACGTCAAAAAAAGTTCGAAGTGTCACGATTTCACGACATGAACGGTGGGAAAGCTTTCAAAAGCCAAAATGGTCACGATTTCGCGATAGCAAGGGCATGAAGGGTACGGCTACAAAAAGTGTCGCGATATCGCGATAGGTAACAGTTTGGCGGGTAAAAGCCGAAAAAGCATGCAAGGTGACACGTGTCGAAAAAGCAGACAAGAAAATCATGCAGCCAGTTATGTAAAAAGTAACTGATGTCAGATCTGCAGTTATAGATTGACAAGTGTTAGTCATGCACTAGAACAACTGTATATGCACGATTGGAAAAGCATTCGAAGAATCAAATATGAAGGATCGAAAAGCTTTCTAAAAGACATTTTTGCAGCATTCAAAAAGCCAAATTTGTAGGGTTTCAAACAGTCGTATTGCAGGGTTTCGAATAGTCGTATTGCTTGGAATCGAATAGCCGTATTGAATGGATTCGAACAGCCAAATATGCAGAATAGAAAAAGTATTCGAATGGTCGTATTTGATGTATTCGAACAACCGCTTATTGGGAAGAGAAAAAGAATTCGAATAGCTCGAGAATGTCATCCGACTGTATGCAGGATTGAAACGCTATAGAAGTCAAAGAGTCCCGATGAGAAAAGGAAGGTTATAAAAGAACAGTCGTACAGAGAATAAAGTTGCTGCTGTAAGAGGGAAATTGCCGTAAAAAGAGGGTTAGAAAAGAGTCAAGAGAAAAATTAGCAGAGCCGTGAGAGTGTGCAGAGTTGGGTTAATTGCGGACCACTCGTGGTCGTGCATGAAGTGAAGACATTCTTATGTCATTTTAAATTGATCGAATTGCAGTCCAAGTTGGTGCTTGGTACTAGGGGTTGGTGCTCCATCTCGTTGCAGCAGAAAATTAAGGGGTTGGTGCTCCTTCCAGAGATGCCGGTAAAGTATTTGTAAAATTGGTATTTTGCAAAGACTCGGATTTGGATTGGAGTCCAAGCAGTCATTTTTGAGGAGTAGCCAAATTGGTGAACCTCGGGATATTGAGTGTTGTGGTGTGCTCTCTTGTTCAATTTGTTTTTCTAGGTTTCAAGTTCTATTTATTTCATATTAAATGCTATAGATATTAAAATTAATAGCTACACTGATTCACCCTCCCCTCTCAGTGTCATTGTGTGAATATCAAGAGGGGGCAAAATGTAGCACCCTAAAATTGGCATAGTTAAACCCTCAGTAAAAGATAAAAAATTTGAATTTTAACCCCAAAATTGCCTGTTAATCGCTCACCCTATTTTTTGTATCATTTTTAGAAGTTGTTTGACCGTTGGACGATATCATCGCCGATCTGATGATATCATCCCAAATCGAACGAATTCATCTGGAACAGAACATCCAAACGATTTCATCCCAAAACCAAATTTTCATAATTAGCTTCTATTTCAACAACTTCTCCAACTCGGGCAAAAGCGTGTCTGCACAGTTGGAGATTCCTACATTGGAGATCTCACAGATTAGGATGATCCCTAACCTCCTAACCTCCCCCTAATCCTATATAAACTTGGGATTTCCCAGTTTATCCCCCTGGTTGATCATTTCCCTACAAATTTATTTTTTGTTATGTTAGAACATCCTATTCCCCATCATTTGCATTTACGTTTTCAAGTTTTATTGTAGGATATCACTGTGTTTCAGTCGGAGGAAGCTCGGATCATCGCAGGTGATTCAACCATGATTTCGGATGATCCTGAAAATATCGACGATGATCTCGTACGATTGCAGATGATTTTGAATACAGTTCAAATTAGGGCTAATCAGAGCCCTGAGTTTGCATTCTCTATCTCTTTTCTTATTTAACTATGCATTAGATTAGTTCACTTATGTTCTACATCTTGTAGTTCACCTCATTTAGCATATTTTCATGATAAAACTCAAAATAAATTATTAAAACATTGCATCCCATTTTATTTGATATCTGGATTTATCATTTAAAGCACTTATATTCTTATTTCTATCATTTTGTATCATTTTTGCAATTGTATTTTTGGTTTTTGGTGTCTGTTTTCATGATTGCAGGTTTCTGATGAATTCGTCTAACAAATTCATTAGGTCACTGATGATATCGGTTGATCTTAGATGATATCCTATGATCTGGATGATTTTGTACAATTACAGATGATCCTGTCATATCCAGGATTATCTGGACTCCTACAAGCTTCAAAATCTTCATCAGACATCAAAAATTAGGTGCACTCTTCTTCATTTAGACATTTTCTATATTTAGGATTTATTTATGTTTGTTGTCTCCATATAAAACCAGAAATTTCATATAGAATAGCTTAGATTCATTTTGGCCAACCTAGGAATCTGAATGATTGATTATAAAATGAACACATCAAACCCATTCTCGACCTATGCGTGAAAACTGCCACTTAAAGTTTCCTGGTGAACCCCACCATCTGTAAAAAATTCATCCTTATACCCCTCCCCCGAGAGACGCAACCTTCAAAGGGCCTCTCCATTCGAGGTATTGTCCCATACTTCTCACATCCCCCTTTCGGGCACGGATCCTTTAGCCTGAAGGTAAGGGTGCAAAAAATTTGGGTGATACAATAATCATCACTATTTATTTTTCATTTTGAATACTTGCCCCAATTTGGTGTGAAGCAAGGGATTTTGATTTTATGGGTAAGGAGGAACTTGTCCCTTTGTCAATTATTAGCATCTTTGAATCATTCACATAGGGGAATGAGAAAGATAAACTTTTTTCTTAAGGTAACCTAAACTACTTTGTAGGTTTCATATTTCCTTGTGCTAAACTTGGATTTATTAGTGTGAAAATGTGTTGGGATTTTGATGTATACAAGGTATAATCTAAGAAGGATTCTACCTTCTAAAAAAATCATGATAGATTTCTACAAAATTTGAAAAGAAAACTAGATATGGTTAAGTAACCAAAAATCCTAACTACATCTTATAGACAAAGGCTAAGTGATGGGAAACAGACACACAATATGGAGTGTAAGTGTAAATTATACATGTAATGTAAACAGGTGGTGACATTGGCATATGATAATAATGAATTTAATAGATGCCTAGTGTACATACCTGGTGCTAGACATGTATGATCAATTTCTAGCAATGTATAATGCAATGGTGTATGCCTAATGCAATTGATATTATAATGCAATGATAAGAAATGCAATGAAATGCAATATTTTTGTGGTTTTGAGATTTTATTTGATGTTTTTATATATTTGATATATATGTATGTACATGTTGACCAATGTGCTTAATGAATGATATTAGGGATTTTTGGGTGACCAAAGGAATTATAAATATATTTGGGGTATTTTGGGATGACCTAGATGGTCGTAGATTGCCTAAGAGCTTTTTAGGGTGACTAAAGGGCTTATAGACACCTTTGGGGCATTTTTATTTGACCTAGATGATCGTAGATTGCCTAGGAGCATTTTATGGTGACCAAAGGGATTATAGAGGCCTTTGGGGTATTTTGGGTTGACCTAGATGGTCGTAGATCATATAGGAGTTTTTTAAGGTTACCAAAGGACTTATAGATGCCTTTGGAGCATTTTGGGATGACCTAGATGGTCGTAAACCACCTAGGAGTGTTTTAGGGTGACCAAAGGGTTTATAGATGCCTTTAGGGCATTTTGGGTTGACTTAGATGGTGATAGACAACCTAGGCACATTTTAGGGTGACCAAAGGGCTTATATACACCTTTGGGACACTTTGGGATGACCTAGATGATTGTAAACCACCTAAGAATGTTTTAGGTTGACCTAGTCGGTTGTAGACCACCTAGGGGCATTTTAGGTTAACCTAGATGGTCATAGACCATCTAGGGTCATTTTAGGTTGAACTAGATGGTTGTAGACCACCTAGGGGTATTTCAGGGTGATCCAAAGGGCTTATAAACACCTTTGGTATATTTTGGGATGACTTAGACGATCGTAGAACATCTAAGAATGTTTTAGGTTGACCTATATGGTCATAAACCACCTAGGGGTATTTTAGGTTGACCTATATGGTCATAGAATACCTATCCAAAAAGCATGTACCTATTTGATAGATCAATGGAAATCTACACGAAAGCATGAAACAAATAACAAGATTGCATATGACAATAAAATGGATTTTTATTTTATTAATATTGAAAGCGAATCTCAGTTACAATCATGCCCCTCTTAGGGTCACCCAAATTTTGATACAATTTTGAAGCCCCCAATGGGGTAGGCACAATACTAATGCTCTCTAAATAGTCACAAACTGCTCTAGGGTGGATTTGACCCTCTTCTTCGCGTTGAGGAAGGAATTAGATGATTGAAGCTCCTTTGAATCTATTTCCTGTGATCAAGAAACAACACAAGAACATTAAACAAATAGGTAGCCTCTCGTGATGAGGCCCTTTAAAGGATTTATACATGCAAATGCCATAATACTAATGAAATCAAGAAAGTAGATAAACTATGCTAAACATATGCAATTCTCATAAATATTGATGGAAACATGTAAACAATAAGTACATCTATCAATCTGAAGGATCAGTTGCATGAAATAAAGCATTAGAACATGAAAATAAACTAATTATGTCCTACTTGCTAAAATGAATTAAACCTAATGAAATATTTAATACGGTCAGTCAGAGTCTCTAAACTACCAAATAAACCATTAGAATGATTAATCTAAACTAGCTAAGCACACTACAAAAAGAATAGTAAGGGGATCTTATACCTGTTGCAAACCGTAGCTCGGATGAGCGGTCTGCACTATAAACCATGGCTGAAAGCCGTGATGAGCAACCAAGTAGTTTTACCCTCAAATTCTAGGGCTATGGACTTGATCCTCCTTGTCAAATTGATGATCAAGGGTCACCTCAGTGTCCTCTGACAGGTTTGGCGGTTGAATTGCTCGATAGGGCCTCCGTTTGCCCGAATTGGTGTTTCTTGGCATTCTAGCTCCTTAGGGCATCCATGGCATGAATTGATCATGATGCTTGGCTAGTTGGAAATTGAATAACAACACTCCATCTCTCAGTGCACTCAAGTGAGTCCACAATTCGATAGGGCTTCACTGCTTCAATCTCCAATGCTTGCTCTCCTTAGTTTGCCCTAATTCTAAGGGGTACTTATAGGACTACCCAAGGGCTAGGGGTGGCTTCATGGAGAAGCCAAGATCAAGAAGGGGTGGTTAGGATAGTTGGATTGGAAGCTTCCATCCTTTAACCACCTTCTTCTAGAACAAATGGTCGTTCAAACCGATTTGGCTTGGATGAAGGCCAACTGAACTTCAGTTTAGACCGTAGGTGACAACTGTGGTTCAGAATGTAGACCGTAGGTCTCAGCCATGGTTCAGACTGTAGACCATAGGTCTCAGCTATGGTTCAGAATTGATTAGGCCAAGGAGCCCAAATTGAGTGGTTAGAACCACTGCTCTATCTTGGAGTCTGTCCAAGATCTTCCATATGGTCTTGTAGCATGTCCATATGAGTAGTCGCCTTCGGCATGATGCATTTTAGGTGTCTACAGATGCCCCTTTTGAGATGCATTGTGAGATCAAACAATGCTGAGCAAAAATAGACCTCCTAAAATGATGTCAAAGGTTCTATGATGATCATTAGTCGGATCAACATTAGATGCCCCAGGTCCAACAAAAGGACGCGCATCCTAGAATCATTGCTTCCAACTGGGTGAAAGGCTTAAATTTGAAAAGCTTGTGCCCTTCTCATCTCATTCGGTGCAGCTTTTGTGCATTCAATAGGTATCTTCTGACCCATATATCTAAAAGGTGGAGAACAAACAACAACTATCATATTTTCTATTTACCCCAAGCAAAGGGGTAAGCTTATGATAGTTGTTGACAATGATTCATAAGACGAACACAATTTTGACAAGATCAAGGGATCTACGATCTCAGGGATCTTCTGTTGACTTTGATTATGATTATGATATTATGACTACCCCCTCAAGCGACGAGTCAATGAGGGTAATGACAATGTATGAAGCGACGAGGTCGCTTGACCATAATGAATGATCTGCACAAACTTAGAATTGAGCATTTTAATGACTTGGCTAAGCCTAGTTCAACGTATGATTCCAACTATTAATAGTAATTGCACATTTCTATCCCATGGAGCAATCGAGCTACAATAGCCTTCTTAGGGAATCAAAATGATACAATTCCAATTAGATTTATGTTGAATCAATTTTATCGATGATTTGCTGAAAAATGGTGTCATAAGAGAAATGACATGAAACACCTCATTCCCGTGGAGCAGTCCAGCCTTGAAGGCCTTCTTCGGGATTGAAAAGAAGCATATCAAATCAATGATGACAATTTTACCCCAAATGTCCTTATGGTTATTTACTCATCTCGTCGGATTGCATGGAGCGTCAATCGCTGCAACCATCGAGTGTATAGGGTAAATGACTGAATACGAGGTGCATTTGGTTTTTGATTATTTGAAATTTTTTTGTTAATTTTGAATTTTTTAATTGATCCTGGTGCTTGAACATCACCAAATTTGCAAAATTGATTGCTCTTATTGAGATTATGGTCCGTTAGGAGTCATTGATTTATCATTTAAGATCTTCCCACGATGGGATTTTAGTGCATTTAATGCTAGTTGTGAACCGCGGGTACAGTCTATGGTTGAAACTTTCAAAATTTGGGAACCATAGATCAGACCTACGAGTGAAAAACCCTAATTTTGGGACCGCGGGTGTCAACTGCGGTCCACAAAAATTAGGAAAATCCTATAAATAGCTTTCCCATTTGAAAATTTCATTATCATTCTTGAAAGCAACTGTAACTTGGAGAACTCTGAGAGGTGAAAAACATTCCCTGATTCGAAACATTGTTAAAACTTGACCTCATATCTCACTCATACCCCGATGGCGGACCCTGGACAACCATCCACTAGCAGAGGCCTCGGTGCGGGTAAGGTAACTCAAAACTGAGTCCTCGCACTCATTACCAATTTAAAAATGAACCTCATTAATTAATGGGTAAATCAATTTTCACTAAACTATTGGCAATGAACCTCACCTTAGACTAGGCTAGTTTAGGATTTAATTTTTTTGCTAGCTAGGCTAGGAAGTGACCCAGAATGGGTCTCGCTCCTAGACCGCAGCTGGAAGATGCGGTTCCCAATTGTCAGATTGGGGACCGCAGCTATCAGCTACGATTGGAATTCAAATTCCAACGGTCAATTTTTGACCGCATGCGGACCGCAGGGTTGACCCGCGGTTCCGCGACTTTAGAAAAATTTATCAATTTTTTTTATTTTTCTAAGGTTTTCTGACAATTAATGTCATTTATTGCACTTCTGAGATGCCTTTTTTATTTTTTTAATTTTTATTGATCACTTTTGACATGTTTTTGTCATTTTTAGCAATTTTTAGATTTGTTTGACGTTTTTAAGGTCATTTTTTAGCTATTTTTAGTTGCTTTTAGTTAGCTTTTTCCTTATATACTTGTTTCTTTTTAGAAACTGACTTCAAGAGCTAGAGAGTCAGAACTCCTGAACACTCTCCATCGGTAGCTGACTACCCTAGAGTGGTAGTGGTTTGGTGCCATTGGATTCGGCTATGTTTTGGATCTACCCACTATCAGGGTAGATCAGGCCTACATGACTGCATTGGCCCGATGCTGGGATGCGCGGACCAACACATTTCACCTACCGATAGGTGAAATAACTATTACTTTAGAGGATGTCTACCGGATCTTTAGGATCCCTATTGATGGTGAGGCCATCACCTCTTCCTCCTTCCGAGAAAGGGGGAGGTATTTGATGCCATTTTTGATGATCGAAGCTAGGATGCACAGGGTCGGATTGACCATGGAGGCATCCACATCGGATACTGGTAGGGGAAGGGCATCTTCTTAGTTCACGAGGCCATATTCATGCACCTCATCATACAGGTTGTCCTTCCAGACTCCTCGGGCGTGAGGATCCCCTGGAACCTTCTGGCCAGTGTCAGGAGGGTTACCTAGAGCTCCAAATATTAGCCACTACTCTTAGCCTAGGGGAGCACTCTACTATGCCAGTTATACCGGGAGCTCTACCAGATCACCAACCAGAGCTGGGTTGGGATCAGCTATAGTCTACTTCTCTAGATCTAGGGTTGGTAGCACATCAGGATCGAGCATCCTACGGAGCTGCCCCTTGCTATCACTTCTATTCCTGTCGCACACCAGTGCTATGCGACATGCTGGCCTCATGAGGAGGAGGGATTATAGAGTAGGTCCCATGCTAGGGATATAGAGCACTACATTGGCAGATTTGTAGCACTTCGACTCGAATGATATTGAGTGGCATCCATACATGGATTGCCCTGCATGGGATGAGGCTGACAAGCGACTACGCCAGGCTCATCGAGACAGGTGGCTACTTGGCCGCAAGGATGAGATCAAGGAGTATCAATTTTATTCTCATGTCTTGTGGTAGTTTGGCTTAGTCTAGGACATCCCAGAGCTACCCATGATCTACAAGCGGTTGGTACTAGAGAGGGATCTACCTTGGGTCCAGTCGACACCATTGGGAGATGCGATTGATGACTTTCAGGAGTTAGGGATTGCTAGGGCTGGGACCACTCCTACCTATGACACTTGGTGGTCCCTCCTATAGTGGTAGGGATCTAGGCCCCTCGGTAGGGTAGACGATGGGGTAGAGGCTGATCCATAGGGGTGCAATGTGCACCAATGGATAGAGGGTGGATGGGGCATAGAGGCCATCATAGAGGAGGCTCTATAGGTAGAGGTGAAGGAGGATGGATTAGAGGAGGGTGAGGTGCCTCTTGACAATGAGGTGGGGCAGCTACTGGCTCATATTGCTGATCTACAGAGTCAGGTTGGGAGGCTACAGACCTAGTAGTTGCAGCGGGATACTTCTATCACCACTCTGGAGGTGAAGCTAGCTGATAGGGAGAGGCAGCTACAGTAGGCCCAGGAGGAGATCACATCTGTGACAATGCGTGCTACAATGGTGGAGGGGTAGGTCTAGGAGCTCACTAGTGCACTTGATTTGGTAGAGGCATGACTGGGTATAGCTATAGCAGAGAGGGATTTGGCCCTAGCTTAGAGGGGAGATCCTTCATCTTCCCATACTGTCATGGCACCACCCGTAGCACCATCATCCACACTACTAGGAGGTCGTGACCCCATGACATATATTAGGTGGCTTACTTCCCTCATAGAGATGGGGAATGATATATGTGATACAAGGGCAGCTCGCATCTCCCAGTTGGAGGGGTATATCAGATTGATAGGTGGGTAGGTTCCTGAGGATCCTCATGCTTTAGGGTCCCAGCAGACCAGATCTAGGACTACAGGGCAGTCATCCATGAGCTCAAGCCATAGGACTCACAAGACTGAGAGGACACATAGGTCCTCTAGCACTCATGGAGCTAGCTCTCATAGGAGCCATAGGGATGGCGGGGGTGATGGCGATGACTCTCAAGCTAGGGGTGCAGGCCCTCCATAGTACATATCTATTGAGATATTTATTGTACCAATTTTGAGTGTAAGGTCGAGGACCTACACAGTTGTAGCCTACGGGAATTTTTGATGTACCCCCATGTACTCTTTTGACACACACATATATATATATATGAGATTTTGATCATTTTGGCTCATTATGTGTATCTATGTATTTTTAATTTTATGTTTATGTTATGCACATGGATGCAGATGTTTATATTGATGCTATGCTTATGTAATGTGATGTATGGATGACATGCACTAGATAGCTATTTAATTTTATGATGATGATGGTATGCAGTGATCTAGATGCTTAGATATGCTTTTTATGATGGATGCATATGGATGCGATGTTTTACTTTTAAATGCATATTTAATTTTGCTTTATTGTATGCATTTAATTTATGATGATATCATGATATGTTGATGCAATGTATGTAATGCATTATTTACATGATGGTAATCTAATGTAAATGAACTTGTATGCTTTAATCACTTAAAACATAAGGAATGAATGTGATATATAAGTTTAACAATCTAATGGATGACACCACAAAATGTGTAAAAATCATGAATGTAATTGAAAATCCTCATTACAAGAATTTAATCAATTAATCACCCATATATGAAATGCAATGGTATGAAGCGGTATGATGTGAATGATATAATGTGTCATTCTATTTTCTTTTGCAAGTTTGAAAAATATGCACAATATAGTCAGTGGCCATCTAGATATCATTTTTGATATCCATCCGGTATCTATCCTATATCTTGATTGTGCTTTATATAATGATGTATCATGGATTCGATACTTTGCAATTTGATGATTTGCATGACTTTATTCTATATGGTTTGTGGTATTTGGTATTTTGTTGCTATTAGAGAAAATTTTGAGGTTTTCCATGAGACTCAAACACCCTAGTAGACTTCTCAAACATCACATACTAATTGTACAAGGCTTTTGTTGGATAAGGCTTTCATCATGAATGACCCAACTGTTCATTACCCCTATGTGTGCACGTGAGTATTTTTAGATAGACCATAGGCATACCCCAGATGTCAGTCGAGACTCTTCCAACCCATATGTGAGATCGGGTTCCTCCTATGTTCGTATCATCCTTGTTTTAGACTTGATTGGACTATACTGCTAGACAACCCCAGGCACCTAGAGCTAGCTCATCTCACAAATTGATCAGGACTACCCCTCCAAAAATAGTCGGGACTCTTTCAACCCATTACTACGTTTGGGGATCACCCAATAAAACTACTACTCTGGAAGTAGGTGAGACTCTTTCAACCCATTGCTACACTCGGGGTTCATTCTATGGCTTTGAAATGGTGAACAATCTAGGGATTCAAGTTCTCACCCTGTTTTGATTTTTGCTCATATGTAGTGATAAAAATCATTATTTTTCATGTTTTACTCTAAGTGATAAAAATCACTGTTTATTCCCATTTTTCTTGAGCAAGGGATTTGTATAGTGCTTTTGATTCACTATATCATTTTAGATTTGAACTTTGAACTTTGGGTTTGAAATTTAAACTATGTATCTATGTACGAGTAGGGGAAATTCTTGTCCTTTTGCCAAGGTTCACCACTCTAGACCGAACTATTTGCAAGATAAGCAGGTAATAAAACCCATCTCTCTAAATACCTAGGACCACTTTCATAGCTTTCATCCTCCCTTATCTTAGCAGGATTTTAAATGTGTCAATTAATGATGAGATCTTGATATGCCAAGCACTATCACAACTAATGACCTCATCTACAAAAGCAAAAGCAACTTTCTACGACGTCTGAGAAACCCACTAGGTATGGCTGAGTGACTGGAAAACTTTGGTATACACACATATCTCATAGCAATAGGTGTTGTGTATGAATGCAATGGATTATGATAAATGTAAAGGTGCATGATTAAAACACAAACGTGGCATCATTTGTAAGACTGACAAACACAATCCCTCCTACTATGGAATGCAATGGATGATGAATGCCTATATGCAATGCAATAATGAAATGAATGCATGTGTAAATGAACATGCATAATGCAAATGCACATGTTTTTGGATTTTATGCTTTACCAATTTTTTTTGGATTTTATTGATTTTATAATTTTTATGGATTTTGAGCCTTTATATTTGACCAAACGGTGAGTACATGCCTTTGGAGCTTTTTGATTGACCAAACTACTCACAAGAGATCTTGGAGCCTTTGAGGATGATTGAGTGGTTTTGAGCAAACCCTTGAAGCCTTTGGGTTGACCAAGTGGTTTCTCAAAAACCCTTGGTGCCTTTTTGGGATGACCGAGTGGTTATAAGCAAACCCTTGGGGCCTTTGAGTTGACCAAGTGGTTTCTTAGAAACCCTTGGTGCTTTTTGGGATGACCAAGCGGTTATAAGAAACCCTTGGGGCCTTTGGGTTGACCAAGTGGTTTCTCAGAAACCCTTGGTGCTTTTTTGGGATGACCGAGTGGTTATAAGCAAACCCTCGGGGCCTTTACTGACATGACCAAGCGGTTTTAGGAACCCTTGGAGCCTTTGGCTGACATGACCAAGTAGTTTTAGGAACCCTTGGAGCATTTTGGGGAGGGCATGCTACCCTATGTACCCCTAGTGTGTGTGCCATTCAATGATGATGAGGGAGGTGCAATACCTCTAGACCCCTCGCTTTGCCTTATCAAATTTGGCGTGGCTGGTGGGGAAGGTATGCTACCTTGAAGACCCCCAACATGCATGCTTTTCACTAAAATATAATCAGCTTGTTTAGGAAGAGTGATAGAAATCAACTCTCCCAAATGAGAAATGGACCTCACTAGAGTGCCTATGTTTTGGTAGGGTTGAATGAGTGAACCATCCTCATGGATCGTGTCTCGTTCCACTAGGTCTTGGATGACCCTCTTAAATGATTGACAACCCTAAATGTCATGTCCATGCACTCGATGATACACACAAAAGGGACTCCCATTAGGTGACCCAGTCTTGGATGCCCTATGCTTGACTTCGGGTAATATGAATGCCTTTGCCTCGTGTAACTTTTGGAACAAAGTTAGAGTAGTCATCTGAAATGAAACTACTCATTGCACTGGCTTATCAGGCCTACAAGGTGACTGATGACCTTGGGGTCACTCCTGAGGAGGTGTGACCTCCACTTCAGCACATTGGGGCACTATAAGAGAACCATATTCATGATAAACCCCCTTATCTATCAGGTTTTGCACCACACTCTTGAATTCATGATAATCTCGAATGCCATGACCCTCTATTCGGTGATAGAGACAATAGTGATGCTCCCTGTAACCCATAGGCTTAACTCTATTTGGGTCTAAAGAGATGATACTAGGTAAGGTGATGACCTTAGCCTCTTGTAACTTTTAAAAGATGTCAGACATAGACTCTTTTAAAGGAGTCCAAATGCATTACGACTATTTTGGGCACTCGACCCGCATTGGCTTACTTTGAGGACCCATTGGTTGGGTTGGCCACATGGGCTCTTACTTTTGTTGAGGTTTTTCTTGTACTTGCATAGGAAGCGGTTCAGCCTCAAACAAGGGTTGCTTTTGTGATCCCAAGTTTTCAAACTGGTTCATGATAAAATGCAACGCCTTATCTTGCTCATCCATTCGATGTTCCATTTGTTCTAGATGACTTAGAATGGATTGCAAGACTAACAAAGAATTCATGTGTATTTCCAATGAGTGACTTGAAATACCTTTGTCTATTGAAGGAAATAGAAAAGTGGATGCTAAAGATCCATTAGGTAATTTCAAATCACCTATTTCCTTCATTTGGGTTGATGTAGATGCTTCTTGATGACACACTTCATCAATGCTATCCACATGTTCATGCGCCTGACTCAGTTCATGTTGTTGTTCAACTTGAAATAATTGAACTGTGTCAGATTTAGTACCCCCATCTTGACATGGGGTACACACTTGCTCTTGTCCTTGAGAAGGTGGCACAAGAAATGAGTTATGAGTGACTAATTTTAAAGTTTGTGGATCCCTTACGATGTGGAAGCAATGTCTAATTGCCCCATATCTTACTTTATTTGCCCTAGAGTCACCTGATCCTCTGACCAAATGTCAACCATTCCCACAAACTCATGAGAAGATGACTCTATAATTTCATGAGTTGTAGGTGACTTGTCAACCTATTGGGGTTGTAGCATTTCAGTTGCAACAACTGACTCTTCCTCATGCTCATTCGATGCATCAAGGATAGGATCAATAGGTAGAGACTCGACAAGAAGTTGACCTAAATCCTCACTGGACTCCATGGTGGGTGACACCATGGTGTCAGCCTCCATATGCTCTTTATATTCAACATCATCCTCATGAGGACTATCTGGTGACATGATGGATGATGAGGGTATGATACACTCGGGTGCATCCATGACCATGCTAGGTATTTCCTCCTCGATAGGAGTATGAGGATCCTCTAATGACACATCCAAGGTAGAAGTGAGCATCTCTATGATGGTGTTCATCAATCCTTCGTTGGTCCGGCTTTCATACGCACCCCGCGAAAGGATGGGCAAGGAAGCCCCGGAGACACCCACGGGACGAATCCCACTCACTTTAGGATCTAGCTGGTTATCCAAGGTGCGAGTTACAGAGTTGGGTCGAATGGCTATTCACTCTTTTCCACTTCTGGAATAGATTTCAATATGGACTGCTCTGTTACCTTACATGGGGTTCTTGAACTTGTTCAGTAGTTGTCACTTGTTTATCAGATTTAACTTGAATTCTTGATCTAGCTCTCATGGGTCAGCAGATTTAAATAAAAGACAAATAAAGAAAATAAAAATGGATCATTCACCGAAAACAAAGAGAGGGTAGGGTAGGGCAGAAAGAGAAGTTTATCAAACATCAACCGTAAAACCCTAAACTATCAATCTTATCTATGCTATCAGCTTCACAACAGAACAAATCAAAGAAGAAAGTGTCCAGCTAGTCTAAGATCACTTTCAACTAAGAGCACAAGGCAGAGTGAAACAGATCTAGCAGAAAATTATAAATCCAAGGGCAGCTGGTTAAAACTGGTATCTTTCACCGACAGCCTAGCTCACACAGTGAAGACAGAGCAATTAGAACAAACTTAACCTCAAATCTGTAATTTCCCCTAGCAGACAAGAGAACAACTGAAGCCTAACAGCATATTTAAACTTGATAACTCAGATTTACAGCATATATCTAATAAACTTTAAATGGAACGGATAACAAAAGAAGATACACTTATCACACTTCGCAAAAGATTAGGCTCCTGGCCATGCTATCACGTAAAAGCTAAAGCACATCAACTCCAAGTCCAGAAACAAAGGATTTCACAAAATTTGCAAGAAATTGCTTATAAGCCTTTTATTTCTAAGTCTCCGCCTCCCGCAATTACATTGAGAAGAAGTATTTATAGACTCAGGACAGACCCTGATCTTTTCAAAAATATCTTCTTCTCTAACCGCAAATCTTATCATCTAAACCCTAGGACCCGGGTTTTACAATAAAAATCCATTTAAAATCAAAGTCCGGATAGAACTTAACCCTTCGGCAAATCGTGGCAGTCACCTGCCATAAATGGAGAAGATAAAATCTAAAGCCACTTGCATTCATCCGCAACTGCAAATAAATGCCTCCATTAATTTCGCTGGTGAGCCGGATGAGTCACCACTTCTCCATCAATTTGATCTCCGCAAAGCCATCCCGAGTTGAAATTATCTCCATGCTATCAATTCTGCAATAAATTTGCCATTGAATGCTTTCACCGGCATCTTCTCCTCTAGCATGGCGGTCCTTGATCAAATCTGCACTTTAACTTTGACTTTATGGCCTTTCCCGGTTGTCCCGCAAGTGCCAGATGGAATCCTGCATGAAAGACAAAAAGATTATATTAGCACTTTAATAAACATTAAATCAAAGCTTTAAACATTAAAAACAGATTAAAATCAGCTAAAAAGCTTGCATGTCGGCTTCTGTTTGTCTGCCTCACGCTTTGACACGTGTCGCTACCCCAGGATGCCTTCTGTTTCCCGCTGGAATGCACTTCTGGTCAACTTAGGACTTTCTCTCTCCTATCGCGATTCTACGACATGTCGCGATTTCGCGACATGTCGCGAAATCGCGACGTCCCTGGCGCTGCGCTCGCTTCTTCCCTCGTCGGCCGCGAAAATGCGACATGTCACGATTTCGCGACATGTCGCGAAATCGTGACCTCCCGCCAGCTGTCGCACAACTTTCTTCAAGCATGTCGCGATTTTGAGACATGTTAGCGACGCGCTGCACCTCCCCGTAGCTGCATGCGTTGACCGTGATTTTGTGACACATTTGCGACTTAGCCGATTTTCATTCTGCAGCCCACTTTCTCTCTCCTATCGTGAAAATGCGACATGTCACGATTTCGCGACATGTCGCAAAATCGTGCCCTTCCGTACGTTTTCTTTCTCTCTCCTCCGGCCGACAGCGATTTTGCGACACTTTCCAAAAATGGAAATGTCGCGATATCGCGACACTTCCAAAAATGGAAAGTGTCACGATTTCGCTACACAAAAATGACTTAGCTGCTTTTTGATTTACCTGTCGCGATTTCGCGACATTTTCGAAAATGGAAGTGTCGCGATATCGCGACACTACCAAAAATGGAAAGTTTGATTTTTCATGAATTTATGCAACTATTTTTTGGATTTTTCTCGGTACCGGTGCAAGATTTTCTTTGTGCATGAATGATTCTAGCATGTAAAAAGTGAATTCTTGGATAACACAGCTGGAATGCAAGAAAAAGCACAACTTTAAAAAGGAGGCAAGCAAATTTGGATTTAAAACCTAAAAATTATCAAGAGGGTCCCTGCTGCAAAAATGGAAGTTCAAAGTTTTCAAGAGGATGGAATCTCATTTTTCAGTGGGGGTGTGTTGCTTCTCAACAAATGGCGATATCTACGGGTAAAATAGTAGCACTATTTTAGAACCCAAGACTCCGGTTTCAAAACAAAAAGACCATGCATCATGCCTTGCCACGAGACATTCTTCACAATAAATTGACTGCCAACTGCTAGCCGTTAAAATTTCCCAAGGACATACTAGGCTGAATTACTTCAAGGAAGATTTCTGATGTGCAATTACAAAGGGTATAAAACTTTCTTCAAGGATGACTGAATTGAATGATAAACTTGGATTAATCAACTTTTCTAGATTGTAAAAGGGGAAACCGAGTAGAGCTCTGTTTACTAGTTTAGCCTTTTACAGCCTAGACAAAGTTACCCTTTAGATTTACATGACCCAAATTTACAACTGTAGGGCAGAATCTAATATTGGCTGCCTCTTTTAATTGTTCAACTCTTTTTTTTTTTTTTTTTTTTATCTCTCCCTCTGAAATATATCAATATCTGAGATGCTTTTAGAGAAATCACAATTTTCTTTTAACATTTGATCAATCCGGAAACTGTTCAGCCTAGGCATTGATAGCCTCTCGTGGATACCCAAATAATTGCATGAACCATAGTCCCCTCTTATAACCAGACTTTTCTTGGATTCCCCGGAGTTCCTCCAACTAAACAAAGATAGCATTTTTCTATCATTAAAACAACTGTGGCAAGTAAGACACAAGATCCCATCATCTCTCTACCTTTGTCCTGAATAACAAAATAGTTCTACTGTTCAGTGCAAGCAGACTATCTCAATTAGAATAATGAACAACATGGGCATTGGATGGATTGATCAGCTAGGAATAAAATAATTTTCAGCAGGCTGACTTTTCATTGATTGCTCAGGCAGAGGTTAAAGGATAGAATTTTAAAAGCTAAAGGACTTTGTACAGGCTTCCAAGGATAGGCACAGGCTTTAAAGCAAAACAAAATAAAATGCATAGACTAAAACACGAATGTACAGAAAAAAGAAAAGGAATGAAGAAAATAAAACAAAGAATAAAAGAAATAAACTAAAAGAAGAAGCAAAGAACTAAAAAAAAAGAAAAAGAAATAAACTAAAGAAAAATAAATAAATAAAGAAGAAAAAAAAAGGAATAAAAAGACAAAGAAAGGAAATAAAAAGCACTGACAAAAGAAATAAATTGCACAAGCTAAAACTAAGACAACTAAGATTAAAAATAAGATGAAGCAACTAAAAGAAAAAAAAAAAAAAAAACTGCACGACAAAGAAATAAAACTGAAAAACTTCAAAGCTTATTTACAATGTATACATATGTTACAACTTCCCTTCATACTCAAAAAATGCAGCAGTTGGGAAAGCAGAGAAATGGTGCCTTAAAAATTTTTGACCATGTGCAAGTAATTTAGAAAAATTACCTTTCAGGTCCTGTTGACGAAATGCACTCCAGATTGTGCTTCAAAAATTTGCTATCTGGGAAAGACTTGTGTTTATCGTCTTCCCTGTCCCATTTGAAAAACAAATCTGCAACTCCTTCAAATTAAACAAATCATATAATAACAAATCATATGATAACATGTTTATGCTTCTAATTGAAGGGTTTGCAGAATTCTTTCAAAAGGACTTAATGTAAAAAACCCCCAGGATCAAATACCTTAAAATCTTGACAGACCTGCACCACCACATCTTCAAAATTATGTGACAACCGAAAGAAATCATGTTTTATCTTGTATGCCCTGGTTCTTAACAACTTGAACATTTTGTGGTTGTTGTACTGCTTCAATATCCAGGACTTCAATTTTTATCCCTCTAGCAGAATGTTTACAATTTTCCTTTTCACCTGAGCCTTGCTTAGATTTAACCTCATCAATGTGTAATATCCAAACATCATTGTTGTGATTGATTAGAGCTGTAATCGTTCCCACCTTCTCAGTTGCCAAATTATAAAATCCAATATCTGCATCAACACAGTTTATAGCCTTTTCTTTGATATTATGTTCAGAAGTTGCAGGCTTATGTTGAGACAGTTCATCAATTCCAAGTTGGTTGACCACATTCATATTTACTATCTTTTCCTCCTTTTCTTGAAATTCAACAGGTGGTCCGGAGTAAGCCTCAATCAAGTTAACCTTTTGTTCAACAATCTGAGGCACTTCATAGAGGGTGATGTCAGCTTTAAGTTCCCTCATATCCTCAATGATGTTATCCTCCTCAGTTACTTCGCATAGTGATATTGAATCTCACTTTCATCATCCTCTGATGAGGAAGGATCATTGTTAGGTTCTGGACTCTGACATCTCAAATTATAACCGTCCATTTTGAACTGTTGAAAATCTTGCATTTCATCCATAGGAGTCTGTACAAGACTTTCTGTCTCTTCAGGAAAAGTGAAAGAATCTGAAACCCTGGTTGTACTATTTTTGGGTGAACTAGAAATATCAATATTTCTTTGATCTCTAGGAAAATTTAACTCACCAGGAAAAACTTCAGATTTGGGTAATGCCAGATCACAACTGTTCAGTTCAAGCACTTCCACTTTGAACTTGTCAGAACTTTTCTCTGTATTTTGCACATGCTGAGTGGATGTCACAGTTAACGGAGTCTCCTTGGGTAGAGCATGACATGTTGGCACTAACTCATGATGTGGAATGGGGTTCAAAATAGGCATGTTCTGTGTAACATAGGATATCAAAGGACTCGCTCGTAATTTGAGGCCCTAACTCGTCTTTCAAGAATTAAGGCTTCTTTATAAGCCCCTGCCAGGGTTGTGATATTGATGTCTCTCTTGAGGAAAATAGAGGTCACCGAATCCAATGCATTCTTGTAGATTTCTAAGGCCAGATTTGCATTTGGGATGTAATGGCCAGTCATTCTACCGTAAGCTCTTTGGAACCTCATATTGAAAGACCTGGACGCTTTCTCCCGACTCTCTCTTGATGCTGGAAAATTGTTGGTATAACACACTGGGGTCTATCACTTCCCCAAATTGTGATATAAAAGCTTTCTCTAGATCATCCCAGCTAGTAATGGAATTGCTGGTGAGGTTTAAAAACTAGTCATAAGCTCCCTCCTGGAGAGTGAACGGGAACAATCTGCAGGCAACATCTTCATGCTGTATATTTAACAATTTTAAAGCATTTTTGAAAGCTAGCAGGTGTTCTTCTGCAGTTCTTGTCCCATCATGTTTATATCTAGGGAGATACCTTTCTGGATTTCTGGGCAAGTCATGGGCTATACCCGGAATGTTCAAAGCAGTGGGGCCCAACCAATTTGCCATTATTACTTGGCTGACAGTGATGTTCTGAGTTGTGATTGGATAACTGCCAGTGGAGATAAAACTGTTCTTAACTTGAGGTCTTCTCTCGGCAATTTTAAAACGTATCGACAACTTACAAACGGATTAGTTAAAATGTTGGTGTTAAGTCCTTGTTGAAAACTCTAACAAATTTTAAATCAGCACTCACAAACTTACAATACTTGAACTGAGTTCAACAGCCCTCCTTCTAGCGCCAATTAGGTGTTGGTCCGGCTTTCATACACACCCCGCGAAAGGATGAGCAAGGAAGCTCCGGAGACACCCACGGGACGGATCCCACTCACTTTAGGATCTAGCTGGTTATCCAAGGTGCGAGTTACAGAGTTGGGTCGAATGGCTATTCACTCTTTTCCACTTCTGGAATAGATTTCAATATGGACTCGCTTTGTTACCTTACAGGGGGTTCTTGAACTTGTTCAGTAGTTGCAAAAGTTGTTTATCAGATTTAACTTGAATTCTTGATCTAGCTCTCATGGGTCAGCAGATTTAAATAAAAGACAAACAAAGAAAATAAAAATGGATCATTCACCGAAAACAAAGAGAGGGTAGGGTAGGGCAGAAAGAGAAGTTTATCGAACATCAACTCGTAAAACCCTAAACTATCAATCTTATCTATGCTATCAGCTTCACAACAGAACAAATCAAAGAAGAAAGTGTCCAATCATCTAAGATCACTTTCAACTAAGAGCACAAGGCAGAGTGAAACAGATCTAGCAAAAAATTATAAATCCAAGGGCAGCTGGTTAAAACTGGTATCTTTCACCGGCAGCCTAGCTCACACAGTGAAGACAGAGCAATTAGAACAAACTTAACCTCAAATCTGTAATTTCCCCTAGCAGACAAGAGAACAACTGAAGCCTAACAGCATATTTAAACTTGATAATGTCAGATTTACAACATATATCTAATAAACTTTAATGGAACGGATAACAAAAGAAGATACACTTATCACACTCTGCAAAAGATTAGGCTCCTGGCCATGCTATCACAGAAAAGCTAAAGCACATCAACTCCAAGTCCAGAAACAAAGGATTTCACAAAATTTGCAAGAAATTGCTTATAAGCCTTTTATTTCTAAGTCTCCGCCTCCCGCAATTACATTGAGAAGAAGTATTTATAGACTCAGGACAGACCCTGATCTTTTCAGAAATATCTTCTTCTCATAACTGCAAATCTTATCACATCTAAACCCTAGGACCCGGGTTTTACAATAAAAATCCATTTAAAATCAAAGTCCAGATAGAACTTAACCCTTCGGCAAATCAGGGGAGTCCACTGCCATAAATGGAGAAGATAAAATCTAAAGCCACTTGCATTCATCCGCAGCTGCAAATAAATGCCTCCATTAATTCTGCTGGTGAGCCGGATGAGTCACCACTTCTCCATCAATTTGATCTCCGCAAAGCCATCCCTGAGTTGAAATGGTCTCCATGCTATCAATTCTGCAATAAATCTCCATTGAATGCTTTCACCGGCATCTTCTCCTCTAGCATGGCGGTCCTCGATCAAATCCGCACTTTAACTTTGACTTTATGGCCTTTCCCGGTTGTCCCGCAAGTGCCAGATGGAATCCTGCATGAAAGACAAAAATATTATATTAGCACTTTAATAAACATTAAATTAAAGCTTTAAACATTAAAAATAGATTAAAAACCACAAAATAAGCTTGCATGTCGGCTTCTGTTTGTCTGCCTCACGCTTTGACACGTGTCGCTACCCCAGGATGCCTTCTGTTTCCCGCTGGAATGCACTTCTGGTCTTTTGAGGACTTTCTCTCTCCTATCGCGATTCTGCGACATGTCACGATTTCGCGACATGTCACGAAATCGCGACGTCCCCAGCGCTGCGCTGCTTCTTCCCCTGTCGGCCGCGAAAATGTGACATGTCACGATTTCGTGACATGTCACGAAATCGCGACCTTCCCTGGCCTCCGTACAACTTTTTCAAGCATGTCGCGATTTTGAAACATGTTAGCGACGCGCTGCACTTTCTCGTAGCTGCATGCGTTGACCGTGTTGACCGCGATTTTGCGACACATTTGCGACTTAGCCGATTTTCATTCTGCAGCCCACTTTCTCTCTCCTACCGTGAAAATGCGACATGTCACGATTTCGTGACATGTCGCAAAATCGCGCCCTTCCGTACGTTTTCTTTCTCTCTCCTCCGGCCGGCAGCGATTTTGCGACACTTTCCAAAAATGGAAATGTCGCGATATCGCGACACTTCCAAAAATGGAAAGTGTCGCGATTTCGCTACACAAAAATGACTTAGCTGCTTTTTGATTTACCTGTCGCGATATCGCGACATTTTCGAAAATGGAAGTGTCGCGATATCGCGACACTACCAAAAATGGAAAGTTTGATTTTTCATGAATTTATGCAACTATTTTCTGGATTTTTCTCGGTACCGGTGCAAGATTTTATTTGTGCATGAATGATTCTAGCATGTAAAAAGTGAATTCTTGGATAACACAGCTGGAATGCAAGAAAAAGCACAACTTTAAAAAGGAGGCAAGCAAATTTGGATTTAAAACCTGAAAATTATCAAGAGGGTCCTTGCTGCAAAAATGGAAGTTCAGAGTTTTCTAGAGGATGGAATCTCATTTTTCAGTGGGGGTGTGTTGCTTCTCAACAAATGGCGATATCTACGGGTAAAATAGTAGCACTATTTTAGAACCCAAGACTCTGGTTTCAAAACAAAAAGACCATGCATCATGCCTTGCCACAGACATTCTTCACAATAAATTGACTACTAACTGCTAATTCGTTAAAATTTCCCAAGGACATACTAGGCTGGATTACTTCAAGGAAGATTTCTGATGTGCAATTACAAAGGGTATAAAACTTTCTTCAAGGATGACAGAATTGAATGATAAACTTGGATTAATCAACTTTTCTAGATTGTAAAAGGGGAAACCGAGTAGAGCTCTGTTTACTAGTTTAGCCTTTTACAGCCTAGACAGAGTTACCCTTTAGATTTACACGACCCAAATTTACAACTGTAGGGCAGAATCTATAATTAGAAGAAAATATTTTGAAGTATTGGCTGCCTCTTTTAATTGTTCAACTCTTTTTTTTTTTTTTTATATCTCTCCCTTTGAAATATATCAATATCTGAGATGCTTTTAGAGAAATCACAATTTTCTTTTAACATTTGATCAATCTGAATCTGTTTCAGTCTAGGCATTGATAGCCTCTGTGGATACCCAAATAATTGCATGAACCATAGTCCCCTCTTATAACCAACTTTTCTTGGATTCCTCGGGAGTTCCTCCAACTAAAAAGCATAGCAGTTTTTCTATCATTAAAACAACTGTGGCAAGTAAGACACAAGATCCAATCATCTCTCTACCTTTGTCTTGAATAACAAAATAGTTCTACTGTTCAATGCAAGCAGACTATCTCAATTAGAATGGTGAACAGCATGGGCATTGGATTGTGGATTGATCAGCTTAGAATAAAACAATTTTCAGCAGGCTGACTTTTCATTGATTGCTCAGGCAGAGGTTAAAAGACAAAATTTTTAGAAGCTAAAGGACTTTGTATAGGCTTCCAAGGACAGACACAGGCTTTAAAGCAAAACAAAATAAAAATGCATAGACTAAAACACATGTAAGACAAAGAAAGAAAAGGAATGAAAGAAAATAAAAATACAGAATAAAAGAAATAAACTAAAAAAGAAGCAAAGCAACTAAAAAAAAAATAAAAAAAATAAATAAAGAAAAATAAATAAAAAAAGAAAAAAGAATAAAAAGAAAAGAAAGGAAATAAAACGAAAAAGAAATAAAGAAAGCTAAAAAAAAAAAAATAAGATGAAGCAACTAAAAGAACTGCAGAGCATTAAAATTAAACTGAAACATTAAAACTGTACAGACAAAGAAATAAAATTGAAAAACTTCAAAGCTTATTTACAATGTATACATATGTTACAACTTCCCTTCATACTCAAAAAATGCAGCAGTTGGGAAAGCAGAGAAATGGTGCCTTAAAAAATTTTTGACCATGTGCAAGTAATTTAGAAAAATTACCTTTCAGGTCCTGTTGACGAAATGCACTCCAGACCGTGCTTCAAAAATTTGCTATCCGGGAAAGACTTGTGTTTACTGTCTTCCCCGTCCCATTTGAAAAACAAATCTGCAACTCCTTCAAATTAAACAAATCATATAATAACAAATCATATGATAACATGTTTATGCTTCTAATTGAAGGGTTTGCAGAGTTCTTTCAAAAGGATTGAATGTAAAAAACCCCCAGGATCAAATACCTTAAAATCTTGACAGACCCAGACCACCACATCTTCAAAATTATGTGACAACCGAAAGAAATCATGTTTTATCCGTATGCCCTGGTTCTTAACAACTTGAACATTTTGTGGTTGCTGTATCGCTTCAATATCCAGGACTTCAATTTTTATCCCTCTAGCAGAATGTTTACAATTTTCCTTTTCACCTGAGCCTTGCTTAGATTTAACCTCATCAATGTGCAATATCCAAACATCATTGTTGTGATTGATTAGAGTCAGAATCGTTCTCACCTTCTCGCTTGCCAAATTATAAACTCCAATATCTCGCATCAACACAGTTTATAGCCTTTTCTTTGATATTATGTTCAGAAGTTGCATGCTTATGTTGAGACAGTTCATCAATTCCAAGTTGGCTGACCACATTCATATTTACTATCTTTTCCTCCTTTTCTTGAAATTCAACAGGTGGTCCAGAGTAAGCCTCAATCAAGTTAACCTTTTGTTCAACAATCTGAGGCAGTTCATAGAGGGTGATGTCAGCTTTAAGTTCCCTCATATCCTCAATGATGTTATCCTCCTCAGTTACTTCTGCATAGTGATATTGAATCTCACTTTCATCATCCTCTGATGAGGAAGGATCATTGTTAAGTTCTGGACTCTCACATCTCAAATTATAACTGTCCATTTTGAACTGTTGAAAATCTTGCATTTCATCCACAGGAGTCTGTACAAGACTTTCTGTCTCTTCGGGAAAAGTGAAAGAATCTGAAACCCTGGTTGTACTATTTTTGGGTGAACTAGAAATATCAATATTTCTTTGATCTCTAGGAAAATTTAACTCACCAGGAAAAACTTCAGATTTGGGTGGTGCTAGATCACAACTGTTCAGTTCAAGCACTTCCACTTTGAACTTGTCAGAACTTTTCTCTGTATTTTGCACATGCTGAGTGGATGTCACAGTTAACGGAGTCTCCTTGGGTAGAGCATGACATGTTGGCACTAACTCATGATGTGGAATGGGATTCAAAATAGGCATGTTCTGTGTAACATAGGATATCAAAGGACTGCTCAGAATTTGAGGCCCTAATTGTCTTTCAAGAATTAAGGCTTCTTTATAAGCCCCTGCCAGGGTTGTGATATTGATGTCTCTCTTGAGGAAAATAGAGGTCACCGAATCCAATGCATTCTTGTAGATTTCTAAGGCCGGATTTGCATTTGGGATGTAATGGCCAGTCATTCTACCGTAAGCTCTTTGGAACCTCATATTGAAAGACCCGACAGTTTCTCCCGACTCTCTCTTGATGCTGGAAAATTGTTGGTATAACACACTGGGGTCTATCACTTCCCCAAATTGTGATATAAAAGCTTTCTCTAGGTCATCCCAGCTAGTAATGGAATTGTTGGTGAGGTTTAAAAACCAGTCATAAGCTCCCTCCTGGAGAGTGAACGGGAACAATCTGCAGGCAACATCTTCATGTTGTATATTCAACAATTTTAAAGCATTTTTGAAAGCTAGCAGGTGTTCTTCTGCAGTTCTTGTCCCATCATGTTTATATCTGGGGAGATATCTTTCTGGATTTCTGGGCAAGTCATGGGCTATACCCGGAATATTCAAAGCAGTGGGGCCCAACCAATTTGCCATTATTACTTGGCTGACAGTGATGTTCTGAGTTGTGATTGGATAACTGCCAGTGGAGATAAAACTGTTCTTAACTTGAGGTCTTCTCTGGCAATTTTAAAAATTGTACTGACAACTTACAATACTGCTCGGATTTCACTGGGCCAGTTTTAAAATGTTGGTGTTAAGTGCTGTTTTTGGAAAAACTCTAACAAATTTTAAATCAGCACTCACAAACTTACAATACTTGAACTGAGTTCAAGGCCCTCCTTCTAGCGCCAATTAGGTGTTGGTCCGGCTTTCATGCACACCCCGCGAAAGGATGAGCAAGGAAGCTCCGGAGACACCCACGGGACGGATCCCACTCACTTTAGGATCTAGCTGGTTATCCAAGGTGCGAGTTACAGAGTTGGGTCGAATGGCTATTCACTCTTTTCCACTTCGGAATAGATTTCAATATGGACTTTGTTACCTTACAGGGGGTTCTTGAACTTGTTCAGTAGTTGCAGAAGTTGTTTATCAGATTTAACTTGAATTCTTGATCTAGCTCTCATGGGTCAGCAGATTTAAATAAAAGACAAACAAAGAAAATAAAAATGGATCATTCACGGAAAACAAAGAGAGGGTAGGGTAGGGCAGAAAGAGAAGTTTATCAAACATCAACTGTAAAACCCTAAACTATCAATCTTATCTATGCTATCAGCTTCACAACAGAACAAATCAAAGAAGAAAGTGTCCAATCAGTCTAAGATCACTTTCAACTAAGAGCACAAGGCAGAGTGAAACAGATCTAGCAAAAAATTATAAATCCAAGGGCAGCTGGTTAAAACTGGTATCTTTCATCGGTAGCCTAGCTCACACAGTGAAGACAGAGCAATTAGAACAAACTTAACCTCAAATCTGTAATTTCCCCTAGCAGACAAGAGAACAACTGAAGCCTAACAGCATATTTAAACTTGATAACTCAGATTCACAGCATATATCTAATAAACTTTAAATGGAACGGATAACAAAAGAAGATACACTTATCACACTCTGCAAAAGATTAGGCTCCTGGCCATGCTATCACGTAAAAGCTAAAGCACATCAACTCCAAGTCCAAAAACAAAGGATTTCACAAAATTTGCAAGAAATTGCTTATAAGCCTTTTATTTCTAAGTCTCCGCCTCCCGCAATTACATTGAGAAGAAGTATTTATAGACTCAGGATAGACCCTGATCTTTTTAGAAATATATTCTTCTCATAACTCCAAATATTATCACATCTAAACCCTAGGACCCGGGTTTTACAATAAAAATCCATTTAAAATCAAAGTCCAGATAGAACTTAACCCTTCGGCAAATCAGGGGAGTCAGCTGCCATAAATGGAGAAGATAAAATCTAAAGCCACTTGCATTCATCCGCAACTGCAAATAAATGCCTCCATTAATTCTACTGGTGAGCCGGATGAGTCACCACTTCTCCATCAATTTGATCTCCGTAAAGCCATCCCTGAGTTGAAATTGTCTCCATGCTATCAATTCTGTAATAAATTTGCCATTGAATGCTTTCACCGGCATCTTCTCCTCTAGCATGGCGGTCCTTGATCAAATCCGCACTTTAACTTTGACTTTATGGCCTTTCCCGGTTGTCCCGCAAGTGCCAGATGGAATCCTGCATGAAAGACAAAAAGATTATATTAGCACTTTAATAAACATTAAATCAAAGCTTAAAAGATTAAAAACAGATTAAAATCAGCTAAAAAGCTTGCATGTCGGCCTCTGTTTGTCTGCCTCACGCTTTGACACGTGTCGCTACCCCAGGATGCCTTCTGTTTCCCGCTGGAATGCACTTCTGCTCAACTTTGAGGACTTTCTCTCTCCTATCGCGATTCTGCGACATGTCGCGATTTCGCGACATGTCGCGAAATCGCGACGTCCCTAGCGCTGCGCTGCTTCTTCCCCCGTCGGCCGTGAAAACGCGACATGTCACGATTTCGCGACATGTCGCGAAATCGCGCCTCCTGCCAGCTGTCGCACAAACTTTTCAAGCATGTCGCGATTTTGAGACATGTTAGCGACGCGCTGCACCTCCCCGCAGCTGCATGCGTTGACCGCGTTGACCGCGATTTTGCGACACATTTGCGACTTAGCCGATTTTCATTCTAGCCCACTTTCTCTCTCCTATCGCGAAAATGCGACATGTCACGATTTCGCGACATGTCGCAAAATCGCGCCCTTCCGTACGTTTTCTTTCTCTCTCCTCCGCCGACAGCGATTTTGCGACACTTTCCAAAAATGGAAATGTCGTTTATATCGCGACACTTCCAAAAATGGAAAGTGTCACGATTTCGCTACACAAAAATGACTTAGCTGCTTTTTGATTTACCCGTCGCGATATCGCGACATTTCCGAAAATGGAAGTGTCGCGATATCGCGACACTACCAAAAATGGAAAGTTTGATTTTTCATGAATTTATGCAACTGTTTTCTGGATTTTTCTCGGTACCGGTGCAAGATTTTGTTTGTGCATGAATGATTCTAGCATGTAAAAAGTGAATTCTTGGATAACACAGCTGGAATGCAAGAAAAAGCACAACTTTAAAAAGGAGGCAAGCAAATTTGGATTTAAAACCTGAAAATTATCAAGAGGGTCCCTGCTGCAAAAATGGAAGTTCAGGGTTTTCAAGAGGATGGAATCTCATTTTTCAGTGGGGGTGTGTTGCTTCTCAACACCTTCCCTGCTAGGAAATGCCAAAGATGCAGAAGTCATAGGTGACTCCACAGGTGATAGCGATGGTGACTATAACTCCACCATGGTTTGCAAGGCTGCATCCGAGCTTCGGATAGACTCACCGTGTTTACATTGCAGATGTATGAGCTCCCCACTATGTTCCTGAGGGTGATCCTTAGGTTTATAATACTTGAAAGGATCTAGGTCTACCTCTACTATATGGACTTCATTTCCATGGGTGTACTTAATGCACTGATGCACTATGGATGACACGCACTCCATGGCTCTTATCCATGGTCTTCCAAGTAGTATATTATACATAGCACAATATATCAATAATATTTTGTCCCACCTCTATAGGGAGCACTATTGTGCCTATTGTAGGGGATTCTACATTATTAAAATCTTGTAGCATTAACGTTGTTTCCTTGATGTGGGACGGTGGAATTTTGAGATGTTTTAACACTGAGGTGATGATGATATTAATCGAAGATCCTATATCCACTAACACTTGCTTATACACAATATGATTTATCCTCGCTATGATATGCAATGGAAGATTAGATTCCTTTACAAGGACAGGTTTAACTTCCTATTTATGGAAAGTAATCACAGGTTCCTTATATGGTGGAAAAGACCGTATATGTCCCAAGGATTGTGATGAATTTTGAGCATCGACATTGCTCACCTGTCGGTCTTGACTACTCTCAAACTCATGCTTACACATGGGGTCTTTAGGCATGTCTTTTTGTTTTTCTTTAATAACCCTAGGTATGCCTATCTGCCTAGAAGAATGGCTATCTACTTGCTTAAGAGGTAACTCTTGATGATGTGTAGTGTGCATCACATTGACTTGTTTCCTAAGCATTCTAGGTATGAGCTTATTTTTAGGAGTTACCTCACATGATCATTCTTTACGTAAATTCTATTGGTAAATCCTCTCTTCTTGCTATTAGAGCTCATCCAACCTTTGTTGATGTGATCTCTTCTTCTCTGAGTACTCACGCTCTAGGTGCTCCCGCTCAATGTATGCTTCCTCTAATTGATTTTGGAGTAGTCATCGGCTATGGACTATATGAGACTCAAGTTTTCTATATGACTGACTCATAGAGTAGGATCCACAACTCTCTATCTTTCTAGGAGGATACCTAACAACACGGGTTCTCTCTGTGTGTGGATAAACCTCATGGCCTATATGGGTGGATCCCCTACATGACGAAGGGAGATCGCAATGACTGTTAGAGTGTTATGCTAGGAGGATTAGATCCTCAAGTTAATGATGCATGTGATGCCTATCCAAGAGGCATGCAAGGTCTAAAATATCCTCAGGGGAGTGTTGTAGGTATTGAGAGCCTCTCCCCACATATTCTGAGTCATTAGCTCATGAGTGATCTCGACTATACCTAGTTGTCATGATGTGCCAACTACACAAGTCTTGAGAGGAAACCTATCTTACTAAAAATTTTGGCCTCAAGAAAGGCCTTATCTTGATGATTTAAGCAATAAATAATCATACAAAGTAAACAATGTGATTATCTCCTTTACATTTTAAAAGTGAGTCCTAAACTATTTGATGTTGTTTTAAATTTGTTGTATCAGTAAAGAACTCCTTATTGTGTTTTGAAAGCCTGTTGGATGATATTATTAGTTTAATTGGCTTTCACCTATATGCTCATAGCTTTAAAAATTGGCTATGAACTCCAAGTTGCATAATCCAACCTATAATATATGGTAATGAAGCCCACACACGGTCAGGGATAACAGGTCCTCCCAGATCCTCACCTATTTTTCCCAGTCAACGTTATACCCTTCGAAGAAGATATATGCAAATTTTCTAGGGTACGAAAGGTTCTTGGATCTAATATTGGTCTAGTATCCAAGTGTACGTAGGATTTGGACCAACGGATGGAAATTACACCCACCATCGTTGAACCCTACAAGTGGTTGGATGTGACTCCCAACTCACTAGTGTTTAAGTGAAACTTGGTGTGTGTGGTTCTTTTTATTATTTTGCGTAAAAGGAAAATGCATAGTATAGCATAAATGATTGTTTCCTACATGATATGCAAAAATAAATGTTTCATTTTAAGAAAAGATGCATGTTATATCCTAAATGATTTTTGACAATGCAATTACAATGATATAGCCTCTTATTGGGCTTCAAGCATGCAAACCAACACACAATTTTTATCAAGCACGATGTATTCTAGGGTGGACTACACTTAGATATCCACTGTTCCTAGCAACACCTTTCTAATAATGCAAACATGAATACAAATCTAGGACCTAAGTTCATTTTTTTTCCTAGTTGTATTGCAAATTTGGCATTCTGGAAAAACACAGAGACAAAAAGTTACAAAGGGTGAAAAGTGGGACCTACTTCAGATCCAAATTCGGTCTATATTTTATCCTCTATTATCTGATTTGTCTGCTATAAACTATAGGGCTGGTGCATGGTCTACACTGTAAACCATGTTTTGTAGCCGTGGGCCAACAATTGAACTGTAGTTGTCAGTTGTGGTCTGCACCTACAATTTCCAAAACACAAGCAATGAAAATTAGCTTGAATTGCGGAGTTTCACTGTGATCACCTTCTGACCTATCCAAAAATCATGTACTTATTTGATATATTAGTGGAAATCAACATGAAAGCATGAAATAAAGAACAATATTGCATATGACAATAAAATGGATGTTTCTTTTATTAATATTGAAAGCGAATCTCGGTTACAATAATTCCCCTATTAGGGTCACCCAAATATTGATACAATTGATACAATTCCAAAGCCCCAACGGGGTAGGCACAATACTAATGCTTTCTAGATAGTCACAAACTGCTCTAGGGTGGAGTTGACCCTATTCTTCATGTTGAGGAAGGAATTAGATGATTGAAGCTCCTTTGAATCTATTTCCTGCAATTAAGAAACACCACAAGAACATTAAATAAATAGGCAACCTCTCGTGATCAGGCCTTTTAAAGGATTTATACATGCAAATGTCATAATACTAATAAAATCAAGAAAGTAGATAAACTATGCTAAACATATGCAATTCTCATAAATATTGATGGAAATATGTAAATGTAAAGTACATCTATCAATATAAAATATTAGTTGCATGAAATAAATCATTAGAACATGAAAAGAAACTAATTATGTCCTAATTGCTAAGATGAAATAAACCTAACAAAATATTTAATACGGTCAGTTAGAGTCTCTAAAATACAAAATAAACCATTAAAATGATTAATCTAAACTAGCTAAGCACACTGTAAAAATAACAGTAAGTGGATATTATACCTGTTGCAAACTGTAGCTCGATTAAGTGGTATGCACTGTAAACCACAACTAAAAGCCATGACAAGCAACCAAATGGATTTGCCCTCCAATTTTAGGGCTATGGACTTGATCCTCCTTGTCAAATTTATGATCAAGTGTTGCCTCAGTATCCTCTTATAGTTTTTGCAGTCGAATTGCTTGATAGGGCCTCTATTTTCTTGAATTGGTATTTCTTGGCATTCTAGCTCCTTAGGGCATCCATGGCATGAATTGACATGATGCTTGACTAGTTGACAATTGAATAACAACACTCCCTCTCAATGCACTCAAGTGAGTCCATAATTCAATAGGGCTTCACTGCTTCAATCTCCAATGCTTGCTCTCCTAGTTTGCCCTAATTCTAAGGGGTACTTATAGGATTATCCAAGGGCTATGGGTGGCTTCATGGAGAAGCCAATATCAAGAAAGGGTGGTTAGGATAGTTGGATTGGAAGCTTCCATCCTTTAACCACCTTCTTCTAGAAAAAGTGGCTATTCAAACCGATTTGGCTCAGATGAAGGCCAACTAAAATTTAGTTAAGACCGCAGGTGATAGTTGTTGTTCAAACTATAGACAGTAGGTCTCAGCCATGGTTCAAACTATATACTGCAAGTCTCAGCTGCAGTTCAGAATGATTAGGCCAAGGAGCCCAAATTGAGTGGTTAGAACCATTGCTCTATCTTGGAGTCTATCCAAGATCTTCCATATGGTCTTGTATCATGTCCATATGAGTAGTCACCTTCAACATGATGCATTTTAGGTGTCTACATAGTGTTTATTGGTGTCTTAGATGCATTAATTTTTCATTTTTAAGCTATTTTCTTGCATTTTTATGGTTGTTTTAGGGGTCAAATTGACCCATTTTTAGCCATTTTTGGGGGTTGTCCCTAGGTAGGATGGCCATGGGTGTCTATCCCTGGATGGGATGACTACAAAATTTGAGGTCATCCCTAGGTTGGACGGTCACAAACTGGGGTAAAAAGGGCCTATTTTTGGTCATTTTTTTGGTATTTTAGACCATTTTTAATGCATTTTTAGGGTATTTTTTATACCTAGTTAGTTTTGACAGGTTGTGAAGAGTCAGTATCAAGTTTCAACTCTATTTCATATTTCTAGGGACATGTTGATAGAGGAGTACTGGTAATGAATCAATGCCATTGACCTAAAGCATGTGACACGATTAGAGCCTATGGTGGGCGACAACGCCTACTTGACTGCTTTGATAGACATGTGGGATCCTCAAACCAACACTTTCCATTTACTTATAGGAGATATGAATATGAATTTAGAGGATGTTTATCGAATATTGCACATTTTTATAGAGGGGTGTTCCATTGTATCCACTCCCCAAGACCGATGAGATGCAGTTATGCAGAGGTACTTTGGGAGATGCTGGGAGGAGGTAGTGAGTGGCTTAATTAGTGGAGGAATATTAGTAGAGATATGGTTTAGGACTGATGTGTTGGGTGTTATACATTCCTTATTGATTACTTTGATCTCCAGAATGCTAATTCCAGATTCATTAGGAGCCATATTTCCCTGGAACCTTATAGAGTTGGTTTTTACACTTGTGGAGTGCACCGATGAGGAGCCTATAATGATGGCTTGGGATACTACATTATTGGTAAAACTATATGATGACATATATGAGATCCATTATCATGAACAAAATGTATTGGGTTGTATTTTTCTATTGCAGGTTTGGGGATGACAACATATTGCCATGGATTGACCGCAGGAACTACCTTGGATGACCTGAGCACAACTTACTGATAGGGAGATAGGCTATGGTATAATATGGCAAAGGGCATAGGAGATAGGTCAGAGCTATCATTTTGTAGGTGATGTTGAGCACTACGTGGAGTCCTTTACATGAATCAAGGCAGAGGATATTATTTTAAGACCTTATAGAGATTGTATAGTATGGGCAAGGCTGAGACACAACTACATCGGGTGAGGTGAGCTGGGTGGCTATTTGGGCAACACAAAATTGAGAGAGAGTATTTCCCTTAGGCTCAAGTCCTATGATAGTTTAGACTACACTAGGGGTTACCTAGTGAGCCGATAATCTACCATTGTCATAGGGTTGAGAGGACTCTTAGTTGGCCTATAGTGGAGGCTTTAGGAGAGGATTCAGATACTACAGTAGACATTTCTGAGGTAGATGATGTTAGGATGACCGAGGAGTATGAATCATGGTGGGTGACACGGTAGTGGCAAGGAGAGGGACCACTAGGAGGGGATGTAGCTAAGGTGTCATAGGAGGCACCTAGGTATGCTCCAAAGGATTAGGTTCAGGATGAGTCTCTAGATGACGAGGAGGTAGACACAGGTGAATGACATGTACATCACCATGTTGTGGATGAGTGGATAGAGATCTTAGACTTAGGGGGTCTAGAGGGTGATCTTGGTGATGCTTATTTTGAGGATCATAGAATGTGGGCACAACTAGAAGCACGAGATGCTACGATTACTAGGCTACAGGGTGAGCTACTTAGAGGTCAATGGGAGAGAGAGACTTCAAGCTAAGATAGAGAGGTAGACAATATTGATAGCTATGCTTTAGGCATAGGTTAGGGTATGAAGCCCTAGCTATAGGGGATATGGTAGTGGTGAGATAGTCAGAATAAGAGAGGAGGTGACATAGCTTCAGGCTTTGGTTGGGGATATCCAGGTTTATTATTATGATGAGCGAGCATTTGTAGTTTTGGAGGATGAGATAGTGCACCTTAGAGGGCACATACCAGTACATCCATCTTCTAGTCGGTCGTACCAAAGTTGAAGGAGTGGTACAATATAGTCATTTGTGAGGATGGGGGATCCTAGCACTGCACATAGGGGAGATAGGCTAAGGAAAAACAAATCTAGGAGTTCTCTCTAGACATCAACTAAGGGTAGGGGTGAGAGTTGCAGCACTAATCCTACGTGACCATGGTTTGAGGCTCTGATGGATCTTTTTATTTTTGATATTTTTGGGACTTATGAGGTCTGAGGACCAACTTTATTATAGCCTATGGGCAGTATATGGATGATGATGTATCTTTTGATTTCAGACACACACACACACACATATATATATATGTGTGTGTGTGTGTGTGCGTGCGTGTGAGTTTTCTATTATCATAATATGATGTTTTATTGCTTTATGATATGTATGCAATGCTTATATGTATGCTTTATGATGGATGCCTAACATGGATGCATGTATTTGTCCTATGATATGATTTGATGATATGTAGATATGTATATGCATGATGAAATGGATGATTTGATTTAATTTGTATGATGTATGATGATTACTAGTTGATACATTAGATGCTAGCACCATGGATTGTACACAATTTATCTCATCACTTTCATGTTATTATGACAATATGTAATGGGTTGTGAAGATGTACACTAACAAACATGTGATGGAATGATATGAATTGTAATGAATAGTATAATGTTAATGAATATTTTCAGGAGACTCAAACACTCTAGTTACCTAATCAAAATTTGTATAATAACTATTCAAGATTTTTTAACAAAGTATAAATATTCTAAGATAACCAAGATAATAAATATCCCTGTGTGTGCATGTGAGTTCATTACTATGATAACGCATAAAGTTACATAAGTGCCAAATAGGATTTATGCAGCCCATATGTACTAGATATCATCCTACGAGTTTCATTATCTTGAGTTTTGTACTTAGTTGGATTAGACCACTAGGCAATGTAGGCTATCAAAAGCTAGTTCATCCACATGAAAAAATTGGTCTGTTCCACAAGAAAGTTTCTTATGTTAAAAATATATCATCATGCATAAGGATACCACCATTTCCAAGAGGGCTTGATGCCACTTAACCTGTAATGAGGATCACCTTATGGTTCTCTAATGCTAAGAATTCTAGGGATTCAAGTTCAAGACTCTCTTATTTTCTTTTAAATTTGAATTTTGCAAGGGATTTGCTCATTTTTATTTGGTGACTAGGGGATTCTAATAGTGGTGAAAACCACTATTTATTTTGCTTTTTCTAGTGGTACAAAACACGATTTATTTTGGCATATTATGAAGTGATGATAATCACTGTTGTTGTGGCTGCTCCACAACGTACCCCAAAATTGGGGACCCACCTTTTTATTTTTGGTATTTGGGCATTTGCATGTTGGTTTCGAGTGTCTAATGATCGGTTTGTTTTGAATTTGCATTTGTCATTAGTTTTTGTCGATGACTTTTTCTTGTCGACGATATTTTATTGTTGATGACTTTTTCTTGTCGATGATATTTTATTGTCGATGACTTTTTCTGTCGACGACTCTTTGTCGTCAATTTTACTGTTAGCTTTTTGTTATGGTTGCATTTTATGTTTTTTTTGTTTCAAGTAAGCTTTTTGTACATATAAATGTTTAAAATAAAAAATGAAGTTCAATCCCACGACGGACATGTATATGTATAAGAAGTATTTACTCAATATTAAAAAAAAATAATAAATATATAAATATATATTGTTAAAGAAATCCATATTCTTATGTATATAATAATATACATAAAAAAAACAATAAAATAATAATAAATAAATAAATAAATGACAAATAAAGGTAAAGGGCTTTTATGTTTACCTTTATTTATTAAACCTAATCGTGCTTCATATGTATTAAGGTTTATAGAAGGTTTAATGAAAATTCAATACTTCGTTAGATCATGTGCAGGAAGAGAATCCAGCGACCAAACCTCAACGACGATGGGAGATGTCCACATGGGCATGGCTTGGGGATCTGGCCACGTGGCTGTACATGAAGGCATGGAAGGCATTGAGTGGGAGAAAGATGAAGTGCATCAATGGAAGGACGTTGAGTGTGTAGAACAAGGACTCGATAGAAACATGGGTGAATAAGCGCTCCCAGACATGAAGCGTACAACAGCAGAATCAGGATCGGCTTGCAGAGATGAAAAGGGGGATATGGAGTCCGACCTCGACAGAAGCATGTAGATGTGAGTGGAGGTTATGATGGGGATATTTGATGTCGGACCCCACATGATTGACGAATTCGTAAGGTGGACTACCTTTACGACACAATGAACAACTTGGCGATACGATGACGCTTACATGGCGATGATGTGGTGATGCAGTCTGATTGGCAGGTCCATTGGGTGAATGTAGACCAACAGGAGGAGGCTAGAGCACATTTCATTGAACACTGACATGTTGAATAAAAATAACAGTGGATGACATTAGTAGTTTATAGAGGTTTTGATGGCACAGGTGGATGTGACAACACGAGCCATGCAAGCGATAAGGAGCGTCGAATACGCGAAGCATATCCCAATGGACCTCAATGGTGATAAGTAGTTATGTCTATGGTAGATGGTGTGCTACGTAGACAGTGCCATCATGGCAGTGGTGAAGATTGACGAAGACCTTGCTTGGTATGATAAGAGAACGTGGATGCCGAACATAATGTCGAGGCAGGTTGGAAGATACCACATTGAAAACCAGTGACAGGGAAGCGGGAGACAGCGTGGACGCTGTATTGGTGGCGAATCAAACACATGGCACAGGTAGATGATTTCAGCATAGTGGCCAACGTGGATAGGATTTGGGTGATTCGAACACACCGAAGAGATAGAGGTCGATGGCGTCATTGATCGAATGTAAAGTTTCTCAGCATGATTTTTTTTGTCGTAATCGTCGAAGATGCAGGTGGTGCAGCATTCATCAGTGCAGGGATGTGGAGGCTCCCGAACGACCAGTAAGTGCCACGACGTCGATAGTATACCAAGAAATCTGGCCCATGAGCAATCTGTTATACATATCAGAGAAAGGATAACCCGATGGTTTCAAAATGCTATGACAGAGATAGATGAGCAATGCTGAGTAGCAGCGGTAGAGAGAGATGAATTCGACATGGCGTATCTGAGACGAGCACTATTATTCATCATACACAATGCTAGGTCTAAGGTCATTAGGTCGACAACAAATAGATGGTGATGAATAAGCAAAATCATCGTGGAAGCTAAAAGAAACAACAATGAAGTGGACGACAGTAAGGGTCTGATGACAACATAACAGCGTCGACGATTCTAAGGCGAGGTTGGATGGGTCAACATAGCGTGAGGAATACATTTTGTTTAACATCATGTCACATAGGAACAAGTGGCATGATTTTGGGAATAACGTCAGGGCATAGTCGATGCCAGAAATGGGCTTACACATTGATAATTTAGCGATAAACTTGGAAGCAGCTAGGCCATAATGGAAAGCATAGCAGTGTTTGTTTCTAATTCGGGCCCTCAAGGGGCAAAACTCTAGAACATCATTGGCCAACAACGATGCAGCAGCAGAACAAAACCAATCAATAGCTAGCGTAGAGGAAAATTAACCAGCGAGCATAGGAAATATTTGAAATCGAAGGGTCAGCCAGTAACAACAATTTCATGAACAGTGTAGTGGTTGTACTTGAGAATGCAGGTCTCATGAAAGACACAATGCGACACTGACAGTGTCGTACTATTGCATAACGAACGTTTCCTAGGTTCAAATTCGATAAAAACCAAAAGTTGGGGTGGCCAACACTTATTTTGAGGTATTTGGTATAACGCTGGTGACGTGGGCAAATAAGATAAAATATTCCCCAAAAGCGTTTCAAATGAAGAAAAATTGAGATATGCGCGGTATTTGTGTAAAAGGAAACTACCACTTTTGATGGTGGAATTATGGTTGTGTATGATTAATTTATGTTACAAAGGAATATTGACCATGGGAACAAGACAAAAGGAATGGAATGCTTCATGAAAAAGAAGTGTTACCAGGGAAATGAAAGAAGGAAAACCAAGAGCCATGAAAAAGTAAACGAAGAGTTTTTCTGCACAATTTTAAATATCCCAAGGAATGGAGGAAAAGGGGTTGGAAACTGTTGTAAGCAAAGTTGCAGATTTGAAGGCAAGAGGGCTATTCTGGGCTTGTTTGGGTTGTTTTTCTTCCATGGACTAGTTTGGGAAAACCAGAAATTTTTGTTATTGTAAAATGACAAATGTTTAATACAAAAAATTTCATAAAGTTGCATTTTATGGGCAAGAAAGGAGACATTTTCTGCATGCAAGATTGAATGTTTTGTAGACACCAAAACAGCACCAATCCGATTATGTGACTGCAAACACTGATCGCTTTGACAAACACAGCCCCCAGGGCAGCCCTCAGAGGTCAAACAGTGGTCCTAACCACTTCCATAGCAATTTTGTAAGGTCAGGAAGCAATTTGGTACATTTAGACACTTTGCCCAGTACTCGTCTCACCCAGGGACGATTACTAACTTGCAATCGTCTCACCCAGGGACGATTGTTGTAATCGTCCCACCCAGGGACGATTACCAAGTTTAACGGGCAAAACGACAAACGACGCCAAGTGGCAGCCCAGAACAGTCAGTTGATGACTCCTGCCTTGCACGCGTGTGTAGGTGGACAGAAGGGCCGTTAGAGGACTGTCACAAGAAGCAATTATGAAAACACAAGTCAATGGAGGACTCCCCTCCCTCATGAGGAGACATGATTGCCACATGGCGCCTATGACCAACACATGGCATTTGTGCTTCCTTCCCAAAGGAGACCCCTTGGGTCTATAAAAGGTGAGACTTTTCTCACCCAAAATATGGAGGTTGAAGGAGTTTTCAAGCAACGAAGTCTGCTCGAGTTGGAGACCCACTTGCATCCCCTTTGATTCATCTTCCCACATCCACCAATCTCTTTTGCAAGGGAGGTTGTTGGTTGGCTTTTGGAAGCTTGAATCCGACCCAATTCCAACACATGGACACCTGAACCAACCAATTCGCCGACCCCCCACTCCTAAGAGATTTTGGGCCCATCCCAAGTGGATTGGTGCCAAAATCAAGTTCCATCGGTGGGCTGCCCACTTGGGCACCCCGCACCTTTTGGATTTAGTTGTAGTTCATTTTCTGTCATTTGTTCATATTCCATGTTATTCTCTGCTTGTTCAATAGTTCAGAATCTTGAATCTTGATTTCAAAAGGTTTTCATCGAATATTATCATGCTTTTGTTATTTTGGTTGTCCCACTGACTTGCAGGTAACAACGTCCAATTTCTCGGTGATGGAGGCCAAATTGGGAGAATCCGACCATCTGGGTCGTCCCAAAATGGCCCCAATTACATAACCCCCTTGTTTGCAGGCATTTTGCAGGTCTCGAGAATCGACATTGGAGCAGCGGCAGGTCGGCTTCTTCAACACAGTATCAATCGTCCCTGCAGGGGACGATTAACAGCAGCAATCGTCCTTTCGGGGGACGATTAACAGTAGCAATCATCCTTACCAGGGACGATTACCAGGTAAAAGCAGATTGGCCGGCTGTCTCAGGGGCAATGGCCTTTTGGTAACATTTTCTGTCTTCTGTCAAGTTTTCAAGCCATTTGGACTCACTGTATTTACTGTTTCAAGCAGATGTTTACATGCATATTTCGTTGATTTTAGAGAACGAACCCCTTTCATTTGCAGCAGGTGCTACTGACATTTTCATTGTTTCTTTGATTGCAGGAAAAGCAATCAGAGGTGAAGAACTTATCCACATCAGCGACGACAGCATCTTGGCCCGCCCATTGCAATCGTGGGCACGCGGGAAGAGGAAGACTAGGTCACACATTGTAATGAAGACAAATTTAACGCTCCTAGCCCCCAAAAGGGGAGGAGACGTCTATGTAACCGAGGATAAGATATTTGAATAAAGAGGGCTGTGATTTCTTTACATCTTGTCTTTCGTTTCCAAGTTGTCTCCTTTCTCTGTTTTAGTGCATAGGATCAAAGCGTTACATTTTCGTCTTATGTTGCATAACTAGTGTTTCCTTTGCCCGAAATCTCGTGCTTTCAGTGGCGATCACGGTGGGACCCTGTCCCCTATTTTTAAAATCATAGAAACTGATTGAATTTTTGTGTTTGTGCTTGACAGGTACATTTTTCTTCTTGCAGACTGTTAATCGTCTCTGCAAGGGACGATTTCTGTTCTGGAAATCGTCTCACCCTGGGACGATTGTAAAATCGTCTCTGCAAGGGACGATTTCTGTTCGGAATCGTCTCACCCTGGGACGATTGTAAAATCGTCTCTGCAAGGGACGATTTCTGTTCTGTTAATCGTCTCACCAAGGGACGATTTTCTGTCTGCAACTTTTCAAGCAAAAATTCAGAGGCAAGCTGGAGCGAGCGAGAGAAGAGGTAGGGATTTTCATCATCTCTGTTGAAATTTTCTGTTTCTGTTTCTGTTTCTTTGACTGTTTTCATTTTTAGCTTGCATTGCTTAGGAAAAGTCATTCATGCATGTTTCATTTTCGTTGGATAAAATGAACCTCACACACTCCACGAAACAATTTTAAACCAAGGAGCTGGTCGTAAGACCCCAACCCTTGAGTAAGACCATTTGTGGATTTAATCACCACCTTGGCTTGATTTGCATACATTTCCTGATTGTCAAGCTGTTGTTAGGCGTAAATCCCCGACGAAGACGGACCGAGCGTAGGCTGGGGTGATTCCCATGCGCGCGAGGATAAGTTTTCTATGGTAGGTGCCATTAACAGGACAATCCCCCTTCCGTACCGCCTACGTACCACGTACCTTCTGCTCTCACGTACCTATAGTCTCCCTCTCGTAAGGGCGGGTATATAGAGAGGTTGGTATATCGGCCTGGCTGGTATATTGAAGGGGCGACCTTTTGGGAGTTATAAGAGCCTACATGATGCATTTAAACGTTCTACAAAACCTACAAAAACAAAACAAAACACCAAAATACACTAAACCAGTCTAGGGCACACCAAGAATCCTTAAAAGAGATAATCACGGTTTTGTGAATGTGTGTGTTTAATTCTGTTTAGTGTAGACAAAAAAAAAAAAATCATTAAAAACAAGATAAAAATCTACTTAGATAGTGTGGACGCACCGCAATGGTGTACACCCGCAGCCAAGCCCAATCAAGGGCAGCAGCTCCGGAAGGTACACAAGAAGCAAGCACAAGTCGCCTTCGCTTCAGTCCTGAGGATTTGGTCATACCGCCTTATCGGTCTAACCTACAAAAGAATCCAATTCAAAATCCTCGGTGGGGTATGCCCATTCAAAGCAGCCCCTCTCGAAAAGATGCCCTACATGCAGACCTTAATGTAAACAGAGAATCGCCCTCTCAAGCTAGACATGAGTGGCCACAGCGCGATGAAGCGCTAACGGGGCACACTGTCCATTTGGAGGGACAACGTGGATATGGCGTCCCTTCTTTACCTCTCATCAGAACAGAGAGACCAAATCCAGAGCGTAGGGCTCCTTACACAGGGCGACCTAACTCCGCCTGCCCCTTACGCACCTATGAGAGAGAATATGAGGAAGATCATCGCATTCCTCAAGGACAACAACATACAACGCGGGAACCTTATGCTTCCGCACCAGCCGGATATCATGATCACCCCTTGAGGCCAGAACCTCGAGCACATACCGCCTACCTCGACAGAGGGAAGCGACCCCTTGAGATTTTAGAGCATCAAAACCGAGGTAAACCCATAGGAGGAACATTTGAACCTTCTGAACAAAATAGGGTAGATCAAATTGACCCGGCTGTCGCCAGATATACCACCCGTCAAGCCCAAATCATGCGGCTTAAACAAAGTCAGCAAGAGATAGAGTATCAATACCGCTTGGATAAAGAACGCATGCAACGTGAAGCGGATGAGTTACAATATGAAATACTTGAGAGAGGGCCAACCCCTCGCGTCCAAAGAGCCGAACAACATGAGAGGCATAACCCTTTAACGCAGGACGGGTCTCCACGACCTCGTCAAGCTTTGCCTCCGAGACCTCATAGACATGAGAGGGAGGCTACTCCTCGAAATGATGATGGGTACCTTCGGCGGGGACTCGATCAAGGTCAGAGGTTTCGCCCAGAAACTCCTCAAGAATTTTATGAGGAGTACGAACCAGAGATAGAATATGTTGAAACTCCCCATCAAGGCAGGAGGGATGCCATTCGGCCACCCCTCCATAGGCCTCCAGTTTATCGTAACTTGCAACAAGAGCGAACAAGAGAGGAAGAAATAAAATCTTCCGATGCATACCAAGCGCTATTGGAGCGTTTGGAGTCTGTGGAGACAAAAGCTGCTGGGCATCAAAAACCCACATTACGTCTACTCCGCAGTAATCCGGTGCATCCTTCAGTGCCTGCGCCTCTTTACCCTGAACACTTCAAGTTGCCTCAATTGGCAGTTTTTAAAGGTGAGGAGGACGCACAAGAGCACGTTACAAGATTTCTAAGCCAGTGCTTCGCAATCCAAGATAATGACGCGTTGTTGCTTAGAACATTCATAACCACATTCGCAGGCCCTACCTCGGATTGGTTCACACAACTGCCCAAACAGAGCATAAGCAGCTTAGATCAGCTAGTAGATGCGTTTCTTGAACGCTTCGCCTTCAACACAAGGAAGAAGGCATCACTTAGTGATCTTGCTAGCCTTAAACAATTTGAGGAGGAAACAATGGCAGCGTACGGGAACCGATGGAGAGCTTTGCTTTCTAAGTTACCCTACCGTCCTCCCATGTCGGATCTCACGCAAATGTTCGCAAAAAGTTGCTTAAAATCAATCTCCGGTCTATTGTTGCTGCGACAATACGACAACCTAGAAGAAGCTTTGGCCCAAGCCAGACTTATAGAAGAGATTAAGATAGGCGAAGGCGCAATTGCCAAGCCTAAGAAGAAAGAGTGGAACAAAACCACTAAAACCGGGACAACGCAACCACAACACGCTGCAATCAATCAAGTTGCGATAAATGTTCCCGCGCCTGTGCAAGAGACGCAGCCCCAAAGGGCTAATTACCAGGCAGTGCCTCCTGCTTACGAAAGAGATAACAGAAGACAGGAGCAGTATCAGCAGCGTCGCCCTAGGCGACAATTCACCCCGTATGCGGAGTCTAGGGACTCCTTATTTGACCGCTTGTCAGCGGCAAATTTAGTTACTCTGCCAGAAATCCAAATTTTTGACCCTAACATTCCCAAGCCTAGGGGGTATAGGGAGGAATTGTATTGCAGATTCCATAGGCGCAGAGGACATGACCTAAATGGGTGCTGGAAATTCAAAGAACTAGTCCAGGATTTGATCGACAATAGAACATTGGTCGTGGACAACCCCATCGCACCAAACAACCAACAAATGGGGGTATTCAAGGACCCCTTGCCTGCCCACGAGGCACAGACAAAACCGCTCCAGATTAACGAGGTGCGACAAGATCTTCCCACGCAAGGATTTGTGGGAATGATTAGCATTGTAACAAGGAACAGAAGATACCCAGCAGTTGCCCCCGAGGTAGCTGCGAGGGAAGTTCCGTCGACATCGCAGCCTCAACAACGCCCAACGCAGTTGCCTCCGCCTAGACCCGAGGTCACGATACGGACCAAACTCACGCAGAGTCTGCGGACCACATCGGCTAGGCTGTCCATCTACGAGCTTATCCAACAATCAGCTCCCCATAGAGAAGCTCTTATGGACATTTTAAAAGCCATTGAAGTACAACCCCACGAAGCAAATTCTTTCAACGCCTTCGTGGGACATGTGAAACAATGTACGGAGCCTGTCATCACATTCAGAGAAGACGAGGTCAAAACGATATCAAATGACATGCCGGATCCACCCCTGCACGTTATCGCGCGGGTCAACGGGATCCCGTACAAGAGAGTGCTGATAGATACTGGCTCGTCCAGTAACATTATAACCACTGCAGCGTTAAAACATTTAAAACTGCCAGCCTCTCACATCACCGCTTCCACGTACACACTGCGAGCTTTTAACGATGCAATTTGCTCGACAGTCGGCACAGTTGTTCTGCCTATCCAGGTAGGACAAAAGTCAATACCCACACTGTGCCATGTGCTGGAAGGCGAAATGGCTTATAATATACTTGCTAGGGCGGCCTTGGATCAGGGACATGAAGTGTGTCCCCTCGATCGCACACCAGTGCTTGAAGTATGCCTATGAAGGGCAAATACATGTAGTCCCAATGGACTTAGAGCCCTTCAAGTATTGCAATGCGGTACAATTCATACCTCAATCGACCCTCCCATCAACGCATTTGGATTTTCAATTAAATCCATCTAAACAGGGTCCGATACCGCAGGCACCACCGGTGGCCAACAAGGCAAAATCCCAGCCAGGTGAGACTTCATCACCTACTCCTTCATCATCAACGCCACCTATCGTGGCCCAACAGAAGGACAAGGGAAAGCAAATCATGGAAGAGGTTAAGCCTCTAGAAGAGGGGTTGCCCACGATTTCAACGATATCAACAGAGGAAACACCCAACACAACACAAACCAAGACTCCTGAACAACCAAACATGGAATGGACTCAGGAAGGACTACCGTTTCCTCCTACCCAATCATCAACAATCACTGTTGAGATGGCCAGTACGGGCCTGGGGGAGTACTTAGTGCAAAATGTTGTGGCAACCCCCACATTGGAGTCAGTGCAGGACATGGGAAGACCTCGCCTTCCCATAGGGACAATTGTTCCACTAGGCTACCCTCCCAACCAGACAAATTTTGTGTATGGGGGCCTTGATCATGGTTCTGAACCATGCGAACAAAAGGAAACAGATGAAGAGCCTTTTGTCGAAAACATCAATTATCTGTCGAACCCAGAATTTGCCCTAAAATATCTCGAACAATGCAATTGGCATGGGTATGGGCTAGGCAGATATGAGCAAGGGATGCGGATCCTTTGCCAACCAAGATATCAGATGCCATATGACAAGTCGAGGGTAGGGTTCAACCATCCCCTGCCATTAGACATCTTGGTTGAAAATATGCAAGGCCTAGAAATAGGCAACAAGGGGGGATTGGCACAAGACCCGTATGCCAATCCAAACACAGAATACACATTGGGGGACTATCTCCCATGGTCTACAAACACCCCTGGAAATAGCAATAATCCCTCTCCTTTGCTAGAGAGAGGTGAAAGTTCAGAGAGCAATCCTCAAAGAGAACAACAACGGCTTCCGGACATTTTTCTGAAACTGTTTCCCTTAGAGGTTCCAGATGAAACAATACATTGCCAAGAAAATCAGGTCCCTCCACCAAGAGTGGAACAACCACAATGGGACTGGATTAACTTATTGGAACAGGAAGAGTCCTCAACGTCACAAGCAACAGATGCTGAAGAGGATGAACAATTTTGGATCTATGAAAGTGATTCAGAAGACGAGACTGAGATGGACTATCTCAGACATGCACGACGACATCATCGCGCTCTAACTCATGAAGATCTAATGGGACAAATGGGTATACGGTTAGGACATGAATGGCACGTAGACCCAGCGAGGTGGGACCAAGTGTTAGACCTATGGCTCCAAATTCAAGATGAGCATCGTCCACCTCGAGATCCCATCATGACAGCAGTGCCGAGGGAAGACCCCGCCTTCCTTTTCACACATAGAGATGAATTTGCACCTAGAGAGGATCCATTCGTGCCCGTTCCCGTAGAGCCAGATCCAGAGTATAGGGAACATCTAAAAGAATCAAGTCATCACACCCGCGGTTCTGGAGACCAAATTCATTCCATCCACATGATCTCCATTGATTTGACCGCACCCATCCGCAATCCGACCGATCCATCACAGTCATTGCATCTAGACATGGATGCCATCGACTGGGATCACGTCAATTCACCATTATCACCATCAGAGTACTGGCCTTTCGGTGAAATGCTTCATTTTACCCCAAGGACAACTCAGGATATTTTTCAAGCTGAAGAGGGACCCGAGGTTCCAAACGTAGATCTTAACTCAGCTGATGATATCCATTTGATCCCAACTCCACATCAGTTGGAGGACGGATCCCACATGTCAGTCGAGGAGACGACTGACGTAGACATCGGCACAGATCCAATGAATCCACGGATTCTCAAGCTGGGGGTAAGCCTTTCCCCCGAAGAGCAAGCCGATTACATTGCCCTTCTTAAAGAAAAGAAGGAGGTTTTTGCATGGTCGTACAAGGATATGCCAGGACTAGACCCGCAGCTAGTCATGCACAATTTAACGCTTGATCCGAAAATCAAGCCTGTAAAGCAAAAACTAAGAAAGATGCACCCAACAGTGGCCTTGATGGTCAAAGACGAATTGCAAAAGCTGTTGGATGCACAATTTGTCATCTGCGTGGATTATCCGCCATGGTTGTCCAACATGGTTCCCGTCAAGAAGCCCGACGGGAGGATTCGCATATGCACCGACTTTCGAGACCTAAACAAAGCGAGTCCTAAGGATGATTTCCCCTTGCCAAGCATCGACGCATTGGTAGACGCTACAGCAGGTCACGAAATGCTCTCCCTAATGGACGGTTTCTCAGGATACAATCAAATTCGTATCAATCCTGAAGACCAACTCAAAACGGCATTCACAACGCCTTGGGGGACATTTTGCTATAAGGTCATGCCTTTTGGCCTTAAAAACGCTGGCGCTACATACCAACGTGCTATGACGTATATCTTCCACGATTACATGCACAAAACTTTGGAAGATTACATGGATGATTTGTTAGCCAAGTCTCTCTTGCGCTCAAATCATCTCGGTGACTTAAGCAAGATTCTCGATCGCCTCATAGAGCATAAGGTCAGACTGAATCCCAAGAAGTGCGTGTTCGGCGTCACATCTGGAAAACTCTTGGGTTTTATAGTCTCAAAGAGAGGCATCGAAGTGGACCCAAACAAAGTCAAGGCAATCCTTGAAATGGCTCCCCCAACCACTATCAAGCAGCTCAGAAGTCTGCAAGGAAAGGTCGCGTCGATTAAACGCTTCATAGCGCAATTATCTGACAAATGCCGACCAATGAACAAATTATTGCACAAGGGGGTCACATTTCATTGGGATGACGAGTGCCAGTCAGCCTTTGACGAAATCAAACAATACTTGGCTTCGCCGCCAGATTGGCACCACCTAGACCAGGTGTGCCATTCTACTTATACATCTCAGCTACTGAGGTGGCACTGGGCGCAATGCTAGCCCAGAAGAATGAACTTCACAAAGAACAGGCTACTTACTATCTTAGCCGCACCCTGGTCAGTTACGAACTTAACTATGCATACGTTGAAAAACTCTGCTTGGCAGTGGTGTTTGCTACCAAGAGGCTACGCCACTACATGCTGAGCAACACTACGTATGTTGTGTCTAAGGAGAATCCATTGCGATACATGATGAGTCGTACTTATCATAGTAGTCGCACGGCGAAATGGATCATGTTGTTGACGGAATTTGACATTGAGTTTATTGGGCAAAAATCTATAAAAGGACAAGTCATAGCCGATCAACTAGCAGAGGCTCCTCTTGAAGACGATCAGCCTCTAGTCATAGAACTACCCGATGATGGGGTCTTCCATGTCTCAGAATCGCCAGATTCTGAAGAGCCTGAGTCTCAAGCCGACATAACCTTATTTTTTGATGGTTCTAAATGCGAGCAAGGTGGTGGCGCAGGAATTGTATTCTTCACACCGCAGGGTGCTCCAATGCCCCTGTCATTTAAATTAAACTTCCAGTGCACCAACAACAATGCAGAATATGAAGCCTTGCTCCTAGGTCTTCAAACAACAATCGCCATGAACATCAAAAGACTGAACATCTTTGGTGATTCGCTGTTAATCGTCAATCAAGTCAAAGGGGTATATCAATGCAAATGCCCAGTTCTAAAGGCCTATAAAGCCCTCGTGGACAAATTCCTGGCAAAACTTGAGTGGTATGACATCGAGGCACTCCCTCGATCATCGAATCATTTTGCGGACACAATGGCCTCCTTGGGGTCACTAATCCCGCAAGACCTTTCCGGTGATATAACAACCATTCAAGTCAAAACCTTATCGCAACCCGCGATGGAGCGTGCAAGCTCAGACTTGACGCCAGGAGTCCACATGATCCAGATCGAACCATCTTCGGATAAGTTCTTTCGAATCCGAGACTATTTTGAAACGTGCCAACTGGGGGTCTTTGTTCTCCCCCACTCCCATTAATAGCAACACAACGCTATTCTTACAAGTTCTATCCCAATCAGCATTTGTTAGGGAAGAACTTCAAAAGGGATTGGCTGTTCATACTATCGAGGTTTCCGATCAACAGGACTGGTATTTACCAATAAGAGACTACCTCAAGTTAGGTAATCTTCCCTTTGGATTGACGCATGCCGCAAAACGGACATTCAAACAGAAAGCGGCAAAATATGTCTTGATAGGAGACATTTTGTATCGTCGCAGCTATGACGGAATTCTCCTTCGTTGCTTGGACCAGCAAGAGTCCACTTGGGCAGTCGCCCAAGCGCATGACGGTACATGTGGCGGCCACTTTAGTGGTATGGCCATTGCAAAGCGCATTCTTCGCATGGGCTATTATTGGCCATCTTTAGAGCGAGATTGTTGCGCGTATGTCAAGAGGTGCGTAAAATGTCAACATCATGCCAATCTGATGCACGTACCTTCCCAGGCCCTACAGACAGTCCAGTCTGCTTGGCCATTTTCGTAGTGGGGCCTCGATCTAATCGAAAAGATCTCCCCTGCATCGTCAGGCCGTCACACGTTTATCATAACGGCCACATAATACTTTACCAAATGGGTGGAAGCAATTCCGTTAACCTCTACGACAGGACCCCGCATTGCGGAGTTCATCTTGCATCACATCATATGTCGTTTTGGTATTCCATCCAAAATAATCTCGGATAATGGGCCATCATTCAAGAACAAAGACGTGCGTGCTTTGACCACAAAGTACAAAATTCAGCACAACTTTTCAACACCCTATTATCCGCAAGCAAATGGGCAAGCAGAGGCATCAAACAAGACACTAGTTGCCATCCTTAAAAAGACCGTCGCAGACAGTCATAAGGATTGGCACATACAAATCCCACTTGCACTTTGGGCTTATCGCACTAGCATTCGGACGCCAACTGGGGCAACTCCGTTTTCACTAGTGTATGGCTCAGAGGCAGTAATGCCTCTCGAGTTGGAAATTCCTTCCCTCCGCATATCAATGCAGGAATTCATCGATGATGACACTGCACGGCAGGCCCGGTTAGACCAACTTACGTTGCTTGACGAACGACGCGTTAATGCTCTTGAGCACTTACGTATCTATCAAGAGCGACTTAAGAAAGCTTACAACATGAAGGTTCACCTAAGGGACTTTCGGGTTGGTGATTTGGTTTTGAAGGAAAACCAACAGAATTCTAATTTGCCGCCCCACCTGAGGGATAAATTCATGGCAAATTGGTTAGGTCCTTATGTCATTGATAGCAAAATAGGACCCGGGACATACCGGCTAGCTTCTCTTGATGGTATCAAGGAAACAGAACCCTTGAATATCAGTCACTTGCGACCATTTCATATCTAAGAAAGCCATATCCCAAAAAAAAAAAAAAAAGCTCCAAGGATTATCGCAATCTCTTGGTCAAATTCAAAAAGCTCCAAGGATTATCGCAATCTCTTGGTCACCAAAAAAAAAAAAAAAGCTCCAAGGATTATCGCAATCTCTTGGTCAATTCAAAAAGCTCCAAGGATTATCGCAATCTCTTGGTCAAACCAAAAAGCTCCAAGGATTATCGCAATCTCTTGGTCAATCCAAAAAGCTCCAAGGATTATCACAATCTCTTGTAGTAATCTGTCAAAAAGCTCCAAGGATTATCGCAATCTCTTGGTCAAATCCAAAAAGCTCCAAGGATTATCGCAATCTCTTGGTCAAATCCAAAAAGCTCCAAGGATTATCACAATCTCTTGGTCAAATCCAAAAAGCTCCAAGGATTATCGCAATCTCTTGGTCAAATCCAAAAAGCTCCAAGGATTATCGCAATCTTGGTCACAAAACTCCAAGGATTATCCCTGGTCTACAAAAAGCTCCAAGGATTATCGCAATCTCTTGGTCAATCCAAAAAATCAAAAAAACAAAAATCAAAAACAACAAAATACATCAAAAACAACAAAAATTTGCATCTCATTTCTACGCATTCTCAAATTCATCAATTGAGAGTTTTCTCACATCTCATCTTCATACTCGCCAAACTCAATTCATCGAAAATACAAAAATATGTAGCTGCATTAAGCATTGCATTCATACAGTCCATCTTGTTCCCCACTGTTCCATTTCATAAAAACAACAGACACACCATGCATTGCTTCCACCACACTAGAGTCAGTGGTCTTTTAATGTATCACGAGTTTTCGTAGTTCAGCCAAAATTTTCCTCTTTAGCCATGTAATGTATCAAGTCGAACAGATTTTACGAAGGTAGAGTCATACTTGAAATACACCTTGATACGTAACATCCCAACACAAACTAAACACATTAACAATTCCAGAGTTATGTGAAAGAAAGATGAAACCTGCACAGTAATCTAGGTCACCATAAGCGAAACGGTTATCTTGCTCATCCCCCTGTGCGGATGACCCAAAGAATGCTGAGAGTTGGCAAAAGGACAAGCATCACCCCTACCCAATTCCCAAAAATCCCTAATTCTCAATAGTTGCAAAAAAATCAAAAAAATTTGCAAAACGTCAAAACATCAAGATTTGACATCCTACAGTGCACACATCAAAATGCACTAAGAAACAGTGATTTTTATCACTCCAATCCCTTGCTCAAAAAAAAAAAAAAAAAAAGAAAAAACAAATCAAAATAAACAATGATCTTATCACTACAAACGAGCAAGTATCCTATTACAATTGAAGAAAAGAAGGGAGTTGAACTTGAATCCCTGGAACTCTCAAGCATTCTAAAGGTCTTCTCGCATGACGATATATCTGTCACATTAACTTGCGTACAGATCAATGTTTGCATGTGGATAAGCTAGCTTATGACATCCTAGAAAACATCGCGGATTAATCTAACTAAACATAACAAAGGAGTTAGTGGAGCTAGTTAGGTGATCCTCAGTACAGGTTCGGTTGAAAGCCCATCTGGCACTGGCGGTATCCTGATAAATACCACATAAATGAACTCAATTGCACACACAGGGATGTGAAATAGCTTGGTCAAAAACAGGTCTGATTCATACCTTGTTCAAAAATCATGTAAGATAAAGTACAGTCGTGGCTAGAGAGCTAGAACTGTCTGAGTCTCAGAAAAACTTAGCTACATTTCTAAACCAACTGCGCTACTTTTCATCTTTGCAAATACCATCAGAAAATACAAAAAAAAAAAAGAAAAACCACATGTATACATACAAATTCATGCATCACAACAATCGCCTAAAAACAAAATAACAGAGTTCTAAACAATCTATGGTGCCATAGCCAAACATCACAAATCCCATTCATCCATTTCATCTCTGCATATCACATATAAATCAAAAACATTTGCATTCATCATAGCATATGCATCCATCAAAATAAATCAACATAATACATCCATATTCATCAACCATCATGCACAAGATCAAAGAAAATCAAAACAACAAAAACAACAAATAAATGCAACACAAAAACAAAAAGCAATAAACATTGCTAGACACAAGTGCTCTTGCACTTAACCTCTTGGCATAGAAAAACTGATATCGAGGTTTACATTGTCACTATCCTACTCCCTAAGAAGGCTACCATAGCCGGACCGCTCCACGGGAAAACGGATTTCAGACAATTTAATCCCCAAATGGTGTCACAAAACAACAAAAACATCACAAAAAAAGAAACACAAAAACATAGCAATAAACATTGCCAGAAACAAGTGCTTTTGCACTTAACCTCTTGGCATAGAAAAATAGATGTCGAGGTTCAAATTATCACTCTCCTAATTCCCCAAGAAGGCTATCATAGCCGGACCGCTCCACGGGAAATAGGTTTTCGACGATTTCACCTCATTATGACATCACCAAAAGGGTTAACACCCACCAAAAATAGGTCCATATGTTGGAAAAATTGCACACGCTTAACGGTAAACCCTCTAAAGGCACCCTTGCACAAGTCATCTTGGGTCAAGCGACTCGTCGCTTCTCTCACGAAGGTCATTCCCTCATCGATTCGTCGCTTGAGGGGGTAGTCACACTTAGTCACCAACCAACAATCACACACCCAATTAAGGAAAAGGACATGCATTCAAAGAATCATTGACAAAGACAATCACGCTCCTGCTTGGGGCAGTAAACAAGCAACAATCAAATCAATCAAACACTTGGCATTTCGTGAATCATGAATACAAGGTTCCCCTGAGGTAAAAACGCCCTTCGCCTATTCATGACTGATCAATGTCTAAGTTCAAGTCACACCTCACCAAAATAGGTTAACACTTGAAATCAAATTCCTTAGCTCGTCGAAGCAAGGATTCAAGAATGCATGCCCTTTCCATACTTGGGGCATCAAAAGTTGGTTAGGTTACCAAGAAACCCTAATCATTAGTGCTTTGGTTATCTATTTTTGCTCAAGCATCGCGTCACCCGCAGCGCTTCCCAAAAAGGGGCATCTGTAGACACCAAAACAGCACCAATCCGATTATGTGACTGCAAACACTGATCGCTTTGACAAACACAGCCCCCAGGGCAGCCCTCAGAGGTCAAACAGTGGTCCTAACCACTTCCATAGCAATTTTGTAAGGTCAGGAAGCAATTTGGTACATTTAGACACTTTGCCCAGTACTCGTCTCACCCAGGGACGATTACTAACTTGCAATCGTCTCACCCAGGGACGATTGTTGTAATCGTCCCACCCAGGGACGATTACCAAGTTTAACGGGAAAAATGACAAACGACGCCAAGTGGCAGCCCAGAACAATCAGTTGATGACTCCTGCCTTGCACGCGTGTGTAGGTGGACAGAAGGGCCGTTAGAGGACTGTCACAAGAAGCAATTATGAAAACACAAGTCAATGGAGGACTCCCCTCCCTCATGAGGAGACATGACCGCCACATGGCGCCTATGACCAACACATGGCATTTGTGCTTCCTTCCCAAAGGAGACCCCTTGGGTCTATAAAAGGTGAGACTTTTCTCACCCAAAGGATAGAGGTTGAAGGAGTTTTCAAGCAACGAAGTGCTGCCGAATTGGAGACCCACTTGCATCCCCTTTGATTCATCTTCCCACATCCACCAATCTCTTTTGCAAGGGAGGTTGTTGGTTGGCTTTTGGAAGCTTGAATCCGACCCAATTCCAACACATGGACACCTGAACCAACCAATTCGCCGACCCCCACTCCTAAGAGATTTTGGGCCCACCCCAAGTGGATTGGTGCCAAAATCAAGTTCCATCGGTGGGCTGCCCACTTGGGCACCCCGCACCTTTTGGATTTAGTTGTAGTTCATTTTCTGTCATTTGTTCATATTCCATGTTATTCTCTATTGTTCAATAGTTCAGAATCTTGAATCTTGATTTCAAAAGGTTTTCATCGAATATTATCATGCTTTTGTTATTTTGGTTGTCCCACTGACTTGCAGGTAACAACGTCCAATTTCTCGGTGATGGAGGCCAAATTGGGAGAATCCGACCATCTGGGTCGTCCCAAAATGGCCCCAATTACATAACCCCCTTGTTTGCAGGCATTTTGCAGGTCTCGAGAATCGACATTGGAGCAGCGGCAGGTCGGCTTCTTCAACACAGTATCAATCGTCCCTGCAGGGGACGATTAACAACAGCAATCGTCCTTCCGAGGGACGATTAACAGTAGCAATCGTCCTTACCAGGGACGATTACCAGGTAAAAGCAGATTGGCCGGCTGTCTCAGGGGCAATGGCCTTTTGGTAACATTTTTCGTCTTCTGTCAAGTTTTCAAGCCATTTGGACTCACTGTATTTACTGTTTCAGGCAGATGTTTACATGCATATTTCGTTGATTTTAGAGAACGAACCCCTTTCATTTGCAGCAGGTGCTACTGACATTTTCATTGTTTCTTTGATTGCAGGAAAAGCAATCAGAGGTGAAGAACTTATCCACATCAGCGGCGGCAGCATCTTGGCCCGCCCATTGCAATCGTGGGCACGCGGGAAGAGGAAGACTAGGTCACACATTGTAATGAAGACAAATTTAACGCTCCTAGCCCCCAAAAGGGGAGGAGACGTCTATGTAACCGAGGATAAGATATTTGAATAAAGAGGGCTGTGATTTCTTTACATCTTGTCTTTCGTTTCCAAGTTGTCTCCTTTCTCTGTTTTAGTGCATAGGATCAAAGCGTTACATTTTCGTCTTATGTTGCATAACTAGTGTTTCCTTTGCCCGGAATCTCGTGCTTTCATGTTTATTTTTTCCCTTTTCAGATTTTAGGCTTGTAAATGGATTTTATGCAAGTTTCTTGGTTGCTTCATGCAAATGCTTAAATCTGAAAACCTCATTTAAGACCCTAGGAGCCAGCACTTAGCTTATCCGGATTGTGCTTGTTTTGCAAGTCCAATAGGTTAGGTTGCATGAATGAAAACCTCACATCTTCGGTTTTGTCGGAATAGGATTGCATCAAACTGAATGTATCATGTGTTTCATTTTCTGCATTTCATTTTCATTTTTCTACATTTTATTTTTCCAAAAATTTTAACTTTTTTTTAATTTTCAGGCATTAAAATAAATATTAAAAAAATTTCAAAATCCAAAAAAAATTTCACCATTGCGTAGGTTATACTTCATACTTCTAATACACACTTTAAAATTTCATTTTTGGAGTTGTTTAGTATTTTTAAAAATTCATCGAAGTTGTTATTTTATTACAAATTTTAAAAATTCCGAAAATAGAAAATTTCCATTTTTGGACCGAATTTCATTTTTTCAGTTTTATGTTTCATTCATGAGCCTATGATGACATTCCCTTCATGAAAATTCCAATTTCATTGAAGGTTTTATGTTTTATGACATTTTACAAATTTCCATTTTTGGAGCCTAAAATTGCCCTCTCTTCATAAAATTCTGATTTTACGAAGGAGAGGTAATTTGAGCATCACATTTAAGGTAATTTATTCAAAGCACTTAATTGTTCATCTTAATGAAAATTTGATTTCATTTAAGAGGGATAAGTTAAAGTGACATTTAAAGCCCTTTATTTAAGGCCATAAATTATTGCCTCTTTGTGAAAACCTATTTCACCAAAGAGGGATAGTTTATCGATCACATTGAAAGCTATCTTCATATTCATGATAAGAAGCCATATTTGGATTTAATGCAAGATAAAATCTATTTTAAAACCCTCAAGATAAAAATAATTAAGGTACTACATCGTGGTCATATGAGGGCCAACTCACATTTGCTTTATTTTGGTTCAATGAACAATCACTAAAGTTTCATGGTAAAATAAACCAACATTGCCCCTTGTTTACAGTTACTTGCAATCACTAAGGTGTTCCAAGCATTTCAAATTGAATATCTTTATTTGAGATTACCAATACACATGCAAATGCTAATATAGCGGAGACCTTGGAGAAGTTGTTTGTTTAGTTTCTTTGCAAGAGGGGATTTGGAACCCAAATCCTAAGGGAGAGTTTACTTTCACAATTGGGTGAAAATACCACTCAACAACTATTTATTCTTCATTTTGGATATTTACCCCAATTTGGTTTGAGGTAAGGGATTTGGGTAAGGAGGAACTTGTCATTTTTTCAATTCTCAACATCTTTGAACCATTTTCACAAGGGGATGAGCGAGATAAATTTTTTTGCTTACGGTAACCTAGACCACTTTGTAGTTTTCATATTTCCTTATGCTAGACTTGGATTTATTAATGTGAAATGTGTTGGGATTTTTATGTATACAAGGTATAATCTAAGCAAGATTCTTCCTTCTAAAAATCATGATAGCTTTCTATAAATATGAAAAGAAAACTAGATATGGCTGAGTGACAAAAAACGTTAACTATGTCTTACAAACAATGGCTAAGTCATTGGAAACATGCATACAATATGGAGTGTAAATGTAAATGATGAGTGTAAATATAAACAGGTGATAACATTGACATTTGATAAAAGTGAACTTGATAGATGCCTAGTTTACAAACTGGTGCTAGACATGTATTATCAACTTCTAAAAATGCATAATGCAATGGTGTATGCCTAATGCAATTGATGTTATAATGTAAATGATGGGAAATGTAATGCAATGCAATATTTTTGTGTTTTTGAGATATATTTATATGTGCGAGTTGACCAATGATCTTAGTGAATACCATTAGGGCTTTTTGGATGACCAAAGGGTCTATATATGCCTTGGGGCATTTTAGGGTGACCTAGACGGTCATAGTTTGCCTAGGAGATTTTTAGGGTGACAGAAGGGCTTATAGATACATTTGGAGCATTTTGGGTTTACCTAGATGGTCATAGACTGCCTAGGAGCTTTTTAGAGTGACCAAAGCGCTTATAGACACCTTTGGGGAATTTTGGGTTGACCTAGATGGTCATAGACTACCTATGAGATTTTTAGAGTGACCAAAGGGCTTATAGATGCCTTTGAAGCATTTTGGGGTGACATAGATGATCATAGACCAACTAGGATCTTTTTATGGTGACCAAAGAGCTTATAGACACCTTTGGGGCATTTTGGGTTGACCTAGATGGTCATAGACTACCTAGGAGCTTTTTAGAGTGACCAAAGGGCTTATAGATGCCTTTGGGGCATTTTGGGTTGACCTAGATAGTCATAGACTACCTAGGAGATTTTTAGAGTGACCAAAGGGCTTATAGATGCCTTTGGGGCATTTTGAGGTGACCTAGATGATCATAGACTACATTGGAGTTTTTTATGAGTGACCAAAGGGCTTATAGATACCTTTGGGTATTATATATTCCTAGGGGTATTTTAGGTTGACCTAGACGGTCGTAGACCACCTAGGGCCATTTTAGTTTGACCTAGATGGTCATAGACCACCTAGGGGTATTTTAGGTTGGGCATGGTGCTCTAAGCATGAAAAGGCCACAAGTGACTGATATTCAATGGTTCAAGCTCTTCACTTCCTTTAATAGAGGCTAAGCAATAAGTTCCAGGTCCAATTTGACTAGTAATAATGTATAGACCTAACCAGTTTACCACAAATTTATCATATAGATGGGGTGGAAAATTTGAATTTTTTGGTTCTCTTTTAGAACTAAATCACCAACCTAAAAGTCTCTAGGGTGGAATTTCATGTTGTAAGCTCTCTTGAGGTGCTCTTGATAAACACGTAGATGCTCAAGAGCATTGATGCATCATTCATAAAGTAAATTTAGTTGATCTATATGAGCTTGCCATGCAGTATCATCATTGATTAACTCCTATAGGGAGATGCACAATGATGATATTTCTAGCTTTAAAGGCATGATAGCTTCAACACCATACACTAGTGAAAATGGAGTTGCCCTAGTGTGAGTCTGAATACTAGTGTGATAGGCCTAAAGGGCAAGAAGTGTAGCATAGCAATGGAGTATTCTTGATAGGGAGGTGTTTTCTAGGGCTAGGAATGATCAAAATACCAAATCCAACTTGGTTTCCAAATTGTACAACCGTACAGTCCTCGAAACTATCCCCTGACACCCAATGGTCAGCTTGTACGGTCCTCAAGACACACATTGTATGATCCAAAATCATATAGTGACCTAGATTGTACGATCTTACACTCAGAAAGGCTGACAAAATCAATTTTTGGGGCTTTCGTACATAGTTTTGTAATCGTACAAGTCGATTCCCCAAAACTGCCAAATCGGGTAAGTTTCTTCTAATCACCTATTTTACCAAATCGGGTAAGTTTTCTCTATACGATTTGTATGGTTTATGGTGTATGATATGTACAAAATGAAGGTACATCCAAGGGCAAAATTAGTTGCTCTAACACCTCAATCTCTCTCTACTCATTTTGGTAATGATTTGATGTGCCAATCAATCCATTCTCCATAACATGCAATTCATCTTAATCAGGCTTGGGAGAGATTCCTAACAACTAATTACACCCAAAAATCATACAACACTATCCAAGATGTCTTCCAGGATGCATCCATTCTTCCAGATCCTTCCTCAAATCCCACCAGTGTCAGATTTGATCAACAAGTTGCAACAATGCATAAAACTAACATAAAACATTCATTAGAGAACACATGCAACAAGATTCATCCACAAATCACCAGAATCATACACAATAGTCCACAAACATTGTTATTCTCATTGATGTATCATGGATTCAATTACAGTGTGGAAAATCTATCAATATACTTGCAATAACTCAGAGTAATCAACTATTACAACCAACAAGTACTCTATTCTACCTCTTAGCAACCAGACCTACAAATTTGAAAATGGGGCCTTATATAACGTTGCCCAGGCCATTCCAAAGTGGTTCCTGAGACAATTCGTTACTTACAACTACCCATGTACAATTGAATACATTAATTTGACCTTTTACTAAGTTTAACACCTTAGTTAGCAAATCTATGCACCATTTCACTATGAAATTACATTTCCCATGCATTTGGATGAATTTCGGTGCACCTTGTATGATTTGCCACTGCCTTGTATGATTTGTCCATCCAGTTGTATGGTTTTCCCCTCTATTGTACGGTTTGCTCCTACCTGTACGATTTACAAAACTTGGGCAAACTATCACTTATGCCAAAACTATCAAAATTGAGCAAATCCCTTTTGATCACTTCTTCTTCTTGGGAGGTGGATTTGCTGCCTACATCTGCCCTCCCCTTTACTTTGGTTGGTGTCCTCACCGACTCATTCTACTTCTTCCACTGTGCCTCGTATTCTGCCACTACAGCCTCTAAGTCCTTAACTTGTGACTTATACATTTCTCGTTCATTCTTCAACTTGGCTGCGTAGCTTCCCATATCTACTACTTTTGCCCCATGGAAGTTAGCCTTTTCCTTGATAGTCTTTAGGAACTCCATCATCTACTTTTCATGGTTCGAGGCACTCTTTTTCAACTTCTCCTTCCAGTGAGCTTCTGCTCGAGCTACCGCCTGAAGTTCTTCATTCTTTTTAGTAATGGTCTATAGGTGGTGGTTAATATCAGCCTCCATAGCTCGAACACGATCTTCCTTAATTTTCAATTGAGCTTGCTTTTCTAGGACCATTTCATTCAACCTTTTACTATCCTTTGTCAGCTCCTCTATCTTCTTGGCTTGTGTTGCCATTTTCTCACTCTTTTCAGCCAACTGAGCTGTCATCAACTCCTCCTTTGCTTTGAGTTGTGCCTCCAACTCCTTAATCCTATCCTCTATCATCTATGAGATCTATCACTTTTCCTCTTCAAGCATGTTAATTCTAGCTTCAGACTCAGTTCTGAGGCCTGATAGATCTTCCTCCAATTTCTTTATTTTCTCTTCTGCCATAGTCCTACTTTTTGCAGTTCTTCTTCCATTATGGCCAATTCCTTTTGAGTGGCTATAGTTTCCTCCTTCTAAGCCTCCTTGAGCTGATAGATTTGTTCCAATCCTATGCTCAACCACTCTATCCAGTGTGTTAGGAAGTTAAACTTCCTCAGGGTGATAGCCACTCCAGTAGCAACCCTCTTATACTCCAACTCTGCCATATTTGTGAGGTAGGTCAGGTGATTGACTCTATCCAAGTACATCCTTGGATATTTCCTATAATTTGTTACCACTTCCTAACATTTTTTACCTCTTCCCTGGGTAACCTCCATGGATGTTGTGCATGAATATCTACTATCTTCCTCGTACGCTCTGCACTGCTCACCCATTCTGTTATCTTTTCCAATTCGAGAGACACTTGTTCTTCCCACAACTTCAATTCTCCCACATGGCCGATGCAAAATTCCAATCTAGCACTATTAATGACATGGCCCAATTGAGAAAATAAGTGTTCCACCTTATCCTCTATTCCACGTGCCTCCTCCTCAGTTGTAATTCTTCCAAATCGAGGTACTTCTAGAAGATAACTGGATTGCATCCCCCATCATTCTTCCTCTATAGGAGTACATACATCTTCTTCCTCCATATGGTGGCTAGAGCTTCCTCCAAGCTCCTGAAGTGCTCTCACTGTATCTATCTTCTCTCGAGGTGGAGACTATTTTACAATTTTCTCCTCCTCACTATCTTCAATATTTACAATCTCCTCTTGAGATTGTTGTTGCTCAACTTGTTCCTGGGCCTTTTCTGGTTTAGCAGAGCCCACCTGTTGCTCTTCTTTATTCTCCTGGGCTACTTCTTGTTCTATACTACCCACATGTTGTTCCTCTATCACTTCTTCCTCTTGAACTTGTTGGGTATCCATTGTTGTGACCTTCTCAACAAGTTCTTCTTTATCTTGTGATGCCTCCATATTCTCTAGTGCATCTCTCTTACTTGAGCCTCCTCTCACAAACTTGTAATGAGGCTTCTTCTTGGGCTCTTCCTCCCAAGTAGTGGCTATTCCTTCTTGCCCTACCTCAAATCCTTTAAAAAATTTAGAAGCATCCATCTTCTCAAATTGTTGGAAGATTTGTGGAGATTGCACTATTCTTTCTACCTCTGTCCAATACAACTCATCTAGTTCCATCTCTTTCGAGTCTGACTATTCCTTTTCTTGTACTTCTAGAACTGGTTTTCTTGCCATTCTTTCACATTACCTTCTCATCATTATTTGTATGGGGCTTCCTTGCCTCCTCTCCCTTTCTTGAATGAGTGGCTGCTCCTGCTATCGTTGCGTAGGTGCTTGCTATTCTAGCTCTAGTTCCAACCATCTAGGCATTTTTCTCCTATGGTGTACATCAACATCTTCCTTCGGAGTAGTATCTTCTTGAGCTCCACTGATATGTCACTCACTCCTCATTCAAGGTCTCTCCAGGGTCACTTTTGGTATTGGCACTGACTTCGCCCACCTCAATATCGTCGGCTGTCCTCCCCTAATTTCTCGAGGTGGCATCAATCCTAGAAATTGCATTTCTACTTCTATGACCACATTTAATAACAATCCAATAGCATGGAAAGTCATTCTAAAGTTCTTTGACCTCTTTGTTAGTGCCTCGTGCATTCTTCTTTCTAGAAAGGTACCCCAATCATATTGAATCCCTTGGTGATACCTTTCATATATATGCCATCCACATTGGCATTTTTGTGGCCCTTATATCTCCTATTAGTCGAGCCATAATTGTATTCATTGCACATGGCCAATGTTCCCCTTTCAACTAGCTCTGTTTGATTCCATGTTTTCCTGCACCTGAGATCTTCACCTTCGTTAGTGATTTGACAGTGGTAAGGGTAGTGACGAGGCGATATGCCTCTATTGGATCTACCAATATCTTTACTACCTCCATACCATCTTCTAACAAGCCAAATGTCTTTCAAAATACCTCTACCAAAATATCCACCTTCATCGACCTCTTGCCCACATTGACATAGGCAGTTCGGGTTGTAGGGTTATACGCCTGAACTATCTGCAATAGATAGTTATGGAAGAAGGATTTGTGAAATGGTGGAACTTGTGCAATTACTACTACATGAGCATCCTCGAACATCTTCCTCCAAGGATGATTCTTATTTTTCTCATCATTCCACCACTTCCTGCATGCATCCACTCCATGTTGTACAAATGTAATCTTTGTGACTTCAACCTGGCCTTCTTCCTATCCACTACTCAGATGCTCCTCCTGATCTGGCAGGTGAATTTCACTCCTCAATTCCCTCCGTGAGGTTCTTTCTTGTGCCATTCTCTCCTCTCGATGTCTGGGTGGCATCCTTCTCGGATTAGCCCACCAATGTCTCTATCCCCTCCATGACCTATATCCTCCTCTCCTCCAAGGATGATTACCATACCAATCATGGGACTGAAACTATCACCCTTGGTGTTGTCATGGGTATGCTTCTCTTTCATGCAATGGACCTAGTGATCTCTCCACCCTATTGGCTACAATCCACCTTAATCGACATCCAAACTCTTCCATTGAGATCATTCCTCCAACATCTCATCGATTAGCTTAACCTCCACCCCTTCACTATTTTTGCAATCGAAAGTATATCAAAAATTATACGACTTACTGTAAAATCATACAATGTATGGTTCTTGTACCCTTGTATGGTTTTACCCTCACCAACCACTTCTAGATCGTACACTTCTCTTTCTCCACCATAGTTTAGTTTCCAATCGTTAGTCTTCAAACTATCCTATCTCCACCAAATCGTACATCTACAACCTAAAATCATATAGTATGATAGTACTCTATACGATGTTTCTTTTTAACTACCTTCTCCTTTGGAATTCGTACACTTCGTATGATTTCATATGATTTGCCAAAACTACCCAAAATGGCCTGAGAACCACCAAGAACTGTGCTACTTTTCTTTGAAATCATACCTTCTTCCCCTAAAATCATACAATATGATTTTCCAACTCCTAGGTTATGAAAAATTTAAAATTTTGGTCTCCTTTTTCGAATCTTTCACCAACCCATTTGTCGGATTGCCCCATTCCTCCTTTTCAGTCTTTCTCGGGAACAATTTTCCACTCCTTCACCTCTGGCACAATTTATTTCAAACTGATAAATTTTTGGCTATATTTTTATGGCTGTATGGACTTCTCCTACCTCCTCACACATTTCTCAGCTTGCTTTTTGCCATATTTCACCGATTTTAGGGTTTAAATCTTCACTATCTTGCAATTTCCATCATCTGGTTCCAATATTTCACTTCCCCAGACTCCCAACAATAATTTTTCACTTCTGCATCTATACTTTGATGTATTCTATTGTACTTTGTTGCTATTCCTAGCTGAATTTTGAATTTCCTCTCCTAGGTTGAATCTTTGAAAATGAAAAGAACTCCCTGGTGCTAATTAAAAATGGGTCCTTAAAATTTAGAGTGTTGGTGAATATTTTCTGCCCATATGGTCTTCTTCATTCAATTGCATGCTTTCCACCTTCGTCCTCCAAAACAATTCGAATTCACTTGTACGATTTACTAAAATTGCAAGTCTACCTTCTTATTTATAGCATTTCGAAACCCTAATTCAATTAACCCTAAATTGTGCCACTTTGCACATTTTCCCTCCATCTTGCATGGATGATTGACAACTCAGCAATATTTTTAAATTTCATCTTTTTCCCCTCTTTTTCCTCCAACCGTTGCTTTCTCCCATGCATGCCACATTAAATGGGTAGTTGGAAATCATACAACATGCTTAAAATCATATAGTGTATGATCCAAATCGTACAACATGTCATTTTGTATGATTTCCCATGCTTATATATCAATTTTCTTGTATGATCCATAATTTGTACGATTTCATCCTTAATTTTGCTTTGTACGATCTTTATACTTAGAGAATTTTTCAAATTTTCTCTCTCTGAAGAGGTCGCCATTTCTGGTTTTCAACCACTTCCTTCTTAATTGCGTCCCGAGGGATTTTCACAATTAAGGCACACATTTTTTTTCTTTTTTTCAATCCTAATCTATTTATACTTACCTTCTTGGAAATCGTACAGTGACATTCACTTGTACGATCCCATCAAATTCTTCTCTTGGGGCTTCAACTACAATGTTTGGAGTGGTTGTGTCACCTATCGGTATTTGTTCCCTAGGCCGATTCCTCTCCACTTGTGATGTTACTGAATCCTCTGGCCTTCTTCTTCCATGTGTACAATTTGGAATTGTACAATTGCAAGTTGGAGTATCTTCACCTGGTGTCCTTTCCCCTTGTTGCACAGGTGATTGATCCCTTGGTAGCGGTGTCCTTACCACTCTACTATCATTCGAGTGACTTCTCCGCCTATCTCCTCGGATCAATTCTAGCTCCAGACTTGGTGATCGGGTTCTTAGTTGTCCTTGGTTTCTTTCATCTACAAACTATGCTCTTCCCCTACCGGTAAGGCCTCTTCCATGCGAGTGTCTCCCCCATCCTATTCCTCTTGGTATTGGGTTTCTCAATATGAATGGTGATTCCTCCCTTCTCTGGAGTAATCCTCTACCACCCCTCCCTTATTGAGATGGTTGTCCCCATGTTTATTGCCTTGTAGGATTTGGTAGGATTCCCCTCAATCTTGGTAATCCTCACAGATTCCTTGTCCAGTTCATACAAGCTAAGGGTGTATCTCCCGGCCATCTAGGAGTAGGGGGTCAAAATATTCCTCGCCCTCTTCCTCCTCTAATTGTAACATCACCTCATATTTGTTCATTTTGTAGTTGAATACCTCCCCCCTTCTTGGATGAAGTCTTAGGGGTCTTTCTCTATTTCTTCTTCCCATTGTTTGGGTATCAGGAGTTATCTCTACCAACTCGATGTTGGCTAGTGGACTTCTACTTCTTCTTGCACTTGGTGATAGTTGTCATAGTGCTCTGATTCTCTGATCTACATGAGCTAGGTGATGTCTCCATATTCTTTCTTCAAAGTTTCTTTGTGGTGATGATGTTGCCAAAACTTCTCTATAGGCATCAAAAAAGTCCATCTCAGAACTTGAATGAATCTGATTCTCTTCTCTCTATTCCACCCAATTGGTTGGAAAATTCATCCTTCTCTCCAATATTTGTACTTCTCTTCGTTGTCTTCGTAACTATCGATAGGCTATTATATAATCTTGCGGTCCAAGGTTGGTTTGAAGTCCTTGCGTTCTCCCCACTTGTCATTGTGTCATTGTAACTATTGGAGAATCACGATTACCTTGAGGGTTCTAAGGGTTCTCTAGGTGATTATCTTCATCACTACTTCCTATACTAGGTTCCATTACGAGCCAAGGCATGCCTTCACTACTGGAGTCTATCAAATCCAATAGTGTGTTACCTTGTGGTTTGGGTGATGTAGTTGCCTCTTCAATATCTCGCCACAGTATCTCCGCATCTTCGTTTGTCATAGGTGGATCACTTGGTGGTACTTGTGAGCTTGTGTTGGCACCCTCATTTCCTCCACCACTTCTTGGAGTTAATCCTTCCACCTCTTCCAGTTCCCTTTCATCTTCTTGTAGCCTAGCTACCCTTTGTTCTTCCAACCTACGTATCATGCCATCCAACTCCTGGATGATTTGCTCTCTCAACATTGCATTATGACCTCTCAACATTTGATATTCTTCTTGCAATTGTTGAGTCTGGACCCACATTCTTTGTTGTAATAGCCCTATCTGAGCCAATGGAGTAAGTCCTACCAATTCTTGATCAATAGTCTCATTCCCTTCCTCTTCTAGGACTTCCATTTCAAATGTGTCCACTCTATCTTCATATCATACTGTTAGTCGTATCCTTCTTCGACCGTCCCTTTGTTGTGGTAGTTCTCTCCGTTCTACCTGAGGATACATTCTATTTCTATTTACTAGGGTTGCTTCATTCTATCTTCCCCTATTTTTGGGTAATAGTACTATCTCTTGATGTTCTCTTTTATTTGGAGGAATCCATTCCTCATCTTCTTCTTCAATTCTTTTAGTTCCATCAACAAATCTGACATGTACTCATAATCTTCTTCTTTCTCCGGGTCAAGGTACCAACTCCTGTTGTTCTATGGTTGGTCGTAGTTCCTCCCCTTCTGCAAATAAGTGTGTGAGACCTATGTCAGGCTCTTCCTATGATGGATCTGACTCATTCTGAGCTTCATCTTGAGTTTCCACTCATCTTCGTCGTTCCATTTCTTCTGAAGCAATGAATAAACACTGTACTTTGTAAGGCTTCAACTTTGAGCCATTTACAGTATCGGGCACCTCTATCCCATTCAAGTTCTACAACTTGACTACTCCATTATCCATTACTTCAACTACTTTATAAGGACCAAGCCATAACATCTTCAGCTTACCCGACTTGATTTCCCTCTTTCCATTAAACTTTAGAACTAAGTCACCCGGACTAAGTTCCAACTTCCTCAAATGTTTGTCATGCCACGCCTTCCATATTTTTTGAGCTATCTCAATTGCCCATTGTGCCATGACTCTTCATTCATCTAACTTAATCAGTGTCGTCAGTCACTCTTCCAAACTTTCTTGATCACCCAAGTGATGCTCTACCGTGACTCTCAAACTTGGTATCAAGAATTTGATTGGTACCACTGCTTCCTATCCATACATTAATTGGAAAGGTGTATGTTCTATTGTAGGTTTAAAAGTTGTTCTATATGCCCACAAAATGGATGGTAGCCTTTCCTCCTAGTCTGCTCCCTCTATCCCATAGGTTTTATACATAGTAGAAACTAGGACTTTATTCATTGCCTCCACCTGCCCATTCGCTCTAGGATAATATGGACTAGATAATGAGTGTAAAATCTTGAACTCTATTGTCAGCATCTTGATAATCTCATTAACAAAGTGTCCTCCTCGATCACTTGTTATCCATAGTAGAATACCAAACCTTGTGATTACCTATTCGTACAAGAATCTTGTTGTACTCTTCACTGAATTATCAGGTAATGCTCTTGCTTCCACCCATTTTGTCAGGTATTCTATTGCTACTACGATGTATCTACACTTCCTCCATCGAGATGTCTTTAATGGGCCTACGAAGTCCAATCCCCATCATTCAAATAACTCTTGTGGTTGTGATGGGTGTAAGGGCATAAAGTCCCTCTTTACTAGCTTTCTTGCTCTTTGGCAAGTGTCGCATGCTTTCACATGCTCCTTTGCATCATTATACACTGTGGGCCACCATAGCCCTACTAGCAATACTTTCCTAGCAGTCGCATCTGGTCCCATATGTCCTCCTGCTAAGCCTACGTGAGCTTCTTTCAATGCCACTTTGACTTCTTCATCCATCACACATCTTCGTAAGATACCATCACTTCCCATTTTATACAACAATCCTGCTATTATCTAGAAAGGTGTTGACTTCATTATTACTTTCTTCTTCTCGGTTGCCATCATTTCTTGTGGCAACTCTCCTGTGGATAGATATTGGCCAACCAACTTGTACCATGATGGAACAACGTTGATGGTGAATAATTGTGCATCTAGAAATTCATCAGGAACTCCTGTTCCTATAGGTTCTCCTGATCGTATCCGAGACAACTGGTCTACAATCACATGCTTCTTACCAGGTCTCACCACTACTCAGAATACGAACTCTTGGAGGGTGACAAGCCACCTGCTGACTCGTCCTTGTATCACCGACTTATTTATCAAGTACAACAATGCTTGGTGATCGACATAGAAGGCAAAGGGATTCACCAATAGGTAATGCCTAAACTTCTGAACTACATATACCATTCCCAAAGCTTCTCTCTCTGTTGTACTATAATTCCTCTCCGGCCTTGACAAAAGATGACTAGCAAAGAAAATAGGTTGATCTAGCCTAAATTGTCCTTCTTGTGCTAAAGCACATCCAATTGCAAAATTTGAAGCATCAACATGGACATGGAATTCCTTATCCCAATTAGGGAAAACCAAAATTGGACTACTCACAAGCTTAGCCTTTAGCTCCTCGAAGGCTCCTTGGTGCTCTTCTATCCATCTGAAAGGAACATTCTTTTTCGTCAAGGAATCGAGTGGGTACGATACATGTGCATAATTCTTGATAAACCTTCGGTAGTACCCTATCGATCCAAGGAAGGTTTTTAGTGAACTCACATCAAATGGTTCCTCCATGTGTAATATCACATGGATCTTATCAGGATCTGTCTTCAATCCTTCACTGCACACAATATGTCCCAACAGTTTCCCATACGGTACCATCAAAAAGCATTTCACTGGATTTAATGATATCTGTGCATTTTTGCACCTACTCATACATTCATTGAGGGTAGGAAGATGTTCCTTAATCTTCCCATAAATGGACCAATCATCCAAAAATGCTTTAAAATTCCCTATTGCCAACTGATCAAATATATACAGTATGATGCACTGGAATGTAGTTGGGGCATTACAGAGCCCGAATGGCATTCGATTGTATGCGTAGATGCCATTCTCCACAATGAATGTGGTCTTCAACTTATCCTCCTCGGCTATGCTAATTTGATTGTATCCTGAGAACCCATCCAAAAATGAATAAATCTCATGTCCTGCAACTTCTTCTAAGATAGAATCTATGAAGGGAATGGGAAAGGGATCCTTAATAGTTACAACATTTAGACTCCTAAAGTCCACGCATATTCTGATCTTGTCTACTTCCTTCTTCAAGGTGATCACTATGGGTGAAACCCATTCACTGTTTGTCACTCTAAAGATAATTCCTGCTTCCAACATCTTTTCTATCTCTATATTTACTAATGCTGCATATTTTGGGTTCATTCTATATGGTCTTCTTCTCACAGGTTGAGCTCCAGGAATTAGGGTAATCTTGTGGACACACAATTCGGGTGGTACTCCTTTCAGGTCCTTATATGTCCATGCAAAGACATCCTTATATTCCAAGAATATCTTAAAAGTTATCGCTTTCAATACAGGATTCCAATCATCACCGTAGTGAATCATCCTAGGTTCTTCCTCTATTCCTAGATTGATGTCCACTATCCGAGGTCCTTCATATTTGATATTTTTTGGTTCACTTGTAGCTTTCTCTACATTCTCTGGGTGTGTCGGTCTTGTATCAATCTCTGCATCACCTACTGTATACTCTACAAAACTTTTCAGAAATGTCCATTTCTCTTCTGCTTCCTTCCTAGGTTCTTGGCTAACTTTTGGTTTGTCTTGTTTTTCCTTGATCTCCTCTGATTCAATACAGAGGCAGTTGGGCTAGAAAATTTTGTACTCCTCCATTTTCCAATGAAGAAGTCCGCTATCAGATCGAGCTTCATCTTCACTACATTCTTCTAGGTACAACATTCCTTCTCCATCAGGTTCATGCCCTTCATCCTCTAAGGAATTTTTTGATTCATCCATCGTAGCTACATCCTCACTAACTCTTTGATTAGCTAGATTAATCATGTATTTGTGTTGTCCCTTCTTAAAAGTGATCTGATTCTTCCCCCAATTGTGATTGACTTTGGCTACTCGTAGCCAACCTCTCCCTAAAAGAGCATCGTATGCAGGTTTCTGCATTGTAATCACAATAAAATCTAAGACAAATTCTTGTTCAGCTATCACCACTTGTTGTGCGGTCAAGACTCCCTTTGTCTCGATGCCATTCTGATCAACACCATATAATCGAAAGCTCGGTGCCCATAGAGATGGAGCACCAATTTCTAGCCATGTTCTTTCAGGTAACACATTGATGCTGGATCCTCCATCCATAATAACTTGTGTCAACTTGTGCCCTAGGATCTCCATATGAACTAATGCAGGTTTCTTTCCTACATCGATCATTAATATGGTTGGATCCATGAATTGATCCTTTCGCTCCTTCTCCTGAGTCGGTTGGCTCTGCACTTCCATCACCTTATGCGGTCGTATTTCTTCCACCATTGCTTTCTGCAATGTTGGAATAGCTTCCAATAGGTTTGATACTTTAACTTCCACTATGGTATCCAAAACCTGTGCTGCCAGATTTTGCACAACTATCTCCTGATCTGATGGTTTCCTAAGTTCCTTATCAGCTGTTGACTCTTCTCGCTTAGCCTTTTTGGCTTCCTCTTGCAATATTTTCTTTGCTACTTGCCAGCGTTGCTTTTCCTTTGTTGGCTCTGGGTACTTGTCCTTCTTAGCCTGATTCCTTGTCATGGCTAAAACTTCTTGGGTATCCTCCTTAACTTGAGGAACCTCTATGTCCAAATAACTAACGTTCTGCGGGTTACTCGAACTCACCTATTTTGGATAATTCTCTTCTTTGTGGTTCCCCGGACCACACCATCTACACATATGTGTAGTGCTTGCTTGTGGTGTTTCTTGCCTTTGAGGTGCAGGATAATTTTTTGCAAAATGCCCCCATTCCTAGAAATTGTGATATTGTATGATCGGTCTTCCTTTCGAGTCATACTGCAAATGACTTTGTCCTCCTTATCGATTACCTTGATTCGGTCTTCCACCTCATCTGTTGTTTCTATAACCGCCACTCATTGCTTGTTGCCCACTTCCTTGGGCCTTCGGTTTCTCTTCCTGCTCTTGGATTGACAATACTTGTGGTCGCACTCTTGCATTATATGGGCATAACATTACTTCATGTCCCATTACATTACAAATGTGGCAATAGTCATTCCTTGGACACTTCACATTTGTATGGCCTTCTATTTTACATTCTGTGCACCACATGTCATTTTGGTCCGGTTTGATCTTTTGTTCTTTTATTAGTTTATCAAACTCCTTGCGAAATGATGCTATTGTCCATTGTATAGTGTCATCTTCTCCACTATCTGAATCATTCGACTTGGGATGAGATAAAATTCCTATATACGTTTGTTTTGATTCACTCTCAAAATTCTTTGCATGCTTTAGTGCTTCTTCATATGTTTTTGATGGTACTGCCTTCATATTTTTATTATACTTTGGAAGTAATCCATCTACAAACCACCGCTTTACTAGAACATCTACTAGAGGCATCTGCATCTTATCGACTAATTGCTTTAGTCTGCGGTTATAGGACTTCACATCTTCATCAGATTTTTGCTTTGTCACGCAAAGTTCTATCACAATGTCTCCATCATCCTTCAAAGGTCAAAATTCTTCGATGAACTTCTCCTTTATCTGATTCCAAGTCTAAAAATCTATGGTATTTTCTCTCTTCAAATACCAATCAATTGCCAATCCTCTCAAAGTAGTAGGAAATAGAATTACCCAATCCTCTGGTCTATCCACTCCATTTGCTCTCCAAATGGTTATGCAAGTTCCTATGTGCCATGTGGGGTCTTCCTTACCCTCACCTAAAAATGGTGGACATCTCTGTTTGGCTACCCTATTAGCCATCTTAGGAGAGTCATCACTCTCACTTGAGGTGTCTCATGGAATCTCTGACTGATTCCTCCTTGGGGGTGTCTTACTCCCATTGTCATCAGAAGTGTCAATTTGAGGTATCTTATTTTGTCCCACCACTCGGTGACCAAACTCTCATGCATCTTCACTTAGCGACCTCCTTCGCTGATGTGAGGGAGATGGTCTTGGTCTTTCCTCCTGAGACCTCGCATCTTGTTGCTCTGGTGCCTGACTCCCATCCTCCGCACTCCCTTGCAACCCTTCTACCACTTTCTCAGGTGTCACCATCCACTCTCCATCCTCTTGCACTTTTTCTTTGTCAACCATTGCCGCTACGCTTGGTGGTTCTACTTCCTCATCTTCCATCTCTATCAACAATGCCTCAAAGTCTCCTTCTTCGATGTCCAAACTTGCTCTATTTTTGGTTCGTGAGTACTCTGGTCTGAGTTACTTGTGTTTTCTCTCTGAGAAATCCTTGTGCTCCTTCTTACTAGAATGTTTTCTCATGCTTCTCATCTCCCATGGTTTCGTGCACTGGTGTCTATCATTCACCTCCAACTTGTAGTATCACACTTCATCAATTTGACCCGTTTTAACAAAAGTGCCAGATTCGATAAGGCAATGGTGCCAAATGTAGCATAGGGGTGGAGTATTCCTATTAGGGAGGTGTTTTCTAGGGCTAGGAATGATCAAAATACCAAATCCAACTTGGTTTCCAAATCGTACAACCGTATAGTCCCTGAAACTATCCCCTGACACCCAATGGTCAGCTTGTACGGTCCTCAAGACACACACTGTATGATCCAAAATCGTACAGTAACCTAGATTGTACGATCCTACACTCTATAGCATGAGTGAAGTGCAGTACTCTTGGGAGGGATGTGATGAGAGATTTAATATAACTTTAAATAAATTACACTTAATATGGCCAATTCCATATAGTTCACAACTATACAATACCTAAAACGTATAACTGGAGATCTACAATCCCAAAATGTACAGTTGTATGGTCATAACTGATGATTGTACTATTTCTTCAAGAATCTTGGAATTACTCAAATCTCACTCACTTTGCTAGGATTCACTTGGAAATCACTTGATTTAGCCTCAAAATGCTTCGAAGTACAATTTTAGGCCAAAACCTCATTAGATGTATGAAATTGCAAACCCTTGTATGGTTTGGTCACGTTGTTGTACGGTTTGCTAAAAACCCTTATTTTGCCAGATATATTCACTTAGAAAAATACCCATTTTCCTATTATTATCAAAAATATCAATTTCCATAATGGGTAACAACCATTAATATCAATTTCTCTTTATTTCTCTATTTCTCATAATACTCTTGGATGGTTGTACGGTTTCTAGGTATGCAACTCCACAACATATCTAGACTCCACAATACCTGCAATATCAATAAAAATCACCCAACTATACATTTATTGAGATTGCTCTCATATCCACACACATGCATAACCATATTTGACTGAAACAAAGATTTATATTATTCTGAAGTTGTACACAGGGAGTGTACATTACAACATAAACTGCAACAATAAATCTGACTCATTCCATGGATAACCATGACAATGGAATCCAACACCAGCCACAATGACTGATCTACAATCCACCATCAACCAATCCAACAACCAACTCACAACCAATAACCCAAAAAATTGAATGGGGGGCTTATAATGGCTATCCAGGCCATTCCAAAGCGGTTCCTGAGATAGTTCATTATTTACAACGGCCCATACATAAATAATTTTAATTAATCTTTACTGAAGTTTTAATTTGATTTTCATCAAATTACATTTCATTTGCATGTCTTCACATTTTATTTCATTTCACATGCATTTTACTAATTTATTTCCTAATTGTACAATTTATACCAAATTGTACAATGTACAATTTAACTTGTCAATTGTACTATGTCACTAGATAGTACATTCTTCTTGTCAATTGTACTCTATCACTAGATAGTACATTCTTCTTGTCAATTGTACTCTCTTACTAGATAGTACATTCTTGTCAATTGTACTCTCTCAATAGATAGTACATTCTTATTCAAGATTGTGTAAATCCTAAATTTTATGCTTGATTCTTACGTGGATTTTTTGCCTACACACTCAGCAAGGCTAACAAACTTAGTTTGTAATCGTACAAGTTGATTCCACAAAACTGCCAAATCGGGTAAGTTTTCTCTGTACGATGTGTACAATTTATGGTGTATTATTTATATGAAATGAAGGTAAAAACAAGGGATAAATTAGTTTTTCTAATACCTCAATCTCTCTCTATTCAATTTGATAATGATTTGATGTGCCAATCAATCCATTCTCCATAACATGCAATTCATCTTAATTAGGCTTGGGAGAGATTCCTAACAACTAATTATGTCCAAAAATCATATAATGCTATCCAAGACATCTTCCAGAATGCAACCATTCTTCTATATCCTTCCTCAATCCCACCAGTTTCATATTCAATCAACAAATTGCAACAATGCATAAAACTAACATAAAAAATTCATTAGAGAACACATGCAACAGGATTCATCCAAAAATCACTAGAATCATACACAATAGTCCACAAATATTGTTATGCTCATTGATGTATTATGGATTCAATTACAGTGTGGAAAATATATCAATATACTTGCAATAACTTAGAGTAATCAACTATTACAACCAACAATACTCTATTCTACCTCTTAGCAACTAGACCTATAAATTTGAAAATGGGACCTTATATAACATTGCCCAGGCAATTCCAAAGTGGTTCCTGAGACAATTTGTTACTTATAACTACCCATGTACAACTGAATTCATTAATTTGACCTTTTACTAAGTTTAAGGCCTTAGTTAACAAATATATGTGTAATTTTACTATGAAATTACATTTTCCATGCATTTGGATGAATTTTGGTGCACCCTATACAATTTGCTGCTACCTTGTACGGTTTGTCCATCCAGTTGTATGGTTTGACCATCCAGTTGTACACTTTGCTCCTACCTGTACGATTTACAAAACTTGGTCAAACTATCACTTATGCCAAAACTATCAAAATTGAGCAAATCCCTTTAGATTACTTCTTCTTCTAGGAGGTGGATTTGCTGCCTACAAGTGGTAATTGACTATGCCAATATTTATGATTTTTCTTAATGGTTTTCTTTAAGATTGCAACTACTGTTTTATTATATGCCTCTTATTTTCCATTAGCTTTTGGATAATAGGACGTAGAATAGTTGTGTTGTATATTATATTTCATTGTTAACGCACGCACATCCTTATTCTTAAAGGGTGTCCCATTATCTAAGACTATCTTGGATGGAATACCAAAATGACATATTATGTTATGCAATATGAAATCTACTATACAAGGTCTACTCATAGTGGTAAGGGGAATTACTTCCACCCATTTTGTGAAGTATTCAATAGCCATAATGATAAACATGTGATGGCCTGAGGTAGGTGAGAGTTTCCCAATTAAATCAAACCCCAATTGTGCAAATGGCCAAACTAATTAAATTGGTTGTAAGGCCTATGAAGGCACGTGTGTCAAATTTGTATGATGTTGATATTTTATGCACTTCTTCACATAAGCACAACAATATTGATCTAAAGTAGGCCAATAATAACCCATGCGAAGAATGCACTTTGTGATGGCCATGCTGCTAAAATGACCACAACATGTACCATTGTGTGCTTGGGTAATGGCCCAAGCTGACTCTTGAGATTCTAAGCAATAGAGGAGGATACCTTCGTAACTTCGATGATACATTATGTATCCTAGAAAGACATATTTTATCATATTTTGCTTGAATGTTCATTTTGTGGCATGCAAAAATCCATAAGGAATACTTCCTAGTTTTAAGTACTCTTTGATTTGTACAACCTAGTCTTGTTTTATAGAAGCCTCAATTGTATGAATTGTGCAATCCTTTTGATTTTACTCTCGTGCAAATGTTGATTGAGAATGAACTTGTAGATATAGTGTTGTGCTAGTATCAAAAGGGTTCTAATAGAACAAAGTCCCCCAAGCTACATTATTCAATTTAATTGTGTATTTGAGAGAACCTTTCATGTGAAGGCTCAATCTGAATCATATGGAATTCTGGTGTAGTGTTAATCTCATCATGTTTCATCATAGATTGTGATAGTATTTGCACTTGAATGGTCATGATATAATCAGATAGGTTTTATGGGATTAAAGAGCCTAAGGAGACCATTGTATCTGCAAAATAGTTAGATGAATGAGGGAGTGCCTCAATATCATACCATTCAAAATTTTCCAGAAGTTTCTCCACTAGGGCTTTATGGGCTTGCAAGATAGGGCACCTATATTGGAATATCTTTTTTACCTAATTGACTATGAGCAAGGAATCACTAAAAATATTTAGCTTTGTTATTTTTATGGTGATCATCATTTGAAGGCCTATGAGGAGGGCTTCATACTCAGTATTGTTATTGGTGCATGGGAAAACAAGTTTAAATGAAAGGGGTATTGGAGCCCCTTACGGTGTGAAAAACATGATTCCTGCACCACCCCCTTACTTACACTTAGAACCATCAAAAAATATATTTATGTCATCCTGTGACGTAGGCTCTTTAGGACCTGGTGATTCTAAGACATGAAAAACTCCATCATCGAGAAGCTCTATAGTGAGAGGTTTGTCATCCGGGAGAGGAGCCTCTACTAGTTGATTAGCTATAACCTATACTTTGATTGGTTTCTATCCAATGAACTCTAGGTCAAATTCTGTCAACAACATAATCCATTTCACCATGCGACTACTATGATAAGTTTGACTCATCATGTAATGCAATGGATTTTATTTTGAAAATACATATGTGGTATTATTGAGCATTAATGGTGTAGCTTTTTAGTGGTAAATACCACTTCTATGCATAGCTTCTCAACACATGCATACTTTACCTCATAGCTGACTAGGGTTTGAATAATATAATATGTAGCCTATTCTTTATGAAATTCATTCTTTTAGGCAAACATGGTGCCTATTGCAAGCTCAGTAGCTAAGATGAAAATATAGAATGACACTCCTAATTGTGGAGGAGCCAATACTAGTGGTGAAGCCATGTATTGCTTAATATCATCAAAGACATTTTGATATTTTTCATCCCAATGAAATGAGATCCCCTTGTGTAGCAATTTGTTCATGGGTCGAAACTTATCCGATAATTGTGCTATGAAGCACTTTATGTATGTGACCTTTCCTTTCAAGCTACGTAGTTGCTTGATAGTTATTAGGGGAGGTATTTCAAGAATTACCTTGATATTTTTTGGGTCTACTTCTATGCCTCACTTCGATACTATGAATCCCAATATTTTACTAGATGTGACATTGAATACACACTTCTTGGGATTTAGCCTGACATAATGTTCAATGAGCCGATATAAAACCTTTTGCAATATATTGATATGCTCATGGTATAATAGATATTTGGCTAGTAAGTCATCCATGTAATCTTCCAAAGTATTATGCATGTAGTCATGGAAGATATATGTCATGGCTCCTTGGTAGGTAGCACCAGCATTCTTAAGGCCAAAAGACAACCTTATAAAAGAATGTCCCCCAAGGCATTGTGAACATCGTTTTGATTTGATCTTCTAGATTAATACGAATTTTATTGTATCCATAGAAACCATCCATAAGGGATAAAATTTTGTGTCCTATTATAGTGTCTACCAATGAACCAATGTTTGGTAAAGGAAATTCATCCTTAGGAATTGCTTTGTTGAGATATCTAAAATTAGTGCAAATGCAAATCCTCCCATCATGGTTTCTTGACTGGGACCATGTTTGAAACCCATGGTGGATAGTCTACTAATATAATAAATTCAATATCCAATAGTTTTTGTAATTTATCTTTGACCATCAAGGTGACTGTTGGATGCATCTTACGTAACTTTTGCTTAACTGGTTTGACACTTGGGTCCAATGTAAGATTATACATGACCATATTAGGATCTATTCTTAGCATATATTTATAAGTCCAAGCAAAATATTCTATATTTTCTATTAATAAATTTATATAATTAGCTTGTTCATTAGGGGATAGACCTTCCTCTAATTTAATATTATGAGGAATATCAAATTGACATATGTGATCCACCTTCCAACTAATGTGGAATAGGGATTAATTGGATGTCATAATCTGAGTTTACACCTTCAATTAGAATTTCTTGCTCAACCTCAGTGTGATATATATTTTAAGTATTCCCTGGAGAAAAATGAAATAGTTGTAGCATTTCATTGCAAGGACAAAACTCTAATGGAGATGGGGGATAATCTCCTCGATTGAAATCAATTGCCTCAATATCAAGATGCAATGGATTCGATGGGTTATTTGGATCTCTCAACGGTGCACTTAAATATATGGAAATCATGTTGATGGATACATGATCCCCCTTCCATGGGTGAATGGATCTAGAGATCTGATGTTGTCTTTGAGCTTGTGGGGGTGGTGCTGGTGGAAATGGAATGAATGGTGGTGGTCGATGGGGGAGGTAATGATCTTATTCTTCAAGAGGTAAAATATGTTGCCAGATGGGATGCTTTACAGGGAACATGTGAAGATAGAACTCTTATTCATCATATAGAGGTATAACTCACTCAAATTCCTCATCATAACTAGGGTAATTAATGGGAGCTATGCCATAATCTAGTTCATCATCTAATGTCCATTCGTGAGGACCTTGATCCTCTTCCTCAATATCATTTTAAAGGGTATGTGAGCTTTTCTTCTCTTTATGAGGTTGAGTGACATCACTGGATAACCCTTGATCTACCATGTTTATGAGAAAATAATCTCCTAATGAATGAACATGATGTGGATTGTCATAAGGGTTATGTGCAAGCTCATCCCTGTAATTGAGACCTAGGCATTATAGAATTTTTGTGAGGACATAAAATGGTACTAGCTTATTGTGTCCCAACCCATATTTACCATATGGTAAATGATACTGGGGCTAACATGGAACATGAGTACCTTGCTCATATAGCCCTAATCCATAACTATACCAGTGACAACTATGAAAATATCGCATAGCAAAGTTAAGATTTAACCTGTATTTTATATCCTCTAAGAAGGGTTCATCATCTTCTTCTTGTAAAGGAATTGGTAATATTCCATACTTGATACTCCCATATATAAAATTCATTTGGTTGGGTGGTATTCCAAGAGGCACAATGCTACCTATGGGAATATAAGCTCTACCCATATCTTGCACTGTCTCTATGGATGGAACTATTGTGATATTTTTGACTATGTACTCTCCTATCCCTGTACTAGACATCTCTATGGTAACCTAGGATGGTGAGGATGAAGGAGATGGAAACGAGGCTTGAGATGACTCAATTTGAACCTCTTGAGATGGTTCCTCATCTTGTGGACAAGGAATATCTTTTGTAGATATGGTGGAGATGATAGGAGGGATCTCATCGATTGGCCTCTTTGACATGTTCCTTTGTGGAGGATCTGATTATGACAAAGGCATATCTAAAGTTTCCAATGATGAATATGGCATGGATGAAAATGGTAATGGTGTAATGGAAGGAAATGGAGATGGGAGTGGACCCTAAATGGCTTTATTTAGTTGGAAGTCCACATGAGTTGATGGTAGGGTCAACTCAAGCATTTGTTGCACCATGTTACAATACTTAAAGGGCTCTAAATCTATAGAGACTATGTGCACCTACCCTTCATAAGTATATTTGAGATATTGATGAGCAATGGATGGGATACACTTCATGTACTGAATATAAGGTATACCTAGCAATATTTTATGTGCCATCGCACCCTCCAAAATATGACATAATGTTGATATGGTTTTACGTCCCACCTGGATGGGTAGGACTGTAGTACTGAATGTGGAGTAAATTGTATCATTGAATGCTCAAAGGGTGTAAGTGGATGCTACAACATGAGATGATAGAAGCTTTAGATATTTCAAGGCACTAGTTTTTATTGTATTACTAGACAAACCAATGTTTATCAGAACTCTTTTATATGGTATACCATTCACTCATGCAATGATGTGTAAAGGAGGGTCAACCACATCACTTGCTACATATTTGAGTTCATGCTCATATAATGTGATCACTGACTATTTACATTGTTGCACATGCCCTAAAAATTAATGGAGTTAGACTCCTGGGGCTGCAACTCTATTTACTTAAGAATATCCATTAGGGCATCTCTATGTGGAGGAGATTGTTGGATCAACTCATAAATGGATAATCTAGCTGAAGTTGTCCTCAAGCTTTGTGCAAGCTTGCTCTTTATAGTTACCACTAGCCTAGGTGGAAGGCTCAGTACTAGAGGTGGGGAAGGTTGTGATGTAGATGGAACATCACTTGAAGTTGCAGGTGGTGCAACTTGACTTTGGTAGCATCTATTCCTCATCACAATACTTATCATACCAACATACCCCTATAAATGAGATGTTATTTTAACCTCATTCATTGGTTTTGTAGGAGTAGCTTGTACCTCATGGGTAGGTAGGGGGTCTTTGAAAACCCCCATCTATTGATTATTTGGGGTGAGAGGAGTATCCACTTGGAGCTCGTTCCTCTCTATCATGTCTTGCACTATGTTTTTGAAAGCATAGCATATCAGAAATTCATGGCCATTCTATCGATGAAATCAACAAAATTGGTATTCCTGACATCCCATAGGCTTTGGTTTACTTGTATTTGGGTCTATGGGATTATTTTTCGATAAATTAATCAATTTTTTTGCCCACAAATGATTGAACAAGGAGTCCATTGACTTAGCAAAGGGTGTAAACTATCTCCTAGGTTGACGTTGCTAATTATAACCCTGATTTTCTTGAGTATTATTACTATAGCTTGTAGGAGGATGTTGGGCCTGATAATTTACCTTTTGAGGAGGCATCGTTTATGCAAGCCCAGGGATATTAATGGCCACTTGATTGACCACTTCTAACTTTTATGGTTTTGGACTACTCTTTGTATTCTTTGTCCACTCCTTGTGAGGTTTAGCTATCTCCTCCTCTTTGATCTTGATCTCTTATATGGTTCTAGCTTACGCTAGAGCATCCTCAAGAGTGGGATATTATTGGAGTTGCAAAAATAATGATATTGGTTTCAAACAAATCTTTGAGAACATTCGATTCAACTCGATCATTGGTAATAGATAGGGTAGCTTAGCTAAGAGCATTCGCCACCTATTTTCATAGTCAGTGATGGGCTCATCATAATATTTTTTCAACCACATAAGGTCAGTTACGGTTGCCTTTCTCTTAGCATTGAAGGTAAAATATTCCAATAGTGCATTTGTAAACTATTCAAAGGTATAGATGCTATGTCTTGGAAGTTGATTAAACCACTCAATGACAGGGTCAGAGAGGGTAATTAAAAATATCCTCAAGAGTAATGCATCATTCTCCTATATGCTAAAGCACTGATTCATGAATCTTGTAACGTGCTCTTGAGCATATTCTTCCCCTTTGAACTTATCTAACTTGGGTATTTTAAAATGCTCAAGGCATTTTTTGAAAGGAATATATGGGTGTAGCAATTTATCACACAACTAATGCAAGGTGGGTTTTTGAAGCCCATTCTTCACTGTCTTACCCTTTACAGTATCTAGGTATTCAATAAAGGCTTGATATGCATCATAGGATTTAATCTCCTCTTATTTGTTTTACACCCATTGAGGGGGATGGGAAATATTAAGCATATGTTGATGTGGTTGATTGTCATCACCCATGCCTCTAAAATATGCTTCTATATAATCCTTGTGTAGACACCTAAAATATGTCATGTTTAGGGAGACAATTCACATGGGCACACTCATAGATCATGTGACTAAACCTTGGGACCTTCCAAGTATCAAAAGTGGTTTTCACCACTCATTTGGGGTAATCTTAGCCCATCCAAGCCTAGCCACTTGGAACCGGAGTGGCTAGATCCTGGTCACTTCATCTCATAGTGACCAAACCTTATTCACTATAGCTCACAATGACAAAACATTAGTCACTATAGATGATAGTGGATAAACCCTAAAAAGTAACTTGCCATCAAATCAGCCCAATAACGGGCAGAAGGGCAATTTGCATGCAATGAAACTAAGCGAGGATAAGTTTGCATGATTTCTCATGGACAGTCTACATGAAAGACTCATGTATTAATTTAGACACCAGTTGACTGGCCCTCAAGGGTAGACAAAGGCAAAACTTCTCATGCCAACATCCAGTGTGCATGTAGAAAATCAATCCTAGGGTTTTGACATTGACCTAGGGCTTCAAACACAATATAAGGTGCAAACCTAAGAGCACCAAGGGACCGATCATCAATTCAGAGAGATATTTTTGCAGAGATACAACCAAGGAGAGATTTTGAGACTTGAGGAAGATTTTCTTGTAGCGAAGCCCTATCGGATTGGAGAGAAAATTGGAGCACCTTTGAGGAGCAACAAAGTGCTAACCGATTTGGGGTTTTTCATCTACAAGATATTCAACATATTGAACAAGAAATGACAATAATTTAAATATTGGTAACAATATTAGATTCATAGCCTTGGAGAAATAGAGATATATTTTCATATTAGCGGCCACTATCTCAAATAGTGGCCTGTTGACCTAATCTAGGGTTCTTTGCAATAGTTTATTTCATTTAGCTTGTTACATGCTTTTATGCCATTAGCATAGATTTGGTTCATCACATTTAATAGAATTCATAGCATTAATTTCTATTATCATGGAGTATATTTCTATTTATAATTAGGGTTATTACTAACAACATCATCCGAGGAGGCAATCTCAAACAATTGATCATTTGCTATTATTTTCATGCTTGCAAGATTACAGGTACATTTGATAGGTTAGCAACATACGAAGGCAAAAGGATCCCTCTAGGAACTAGACCTAGAGAAGGAGGCATCTGTAAGCCCTCATATAGTTTCATGTGCATCACTAGGAATCCTGCAAAAGTGCACCACCCCTTGCGAGGGGATACCATACATCTACTGCCCTGCTTTGTAAAATCTGTATCAAAAGAAGAGAATCCCTTAGAGGGATCTATATGTAACCAAACTTGAGAAAAAACAATAAAAAGCATTATATATTCATTTTATTTGTGTCTCAGTTGTATCTTTAATTTAATGCATGATTAAATATAAATAAAATAAATAATATTTGCAAATAGGAGTAGTGGACGATGTGCAACTTCCCTGGGTTCACTACAGATGGCAATCATGGTGGGACCCCTGCAAAGTTTTTATTTTCTTCCATTTTATTGATCCATGTTTTTGTGCACAAGTTTAGCCACTTTGTTCTATAACGGCAAAAAATTGGCCGCTCTGGTCTACAACATCAAGAAGTCAGCTGCTCCTGCTAATAACAACCAAAAATCAATTGCTCTAGTCGACAACGACCAGAATTGGAGTGTAGTAGAGGATAAAATATTGGTTCTCTGAGCTGGATTTGAGGTTGGTTCAACTTTTCTAATGATTTATGGTCTTTTATCTGCTTTTGTTTCCTAAAATAGTGAACATTAAAACACATTTTGATTTGGAAAATAAATAATGGAAAGGAAAGAACTTGCATCGTATGCATATTAGGGTTTTTTTTAGATTTCCACTAGGTGTTGCTAGGAACAGTGGCTTATTCTTGTAAATTCCACCCTAGAATCCAGTGTGCTAGGAATCATGTGTTGGTTTGCTTGCTTTGAGGCCCTACTAGAGGCCATATTTGCATGAAATAGAGTGCATCCATGATACTCATATTAGTTTATGCATCTTTATAAAAACCAAAACATCATTTGTATTAGGCATATAGAAAAGGTATATTTTTTTTGTATGATGCATTTTACTTTATGTAAACTTAAAAATAACCCCACACACACACACATGTTTTAAATATTGGGGAGTTGGATTTCATCACCAACCCTCAATTCATTCTGGTGATGTTGGCATTCATATCCTTCCACCATATTGCCCCTTATATATTTGTAGAATGGAATAAGGAACTTCTTTATAGTGGTACTAAGTTACTCATGTTCAAACTATCTCCCACTATTGGAACAATTGGTTCAAAGTGGAAGAGCTAGGCGAACCCCCACTAGGTTTTATGCTGTGTACCCTAGTCTATTTTGGAGAAAATCATGTTTGGCATGGGTGTTCTTGATTCCCACTATGGATGAGTTTCCTTATTCTAAATCTAAAACAAGAGCAAGAAAACAAGAACAATGCATAAAAAACACAACAAACAGTTTAGGACACACATAAATTGATAATCAAGATAAATACCTACTTGATAATATTTTTCTATATCTAAATTTCAATCCAAAAGACTAATTCACAAGCACAATGGTTAAAACTAGAAGTAAACATCCTCGGTCCAATACTGAGGGAGAATCTGAAGCAACACATACCCATAGGTGAAGTCATAGTAACATTAAACCACATGCTCATAAGACCACGAGACATAGTTTCATGAGTCTAAGTGGTGATAATTCAACCCTTGGGAGTTCTCCTCAAGAAAACCCAAATAGAGAGTCAAATTATGGAACTAAATCACAACAACACAAAGAGGCTTCACGGCCATCATCATCAAGGAGACATGAGGAAGCCTCAAGGTCTTCCTCTAAACACATAGAAACTTCTCAAAGACGTAAGGAGGCTTCAAGAGATTCCTCTCCACATGGACATAAGAAGGGTTATAGACCCCATTATTCACATAGGGATGATGAGGTTTCCCCATATCCATCCTCATGGAGGGTAGGTGGGGCTACAAAACCCTCATCACCAAAAAACACACAAGAGTCATAACATCTCAAACTTTAGAAGAGACATTGAAAATAGGTCTGCACACTAAAGGGCAAGAAAATAGAGCCACATCCAGTCATAGATATCAAATAGAAGATACCCTTCACACAAGAAGAAGTATTCGAATAGATCATGACCTCATTGGAGTAAATGGCACCCCAAGGGATCAACCATGGAAAACAAGACAGTTAGATGAGTTGGATTGGTTTCATCCAAGGCCACCTCCTAGAACCATAGCGAAAAAAAAATTGCATCTAGAAATTCATGAATTGTTACTTCTAAATGCACCTCTCAACCTGGGGATGCTTCAGAGTGACTCTGCAAGTCTCACACAGAGTCTAACCATAGAGACACTTATCAACACATGAAATAGATTACATTAGATAGCAAGAGAAAAAACAAAAGAAACCTCTTCGAGGAATCTACGAATAAAAAAAACAAGAATATAATCAAACAAACATGAATATTCTTTAATAGTGCAATCTGACTACATGCGATGGTTACAAAATTCATTAAGTAAATAGCGAGATCTAGTGGAAGCTCTCAAGAATGAAAAACAAAGAGAAATGCTTTTATGCCAACATGAATAGCATCTAAGAGAACAAGTTGAGCAACTGCTCATATCAATTTACAAGCCAATGGTAGTTATCAACCAATAAATGAATGTGTTGACTCACAACAAGAAGGGCACACTAGACAAGAAGAAATCCCATAAAGAAACTGTTAGAGTAATATTCCATTCTTTGGGATATTTACCCTTTACTCCACTAGGTAAAATAGGTAGTATATTGCATTATACTACATAGGTAGATTATTACATTTACTTTTTACTACTTACCATAGAGATATTTACTGTGCTAAATATCTACTGGTAAACCTAGGTTAGTATATAAAATATCCTAGGTTAGATATTTTAGATTAGTAGTTAGTTCATACTTCTCTACCTAGGTTAGTTGTTAGCACACTACTCTCCTGACGTGTTATGTTAGCGTTATTTGTGCTAATATAGTTTGTTTGTAAACTATATAATGCTTAGACCTTTCTAAGCTAATGTTAATGCATATTTTATTTATCAAATCATTTATCTTACTTTTCCCTTACTAACATTGGCATCAGAGCCAGAGGGAGGAAGTGTTGGAGATCTCGTTCCAAGTGGAGAAGACGAGAGACAATCTCGTTCCATTGGAGAAGGTGAGGAAGCGCTTGAGAATTCAGATCTCGATCTCGTTCCAAGTGGAGAAGATGAGAGCAGATCTCATTCCACTGGAGAAGGCGTTGTGAAGGGTTTGATTTGATTTGTTATGCAATTCATTATTTATCATTTCCTAAGTTTGGGTTTGATTTTTTTTGCCTTACCTTACTCGGGCCCACAGAGACCGAGCAGGCAGGCATTTGAGGTGGCTCAGCCACATCAGGCGAGCCCGCCCATAGGAGGCCACCAGATCTAGGCCTCCGTCGACAAGCTGCTCGATCGACCATCAAAGCTAGGCTCCGACGACCAGCAGCTCGATCGACTACCGGCTCCGACGATCGACGGCCCATAACCGGCGATCGATCGGCCCACCGAGGAGGGCAGGAGCGCCCTCCCGTGGGATCCGCTTCGATGACCGCTGGCCCATAACCGACGACCGACCGGCCCACCGAGGAGGGCAGGAGCACCCTCCCGTGGGACCGACACAAGGACTGGGTCCGACATCGGGATCTGAGAGGGCAGGAGCGCCCTCCGATCTTCGATGACCGGACCGACATGACTCCCTAAGACCGACACACTCTGACAGGGTAGGAGCACCCAGTCAGCTACCAGATGAGGACCTGGGTAGGAGTGCCCTAGCACAAATCCCAAGGACAACCATCTGAATTGAACATGTGGCAGAAGCCACCTGGCTCTAACGTGGCAGCTCACTAGAAGCTGAGGAGGACAAGGGGGCTGACCTGGATTGGACACGTGGACGCTGACTGGACCTAACACATGGTGAAGAGCCATAGGGACTAGACTAGGCACAAGGTGACATGTGGCAGACTGTCCACGTGGCACCTGAGCCGGACCTGACACGTGGGTGACATGTGGCGGACTGCCACGTGCCACCCGACTCGACCTAGCCGCGATGTGGCGGTGACCAAAAGTGATGGTGACGGTGACTATGACTGCCCGCAGGCAGTCAACAAACTAAGGGCTTGTAAGCCCTTTTAAGGCCCACAACATCTCCCACGTGGGCAATGTGGGATAAATCCCACAATTTTTTCCCCGCCCATGCGAGGAAAGAAGGGAAAGGGAAATTAATTCCCTTCCCTTCACGTCGGGCCCTGTAGCCCGACCGGCCAAGGGGGTCGGGCTAAGGCCTTGGGCAGCGGGGAGTCACGAGTTCGACTCCCGCCGACCCTACAAAGGCATTCTTTTGCCTTATAAAACAAAGCGGCGCCCCATTTGGCAGGTAATGACTTTTTTTTTGCATTTTTTAATTAAAGTTTTTTTTAATATTTTTTTAATAATTTAAATATTAAATAAGTGTTTTATTTAAATCAATTTTTTAAAAAAAAATTTACATTGATTTGATTAAAATATTTGTTTTATTTTTATTATTAATTAAAATTATTTTAATCAACTTTATTTTAATTTGCAAATTCAAAATCAACTTTAAAGGACCTATTTTTTTTGCAATTTACAAATCAAGAAGGAGCTTTTGTTTTCTCCATATGGGGATATAAGACATAAAAGAGCACCTAATTTTTATTGCAAATTAGAAAGCCTTACACTCTTCTCAAAAGACTTGTTAATTTAGCAAACAATAAAGAATCAAACTTGAATTCTTTTTTGCCAAATTGGAAAACAAGGAGACAGAGAAATTTGCAAAACATCAAAATTGAAAGTGTGCATTTGTTTTCTCAAAAGGGGGATATAAGACATAAAATTGCACATATTTTTTTTGCAAACTTGAGAAGAACTTGAAGCCTTGGGTCCATCAAAACCAAGTCGTTTGTCGACTGGTCTGGAAGCCTTTCAAATGCGGGTCGTGTGTCGACTTGTCTTGAAAGGAGTGCTCATATTGTTAATTTTGCAAAATAAAAGGGGGAAGACAACATTGTACTTCTTTTGCAAAATTGTAAAACAAAGTAGGAGACATAAAAATATCAATTTTTTTGCACAACACACATTAATATTTTGTTGCAAAAATTAAAAAGGTGCATTTTCGATTTTACTCGACACCTTCATTGGCAAATTAGGTGCATTTTCGGTTGCATCCGACACCTAGGTGATAAGAATTTTGTGGGCATTCTTGTTTGATTATTGCATTATTTTTTTTGCAATTATAAGTCATAGAATCAAGAACACACTAAACCCCAAAATTTCACAAATTTGTGTAAATCCTTGCACAGATTTAAAGCCAAAATTCACTTGATATTCTCTCCTAAATCAACAAAACCCCTAATTCACTCTTATTTGTTTGGCTTAATTTCCTCAAACTTTTCATCCTTCTTGAAGGGTGTTAAGGTAGGTGCCATTAAATATCTGTTTGAGTGAATTATATTTTGGTACTCTTTTAGGGTAATCAAAAAGAAAGAACAAGTTTTTGAAAATAAGGAACCTTAAAAAGTTGCAATCCTTTGCACTAAGGGGGGATAATTCCTTTCTTCCTTCAAAACACAGATTTTTGACAAGAGGGAAATAAAACTTGTAAAGGCAATCATAAAAGTAGAAGTCATAAAAATTATACCTTTTCTTTTAGACTTCATAATAGCAACCATGCTTGAAGTTCTTACAATAAGGAAGGATGATTTGGTGAACTTTTTGATAAAATTGCCTAGAAAGCATAGTTTTGCACAAATTGTAAAAATGACAACCATGACACCATTCAGTGTTGGTTTCAAAACAAGCAAAACTAAAATGGCAAAGGCACATCACAGAAGCCATCTTTCTAGTGAAGTGTCTCATTCTGATTCTGATTCTGGTTCAAAGAGAGCAAACAGAGTGCTCATTGCTAAGACAATATTGTAGAGGGAAAACACATTTTGTCACCTTGAGCAAAGCACCATTTCCTCTCTCTCTTTTTAGGCTTCATAAATAGCATAAGTTTTTGTTTGAAGTACTTGTAATAAAGGGGTGATTGTACCTCTTTTAGGCTTCATAAATAGCAAACTCTCATTGTTTGAAGTACTTGTAACAAAAGGAGGGAATTTTCTGGTGTAAAATTGCCTAGGAGGCAATATTTGTAAAATCCTTCACAAAACTCTTGAGTTGCACATCTTTTTGCAATTAAGGGGGATATACATTTCTTTTCTTCACAATTTTTTGTAAAAAGGGAAGAAGACTTATAAGGGTGCATTTTCGGCAGCGACCGACACCTTAGTCATGCTTCTTTCAGAAATTAATTACAACATGTTTTGCAACAAGAAGGGGGGAACTTATAAGGGTGCATTTTTGGCAGTGACCGACACCTTAGCTACCTAATATTTTGCAAACTCATATTGTAAAATGAATGAACCTCGTATGAAGTGATCTACTCTACTACACCTAGCGATTGCAGCGGCTAGTTACCCATGCAATTCGGTTGGATGATGAGATTACTATAAGGACATTCGTTGGTGTGAAGACAAAGTGAGGAATGACCCATTTTTTGCTTAGGAGCAGCCAGAGCATTGTGATAGAGCAAGAACCAACAGATCGACATTTTTTTTACTGTATTGGGACAGTTATATACATTACCCAAATAATGTAATAAGGGGGGATGTTAGAGTAATATTCCATTCTTTGGGATATTTACCCTTTACTCCACTAGGTAAAATAGGTAGTATATTGCATTATACTACATAGGTAGATTATTACATTTACTTTTTACTACTTACCATAGAGATATTTACTGTGCTAAATATCTACTGGTAAACCTAGGTTAGTATATAAAATATCCTAGGTTAGATATTTTAGATTAGTAGTTAGTTCATACTTCTCTACCTAGGTTAGCTGTTAGCACACTACTCTCGAGACGCGTTATGTTAGCGTTATTTGTGCTAATATAGTTTGTTTGTAAACTATATAATGCTTAGACCTTTCTAAGCTAATGTTAATGCATATTTTATTTATCAAATCATTTATCTTACCTTTCCCTTACTAACAAAAACCACCACTCACATCTTGAACAACATCAAACTGGTGGAGAAATGGTAAACATGATAAATCAAGATCAAACACATCCTGAATCCCCTCGTAGGAGGGAAGAGAATAGAACAAGTCAAGTGCACATAGGGTTACCCCCATTAATTACCATGAGGGGGCCTACAAGAATAGGAACTCCTCACCTCAAAGGCATTCCAGGAACTAAAAAGATGAAGTCCTTTGAGAAATAGGAGATGGTAGGGAACCAACCAACATTGAGTAAAATACACAACCAGCCATTATTCCCATTAGTCCCTAGCCCTGCATATCCTAAGCATTTTGAGATGCCTAGGTTAGAAAATTTCAAGGGTGAAGAGGATGCACAAGAGCATGTCACCAATTTTATCAATGCATGTTTTCATCTTGAAGACAATGATTCTCTTATGCTAAGGACTTTCATTATGACATTTTTGGGTGTTACCACTCAATGGTTCAACCAACTGCCCAAGAATAGCATATCCAGTTTTGAACAACTAGTAAACGCATTTTTGAAGCATTTCTCATTTGGTACTAAAATGAAGGTGAACCTTTTAGACTTGGCCAACTTAAAAAATTATGACGATGAGCCAGTAATGGAATATGGGGATAGATGGAGAAAGGTCATGGTAAAGTTATCATTCTCTATCCCCATAGAAGAAATCATCCGCATGTTCACCAAGAGTTGTTCTAAACACATCTCCCTCTTGCTACAAATTCAACAATATCCATCATTTGAGGAAGCCTTGGCATAGGCCAAACTCATTGAGGACATAAAAGTAGATGAGGGAACCATCAAGCTCCGAGACAAGAAGGAGTGGAACAAGAATGGCAAGAATGAAAAATACAAGTGGAAGTAGGCAAACCCTACTCCAGTTAATCAAGTAGTATTGGTTGCACCTAAAGATGGGGCTGCACAACAACCCTAGAATTATCAAGCACAGCCCCCACCAGCCAATTACGATCAAAAGAAAAATCAGGGGAAAAATAGAGAACGCAAGCCACCTCGCTATTTTACACCTCTATCAGAGTCAATGCAATCAATTTTCAACCAATTGAGTGAGGCTGGGAAGATCAGATTTCCTGATATACCTCTTGTAGATCCCAACCATCCTAAGCCAAAAGGATATAGGGAAGATCAATTTTACCCTTATCATAGGATATCGAGGCATAACATTGAAGTTTGCATTGGTTTCAAGCACTAGGTGCAAAACATGATTGAGGTAGGAGAACTTAAAGTTGACAACCCATTGGCCCTCAATAATAGAGATATGGGCATATACAAAAACCCACTGCCAAACCATGAGGTCCCTAGAGGGCAAGGTGCCCAAGTCAATCAGGTCCGAATTGATATGCCTACCCACGGGTGCATTGGGATGGTTGAAATCATCAATATAGCCACCAGGAGTAGACGATATGGTCAACCACAACCTCCTATGGCTCCCATTAATGTCCCAGCTACACCTAGGTAGAGGCATGGGCAGAACAACCCTCTAGGTCCACCAACCCGACCTGTGGTAACTGTTCGGAGTAGACTAGAGCAAAACTTACAAATGACTCCGGCCAAGCTATCTATCTATGAGCTCATACAATAGTCCCCAAAGCATAGGGAGACTTTGATGGAGATTTTGAGATCGATTGAGCTCCAACCACAAGATCCAAATGCATTCACTTATTTTGTGGGACAAGTACAAGAATGCCAGGAACCTGTAATTCGATTCTATGATCATGAGATTAAGATAGTGCCTACTACCTTACCAGACCCTCCACTGCACATTGTTGCATCAGTCAATGATTTACCTTTTAAGTGGGTCTTGATCGATACAGGTTCATCAATCAACATCATCACAACAACAACAATAGAACACCTTAAGATCCCCAAGTCAAATATCATTCTGGGAGCCTACACATTAAGAGCTTTCAATGATGCTTTATGCAATACTATGGGAATGATAGTCCTACCTATCAAGGTGGGGCATAAGACCATCCCTATGATGTGTCATGTCTTGGAAGGGGCCATGCAATACAACATCCTCCTAGGGCACCCTTGGATAAGAGATATGAAGTGTGTTCCTTCGATTTTACACCAATGTGTCAAGTATGTGCATGATGACAAAGTCTATGTGGTGTTGGCTGATGAAGAGCCATTCAAATATGTCCATCAGGTGGATTTTCTAGGAGAATTTGTGATTCCTTCTACCCACTTGTATGTAGGACCTTCATCTCCAACTACGCAACTAGATGATAGAGACAAAGGGGTACGAAAAGACCCATCCACATCAACACCTCATCTTGCACCCAAAATGACTGATGCTTCTAAGAGACCATCAACGTCTAAACCAAAAGACAATCAGAAGCTAAAGGTACCCTTAGTTGAGGAAGGAAAGCCCAAGGAAGCGCTAACCATAGCCATTGAGAAAATTCCAAGTCCCATGGAAGAAGAAGATCTCCAAGATCAAGCTAAGGAGATACTAGAACCCGCTTCACCAGTGTCATCTGTAGGATCATCCACATCACATGCGACAATACACTTGGCAAGCACAGGGATAGGAGAGTATCTTGTGTAGAACATAACATTCACACCCATCATAGAGTCTGCACAGGACATGGGATGACCAAAAGACCTAAGACCACCAGTGGGAATAGTGGTTCCACTTGGAATCCCTCCCAACCAGACCAACTTTATCTATGCTGGCCTGGACTACGCCCATAAGTCTACAGACATAGAAGAGGACAATGATGAACTATTCACTGTTAATTTTCATTACCTCTCTAATCCCAAGTTTTCTCTAAGCTACTTTGAACGTTGCCATTGGCATGGCTATGGTCTTGGTATATATGAGCAAGGGCGTAGGCGACCATTCGAGCCACAATACCAGCTTCCCTCTGACAGGTTTGGGTTAGGCTATCACATCAGAGGTTGAGATGACTCTCTAGCAGCAACCTTGGATAGATTAAGCTTGGGGTTAGGAGAAGACATCGATTTTATTCCTTATCACCCACCAAGTACAAGACATCCGATTAATAGACAAGTGGCCATGGTAAACATACCACCACCCGAGACTTATCATCCAAGCTTCACAATTGATGCCATCCCAATAGGTTGCAACTTGTGGGATGAAGAGCGAGAAGAAAATGGATATGAGGCAAGCGATGATGAAGCACAAGCAAGCTTAGCCTATCATGGGCCTCACTATTTACAAATCCTTTCCTGGTCCAACCACAATGAGAGTGGGTACATATCGGATGAAAGTGGCTATGAGTCAGAGGACTCAACAGAGAGAGCCTACCTAGGGCCAAGGCAGTGGCCCCATAGCTTGGGGCAAGATACTAATGCAAATGGCATCTTCATAAGTGATGAATAATATGAGGATGAAATAGAGATGGCCTACTTGGGGCCAAGACACGCGCCCCTTGTCTTGGGGCCACATACCAATGCTAATGGTTTTTGGATAAGTGATGATGACTTTGAAGATGAGACTGAGATGGCTTATCTTGGGCCTCACCACTTGCGGCAAGTCAACATGCTGGTAGAAAGAGAAGTGGCACTTCATGCCATAGACCCTAGCTTACGGTTTTTGGGGAGACCTATCGACTTAGTTGCCATTCACCGTGCGGTCAATCCCCCTCCGCCTACATTCAGGGAGCTCTTAGAACCCAATGATCCTATTATCTGGCCTGCTCATGGGCCAGATCCAGAGATTCCTTTTCCTCCAGAGCCTCATCATGAGTATGGAGGGGAAACCTCTGAGACAATATTTCACCCATGTGGTCCTGGAGATTTCATTCCATCCATCAATACAATCTCCATTGATTTGACCACTCCACTTCATAACCCAACAGATCCTACTAAACCACTGTGTCTTGATACAGAGGCTATTGATTGGGATTGCACTGATTCACCCATAGAGCCTGAGGACCTTTTCCCTAATGAAGAGGTGTTACAACCATTTCATTTTGCATCAGGTTGTGCATATGATGTATTCCATGCCGGTTTGGATCCTGAGTCAGTAGGACCTATAAATCCCATCGATGACATTCATTTGATACCCACGCCTCACCAGTTGGAGGATGGGTCACATATGGCTATAGAAGCAACTTTTGAGGTGGACATCAGTGATGATCCTACTCAACCAAAGAAAGTCAAGTTCAGAGAAAGTCTGTCTCCAGAGGAACAAGCCATCATAATCCCTCTCCTTAAAGAGAGGCCAAATATTTTTGCTTGGACTTACAAAGACATGCCAGGGATTGATCCAAAGTTAGTTGTTCACAACCTTTCATTGGATCCCATGAAGAATCTAGTCAAGCAAAAGTTGAGGAAAATGCATCCAACCATCGCTTTGATGGTGAAGAATGAGTTACAAAAACTATTGGATGCGATTTTCATAGTTCCCATCGACTATCCTAAATGGGTCTCGAACATGGTGCCCATGGGAAAACCCGATGGAAGAGTCCATATTTGCATGGATTTTAGAGACTTGAATAGGGCAACTCCAAAGGATTCATTCCCATTGCCAAACATAGACGCTCTTGTTGATGCCACCGCAGGTCATGAGATGCTCTCCCTAATGGATGGTTTTTCTGGATACAATCAAATTCGGATAAAACCTGAAGACCAACATAAGACTACTTTCATTACTCCATGGGGGACATTCTATTACAAGGTGATGCCATTTGGCCTAAATAATGTTGGTGCCACATATCAGTGGGCCATGACATACATCTTTCATGACTATATGCATAAGATCTTGGAGGATTACATTGATGATTTACTGGCCAAGTCTTTATTGCGGCAAGAGCACGCTGAAATCCTTACAAAGGTCTTCGATCACCTCATTGAGCACAATGTTAGATTGAATCCTAAGAAGTGCGTGTTTGGCGTAACTTCTGGTAAGCTCTTAGGGTTCATCATTTCTAAGAGAGGCATTGAAGTCGATCCTACAAAGGTAAAGGCTATAATGGAAATGGCCGCCCCTACCAACATTAGGGAGTTAAGAAGCCTACAAGGCAAGGTAGCATCCATAAAATGGTTCATTGCTCAATTATCAGACAAGTGTCGGCCCATGAACCGGTTGCTATGCAAGGATGTCCCATTTCATTGGGATGAAGAGTGCCAACAAGCCTTTGCAGAGATCAAAACTTACCTGGCAACACCACCGGTGTTGGCTCCACCAAGGCCAGATGTACCATTTTTACTATACATATCGGCTATCGATTTTTATGTTGGGCACCATGTTGGCCCAAAAGAATGCACAAGACAAAGAGCAAGTCGTATATTACATCAGTCGCACCTTGGTGAGTTATGAGCTAGGATATGCGTATGTAGAAAAGTTGTGTTTAGCAGTGGTCTTTGCAACCAAAAAGTTGTGACACTACATGTTGAGCCATACGACCTACGTTATATCAAAACAAAATCCTTTGCAGTACATGATGAATAAGACCTATCACAATACACGTACTGCAAAGTGGATCATGCTATTGATAGAATTTGATCTAGAGTTCATAAGCCAAAAGTCCATCAAGGGACAAGTCATAGCAGATCAATTAGTAGAGGCACCTCTTCCGGATAGCAAGCCTCTCACCATAGAATTGCCTGATGATGCGGTCTTCGCATTATCAGATCCACCCAAACCCAAGGAACCTAAGAAAGAAAGAGACATGGCATTGTTCTTCGATGGTTCGAAGTGCGAGCAAGGGGGTGGCATAGGGATAGTATTTATCACACCGTAGGGTGCTCCATTGCCCTTATCATTCAAGCTAGACTTCCCTTGCACAAATAATAACATAGAGTATGAGGCCCTGATCTTGGGACTCCAAATAATCATTGCAATGGGCATTAAAATATTGAATATCTTTGGTGACTCCTTGCTCATAGTTAATCAAGTCAAAGGATTGTTCCAATGTAGGTGCCCACTCCTAAAAGCTTACAAGGAGCTTGTTGACACTTACCTAGCCCGATTGGAATGGTATGACATCGAGGCAATCCCTCGTACATCAAATAGATTTGCAGACACCATGGCATATTTGGGATCCTTAATCCCTCAGAATCCATCTGCTGATTTCACAACCATTCATGTTAAAGTGCTCGTGCACTCAGTAATACAATGTGAGGCTATTGACAATCAAGAGTCAGTCAACATGATCCAGACCAAACCAAATCAGGATTGGTCCTTCAGAGCTAGAGATTTCTTGCAAATAACACCTTGGGAATATTTGATCTCTCAAGGCCCTATGGAGTGTGGTACAACCATTCACCACAGGGTTATTTCTCAATCTGTGTTCATAGATTCTGGATCATAGGAGGAACATGCCATTTTATCCATAGAAGTTGTGGCTTATCAGGATTGGCTTTCCCAATTGTAGGATTTCCTGAAACTTGGAATGGTACCGCAAGGCCTATCGCATGCTAAAATATGAGCATTTAAATAGAAGGTGATGAGGTACATCTTTCTAGGAGAGATCCTTTATAGATGAGGCTATGATGGAATGCTCCTTCATTGTCTTGAGCCCCAGGAAGCATCCTGGGCAATTTTGCAAGCTCATGATGGTACGTGTGGTGGTCACTTCAGTGGCATGGCCATCGTTAAGCGCATCTTGAGAATGGGTTACTATTGGCCCACTATGGAAAAATACTGTTGTGAGTATGTCAAGAAATGTGTTAAGTGCCAACATCATGCAAACCTCACTCACTTGCCATCACAAGCCTTGCAACCCATCTAGGCAGCATGGCCCTTCTCGTAGTGGGGACTAGACTTAGTGGGGAAGATCTCACCCCCATCCTTAGGCCAACACATGTTCATCATAATGGCCACTGAGTACTTTACCAAATGGGTCGAAGCGATCCCCTTGACATCGACAACTGGACCAAGGATTACGGAGTTTATACTCCACAATATCATAAGTCGTTTTGGGATCCCTTCAAAAATAATATCGGATAATGGGCCATATTTCAAGAACAAAAATGTGCATGCTTTAATGAACAAATACCATATTCAGCATAGTTTTTCAACACCCTATTATCCACAAGCAAATGGGCAAGCAGAAGCCTCAAACAAAATAATAGTCTCCATCTTGAGGAAGACAGTGAAAGATAATCATAAGGACTGGCATTTGCAATTGCCTCTGGCATTGTGGGCATACAGGACTAGTGTGCGGACGCCCACTAGGGCAACACCATTTTCACTTGTATATGGCACTAAAGCCATCATGCCCCTAGAGTTGGAAATTCCAACCCTACGCATAGCATTGAAGGACTTCATAGATGATGACACCGCACGACAAGGCCACCTTGATCAATTAACGCTTCTTGATGAACATCGAGTCAATGCCTTGGAGCATCTCCATGTTTATCAGGATCACCTTGCACGAGCTTACAATAGTAAAGTCCACTTGAGAGAATTCAAAGTTGGGGATCTTGTGCTCAAAGAAAACCAATAGAACTCAAATCTGTCACCGCACCTATGAGATAAATTTATGGTAAACTGGATAGGCCCCTACATGATTTCAGAGAAGGTTGGGCCTGGAGCATATCACCTCACATCATTGGATGGTTTTGAAGAGCTTGAGCCTCTCAATATCATTCATTTGAAGGCATTTTATACATAAAATACAAAAACATTCAAATATACATAAAATACAAAAACATTCAAATATGCATAAAATACAAAAAATTCAAATATACATAAAATACAAAAACATTCAAATACATAAAATACAAAAACATTCAAATATGTCAAAAAATACAAACAAATTTGAAAAACATAAAAATTCAAAATTCAATAAAAAATGCTCCAAGGGTATACAAGTCGCTTGGTCAAATTCAATAAAAAATGCTCCAAGGGTATATTCAAGTCGCTTGGTCAAATTCAATAAAAAATGCTCCAAGGGTATACAATCGCTTGGTCAAATTCAATAAAAAATGCTCCAAGGGTGTCTTCATGTCGCTTGGTCAAACTCTAAAAGCCCCAAAGGCACAATAAGCCCTTTGGTCAAAATATAATCAAAAATACAAAAACAATGCAAAAATAAAAAATACAAAAATATTTGCATCTCACATCTGCATCCATATAGTTGCATAACATCAAACATGCATATCCATTGCATTTGCATATGTTATGATCACACTCTTGCAAATGATGCCATAGTTTGTATCACAACCACAAATACACAAGTCCACCTTCATCCATTCATCCATGTGTGTAACTGTGTTTTTCAACACAACCATATCATGTTGCTATAAGGAATAGGCTAAGATTTTTTGGTCATTCAACCATATCTAGTGGTCTTATCAGTTTTTGTGGGAAGCCATCTTGATTAGTAGAGAGTAAGGTCTAGTCGTGATAATGCCTTAGATATTCAGGATCCCATCACTAATTAAAAACACTAAAATCCTAGTTGGTACAAGGGAAAGATGAAAGCTGCAAAAGTGGTCTAGGTTACCTTAAGCAAAAAGGGTCTTCCTTGCTTATCCCCCTGTGTGACCAGTTCAAAGGTGCTGAGAATTGGCAAAAGGACAAGTTCCACCCTACCTAGAGACAAGTGATTATCATCACTACATAAATCCCTTGCTTTCATTAAAACAAGCAAAAGTCCCAAAATCAAGCAAAAGTCAAAGTCGAAACAAACAAGTGATTTTCATCCCTACATAAGTCCCTTGCTCAAGAGAAAAATCAATAAAAAATAAACAATGATTTTCATCACTAAGCATGAGCAAGTATCCCAAATAAAATGAAGAAAAGAAGGGAATGGAGCTTGAATCCCTGGAATTCTCAGCATTGTACAAAACCAGAAGGGGATCCCCATTACAGGTTTGGTGTACAACCATGCCTGGCAATGGTGATACCCTTACGCATGATGATATGTCTATCACAATAGCATCTTGCATTTGTGTAGACCAATGTTTGCATGTGGATGAGCTAGCTTTGGGTAACTCAATACTGCCTAGTGGTATAGTCCAACTAAGTCCAACATAGGATCAGATGAACAATTGAGGATCCCCGATCTTAGAAATGGGCTGAAAGAATCCCACCTGACATCGGAGGAAATGCTTGAGTTCTATCTAAATATATTCATTTGCACACATAGGGATAATGAATATCTAGGTCCATGATGAAAGCCTTGCTTTTCAAAAGTCTCGTATGGTCAGTACATAGCTGTTGATAGGGTAACTAGAGTGTTTGAGTCTCAGGAAGAGCCTCAAAAATTCCTACATAGCAACAAATCATATCATCAATCACATCATCAATTTTCTTTATGAAGTTTTGTAAATTAAGGGGTATTAACAAAGTAGGATAGATACCGGATGGATGTCAGAAATGATGTTTACACGGCCACTGACTATTTTGAATCTTTTAAATCACATAAGCTTTATCAAGAAATTACATACATTCCATGCCATTACATTTCACATATGAATGCCTAAATAATTAGTTCTTATGATAAGAATGATTATTTACATTCATGATTGTTATACTTTCTATGGTATCACCCATTTAGATTGTTAAAATCATATCATATGCATTCCTTATGTTTTAAGTGATTAAAGCATACAGGTTCATTCACATTAGGTTAAACATCATATAGACAAGGCATGACACATTGCATTTACCATATCATAACATAAGTTAGATGCATACAATTAAATCAAAATTAAACATGCATTTAATGAAAACATTGCATCCATAAACACATAATTTCATAGATCATCCATCTACATCTAAGATCACATCATTGCATCCACCTATGCATACAATCATAAATCCATCATCAAATCAACTCATGATACATCACATCATGTCACAATAATCAGATCATATAAGCATCTACATAAGCATCCATCTAAATATCCATATCATCATAAATATCATCTATCATCTAACACATACATCAACTCATCATAATGCCATCATCACATCACATAAGTAAAACAAAAATATAAGCAATAAATGATACACATAATGAAGTATAATGCAAAGATCTCATATAAATGTATGTCTCAAATATATGGATGTACAAAAATTCCCATAGGCTACAGTCATATAGGTCATCTGACCTCAAAAATAAAAGCCTAGTGCATCATCAATCAAACACTAGGCCTATACCCCCTGCATCACCACCCCTTGGTTGGATCTCGAGTGGAGTGATGTGAGCCTATTGGCCTCTCTATGTGAGTCTAGGTCCTCTGACTAGGTTGGATGGAAGACTACCCTAAGGTGGAGCGTCCACTAGCTTGTGATCCACCTGCACCTATCCTCTCCTTAGGAGTGGCTCCTAGCCTCTTGATCTACATCTGGAGAGAAGCAATGTGGCCTACATGATCAACAATATCTACCTCATACTCATCTATAAAATCCTACATCTACCTGATCTCTACCCCTAGATCTATCCCTGTAGGACCCTAAGGTGTAGGAGGATCAACAACAACCTACATCCTAGTAGCACCACCCTCGATAGTACCTACAATCCTGTATCTGAGTCATGAGCTGCTCTATAGTAGCATCTCATTGTACTATAGTAGCATCTCACTATTGTACCTAGATCTTGGCCGACTGGAGCTCGACCTCTACCTCATGCAACTGTGCTCTTAGAGGAGAATCTCTCTCCTCGGGATCCAAGTCCTCCTCATCCTCCTCAGGAGCCTCTTGCTCCTCCACTACCATCTACTCTACTAGCTGGCCCCATACCTCAGTCCTAGCTCGGACTCTACACCCTATTAGATCTACATCTCCATCCCCATCATCATCCTCATGACCCAAACTACCATCACCATGCCACAATCGATCCCCCCACCACTGTACAAATGCATCCGTAACTCCCCTAGTGACTCCTACATCAACTACTGGGGAATCCTCCTCATCAGTGAGCTCCGTAATCTATGGAGGAGGAAGATCTCCCTCTACTACAAGGTGCCTATATAGAAATAGGACAAATGGCACATCCTAGTATTAACGAAGAACTCGGGAGTAGAATAAATACTCTTTGATGCCAACCTTACGGCCAATGAGCCACCACTCATGCCACATCCTAGTTGTAAACCTATCTGGATCATCCCAAGTTGGGCACTCATGGTATGGATGCCATATGATATCTCTAGCCTACAGGGAGGTGAAAGTAGTAATGTAATGGGGGAGCTCCCCGCATGAGGATGGCTCTTGCACTCCTCGTGCTCTCGAGCCCATCTGGAAGCATAGCACTACATCCTAGCATCAATAGCTGTAATCTCAGCTAGGAGCCCTCTAGGATGATCTATACGGATATGCTCCCATCCCCATATCTATAGGAGCAAGCTACAAGCAATGTTGACATGACCCCATCGGTGGATGTGATACAACTCATCATAGCACTGTGCTAGCAAGGACCTCCCCCATGCATAGATGATAGGCTCCTCATTATCCACCAAATCTTGAACCATCGCAAGGAGGTTCCATGAGAACCTCAAGCCTAAGCAATCCAGGATAAGGATGTTACTGATAACCATCAGCAACACCACATGCCTCTTAGAGAAGACATGCTCCCTGTACCAATGTAGAATAGATACACCTCTAGATTTGGTGTCCTTGAAGGCATCTACAACATGCCTCTCGAACACCCAAACAAATATTGCATCACGGTCATTAGTGGCCAAAGAAACAATGGCCACTCCATCAAAGGGAATCCATAAAATCTTGTATACATCCTTCGGTGTGATGGTCATCTCACCGGTAGGAAGGTGGAAGGTGTTAGTCTAGGAATCCCATCGGTGAGCCAGGGCCATGAGGTAGGCCTGATCTGACATAATCGGGGGTAGCCTGGTCACATACTACAATCTACGGGCCTTAAACCATGCCTAGTTCATGTCATCCATGAGTGGTAGGAGGTCCTTCAAGAGCTTTGGGTCTCGAGCTTGAGCAGAAAGAATCTAAGGACAAAAATCAAAGCATAACTATAGTGCATCTAAGGCATAAATCATAATAAAACATGAAAAATGATGCAAACAAGGATAGACTATCCTAAGTCTAAATGAAAGAGGAATAAATGCACCTAATCATGCAACAAAGTGCAGAAAAGTAACTCAAAAATTCAAAAAAATCAATTAATCATCTCAAAAATTCAAAAAAATCAAGAAAAATTAAAACATTTTGCCTAAGGTTCTTGGCCGCTTTCACTTACAATGGCCAAAAATCGGTCGTTGATGCTGATAGTGGCCAAACCCCAATGGTCAAATTTTTGACCGTTAGGATTTGAACTAGTCGTTGTCATCGACAATGGCCAAGTCATAGGTCAAAATGGCCGCTCTGTGCGATAGTGGCCAATGGGCGATGCAAAAGCAGCGTTTGCCCTAGGCCAAAAATACCAAAAAATTTGTAAAATTACAAAATGGGGGCAAGCCCACCAAAATAAATCCTAAACTAAGCCTAACTATGGGTTTGGTTCATTTCCAACAAGTTTAATGGAGTTCATTTACCGATTACTTAAGTGTAGTTCATTTTTACCCAAAAGTGAAACAAATAGGGTTAGGGTTTTGAAGAGTACCCGAGAAGCTCCGGCTCCTCCACTCGTCGATGTCTCACCCTGCACAGCCATAATCTCCAATGCAACAACACTCCAGGTCACAAATGTCACTTTCTCTCTAGAGCTCTAAAAAGCAAATCGCCAGCTGGAAGAATGAAAAGTCAAAACCCTAGGTTACTTTTATATTTCCCAATTTATGCCTTGGCCACTTCTGCCATCAATGGCCCACACTTCTTGGCTATTGTAGTCGAGAGCGGCTAAAAATAGGCATTTGGGGGCCATTGGATCTGATAATGACCAACAGCATAGGTAAAATCAGAAATATTCCTTCTATGAGGAATAGCAAAAAAATCAAATAAGCATATTTTGATGGTCCATGATCATCATAATGGTCAAAAATAACAAAAAAATCACATAAAAACAAATCTCGAGTAAGCTTCGTATCCAGTTACTTACTCTATCAACTCAACGGTTGCAACGATTTGCACTCCATGCAATTCGGTGAGATGAGTAAGTTACCATAGGGCTACTTGGGGTAAATTATTCATTTTGGAATTATGATGTGTCTCCTCAATCCCAAAGAAGACCAAGATGGTCGGACTACTCCACGGGTGTGATGGAATCATCCTAATTCTCTTATGACATTAAAAACACTGAGCCAAGTGATGCAACACCAAGCCTAAATAGAATCACTCATCCTAACTCCCTAAGAAGGCTATTTATGGTCAGACCACTCCCTGGGATAGGGATGAATGATCATCATAAACAATTGGAATCACACTTGGATGGGGGTTTTCCCATTAAAAGAACAAACACTAGAAAGGAACCAAAACTAGTCAAGTTGGTCAAGCGACTTGTCGCTTCATTCATTGCCCTTCCCTCACCAATTCATTGTGTGAGGGGGTAGTTCAAATATTCAAATAATCATAATCAAAGTCAACCAAAGATCACTCGATCATATCAAAATTGTGTTCATCCTATGAATCATTGCATACAACTCTTACAAAACTTTCCCCTTTTGTTGGGTTCATAAGCAAATATGACATTTTTAGTTTGTAGCTCTCCTCTAGTCGGTTCTATTGTAGCGACATAAGCTACCTGATTACATTTGAGGAATGAGTGCAAGTGAACATGTGCAAGCCCTATGCTAAATTAAGCCTTCAATCAGGTTGAAGCAATGATTCAAGGATGCATGCCATCTTGCATGATTGGGCCATCCAACATTGATCATATCAATGATCATCATACACCCTACAAACATAGCAATCTACATTTTTGCTCCATGCTATGTTTTCCACATAACGCATCACAAAAAGGGGCATCTGTAGACACCTAAAACATGTCATGTTTAGGGAGACTACTCACATGGGCACATTCATAGATCATGTGACTAAACCTTGGGACCTTCCAAGTATCAAAAGTGGTTTTCACCACTCATTTGGGGTAGTCTTAGCCCATCCAAGCCTGGCCGCTATGGAACCAGAGTGGCTAGATCCTAGCCACTTCAGCTCAGAGCGGCCAAACCTTAGCCATTGTAGCTCAGAGTAACCAAACCTTAGTCACTGCAGATGATAACGGCTAAACCCTAAAAAGCAACTTGCCATCAAATCAGCCCAATCATGGGTGAAAGTGGCAGTTTGCATGCAATAAAGCCGAGTGGGGATAACTTTGCATGATTCCTCATGACCAGTCTACATGAAAGACTCATGTCTTGATTTAGACACCAGTTAACTAGCCCTCAAGGGTAGACAAAGGCAAAACTTCTCATGCTAACATCTAGTGTGCATGCAAAAAATCAATCCTAGGGTTTTGACATTGACCTAGGGCTTCAAACACATTATAAGGTGCAAACCTAAAAGCACCAAGGGACTGATGATCAATTCAGAGATTATTGAGAGACTACGAGAGAGATATATTTAGAGACTTGGAGAGAGCTTTTCTCGTAGCGAAGCCCTATCATATTGGAGAGCAAATTGGAGCACCTTTGAGGAGCAACGAAGTGCTAACCAATTTAGGGTTTTTCATCTACAGGATATTCAACACATCGGACAAGAAATGACAATCATTTCAACATCGGTAACAAGCTTAGATTCATAGCCTTGGAGCAATAGAGACAGGTTTTCATCTTAGCGGCCACTGTCTCGGATAGTGGCCCACCGACCTAATCTAGGGTTCTTTGCATTAGTTTCTTTCATTTAGCTTGTTACATGCTTTTACGCCATTAGCATAGATTTGGTTTATCGCATTTACTAGCATTCATAGCATTAGTTTCTATTGTCATGGAGCATATTTCTATTTATCATTAGGGTTATTGCTAACAACCTCATCCGAGGAGGCAATCTCAGAATAGCTGAGCATTTGCTGTTGTTTTCATGCTTGCAGGACTACAGGTACATTTGATAGGTTATCAACATACGAAAGCAAAAGGATCCCTCTAGGAACTAGACCTAGAGAAGGAGGCATCTGTAAGCCCTCATACAGTTCCATGTGCGTCACCGAGAAGCCTGCGAGAGTGCATCACCCCTTGCGAGGGGATATCATACATCCATTGCCCTACTTTGTAAAATTTGTATCAAAAGAAGGAAATCCCTTAGAGGGATCTATATGTAACCGAACTTGAGAAAAAGCAATAAAAATCATTATCTATTCATTTTCTTTGTATCTCGGTTGTATCTTTCATTTAATGCATGATTAAATATGAATAAGATAAATAATATTCACAAATAGGAGTAGTGGATGGTGCGCCGCTTCCCCGGGGTCGCTACACCTTATTTTTTTCCAAATCGTCATAAGCCCCATAAGATGTTTTTAGGATGGGCCTACACGGAGGAATGAAATCCTATTGAAGATGATCTATATTAGGTCTATTATGTACATTATATTCAATCCTAGGAGGTCTAGGAGGCAATATTTGATTAGGTCTAGGAGACCTATTCTGTTGGAAAGTAGGTTGCCTCTGGCGAGCCTCCTATCTATGCGTGCTTGGAGTAGGAACTCCATTATGCAAATTTTCTATAATCTACTGTTCAATTATTTTTTTTCTAACTACTTTTTATGCTCTAAGAGATCCAAGCATTGTTTATCAGATCAAAGTTGATTAAACTTAGCTTAATTATTAGCATACTTTTTTACTAGGTGATTAATTTGATCAACAATATTAAGCCTATGAGCCCTAACACTATTGCATTGATACCTATCCTATTTGGTAGGATCTATGAGATCTACTATACATTTTCCTCGATCGAGATCATTTACATTTACTTGAGGTTCTCTCCTAAACATATATTATTGATATTCTACTGGTGCAGAAGCACATCATGCTTACATGAAATGATATGAGTGAGGATATTAAGGATCCTTCTTAGGTATTCCTTTGTAAATGAGGAAAGGTAGGGCAGAATTAGCTCACCTATGGTGATGAGTATCATACTCATCACATTTTTGGTTCCTTGGGGAAGGGTGGTTTGAAAGCATAAGATGATCATTTAACCCTACCCTAGGTGAGAAATCTTGATCCAGCATACCAGTGCAAGGAGTATACTGAGTAGGCACATGAATGCATGGTATTGCTCTTGTAGACAAAAAAGTTGCACATTGTCCCTCTCCCCATTTCTACGATCAATCAATTTGCAAAACCCTCAAAAATTGCATAAATTGGCTAAAATCACTATTCATCATCATTAGCCCTTTTGGGCTAGCTAATCCCCTTCCTACAATTAACCATAGGTCCTCATGCAATCTCATGCAAACTCAACTAAGGTTGAAAACTCTCACCATGGTCAAAAAGTCAATATTTTGGTCTAAATATGCTTTATGGCTAATTACATTCTTAATTAGATCTAATCTTGATTTAATTAAAGCCTCAACCTCACCTAGTCTACTTTGACTAGCCTAGCCTTCCACCTCACCTAGTCTAGCCTATCCTAGCCCTACCACCTCTCACCCAGATATTTCTCCACCTCACATCCCCCTGGGTCATTAATGCAAGATGGAGACTTTTGCACTTGAAAAAGTAATTTTAATCTTAAGATATTTCAATAAATGTGATTATTAATGACAAATGGATATTTTTGGTAAATCATCATTATTTGTGGATGGGTGAGCTATTCTCTAACCCAACCCCACTATGACCCAGGACACCTCTTTGGTGGACACCTCACCACTGCCACCTCATAGGGGACACCTCATCCCATTTCTCTCACCTTGGCCCACTCTATAAATAGAAGACCATTTTCACCTTTTAGTAACAATCCACTTTTGCATACCAAAACTCTGTCGAAATCACTATTGCCATTACATCCATCACACATCCATTACACAACCATCATACGAATATCACAATCAATTTATCTCTTTCACAATACTATTTGGTGAATGAGATAGGTTGACAATCCTGCCAAGAGTGCACTTTCAGAAGCAAAATCGAGTAAATTTCAAGTCAACAACCAATCTTGAGCATCCAGAGAGGCTATTTGAGAAATTTGATTGAAAAAGGACCATTTTGCACCTCACACATGCGAACCACCCAGTTCACACCCTAGGAGTGTGAACCTCTACAACATACACCAGAATCATCCAAACAGGTAAGAATAGCATAGTTTACTATTTTATGTTGTTTTTAGCAATTTATTTCATGTTTTGAATAATTTTTATGAGTCTTTTGTCTTCATAACTACGGAGTTTGACTGATGCAGACCCCCCAATGCACTAATAGGATTTTTTTAGGTTTCATAGGTCCAAAAAAGCACAAGGAAACATCTCCAACAATCGATGGCTCACAAGCAAGAATCCCATCTACATAGAGGAACCCAAAAAGATGAATTGTGTTGTCTTTGTACCACATCTAAGAGGGCTTCCTTAGGGAAGAACCATTGTAGCCTTTAGGGAAATATTGTAAAAGGATATCAATTCTTGTAACCCCTTTTATTACTATCATTTAATTAATGTCTTAGTGTCTTTTTGGTAGTTTTATTCTGGCACACCTGGTGGGACTCGAACCCACAATCACCTGATTGTGGGACTCGAACCCACAATCATATGTATAACCGGTATGGGTTTGGCCTAGGGAGATATGAACAAGGGTGCCACGCCTATCTTCAACCTCCCCTACACAAACCCACTAACCGATCTGGCATTGGCTACCATCCCCCCATAATCAGTGCACTCGAGCATGAGTTGCAAAATATGGATCTTGATCCCATTGACCTACTTTTTGATGATGAATTTGAGCTTAATATTTCGATATGTAGTTCTTCTCCACATTCCATAATTTACTTTCCCTCTACATTCTTTCTACCATCCCCACCGCATGAGCCTCTTTCACCCCATGAAGTCGAAACCCTTTCTCACCACTTCACCAACCTATACCTCGACCCACATTTCGTAGCTCATCCAAATTTACCTAGAGATACTCCTTCTTCACCCCCACCCTCCATTATATTCTTTCCCACTTGAGAATTACCACCACCTATTGGCCCACATTCTCGATCCCCTTCCCCACCTGTGGTGTTAAATACAGGTCAAAATCAACCTTTTTTGGATTTATTGCTATCCTCCTATGATTCATCACAACCCTCATCACCTACCTCTCCCAAATATAGTGCTTCAGTCAACATGATCTCTATTGACTTGTATGCCTCACTATGATATCCACACCAACCTCATTGCATTCCCCCACATGTTCCTAATTTTATTGCTCTCAATGACATTTTTGAAACCCTTGCCACTGCTGAATTTTGTTCCACATCGCACATGCTGCAATCCACCAATGCACTATTACCCTCCATCCCACCTCACATCCCATGGATTAATCATACAGATATTTATCTATATGATGATTTCCAACAACCTGATTCCATCGATGACCTTCACATCATCCCCATACCTACACAACTCCATGATGGTTTTCACATGCTTGTTGAGGACACCATTGAAGTTGAGATTGACAATGATCTGGAACACCCTCACATTGTCTCCCTCATTGCAAGCCTATCCTAATAAGATCATGTCCTTTACACCAATTTCCTTAGATACTACATTAAGGTATTCGTATGGTCCTACATGAATATGCCTGGCCTTGACCCATCGTTAGTCGTGCACAACCTTGTCCTATACGATAATGCTAAACCTGTCTACCAAAAGTTGTGTTAGATGCATCCCACCATCGCACTAGTTGTCAAGGAGGAATTAAAAAAACTCCTTGACGTCAATTTAATCTAGCCTATCAATTATCCTGAGTGGGTTTCAAACATGGTTCCCATTGAAAAATCCAATGGGGGTATCCGTATTTGTACCGATTTTAGGGATCTTAACAAAGCTTGTCCCGAGGACAATTTTCCACTCCCTAACATTAACATGATGGTCGATGCTATAGCTGGACACAAAATATTGTCACTCATGGATGGTTTTTCAGGTTATAATCAAATTTGTGTCAATCCAGATGACCAACACAAGACCTCTTTCATGACCCCTTGGGGGACCTTTTGTTACGAAGGCATGCCCTTTGGATTCAAAAACACTAGGGAAACTTACCAATGCACCATGACCTACATCTTCCATGATATGATGCACAACACTGTTGAAGACTACGTTGATGCTCTCATAGCTAAATCCAAAACCCGTGGTCAGCATATTAAGGACCTGCATCAAATATTTGATTACCTTTTGGAACATAATGTCTAATTAAATCCAAAGAAATGTGTCTTTGATGTCACCACTGGAAAAATATTGGGTTTCATCATTTCATAGAAATGCATTGAAGTAGATCCCACCAAAGTCCAAGCCATTCTTGACTTGCCTACCCCTACGAACCTCAAGTAGCTACGTAGCTTGCAAGGAAGGATTCAATCCATACAGTGATTCATCACCCAACTTTTAGATAAATGTCAACTGTTTAATCATCTCTTACAGAAGGGGGTCCCATTTAAATGGGATATTAAATGCCAAGACACCTTTAATGACATCAAATCATACCTCACATGTCCACCCATCCTCACTCCACCCCATCCAGATCGCCCATTCCACCTGTACATTTTTGCTATCGATGTTGCATTGGGTACGCTTATTGCTCAAAAGAATGAGCAAGACCAAGAGCAAGTTGTATACTATATCAGTCACACATTGATTTATTATGAAATGTGGTATGCTTACATGGAGAAGCTTTTTCTTGTCGTTGTCTTTGCCACCCAAAATCTATGACACTACATGATTAATAACACTACCTACGTCGTTGCCTGTGATAACCCACTTTGCTACATGATGGGTAAGGGTTACCACAATAGTCGAATGGCCAAATGGATCATGCTCCTTATAGAATTTGATCTCAAATTCATCATTCAAAAACCCATTAAATGCCAAGTCATTGTTGATAAATTGGCCAAGGCCCCATTACCAAGTGATGCACCATTGCTTATCCAACTTCCAAACAACTCTATGTTTCATATAAGTGAAGCTGAAGAACCCATCGAGCCCAAATCAACTGTTGAATTAAACTTATTTTTTGATGGCTCCTATTGCACACACATTGGAGGTGTAGGAATAGTCTTTTTCACACCACAAGGGGAGCCTCTCCCCTTTTCCTTCAAATTAGGCTTTCCCTACACAAATAAAAATGTTGAGTATGAAGCCCTTATTCTTAGCCTAAAGCAAGCCCTCTCCATGCACATTCATAACTTGGACATATTTTGTGACTCCCTCCTCATTGTGAATCAAATCAAGGGAGAATAGCAATATCGTTGTCTAGTCTTACAACAATACAAACAAGTCGTTGAAGATTTGTTGATCCAGTTTGAATGGTATGACATCAATGATACTCCATAATCCATAAATAATTTTGTCGATACCATGGCCTCACTAGGCTCATTAATTTCATGAAAAATACTTTTTGACACAACTCACGTATCCATCCATGCCCTTTTCCAATATTGTCATTTCCACCAATCCACCTTCTCACGACGATGGCATAATTATCATCGAAGCTCATCCACATGACCCATGGTTTTCCTAAGTTAAGGACTACATTAAGCTCAGTATTATCCCATATAATCTCAATTATACTCACAAATAGGATTTCAAGTTGTATGCCATTCACTATACATTGCTAGGCGATATCCTTTATAAGCGAAGTCATGATGACATTTTATTGCACTATCTTGAACCATTAGAAGCCCAATGAATCACTCAAGAGGCTCATGATGGTACTTATTGATGAGGCATGGATACGACTCATTTATAGCATGTTTTAAATAGTTAAAAATGCCTAAAACTCTTGGGAATTATCTTATATGCTAGTTAAGTTGATTTAATATGTTGTGTATTAACTGTTTGCATGATTGAAGTGTTAAGGACATTATATTCTAATTTTTAACAGTTCTTGTATAATTTTATGTTATCTTGTCATGATTAGGTTGACAATAGCACTTCAGTAGTCTTATTTTGATGATTAGTAAGCATTAGTTTCTCTAAATTCAAAAAATAGTACAAAGACTTATTACTGTGCAACAAAAAACTAGTTTTTCCATATAAATTCCAACCAGCTGCCAATGAATGGCAAGGCATGGAATTCACATCCAAGGAAGAATGAAGACTATTGCAATCTAATACTAAGGGCTAATCCACCTGAGAAATGCAGCCAAAACCATTTGGATTCAACATAGTTGGTCATTCTAAAGATATTCGGAATGAACACAGTGTCTTCGGAATGAACACAGTGTCTCCGAAATGAACACAATGTCTTCGGAATGAACACAATTTCTTCAAAATGAGAATAGAAAGCACTTTTTGACTTGTTGACTGACTTTTTGCGATGGAAAAGGGGATAATAAGGTTGAGAAAGTTAAGGAAAAATATTTCCCATCTAAATTTGTCGTCCTTGCCGTCCAAAGCCACTGTTTATGGAAAAGATCAAATTGATCCTCTTCTAAGATAAACCCAAGAAATTTTGTAGGATATGAAGAATAACATATTTTTTGTTTGTAATTAGATTTTAGGAATCTATAAAATATAACTCTCGTCCAGGTTGAGCTATTAGATTAGATAGAGGAGATAGAAAATAAATAGGGAGATAATAGAATAGTGATTTCAGACCTGAAACAAATTTTAGCAGAATTGTAATTATGTTTCTGAAGCAATAAAAGTGTAGTTTCATTCCATTTATTTTGTTATGTCTGAGTGTGAGTAAGACTTAAAGAAGAATTCAAACCTTCTTCTAAGAAATGAGGCTAGCCACTTCTAGACCTAGGAGGAGGACTGACAGACAAGTTTTATTTTGATTTTGCTACAGCAGAATAAGTTGTGAACTTGTCATTTTCATTCTTTTGCACAACTAACATTCCTAGTTGTTTAGGTCCGAGGGCCTGGTTCAACGGTCAAAGTGCTTCTTTCGGAGCGGGGAGATCGGGGTTCCAATCCCTCGGGCCTCATCGTACTGTTACACCTGTTCTCTCATCCAGGAGCGGGCAGCGACATAAAAGGTTCAATCCGACAGGGGCATGGTGGTATAGGGGGCGGTTTGGGTGAGGTATTTCGGTGGCAGGCTTCTGGGGGTGGACTGCGCAGATGACTGTGGTGGATTTTTGGCTGGCTGGCCTGGACTCGTGGCAGCTATCCGAGTCCACCATGTAAATCAAAAAAAAAAAAAACATTCCTAGTTGTTTAATTATTGTTCATAATTTTTTTGTGATATGATTAATGGTAGATATGGTTATTCTTTTCATTCCCAGCAACTTTTCAATTCACTAAAAATTTCCATTTCCAGCAATTTACAAGTTTTCTGTAATTTCTCTGCATTATTTTTTTTTCTGTCAAAACCCTGCATAGAAGATTGACGACCTTTTGTTATAGAGCATTGACAGGATCTAGTTTTTATGCTTCATTTCAATTATTGCAATATTAAATAGACTTTTAATTCTGCAACTATAACTAGAGTTTCAATTCTATAATTTAATTAGATTTCATTCTTGCAACTGTAACTAGGGTTTCATTTATGCAATTAGCAATTAGTTTTCATTTTTACAAATAGATTAAAGTTCAATTTATGCAATTTAGGGGTAGAGGTGACACAAAACCCCCACACAATCAATTCCACCAATAAGACCTGCTACTCCCAAATGAACTGAACTACAACCCTACTTGAACTTTCTCTTGTAAAATGCCTTGGACACCACCTTGGATTGACAAATTCATTGAGAATTAATGGTGTGCTTAACGATAGCCCATCATTTTCGCACCATTTTTGGGGAACACGGTGTTGTTAGAAGGTGAAAAGCAGTCCAATAATTATTAAATATGCTAACTTGTGAATTTTTGAGTAAAATTTGAATGTAATGACTGGTATAAGTAATTGTTATTGGTAAATTGTATTTCAGTCCATTTAGGAAATAAGCAAGAAACCACAAGAAGAAAAATTTCACAAGAGGTTGAAATTAAGTCAAAAATATCTAATTTTTTTTATTTCCAAAAATGTTGGAATTTTCAAAGAATTTCAATCATCCACTTCCAACACTGCAAGATTCTTTGAGAAATCATTACAAGGAGGAAAATTAAGTAGTTCAACACTATTTTATCTTGAAAAATCCATACAATGAAGAAAATTTGACAAGATTTATAATTGTTTTTGGGAACCTACAATGGAAGGCTCACAAGAGAATCAAGGTAGAGCCAACAATGTGCTCCACCTTAGTGCAACTAGTGCACCACGCTGAACTTTTCAAAATCCCATCCAACTAGATCTTAATAAAAATGCTCCCATGAAGGTCATTTCACCTGTAGTATTACCAACTTTCAAGGGAATTACATCCGAAGATCCTAATATGTTTTTTTTTTTAGTTTAAAATTGTATGTCAAGCTCATGATTACACTAATGACAATCAAAATATCAAACTATTTCCTTCCACTCTTAAAGAGTTAGATCTACGATGGTTTATCACCTTAGCACCTGACTCAATTAGAACTTGGGATGAGATGGAAAACATATTCTTGGATAGATACCAAGAATATTGTCAAGTCAAGAATCAAAATGATGAAATTCTTATAATGAAACAAGAGGAAAATGAAATCTTAGAAGATTATATAGATAGATTTTATTTTGTTCATAAGAGATGTGGAAGTTTTGAACCTGAAATTTGCAAAGTCATATTCTTAAGGGGACTATAAGATGAATCTAGGGATGCATTGGATATCTTGGGAAGAGGAGATAACAAATGCACATAAATTTCAAGAAATTATTAAACTCTGTAAAAATTACTCGCATTCAAGGCATAGAAAACACATAATTGGTAATGAAAAACATGATTTGAAAGAATGCATGAAAGAGGTTGATATTTTAGTACATGATAGAACATTAGATGAAAAAAATGAATCTACTAAATCTTTAGCCATCTATTGTTCAGAATGTAAAAAGCAACACTCTCTTCATGATTGTCCTTTGAACAAAATATTTATACCTGCTACATGTAGAATTTTTCAATTAGGACACCCCACAGATCAGTGTAGTTTATTGCCAGAACTTAAGAGTGTCTTTGAAAAATAGTCTCAACCTATTAAAAAAATCAATTTTGTAGGAAAAGGACAAGGGAATAATTTTCATAAATTTCCATATCAGAATGCTTCTCAATTTCTTGCACATTGAGGAAATAATCCTTGGTATATGCCATGGTCTGCTTCAGGTCCACTTCAACAATTTTGGAGTCAACCACCATGGGCATACTCCCAAGCATGGTCTCAAAATTGATGGATGCAACAACAATGGAATCAACAACATCCACCATGGTTGCAGCAAAAATTACAGGGATATCAATGGGTACAACATCAAAATTTGTACAAAGGGCAGCAACATTGTCAAAAACAAAAATCAAATTTGTTGCCTAATTATATCCATAATTTCTATCATGGACAACAACAAAAATTAAAACAACCTCTGTTTTCAACTCAACCTGTGGTTAGTCCAAATCATGTTAAACAGGTAACCCCTGTCTTTGTGGTTGAATCAAAAAATGTTATAATCACAATGACACTGAGAGGGGGTGAATCAGTGTGTTCTTTAAAAACTTAAAAGCAATTTAGACTTTTAAATAAACTGCAGTAGATTAAAATAGAAATAATAAAAGTACTAAGAGCATCACACATAACACGACATTTTAACGAGGTTCACCGATGTGGCTACTCCTCAAAAAGACTGCTTGGACTACTATCCAAATCCAGTCAAATGCAAAGCTACAACTTTACATAATCATTCACGAGCACCAACTGGTAAGAGGCACCAACCTCTAAATTTTATCTGCTACAACAGAATGGAGCACCAACTCCAATTTTTCCAGCTCCAACTGGAAAGAGGCACCAACCCCTTTTACCAAGCTACAACTTGGAGATAGTAATAAAAATTAGAGAATTAAACTATCACCTCAATTTGCACGATCTGTTATTTTTCTTGCATTCTGCTGCTTTTCGGCATTCGGTACGCTACTGTGAAAAATGATTCGCACTTTTTCAACCACTCCTCTATATCTCTCCGCGTTCTCTGCTGTAACTTCACAGAAATATTACTTCTATAGCCAGCACACTGTCATTTCACACTCGAAACACGACTTCTGCATTCTGCGTTCTTATCTTCTCTTTGCACCACTCACTCTGCTGCACCTTCCATGAAATCTCACTTCTACCATCTGCGTATTTTTGCCTCAGACTTTAAACATGCCATCTGCATATCGCTCTCTGTGTTCTCGATCGGTCGATACGCACTCACTCACTATCTCATCGTTGCGATCTCTTTTCTTTAACTCCAAAGAACTATCACCGACTTACACTCTGCTGCACATGAACTTGATTCACATATATCGCATCACGCCCACACTTCAACCTTGCAACAGTCCCACCTTTTTATAGAAGAGAATATCCCATCAAAACATTCTCAAACACGTTGGCTGCAACCCTAATTAGGTCAACATGAAACCCTAGAATTTTTTAGTTGCTTAACCTTGCTTTGTCATCAGGAAACCCTAATTGATCCATTGCAAAACCCTAGCAACGTCGGCTTTGAAAACAAGTCGGTGAACAACTTTAATTTAATTTTAAAATATTAATTTAAATTTTAAATAAATAAATAAAATTAAAACTGGATATTTAAAATTAAATATCTTCATCATCGGAGCACCTTTTTCAACAAAACGAAGAGCTAACTTGGGTTTTAAGAAAAACCCATTTCAAAATTGTTGACCATGGATTTAAACAAAACCTATAATTTAGTCTGCCTTGGTTTTCACAAAAATCCTTTCACTCTTTGACATCAATGACAACATCAACACTTGAGCAAGGGCAATGTACCCAAGGTACCCAAAATTGCCAACAAAAAATACAGCCCTAATAAATGTTAGTGATTGTGTTAAAACTCAGTTGTGTTCAGGTGAACCACTACTTGAACCTATTCCACTTATCAGTGTAGAAAGTGAAGTTAAAAATAATGAACATGAAAACAAATCCACACTAAAACAACATCAAGAAGAACAAGATACCTCATCAAATAAAGTATCATATTTTGAACAGTCTGAGATATCAAAAATAACATCTTCACAATCAGATTTGATAAAAGAATTAGAACATTTAACTGTTACAATCCCTTTACCTCAAGTTGTACCAATCATTAATAGGATTTTTCAAGAAATGTGTTTTAGAAAAAAAAAGAAAGTATATCCTAAAACCATACAAAAAGTTGGAAATTAGTTAACTTGCTTTCAGGTAAACTTATTACACCTAAGTATGATTGTACAAAAAGCCCACAGTTTATTAGAAAACAAAATGAAAATGAAAAGAATACTTTAGTTTTGGCCTCCATTGTTGTAAATAAAAATGTAGAAGAGTTGGATTCCTCCAAAAAGTTTGTTTTTGCTGAAAATGTTCAAAACTCATATTTTAAAGATGAACTAATTATTGTTCAGCAATTACTACAGACTGATGAAAAACATAATTCTAAAAATTTATCACCCATTCCAGTACAAAACAATTTTCCTTATTTACCACATGGATGTCATTATTGTTTCTCATCTCTTCATTATCATTTATCAAAGTTAATTCTTTCAAGAATTGTTTTTGGTAAACATATACAAATTTTTCATTCTTTTCCACCATATCATTACTCTCTTAATTTATTAATGCATCATTCTCCAAGAACCAATTCAAATCAGCCTGGTACAAAACAAACTGAAATACAGCCAAAACAACCTTTGAACAACAATAGTTGGTTGACTAAAAACCAGGGAGCAAATTTGTTTGATATATTGGTGCAACATCCTAATGCTTTACTAACATTTTATGCATCTTTAGCGATTGGCATTGAGTTGTTGCGATTATAGAAAAAAAAATTTTGTAGTTGAATGCATTTGATGAACTTTGGTTGGAAGCACTTCACCAAATAGAGTTCACTCAACAAAAATGGAAAATGTGGCATGATGATCACATTAAGAGCAGCAAGGATGAACCAGGGGAGTTTGAGAATGAAGTTGTTCAACTTTCTTTAGTTGATGATTTAAGGAGGATATTAGTGGTGAATGGACATCTTTTATAGTTGTACCATAAACCACTAACAAAGGTGGAATTTGCTCGGTATTTCACACAGTTACATTTGAAAGAAGAGGCTTCTTCTTCTAATGAAGATTCCAAATGATCATATCTTTGAATCTTAAAAGAAAAATAAAAAGAAAAAAAAATTAGAAAAAATAGAAAACAAAAAGATGAATAAATTATGGCTGTGAATTTCTTCATGGGCATGATTTCAAGGAAGTCATGAATTCCTTCACGGGCACAATCAGAATCAAAAAGACAAAAAAAAAAAAAAAAAAAAAATGAATAGCTCAGCAGTGAAAACCTTTTTCTAAGGCGCTACTGAGTTGGTATGCATGAAAACCAGTTTTTTGGCATGCATAACCTTGAAAGTTCTGAGTCACCATTGTACAAATTCACCAACTGCACTTGTTTTTGAAGTGTTGCAGGAAGCCTCAACAGAATATCAATAGAAGCAGTCATCTTTCAAAACTTGCATTAACTTGTTTTAACCAGGTATATATGTTTCTTGCACTTTTCTCATTGTAAATATTTGATATATAGTATATGACAATTAACCATTAGTATAAAAGTGTTCATAAGAGTTGGCATAAACAAAACATGCTTGGAGAAAGAGAAAAATGTTGGTTTCTGCTATGTCTTCAGAATGACTATTGTATCTTCAATAACCGTGGTATCTTCGGAATGAAGCCTTTGTCTTCGAAATGAAGGTTTGTCTTCGGAATGAAGCCTTTGTCTTCAGAATGAAGGTTTGTCTTTGGAATGAAGGTTTGTCTTCGAAATGAAGGTGTGTCTTCGGAATGAAGGTTTATCTTTGGAATGAGGTTATCTTCGGATTAAATGCCCAGCTTAGTCTTCGAAATGAAACATAATCTTCGGAATGAAGATTTAACAGTCTGTTTCCACGTGGCATCCAAGGAGGGAGAAAAAGACATAGTCAGCAGAATTTTTTTTACTCCATGTGATCATTGACACATGTCAGCTGGCTTGCGGTTAGATTCATCTCATATTTTGCACCCATCGAGGAAGTACGAGAATCATAGGGAAAATAACCAACAAACATGCCACCACCATTCATTGCTAATAACCACTCATGTGGGAAAATTTGCATGCAGAATGGACGAGCTAAAAATAGTAAAGAAAATTTGATGGCAAGGATGTCCAATGATTGATGGCCAGGTGTTCAGAGCACAGAATAAGGAAGTGTGCCATATTTTCTTTTCGAAGACATATTTGCTAATGATTACAAGGAAAAGTAAAAAAAAAAAATTAAAAGTTCTTTCTGAAGAAGAACAAGAGCAAACCCTGTAATTCTATAGAAACCAGAAATCAGTGACCTAGCGGATGACTATAGTAGCAGAAGAGAGCAGTCTTCTCAGCATCAGAATAGAGAAATGAAGTGAAAAATGAAAAAGGGCCAGCCTACAAGAACCCTGGAATAACGTAACCACATGGGTTACCAGATTTTTCAACCTGTGAAGGGTAGTATGTAATTTTGTCAGGGCATCATTTCAAAATTTTAAACCACCTCAGGCATGGTAGGCAACAACCTAAATTTAGAGTGAATTTTCTAGCATACCTGCACCGAGAACTACAGAGCATGGCAAAACATTATCAAGAGGAAAAAAAGGAGCCCTCATCATCATGGTCTTATTAAACTGGTGTGCCAACATCATTTTAGGGAAACCCTAGAAGCTTTAATAGGTTTTATTCTACCCTGACTAATGTAGTTTTTGAAGAAGAAGATGAAGGAGAAGAGGATACAGATGTTGCTATAAAAAAATATGCTACTGAGGAAGAAGAAAAGGCTAAAAAAAAAATGCTATTGCAGAGAAGGAAACACACCAAGCAAAAGCAACAAAGCATTTTTCTCTAGAACCATCAACCTCACAGACTAAGAAGAGAAGGGCTGAAACTGACAGCAAAAAAATAAAATAGAAGAGGGTTCATTTTTCTAAAGATGTTATTTATCTGTCGGAATAGGAGAGTGAAGTTCCCAGTGAAGAGCCTGAAGCTATCCCTACAGCCCCTGTTACCACAAGAAAATAGGGCAAGAAGAGAAAATATACATTAAGGACTAGGAGGTCTGCAAGACTCCAACAAAAAGAGATAAAAGAACAAATGATTGAAGAGAAGACCAGACAGGATAGCCCTGATGTCATAGAAGTGCAACAAGCCACTGAGAATTTGGATGTAATCATAGATAATTTCATGGAACCTCCTGTACAGGAGTAGGGGTCTGAAGCAGAGGATGAGATCGTTGTTGAGCAAAAAACTGCAGTTGATTTGTCAGTATTAGGTTCTGAGTCGAACGAAGAAGAGGAGGTGGACATCACAAAACAATTGAGAGCAGCCAAGAGTGTTATAAAAATACAAATGAGATGGATTGAGGAAAGAAAAGATGTTATTGAAAAACATGAAAAGAAAATTAGAGAATTATAGCAGAAAGTGGTGAAACTAAAAAGCAAGTTGTCACAAGTTGAAGAACAATCAACTACATCAGATAAAGAGGAGGATTTGGTTTAGTTACTGCTTGGATTATCTAGGGAAGATGAAGACATAGGTGCTCATTCTGAAGTAGTGCCCCTCCACTTTGAAGCAGTGCCCTTCCATTCTGAGGCATTGCCTTCTCAATCCAGAGAAATACCTTTATGCAACATCATTGGGTAGGTCTCAGATTCAGGCCTCCAACCATCATTACTCTGGTTCCCTCCTATTTTGAAGAGGATTCCCAACCAGATGATCAGTTTGAAGAATGACTCAAAAACCTTCATGAGAAATTACACAGGCACTAAATTGTTCTATGAAACATGGAATATGAGTATGGACATTTGTGACTCCATAGCCCACTGCAATGCATGAGGGCATGCATTAATATAAGTTGGGGGGAATGATGAGGCCTGGATAAGCCTCATTTATAGCATGTTTTAAATAGTTAAAACTGCCTAAAACTCTTGTGAATTATCTTATATGCTAGTTAAGTTGATTTAATATGTTGTGTATTAACTGTTTGCATGATTGAAGTGTTAAGGACATTATATTCTGATTTTTAACAGTTCTTGTATAGTTTTATGTTATCTTGTCATGCTTAGGTTGACAACAGCACTTCACTAGTCTTATTTTGATGATCATTAAGCATTAGTTTCTCTAAATTCAGCAAATAGTACAAAGACTTATTATTGTGCAGCAGAAAACTGGTTTTTCCATATAAATTCTAGCCAGCTGCCAATGAATGGCAAGGCATGGAATTCACATCCAAGGAAGAATGAAGACTATTGCAATCTGATCCTGAGGGCTAATCCACCTGAGAAATGCAGCCAAAACCATTTGGAGTCAACACAGTTGGTCATTCTAAAGATCTTTGGAATGAACACAGTGTCTTCGGAATGAACACAGTGTCTCCGGAATGAACACAATGTCTTCGAAATGAACACAGTTTCTTCGAAATGAGAATAGAAAGCACTTTTTGACTTGTTGAATGAATTTTGGCGGTGGAAAAGGGGATAATAAGGTTGAGAAAGTTAAGGGAAAATATCTCCCATCTAACTTTGTCGTCCTTGCCGTCCAAAGCCACCATTTATGGAAAAGATCAAATTGATCCTCTTCTAGGATAAACCCAGGAAATTCTACAGGATATCAGGAACAACATATTTTTTGTTTGTAATTAGATTTTAGGCATCTATAAAAGATAGCTCCCATCCAGGTTGAGCTATTAGATTAGATAGAGGAGATAGAAAATAAATAGGGAGATAATAGAATAGTGATTTCAGACCTGTAACAAATTTCAGCAGAATTGTAATTATGTTTCTGAAGCAATAAAAGTGTAGTTTCATTCCATTTATTTTGTTATGTCTGAGTGTGAGTAAGACTTAAAGAAGAATTCAAACCTTCTTCTGAGAAAGGAGGCTGGCCACTTCCAGACCTAGGAGGAGGACTGACAGACAGGTTTTATTCTGATTTTGCTACAGCAGAATAAGTTGTGAACTTGTCATTTTCATTCTTTTGCACAACTAACATTCCTAGTTGTTTAATTATTGTTCATAATGTTTTTGTGATATGATTAGTGGTAGATCTGGTTATTCTTTTCATTCCCAACAACTTTCCAATTCACTACAAATTTCCATTTCCAGTAATTTACAAGTTTTCTGTAATTTCCCTGCATTCTTGTTTTTGCTGTCAAAACCCTACACAGAAGATTGACGACCTTCTATTACAGAGCATTGACAGGATCTAGTTTTTATGCTTCATTTCAATTATTGCAATATTAAATAGACTTTCAATTCTACAACTATAACTAGAGTTTCAATTATGCAATTTAATTAGATTTCATTCTTGCAACTGTAACTAGGGTTTCATTTCTGCAATTAGCAATTAGTTTTCATTCTTGCAAATAGATTAAAGTTCAATTTATGCAATTTAGGGGTAGAAGTGACACAAAACCCCCACACAATCAATTCCACCAATAAGACCTACTGCTTCCAAATGAACTGAACTACAACCCTGCTTGAACTTTCTCTCGTAAATAGCCTTGGACACCACCCTGGATTGACAAATTCATTGAGAATTAATGATGTGCTTAACGACATCCCATAACTTATGGAAGCCATTTCAGTGGCATGGCCATCACTAAGCGCATTTTATGAATGGGCTATTACTATCCCACAATGGAGCATGACTGCTATGCCTATGTCAAAAAGTGTGTTAAATGCCAACATCATGCCAATCTTACACACTTGCCTTCTCAGGATCTACAACCTATCTAGTCAATGTGGCCCTTTTCACAATGGGGTTTGGATCTCATCGAAAAAATCACACCCACCTCATCTACCAATCATAAGTTCATCATTACTGCAACCAAATATTTCATGAAATGGGTTGAGGCCATCCCTCTAATTCAAACGACCGGTCCTAAAATTGTTGATTTCATCACTCAACACATCATTTGTCATTTTGGCATCCCATACAAAATCATCATAGACAATGACACTCCATTTAAGAATAAGAATTTTCATGCACTATGTGAAAAATTCAACATCCAACATAGTTTCTCTACTCCATACTACCCACAGGGTAATGGCCAAGTGGAAGCTACAAACAAAACCATTTGTGCCATTCTTCGCAAAACCATTGCAGACTCACATCGTGATTGGCACAATCAAATGCCACTAGCACTATGGGCCTATCATACCAGTATTCATACCCCAACTAGGGCAACACCATTTTCCCTTGTATATGGCATTGAGGCCATCATACCCTTGGAGCTTGAAATCCCATCCTTATGGGTCTCTATGCAAGAATTCATTGATGATGATACAGCTCGTCAGGCTCGACTTGACCAATTGACCTTATTAGATGAATGTCGCATTCATGCTATTGAACACACACGAGTTTATCAAGATTGTCTCCGACGTGCCTACAATTCCAAGGTACACCAACATGAATTTCAAATTGGAGACTTAGTCCTCAAAGAAAACCAACAAATTACTAGCCAACCACGCCATCTCCATGATAAATTTGCATCGAATTGGCTAGGCCCTTACATGGTTACTCACAAGTTTGGATCTGGGGTATATCATCTGGCCACATTGGAAGGTATTGCCAAACTTGAGCCCATTAACATTATTCATCTACGAGCATTCTATGCCTAATTGTAGGCCTTCTAGCTCATCACCACTTGTATCTATGTATATAATTCAAAAAAATAAAAAACATCATCACCATTTTTGATGATCTGCGACACTACTCCCATTTGCATGTACATTCAAAACTACTGCATTCATTTCATTCTTCTCTTCTATTTCTTCTAAGATACTCATCAATGTTGTATGGTCATTCTTCGAGTGGCTACATACCTTTGATAGGTTTATTTTCTTCTTTCTCTTCTATTATTGTTCTTCTAAGATACTCATCAATGTTGTATGGTCACACTTTGAGCGGCTACATACCTTTGATAGGTTTCTTTTCTTCTTTCTCTTCTATTATTGTTCTTCTAAGATACTCATCAATGTTGTATGGTCACGCTTCGAGCGACTACATACCTTTGATAAGTTTCTTTTCATATTTCTCCTCTTTCCATATCTATCCATCTCTCTATTTCCACACCAATTTAACTTACACCCCAACCCATTGTACATAAAACTGGGGCAACCTTGCACATAAATTCTTATCTTTTTGCATCCATATAGGCATCTATACATAATCATTGTAAATACCATGCGAAGGGAATTAAACATGCACATGCTAGCATACCAAGTGTGATGCCCAAACCCCTTTTTAGGAAATAGGATTATTGAAATATTTTGAGTGCTTCACCCATCAATAGTTACATAATCAACCACCATCCAAATTTGGCACATTTCAAAAAAATTTCTAGGCTTCCCTTGGTTACCTTGCTCTCATTCCTGGATTTACCCACACGTCCTACAAATTAACTACATGTTGGAAATAGGACTGGCTATGCTGCATGATGACTGATGCTTAGCAAAAATCACTCTACTCATTATATCATTCACATGATTTCTCTCGAACCTGAGGATTGACAAAAGGACAAGTTACAAAAAAAAAAAAGAGAGAAAAAGGGCAGAAAACAAAAGCCAACGCCCACAAAAAGAAAATAGAAAAGAGAAAGACAAGAGAAAAGAGCACCACAAAATAAAATCATCATACAGGGGCAAAAAAAAAAAGCATATAGGGGCAAAAAAAAAGGAAAAGCCTCGAGAGTACCATCATCTTGAATCCTTGCATTCCTCAGGTCTTTACCAATGAGCTAGCTTATCGGCTAAGTTACCATGTAATTATAAACCATCCTTTTTCAACATGGTACAATGAACATCACTTTACACACACAAATCCAGGATTGAGGTCTTGTTTACCAAGATAGCCTAGAACCTGCTCAAGAAGTGTGCTCAGTTAGTCAATGGGTTTGATTACTTACAAACTGTAGTGTTCGAATCTCTTCACTACAATATTTATATCCAACATCCTTGGAATAACAGAATGGATCACATCACCTGAATACTGTAACGATGCAAATGTTGTCCCTAAGAAATGTGTTTATATCTTTTAAATTTAATGCATGCCATTTTACTTTTTATCTCACACCTCATGTTAGTTCATATTTATTTAAGCATATCATCATTCCATTCACATCTAATTATCTATCACCACATCTACACTAATCATACACCACCATAAAAAAAAACAAGCAAACACACAAATGCAAATAGACACAAGTGTCACAAAATATCATATGTATATATATATATCTGTATATCAAAATTGATGCCATCAGGCTACAATAAAATGTGTGGGCCCTTACGAGCATATCATCACATCTCCATGTACATACATCACCATCAAAAATGCCATACGACTACAATAAGGAGTGTACCCTCATAGGCACATCTCCCCAAAAAGAATCCGCTCATCATGAGCACCTACAAAAATACAAAAAGAATCAAATGACAGCTGCTATACCTCCACAGCCCCATCATGCCTGCTGCCCTCTCGAAGTCTCACCCTTCCCCTCATTCATTAATGCTTGTCCTACCATTTCCTGTGATGACTCGGCCTCTCCAGCCTCTACCCTTTGCACTACCCCCATCGGTGCTAGTGGTGCCATCATCATCGGTGCATATGACATCGTAGGTGCCACCACCTACCAACACACCCTGCCAACCGAGGGTGCACTTCACTCTACCTATGAATGTGATAATGATAGAGACCTAGAGTAATTTAGAACAAATAGGCTATTCACCATCAGCTTGTTCTCTGCTCTCATCCTCTTGGTAGCCTTCTTCATGTTGGCTATCATCAACTGCTCATGCCCCACCCATAACCGTGCCACCTCCTTCTATGCTACCTCTAGCCATGGCACTATGTCTCCAATCTGAGCAATCTCCTACTCTACCCTCTCCCTTGCTCATTGTCCCTCTCACACAATCTGCTCTAGCTCTACGACCCTCACTAAATGATAGGCCTTCACGACCTCTGTCTTCCTATTTGCCTCCTCCAACAACCTCTAAATCCTCTCCATAGTCTCAATCATATCATCATGCTCTCCCCGGATGGTATCATGCTCATGCCTAAGCTCATCCCGCTCAATCCTGAGTGCCTCCATATCCTCCACCATCTAATCCACGTGAACCCTAGCCTCATCATGCTCCTCTAACATAGCCCTCAGGTCTACCTCCACCTCCTTTTTCTCTGCTTCTATCATGGAGTAATCCACCCCCTAATATATCTCGATGTCAAGAAGCTTATTTCTAAGCTTCTTCACCTCCCTCCTCAAAACCACCACCTCACCCTCTACCTCGATCACCACTGCCAACTCTCCTCCAAATTCATAATCATTAGACTCCTCATCCACATCCGCCAAAGGAATGTCCTCCCTCTCCTCTATGCCAACCTCCACCCCCTCACCCCTCTCCATTGATGGCCCTGCACCACCACCACCCACCGGCCTAACCAACCAATCATCTACCTCCTCATCTACATCCATCAGTGGTATATCCTCCCTCTCCTCTATGCCAACTCCCATCCCCTCACCCCCCTCAGCTGATGGCCCTGTGCCACTCTCGCTCACCAACCTATCTCGGTCATCACGCTATGGCCTCACCTACCTGATCAAGTGATCTAGCTCCTCCTCCTCCTCCTCACCCAGCTTGGGTGACCCCACATCCTCCTGCTCCCTCATCTCCCCTGGTGACGCCACTCTCGCCCCTCTAGGTAGACCTACATAGGGTAGAGCTCCTACAACCTCCACCCACTCATCCACTACACCCCACCCTGGCTGCCAACTCTACCTAGCCCACCACACATCATACTCTAGTGTGGTCCCCACATTGTCCATATCCGGGACAACAATAGGCTCATCAGGAATAACATCTAGAGGTGGCACTATGGGTTGTGGCCCTGTGTCACCCTCTACCCTGTAAATCACTACAGGTGGCTCAGGCCACCCCTGCACCAATCCAAACTACCGTTGTACTCTAGAAAATGGAAAATACTCAACCTATGATGAATACTTCCCCACCAACCACCGACTACATTGAATGCATGCCAAGTGTACTGCATCCTCACCCCACTTAGGCCCTCCATGCCATGGCCTCCACCTGACCTGATCCATCATCAGTCACCCAAGCTCCTCTCGATGATACATTAGCTCACCTGCATGGGCCCTCTTCTTCTTCTCCTTGTCCACTCTCCACCTCATCGCATAAGGTACCTCATCCCCCTCATGCACATGCGCCTCATATGGTAACTGCACAGGTCTCAAAATGGTCATATGCTCCCAAGCCCATATCTGCAGCAATGGACTAATACTGAGCCATGTCCTATCAGTCCTCACCACCCCATGTAGCTCTCGATATACCTGTGCCAATAGTGTAGGTGCCCATGCATACCGTCACTACCGCTCTACCATATCGCATACCACTCCCATCATATTCCAGGGGAACTTAACCCCTGAAGCATCTGGTAATGCATGGCTCACTATCAACAACATCGCCATCACATGATGAATAGAAATCCACCATTTATTCCAATACACCATGTAATTTATACCCTTCCTCGCCTCTACCTGATGCCATCGCTACCCAAATGTCCTCTCCAGGATGCCCTCCCATGCCTCCTTCTCTGCATTCATCATTGTAATCCCATCTATTGGCAACCGATAGATATGGTAGATATCCTCCAGGGTCACTATCATCTCCCCTGTCGATAAATGAAAGGTGTTCCTATTCGGATCCCACCTCTCACACAATGCCGCTATATAGGCGTGGTTCACATGAACCTCGTGCATAACCCATACTCCATACAATCCAACCACCCTCAACCAAGCCACATCGTCCATTGTCCACTCATCCTCCAAGGCCTTCCTACACCTTCGAAGGTGATGGCATGTAAATATCTTCTTCACCTACCATCACACACACATCACATGTCAAAAATCCTTCAGGGTCTTATACATAATCATTGTACATAACAAAACGAAACAAAAACATTCATTTTTCACAATTTTTTACCATCACTAGAAAATCATTTTATTTTTGTACATAAATGCTTAAATTTCATTGTATCCATTTTTATTCCACATGCACACAAACCAAAAAAAAAAACAAAAAAATTGGTTCACACCCCACACGTGCGAACTCTTAGAACCCAAAACAAATTACATGACCTTGTTCGAAATTTCATGCACATTCCGGTCGTACCACTCACTCATGCAAAAAAATTCAAACACGTGTCAAAAACATGAAAAACAAGATAAACCCCCCACATTGGCATGCAACATGAAGCAATCAAAATGAAGTCAAAACACAAAAGTGACAACAGATCTGGATACCCATTTCACTCATTAAGTGGTCCCATGCATCGGTTTTCACATGCATTCATGTTTCACCCCCATTTTCCACATCATGTCAATTACACGCTTTCCCACATGCAAAAAAGTCACATGCAAAAAAAAAAAGCACATTGGGATACCTATTTGGCCCTTTTTACACATTGTGCATGAATATTAATCGGTTCCTACCCCCACCCTCATTTCACGATATTTAAAGCAAAAAGTTTCATTTCCAAACCCTCCCTAAAAAGCACATTTACTGAGAAAGGATAAAATGCTTACCTTTGGCGTTTCCACCCCTGTTCTAGTACTTGCTTATGCACTCACCATATCGTATCACCCACCCAAAAATTTTATAGTACTCTATTTTGTTTCTTCTCTTGTGCATGAATGACGTCAAAAATGTCATTTTTTCCCTTAAAAACCCTCATTCGTGTAGGTTTGCACGCTAGTTGTGCAAATCAACCAGTTCTCACGTTAGCCATGCGAACCTACCGTACGACCCCAAATTCTACCACTTGCATGAAATTGCATCCACAAATCTGCACAATCACCATTTTCAGCCATTTTTCATGCCCCATTTTGTAAATTTCACCATTTTCTTCATCAACCGTCTCATCATCGATCGTCATTTCCTCCATCGCCAATTCATCGCTTGAGGGGGTAATCATTCAACACATCAAAATATACCTTGCACATGGTCAAGTAACCAAACATCCAATCATGGATATAAAAAATGCCTAAGAAAATTTTGCTGAAGATCATCTCAAGTCCTTATGCTAGGACAGATACAAAACAATGAAATTTCTCTTCTTAATCAAACTCCAATCCAAAAACAAACCAATTTTTGACAAACCTCAAAATACCTTTGACTGTAGACACCTCATGGATTCCAATATTCATAGTGGCAGTCGTAAGACCACTCGTGAATGAAGCTCCTAAAAGTTCTACCCCATGGCTCCAACGATTTGTCAAAAGTTGTCAAAAGAGCTCATCAATCAATCAAAAGCAAAAATAAACAAAGGTATTTGTTCCTTCCAAATTGAAGCATTTATAGTTGATCATAATGCAAGGTAATCATATACCTTCCCCCAAAAGCAATCATCCACAAACCATTTTTATCAATGCGTCTTTCTCACAATCATCCACAATTCATCAATCATAAATTCTTTGCCTTCCAAATCATCCCATCAATCCACATCATCAGTTTTTGTACTAAACCATGTTTCACACAATCCAATACAAAAAGGGGTAAAATGTAGACACCAAAAAGTTGCACATTGTCCCTCTCCCCATTTCCATGGTCAATCAATTTGCAAAACCCTCGAAAATTGCATAAATTGGCTAAAATCACTATTCATCATCATTAGCCCCTTTGGGCTAGCTAAGCCCCTTCCTATGCTTAACCATAGGTCCTCATGCGACCTCATGCAAACTCAACTAAGGTTGAAAACTCTCACCATGGTCAAAAAGCACTTTATGGTCAAAAAGTCAACATTTTGGTCTAAATATGCTTTATGGCTAATTACATACTTAATTAGATCTAATATTGATTTAATTAAAGCCTCCACCTCACCTAGTCTACTTTGACTAGCCTAGCCTTCCACCTCACCTAGTCTAGCCTATCCTAGCCCTACCACCTCTCACCCAGATATTTCTCCACCTCACATCCCCCTGGGTCATTAATGCAAGATGGAGACTTTTGCACTTAAAAAGGCAATTTTAATCCTAAGATATTTCAATAAAGGTGATTATTAATGACAAATGGATATTTTTGGTAAATCATCATTATTTGTGGATGGGTGAGGGATTCTCTCACCCAACCCCACTTATGACCCAGGACACCTCTTTGGTGGACACCTCACCATTGCCACCTCACAGGGGACACCTCATCCCCTTTCTCTCACCTTGGCCCACTCTATAAATAGAAGGCCATTTTCACCTTTTAGTAACAACCCACTTTTGCATATCGAAACTCTATCGAAATCACTACTGCCATTACATCCATCACACATCCATTACACAACCATCATACGAACATCACAATCAATTTATCTCCTTCACAATACTATTTGGTGAATGAGATAGGTTGATAATCCTGCCAAGAGTGCACTTTCAGAAGCTAAACCGGACAAATTTCAAGTCAACAACCAATCTTGAGCATCCAGAGAGGCTATCTGAGAAATCCGATCAAAAAAGGACCGGTTCGCACCTCACACATGCGAACCACCCGGTTCGCACCCTAGGAGTGCGAACCTCTGCAACAAGCACCAGAATCACCCAAACAGGTAAGAATAGCATAGTTTACTATTTTATGTTGTTTTTAGCAATTTATTTCATGTTTTGAATACTTTTTATGAGTCTTTTGTCTTCATAACTACGGGGTTTGACTGAGGTAGACCCCCCAATGCACTAATAGGATTTTGTAGGTTTCATAGGTCCAACAAAGCACAAGGAAACATCTCCAATAAGTGGTGGCTCATGAGCAAGAAGCCCACCTACATCGAGGAACCCAAAAAGATGAATCGTGCTATCTTTGTACCACATCTGAGAGGGCTTCCTTAGGGAAGACCCCATTGTAGCCTTCAGGGCAAGATTGTAAAAGGATATCAATTCTTGTAACCCCTTTTATGATTATCAATACAAATATAGTAGATTCTTTGATATTGAATGAATGTCTTAGTGTTTTTTTGGTAGTTTCAGCTCTATTTGGAGGTGCCTCATTGCACAGTTGCTCTTCTTGAAATAAGGAATTTGTAGTATTCATATTAGGGATATGGTTTCTCAAATTGGGACTATGACCTATGGGGGTACCTCATGTAGGAGTCCCTTGTAGTCTAGGTTCCCTATCTGACACTCTAGTACTAACCATCTACTCATCTATAACTCGGCGACTGGGTAGAGTAGTTGACCACCAAGGAGGAATAACCATATCCTTAGGGTCATAGCGAATATGTTCTATGTCTTCTTGTCTACTCCCAATAACATCCACCATTAAGTGGGTTTGGCTATGGGTATATACCATAACTACTTACTCTAAGAATCTCTATGTGATTATCTCCTTTAAATTTTTATAGATTCAAACACACAATCAATAGAAACACACAAAAATACAAACAAGTATCTCTTTTAAAATTTATGTGTTCCTAAATTGTTTGATGTGTTTCAAATTTATTTCTTTTTATAAAGAATTTCTCATGTGTTTTGAATGTTTATTTAATTCTCAAATGTTTAAAGGTTTTTACCTATATACTTGCAGCTCAAAAACTGACAATTAAAGTTCGGTCACATGAACCAACCAAAGTATGGAGATGAAATCCATACCCAATCAGGGAGCATAGGTCCTACCAATCCTCACCCAACACCCCATGTGTAGTGATACACCCATTTGAAGATGAATGCATGCTATTTTGTATGGTTAGGATAGATATTGGAGTCAGTATTGGCCAATAAAACAAGGTTCGTGGGAGTTGAGTGAACGGGTGGAAATGAATTCCACCATTGTTGAACTCTATCAATGTTTGGGGATGAATTCCAACTCAGTAACATTAAATAGAAGCATGATGTGTATGGTTAATTTTAAAATTATTGAAATAAAATAATAGAGCACTCAATTATGATTCATTAAATGCATAAAATTATGTTTTACTTTCAGAATCATAAGCATATATAAAAAGAAGCTACAGAATTGATAAACTATATGAAAACCTAACCCTTAGGTAGGTCCCACGATAGAAAACAAAACAAATGCTTTTTGAAAGATGTTATTTTTCCTATTTTTCTTTAATTTTGTTAATGCAATAATTATAAATATGAAATCTAACCTTCACATGCACACAAAAGACAAGAAAAATTGAAATTCAATCTTTTTGGAAAAACCTAGATGCAAATTGCAAGTTTAAAAGGTTACCTTTTCTTCTTCGAAAGTTGTTGTTTATAGCAATTTATATTGAAACCCCCTAGTTATACGGCCATTCCTAGATGGTATGGATACAAATTTAGGGGCTTTCCCTAGCAAGGATGGTTACAGTGGCCATCCCTGGTAGTTCCAACCAGGGTTTTGGGGGTCGTTTTTGCTCAAAACAGTTAGAACCTGCAACCTACAAAACACAAAAAGGAGGTCAAAAAGTGATAAAATAAAAGGTAATAAGGGACACATAGTCCCATCATAATTTCCACTAAATAAGCACAAAAAAATGCACACCTTAGTTGTTTGTATTGAAATGCATTTAAATATCTATTGTTCTAAGCAAGCATTCAAAAGGAAAAGGTGCAGAAGATTCAACTATGTAAATATTGCAAAAGAGGGATTATTTGAAGTAAATAGGGGGGTTTATACTTGTATTTATAAATACATAAATGAATAATGTTACAATACATCCCATTTGAGGGCTTCATATCTTGATACATTTCAAATTACAATTTACAAAGGATCAAATCCCTTCAAGAGCTCAAGTGGCGTGTTTCAGTGTTCTTCTCGCAACCCACACTTGAGAGCTAATATTAGGATTTTTGTAATATAACTCTTAGATCATCCCTAATGCTTATAATTTCTGTACCTACACACAAGAGATTGAAAATAGTTAATAGCATATGTGTTTAGTGATTAAAAACTAGGAAAACATAGAAAGCATGCATCTAGAAAGAATAAAACTTATTTGCGATAAATAAAAACAACTCCAAATGACTTGAAAATATAATATGATGTTATTAATATGATTTTGGGAATATATAAGCATAAATTGAAAGGAAATTATGATCAGAAAGTGTGGCCATCCCTGGCAGGGACAACTAAACTTGCAATCACAAAACTCTAAATTGACCTATCAGAACTACTCAAAACTTAACCAAAATTGAATGCAAGGTTATTCTAATGATTTATAAATGATATGTGGTGGAATTTAACCAAAATTTTAAACCATTTCATGGACATCCCTATCATGTACAACTAGGACTGTTGGCCATCCTCAGGTGGGATGGTCACAAAACTTGTTGGTTTTTACCAACAATTTCAAGAGGATTTGGTTAAGAACCCTCTTAAATGTATTGTCAAAAAAATTGGTCAAATTAATATTCAATTTGATATGTTTTGGAATTAATTTGGTGTATTTTGGGATGCCCCTGAAAGCACCTTCGAATGAAGAAATTTTTAAGGAAAATACTTGGAAAATGTGATGGCAAATGTGAGGACAAATGTGATCAACACTTTGTGAGCAATGATTCAATTCATATTTCCTTCAAATTTAGGTGAGGGCACCTCAATTTATAGCCAAATTAGGGCATATGTGCAAAAGGGGTAAGTTTTGGCATGCAGGGCAAGTGATTCCACTTGTCCATTCCCTTGCCATGCATAAGAGGGAAGAGGTTGCCCATTTGGGGCCTCTAATTTATAGGTTGTAATATCCATGACAGCCTATAAATAAATTTTGGATGATTGGATAGGGAATATGGTAGGAATTTATTGCCATTTCTTTACCGCTTTGACTTTTGGAGGGTTTGGACCATGGTCGTCCCACCCAAGGATGGTTGCTTGTGGTCATCCCTGTGTGGGACAATCATGGATACAGGGCCCAAAACTTCCCAAAACTATAGGAAACCTTTCCAAAAGTGTATGTGAGCCCTAATTAACCCCTGAAGGTTACCCAATGGGGCCATATTATGTTGATAAGAGTTGCGCATAGTGGTCTTATCTTATTTACATGATTTTAGTGTCTACAGATAAATTTGGTCGTCTTTTTACCTCTTGTTCCCTAGCTAATATCTTCTTGTACTTCCTAGAAAACCACCCAATAATATTTTTTCTTCCTAAGGAAAATACCTTCGATTCCTCCATAACCAATTGTTTTGAGAATCATTAGTGGGTGATGCATTATCTCCACATGCACTCCACTCAACTATGCTCCAATAAAAAATACAAATGATGAACGATGACCAACCAAATAGTTTAATGATGATGTACCATGGTTCTTATTTATGTCCTAGATAGAAATTCAAATATTCACATTCCCTTAGATTGTTAACTTAGCAACAAATTCCCTTGGATTAAAATTAAAAATCAATTATTCAAAATGACCAAGTTACTAAGCCCCTCTCAAAGGTCCTCCTCATAAATAATTTTCTTTCTAAGGTTGACGTAAAACAAGAATTATTAATAACAAGACTAATGGAAAAACCTTAGGCAAAATTGAATCCAAACAACTACTAATATTAATCTTTCCATATTAGTACCAAAGTAATAGTACCCAACATAAGATAAATTCATTATGTTTTACAAGTCATGTTTACCTTATTCATGGTGAACACATTAAAAGTTCTACTTAACCAAAAATGAAAAACCCTATTCACTATCAACTCAAGAAAAAAAAAACATCATTCTTCCCTATTTAGGCCAAAGCAATGATGCCCATCAAATATGTATTTCCTTGTATAATATTTTTTTTAAATGAAACAATGAGAAGCAATAACTCAAACATTAATTCCTATTTGTAATGAATCCATCATATAAATACCATATAATATAAGATTATCACATAAAATTAAATTTCATATAAAATTAGCATAATTTACCTTCCTTATAATATCTCATTCTCGATGGTTAAATATTTCTTCCACCCATGAGAAAAAAATTGTTCCTATAAAAGTGTAAATTCATTAGCAGCATCATATTCTTCCATACTATATATATATATATATATATATATATATATATATATATATATATATATATATATATATATATATATATATATATATTTGTAGAAACTAAGCATGAAATAGTTAATCATACTAACTATAAGATAACATAGTCTATCATGAGTCCATCCAAATGAAAATCCTACAAAGGGAGGGTCATGACATCCTACCCCCATTAGGCTTAACACAATCATGTGTGTTTCATCAAAGTCCAAACATAAAACAATAGTTATATATTATTTTCAAACAAAAATAAAAAATATCTTTGCATATCTACCACTTTCTCCCAAGTAGCATTTCTCTCAAAATAGCAATCCCATTAGACCTTACATTGCTCTAGAGTCCCCTTCCTCATCGATTTGGAATGGAACTCAAGGATCTTCACTAGACGCACCTCAATGGCCTCTAGGTTCACCATATACAATTTAGAAATATCCCATACATGTTTAGGGTTAGCAATGTATTTCCTAAAAAATGATATATGAAAGATGTCATGAATCTTTGACAAACTAGGTGGTAAGGTGAGTCTATATGCCACAGGACTAATCCTTTCTATGATTTCAAAGCGTCCTACAAAATGAGGATCCAATTTTGTAGAATTTATGGTACTCTTATTTTGTCTCACCCTCAGAAACACTTTTTCACAAATATATTTGACCAAGTGCAGATAGTCTTCCCAATGAGACTTCTGATCCATACAATATATGTGAAGCATGTCTTCTAACACCTGTTTCACCCTTTCAGTTTTTCCATCGAATTTGGATGATATGTAGAACTAATATTTAACCTGGTACTTATGGCATGGTGAATAGCTTGCCAAAATTTAGATGTAAACCTAGAGTCCTATTGAGTGATATATTTTTCCAATTACAAACACATACTTATAGTCATGATTCATTTAGGATATCCTCTCTTGAAAGGAAATACTTGATCTCCCCAAGGTTCGGGAAAGGTTAACTTCACCTAGTTGTATGCTTATAAAATATGCAGATGTAAAATTTATATGAATAACTTAGCAAAAGTATACATTTTTTTACAAGGGGCACATTTAATTAATTTGTTAATAAAAAATTCAAGTTTCTTGTTCATGAAATTGTTAGGTTATACATTTAATATCAAAAATTGCTTTCTAAATATTAATAACCCACAAGAGTTTTTTTTTTTTTATATTTTTTTATGTTTTATACCCAAAATTTAATATTTTGGAATTATTAAAAACATTACCCTAATTTCATTTCTAAAATTTAATCAAAATATTTAATGAAAATATTTTAAATTTTAGAAAATGAAATATTTAATTAATCAAATTCTATTTACCTAAAATAAAATTTAATTAATCAACTATGAAAAGAAAATTTAATTAAATATTCCAAAAATGAAATATTTAATTAAATCAAATTCTATTTCATTCGTATTTTAAATAAAAATCAAAATTTAGGGTTAGAAAATGAAAATAACAAAACTAAAACCGATCATTGTAAATATTGGAACTTCGTCCTGAATCTATTGAAAAAAGTGCTTTGAATTTAACCAAACCTAACCTGATTAATCTTCACACAATCTAAAATAATTTGGTGTAATCTTATAAGGAGATGAAACAATATATTAAATATATTTTAAATATGAACACCAATAGTATGCATATATCTCATTAAAACAAAAACCCAATATATTTTTTTTGATTGGTTGAAAGGGTGTTGAAAGGTCCCTGAACCTTGTACAAGAGGTTTTTACATGTTTTCCAAGCCGACCGAGGAGGCCCAAGAGCTAAAGATCAAAGAGAAAGCAAAACACCACAAGAGGGAAGGTGTCGCGATATTGCGACCAGTTACATTTTTGCGGCCCACAACATAGGGAAAAAGCAAGGAGGAAAAGATGTCGCGATATTGTGCCATGTTGCACCGATGTAGCCAAAGGAGGAAAAGATGTCACGAAATCATGACAATAAGCAACATCGCAGCCGAAGGAGAGAAAGTGTCGTGAAATCGTGACATGTTGCAAGGTTGCTGCCAGAAGAGAAGAAGTGTCGCGATATCATGACAAATTGCAAGGTTGGTGCCAAAAGAAAAGAAGTGTCACGAAATCGCGACAAGATGCATCATCGAGGCCAAAGAGGAAAAGTGTCGCAATATCGTGACAAGTTGCAAAATCTCAGCCGAAGGGAAAAAGTGTCAGGATATCGCAACATGTTGCAAAATCACGGCAAGAGAGAAAAAGTGTCGCGATATCTCGACATGATGCAAAATCTTGACCGAATGGAAAAAGTGTCACGAAATCGTGACATGTTGCAAAATCGTGGCCAAAGAGAAAAAGTGTCGCGTTATCGTGACATGTTACAAAATCACGACCAAAGAGAAAAAGTGTCATGAAATCGCAACATGATGCAGAATCACGACCGAAGAGAAAAAGTGTCACGAAATCACGACATGATGTAATATCACGGCCGAGGAGAAAAAGTGTCGTGAAATCATGAAAAGTTGCAACATTGCAGTCGGAGAGAAAAGGTGTCGCGATATCATGACAAACTGCATCATCGAGGCCAAAGAGGAAAAGTGTCACGATATCATGACAAGTTGCAGAATCTCGGCCAAAGGGAAAAAGTGTCATGATATCGTGACATGATGCAAATTCGCGGCCATAGAGAAAAGATGTCACGATATCGCGACAAGTTGCAAAAACATGCGCCCGAAGAGAAAAGGTGTCATGATATCGCGACATGTTGCAAAATCATGACCGAAGAGAAAAAGTGTCACGATATCGTGACAAACTACATCATCGAGGCCGAAGAGGAAAAGTGTCACGATATCGTGACATGTTGCAAAATCTCGACCAAAGGGAAAAAGTGTCACGATATCGCGATAAGTTACACATCTGCGGCCATAGGGAAAAGGTGTCACGATATCGTGACAAGTTGCAAAAACGCACCCAAAGAGAAAAGGTGTCATGATATCGCGATATGTTGCAAAATCATGACCGAAGAGAAAAGGTGTCGCGATATCGTGACATGTTGCAAAATTGCGGCCGAAGAGAAAAAGTGTCATGCAATCACAACATGCTGCATCATCGCAGATGAAGAGGAAAAGTGTCGCAATATCGTGACAAGTTGCAAAAATGCGGCCAAAGAGAAGAAGTGTCATGATATCGTGACATGTTGCAAAATCACGGCCGAAGAGAAGAAGTGTCGCGATATCACGACATGTTGCAAAATCACGATCGAAGAGAAAAAGTGTCGTGATATCGCGACATGTTGCAAAATCACGATCGAAGAGAAAAAGTGTCATGATATCATGACATGTTGCAAAATCATGGTCGAAGAGAAAAAGTGTCGCGATATTGCGACATGTTGCAAAAACACGGTCGAAGAGAAAAAGTGTCATGATATCATGACATGTTGCAAAATCGTGGCTAGAGAGAAAAGGTGTCGCGATATCGCGACATGTTGCAACATCATGGCCGAAGAGAAAATGTGTCACGATATCATGACCAGTTTCATGAGCAAACCAAACCAATCCCCTGCCAACATCTCACATTGTGCAGACATTGCCACTTATAGAATCATTCCTTAGGCCAATGGGGAAGGAGTCTCTCCATACTTGAATGTCAGATTCACCGACTCCCTTGTTAGCAAGCCAGTCCGTAGCTTTGTTTCCTTCCCGATATTGATGCTTAATGACTAATTCTAGGTAATTGCCAATTAGAGCCTTGCATTCTTGGAAAATTGAAACAAGGGCCCAGGGAGGCATAGCAGTCCCTTTGAGCCAGTTGATGCAGTGTAGCGAGTCTCCTTCGATGATGAGTTTTTTGATGGTCAAACCTTCCAAGAGAATCAAACTTTGGAGCAGAGCCCATGCCTCTGCCATATTGTTGGATTGAATTCCCAGGTTCTGGGCAAAGGCCAAAATTATTTCTCCTCTATGGTTTCTAAGAATTCCTCCTCCGCTAGCCGCTCCTGGGTTGCCTTTGGCCACACCATCGAAATTTAGCTTGTGCCACCCAGTAGGTGGTGAGACCCACTTGATGACAGACCTATCAACAGAAATACGGGGTGTGGTGGAGAAGTTAGAAAGATTGAAGAGTTTGGTTAGGTCTGATTCAATTCCAGGAGGGGGGGTTTGGAAGATGAAACAAGAGAGCAATTCTCTGTGGCAAGGGCCAAGATTATGGCAACAATAATATTCTTATCAGTGGCTTGATTTTTGAAAATTCTGGCATTTCTCTCTAGCCAAATCTACCACAGGAATAGGTGAAGGCAAGCTTGCCACATGAATTTAAGTTGGTTGCTCTTGAAAGGCCGGGGCCATTGCTAAAAAAGGAGGGGAATGGAATGAGGGAGGTCCATGGAGATGTCAAAGGTGTTAAGAACCTGGTTGAGAACTGCTAGAGAGAAGGGACGTTCCAAAAAACATGCGAAGTTGACTCACAGGCATTTTTGCACAGGATGCACCAATTGGGGATGAGTAACCCTCTGATTATCAGGTTGTCAGTGGTGAGGATTCTATTTTGGATGGCCAACCAGCAAAAGAATTTGACCTTGGGAATGATCTTGGGAACCCAGACATGATTTGATAAGTCACGACCATCGGTGGGAGTTTCTTGACTGTAGTAAGTTGATTTAACAGTGAAATTTCCAAAATCTTCAAGGTTCCAGACCATGGAATCATATTTCTATGAGCTGGGGATGATGCAAGTCCTCAACAAGTTTTGTAACCACCTGAGCACCTTGGTGAAATGCCTTGGCCCGTTAAGAGCCAAGTTTTTCCATTCAAGTCTTGTGGTACCTGGGTTAATGAAGTGACACACCTTATCTCCAAAGGTGGCTTCGGTGGCCGTCTTGAGCACTACAAATTGCGGATCTTGGCTGAGAGGTTTATCATGGATCCACGGGTCATCCCAAAAATGAATGGTCGTTCTAGTTCCTAGACACCACCTTAAGCCTTCCATGATGATCTTCCTTGTTTTGGTAACGCCATTCTAGAAATGGGATCCGATAGGAAGGTTGTGCTCTCCAAGAAAGGAAACCTGATGGAGGTACTTAGATTTGATGATGTCAATCCAAGTGAATTTTTCATTGATGGTAAGTCTCTAGGACTGCTTGGAAATGAGGGCCATGTTCATCCGCTTGATGTCTCTGAATCCAAGTCCTCCATCCTTTTTCTTGGAACAGACCCTATCCCAGGAAACAAGTGAGAATTTATTCTTGTTTTCGTTTCCTGCCCAAAGGAATCTACGTTGAATTTGTTCAATTATTTGGCAGATGGTAGTTGGAGCTTTGAATATAGATAAGAAAAAAATGGGAATACTTTGCAGGCAAGCTTGGACCAGAGTGGCTTTGGCTACTTGACTGAGCATTGAGCTTTTCCAACCTACAAGTTTCTTGTTGAGGCGATCTAAAATAGGGTTCCACATAGCCGAGACAGATCTATCGTGGAAAAGCGGTAATACAAGATAAGTAGTTGGAAGGCTCCCAATGTTGCACCCAAGGATCTCAACAATCCTATTTTGCTTGTGAGTGGGAGTATTGAGAAAGTATAGCTTGCTTTTGCAATAGTTGACTTTTTGCCCAGCCGCCTCTTCATAAGAATCAAGAATGTTCTTAATAATTTTTTCTTCGGGAACGGAAACATGAGAGGATAAAATAGTATCATCCATAAACTGTTGATGGGATATGGCATTGGTTGTTGAGGCTGGTTTGATCTCGGAGACAAGACCACTGTTGCAGGAAGCTGTAAGGGTTCTTCCAAGGGCTTCGACCAAAATGATGAAGAGAAAGGGGGACAGAGGGTCCCCTTGATGGATGCCTTTGAAACTTTGGAAGAAACCTACGGGTGAGCCATTGATAAGAATAGAGAACCAAGTAGTTGAGATACATTCACGAACCATCTTGATCCATTCTTTATGAAACCCAAACTTCTCTAGGACCTCGAACAGGAATTTCTAGGAAACCTGATCGAAAGCCTTGTTCATGTCAAGCTTAAGGAACTTGCTGGGTTTTTTATTTTTTGATGCCAAGTGGGCCAATTCGTGGACGATTATCACTCCATCAGAAATGAATCTGCCTTTGACCGATCTCCCTTGGCACTGATCAATGATGGAGGGAAGGATGTCTTTCAACCTATTTGCCATAACTTTGGTGATAAGTTTGTAGATGAAACTGCAGAGACTAATCGGTCTGAAATCAGAGAGAGAGGCACGGTCGTTGGACTTGGGTATTAAAATAATGAAAGTTGAATTGGCCTCTCTTGGCATATTTTTGGCTCTCTGGAAGAACTTAACCGCATCTGGAAAAACCCAATATATTGCAAAAATAAAAGATGTTCAATTAATTCACTTTTAGAATACCTTGCATCAAGTGATTACAATGGATAAAATTTCATTCTTCATTCTAGAAACTAGGGAGGAGATGCACATTGACAACAACCCTAATTTCTAAAATATTTTTGCTCCAAATGGCCTCCGACCTCTTCTCCTTGGGTCTCAATTGCTATTTATAATTTGAGATCTTTAGTTGTTTAGTTTCATAACAGTTTATGCAATGAATTTCAAAATTGTTCTCTTCAACCAAAATTCATTCTCCTTTATTTTGGAAAAATAATTTTCAATGCAGGTTGCCCCATAGCTTGAATAAAACATGTAAATATCAAAGGATTTGTATGAAATTTGAAGACTAGTTTCTTCATGTACTTCGTTAGTATTAGAGATGTGCATTCACATATACTTTTGTTTTGGAATATGCATAGTGTATTTTTGTTTTCTCAATTATCACATCCATTTTCCTTTGTCTTGTTATGCTATTTCTTATTGCATTCTTGGACTTATTACAATGAAGTGAATAAGGAGGTATTTTATGAGCATGGCTGGTCCATGAAGTAAAATTGGTTGGAAGGGCCACTCGACGATAACAGAACCACCCTTGGAAAATGTTTCACTCCTTGATTCAATGCTAACTCATCCATATAAACCACCATTTTTGTTTTAACTCTTTTGGGATGGACATTATTCACATAAATTATTATTACCTCTTCATTGTTACATAATTTTTAAGCAAGTAGGTGACCATGTATATTTCAAAGTAAGATTTGATTTTAAATACACATGTATTATGTTATACCATCCCTATTATTGGATTTCTTTGCTACTTTTCATGTCTTGTAATAGTCGTCCAAGCATATTATCGATTACTGCATCTGTCACTTTTGATTCATCCAAAAATTCTTGCCTAAGGGAATCGTTATTCACTAATTGCACCAATATGCCTCTAGCAGGAGATGATGTGAAGAGAAGCAATAATACCTCGTTAGCAATTTTATTTTGTAGCAATTTGTATCTATGTAATTTTTGGCCATATCATAGTTCATCATTTGAAATATTTCATGATAGGTTGATTTAGTCAAGCACAAAGTGATGTCAAGTACACCAACATTGTTGACCATGGATTAAAATCAAAATAGGAGTGTTGAATAATCAAATAATGCAAAAATAGAAATCCAAGAAATATAAAGCTTCATAAAGGCTAATACAATGTATAAAAAAATGAACATGATTAAGTTATGAAGATGTCATAGGTATCCTTCAACAATTTTATGCATTGTTTGTTTTTTTTGCTATGGTGAAATTCCTTTTTGCCAAGAATTATCACAAGCAACAAATTTATCTTGGATCTCATTGCTTTTTATTTCTAGGTAAAAATCCAAAAGCACATCTTCTGGTAAAATATTATACTATTTAGTTTCAATTAATTAGAAAAATTCTCATTCTAATTGATTTGCCCTCTCAACGTCAACATATGCAATTAATACGTAACAAAACATCTATAGTCTAAGGCATTTCTTTATCCATAACATCAACATATCCAAGAAATTGAAATATGAGGAAAAAATTTATTAATAGTCATCTCAATACTATCAATAGTATTTTAGATATTATTTTTCTCCATTCAATACCTATACAAAATCTGTCACATTTGCCTCTTTAACATATGTCTAAAAAATCAATTCTTTCTACCCATTTAAACCTTTACCAATATCTTCTCTTCAATTTTATTTTAACAAACATATCCACATTAGGATTTTTCCTACATGTGACTTCCATGACTTCAATTCTTATGTGTTATTGCCACTGAGGACTCAAAATCAGCAACATCATGGTCCAGATCACGGACAAGGAAATCATTTCGTGCCATAAACATTTTGAAGTTTCATTCAGGTTTAGTGAAAGTTCTCCTATTATTTTGGTGTTGATGTACATGATATCAAGACAAACATGGTGAGTTATGGCAAAGTATAGGAGGGTGGACACACTATCCTCATCAACCACATCACTATGGCTAAATCTGCTACACTCCAATGCTCCAAGAAAAATTGCTACACTAGAGCTGAGTCATCTATTGATGCCTACGATGACCATGCTAGTGCAAAAGCTTGCTTTTTTAATGCCGCTACCTCCAAAGAAATACGTCCTGCTATAAAGTGAATCTGTGACATCGTGAGACTTGATGTACTCACCTCTCTATTTCTAGAATATTAGATACCTTAATTTTTGAAACCAAATAATTATTTACTTCTGGAAATCCAAAATTATTGTGTACTCCAATAATTCTTGAAAACCACTTGGCACAAAGTTGAATCTTGGAAAATTTGATATTTTCCCAATAGGAATATCATTCCTCTCCATTCAATCAAGCACTTTTGTATTAAAATTAAATCTAGAATTTTGAATGCTCTCTATAAGGCATCATAAATCATCCCACTAAATTTCTTCTTGAGCATGTTTCTCAATACAAGATACCATTCTTAACCTCTAGTCAATTGCTGAAAAGAGAATTTTGTCTTCCACCATGCTATGGAAGATGCAAACTTCTTTGTGTGATAGCTTTGAGGTAAATTCATAATGAAAATATGAGCATTGGTAGCCTTTGCAACAACTATGACTAATACTGAACCTTAAACAATAATTCTATAAATAAATACTACATATAAGTAATGAAGGAATCAAAGAGAAATAAAGAATTGACGATATTTATTCACCATATCCTACAACAAAATGTAATTTGGCATGCTCATACATATAGTGGGGTGGAAAGGATGTCGAAATCCATAACCTTAATGCTAAGAAATTCACCATTGGGATGTGGTGACTCCTTTGGAAACTATAAAATTAAGTCAATGAATTTGATTTTCTGAACAATATGATGAAATGTACCACTCTGATGTGCCACCTCTTGTATTAATCATAAGGGTCATACGCTGATGTATATCACTCTAGTGACATACTTGACCATTTGGTTTTATTTTTTTCATTTTTATCAAAGGTTTTATTCAAATTATTCATAAGGTTTTGATGAGCACGGATTTTCTTTTTATTGTGTGCATTGGGCTCAAAAATGATTTGGTATAAAAATATTGAATTAAGCTTATACAAAGCTAAATATCTACTATAAATAGTGTATGAATGAATGATAGACATATTTATTTTCAACTATTCATGACTTAATTTAACCAACTCTTTCAATTTCATTTAGAGCATCTCAAGGATTTTATTCAAATTTGACAAAGGTAAACCTTCGAACTTTATTGACCTCTTTATGACATCAGAAACTAAAATATAACCATAAACTAAAACTAAACCTTCACATTGCAAAATTTCTTGATGTAGATGAATCAACAAAATACTCAATGCAAATAAAATTTCACATTAACAACAAATTTTCAAGTGGGTCCCCAAATTGGGGTATGTTGTGCAATGGCAACAATAAATGACGACATTGTTGGAAATTACTCCTAAGAATTTTGGATAGATAACCCAGTCTAAAATCAAGAAAACTAAATATCAATAAAATATAAATAATCTAGTAATATCCAAGAAGTATGGGGTTCAATAGTTTCAACTAAAAGTAAATACTCCACTTGCTTCAACTTAGTGTGTGTTTTGTGAATTGATTCTTTATTTTTTAATCGATCAAAATTCCATCATTTGTTTTGCAATTAGGCTATTAAAAATGTCACTCATGAATATATACCTCTGCATTGCTCCAATACTAGTCAAGTGTCCATAGCTTCGATGGATATGACTTTGATCTCTTATGGAAATTGCTCTATTGTCAGTCAGGCATCTATAGCCACGATAGATATTATCTAAAACACCCAAGTGCTTGATTGATTTGCATATATATGTAGTAGCAATTGATTTTTATGCAAATATCATCTGTGCCTATTGGGTTAGAGATCATCTAAGGATAAATATGGAGTGTATAAAATTTTTGCCTAATAAAAAAAACAAAATGACTTCATCCTTTAGGATGTAAAAAATATCATTTAAATATTGTGTTACATGTGAAGCTTTAGCAAAATATAGCACTATTTCAATATCCACCATTTTAATCCACAATTCAAGAATAACTACTAAATAATCTAATTTCCCTAGCTTTAGTTTCACATAATTTCAAATAAGCAATTCATATTCCATTACTAAGATATATTTCCTTTAGAGGGACCAAGATTCCATTGCAACTACACAACTATACCACAATTAGAGGAGCAAACTAAAAATATATTATGAAAATGAACAAAAAAATATGAAAGTAAACAAAAACACATAACCTAACATGAAATTTCATTAATGATAAAGTAAAAAAAAACACATAATCTAACATGAACTTGCATTAATGAGAAAGCACAAAAAATAAAATAAAATAAAATTTCAAAACCAAAGATAAAAAAATAAACAAACAAATACATGGAGACTATGTCCAAATGGTACATGCAAACAAGAAATTATGTATTATAAAATGTGTAAAACAAGGTTTTATGTACAAATGATGAATGTGTTACACTATCTCAAGGATGAAAATAGTATTTTTAAGAATTACCCATTGGCTAGGAAAGGAACATCCTCTCCATTCAAATAAGTAACATTAAAGAAACACCTAAAATCCTATACACAGAAAGAAGAACTTTAAAATAAAAAAAAATTAAACTAAATATGAATAAAAGGAAACAACATCAAAATAGAGAAATAAAAAACATCAAACAAAAAAAACTATGATACAATGCTTGGGTCATATCAAATTTCCTAGGATCCCATATATGGTTTTGACCATTTGGGAGACTCAAGTAATGGTAAGCCTACTAGATTTCATGACATAATAGTATCCAATTTAAAATTCTAAATGTCTTTACTATACCTCTCTTATCCCACCAACTCAGTTTAATTCCATCCTCATTGTCATACTTATAGTTTGATCCATCAGACTTAAAGGTCCATAACTGATCTTCAATTAATTTTTGTTTACTATGTGAGATGTCTATTATTGAACTTTTATCTTCAATCACAGTTTCTCCCAACATGGTGTGAATTCCCATTTTCAATTCAATGCTCAAAATACTATCCTCATTGTTATGATTAGACATGAGCTCTTCCAAGCTTGACCTTATTTTTGAAAATTTGATTGCCAAACCACTATTCATAATTTTAGACCAATCATAACTACGCAATATTTTATAGGCATCTAGGATATCTAACATATGAGGATCATTATAATTTTGTATCCCAGGTTTAATAGTCAATTGTTGATGAACTTGATTTAGTACCTCAATAACATCTACCTCTGTCTTGTTCAATGTAGAAACCTTATTTTTGGTGTGAGTAGCATTTAAATCTAATTCTTTGTTCATCGTAAATGGCATTTCATTATCAACAACATTTGAATCCAACAAACAATTATGTAAAATTTTACCAGGAATTCTAATGGTTGAAAGGAAATGTTGAGATTTTATCTTTTGAGCCTTTGTAATTTCTCCTTTTTTTAACAACAAATCTTGTTGATCAAAGGATGGTTTAAGTAACAAATCTTCGTGGTCAACCACCTAAGTTATCTCAAATAGAGCAACATTTTCCTTTGGGTCTTCAACGATATCATATCCAAACCTTTTATGTTCTAGAGTTTTCTCTATCTGAGGTAAAGGTATACTGATTTCTAGTTGCATAGGCATTGTAGGATCCTTAGGTGGGACAAGGATTTCAGTTTCTTGCACATCAAGTGGGATAGAAGTTCCTCTAGGAAGTGTGAAAGAAGTGAGTGATTCCCCTTATTTTTCTTGAATAATATAATCATTATATTTTTTAAACACTTGGTGAGATTCCATCCCTTATTTCATGCCATCTTTAGATTCTTCTTTAGATTCATCTTCCTCCATTTCTGAAGGTTCATATGTTTCCAATACTAAAGTTGTCCTTGCATTTTGATTATCTTAATTCCTATAAACCTCGTTGGTGGGTACTAACTCCAAAAATTTCACCTCATTTTGGATAATATATAAAGTAGTCCTAACATCTAGACAGTCAATTTTACCATGTTGATTGCTCACATTAGACATAATTTGATTCAAGGATACCAAATTAAAAGGTTGGTACTAGTTGGGATACATAACTCCTAGAAAAAGGTTCATCATGGGAAAGTGTTGTGTGAAATCCTGACTCATTTGTGATATCTGATTGTAAGCACTAGGTTGTCCAAGTGATGGTAATTGACCCATACCAACACCTTGAGAAATCAATTATTGTTCAAATGTTATTGCCTCACTATAGGCTTTGGGCAAGGATGTAATTTGAGGAACTCTCCTTAGAAATATAGAAGTTAATGGATCTAAGGCTCCAATATACATATGGATGGTTTCTTCTTCTAAAAGGATGTAAGGTGTCACCAGTTTGGTATACAACTTATGGAATATATCATTGAATAGTCTTAAGGATTCATTAGGTTCTCTACGGGCGAAAGCAAACTGATGGTATGTCATAACTGGATCAACAAGTTTAAAATGCATGAGAAATGTTGCTTATATTTGAGTCCAAAAAGTGATAGAGCCTGAAGGTAAGTTGATATACCAATCATAAGTGAACTCATCTAATGTGTATGGAAATATTCTACAAGAAACATCTTCATGCATAATTTGTAAATGAATTAAAGTGTCTTTGTATGCCTGAATATGTTCCTCAGCCAATCTCATTCCATCATGCCTATAATTGGGTAAATATATTTTTTAATTTTTAAGAATCTCATGGGTTGCTCTAGGAATATTTAATGGACTGCTATGACAACCTAACCAGGGTGCAATTCTTGTCATTGATATCGTTGGAGAGATGACAAATGGTACAATAGATTGATATGAAGTGTGAATGGGAGGAATAGTTTTTTGATGGACTTTTAGATCTTCTGGACCTTCTTGGAGGAGAAAGGCTATAGAATTTAGTTTTTTTAGAAGCCTTAGACCTAGTGATTATAACTTTTGGTTCCAGTTTTGATAATTCAAGAGATATAACATGCAAAGCTATGTGTGAAAAGATTCACAATTTTCAAATTTTGGAAGGTTAAATCATCATATTCAACAATTATAAAGCAAAAAATTTAACCATAACCATCAAAATATTTCTAAATTTGTAAAAGATCAAGATTAATACAACATATATCGAAAAATTTTCAAAAATTAATTTGAACAACTTCAAAATTTTAAAAATCAAATTAATTACCTTCATGCCCTCCTTCTAGTGCCAATTTTGTTGAGTGATATATTTGTCCAATTACAAACACATACTCATTGTCATGATTCATTCAGGATATCCCCTCTTGAAAGGAAATACTTGATCTCCCCAAGGTTCGGGTAAGGTTAACTTCACCTAGTTGTATGCTTATCAAATATGCAGATGTAAAATTCAAATTAATAACTTGGAAAAAATATATAATTGTTTACAAGGGGAACATTTAATTAATTTGTTCATCAAAAATTCAAGTTTGTTGTTCATGAAATTGTTAGGTTATACATTTAATATCAAAAATTGCTTTCCAAATATTAACAACCCACAAATGCTTTTATATTTTTATGTTTTATACCCAAAATTGAATAATTTGGAATTATTGAAACGTTACCCTAATTTCATTTCCAAAATTTAATCAAAATATTTTATGAAAATATTTTAAATTTCAAAAAATAAAATATTTAATTAATCAAATTCTATTTACCGAAAATAAAATTTAATTAATCAACTATGAAAATAAAATTTAATTAAATATTTCATAAATGAAATATTTAATTAAATCAAATCCTATTTTATTCGTATTTTAAATAAAAATCAAAATTTAGGGTTAGGAAATGAAAATAACAAAACTAAAATCGGTCACTATAAATCTTGGAACTCCATCCTGAATCTGTTGAAACAAGTGCTCTGAATTTAACCAAACCTAACCTGATCAGTCTTCACACAATCTGAATTAAGTTGGTGCAATCTTCTAAGGGAATGAAACAATATATTAAATTTATTTTAAATAAGAACACCATCAGCATGTGTATATCTCATTAAAACAAAAATCCAATATATTGCAAAAATAAAAGATGTTCAATTAATTCACTTTCAGAATACCTTGCATCAAGCGATTACAATGGATATAATTTTATTATTCATTTTAATAACTAATAAGGATATGCACATTGTCAAAAACCTTAATTTCTAAATTCTTTTTGATCCAAATGGACTTCGACCTCTTATCCTTGGGTCTCAATTGCTATTTATAATTTGAGATTTTTAGTTTTTCAATTTCATAACAGTTTATGCAATGGGTTTCAAAACTGTTATCTTCAATCAAAATTTGTTCTCCTTTATTTTGAAAAAAAATCCTCAATGCAGGATGCCCCATAACTTGAACAAAACTTGTAAATACCAAAGGATCTATATGAACTTCAAAGACTAGTTTCTTTGTGCAATTCATAGCTATTAGAGATGTGCATTCACATATACTTTTGTTAAGGAAGACACATCGTGTATTTTTGTTTTCTCAAATATCACATCCATTTTCCTTTGTCTTGTTACACTATTTCTTATTGCATTCCTGGACTTATTGCAGTGAAATGAAGAAGGAGGTATTTTATGAGCATGGTTGGTCCATGAAGTAAAAATGGTTGGAAGGGCCACTTGATGGTAATAGATTCACCCTTACACAATTTTTTGCTCCTTGCTTCAGTGTTAAATCCCCCATACAACCCACCATTTCCATTTTAACTCTTCTAGGACGAACATTATTCACATAAATCATTCTTACCTCTTCACTATTGCATAATTTTTAAGCAAGTAGATGATTGTGTATATTTTAAAGCAAGCTTTGATGTTAAATACGTAGGCAACCATCCCTTTTATTGGAGGTCCTCACTACTTTTCATGTCTTGTAACAGGAATCCAAGCATATTATTGACTACTGCATTTGTCACTTTTGATGCGTCCAAAATTTCCTGCCTAAGGGAATCATTCTTCACTAACTGTAATAATCTGCCTCTAGAAAGAGATGATGTGAAGAGCAGCAATAATACCTCTTAATTTTTTTATTATGTAGTAGTTTGTATCTATGTAATTTTTGGCCATATCATAGTTCATAATTTGAAATATTTCATGATAGGTTGAGTTGGTTGTGCACAAAGTGATGTCAAGTACACTAGCATTATCGACCATGGATTAAAATAAAAGCAAGAGCATTGAATAACCAAACAATGTAGAAATAAAAATCCAATAAATCTAAAGCTCTGTAAAGGCTAATGTAGTGTATAAAAAATTGAACATGATTAAGTTACGAAAATGTCGTAGGCATCCTTCAACAATTTTATGCATTTTTGCTTTTTTTTGCGACAGTGAAACTCATTTTTTTCGAGAATTATCACGAGCAACAAATTTATCTTGGCTCTCACTATTTTTGATTTCTAGGTAAAAATTTAAAAGCACATCTTCTAGAAAAATAATGCATTGTTCCATTTCAACGAATCAAAAATATTCTTGTTCCGATCGATTTGCTCTCTCAACATCAACATATGCAATTAAGACGTGACAAAATATCTATAGTCTAGGGCATTACTTTATCCATAACGTCAACATATCCAAGAATTTGAAATATGAGAAGAAATTGATTAATAGCCATATCAATATTGTCAATAGTATTTTAGGCATTATTCTGCTCCATTTAATACTTATACAAAAATTTTGCATTTGTCTCTTTAACATATATTTGAAAAATCAATTCTTTCTATCCATTTCAACATTTACCAATCTCTTCTCTTAAAATTTATTTTAATAAAAATATCTGCATCAGGATTTCTCTCACATGTGACTTCCATGACTTTAATTCTTACATGTTATTTCCACTGAGGATTCAAAGTGAGCAGCATCATGGTCCAGATCATAGACAAGGAAATCGGTTCATGCCCTAAAACTTTTGAAGTTTCATCTAGGTCTGGCAATACTTCTAATATTTTGGTGTTGTACATAATATAAATATGACCATGGTGAGTGTTGGTGAATTCTAGGAGGACGAACACATTTTCCTCATCAACCATGTCACTCCAATTGAAACTGCTACACTCTGGTGCTCTGAGAAAACTGCTATGCTAGAGCTAAGTCATTTTTTGATGCCTACGATGATCATGCTAGCGCAAAAGCTTACTATTATGATACCACTACCTCTAAATAAATACGTCTTGATATAAAGTGAATATGTGACATCACCATACTTGATGTACTCACCTCTCCATATCTAGAATTTTTAAATACCTTCGTTGTTGAAACCAAATCATTGTTTACTTTTGGAAATCCAAAATCATTGTTTACTCTAGAAATTCTTGAAAACTTCTTGGCATAGAGTTGAATCTTGGAAAATTTGACATATTTTCAAAATGAATACCATTCGTCTCCTTTCAATAAAGCATTGCTTTATTCAAATTAAATCCAGCATTCTGAATGCCCTTTATAAGGCACCGTAAATCATCCCACTAAATTTCTTATCGAGCATGTTCCTCAACAAAATACACACCATTCTTAACCTCTAGTCAACTTCTAAAAATATAATTTTATCTTCCACCATGCTATGGAATATGTATAATTCTTTGTGTGATAGCTTTGAGGTAAATTCATGATGAAATTGTGGGCATTGGAAACCTTTGCAACAACTATGACTAATACCAAACCTAAAACAATAATTATATAAATTAACACTACATATAAGTAATGAAGGAATCAAAGAGAAACAAATACTTTCTAGTATTTATACACCATATCCTACAAATAAATGTAATTTGGAAAACTCATACATATAGTGGGGTGGAAAGGGCATCGAAATACATAACCTTAATGCTATGAAATTCACCATTGGGTTGTGGTGACTCCTTTGGAAACTGTAATAATATGTCCACAAAATTAATTTTTAGAACAATATGTTGATATGTACCACTTTGATGTGCCATATATTGTCTTCATAAGAAGGGTCATACGCTGATGTAGATCACTCTAGTGACATATTTGACCTTTTAGTTTTATTTTTTATTATTATTTATCAAAGGTTTTATTCAAATTGTTCACAAGGTTTTGATGAGCAAGGATTTTCTTTTTATTAGTTGATGTATAAAATATGTGAATTGGGCTAAAAAATAATTTGGTATAAAAACATTGAATTAATCGTATTCAAAGCTAAAGAGCTACTAAAAACAATGTATGAATGAATGATAGACATATTTACATGCAATTACTCATGGCTTGATTTAACCAACTCTTTCAATTTCATTTAGAGCATCTGGAGGATTTTATTAAAATTTGACAAAGATAAACCTTCATACTTTATTGACCTCTTTATGACATTATAAACTAAAATTCAACCATAGACCAAAACTAAACCTTCACATTGCAAAATATCTTGATGTAGACGAATCAACAAAATACTTAATGCAAATAAAATTTCAAGTGGGTCCCCAAATTGGGGTACATTATGTGATGGAAAAAAAAAGTCCCTATCTAAAATGATCACCTTAAGAAAACCATGAAGCCTAAATATTTCCTTAGAAAAAATTTTAGCCACAACTACAACATCATCCTTAGTATTTTTGGGTATAAACTGTGCAACCTTGGTCAATTTATCGACTACAACTAGGATTGCATCATGTTGGAACCTATTTTTTGATAAATTTACAATTAAATACATTGAAATAACCTTCCATTTTTGTGTAGGTACATCATGTGCATATAACAGTCTTGCAATGTGTCTATGTTTAACCTTAACATTTTGGTATTCCAAACATTGAGCGATAAATTTAGTGATGTCCTTATTCATTCCTGGCCAATAGAAAATTTTCTTCATCTTTTCTCCCATATTTGATACACTTGGGTGAGTAGAATAGGGAGATCTATGTGCTTCATTCATGATCATTTTCATTATATTTATAGACATGGAAAATTGACCTACTAAGGTGAGTAATTTTCCCTAGAGCCCTTGTTGTCTCCTTGGAAAAGAATGGTTATCTTTGACCCAAATTTTCCTCTACCAAATATTCTTGTTTCCCTTTGAATTTTATGTCATTGGATCAAGCTCAAAAAGATATTTCCAATGGTATATGATTTTTCCCATTCTAACTCTATTTGGTCCACTAAAGTGCATTAAAACTACACAGGGATCATCTTGTTGTTGCGAAATCGCGATCCTTTTTTGAGGGGTGTGATTTCGCATTTCCAATATTTTCTAGCTATTTTGAAATTGTGATCGACCTTTGTAGGGCATGATTTTACATTTTAGGGTTTTTTCTTAAGGAAACCCTAATATTCAAAGTTGACATGTTTTGGAATCGGCTTGTATTAGTTTTTCCTATCCATTATTCTTTCAAATCCACTATAAAAAAGGGGTTTGAAGTCTTCTCTTCACACAATAAAATTTTCAAGTTCTATTTCTTGAAATCTTCTTCTACAAGTAAGCTAACTTACAAGTGTGAAGTGTGATCTATTGAAGCTTTGTTTTCTACTACATTGGATTGTGTGTTGCTACCCTTGGTGGATAAGTGTTGAAGCCCTAAGGAGGAATATACTACTTGGAGGTCTCCATCCCTTTTGCTTGCTTCTTCACTATCGCTAGGTTATTTTCACTCTTCTATATTTTCATATTAGTTAGGCTTTTATTACACATATATCAATTCATATTTTCTAAATTTTCTCTTCGCTTTTGCAAAATCACGTTTAGTCATACCAAGGCACGATTTCATCAATCTACAAAATTAAAGTCACCCTGTACAAGGCATGATTTCACATAGACCATGCTTGGAGGAAACCTGCTACCTACAAACCCTAGATTTATGTTATATACTACATTTAGACCATATTATTGCATTATGTACTCTATTTTATCATTTTATTCTGTTACATTATGTTAGGCTTGTTCATCTTCCAAAGTTCAAATTTCACTTCTATTTTCAAAAAATAGCTAAAAGGACCTAGGGGACTTGAATGTTGCACCTCTAAGAATTTTTGTATAGTGGCCTAAGTAGGTCCCCTAATTCTAATCATATTTTTCAAGTGTTTGCCAAATTATTTTGCAGGAATAAGAACTATTAATATAGCTAGACAAAAGGATGAAAGCTTGGATCAACCACCGAGTGAGATAAGTGTTCTAATAATTCCTTTAGGATATTTATTGTGTGATTTCTATTTCTATCATAAAAACTTAGGTTTGATAGAAAAGGAATATATTTATTTAATTTCTAGGCATTGAAAATGAAAACAACATGTAGACACCAAAATAGCACCAATCCGATTATGTGACAACAAGCACTGATTGCACTAACACACATAGCCCCCAGGGCAGCCCCAGAGGTTAAAATAGTGGTTCTAACCACTCACATAGTAGTTTTACAAGTCAAAAATCAATTTGGCACCTTTTAGACACTCTACTTCTTATTCGCTCCACCCAGGGACGAGTGCGGACTGGTACTCATTTCACCCAGGGACGAGTATAGATTTGTACTCGTTTCACCCAAGGACGATTACTAGCACTCGCTTTTGGGTGGGACGAATGCCAGGTTTGACCAGCAAAAAGTTAGACCTCGGTGCATGACAACTCAAAACTGCCACTTAGCTTTTCTTGCATGGCATAGGAGTGCGAGTGAGTTCTTTTGACAACTCATATCTGCTAATTGACTCTCCCTTCACTACATGGGAATGGGAGTGAGTTTTTTTATGACAACTCAGATTTGCCACTCAGCTATCCCTTCATTGCATGGGAGTGCAAGTGAGATTTTCTAAAACATACAAAGACATGCACAGAGGCAGTTAAGAAGCCCTTGATCAAGAAGAAGTCTTCTCTTCACAAAAAAAGCATTCATGCAAAGAAACACTTTTGCATGTTAATTCAAAGAGACCCCTTGGGTCTATAAAATGGTGAGCTTCCTCACCCAAAAGATATACAGAGGAGCATTTTGAGCGACGAAGTGCTGCTAATTCACTTACTTGCGATTTGTGTTTTCAACATCCATAATCTCTTAATCGAAAGAGAGGTTATTGGGTGACTTTTGAAGGCACGAATCAAGAACCAACACCGATTTTCTAACCACAATATTCTACCAATTTGTCGACAACACATCACATCAGGTTTTGGACCCATCCTAAGCGGATTGGTGTCGAAGCAAAGTTTCACCCGCGGGTGGTTTGCCTTCGGGCACCCCCCGCTTTATTTCTTTTGTAGTATTTAGCTAGTTTCATGTTTATGCTTTTGTCAAGTTTTCATTTTATTTAGATTCATTTTAACCATTGTTAGATTCATCTTTTATTTTTCATACACAGGTGCTATTGATTCTTTGTTTGTTTCTTTGAATGCAAATTTGTAGCATTGGAGGAGCAGCGAGGAATCGACCTTTACCAACGCAAGCGACGACAACGTTTTGGTTCGCCCATCTTATATGTGGGCACGTGGAAGAAGGAATTTTGAAACAAAGTTGTAAAAGACCAACATTTAATGCTCCTATCCCCTAAAAATGAAGGAGACGCATTGTAACACAAATTTACAAAGCATATCAATAAAAGGGCTGATTTTTATATTGCTTTAATATCTTGTGTTCATGTTCTTTCTTTTTACGCATTTTTCAATAACATAGGATTTAAGCGTTATTTTAGTCTCATTTACATTGCATTTTTAGTTTATCATTTTTGTTTCTGGAATCTCGTGCTTTCACAACATATAGTGTGCATTTACAATTTAATATTACGTGTGCATCTTCTCTTGAACCCTTACTCAAACAATTTTATTTTGCAACCCTAGGTTAGAAATAATTCAAACAAAGAATCATTTTAGGGTTAGCTCTTGTATTCTTGCATTCTATATTTCTACATTGTCCTTTATATTTCATAGCTTAAATCTAGAAAGGCCAAACATATGTGATTATCTTGAAATTGAATACATCAAACATTCTCCAAAACCCTCGAACTTGGAGTAAGTCCTTAAAGCCATTCCTAGTGAACCCTTCCTTTTTTTTACACTAAGGTGTAAAAAACAACATAGCCCCTATAGTCACTATAGCTTTTTTTTGCAGATCTAACCAAGAATTATACAAGGTAGGGTAGTTTTCCCCCTCTACACATTTTTGGTGAACTCGATGTGAACACCTCATTTTCTTTGAAACTTTAAACAAGATCACTAATTTTTTTTGTTTAGAACAAAAAACATTAAAAACATATTAAATAATATTTTGCTTGTTTTTGTTGGTCTCCTTCCTTTCCACTCTACCCTTCTTTCCTTTCCTAATGGTTTCCAACCCTAGAAATTGGTGAAGGCTTTTGATATTTGATGAGGATTTACAAGAGAATGATCAGATTGATAGAAAAAATCATAATCTTGAGGAGGAGAGAAATGAAAATATTGATAATAGTCTTGATACTATTAGGGGATCCAATGGGAATATTTACCTTTAAATATTTTGAATATATGTGGAACTTTTACAAGCATCATAAGCATGATTTGGATATGGCTCTAGAAGAGGAATCCCTACACGAGGATGTTATAACATCTCAACATCAAAGTGTCCCTCCTTGAGATGTTCATAATAACTCCTTGAGTGAATCTTTGAATCATGGTAATCCTATCCATCATCCAAATTATACCACTACTATAACCACCAATGTTGGAGGAAATCTACAAGATCTTCCAACTAGTAGTGTCACTCAAAATTATTTTCAATTTCCTTCTCAATCCACTTATCTCAACAAATTTTCTTTTGTTCCACAATTATTAATTATCCTCTAGCAAGATACCACATATCACAATAGTACCAATACTTCCAACTTGGACCAAGTATCCCTTGAACAACCTCCCTTAGAGAATCTAGGGGCATTACATGGAAATTATCCAGAGGTGCAAAACTTGATAAAAATGGTAAAATATTTAGTTTCAAAAGTGGAGACGATTCAGCCTTCTAGTTTCACTTACAGTTATAAAGATATGTGTAATCAACCATTGGATCCCATTATTTATGCAAAACCTTATTCTAAGAACTTTCCCATGCTGATTTTTCCTATATATAAGGGAATGAAGATCCAATAGATCATTTAAGAAAATTTAGAACATCATGCCATGTGTAGAGGGGAAAAATCACCCTACCACGTACAGTTCCCAAACAAGGTTAGATGTGCAAGAGGTAGAAAGCCTTATGGGGTGAACCAAGGGGGCTACGTTGTTCTCTACACTTGGTAGTAGGGGTAAGGGTTCACCAAGAATGGTTTAAGGACTCACTCCAAGTGCTTAGGATATTCAAGAATGTTTGATGTATTTAGTTTAAATAAATCACCTAAGTTTAGCATTTTTAGATCTATGCTATGAAATATAAGGGACAATGTAGAAATACAAAATGCAAAAAATACAAGAGCTAACCTTAGAATGATTCTTTATTTGAATGCTTTCTAACCTAGGGTTTTAGATAAACAATATTTAAGCAAGGGATCAAGAAAGAATGCACAAAAATAATTAACCCTAGATGCACACTATATGTTGTTGCCTTTTAATGCCTAGAACTTAAGATGTATTCTTATAAAATTAGATCTAGGGTTTCCAACATAAATATAAAACAATCAACAAATAACCTAAAGACTAATTAGTGTTAAGCAATATTTAACATGAAATATAAACTAACTAATCACATAACTTGCTAACCAACTAAGGTAGGAGAGACGTGTAGCTAACCACTAACCTAGGTAGAGAGTTCTAACTAAACCACTAACCTAAATATCTGACTTAGGATATTTAGGTATTTACCTAGATTAACCAGTAGATAAAATATCTCATGGTAACTAGTAGAAAAGTAAATGTAATAATCCTATGTAGTGTAATGCAATACACTACCTTATTTTACCCTAACATCCCCCCTTTATTACATTACTTTGATATACAAAGTTTGCTCCAGAACAGTTGAAATTTGACATGTCCAAGTACCTTTGTAAAAATGTCAGCAACCTGTTCGTTGTTGGGAATGTGTTGGAGCTTGATTCTATACTTAGGAACTTCATCATGAATAAAATGACAATATGTGTCAATATCCTTTGTTCGTTCATGATGTACTAGATTATTGACCAAGTTCAAAACACCTAAATTATTGCAAAACATGTGAATAGGAAGTTTCTTTGGTAGGCCCATGGTAGCCAAGATGTGACTTAGTCATATCGCTTCACACACAGCTCCACGTGTAGCGTGATATTCTACGTCAGTTGAAGATAAAGCAACCACCTATTGTTTTTTACTATGCCATGAGATAGGACCAGATCTAAGATGAAACACATAGCCTGATGTTGATTTTTTGTCATCTATGGATCCAGCGTAATCAAAGTCAGTGTAACTCTATAATAAGAATGAGTGTTAGTGCAAATAATAAAAAAATGAGAGCAACCCACATTATTGTCACTCTAGGTGTCGGGTTCAACCGAAAATGCACCTAGTATAAGTCAATTTTTGAGAAATGTGTCGAGTATAATCGAGATTGCACCTTTCTTAATTTTGAAAAATCCCCCCTTGTTCTTTACAATTTTACAAATAATAGAATCAACAAAATGATTTCTATCCCCCCTTAATGTTTTATAAAATTGAAATTTTTTTTAGCACTCCTTTCAAGACAAGTCGACACAACCCACATTTGAAAGGCTTCTAGACCAGTCGACACACGACTTTGGTTTTGTCTTCAACAATTTATCATGAAGGAGCAAAAAAAATGGTTTTGATCTCAAGTTTTGACAACAAAAAAAAGTTGCTATTTTATGTTTTTATGTCCCCTTTCTTGAAGGAGAGAACAAAAGCAATAATTTGTTGTTTTGAGAAAAATACGATGACCTTTGATGCTCCCTAAATCATGGCATGATAAGTATTTTGCAATAGAAAGTTTGAGTTCAATGTCTTATATCTCCAAAAAAAATGAAGAAAACTGAAGAACTTCTGATGAATTTATTGCAACAAAAAAATGTTGAAGCAGGTTTTGTGTAAAAATTTGCCAAAAAGAGGTTCCTATTTGCCTTGTGTTTTCAGTTGAGAAAAAAAAACAGCAATGGTTTTAGGAACTTTAAGGGCTAAATTATTTGTGAATTTTCAGGTTTCTAGGTTTGAGAAAGCAAAAAAATACTAGTTTCAGATGAAAATTCTATAATTTTAGAAAAAATTGGAAAAAAAATCATCCAATTTGGTTAAAAATTGAACGTTTTAGGCCAATTTAAAGAAAATTTATAAAAATAATCAAAAAATATATTTAATTATGCTTTAAACCATAGAAAATTTGAAAAAATAAAGTTTTTATTCACAAAAACCTATTTTTAGGTGCATGAGGGTTCGATCCATGGTATCGACTGTGCTAGCTGGCCGTTTGAACCAACCACGCCACTGGGCGATTTGGAAACTCTTCAAATCCATTGAATCTTATCACCTCGCGGTCGATCGCTTCAAAAGAAAATCCAAAGAAAAAAATTGCCTTTCCTTCATGCTCCATGGGGATTCGATCCATGGTCGGGCTGGAGCTAGCGGGCCGCCCTAGCCAACCGAGCCACCGGGCCGATTGAGTGTTGGTAGGGCACGACTTATACTTAGCTTGTCTATTGTTCTTAAAGAGGACTGTGGGGATTTATCCCACATGCATCCCAGTGTGGGATGCAATGGGGTTTATAAGCCCCAGTCTGCACTTCTTCGGTCGATTGCCTGTGGGTAATCGACAAGTGTTGCCTACCCTTTTGGACATTACCACATGGTGCCAAAGGGTGGGCTATTCAGTCAAGTCAAGTTAGCATCATCTGTCTAGTGGCTGTCCACCATGTGTCCATGTCAGTATGGTCCAGTCAGTGTCTAGTCAACATCTAGGTGGTGCATGGCCTATGTGCCATGTGTCACCTAGTCAGTGCTAAGGTTGCGCATAGCCTGTGTGCCATGTGGCACCTTGTGATTGGTCTAGGTGGCACCTCAGGGTACGTGTAGTTAAGAGTAGTAGTCCAGGGTAGCAGATCATGCCACATGTCATTGATTGAGCGGTGTAGTCTAGTCATGGATCAAAGGGCCTCCTGCCTCTATAGATCCTGATGTGGGGTCCAGTTGGGAGGGGAAGGCATGCCTACCTTCTCCCAGCATTGGTTAGCCATGTGGCTCCCTGGCTGAGGTTGAGCAAGCAGGAGCTGAATCCTCTACTCCTACACTCCTCTGTATTCAAGGGGGTGGTTGACCACGTTGGTCGATCGTGCGAGATCAAGTGGCTCGATCAACTATTTGGTCGATCGATCACGTGGCCTGCGTGGTCGATCCACGCTCATATGTGGGCTGGGGTCGCATGGGCCCTTTTCAATACAGGGCTTGATCCATCCTGTGAGCTCACCTATTGAGGTGGGATGGGTGTTGCCAATTAGGACTAGCTCATCCTTTGAGCGAGCCAAAAAATGGCTTTGATGCCAATGTTAAGCAATATTTAACATGAAATATAAACTAACTAATCACATAACTCGCTAACCAACTAAGGTAGGAGAGATATGTAGCTAACCACTAACCTAGGTAGAGAGTTCTAACTAAACCACTAACCTAAATATTTGACTTAGGATATTTAGGTATTTACCTAGATTAACCATTAGACAAAATATCTCATGGTAACTAGTAGAAAAGTAAATGTAATAATCCTATGTAGTGTAATACAATACACTACATTTTTTTACCCTAACAATTAGAACACTTATCTTATCCAGAGGTTGATCCTTGATTTTGCTTCCTCTTGTTCAATGATATCAATAATACCTGATCCTACAAGATAACTTAGAAACACTTGAAAATGGAATTAAAATTAGGGGGCCTACTTAGGTCATTTTATAACAATGCTTGGAGGCATAGCAGTCAAGCCCCCTAGGTACTTTAGATGACCTTTGAAAATATAAGCAAAAATTAACCTTTGGATATTTAATCATAAAATTGAAAAAATAATATGCCAATATGACCTAGATGTAGTTTAAGACCTAATCATACAATTATCTTCAGTAGGTTACCCCTAGTTTATCTCTAGGTAAAATCATGCCTCGTAGAGATCAGTTGTGATGATGTAGTAAGTAAAGTCATGCCCCATTTGGACTAGTCATGATTTTTCTCCTATGTGTATAAAATATTAGCTTTGGATTTGTGAAGTCGTGCCTTGATGATATCGGGTGCGATTTCACCTATGATGTGATAAAAATAAAATAAATGTGCAATAAAGTGTAGAAACATAAAACTTAAAATAATAAAACTTGATGAATGATGTAGGGGCAGATAGAAAGGGTGAGATCTCCATATAGTTAATCTCTCCTCCCAAACTACATCATGGATCCACCAGATCAAACAACAATTAGACCAATGCAGTAGAAGACCAAATTCAAAATTTGTAGTTTGAGGTTAACTTGCAGAAGGTGTAGAGAACAACATAGCCCCTACAGTCACCTTAGCTTTCTTTTTTGGATGTAACCAAGAATTGTACAAGGTATGGTAGTTTTCCCCCTCTACACATTTTTTGTGAACCCAACGTGAACACCTCCTTTTCTTTGAAAACTTTAAACAAGATCACTAATTTTGTTTGCTTAGATAAGAAAATATTAAAAACATATTAAATAATCTTTTGCTTGTTTTTGTTGGTCTCCTTCCTTTCCACTCTACCCTTCTTTCCTTTCCTAATGGCTTCCAACCCTAGAAATTGGTGAAGGCTTTTGATATTTGATGAAAATTTCCAAGAGAATGATCAGATTGATAGAGAAAATTATAATCTTGAGGAGGAAAATGAAAAGATTGATAATAGTATTGATCCTATTAGGGGATCCAATCAAAATATTACCTTTAAATATTTTGAACATATATGGAGCTTTTACAAGCATCATAAGCATGATTTGGATATGGCTCTATAAGAGGAAGCCCTACTCGAGGATGTTATAACATATCAATATCAAAGTATCCTTCCTTGAGATGTTCATAATAACTCCTTGAGTGAATCTTTGAATCATGATAATCCTATTCATCATCCAAATTATACCACTACTATAACCACCAATGTTGGAGGAAATCTACAAGATATTCCAACTAGTAGTGTCACTCAAAATTATGTTCAATTTCCTTCTCAATCCACTTATCTCAACAAATTTTCTTCCGTTCCACAATTATTAATTATCCTCTCCAGCAAGATACCACATATCATAATAGTACCAATACTTCCAACTTGGAAAAAGTATCCCTTCAACGACCTCCCTTAGAGAATCTAGGGGCATTACATAGAAATGATCTAGAGGTGCAAAACTTGATGAAAATGGTAAAACATTTAGTTTTAAAAGTGGATATGATTCAGCCTTCTAGTTTCACTTACAGTTATAAAGATATGTGTAATCAACCATTGGATCCCATTATTTCTACAAAACCTTATTTTAATCACTTTCCCATGCTAGTTTTGCCTATATATAAGGGAACAAAAGATCCAATAGAGCATTTAAGAATATTTAGAACATCATGCCATGTGTAGAGGGGAAAAATCACCCTACCACATATAGTTCCCAAACAAGGCTAGATGTGTAAGAGGTAGAAATCCTTATGGGGTGAACCATGAGGGCTATATTGTTCTTTGCACTCGGTGATAGGGGGAAGGGTTCACTAGGAATGGTTTAAGGACTCGATCCAAGTCCTTAGGATTTTTAGGAATGTTTGATGTATTCAGTTTAAAGTAATCACCTAAGTTTACCCTTTGTATATCTATGCTATGAAAGATAAGGTACAATGTAGAAATATAGAATGCAAAAAATACAAGAGCTAACCCTAGAATGATTCTTTATTTGAATGCTTTCTAACCTAGGATTTTAGATAAACAATATTTAAGTAAGGGATCAATAAAGAATGCACAAACATAATTAACCCTAGATGCACACTATATGTTGTTACCTTTTAATGCCTAGAACTTAAGATGTATTCTTATAAAATTATATATAGGGTTTACAACAGAAATATAAAGCAATCAAAAAATAACCTAAAGACTAATTAGAACACTTGGCTTATCCAGAGGTTGATTCTTGATTTTGCTTCCTCTTGTTCAATGATATCAATAATACCTAATCCTGCAAGATAACTCAGAAACACTTGAAAATATAATTAAAATTATTGGGCCTACTTAGGTCGTTGTATAATAATGCTCAGAGGCATAGTAGTCAAGCCATCTAGGTAATTTAGATGACCTTTGAAAATATAAGAAAATATTAACCTTTGGATATTTAATCATAAAATTGAAAAAATATTATGCCAATATGACCTTGATATAATTTAAGACCTAATCATACAATTATCTTTAGCAAGTTTCCCCCAGTTTGTATCTAGTTAAAATCATGCCTCGTAGGGATCAGGTGTGAATATGCAGTAAGCAAAGTCATGCCCCATTGGGACCAGGAATTATTTTCTCCTATGTGTAAAAAATATTAACTTTGGATTTGTGAAGTCGTGCCTCGATGATATCAGGTACGATTTCACCTATGATGTGAAACAAATAAAATAAATGTGCAGTAAAGTGTAGAAACATAAAAATTAAAATAATAAAACCTGATGGATGATGTAGAGGTAGATAGAAAGGGTGAGATCTCCAGATAGTTAATCTCTCCTCCCAAACTACATCACAGATCCACCAGATCAAACAATAATTAGACCAATGCAGTAGAAGACCAAATCCAAAATTTGCACTTTGAGGTTAACTTGCAGAAGGTGTACATAGCCCCTGTAGTCACCTTAATTTATTTTTTGGATATAACCAAGAATTATACAAGATAGGATAGTTTTCCCCCTCTACACACTTTTGGTGAACCCAACGTGAACACCTCCTTTTCTTTGAAAACTTTAAACAAGATCACTAATTATGTTTGTTTAGATCAGAAAATATTAAAAACATCTTAAAAAATATTTTGATTGTTTTTTTTGGTCTCCTTCCTTTCCACTCTACCCTTATTTCTTTTCCTAATGGCTTACAACCCTGGAAATTGGCAAAGGCTTTTCATATTTGATGAGGATTTCCAAGAGAATGATCAGACTGATAGAGAAAATCATAATCTTGAGGAGGAGAAAAATGAAAATATTGATAATAGTTTTGATATTATTAGGGGATCCAATGGAAATATTACCTTTAAATATTTTGAACATATGTGGAGCTTTTACAAGCATCATAAGCATGCTTTGGATATGGCTCTAGAAGATGAAGCCCTACTCGAGGATATTATAACATCTCAAAATCAAAGTGTCCCTCCTTGAGATGTTCATAATAACTCCTTGAGTGAATATTTGAATCATGATAATCCTATCCATCATCCAAATTATACCACTACTATAACCACAAATGTTGGAATAAATCTACAAGATATTCCAACTAGTAGTGTCACTCAAAATTATTTTCAATTTCCTTCTCAATCCACTTATCTCAACAAATTTTCTTCCATTCCACAATTATTAATTATCCTCTCCAGCAAGATACCACATATCACAATAGTACCAATACTTACAACTTGGACCAAGTATCCCTTCAACAACTTCCCTTAGAGAATCTAGGGGCATTACTTGGAAATGATCCAGAGGTGCAAAACTTGAAAAAAATGGTAAACATTTAGTTTTAAAAGTGGAGACGATTCAGCCTTCTAGTTTCACTTACAATTATAAAGATATGTGTAATCACCATTGGATCCCATTATTTCTGCAAAACCTTATTCTAAGCACTTTCCCATGCTATTTTTGCCTATATATAAGAGAACAAACTATCCAATAGAGCACTTAAGAAGATTTAGAACATCATGCCATGTGTAGAAGGGAAAAATCACCCTACCACATACAGCTCCCAAATAAGGCTAGATGTGCAAGAGGTAGAAAGCCTTATGGGGTGAACCACGAGGGCTACATTTTTCTCTACACTTAATGGTAGGGGGAAGGGTTCACCAAGAATGGTTTAAGGACTCACTCCAAGTCCTTGGGATATTCAAGAATGTTTGATGTATTCAATTTAAAGCAATCACCTAAGTTTAGCCTTTCTAGATCTATGTTATGAAAGATAAGGGACAATGTAGAAATACATAATGCAAAAAATACAAGAGCTAAACCTAGAATGATTCTTTATTTGAATGCTTTCTAACCTAGGGTTTTAGATAAACAATATTTTAGGAAAGGGATCATGAAAGAATGCACAAACAAAATTAACCCTAGATGCACACTATATGTTGTTGCCTTTTAATTCTTAGAACTTAAGATGTATTCTTATAAAATTAGATATAGGGTTTACAACGGAAATATAAAGCAATCAAAAAATAACCTAAATACTAATTAGAATAGTTAGCTTATCTAGAGGTTGATCCTTGATTTTGCTTCCTCTTGTTCAATAATATCAATAATACCTAATCCTGCAAGATAACTCAAAAACACTTGAAAATGGGATTAACATTAGGGGACCTACTTAGGTCATTTTATAACAATGCTTGGAGGCATAGCAGTCAAGCCCCCTAGGTACTTTATATGACCTTTAAAAATATAAGCAAAAATTAACCTTTGGGTATTTAATTATAAAATTAAAAAAGAATATGCCAATATGACCTAGATGTAGTTTAAGACCTAATCATACAGTTATCTTTAGCAAATTACCCCCAGTTTGTCTCTGGGTAAAATCATACCTCTTAGAGATCAGGTGTGATGATGCAGTAAGAAAAATTGTGCCTCATTGGGACCAATCATGGTTTTTCTCCTGTGTGTAGAAAATATTAACTTTGGATTTGCAAAGTCGTGCCTTGATGATATCAAGTGCAATTTCACCCATGATGTGATAAAAATAAAATAATGTGCAGTAAAGTGTAGAAACGTAAAACTTAAAATAATAAAACCTGATGGATGATGCAGATGTAGATAGAAAGGGTGGGATCTCCCAATAGTTAATATCTCCTCCCAAAGTACATCATGGATCCACTAGATCAAACAACAATCATACCAATGCAATAGAAGACCAAATCTAAAATTTGCACTTTGAGGTTAACTTGTAGAAGGTGTAGAGAACAACATAGCCCATATAGTCACCTTAGCTTTATTTTTTGGATATAACCAAGAATTGTACAAGGTAGGGTAGTTTTCCCCATCTACACATTTTTGGTGAACCCGACATGAACACCTACTTTTATTTAAAAACTTTAAACAAGATCAATAATTCTATTTGTTTAGATCAAAAAATATTAAAAAAAACTTAAAGAATATTTTGCTTATTTTTTTTGGTCTCCTTCCTTTCCACTCTACCCTTCTTTCCTTTCCTAATGGATTCCAACCCTGGGAATTGGTGAAGGCTTTTGAGATTTGATGAGATTTTCCAAGAGAATGATCAGATTGATAGAGAAAAGCATAATCTTGAGGAGGAGTAAAATGAAATAATTGATAATAGTCTTGATCCTATTAGGGGACCCAATGGAAACCTTACCTTTAGATATTTTGAACATCTGTGGAGATTTTACAAGCATCATAAGCATACCTTGGATATGAATCTAGAAGAGGAAGCCCTACTCAAGGATGTTATAACATCTCAACATCAAAGTGTCCTTCCTCGAGATGTTCATAATAACTCCTTGAGTGAATCTTTGAATCATGGTAATCCTATCCATCATCCAAATTATGCCACTACTATAACCACCAATGTTGGAGGAAATCTACAAGATCTTCCAACTAGTAGTGTCACTCAAATTTACGTTCAATTTCCTTCTCGATCCACTTATCTCAATAAATTTTCTTTTGTTCCACCAATTATTAATTATCCTCTCCAGCAAGATACCACATATCACAATAGTACCAATACTTCCAACTTGGACCAAGTACCCCTTCAATAACCTCCCTTAGAGAATCTAGGGACCTTACATGGAAATGATCCATAGGTGCAAAACTTGACGAAAATGATAAAATAATTAGTTTCAAAAGTGGATATGATTCAACCTTCTAGTTTCACTGACAATTATAAAGATATGTGTAATCAACCATTGGATCCCATTGTTTCTACAAAACCTTATCCTAAGAACTTTTCCATGTTGGTTTTGCTTATATATAAGGGAATAAAATATCCAATAGAGCATTTAAGAAGATTTATAACATCATGCCATGTGTAGAGGGGAAAATCACCCTACCACGTATAGTTACAAAATAATACTGGATCTGCAAGAGGTAGAAAGCCTTATAGGGTGAACCACGAGGGCTACGTTATTCTCTACACTCAGTGTTATGGGGAAGGGTTCATCAGGAATAGTTTAAGGACTTGCTCCAAGTCCTCAGGATATTTAGGAATGTTTGATGTATTCAATTTAAAGCAATCACCTAATTTTAGCCTTTCTAGATCTATGCTATGAAATATAAGGGATGATGCAAAAATATAGAATGCAAAAAATACAAGATCTAACCTTAGAATGATTCTTTATTTGAATGTTTTCTAACCTAAGGTTTTAGATAAACAATATTTAATCAAAGGCTCAAGAAAGAATGCACAAATGGAATTAACCTTAGATGCACACTATATGTTATTGCCTTTTAATGTCTAGAACTTAATATGTATTCTTATAAAATTAGATCTAGGGTTTACAAAAGAAATATAAAGCACTCAAAAAATAACCTAAAGACTAATTAGAACACTTAGCTTATCCGAAGGTTGATCCTTGCTTTTGCTTCCTCTTGTTCAATGATATCAATAATACCTGATCCTACAAGATAACTCAAAAATACTTGAAAATAGAATTAAAATTAGGGGGGTTGCTTACGCCGTTGTATAACAATGCTTGGAGGCTAAGTAGTCAAGCCGCCTAGGTACTTTAGATGACCTTTGAAAATATAAGCAAAAATTAACCTTTGGATATTTAATCATAAAACAGTAATGCAATAGAGTAGAAATAGAAAAAATAATATGTCAATATGACCTAGATGGAGTTTAAGACCTAATCATGCAATTATCTTCAATAAGTTACTCCTAGTTTGTCTCTGAGTAAAATCATACCTCGTAGAGAGCAGGTGTGATGATGCAATAAGCAAAGTTATGCCCTATTTGGACCAAACATGATTTTGCTCCTGCATGTAGAACATTCTAACTTTGGATCTATGAAGTCATGCCTTGATAATATTAGGTGCGATTTCACCTATGATGTGAGAAAAATAAAATAAATGCGTAGTAAAGTGCAGAAACATAAAACTTAAAATAATAAAACCTAATGGATGATGCAGAGATAGATAGAAAGGGTGAGATCTCTAGATAGTTAATCTCTCCTCGTAGACTACGTCACAGATCCACAAAATCAATCAAAAATTAAACCAATGCAGTAGAAGACCAAATCCAAAATTTGCATTTTGAGGTTAACTTGTAGAAGAGAAAAGGAATCATATATAAAATAACTTGCGAGTGTGTTAGAATAACCAAGTGTGTCTTAGAAATCATAAGAGTGTAAGATTGATTGTGTGTGTGTATGTAAAATGTGAGATCATACCTCATTTTATAGGTGATATTAAAGGTGAAAAGAGTGCTAAAACCTTAGGAAATATGATGCCAAACATGCTAAAGAGAAAAAATTAGGGTTTCTAAGGAAGAAACCATAAAAATGTGAAATCGTGCCCAATCTTGGTGGGTCTCAATGTCACTTTTGTAAAATTGTGCCCCATATTGACTGGGTGCGATCTTGCTTAGAAGGGAAAAAAAAGTAGGTCAAGGGAAAAGCCCATCCCTTGCCTTAGGTAGGGGTTAGGGACCTCTTGGAGGGCTCTAGGAAGTTTTCCCACTAAAAATGGGTCAATTTTATGTGTCTACATTTTACCCCCTCTTTGATGCATTTATGGCCTAATAAATGCATCAAAGAAAGGATGTCGGTAAACAATTGAGGAAAAAAATAAGCAAAAATGGGTTGTCTAGAAGAAAGGGGTGGTGCAAAAACAATGTCATTCTGGATACTTTCCAGTATTACATGCAAATCGAGGCATTAGGGAATTTAATGCCTCTATAGGCTAGGGTGCCCCTCAAGTTTTATGAGGAAGATATTCCTCATAGAAACTCAAAAGGGTTAATGTAGAAGAAGAAAGGGAGAAAAAAGAAATGAAAACTAAGAAAAAGAAGGGTAAAATCTAGGGTTAAAAGGGTAAAACCCTAATTCATTTTCACTACACGATGAAGGAGAAAGAGCTTTGGGGAGACAAATACAATGGTGCTACCAGTGTACTGATCTACAATTATGAGGGGTGAGGCTGGCATGGAGATGGACCGAGCATAGGTAAATCCTAAAGTCTTTCTATTTTCTTCATTGTGTTGCACACTTAGGGTAGGTTTAGAATTTTTAGAGAATTTTATGCCATACTTGATGATAGGATTTGTGCTTGATTGAGGCACAATTTCATGACCCAACCATGATTTCACCTTGAACAAGGCACGGTGAAATCATTATTGGAGAAATTCGTGTGCAATTTTGCAAAATTACACCCTCAAAAGAGGGGGCACGATTTCACCTAAGACAAAGCAAAACAAAAGGGAAAAAATAAAAACAAAATAAAAAAAGTAAAAGAGGAAAGAGGAAAGAGATGCAAGCAAATATGAAGTGCAAAGTTGTGATGTAGTCATCTGATGCTAAAATCAAACATTTTATTTTATTTCATGAAATCGATGAAAATATATATATATATATATATATATATATATATATATATATATATATATATATATATATATATATATATATATATTTATTTATTTATGGATGTATCTGGGTGTACTCAAGAGTCGAGTGTGGTAGGTAGGCACACTGGAGGCTAAATTGGATGCACTTGGGGTAGTAGAGATGGCTCAACTAGAGGCAGTGGGGCTAGACCATCTTGCAAGGATGCCTCACTTTGATTTAGATAGGGCTATGTTGATAGCCCTTGCAAAGAGGTGCTACCCGAAGTCATCCACCTTTCATTTACCTACAGGGGAGCTCACCATCACACTAGAGGATATGTGGTAGATTTTGTGTATTCTTATCAGGGGAGTACCTATTTATGGAAAAAAAGGAAAAGCAACCACTTTTTAGTTATTTTTAGCAGGCTGGACCCACCACATGCGAGAGAGCACCATTGTCGTTGATAACTTGGTAGGTCGATATGGGGCAGACCCTCTGATGACCATGCTTTGTGGGGCTGTGGTTGGGCTTCTAATATGTCATGCCAGCATATGATATCTTTCATGGTCCATGGCAGGGGTAGTGGTAGACATGCAACACCAGGGAGGTAGGTTCGCATGGGACCCATATGTGTTGGTTTGCTTGTATAGGATGTTGTACAATATTGTGTATAAGTGGTGTATAGGTTTAGTCTGCATGATGTTGCTCTAAGTGTGGTGTTGGGAGCACATAGCTATTTTGAGGCTAAATGCACTTCCAGACCCACTACCCATCGTAGAGTGACCAACATCATATAGGTGGTCAAGATCCTTGGAGAGTTCAATGAGGACCTATGCAGGGAATCTACCACTATCTAGGTAGGTGATTGATGAGCTTTGGAAGACACAACTTATCTAGTGAAAATGGTGCCTTCACCTGGGGTGATCTAAGGATAGGGTGGATCTATCCAAGGTTATGAGGATCAAGTAGCTATCATCAAAGAAGGGGAAGTTGGAGGTCTACATATTTTACATAGTCTTGCGATAGTTCAAGATCTTGGAAGAAAACCTAGACCTAGGGGACTACTACTACCAAAGAGTGACCCAAAATCTAGTAGGGGTTGTAGGTGAGCCAAACCTCACCAGGTAGGTCAAGGAGGATTTGTATTATCCTACCTATGTTGAACTTAGAGTGGATGACATGGGGATGGTCGTCAGATATAGGTGGTGGTACAAAGGATTTGTACCCTAAAGAATCTCCTTACTAGTTTTGATATAGAGGTTTCAAGTCATGAGCCTAGAAATACAATGAGCTTTTTGAGAGGTTGCTTACTAGGCTATGAAGAGGGTACAGTGATGTCCTATATCCCTAAGATAGAGGCAATCATGTATTTAGGTCATGATGGTGGTAGAGGCCACCCAAACTACAAGGACCAGAGAGTGAGGGGTAGGAGGTGCCCCCATAGAGGTTGGGAGGCTACAAGATATAGATCTAGGAGAGGTTTTGACATCTGTAGTGGTAGTTTTCTAGGGGGAGATAGAGGAGCTACAAGTATAGGTAGCTACTCTATAGAGATAATTTTCCTAGATCTAGGAGGATAGGGCCAAGAGGCTATAGGGACTATGGGGTGCACTGAGCATCATAGACGTTGAGAGGGATAAAAATTGGGTAGAGGTTGATTGGATATAAGGGGAGATGACCCTTATATATGGAGAGCACTAGAGAACCAAGGCGAAGGGGATGGTTTTCATTAGGAGCATCCAAGTAGATAATGGGATGCAACTACTATAGGTGGAGCTATGGAGGATAAGAGAGAGGTTGGAGGTAGCCATTCAATGAGATACATTCTTCGAGACAGTGTAATGTGAAATTATACCACTAGAGTGGAGGATGTCACTTCCCCCATCCCTATAATTAACGAGAAAATCATGATATCAATCATGGATGACAATAGCATCACCACATTTCATGTAGCAACCTAGGCTACCTCCTCCTCAGGGTGGGCCAGAGGGAGTAGGCTCCTAAAGCTAGGACTAGAGATCGATATCGAGATGACACACTAATTTTTTATTGTGGTATGCATCCCTAGGTTGAGTGTACCGAGTCTATATTGTGGTACACCAACCATACACTAGGATGATGCATCTCTTTATCTCCAGTAATATATAGCTACTCCTTTTATCTTGTTTTGTGAGTAATGTGTGATGATTTAATGTTTTATTTTTTATTTTCTATATTGTATATTTTATGTTTTTAATGCGATGCAAACTACCTAAATCCAAAATATATGAAATGGATGGATGAAAAAGGAATAATAAGGAGAAGACCAAAGAAGAATATGAAAGAAAGAAAAATAAGGAAGAAGAAGAAGATCAAAATGTCAACCAAATAAGATAGAGAAGGATGGGCAATTTGTAGTACAAAACTAGCGTAGGTTGCAAGGAACTATTGGAATCATTTCTTGCATCCGTAGGATTTTTATTGTCATGTTACAAGAATTCATTTGAAACCAACAAGCTATTACAGGCTCTGGTCGACCTGCCTCATGTTCTGTTAAAGACAAATTTTCTAAGGGAAAACTACAGAATGGGTAAGGAAACCCCAACGATAATTCTATGATTAAAACTCTAATTACACACTCCAGGTTTATATTATACTATATGTATTAAAATGACCAAGCATGAAAACAACCATTTGTTATGCCTTATGTAGACTAGTGCCTAGATTCATTGGGATGTTATAGCAATTTAACAATAATACTATCATGAATAGAAATAAGGAGAAGATAAAATTTGGCGTTCTTAATCTTATTTGAATATCGTAATAAAACCAAGAGTTAACCAATGAGAGAAATGTATATAATGCATTCAAATAATGTAACCCATTATACAGTGACACACAATACCAAGACAAAGAAATTATAGGAATAAAACTCAAAATTGTATTGATTTATGAAATATTACATGCAAAGTGGGCAGGATGCCTTTAAACTCTATTTTTCTCAATAGAATACATCAATACAATGAAGAAGACTTTGTTCAAATAATGTAACAGGTCTCTCCTACTCTCCTTATTTCAATATGATAATATAAGAGTCTCTGAATCCTAGGCTCAATAAGACTGGAAATATTCTTAGCTTCTTGAATTCTTTCCTATCATAGGATCCTGCACAACAAGGGGAGGAAGAAAGAATGAATAAAAAAAAATAGACACAAAAAGGAAATACAACAGTACAACTACTAGGCACTCAATTATACCTCTTAGCAAAAATGCTATTCTCTAATTGCTTAATGCAGAATTTGAACCTGTATGTCTCTTCTTATAGCCTCTGGTTCTTGATTCTGTTATTTTTGGTTCATTTCTAACCTTACACTTATCAACATCTGATTGAATCTATTCTGTATGTTATCGAGCTAGTGTGGCTCTGAAATGACTGTTAAGGTTCTATTCTAGACATAAGGGAGCTCTTTGCTAATTAATTTGGCCATTTGCTCTCTATGGTTGGCCCTAGAAACTAAGGATTCATCGTTATATTTTTTATTTTTGTTCTACTTTTCCCAATCACTATGATTTGATGTTAAGGCTCGATTGGGATTTTATCATGAATATCAAATGACGAACGGGGGGAGACTCAACATGACAGTGAAGACAAGGGATGAGCACTAATCACGAGATAGAGTGAAGAAGTAAGGATGATGAGGGTCTTATGGATGGAATGATGGGGGGTAGATAATAAGAGGTGATAGTGGGCGAGGGTGACATACTAGGAAAAATGTCAGGATTGTCAAGGAGGAATGCCCAGGAGGAGGAGGGTAGTGGTAAGTAGGAAGAAGGTGGGAGTGGACAACAAGATCTGGAAGCATCTATAATTTACTTCTATAACTATACTCCGTTGAAGTGCTCCCCTGGTAACAATATTTTGTCAAAGCGTGGATTGAATTATTTCCTGTAATTCGAAATTTGCTTTCTTTTTCATGCACTTCCTTCATCTCCAGTATTTATAGAACATAAAATACATATGCCTATATCCTTTGCACTTCATTGTTTCTCTTTACTGATATCCTTTAGATCTCCCTTACTATCTCTTATTTATAAGCCTCAACCATGTTTATTGGTCTCATTTTTGTGGTACGTTATTATTCCCATGGGATACACATGATCTGGCTGTATGCTCGATCGTCAGGTTTTATCTTCTATTTGGTCTGCTTTATTTTTATCCAGGTACCATCCATCGGATTTACTATGATTTGTTCGAATCTTTCATTCCATGAGTATCTTCTCAGATTCATGGTGTTTTTGTGTACTACTTTGACTTTATCTCGGCTATTGATCTGTATTTATGTCTTTTGGCATACCTTGTTGTGACTGATTCACCTCTTTACTTTCCTCCTCGATCTCTTCTTAGGGTGTTTTTGTGCAATGATCGTCCTTCTTAGATTATCAAATCTTTTTACAGATGAGTACATGAATTTTGTCGGTTTGCAATCTTCTCAAGTTCTATCATGGCTGCTTCTGATATTCTTAATCCTGCAAGAGTGTTAGTTTCTAAAACTTTGAATACGTTGGTCAATGGTGGCTTTGATATTTTCATAGTTATTGGGCAAGAGGTTTGACCAAGTACAATTTCTTGATCTACCTTTGTTCGTTTGTTGTTTTGGTCTTTTTATAACCTTTGGGGTGTGCACTATCATTGGATTGATTCGGGATGGAGCACATCCATTGATGTTCCGAAACTGCACGATTATTAGTACATTTGTTTGCATATAAACCTTAGAAATAATCATGGTTTATTGATCCTTGCTTAATCATGATTATCCAATATTAATCCCTATGATTTTTTATTCTATCAATTTGTATTAAGCGATGGTAACATAAAACATGTGCACTTTCTTTTGTGATCACCGTTAGATCTTACCAAGGTGGGGCGTGACCGTTGGATCATACATATGCACGTAGTTTTTAATAAATGGGAAAAACCATGCGTACCTTGGACTAATTTATCAACCATTTGTAATAACAATGCTTAGGCTAACCTTCGGTTATCTTTCAGTACGCGCATCATTGGATCTGAGGAGAAAAGAGCACCATCGTCCGATTTATGTGTTTTTAAACGTCTTCATTTAGCTTTGGATCTTTTGCCGCCACCACAAACCTTCATGTTCATTGATTTTTGAGTTCATTTGGGCACCACCATTAGATTTTTATCAAGATGTGCACTATATAGTCAATGTTAAAAACTTTTGATTTTCTATTAATCATGATTAAGCCAAAATGGGGGGTGGTAATTAACCAATGTATTAAACCCTAAAACAGAATTAATATTATTTTTAACTTTGCCTTTATCTTACCGTTCATTATTTTTGCACGACTGTCGGATCTGAGTGGAGATAAGCACCACCGTCAGATTTAGTGAACCTGTGAGTTAGTTTACCCAAGGGTGCATAATATTAATTCTTATTAAGCTGAAAAGGGAGGGAATATCTAATGTGTTAGACCCTCGCTAATGATATGATTAACCTTAATTATTTTTTCAAAATATTAAAACACTTAAATGTGAATTCAATGAGCATGCTATTGTTAGATCGATTATCGATTGAGCGCAGCCATTTGATCTTGGTAACCAGCCCGACAATTAATCCAAAGTTGCATGTATTTTAATATTGATTTTAAAGTGCAATTTAAATGGAACATGCACGACCATTGATCTAGACATTGCATGGGTGCGATTTTCTGATCTGTCAAATTTGCTCATTGTTTAACTGATAGCTTGACCCATTTTGACCCTTTTAAATATTTGATTCTTTAGAGGATGCGTAGCCATTGATTTAATCTTGGAGTCGACACATCCATTGATTTTGTCAAAGTTGCATCAATTTTAATTTATTAAGGTCTTTGTTTTATCTTCGGGTTCTTTTTGAATGCGCGTCTGTTAGATTTATTTTGATGAATGTGCAACCGTTCGATTAATTCCTAGATGCAAACTCTTTAACTTTGACTATGGCTTTGACTTTTGACTTATCCCTTGGTTTGATTTCATTAATGCGCTGTCGTCCGATTTCTTCTGGATCGAGCGCGACCCTTGGATTAAATCTGAGGTGCTCGCTTGTTAGCTTAGTGGGGTACATACCCTTAGGTTTTAATCAATATTTGCTTCAGACCTAAGTTTTCGGATCTTGAGACCATGGCAAAATTTTAACCGACTTTATGATTTGAGGATTTTTATTAATCAGTTTAGGCCTAAGGGGGCTTTTTAATTGAATGTTGGATTTTTTCTTAGGGATTTAATTGAAATTTTCTACCCTATTCACCTTGAGGATATTCGATTAATCAAAATAGGTATACTTTATAAAAAAACAAGGTTTAGACATCATTTAACCAAATGAAAAATTAAATTACTCACCACAACTCAAACAATGACCAACATCATTATCAATTTGATTAAAACCAAAAATTTAAATTTGGGGGTTTCAAAGTTGAATCAAATTTGTCTCCAACATAGGCTCTGACTAGGACAAGGTGCTGAAAACTTGAGGCTCTTGAGAATTCCATAATCTCTTGGTTTTATTTGCAAAAGAAATTAAACAAGAATAAAAATTTGAACTGCTAAGTAAATCTTGAATTGTACAAAAGAAATTTTTTTCTTCTTCTTTTCTTTCTTTTCTTCATTTTTTTATATATACTGAAAAACTATATGAACAACATGATATCAAAGCAAGTAGAGTATGAAAAACTGTAGATCCCTTTTCATTCAATTTGGAAACGAAGGTTAGAATTTTTAGAAATCAATGAGTTTTATTTTGAAATATTATAATGCTTGTTTTAGCTAAGTCATAAGATATGATTACACAGATTTTGTCACAACCATTTGTTTCATCATATTTTTACCCATGTGTGTGTTTGTGAATTATTTTTTGGATTTCTAAATCTTTCAGAACTTTATCATCTCTGAGCAAAATAGCCAAGCCTAATATGTGATTTCACTCTTTAAAAATTTTCACCATTTTGTAAGGCTCCACTGCCATTCAAATGTCTATAGCCTTGGTGGAGTTGCTTCTAATCCCATATTAGTTTTACCCTACTGCAAATCAAGCGTCTATAGCTCCAGTAGAGGTTTTCCAAGATATCTCAGGTAGTGACTCAATTTTACTTTATTTTTTATTTTCTTTCTCATGAGAGAAGTATTTGGATATATAAGCAAATTGTGCAATAAGTATGCCTGAGTTGAGGATTAGTTTCTAGCTATAAAATATGAGTGTAATGATTTTTGGCTCAACTACCCTCTCAAATATAACTCGGTTCTTTGGACCTTTGAAGTCACCTTAAGTATCATTTGTAATGTGAGGCTTGACATGATGTTTCAATCAGCTTTGTTTTCTATCTTGTTTTATCTCATATCAAACAACTATTACATAAACACTCATATTTGACAGAATTGTAAACCTCATCAACATCTAAAATAAATCCCCTTTTTTCTTATTGTCTTTGGTGGAATAAACAGTTAGATATACTCATCAAACTAAGATATCATGTGTATAGTAAACTCAAAATTATTCAAGAACAAAAGGGAAGCTTAACTACTAAACAAAATTCACCACTCTGTTTTTGGATTTTTGTTTTTCTATTATTATTATTATTTTTTGTAAAGTACACCTTCAATAGGGATTGTACATTTTGAGGTGTTGGCCATTAATAGGGATATCCATTATTTCTCCCTACAAAGTTTGTATCTTGTAAGTATTCTAACTGATAACATGGGCAATTTGGTATGGGCCAATCCATTTAGGTTCAAACTTACCATTTTCACCATGCTTATCATTTTTAGGATCCCAATAGATGACTATATCTCCTTGAGAAAAAGGAGTACCCTTGGCTTTCTTATTAAACAAATTTACAGTTTTTTGGGTTTGTTCCATCATTCTATTAAGGGTCTCTCTTCTTTGTTCTTCTAACAAGACAATTTGGTCAAGCCTTCTATGAATGGGATCAAGGTTTTCATGATCTTTTTTAAATAAAGGGGTAAAAATTTATTGATAAAAAGTCTGGATTACAGAGTACAACTGAGCTTCCAACCAGGACTCAAATAAATAGCCAAACAGGCTAAAACCACTAGACTAGAATGACACCCAAAAAAGACAACAAGAATAAACCACATTAAGTCTGTACATCCTTGTGGATCAACTCCCATAGGCGTTGAGAGTCCCCAGATGGGAGACTCTCCCAATTATCGATACTCCAAGGATCCAACAGCTCAGAAGCCCTTTTGGCCAGGTAATCAACAACCACATTCCATTCCCTTGGAATGTGCACAAAGGATATAAATTCGAACTCTTCACTCATTCTGAGAATCTGAACGGCTACAGAGGCCAACTACCAATTAACTTCCTCCACCCTTTTACTATTTAAAATATTAACCACAATTTGAGAGTCAGACTCACAGATAATCCTATGCCAGCCAAGAGAAAACCCCCTTCGCAAGGCCTCAAGAATTGCAAGAGCTTCCATAAAATTGTTGGAGTGAACACCTTTATAAATGGAAAAGAAAAAACTGACACCACCAGTAGAATCTCTCCCAACACCGCCAATGCCAGCATGTCCAGGATTACCCCTGGACGATCCATCAGTATTAATTTTTAAAACTCCTCTAGGGGGTGGCCTCCACCTACCATCTCTCCTAACCTTCTTGTTGAGCTGAGGAACCCTACTAGGGCTAGAAGAGTTCACACCATCCCCAAAGAGACCAAGGGCTTGTTGTACCTTCTCCTCCCTAGAATCCAAAAGAGGGTCCACATCACATTTGCTATGGATGGTTTCCTGAACCATATACAGGATCCTTTGCCAGATCTATTGAACAACCAAATAACTACCCTAAAATATGCATCGGTTTCGTTCGAGCCAAATTTTCCAGATGATGCAAGAAGGGCCCAAATTCCAAGCCACCCGAAGGAAGGGGGCCTTGGCCGGAGGTCTACCCAGACTACTCCAAAACTCCACCAGGGACAGCACATGAAAACATGGATGGTTCCAGGCGCTCCACCAATGGTGCCAAATGTCTCTAGCAAAGGAGCATTGGAAAAATAAATGAGAAGAGTCATCCTCATTCTTACTGCAAAGGACACAAAAAGAGGGACCCTAAAATCCCCTCTTCCTCACATTATCCCAAGTGAGGCATTTATTATGAGCTACCAACCAGAGAAAGAAGTTACATTTTGGCCAGGAAAATTTGTTCCACACCTTTTTCCACCAAGTGATAGGAAGACTCCCATACTTTTGCTTATCAAGAACCTGATAACCATAGGCTACCGAGTAGGTTCCCTTAGGATCAGGGTTCCAAGCTAGAATATCTTTACCCCTCAATGAAGAACAAGGCCTCCCCATAATAATAAGAGCAAGCACCTCTCTGTCCTTGGCCAGTCCCCCTAGGGCCATTCTTGTGGATCTTTCCACCTGTACATCTCCATATTTCCAAAATACTAGATTTTTTTAAAGTCCTCCACATGAGACCAACCTGCTTCCAAGAAAAAAATGCTTAGGGAATGTAACCTAGGATATTGATTCAATATAGGAGGGTGGCCATCCCAAGAATCCTCCCAAAAAAGAGCATTTGATCCCTGATTGCAAATCCAGAACAAACCCTGCTTGATTAAATTAGCTCCTCTTTTTAGAGTGTCCCAGATAACTGAACCTTTCCCAACCAAGCTGACTCTAGGGATTTCAGCCTCAAAAATACCTCTCAAGTATTTACAAGATAATATTTTAGCCCAAATATGATCTTGAGAGGTACACCATCTCCAATAAAGTTTTGTAGCCAAAGCCTACCCAAAAAGAGTTGTCTGTCGCAACCCAAGGCCTCCCTCTTGCATCGACCTACATATAGAATCCCACCTAACCAAACTCCATTTAGATTGATCAAGTTTTCTAGACCATAAAAATTGTCTTGACAAAGCATCCATGTCCTTGATGAAGTGAGAGGGAGCTATTTGTACAAAACATCTATAAATGGGTAAAGCTTGAACAATATATTTTAAAAGCAACACTCTACCTGTAGTGGATAGCCATCTGAAAGTCCAGTGATTCACCTTCCTTCTAAACTTATCAAGCATAGACTACCAAGAAGATCTAGGTAGAGGGTGAGATGAAATTGGAATACCAAGATAAATGAAGGGGGAGTCCCAACCTGGAATCTTAGAATGCGAGCAATCCTGGCTTGAATAAGAGGAGGGGTATTGAAGAAGAAAATAGAAGACTTGTCCTCATTAATCAACTATCTAGAAGCACCAAGATATATGTCAAGAGACTGTCTAATATTTCTAGCTTCCCTGATAGTGGCAACTCCCAACAAAGTAGTATCATCAACAAATTGAAGGTGGGAAAGAGGTGGCAAACTACTATCCCACTTCCACCCCTGAATGAGACCCTACATGACTTGAGACTTGAGCAATCTTCCCAACCCTTCCACCATAATGATAAACAAATAAGGAGATAAAGGATCTCCTTGCCTCAATCCCCTTGAGGCCTCAAATAACTCTGATGGCTCATTATTAACAAGAACAGAGAATGAGGAAGAAGAAACATAGCTCATCACCCATCTAATCCATTCCTCCTCAAATCCAAAAGTAGCAAGAACTTTCTGAAGAAAGGACCATCTGACCCGATCATAGGCTTTGGCCATGTCCAACTTAATGAACATAGTTTTCTCCTTAGAAGTTTCCATCGAGTGAATAGCTTCTGTAGCAATAACAACCCCATCCAAGATTTTTTGGCCAACAACAAACCCTCCTTGCTCCTTAGAGATGATTTTTCTCAACCATATCTTCAACCTCTCAGCAATAATTTTTGTGATGATCTTATACACAACATTGTAGAGAGCAATAGGCCTGAACATATCCAAGGAATTTGCTCCCTCTTTTTGGGTATAAGCACCACAAAGGTAGCATTTAGGGCCCTTAGCATCTGTTTGTTCTTTTGGGACTCATGGACCACCTCCAAAAGATCAAATTTGATTAAATCCCAAAACTCTTGATAAAACTCAATCGAGAATCCATCTGGGCCTAGGGCTTTTCCTTTTTCATCTTGAATACAACATTTTCCAACTCCTCAAGGGAAATTGGACCCATCAAGTGCTCATTCATCTCTCTAGAAACAATCATTGGAATACAATTTAGAATAAGCTTTTCATTCTCATCATCTGATAGGGAGTCCTCCTTGAAGAGAGAGGAAAAATACCTCTTAGTCTCTTCTAAAATATCCCTGAAAGAAGAGAGCAGGGCACCCTAAGAATTCACAAGAGAGGTAATCAGGTTACCATTACGATGAGCCTTAACTGAGTTATAAAATAAGGTTGTGTTCCTATCCCCTTCTTGAAGCCAATCTACTCGAGCTTTTTGTTTCCAAAAAATTTCTTCCCTCAGTTCCCATTCAGCAAGGTCTTTCGTAGCCTCAGATTCCTCAACAAGAAGCTCCTTCATGAATCCCTTGATCTCTAATATTCCTTGAAGCTTCTTCCATCCTCCTAAGAGCTGCCAGCTTAGCCAAGGAAAGGTTCCCAAAATTTAGTCTATTCCATCTCTTCAATTTATGTTTTACAAATTGTAGTCACTTCATAAAGGAATACATAGCGGTGCCATGAGGAGGTTTGCTAGTGGTCCACCAGCCTCGCATGAAATCATGAAGCTTAGGATCACGAAGCCACATAAGTTGAAACTTAAAGGAGGGATTATTTTTTAGCCCTAACTCCAAAGCAGAGAGTTTGATAGGCCAATGATCAGATCCCCTACCCTCCAGAATCATAGAACTAGCACCTCTGTTATTACCCATCCAATAACTGGATATCAAAAACCTATCCAGTCTCTCTGAGATGGAAGCTTCCCCACACCTTCTATTGTGCCAAGTAAAGATCCCATTATCTGGCTTGATGTCAACCAAGTTTAGGGCCTGGATATGAGCACTGAAGATAGAAGAAAAAGGCTCGAGACGGTCCACCCCACCACGTTTCTCCTCTAGACAAGTGATAGAGTTGAAGTCTCCAGCCAAAATCCATGGGTACAGGGGAACCAAACTTCTCACAAAGCAAATGTGCTTCCACAAATTCACTTTACCATTGTAATCAATAGGAGCATACACATTTGTAAGTAGGATGATTTCACCAGATTCATTATCATGCCCGACCATTGAAATAGACCATCTACTGGAAATCCAAGTAAGAGGGGATATCTTAACCGGATCCCATAAACAAGCGATGCCACCAAAATATCCACATGCACCAATACACTGGAATTGCCCCCTTCTCCACAACTTGGGAGTAATATTGAACATACTATCAATAGCCAATTTAGTCTCTTGAATAAACACCACATCCGAAGAATGCACATGAACCAAATCATGAACAACTTTTTGTCTGGGGATGCTATTCAACCCCCTTACATTCCATGAGAGGATAATCATTTTTGGGGTTATAAAAATGGGAGTCCAATGTTCTCACCAAGCCTGACTCCACCAAAGTCTCCCCCATTAACTTAATTTTATCCTGGTCCTTCTTCCGACCCACCTTCATATTCTTATCCGAAAAATTTTTTTTAATTATTTTTTGCTACAATCCCAACACCGTAGGAGTTTTGCAGTCCAAGGATGACTGCATCAGTGCCTGAGTAGGAGAGGGCATAACTAAATCTGTACCACTTTCCAAAATAGTTTCCCTTATAGGGCTAGACCCAACCATGTCCCCTATACTCAGATCCAAAGCCCTTTGTTCTTCATTTAAACCCCTAGATCTGATTCCTTAAGTTCCCCCTCAAGAAGAGACATCTGATTTGGCCTTGTTATATTTGCATCAGGTAGCGACATTTTAGGTATCTCCATGCACTGATCAAGATCATCTAATATTTCAAAATGGTTGAGTAGAGCATCTGGTTGGCTATCCTTAAGGTCTTTGTTTGCCCTTCGTCCTCTATTTTGGGATTTTATTAAAACAAAACCTTCCTTATCTCATTCCCCTTCCTTTATCGAGGCTTTTCCTTTATCCAAACTTTGTCCAGATCGAGAGGGCCTAGGATTTGAAGCCACAGGTGAGACAAACTTAGGGCATTTTCTTTGTAGGTGGCCATATTCATGGTAAATCCGACAATGAAATGGAAGAGCTTCATAGTCAAGTTTTTGAACCCATGTAGTTGATCCAAATTGTATTTCAATAGAATCTAGAATAGGATTATTTAAGTCAATTTCAACACAAATATGAGCAACAAAGATTACCTTTTTATCCATTGTCTATTGTGATGGTCCAACCGGCTTCCCAAGCAGAAGGGCAATCTTATGCAAGATATCAGTTCTCCAGAATTCCAATGGGAGCCATGGAAGCCACACCCATACTGGAACCCATGATGGCCGCTCCTCTGATGGGTTGAAACCCACATGCTAGGGTTTAAGAAAGAGTCCCACTTGGTTATAGAAATAAGGACCCCCTTCAAATGCTTTGTTATGATCTACAATACAAGAGAAAACCACCATAAAATAGTTGTTCGCACTCAACATCACCTCCACATCACCTTCAGGATTCCAAGTCTTCCTGACCCAAGCCTCCACAAAGGGGAGAGAAATTTGGATGCCCAAAAATTTTCCAATAAGGGCATGTTTGGTTAGATACTCCACATCTTCCACCACCGAGTCTGGTTGAACCACTAGAACTGGCCTGGCTTCACATCGTTCCAAACATCCATTGTTCTTTAACAAGCGGTTCCCGACATGCACTGGAAAATCCTGTTCCTTCCAGTCATTTTTAGATGAAAAAATATCATGAGCATGCACTCTCTGTGCCGGACCCGATGCCATCACGACATTCCTCCAATTTTTTAGACCTCCTCCGAAAGTTGTTGCCATCCCCGCAGAGCAGTTTTTCTTCATCAAACCCTAGCAGAGTAGTTTTTCCAATGTTGAGTCAATTTAATTGTTTAAAGGTGGGGGGGGGGGGTTTTCATGATCTTGCAATAAAAGGGAAAGTGCCATTTTTTTCTTTTTTGGGGTAGTAGGGCTTTTTCTCCATAAACCATCTCATAGGGGGTTCTTCCTGTATTTCTTTTAATAGACAACCTATCAGCCCATAAAGAAAATTTAAGTTCACTGTCCCATCCCATTTTGTTTTTGCCTAATGACCTTTTTATTCTTGTTATTACATTTTTATTTGATGACTCAGCTAGACCATTTCCTTAGCATGTAATAATTAGTAGAATGATATAATTCAATTCCATATTTAACACAAAATTCTACCATTTCATATGACACAAAATATTGAGCATTATTAGTTACAATCTTTTTAGGAACTCCATACCTAGTCAAGATATTTTCTTCTAAGAATCTGATGACTGTAGTAGTTGTAGATGTTCTCAAAGGTGCAACTTCCACCCACTTTGTGAAGTAATTTGTTGTAGTTATGATCCATTTATGTTGGCTAGATGAATTAGGCTTGATCTCTCCATTCAATTCAATACCCATTGAGCAAAATGTGCTTCAATAATTACTGGCTTGAGAGGCATGGCTGGTAGATGATTTTTCCCTATAAAAACTTGGCAGTTATGAAAATTCCTAACATATTTATATACATCCTTAAAAAGGGATGGCCAATAATATCTTGCTCTCATGATTTTATTAGTTGTAGCTCTTGGAGCAAAGTGTCCTCCACAGAAACCATTATGAAATTCATTAATTATTTTTGGGACTTCTCTTTCATATAAGCAGACTAATAATACTCCATCGGGATGTTTCCAATATAATACTCCATTTTGTATATAATACTTTTGAGCTTGAAGTTTGACTGACCTCATTCTGTTTATTGACATATCTTTGGGAAAAGACAACATTTGTAAGTATGACAAATTTTCTTCATACCATTTACATTCTTCATTTTTTATTCTTCTGTCATCATATGTATGATCTACGGTGAGAATATTTTTAGATCCTTCTTCTTCTTTGTTAGCCAACAGTTTAGCTAAACCTTACCCTTTGACTATTTTAACTATTTTGAATTCAACATCATATTGCAAAATTTTTACCATCCATCTTGCTGGTCTTCCTAATGGCTTTGATTGAGAAAATATATATTTTATTGCTATAAAGGGAATACAATAATAAACTTTGTTTAAGCCAAATATACCTTTGAAGTGTTCTAAAGATTGGATGACTACGTAGGCATGTTTTTCCAACAGGGTGTATTTAAGATTTACTCCTTTTAGTCCTGAGCTCATAAATTCTATTGGCCTTTCATTATTTTTATTATCTTTCTATCAAAGAACTGCAACAATAGAGTGTTCAGACACATTGAATAGATATTAAAATCCTTTGCATAATCAGGGCAACTTAAAGCTAGAGTGGTTGATATGGCTTCTTTTATCTTGTTAAATGTTTCCATATTTTCTATTGTCCATTTTATTTCTCCAATTTTCTTCACCATATCATTTATGGGTTTGGTCATTTCTACAAAATTTGGGACAAATCTTCTGATAAAAATTATTTTACCAAAGAATGACCTTACTCCTTTTAGATTCTTGGATGGGGAATTTTAGAAATGGTTTCTATCCTTTCTGGATCAATGCTTATCCCTTTTTAGAGACTATATGACCTAGCAATCTTCCTTGTGTAATTCCAAATATGCATTTTTTTGGATTTAGAGAGATTCCAAATTCTTTGCACTGGGCAAAAACTGTAGTCAAATGTTCTAGATGATCTTCTGGATTTTTAGAAAAAATTGTGATATCATCTAAGTACACTACTACAATTTTGAACATTAATCCTTTGAAAGCAAAGTCCATCGCTCTCTGGAAAGTAGCACCTGCATTCATCAATCCAAAAGGTATTCTTAAATATTCAAATGTGCCCCAGGGTGTGGTGAATGCTGCCTTGTGTCTGTCTTCTAGATTTATTAGAATTTGATTGTAGCCTAAAAATCCATCTAACAGGGACAATCTAGTTGAACCTACTACTGCTTGCAGTAGTTGTTCCATGTTAGGCAATGGGTAATTATATTTTAGTGAGCTCTTGTTTAAATTTCTAAAATCCACACATAGTCTAATGTCCCCATTATTTTTCCTAACTGGTACTAAGTTGGATATCTAGGAGGAAAATATTAAATTTCTTATTATCTTGGAGTCCAACAATTTTTGTACCTCTTTTTGCATTATTGGGTGCAAAGTTGGATTGTACTTTCTCTATTATTGTCTAAATGGCTTGGACTCTTCTTTCAAGGGTATTATATGTGTCATCACATACATTTTGAAAGTTTTGAGATCTTCATAAGTCCAAGCAAAATGTTCTTTGTTCTTTTTTAGGAAACTGATATATCCAGCTTTTTCTTTAGCAGGTAATGCCATGTCTACTTTCACTATTTTGGGTTCTTTCATTGAGCCAATATTAATATCCTCAAATATCACTTCTCTGCGTAAAGGTTTATAAGCTTTGTCAAAATCATCAAATAGACTTTCAAGAGAAACCAATCCTTTGGGTATTCTATTAGTTTTCAACTAGATTACTTCTACTGGCTCTCCTATTTGATATTTTAGATTTTATTCATATTTTTCATCACAGATTACATCTACATATTGATTTTGCAAAGTCATAAAATCCTTAATATCTATATCATCTTGAAAGACCTGAAGATAGACTATGTTATCTGACAATGAAGGTTTATAGATTGAAATAGTTGGGAATCTATCCATATATTTTGTAGTTATTTCTGGGTGATCTAGACCTGAGGCATTCATAGCTAAAATATCTGCAACATGATTTTGTTCTCTAGGAATATATGAAATATTGAAAGCCAAAAATTTATCAATTTCTTCTAGTATTGCGTTTCTATATTGATTAAGTCTAGGATGCTTGGTCTGATATTTACCTTTAATTTACCATATAATAAGTTATGCATCCCTTGTTATAGTTAAGTAGTTAATACCTAACTCTTTTGCTTTCCTTAGCCCTAATAGTAAAGCTTCATACTCAGCTACATTGTTTGTGCAAGGAAATTGTAATTTGTAAGGGATACCAAGGTAATTTCCTTTAATATCAATAAAATTTACACCTGCACCTGCTCCAAATTGGGATTTAGCCCCGTAAAATGACATGGTCCACATTTCTTGGGTTAATACTTAGTCTGATTCAGCATCAGTTATTCTCATATCTTCTGGATCCATGTTCTTTACATCTGGTACTTCCACCAGGAATAGGTTATGCCATATTGAGTAGAATCCCATATACTTTTCTTCCATAAAGTTAACTAAGTTAATCATGGTTTCATTAGTTTGAATTAACTCTACATAATGCTTATTAAATGGTTCTCTTATCAAAATTATATTTTCCTTATCTGATATAGGGATGGTAGCATAAGACCAAACTAGTTGTATTGATCCCCCTAGTTGTTTTACCCAATGCCTACTGAGTATAAGTGAGAAGAATGGGTCAACATCAACTACTGCTACATCCATGACAATGCCCTTTTTGGGGTGTTGGTCTAGGAAAACTAATAATCCAATTATCACCCCTACATAGGGAATTTTTCTACTGTCCATTACAAAAATGGGAGCAGAATCTCTAGTACAGATTAATCCCATTTGGTCAGCTATTAGCTTAGGCATGATATTATGTGAAGCTCCACTATCGAGCATGCAATTATGAATCACATATCTTTCCCCTTCATCTGAATTATATCTTAATGACACGTAGAAGGGTCTAATAGAAGATGGTGATCATTGTATCATGTTGATTTTGTCTAGAAACATGACAAGTAGGGTCTTCTTTCTGCTCTACTAATCCAAAATCTCTACATACTTGTTCTCTATATGTTTGAACTTTCATAAGTTCACCAAATGTGATATTAACTTTTTGCTTACTGAGTTTTGACCTAGCATCAAATTCTATCTTCTTTATATCCAATGGTTTATTAATTTCTTCTTTGGGAATCTCTTCCACTAATTCTATTACCTCAAGAGTAATCTTGTTAGGGTTCCTATCATTTTTCTCTTTACTGATATTTTTATTGGTGAAAGTTTGTTTTCTTGTTTCATTTGTAGATAATTTCTCTGTTCTTTCAGAGACTGTTCTATTCCTTAAATTTAAAACATGGGTTGCTTCTAATTCTTCAACTTCTTGAGTAGTGGGGATCAATTTCCCTTGCTTCATCTTATCATATCTTGACTCATGTGATTTTTGCAAGATTTTAGTTCCTTCAGTTACTAAGATCTGAGGATGATGATTTGAAGCATATTTATCCATGTCTTCTTCAAATAAACTTTCTCTGGATTCATATTCAATGGACCAACATGCATTGATTCTTATATCCTCTTCTTATTTTGCATGCATATCTATGTTATGTTGATCACTCAGGTGTATTCCACATGCATCAGGGTTATGGGGTGCATCACAAGTAGACCAAAATAAGGAAAACCTTCATCTACATTGACAGATGGCATTGGGTTAGGGATATTGTTCTAATCCCTGTCAGAATATCTATTTTTCTAGTTGTTATTTCCATTACCCCCATTCCTATTCCCTTATTCAAAACCATTGTTGTTTCCCCAATTCTTGTTATCAATTTTCTTAAATGGGGTACGGTTGTCAACATGTGGTCGCTCTATCTGTGAAGATTCACCGTTATTTCCATTTCTTTAAATTCTTGCTAACATGTTATTCATGTTGTTGAACATTTCTATCATTTCATGTTATTCATGTTGTTGATCAATTTTAGTTCTTCTTTGTATATCAAAATCCACTCTCTTAGGTTTTCTCTTAGGCATGTTAACCTCTAAAGAATAAGGTTTCATCTTACCACTATCAAGCATATTTATTTCTATATCCATTGCTTTTTCCATACAACCATCAATGGTAGTGGCTTGTTCTTGCCTTAATTCATAGTTAAACTCTCCTTGAAAAGCATTTTTATTAAAAAAAATAGACTGAATATCACTAGGCCTGAGGTTGGTAGGGATTTTGTTTCTTGTTTTTGAAAATCTTCTGTTAAAATCACGAACATCCTCATTTTCTTTCTTCTTCATAGTGGCTAGCTCGGTTAACAATGATTGTTCATTTTTCCTTTCACCATACTTCTTTAGGAACACCTCTTCCATTTTGGTGAAGTCTGGGATATCATTGTTAGGAAGGGAATTAAACCATTCTCTAGCATATTTTTCTAAAGTCTGTAGAAATAGCCTTAATACTACATCTTCATGTTCAACTTCCAGACTGTCCATTACATATAAGAAACTTTTGATATGATCCTCTCTAGTTATTGCACTATTTCCTAAAAACTTAGGGAGGTATTTGTGAGCTTTACTAGGTAAGGCATTTAAATTTACTAGTAATACAAAAGGACTATATTTGTTTGTTCTCCACAAATGAACATTACCTTGAGCCATTACTACTATAGAATTTAATTTCATAGATGTAGTACCTACGGTGGTATGGGTCTGGGTAGCTTGAACGTAAACTGATGACTTATCTAAATTTTAATGGGAATAATCACATATATCTTCTACTATTGATTTTAAATGTTCATCTATAGTAATATCAACACTAATAGTTTAGCTAAACCTTACCCTTCAACTATTTTAACTATTTTGAATTCAACATCGTATTGCAAAAGTTTTACCATCCATCTTGTTGGTCTTCCTAATGGCTCTGATTGAGAAAAGATATATTTTATTTCTATAAATGTAATACAACAGTAAACTTTGTTTAATCCAAATATACCTTTGAAGTGTTCTAAATATTGGATGACTATGTAGGCATGTTTTTCCAACAGGGTGTATTTAATATTTACTCCTTTTAGTCTTGAGCTCAAAAAGGTGATTGGCCTTTCATTATTTTCATTATCTTTATATCAAAAAATTACATCAATAGAGTGTTCAGACGCATATGAATAGATATTAAAATCCTTTGCATAATCAATGCAACTTAAAGCTAGAGTGGTTGATATGGATTCTTTTATCTTGTTAAATGTTTCCATATTTTCTATTGTCCATTTTATTTCTCCAATTTTCTTCACCATATCATTTATGGGTTTGGTCATTTCTACAAAATTTGGGACAAATATTCTAATAAAATTTATTTTTCCAAAGAATGACCTTACTCCTTTTAGATTCTTGGGTGGGGGAATTTTAGAAATGGCTTCTATACTTTCTGGATCAATGCTTATCCCTTTTCAGAAACTATATGACCTAGCAATATTCCTTGTGCAGTTCTGAATATGCATTTTTTTGGATTTAGAGAGATTCCAAATTCTTTGCACTGGGTAAAAATTGTAGTCAAATGTTCTAGATGATCTTCTAGATTTTTAGAAAAAATTGTGATATCATCTAAGTACACTATTATAATTTTGAACATTAATCCTTTGAAAGCAAAGTCCATCACTCTCTGGAAAGTAGCACTTGCATTCATCAATACAAAAGGTATTCTTAAATATTCAAATGTGCCCTAGGGTGTGGTGAATGTTGCCTTGTGTCTGTCTTCTAGATTTATCAAAATTTTATTGTAGCCTGAAAATCCATCTAACAGGGACAATCTAGTTGAACCTACTACTACTTGCAGTAGTTTTTCCATGCTAGGCAATGGGTAATTGTCTTTTAGTGAGCTCTTGTTTAAATTTATAAAATCCACGCAGAGTCTAATGTCCCCATTATTTTTCCTAACTGGTACTAAGTTGTATATCTAGGAGGAAAATATTAATTTTATTATTATCTTGGAGTCCAACAATTTTTGTACCTCTTTTTGCATTATTGGGTGTAGAGTTGGATTGTACTTTCTCTATTTTTGTCTAAATGGCTTATACTCTTCTTTCAAGGGTATTATATGTGTCATCACATAAATTTTGAAAGTTTTGAGATCTTCATAATTCCAAGCAAAATGTTCTTTGTTCTTTTTTAGGAAACTAATATATCCAGCTTTTTCTTTAGCAGGTAATGCCATGTCTACTTTCACTATTTTGTGTTCTTTCATTGAGCCAATACTAATATACTCAAATATCACTTCTTTGTGTAAAGGTTTATAGGCTTTGTCAAAGTTGTCAAATAGGATTTTGAGAGACACCAATCCTTTGGGTATTCTATTAGTTTTCAACTGGATTACTTCTACTAGCTCTCCTATTTGATCTTTTAGCTTTTCTTCATTTTTTTCATCATAGATTACATCTGCATACTGATTTTGCAAAGTCCTAAAATCTTTAATATCTATATCATCTTGAAAGACCTGAAGATAGACTATGTTATCTGGTAAAGAAGTTTTGTAGACTAAAATAGTTGGGAATCTATCCATATATTCTGTAGTTATCTGTGGGTGATATAGACTAGAGGCATTCACAGCTAAAAGATCTGCAACATGATTTTGTTCTCTAGGAATATATGAAATATTGAAAGCCAAAAATTTATCAATTTCTTCCAGTACTGCGTTTCTATATTGCTTAAGTTTGGGATGCTTGGTCTGATATTTACCTTTAATTTACCATATAATAAGTTATCCATCCCCTGTTATAGTTAAGTAGTTAATACCTAATTCTTTTGCTTTCCTTAACCCTAATAGTAAAGCTTCATACTCATATATATTGTTTGTGTAAGGAAATTATAATCTGTAAGGGATACTAAGGTAGTTTCCTTTAATATTTGTCAAATTTACACCTGCACATGCTCCAAATTGGGATTTAACCCCATCAAATGACATGGTCCACATTTCTTGGGTTAATACTCAGTTTGATTCATCATCAGTTATTCTCATATCTTCTGGATCCATGTTCTTTGCATCTGGTACTTCCACCAGGAATAGGTTATGCCATATTGAGTAGACTCCCATATATTTTTCTTCCATAGAGTTAACTAAGTTAATCATGGTTTCATTAGTTTTAATTAACTCTATAGAATGCTTATTAAATGGTTCTCTTCTCAAAATTATATTTTCATTATCTGATATAGGGATGGTAGCATAATACAAGACTATTTGTATTGATCCCCCTAGTTGTTCTTCACAATGCCTACTGAGTAGAAGTGAGAAGAATGGGTCAACATCAACTACTGCTACATCCATGACAATACCCTTTTTGGGGTGTTGGTATAGGAAAACTAATAATCAAGTTATCACCCCTACACAAGAAATTTATCTACTGTCCATTATAGAAACGAGAGCATAATCTCTAGTATAGATTAATCCCATTTGGTCAGCTATTATGTGAAGCTCCACTGTCGAGCATGTAATTATGAATCACATATATTTCCCCTTCATCTGAATTATATCTTAACGACACGTAGGAGGGTCTGACAGAATATGGTGATCATGTATCATGTTGATTTTGTCTAGCAACATGACAAGTAGGGTCTTCTTTCTGTTCTACTAATCCAAAAGCTCTGTATACTTGTTCCCCGTATGCTTGAACTTTCATAAGTTCACCAAATGTGATATTAAATTTTTGCTTATTGAGTTTTGACCTAGCATCAAATTCTATCTTCTTTATATCCAATGGTTTATTACTTTCTTCTTTGGAAATATCTTCCACTAATTCTATTACTTCAAGAGTAATCTTGTTAGGGTTCCTATCAGTTTTCTCTTTACTGATATTTTTATTGGTGAAAGTTTGTTTTCTTGTTTCATTTGTAGATAATTTTTTTGTTATTTTAGGGACTGTTCTATTCCTTAAATTTAAAACATGGGTTGATTCTAATTCTTCAACTTCTTGAGCAGTGGGGATCAATTTAACTTGCTTCATATTATCATATCTTGACTCATGTGATTTTTGCAATATTTTAGTTCCTTTAGTTACTAAGATCTGAGGATGATGATTTAAAGCATATTTATCAATGTCTTCTTCAAACAACCTTTATCTGGATTCATCTTCAATGGACCAACATGCATTTATTCTTATATCCTCTTCTAATTCTGCATGCATATCTACATTATGTTGATCACTTAGGTGTAATCCACATGCATCGGGGTTATGGGGTGTATCACAAATAGAGAAAAATAAGGAAAACCTTCAGCTGCATTGGCAAATGGCATTGGGTTAGGGTATTGTTCTGATCCCTGTCAGAATCTCTATTTTTCTAGTTGTTATTTCCATTACCCCTATTCCTATTCCCTTATTCAAAACCATTGTTGTTTCCCCAATTCTTGTTATCATTTTTCTTAAAGGTGGGATGGTTGTCAACATGTGGTCACTCTATCTGTGAAGATTCACCGTTATTTCCATTTCTTTAAATTCTTGCTAACCTGTTACTCATGTTGTTGAACATTTCTATCATTTGACTTGTCAACTTCTCCACAGGATCAATTTTAGTTCTTCTTTGTCTATCAAAAGCCACTCTCTTAAGTTTTCTCTCAGGCATGTTAACCTTTAAATGATAAGGCTTCATCTTACTACTATCAATCATATTTATTTCTATATCCATTGCTTTTTCCATACAACCATCAATTGTAGTGGCTTTTTCTTGCCTTAATTCATAGTTAAACTCTCCTTGAAAAGCATTTTTATAAAAACAAATAGACTGAATATCACTAGGCCTGAAGTTGGCAGGGATTTTGTTTCTTGTTTTTGAAAATATTCTATTAAAATCACTAACAACCTCATTTTCTTTCTCCTTCATAGTGGCTAGCTCAGTTAACAATGATTGTTCATTTTTCCTTTCACCATACTTCTTTAGGAACACCTCTTCCATTTTGGTGAAGTTTGGTATATCATTGTTAGGAAGGGAATTAAACCATTCTCTAGAATATTTTTCTAAAGTCTGTAGAAATAGCCTTAAAACTACATCTTCATGTTCAACTTCCAGACTGTCCATTGCATATAAGAAACTTTTGATATGATCCTCTCCAGTTACTGCACTATTTCCTAAAAAATTAAGGAGGTATTTGTGAGCTTTATTGGGTAAGGCATTTAAAATTACTAGTAATACAAAAGGCCTATATGTGTTAGCTCTCCACAAATGAACATTACCCTGAGCCATTGCTACTGTAGAATTTAATTTCATAGATGTAGTACCTACGGTGGTATGGGTCATGGTAGCTTGAACGTAAACTGATGACTTATCAACCTTTTAATGGGAATAATCACATATATCTTCTACTACTGATTTTAAACGTTCATCTAAAATAATATCAACACTAATAGTATTTTGAATTTTCTTCACATACCTTTTACCACTAGAATTTAATCTACTTTTATAAACAATATTCTTAAAAAGTGGAGTTTTCTGGGTATGTATAAATACCTCTAGATTCTTGAGTTTTGGAAGTAGCTCCTTACAACTTCTCCTGGTATTCGCCAACATGTTCTATTCTCTCCTTTTTATATTTTTCTTCTGGGTTTGTCCAGCATAGTCACCATCACCGAGGTGCAAAAAGAAAAACATGCACTTTTACCAATAATGCTTGATACTATCACTCATCCTCATAAGATTCAGTTCTTGGGATAAATTAAGAAAATAAAGAAATCAAAATTTTAAGAATATCAAGAAAAAAAAATTCAAGAAGATCAAGAAACGTAAAGAAAATAATATTGAAAAACATGGGCAATAAAGAATGTAGAAAATTTAAAAATTAAAAAAAAATGTTTCTTTATTCTAATTAGCCACCCGTTGATTAAAAAATATTTTTTGTAAAATCCAGGTTTAGAATGTAAAAACTCTCCTCGACAGCGACACCAAAAAACTGTTGGCGTCAGCTTGACGGGTTAAATAACAAAACTATCATTGGGAAACAAACTGAAAAGATATGATTTTAACATATAAGTTTCCATCAAGTGAATAGCTTATGTAGCAATAATAAACCCATCCAAGATTTGTCGGCCAGCAACAAACCCTTCTTGCTCCTCAGAGATGATTTTGCTCAACCATATCTTTAGCCTCTCAGCAATAATTTTTGTGATGATATTATACACAACATTGCAGAGAGCAATAAGCCTAAAAATATCGAAGGAATTTGATCCCTCTTTTTTGGCTATATGCACCACAAAGGTAGCATTTAGGGCCGTTAGCATCTGTTTGTTCTTTTGGGACTCATGGACCACCTCCAAAAGATCAAATTTGATTAAATACCAAAATTCTTGATAAAACTCAATCGAGAATCCATCTGGGCCTAGGGCTTTTCCTTTTTTTCATCTTGAATACAACATTTTCCAACTCCTCAAGGGAAATTGGATCCATAAAGTGCTCATTCATCTCTCTAAAATCAATCATTGGAATACAGTTTAGAATAAGCTTTTTATTCTCATCATCTGATATGGAGTCCTCATTGAAGAGAGAGGAAAAATACCTCTTAGTCTCTTCTGAAATATCCCTGAAAGAAGAGAGCAGGGCACCCTGATAATTCACAAGAGAGGTAATCAGGTTACCATTATGGTGAGCCTTAACAGAGTTATAAAAGAAGGTTGTGTTCCTATCCCCTTCCTGAAGCCAATCTACTCGAGCTTTTTGTTTCCAAAAATTTCTTCCTTCAGTTCCCATTCAGTAAGGTCTTTCACAACCTTAGATTCCTCAACAAGAAGCTCCTTCATGAATCCCTGATCTCTAATCTTCCTTGAAGCTTCTTCCATCCTCTTAAGAGTTGTCAGCTTAGCCAAGGAAAGGTTCCTAAAATTCAATCTATTCCATCATTTCAATTTATGTTTTACAAATTGTAGTCACTTCATAAAGGAATACATAGCGGTGCCATAAGGAGGTTTGCCAGTGGTCCACCAGCCTCGCATGAAATCATGAAGCTTAGGATCACAAAGCCACATAAGTTGAAACTTAAAGGAGGGATTCCTTTTTAGCCCTAACTCCAAATCAGAGAGTTTGATAGGCCAATGATCATATCCCATACCCTCAAGAATCATATAACTAGCACCTCTGTTATTACCCATCCAATAACTAGATATAAAAAATCTATCCAGTCTCTCTGATATGGAAGCTTCCCCACACCTTATATTGTGCCAAGTAAAGATCTCATTATCTAGCTTGATGTCAACCAAGTTTAGGGCCTAGATATGAGCACTGAATACAAAAGAAAAAGGCTTGAGACGGTTCACCCCACCATGTTTCCCCTCTAGACAAGTGATAGAGTTGAAGTCTCAAGCCAAAATCCATGGATACAGGGGAACCAAACTTCTCACAAAGCAAATATTCTTCCACAGATTCACTTTACCATTGTAATCAATAGGAGGGTACACATTTGTAAGTAGGATGATTTCACTAGATTCATTATCATGCCCGACCATTTAAATAGACCATCTGTTGGAAATCCAAGTAAGAGGGGATATCTTAACTGGATCCCATACACAAGTGACACCACCAACATATCCACATGCACAAATACACTAGAATTGCCCCCTTATCCACAACTTGAGAGCAATATTGAACATACTATCAATAGCAAATTTAGTCTCTTGAATAAACACCACTTCCGAAGAATGAACACGAACCAAATCATGAATAACTTTTTGTCTAGGGATGTTATTCAATCCCCTTACATTCCATGAGAGGATAATCATTTTTGGGGGTTATAAAAATGGGAGTCCAATGTTCTCATCAAGCCTAAATCCACCAAAGTCTCCCCCATTAACTTAATTTTATCTTGGTCCTTCTTCCGACCCACATTCATATTCTTATCCGAAAAACATTTGTTAATTATTTTTTGTTGCAATCCCAACATCGTAGTAGTTTTGCAGTCAAGGATGACTGCATCAGTGCCTAAGTAGGAAAGGGCATAACTAAATCTATACCACTTTCTAAAATAGTTTCCCTTATAGGGATTGACCCAACCATGTCCCCTATACTCAGATCCAAAGCCATTTGTTCTTCATCTAAACCCCCTAGATCTGATTCCTTTAGTTCCCCCTCAAGAAGAGACATCTGATTCGACCTTGTTATATTTTCATCATGTAGCGATGTTTCAGGTATCTCAATGCACTGATCAAGATCATCTAATATTTCAAAATGGTTGAGTAGAGCATCTGGATGGCTATCCTTAAGGTATTTATTTTCCCTTCGTCCTCTGTTTTGGGCTTTTACTGAAACAAAACCTTTCTTATCTCGTTCCCCTTCATTTATATGGGCTTTTATTTTATCCAAAATTTGTCCAAACTGAGAGGGCCCAAGATTTGAATCCACAGGTGAGAAAAAATTAGGGTATTTTCTTTGCTGGTGGCCATATTCATGGTAAATACGACAACAAAATATAGTCAAGTTTTTGAACCCATGTAGTTGATCCAAATTATATTTCAATAGAATTTGGAATAGGATTATTTAAGTCAATTTCAACACAAATACGAGCAACAGATATTACCTTTTTATCCAATGTCTGTTGTGATGGTCCAACCAGCCTCCCAAGAAAAAGGGCAATCTTATGCGAGATATCAGCTCTCTAGAATTCCAATGGGAGCCATGGAAGCGACACCCATACTGGAACCCATGATGGCCACTCCTTTGATGGGTTGAAATCCACATTCTAGGGTTTAAGAAAGAGTCCCACTTGGTTATAGAAATAATGAACCTATTCAAATGCTTTGTTACGATTTGCAATACAAGAGAAAACCACCATAAAATATTTGCTCACACTTAGCATCACCTCCACATCGCCTTCAGGATTCCAAGTCTTCCTAACCCAAGCCTCCATAAAGGGAAGAGAAATTCAAATGTCCAAAAATTTTCCAATAAGGGCATGTTTGGTTAGATACTCCACATCTTCCACCATCGAGTTTGATTGAACCACTAGAACTGGCCTGGCTCCACATCATTCCAAAAATCCATTGTTCTTTAACAAGCGATTCCCAACATGCACTAGAAAATCCTGTTCCTTCCAGTCATTTTTAGATGAAAAAATATCATGAGCATGCACTCTCTGTGCCAGACCCGATGCCATCACTATATTCCTCCAAATTTTTAGACCTCCTCCGAAAGTTGCTGCCATCCCCGTAGAGCAATTTTTCTTCATCAAACCCTAGCAGAGTATTTTTTCCAATGTCGAGTCAATTTAATTGTTGCAAGGTATAAAATATTTACTTGGGCCATAAGTTAAAGCAATTTCATCCTAATGTCACAAATTTTGGAAGTCAATAGGCTTTAAACATCAATGAGAGGGATTAGAAGGACAGGGTTTTCATGATCTTCCACTAAAATGGAAAGTGCCATTTTTTTCTTTTTTGGGGGTAGTAGAGCTTTTTATCCATAAAACATCTCATAGGGGGTTCTTCCTGTATTTCTTTTAATAGACAACCTATCAGCCCATAAAGAAAATTTAAGTTCACTGTCCCATCCCATTTTGTTTTTGCCTAATGACATTTTTATTCTTGTTATTACATTTTTATTTGATGACTCAGCTAAACCATTTCCTTGGGGATAATAATGGGTAGAATGAGATAATTCAATTCCATATTCAACACAAAATTCTACCATTTTATATGACACAAAATATTGAGCATTATCAGTTACAAGATTTTTAGGAACTCCATACCTGGTCAAGATGTTTTATTCTATGAATCTTATGACTGTAGTAGTTGTAGATGTTCTTAAAGGTGCAACTTCCACCCACTTTGTGAAGTAATATCTTGCAGTTATGATCCATTTATGTTGGCTAGATGAATTAGACTTGATCTCTCCAATCAGGTCAATACCCATTGAGCAAAAGGTGCTTCAATAATTACTGGCTTGAGAGGCATGTCTGGTAGATGCTTTTTCCCTATAAAAACTTGGTAGTTATGACAATTCCTAACATATTTATATACATCCTTAAAAAGGGATGGCCAATAATATCCTGCTCTCATGATTTATTAGTTGTAGCTCTTAGAGCAAAGTGTCCTCCACATAAACCATTATGAAATTCACTAATTATTTCTGGGACTTCTCTTTCATATAAGCAGAATAAGAATACTCCATCAAGATTTTTCCAATATAATACTCCATTTTGTATATAATACTTCTAAACTTGAAGTTTGACTGACCTCATTCTATTTATTGATATATCTTTGGTAAAATACAACGTTTGTAAGTATGACAAATTTTCTTCGTACCATTTACATTCTTCATTTTTTATTCTTCTATCATCATATGTCTGATCTACGGTGAGAATATTTTCAGATCCTGCTTCTTCTTTGTTACCCAATAGTTTAGCTAAACCTTACCCTTCAAATGTTTTAACTATTTTGCATTCAACATCTTATTGTAAAAGTTTTACCATCCATCTTGTTGGTCTTCCTCATGGCTATGATTGAGAAAAGATATATTTTATTGCTATAAATGGAATACAACAGTAAACTTTGTTTAATCCAAATATAACTTTGAAGTGTTCTAAATATTGGATGACTACGTAGGAATGTTTTTACAATAGGGTGTATTTAATATTTGCTCCTTTTAGTCCTGAACTCATAAAGGCTATTGGCCTTTCATTATTTTCATTATATTTCTATCAAATAATTGTAGCAATATAGTGTTCAGATGCATATGAATAGATACTAAAATTTTTTGCATAATCAAGGCAACTTAAAGCTAGAGTGGTTGATATGGCTTCTTTTATCTTGTTAAATGTTTCCATATTTTCTATTGTCCATTTTCTTTCTCCAGTTGTCTTCACCATATCATTTATGGGTTTGGTCATTTCTACAAAATTTGGGACAAATATTCTGATAAAATTTATTTTGCCAAAGAATGACCTTACTCCTTTTAGATTCTTGGATGGGAGAATTTTATAAATGACTTAAATCCTTTCTGGATCAATGTTTATCCCTTTTCAGAAACTATATGACCTAGCAATCTTCCTTGTGTAGTTCTAAATATGCATTTTTTTGGATTTAGAGAGATTCCAAATTCTTTGCACTGGGTAAAAACTATAGTCAAATGTTCTATATGATCCACTGGATTTTTAGAAAAAATTGTGATATCATCTAGTACACTACTACAATTTTGAACATTAATACTTTGAAAGCAAAGTCCATCACTCTCTGGAAAGTAGCACCTGCATTCATCAATCCAAAAGGTATTCTTAAATATTCAAATATGCCCTAGGGTGTGGTGAATTTTTCCTTGTGTCTATCTTCTAGATTTATCAAAATTTTATTGTAGCCTAAAAATCCATCTAACAAGGACAATCTAGTTGAACCTACTACTGCTTGCAGCAGTTGTTCCATGTTAAACAATGGATAATTGTCTTTTAGCGAGCTCTTGTTTAAATTTATAAAATCCATGCAAAGTCTAATGTCCCCATTCTTTTTCCTAACTGGTACTAAGTTGTATATCTAGGAGGAAAATATTAATTTTCTTATTATCTTGGAGTCCAACAATTTTTGTACCTCTTTTTGCATTACTGGGTGCAGAGTTGGATTGTACTTTCTCTGTTTTTGTCTAAATGGCTTGGAATATTCTTTCAAGGGTATTATATGTGTCATCACATAAATTTTGAAAGTTTTGAGATCTTCATAAGTCCAAGCAAAATGTTCTTTGTTCTTTTTTAGTAAACTGATATATTCAACTTTTTCTTTAGCAAGTAATGCCATGTCTACTTTCACTATTTTGGGTTCTTTCATTGAGCCAATATTAATATCCTCAGATATCACTTCTCTGTGTATAGGTTTATAAGCTTTGTCAAAGTCATAAAATAGGCTTTCAAGAGACACTAATCCTTTGGGTATTCTATTATTTTTCAACTGGATTACTTCTACTGGCTCTCCTATTTGATCTTTTAGCTTTTCTTCATAATTTTCATCACATATTACATCTGCATACTAATTTTGCAAAGTCATAAAATCCTTAATATCTATATCATCTTGAAAGACCTAAAGATAGACTATGTTACCTGGGGAAGAAGGTTTGTAGACTAAAATAGTTGGGAATCTATCCATATATTTTGTAGTTATCTCTGGGTGATCTAGACCTGAGGCATTCATAGCTAAAAGATCTGCAACATGATTTTGTTCTCTAGGAATATATGAAATATTGAAAGCTAAAAATTTATCAATTTCTTCCAATACTGTGTTTCTATATTGCTTAAGTTTGGGATGTTTGGTCTGATATTTACCTTTAATTTACCATATAATAAGTTATGGATCCCTTGTTATAGTTAAGTAGTTAATACCTAACTCTTTTGCTTTCCTTAGCCCTAATAGTAAAGCTTCGTACTCAGCTATATTGTTTGTGCAAGGAAATTGTAATCTGTAAGGGATACTAAGGTAGTTTCCTTTAATATCAGTCAAATTTACACCTGCACATGCTTCAAATTGGGATTTAACCCCATCAAATGACATGGTCCACATTTATTGGGTTAATACTTGGTCTAATTTAGCATTAGTTATTCTCATATATTTTGGATCCATGTTCTTTGCATTTGGTACTTCCACCAAGAATAGGTTATGCCATATTGAGTAGACTCCCATATATTTTTTGTCCATATATTTAACTAAGTTAATAATGGTTTCATTAGTTTGAATTAACTCTAAAGAATGCTTATTAAATGGTTCTCTTCTCAAAATTATATTTTCCTTATCTGATATAGGGATGGTAGCATAGGACCAGACTAGTTGTATTGATCCCCCTAGTTGTTCTGCACAATGCCTACTGAGTAGAAGTGAGAAGAATGGGTCAAAATCAAGTACTGCTACATCCATGACAATGCCATTTTTGGGGTGTTGGTCTAGGAAAACTAATAATCCAATTATCACCCCTAAACAGGGAATTTGTCTACTATCCATTACAGAAATAGGAGCAAAATCTCTAGTATAGATTAATCCCATTTGGTCAGCTATTAGCTTAGGCATGATATTATGTGAAGCTCCACTATCGAGCATGCAATTATGAATCACATATATTTTCCCTTCATTTGAATTATATCTTAATGACACGTAGGAGGGTCTGACAAAAGATGGTAATCTTGTATCCTGTTGATTTTGTCTAGCAACATGACAAGTAGGGTCTTCTTTCTGTTCTACTAATCCAAAAGCTTTGCATACTTGTTCCTGGTATCTTTGAACTTTCATAAGTTCACCAAATGTGATATTAACTTTTTGCTTACTATGTTTTGACCTAGAATAAAATTCTATCTTCTTTACATCCAATGGTTTATTACTTTCTTCTTTGGAAATCTCTTGCACTAATTCTATTACTTTAGGAGTAATCTTGTTAGGGTTCCTATCAGTTTTCTCTTTACTAATATTTTTATTGGTGAAATTTTGTTTTCTTGTTTCATTTGTAGATAATTTCTCTGTTATTTCAAGGACTATTCTATTCCTTAAATTTAAAACATGGGTTGCTTCTAATTCTTCAACCTCTTGAGTAGTGGGGATCAATTTCCGTTGCTTCATCTTATCATATCTTGAATTATGTGATTTCTACAATATTTTAGTTCCTTCATTTACTAAGATCTGAGGATGATGATTTGAAGCATATTTTTCCATGTCTTCTTCAAATAACCTTTCTCTGGATTCATCTTCAACAGACCAACATCATTGATTCTTATATCCACTTATGATTCTGCATGCATATCTATATTACGTTGATCACTCAGGTGTATTCCACATGTATCAAAGTTATGGGGTGCATCACAAGTAGAGCGAAATAATGAAAATATTTAGCTACATTGGCAGATGGCATTGGGTTAGGGATATTGTTATGATCCCTGTCAGAATCTCTATTTTTCTAGTTGTTATTTCCATTACCCCTATTCCTATTCCCTTCTTCAAAACCATTGTTGTTTCCCCAATTCTTGTTATCATTTTTCTTAAAGGTGGGATGGTTGTCAACATGTGGTCACTCTATCTATTAAGATTCACCATTATTTCTATTTCTTTAAATTCTTGCAAACCTGTTACTCATGTTGTTGAACATTTCTATCATTTGACTAGTCAACTTCTCCACAAGATCAATTTTAGTTCTTCTTTGTATATCAAAATCCACTCTCTTAAGTTTTCTCTCAGGCATGTTAACCTCTAAAGAATAAGGCTTCATCTTACCACTATCAATCATATTTATTTCTATATCCATTGCTTTTTCCATACAACCATCAATTGTGGTGGCTTGTTATTGTCTTAATTAATAGTTAAACTCTCCTTGAAAAACATTTTTATAAAAACAAATAGACTGAATATCACTAGGCCTGAGGTTGACATGGATTTTGTTTCTTGTTTTTGAAAATATTCTGTTAAAATCACTAACAACTTCATTTTATTTCTTCTTCATAGTGGCTAGCTCAGTTAACAATGATTGTTCATTTTTCCTTTCACCATACTTCTTTAGGAACACCTCTTCCATTTTGGTGAAGTCTGGGATATCATTGTTAGGAAGGGAATTAAACCATTCTCTAGAATATTTTTCTAAAGTCTGTAGAAATAGCCTTAATTCTACATCTTCATGTTCAACTTCTAGACTGTCCATTGCATATAAGAAACTTTTGATATGATCCTCTCCAGTTACTGCACTATATCCTAAAAAATGAGGGAGTTATTTGTGTCCTTTACTGGGTAAGGCATTTAAATTTATTGGTAATACAAAAGGCCTATATATGTTAGTTCTCCACAAATGAACATTACCTTGAGCCATTGCTACTGTAGAATTTAATTTCATAGATGTAGTACCTACGGTGTTATGGGTTTGGGTAGCTTGAATGTGAAAACACGAGATTCCAAAAAAAAAAAGGATAAACTAAAAATGCAATGTAAATGAAACTAAAATAACGCTTAAATCCTATGTTATTGAAAAATGCGTAAAAGGAAAGAACATGAACACAAGATATTAAAGCAATATAAAAATTGGCCCTTTTATTGATATGCTTTGCAAATTTGTGTTACAATGTGTCTCCTTCATTTTTAGGGGATAGGAGCATTAAATGTTAGTCTTTTACAACTTTGTTTCAGAATTCCTTCTTTCGCATGCCCACATATAAGATGGGCGAACCAAAACGTTGTCATCGCTTGCGTTGGTAAAGGTCGATTCCTTGCTGCTCCTCCAATGCTACAAATTTGTGTTCAAAGAAACAAACAAAGAATCAGTAGCACCTATGTATGAAAAATAAAAGATGAATCTAACGATGGTTAAAATGAATCTAAATAAAATGAAAACTTGACAAAAGCATAAACATGAAACTAGCTAAATACTACAAAAGAAATAAAGTGGGGGGGTGCCCGAAGGCAAACCACTCGCGGGTGAAACTTTGCTTCAGCACCAATCCGCTTAGGATGGGTCCGAAACTTGATGTGATGTGTTGTCGGAAAATTGGTAGAATATTGTGGTCAGAAAATCGGTGTCGATTCTTGATTCGTGCCTTCAAAAGTCACCCAATAACCTCTCTTTCGATTAAGAGATCATGGATGTTGAAAACACAAATTGCAAGTAAGTGAATTAGCAGCACTTCATCGCTCAAAATGCTCCTTCTTTGTATATCTTTTGGGTGAGGAAACTCACCATTTTATAGACCCAAGGGGTCTATTTGAATTAACATGCAAAAGTGTTTCTTTGCATGAATGCTTTTTGTGTGAAGAGAAGACTTCTTCTTAATCAAGGGCTTCTTAACTGCCTCTGTGCATGTCTTTGTGTTCCTTAGAAAAGCTCACTTGCACTCCCATGCAATGAAGGGATAGCTAAGTGGCAAATTTGAGTTGTCTTAAAAATCTCACTCTCATTCCCATGCAGTGAAGGGAGAGTCAATTGTTAGATATGAGTTGTCAAAAGAGCTCACTCGCACTCCTCTGTCATGCAAGAAAAGCTAAGTGGCAGTTCTGAGTTGTTATATGCCGAGATCTGACTTTTTGCCGATCAAACCTGACATTCGTCCCACCCCGAAGCGAGCGCTGGTAATCGTCCCTGGGTGAGATGAGTATTAATCCGCACTCGTCCCTGGGTGAGATGAGTGCTAATCCGCACTCATCCCTGGGTGGAGCGAATAAGCAATAAAGTGTCTAAAAGGTGCCAAATTGATTTCTAACTTACAAAACTGTTGTGTGAGTGGTTAGAACCACTGTTTAACCTCTGAGGGCTGCCCTGGGGGCTGTGTGTTAGTACGATCAGTGCTTGTTGTCACATAATCATATTGGTGTTGTTTTGGTGTCTACAGATGCCCCTTTTTGGAAAGCGTTGCACGTGGTGCAGTGCTGAGCAAAAATATATAACCAAAGCACTAATGATTAGGGTTTTTGGGTAACCTAACCAACTCTTGATGCCCCAAGTATGGAAAGGGCACGCATTCTTGAATCCTTGCTTCTGACGAGCTAAGGAACTTAAATCAAGCATTAAACTGGTTCAGTGAGGTATTACTTGAACTTAGACATTGATCAATCATGAATAGGCAAAGGGCGCAACATTTTGTCTGTGGGAACCTTGAGTTCATGATTCTCGAATGCGGTATATTGGTGTTGATTGGCAACTAAGTGTGACTACCCCCTCAAGCGACGAATCGATGAGGGAATGACCGACATGAGAAAAGCGACGAGTCGCTTGACCCAAGATGACTTAAGTGAGGGTGCCTTCAAATGTTATTCGATGCATGCTCGAGCAGTTTCTCGATTGTTTTGACCTATTTTTGGTGAGTGTGAACCCATTTTGAGATGCCATTTGGGGTTAACATTGGCGAAAATCCGTCTTCCTGTGGAGCGGTCCGGCTATGGTAGCCTTCTGAGGGAGTAGGATAATGACAAGTTAGACCCCGACATCAGTTTTCTTATGCCAAGAGGTTAAGTGCAAGAGCACTTTTGTTCGACAATTTTTAGTGGTTTTGTTGGCATTTGTCATTTTTATGTTGTGGTTATTGTTGATTTTTATTTTTTTTATATTCGTCCCGAGGGGGGACGAATGCCGTGATGGTAATCGTCCTGGGGTGGGACGAGTGCGCCACGGTGGTACTCATCCTAGGGTGGGATGAGCGCGTCAAAAAGTGCTCGTCCCAGTCAGGGATGATTACCAGCTGGCAAAAAGTATAAATATGCGAAAATGACGGTTTTGGCTCATTTGCACTATTCAACGATTGTGAATTGGAGCTTTGGGGAGGAGGTAGATTTTTTGACGCGAAGCGTTGCCAAATTTTCCAACCATTATGAGTGCACAGATCAAGTCATCAAGCGGCGGAGCCGAGGCGAGACTAGTAAGTGCACTATCTCCTCGAGTTTGAATTTGAAAAATGCAAATGTGTTTTTTTATTGTTTGTTGTTTGTTTAAAACATGAAACCCTAATGAATTAAATTAAAAGGTGAATGAATGAAACCAAATGAAACGTGGATGCAAACCGATGGAAACTTAGATGGAAAACCATAGGATAAACCCAAAATGAAACTTAGAGTAACACTTTTAGGGTAACCATGGTTAAAAATGTTTTGTTTTTGATGTGAATGGTAAAACGTAGGTCGAAACCATAAGTAAACCATGCCCAATTTTTGTGGTATTTTTATGGAATTAAAAATGGAAAATGGATGAATTTTTTTAAGTGAAATGGTAAACTTAGGTAAAACCGTAGGTAAACCATGTCAAATTTTTTTTGTTATTTTTATGAAATTAAAAATGGAAAATGGATGAATTTTGTTGGGTGAAATGGTAAACTTAGGTAAAACCGTAGGTAAACCATGTCAAATTTTTGTTGTTTTTTTTATGAAATTAGAAAATGAAAAATGGATGAATTTTTTTTATTGAAATGGTAAACTTAGGTCGAAACCATAGGGAAACCATGTCAAATTTTTGTCTTTTTTTGATGAAATTTAAAAATGAAAAATGGATGAATTTTTTTGTTGAAATGGTAAACTTAGGTTGAAACCGTAGGTAAACCATGTCAAATTTTTGTTCGTTTTTGATGAAATTAAAAAATGAAAAATGGATGAATTTTTTTTGTTGAAATGGTAACTTAGGTCGAAACCGTAGGTAAACCATGTCAAATTTTTGTTGGTTTTTGATGAAATTAAAAAATGAAAAATGGATGAATTTTTTTGTTTGAAATGGTAACTTAGGTTGAAACCGTAGGTAAACCATGTCAAATTTTTGTTCGTTTTTGATGAAATTAAAAAATGAAAAATGGATGAATTTTTTTTGTTTGAAATGGTAAACTTAGGTCGAAACCATAGGTAAACCATGTCAAATTTTTGTCGTTTTTGATGAAATTAAAAAATAAAAAATGGATGAATTTTTTTTGTTGAAATGGTAACTTAGGTCGAAACCGTAGGTAAACCATGTCAATTTTTTTTCGTTTTTGATGAAATTAAAAAATGAAAAATGGATGAATTTTTTGGTTGAAATGGTAAACTTAGGTCGAAACCGTAGGTAAACCATGTCAAATTTTTGTCGTTTTTGATGAAATGTAAAAATGAAAAATGGATGAATTTTTTTTGTTTGAAATGGTAAACTTAGGTCGAAACCGTAGGTAAACCATGTCAAATTTTTGTCGTTTTTGATGAAATTAAAAAAATGAAAAATGGATGAATTTTTTTTGTTGAAATGGTAAACTTAGGTCGAAACCATAGGTAAACCATGTCAAATTTTTGTCGTTTTTAATGGAATGTACAATGAAAACTGAATAAATTGTTTTTTTTTTTTGTTTTGAAATGGTAAACTTAGGTCGAAACCATAGGGAAACCATGTCAAATTGTTATCGTTTTTTGATGAAATTGAAAAAAGAAAAATGGATGAATTTTTTTGTTGAAATGGTAACTTAGGTCGAAATCGTAGGTAAACCATGTCAAAAAAATTTATTGTTTTTGATGAAATGTAAGATGAAAACTGAATGAATTTTTTTGTTTTGAAATGGTAAACTTAGGTAAAACCGTAGGTAAACCATGTCAAATTTTTATTGTTTTTGATGAAATGTAAGATGAAAATTGAATGAATTTTTTTGGTTTTGAAATGGTAAACTGAGGTAAAACCGTAGGTAAACCATGTCAAATTTTTATTGTTTTTGATGAAATATAAGATGAAAATTAAATGAATTTTTTTTTGTTTTTATATGTACATGTGAATGAAAGATTTTACTATACAGTTATGCATTTTTGTACATGTGATGGTAATTTGATGCATGTTTTTGATGTTTGTTGTTTTCTGTGATGTGCAGGTGGTGAAGAGTCGACATCGGGTGTCGACAATTTTTTCTAATGCCCGCGAGGCGTTGACAGCTGAGGACTGGGATTGGCTTGATGCCCTAGGGCTCAAGCATGTGGCTCGATTGGATGCAGTTGTGGTAGACCAGGCGTATATCACAGCATTGATCGACCTATGGGATGTTTGAACGAACACCTTCCATATTTCGACAAGGGAGATGACAGTCACTTTAGAGGACGTGTATCGGATTCTACGAATTTTGATAGACGGGGTTCCCATTTGGATGACTCCACGAGGCCAGAGGATGGCTATACTGACCCGATATTTTGGACATGGAGAGGATGAGGATGGGATGACCTCGCTGGAGAGGATGAAGTTGGATTGTCAGATTGGCAGGATTCTGGTACGATATTGGTATACGAGGGGAATGTTGGGAGTGAGGCATGCACTACTCATGAGTCTCATTTCCAACATGCTCCTGCCAGACTCGTCAGGAGCGAGGTTCCCATGGAACCTATTGGAGGTGGTATGGTAGTTAGTGGAGTGTCCAGTGACAGAGCCTATGATTATGAGATAGGGCCAGATGCTTTTGGCTCAATTGTATGATGAGTTATATGAGGTTCACTGTCAGAGGCAGAAGGGGATTGACTACAGTTTCTTGTTGTAGTGCTGGGCATGGCAGCATATAGCCGTAGAGTGACCCCAAGGGCTGCCCTGGACTACACGGGCAGACATGGTTGACAGAGATATTGGGTATGGTGCTCTATGGTATCGGTCTAAGGAGCGAGGGCAGAGTCGGCGATTTGCGGGAGACGTAGACCATTACAGAGATGCATTGGCTCGACTGACTCCCGTAGATGTGGTATGGAGGCCATATCGAGATTGTCCCACATGGCCAGAGGCAGATGATTGGCTTCGATGGGTCCAAAGTGGGATATGGGTGATTGGACGACACGGGATGGAGCAGGAGTACTTTCACTATCTTCGAGTGACATGACAGTTTGGGATACGCCAGGGGTTTCCTGGGGAACCTGTAGTCTATCGACGCCAGAGTGATGAGAGGACCTTAGCTATGCCGATCCTCGAGCCATTGGGGGAGGAGTCTGATATAGTTTTGGACATTTTGGTTGTAGATGATGTCAGAGTGACGGTCAAGTATCAGGAGTGGTGGACGATGTAGCAGTGGCAAGGTGAGGGGCCATTAGGAGGAGATGAGGCAGCGGGAGGCAGAGAGGGTGCAGAGGCACCAAGAGAGGGTTGGGGAGCTCCTACAGATGTGGATATGGTGGAGGTGGTAGATGCAGGGGAGGATGTTGATGAGGAGGAGAAACCAGAGATGTAGGATGCTCCAGAGCAGGCTGGGTTGGGGGAGACAAAGGTGGGTTTGCATGCCGAGGTAGCACGATTGACGAGGTTATTACAGAGGTAGGATGGAGAGCTCAGGGAGATGACATAAGAGAGGGATCATCTGCGGTCACAGTTAGTAGAGTGGGAGAGCACAGGGCTGCATCTCGCCAGCAGGGTGGTGATACGGATGCTATACGGGAGAGGGATCTCTTGTAGGTGTAGCTAGCACAGCGTGATGAGGCAATCGCATACTATCGTAGGCGAGAGGCAGAGTGGAGGCAACGGGAGGTAGATTGGGGGTGGCATTAGTTAGATATGGAGGGTGAGATTATCTGCCTAGGTGGGCGAATACCAGAGCCTCTGGCGAGTGGCTCGTCATACAGGACAAAAGATAACAATATGGAGCAATCGATATCATCCCGGTGCAAGCGACGAGAGGAGGGAGGTGTGAGTGGGCATGATGCAGGGGCGAGTAATCGCCCTGAGAGGTCTCAGAGGACTGACACTGTAGGGGGTAGTTCTTATTGCATCGATCTTGCGTGATCATGGTGGCTGACACCCTAGGCTAGGGGTTTTTGAGACTTGTGGATGATGGAAGCGAGGTCCGAGGACCAGTGCACTGTAGCCTATAGGCAATTTTTGTTATGATATATATACAGATGATTCTTTTTGGTGTTTATCATTTGTCATGAGTTATGTTTATGTACATGTTTTTACATTGATGTATGCATATGCAATTATGAATGCGATGATTCTAATTTGTATGATGTATGTATATGGAATGAATGAAATGAATTATTGATGATTTGTCGATGCACCATAGACTGTACAAGATTGGATTGACTTGCGATAGTAATGGGATAACTTTATGGAATGCTTGTGCATGTGAAAACTTTGTTTTTGTATTTTGTCAATTTTTTTTAGATGGTGATGTATGAAATGAAATGTATCGGTTGTTTGAAAATGTAGTTAAGCTTTTTTGAGATGCAGATAGTTTTAACTAACTAGCCAAGACTGTACATTTATCTCGCAAAACTTTTGAACAAGGTCTAAATATGACTTGAATTTAACCAAGTTATTTCACATCCCTGTGTGTGCAATTGAGTTCGTTTATGTGGTATTCATCAGGATACCGCCAGTGCCAGATGGGCTTTCAATCGAACCTATACTGAGGATCACCTAATTAGCTCCACTAACTCCTTTATTGTATTTAGTCAGATTAATCTGCGATGCTTTCTAAGATACCATAAGCTAGCTCATCCACATGCAAACATTGATCTGCACACAAGTTAATGTGACAAATATATCGTCATGCGAGAGGTTTACCACCAGTGACCAATAGGCTATCAACCAAACCGGTACTGAAGCTTGCCTCATGACCTATCGAAATGCTGAGAGTTCCAGGGATTCAAGTTTGACTCCCTTATTTTCTTCAATTGTATTGGGATACTTGCTCTTTATAGTGATAAAATCACTATTTATTTTTGTTTTATTTTTTTATTTTTTTTTGAGCAAGGGATTTGAATATGGAGTGACAAGAATCACTATTGTTTGTGCCTTTTGATGTGTGCACTGTAGGATGTCAAATTTGTAATGTTTTGATGTTTTGCAAATTTTTGATGTTTTGCAACTTTTGAGAACTTGGGATTCTTGGGGAATTGGGTAGGGAGGATGCTTGTCATTTTGCCAACTCTCAGCATTCCTAGGGTCATTTGCACAAGGGATAAGCAAGATAACCGTTTCGCTTATGGTAACCTAGATTACGATGCAGGTTTCATCTTTCGTTCACACAACTTAGGAATTTTTATATGTGTGTTAATTTGTGTTGGGATGCTACGTAACAAGGCTTGGTCCAAGTAAAACTTTCCCGTGTAAAATTTGTTTAACTATGTACAGTTTGTGGCTAGAAATTTAAAGACATCTGAATGACGAAAACCCTATATAAATTAGGAGACAACTGACGATGCTAAAATGGCGATGGTGCTATTCTGTGTGTATGAAAATGGATTTGATGTGGAAAAGGATGGAATTGCCAAGTAATGATAGCCTATGGTGCTTTTGACTTATATGACCTATCGAAGTATGCAATGTATGGATGCAATGCTTAATGTAACCTATATTTTTGTATTTTGATGTTTATGAGAATGCATGGAATTGGAATGCAATTGTTTTTGTAATTTTGATTTTTATGAGAATGCATGCAAATGTTTTTGTATTTTTGCTTTTTTTTTTTTTTTTTTTGAGTATGCATGGAATTGAAATGCAATTGTTTTTGTGATTTTGATTTTTGTGTTGTTTTTGTGGATTTTTAAATATTTATGTTGACCAAGCAGTTATGGTAATGCTTGGAGATTTTGGTTTGACCAAAGGGTTTATAGATACCTTTGGGGCTTTTAGGGATGACCAAGCGATTATGAAAATCCTTGGAGCTTTTGTCTTGACCAAAGGGTTTATAGATACCTTTGGGGCATTTAGGGTTGACCAAGCGATTATGATAATCCTTGGAGCTTTTGGGTTGACCAAGCGATTGTGATAATCCTTGGAGCTTTTGGGTTGACCAAGCAATTGTGATAATCCTTGGAGCTTTTGGGTTGACCAAGCGATTGTGATAATCCTTGGACCTTTTGGGTTGACCAAGCGATTGTGGTAATCCTTGGAGCTTTTTGTTGACCAAGCGATTGTGGTAATCCTTGGAGCTTTTTGTTGGACTATGACTCTCTAGATGTGGAATTCCCTTAAATGAATGATGTTCAAGGGTTCTGTTTCCTTGATTCCTTCAAGAGAGGCAAGCCGATATGTTTCAGGTCCTATATTACTGTCAATGATGTAAGGACCTAACTAGTTTGCCGTGAACTTGTCCCACAAATGGGACAACAAATTAGAATTCTGCTGGTTCTCTTTTAAGAACAAGTCACCAACCTAAAATTCCCTAAGATGGACTTTCATGTTGTATGCTTTCTTAAGTCGCTCTTGATAGATATGCAAATGCTCAAGAGCATTAACGTGTCGTTCATCGAGCAACGTCAATTGATCTAATCGGGCCTATCATGCAGTGTCATCATCGATGAACTCTTGCATTGAAATGCGTAGGGAAGGAATTTCCAACTCAAAAGGCATGACTACCTCGGAACCATACACCAACGAAAATGGAGTTGCCCTAGTGGGCATTCAAATGCTAGTGCGATAAGCTCATAGGGCAAGCGGGATCTGAATGTGCCAGTATTTATGATTGTCTGCAACTATCTTTTTAAGAATGGCGACTAGCGTTTTGTTGGACGCCTCTGCTTGCCCATTTGCTTACGGATAATAGGGTGTTGAAAAACTATGCTAAATTTTGTACTTTGTGGTCAAAGCACGTGCGTCTTTGTTCTTGAATGGTGTCCCATTATCCGAGACTATCTTGGATGGAATACCAAAACGACATATGATGTTATGTAAAATAAACTCCACAATGCGAGCTCCAGTCGTAGTGGTCAGCGAAATTGCTTCCACCCATTTGGTAAAGTACTCTATGGCCATTAAAATAAACATGTGACGACCAGACAACGCAGGGGAGATCTTTCCAATTAGATCAAAGCCCCACTGCAAAAAAGGCCAAATCAATTGAATCGGATGCAAGGCTTGAGAAGGTACATGTGTCAAATTAGCATGGTGCTGACACTTCATGCACTTCTTCACATATGCACAACAATCTCGCTCTAAAGATGGCCAATAATAACCCATGTGAAGAATGCGCTTTGCGATGGCCATACCGTTGAAGTGGCCACCACATGTACCATCATGAGCTTGGGTGATCGCCCAAGCGGACTCTTGCTGGTCCAAACAACGAAGGAGGATTCCTTCATAATTTCGATGATACAAAATGTCTCCTAACAAGACATGCTTTATCGCTTTCTGTTTGAATGATCTTTTCATGGCTTGTGTCAATCCAAGTGGGAGATTACCTAGCTTGAGGTAATCCTGAATGGGTGTGTACCAATCTTGCTGATCAAAAACCTTGATAGTATGAACGACCAATCCCTCTTGAAGTCTATCCCGAACAAAAGCTGAGCAAGAAAGAACTTGTAAAAACAACGTGGTGTTGCTAGTAAGAAGGGTTGGGGAGAACAAGGACCCCTAGTTAGCTTGAATCAAACAATCTCGAATTCAAGAGAACTTATCTGGAGATGGTTCAATCTGGATCATGTGGATTCCTGGCGTCAGATCAGAGCTTGCACGGTCCATCACAGATTGTGATAATGTTGTAACCTGAATGGTTGTCATTTCATCAGAAGGGTCATGCGGGATGAGTGACCCCAAGGAGGCCATAGTTTCCACAAAATGATTTGATGATCGAGGGAGTGCCTCGATGTCATACCATTCAAGTTGTGCTAGGAATTTGTCCACAAGGGCTTTATAGGCCCGCAAAACTAGACATTTACATTGGTATATCCCCTTTACTTGTTTGAAAATTAACAACGAATCACCAAATATGTTCAATCATTTAATGTTTATGGTGATTGTTGTCTGAATACCTATGAGCAAGGCTTCGTATTCTGCATTATTATTGGTGCATGAGAAGTCTAATTTAAATGACAAGGGCATTGGAGCACCTTGCAGAGTGAAGAATACAATTCTTGCACCACCCCCTTGCTCACATTTAGAACCATCAAAGAATAGGGTTATGTCAGCCTGTGACTCAGGCTCATCAGAATCTGGCGACTTTGAAACATGGAAGACCCCATCATCAGGTAGTTCAAAAGTCAGAGGCTGATCGTCTTTAATAGGAGCCTTAGCTAGTTGATCGGCGATGACCTAACCTTTTATAGATTTTTGTCCAATGAATTCTATGTCAAACTCCGTCAACAACATGATCCATTTCGTCGTGCGACTACTATGATAAGTGCGACTCATCATGTATCACAATGGATTCTCCTTAGACACAACATACGTCTTATTACTAAGCATGTAGTGGCATAGCTTTTTGGTAGCAAACACCACTGCCAAGTAGAGCTTTTCAACATATGCATAGTTAAGTTCATAACTGACCAGGGTGCGGCTAAGATAGTATGTAGCCTGTTCTTTGTGAAGTTCATTTTTCTGGGATAGCATGGCACCCAGTGCCACCTCAATGGTTGATATGTATAAATAGAACGACACTCCTAGTCGAGGTGGTGCCAATACTGGTGGCGAAGCCAAGTACTATTTAATGTCGTCAAAGGCTGATTGGCACTCGTCATCCCAATGAAATGTGACCCCCTTATGCAATAATTTATTCATGGGTCGACATTTGTCAGATAACTGCACTAGGAAGTGCTTGATCGACGCAACCTTTCCTTGTAGACTCCTAAGCTACTTGATGGTGGTTGGGGGATGCATTTCAAGGATTGCCTTGAATTTGTTTGGATCAACCTCAATTCCTCGTTTGGAGACTATGAAACCTAAGAGCTTTCCAGAGGTGATGCCAAAGATGCACTTCTTGGGGTTTAATCTGACTTTATGCTCAATGAGGTGATCAAGGACCTTGCTTAAGTCACCAATGTGATTTGGACGCAAAAGAGATTTTGCTAACAAATCATCCATGTAATCTTCAAAATTTTTGTGCCTGTAATCTTGAAAGATGTACGTCATGGCACGTTGGTAGGTGGCTCCGACATTTTTAAGGCCAAAAGGCATGACCTTGTAGCAAAATTTCCCCCAAGGCATTGTGAATGCCGTTTTTAGTTGGTCCTCAGGATTGATACGAATCTGATTGTATCCTGAGAAACCATCCATAAGGGAAAGCATTTCGTGGCCCGCTGTAGCGTCTACCAACGCGTCGATGCTCGACAAGGGAAAATCATCCTTAGGACTCGCTTTGTTAAGATCTCAAAAATTGATGCATATGCGAATCCTCCCGTCGGGCTTTTTGACAGGAACCATGTTAGACAACCATGGAGGATAATCCACATAGATGACAAATTGGGCATCCAAAAACTTTTGTAACTCATATTTTACCATTAAGGCCACTGTTGGATGCATCTTGCATAGTTTTTACTTGACTGGCTTGATTGTCGGATCAAGCGTTAAATTGTGCGTGACTAGCTATGGGTCTAGTCCCGGCATATCCTTGTATGACCATGCAAAAACCTCCTTATTTTCCTTAATAAGGGTAACATAATCGGCTCGCTCTTTAGGGGAAAGACTTACCCCCAGCTTGAGAATTCGTGGATTCATTAGATTTTTGTCGATGTCTACATCAGTCGTTGCTTCAACTAACATATGGGATCCATCTTCCAACTGGTGTGGAATTGGGATCAGATGGATATCATTTGCTGAATTAAGATCGTCATTAGGAACTTCAAGTTCCTCTTTAGCATGGAAGACATCCTGAGTCTATCCTGGAGTGAAATGAAACATCCCATCGTAAGGCCAATACTCTGATGGAGATGGTGGTGTGCCAGCGCGATCCCAATCAATAGCCTCTATGTCTAGATGCAATAATCATGTTGGATTGGCTGGATCATGGATGGGGGTGGTCAAGTCAATAGAGACCATGTTGATGAAATGATCGTAATCTCTATTACCACAAATGTGACAACTTTGACATTCTGGATGCTCTTGGTGCATTGGATCTGGCTCTGTAGGCACTGGCACAAAGGGATCAGCCCTATGCGTAGACCTACAAACAGGGTCTACCCTAGGCACTGATGGTTTTATAAGGTCTCCAAGTGGAAAATGCTCTTGATATGCCTGGAGGGGCGGGTGCAGTAATTGCTATAACTGCGCTAGGTTGAAATGCCTCCTATGTCTTGGACCTATGTGTAAATGTTCAAACATGTCATCTATGTCCAAATGATTTTGTTTTTGTTGAGGTAGCCTATGCTCACTGGGATCATTCAATGGGAACATCGTCAAGAAGCTTTCCTAATCGTCATTCATTGGATATTCATGCAAATGATCGTACTCTGACTCATCTTCAGAAGACCCTTTGTGGTCTTGTCCATCTTCCCATTATGGGTGAGTCCATGAAGTTTCTCCTTGTTTAGCCATAGGAAAAGGGTTGTTGAGGTCAACAAGGTTATTTGTTTGTAATGGGAAATGATGCCAATCTATCCTTGTTGCCTATCCCTAGGCTTTGCATGTTTCTGACCAAGATTTCGAAGGGCAAAGGGTGATTAAACCCTACTCCTGACTTGTCATAAGGCATTTGGTATCTTGGTTGACACAAAACACGCATTCCTTGTTCATATCTGCCTAACCCGTATCCATGCCAATTGCATTGGCTAAGATATCGTAATGTGAAGTCTGGGTTAGCTAGATAATTAACATCTTCCACAAAGGGATCTTCATCTTCCTCTTCTTTTTGGGAAGGTTCAACGCCATGATCCAGGCCCCCAAAAATAAATTTTTTCTGATTAGGTGGGTAGCCTAAAGGAACCACGGAGCCTATGGGGAGTCGAGGTCTTCCCATGTCTTGCATAGACTAAAGTGTGGGCATTGCAACAACATTGCACACTATATACTCCCCCATGCCTGTGTTAGACATCTCAACAGTAATCGTTGGTGATTGAGGGGAAGTGAATGGGAGTTCTCCTTGAGTCCACTCCATGTGGGGTGAACTAGGCATCTCAACTTCCATTCTATTAGGCGTCTCTTCTATAGAGATGTTGGAGACTAAAGGTGGTTCCGCTTCCAGGGGCTTCTTTCCTTTGTCCATTGGTGTGGCCACCATCGGTGGCATCGTTGTGGGAGGATTGGATGAAGAAGATGATCCCACCTGAGAATTTGATTGATTTGGAAATGGATATTCTTGCTTAATCAGACCCTATTTAGATGGATTTAATTGGAAATCCACATGCATTGAAGGGAGGGTCGACTGCGGCATGATTTGAACTGAGTTGCAATATTTAAAAGGTTCCAAATCTGCGGGGACCACGTGCACTTGTCCTTCAAATGTATACTTCAGACATTGATGAGCAATTGAAGGGACACACTTCATATCCCGGATCCAAGGCCGCCCAAGCAAGATATTGTAAGCCATATCACCTTCTAAAATGTGGCACAACATATGAATGGTCTTTTGTCCCACTTGTATGGGCAGGACAATTGTGCCAACTATCGAGCATATCACATCATTGAATGCTCGAAGGGTATAAGTGGAAGGTGCAATGTGAGAGGCTGGCATTTTCAAATGTTTCAGTGTAGCAGTTGTAATAATGTTACTGGACAAACCAGTGTCTACCAACACCCCTTTGTATGGAGTCTCGTTGACCCGTGCAATAACGTGCAGGGATTGATCCGCTAAATCTCCAGTCACCATTTTTAGCTCATCTTCCCTGAAGGTAATGACTAGTTCAGTACACTGTTTGACATGCCCCACAAAATTGTTGAATGAATCCGCTTCGTGGGGTTGTAATTCAATTGCCTTTAAAATCTCCATAATAGCTTCCCGATGGGGCATCGATTGTTGAATAAGCTCATAGATGGAGAGCCTAGCCGATGTGGTCCGTAGACTTTGAGTAAGTCTAGTTCGAATCATGGCCACTGGTCTAGGCGGGGGTAATTGTGTAGGATTCGGTTGATGTTGTGATGTGGATGGAACTTCCCTAGTGGCTGTCGTGGGGACAACTCCTGGGTGTATCTTGTTTCTTGTCACAATGCTAATCATTCCAACATACCCCTCCATGGGGAAACTCTGTTGCACTTTGTTGACATGCAGAGGTTTTGTTTGTGCATCATGTGTGGGTAAAGGATCTTTGAAAACACCCATTTGTTGGTTGTTGGGTGCGATGGGGTTATCCACTACCAATGTATGATTATCAATGAGATCTTGCACTAAACCTTTAAACGTCCAATAGACATTAAGGTCATGCCATTTCCTTCTATGGAATCTACATAAAAGATCCTCTTTGTATCCCTTAGGCTTTGGCACATTAGGATCAATTGTTGGAATATCTAGGAGATTAATCAAGTTTGCCGCTGACAAACGGTCAAACAAGGAGTCCCTAGACTCAGTATATGGTGTAAATTGTCGCTTGGGGCGACGTGGCTGATTTTGATCTTGCTTTTTGTTATCTTTCTCATAATTATTGTGAGGCACCGCCTGATAATTAGCCTTTGGATGCTGTGTTGCTTGGGTAGGCGTAGGGGCATTAATAGCAACTTGATTGATCATGATGGGTTTCTGTTGTGTATTCCCTGTTTTGGTGCTCTTGTTCCACTCTTTTTTCTTAGGCTTGGAATTTTTGCCATCCTGTATCTTGATCTCTTCGATACGTCTAGCTTGTGCTAGAGCTTCTTCTAAAGTGGCGTATTGCTACAGCTGCAATAGCACAGAGATCGATCGCAAATAGCTCTTTGTGAACATTTGAGTTAGGTCGAACATAGGAGGGAGGTAAGACAACTTTGAAAGCACCGTCCTCCATCGATTCCCATATGCTACCATAGAATCCTCCTCATACTATTTGAGGCTAGCTAGATCACTGAGTGATGCCTTTTTCTTTGTATTGAAAGGAAAACATTCTAGGAACACATCCACTAGTTGATCTAAGTTGTAGATGCTATGCTTCGGTAGATGGGTAAACCAATCCGAGGCAGATCCTATGAATGTGGTTATGAATGTTCTCAATAACAATGCATCATTGTCTTGTATACCAAAGCATTGGCTCAAAAATCACGTCACATGCTCTTGAGCATCCTCATCCCCTTTAAAGAGTGCCAACTGGGGCAGCTTGAAATGTTCGGGGTATGGAGGTGCTGGCACTGATGGATGCACCGGATGACTATAGAGTTGGCATAAGGTAGGCTTTTGGGGCCCAATAGTCTTGAGTTCCATAGTCTCTAAGCATTCTAACAACACTTTGTATGCATCAGAGGACGTAATCTCCTCCTCCTTGGTTTGTTCCCGTTGTGGGTTACGGGGAACTTGAGGCCTTTGGATGGATAAATGGGTAGCATCCCTTCTGCATTGATAGGGCATTTTAGCTCGCTCTTCTTCTTGGTAATAATCCTCATAATATTCTTGAGGATTTTTTGGCCTAGGCCTATAAACATGGACGGGTGCCCACGGAGGATGCCCATCATGGTTGCGGGGAATGGCCTCCCGCTCAGGTCTAAGAGGTCTTGGAGGCAGTGCTTGCTGAAGTCATGAAGACCTGTCTCGCACTAAGGGGTTGTGCCTCACATACATCTCAGATTGTTGTGCATGAGGGACTAGGGCCTTCTTAGGTGCATGGTTGTGAAGCAATTCAGCTGTCTGACGTTTAATGCGCTCTTGATCAAGGTGACACAAATGTTCTAATTCTTGTTGTTCTTGCATAAACCGCATGATTTGTGCTTGGCGAGTGGCTAGTTGTGCAAATTCCAAGTCATTTTGTTCTATTGTATCTTGTTTAATAGGCCTAGATGTCTCTCCTACATATCTATTTTGATTATGGTGCTCTGAGACCCCTATATGTTGCTTCCCTCTGTCGAGGTTGGCAACATTAACTTGAAACTTTGGTCTCAATAAGAGATATAGATATAAAGCAGGTGCAGACGTGCATCGTTTCTGCACTGGATACTATTCTTGAGGAATGTAGTGATCTTCCTCATTCTCTCTGTGATATGCATAAAAAGTGTGGGCAGAATTGTCTTGCCCTATTGGGAGAACCTGATGTTCTAGATATGGTCTACTGTGTCCGACATTAATCGAGGGTAAATTAGGGACCACAAAATCATATGGTTCTTCCTTTTGGACCCTTTGTTGTTCTAGAGCAATACACAATGCTTCATCACTAGGCCACCCAAAATGAACTTCCAAAGGAGGCCTCATGCTTAGACCAGGTGGTATATATAGGTTATTTTCTTGAAAATATTCTTGTTGCTCATGAGTTTCCCTTAGAGAGGGGGTTCTAAAGTCTTGTCTATTGATGGCCTGACTTGGAGAGGCCCTCAAGGAGGTACCTCTAGAACCATGTTCTATGACTGTATGGGTTGGAGTGCCCCCCAATGATGGGCCTCTAGAGCCATGTTCTGCATGGTGTGAACTAGCTTGTGAACCCTACCGCCGAGGCTGGATGAACAAGTCTTTAGAGCTATATCGAAGATGATTTGTCTCTCTTGGTGCATTTTTTGCAGCTTCTGCCCGTGATTGGGCTTGGCTACGAGTATTCACCATGGTAATGCTAACCTAAAAATGCAAAAATTCTTTTTATGAATTTCTTTTTATGATTTTTTTTGTCTAAAAAAAAAATAGCATACACACACACAAGCAATGATTATCTCTTTTAAAGATTAATAGTGTGCCCTAAATCTGGTTTAGTGTGTTTTTGTTGTTTGTTTTGTTTTTGAAATTTTTTGTGAAACATTTAAATGCAATTATGAAGGCTCTTATGACTCCCAAAATGGTCGCCCCTTCAATATACCATTGTCGGACCGATATACCAACCTCTCTATATACCCGCCCTTACGTGAGGGAGACTATAGGTACGTGAGAGCAGATGATACATGGAACATAGGCGGTATGGAAGGGGAATCACTCTGTTTATGACACCTACCATAGAAGACTTATCCTCGCATGCTGGGAATCACCCCAAGCTACACTCGGTCAGCTTTCGTCAGGATTTACGTCTAGCAACAGTCGCGATCGAGGTAATGGATGCAATATCTCAAGCCAAAGTGATAATGGAATCCACCTTTGGTCTTGCTCAAGGGTTGGGGTTTTACGACCAAAGCCTTGGTTTAAAATACCACATGATGTGTGGGGTTTGTTTTACTTTGCGAAAATTGAAACAGGCACACGAAAAAGAAATATTTCCCTAAGCCATACAAAACCGAAAACCAAAAAACAGAAAAAAAAATAGAAATTTAACAGAAGCTGTAAAAACCCCTACCTCTTCTCTGCCTGACAGGATGTTTTTGATTTGCTGTAAAAAAATGCACAGATTTATACTCGTCCTTGGGTGAGGCGAATATCAGAACAGTAATCATCCCAGGGTGAGACAAATAAAATATTCGTCCCGAGGTGAAACAAATAAAATTTTGTAATCGTCACTTACAGAGACGAATAACAGTCCGATGTTGAAAAACAGGTACCTATAAAAAAAAAACAAGCAATTTTAGATCAGTAATTTAACCTAAAAAAAAATAGAGGACAGAGGTCCCACCGTGATCGCCATTGAAAACACAAGATTCCAAAAACAAAAAGGATAAACTAAAAATGCAATGTAAATGAAACTAAAATAACGCTTAAATCCTATGTTTTTGAAAAATGTGTAAAAGGAAAGAACATGAACACAAGATATTAAAGCAATATAAAGATCGGCCCTTTTATTGATATGCTTTGCAAATTTGTGTTACAATGCGTCTCCTTCCTTTTTAGGGGATAGGAGCGTTAAATGTTGGTCTTTTACAACTTTGTTTTAGAATTCCTTCTTTCACGTGCCCACATATAAGATGGGCAAACCAAAACATTGTCACCGCTTGCGTTGGTAAAGGTCGATTCCTCGCTGCTCCTCCAATGCTACAAATCTACGTTCAAAGAAACAAACAAAGAATCAGTAGCACCTATGTATGAAAAATAAAATATGAATCTAACGATGGTTAAAATGAATCTAAATAAAATGAAAACTTGACAAAAGCATAAACATGAAACTAGCTAAATACTACAAAAGAAATAGTCACCAAAAGAAATAAAGCGGGGGTGCCCGAAGGCAAACCACCCACGGGTGAAACTTTGCTTCGGCACCAATCCGCTTAGGATGGGTCCGAAACCTGATGTGATGTGTTGTCGGCAAATTGGTAGAATATTGTGGTCAGAAAATTGGTGTCGGTTCTTGATTCGTGCCTTCAAAAGTCACCCAATAACCTCTCTTTCGATTAAGAGATTATGGATGTTGAAAACACAAATTGCAAGTAAGTGAATTAGCAGCACTTCGTCGCTCAAAATGCTCCTTCTCTGTATATATTTTGGGGTGAGGAAACTCACCATTTTATAGACCCAAGGGGTCTCTTTGAATTAACATGCAAAAGTGTTTCTTTGCATGAATGCTTTTTGTGTGAAGAGAAGACTTCTTCTTGATCAAGGGCTTCTTAACTACCGTTGTGCATGTCTTTGTGTGCTTTAGAAAAGCTCACTTGCGCTCCCATGCAATGAAGGGATAGCTAAGTAGCAAATCTGAGTTGTCTTAAAAAGCTCACTCTCATTCCCATGTAGTGAAGGGAGAGTCAATTGTCAGATATGAGTTGTCAAAAGAGCTCACTCGCACTCCTCTGTCATGCAGGAAAAGCTAAGTGGCAGTTCTGAGTTGTTATATGCCGAGATCTGACTTTTTGTCGGTCAAACCTGACATTCGTCCCACCCCGAAGCGAGTGCTGGTAATCGTCCCTGGGTGAGACGAGTATTAATCCACACTCATCCCTGGGTGAGACGAGTGCTAATCCGCACTCATCCCTGGGTGGAGCGAATAAGCAATAAAGTGTCTAAAAGGTGCCAAATTGATTTTTGACTTGCAAAACTGCTGTGTGAGTGGTTAGAACCACTATTTAACCTCTGAGGGCTGCCTTGGGGGCTATGTGTGTTAGTGCGATCAGTGCTTGTTTTCACATAATCATATTGGTGCTATTTTGGTGTCTACAGAATGTAAACTAATGACTTATCTACCTTTGAATGGGAATAATCACATATATCTTCTACTACTGATTTTAAACGTTCATCTACGGTAATATTAGCACTAATAGTATTCCAAATTTTCTTCACATACCTTTTACCAATAGAATTTAATCTACTATTATAAATAGTATTCTTAAAAAGTGGAGTTTTATGGGTATGTATAAATACCTGTGGATTCTCGAGTTTTGGGAACAGCTCCTTACCACTTCTCCTGGTGTTCACCAACATGTTCTATTATCTCCTTTTCTATATTTTTCTTCTGGGTTCGTCCAGTAGAGTCACCATCATCAAGGTGGAGAAAGAAAAATGTGCACTTTTACCAAGAATGCTTGATATTATCACTCATCCTCACAAGAGTCAGTTCTTGTGATAAATCAAGAAAATAAAGAAACCAAAATTTCAAGAATATCAAGAAAAAAAATTCAAGAAGATTAAGAAATGTAAAGAAAATAATATTGAAAAACACGGGTAATAAAGAATGTAGAAAATTAAAAAATTAAAAAAAATATATTTTTTTATTCTAACTGGCCACCCGTTGCTTAAAAAATAATTTCATAAAATCCAGGTTTAGAATGTAAAAATTTTCCTTGGCAACAGTACCAAAAAATTGTTGGTGTCAGCTTGATGGGTTAAAGCACAAAACTATCATTGGGAAACAAACTGAAAAGATATGATTTTAACATATAAGTTTCCATCGAGTGAATAGATTTTGTAGCAATAATAACCCCATCCAATATTTATCGACCAAAAAAAAACCCTCCTTGCTCCTCAGAGATGATTTTGCTCAACCATATCATTAGCCTCTTAGTAATAATTTTGTGATGATATTATACACAACATTGTAGAGAGCAATAGGCCTGAACATATCGAAGGAATTTTCTCCCTCTTTTTTGGCTATAAGCACCACAAAGGTAGAATTTAGGGTCCTTAGCATCTGTTTGTTCTTTTGGGACTCATGGACCACCTCCAAAAGATCATATTTGATTAAATCCCAAAACTCTTGATAAAACTCAATTGGGAATCCATCTAGGCCTGGGGCTTTTCCTTTTTTCATCTCGAATAGAACATTTTCCAACTCCTCAAGGGAAATTGGATCCATCAAGTGCTCATTCATCTCTCTAGAAAAAATTACTGGAATAAAGTTTAGAATAAGCTTTTCATTCTCATTATCTGATAGGGAGTCCTCCTTGAAGAGAGAGGAAAAATACCTCTTAGTCTCTTCTAAAATATCCCTGAAAGAAGAAATCAGGGCACCCTGAGAATTCACAAGAGAGGTAATCAGGTTACCATTACGGTGAGTCTTAACTGAGTTATAAAAGAAGGTTGTGTTCCTATACCCTTCCTGAAGCCAATATAATCGAGCTTTTTGTTTCCAAAAAATTTCTTCCCTCAGTTCCCATTTAGTAAGGTCTTTCGCAACCTCAGATTCCTTAACAAGAAGCTCCTTTGTGAATCCCTGATCTCTAATCTTACTTGAAGCTTCTTCCATCCTCATAAGAGCTACTAGCTTAGCCAAGGAAAGGTTCCTAAAATTTAGTCTATTCCATCTCTTCAATTTATTTTTTACAAATTATAGTCACTTCATAAAGGAATACATAGTGGTGCCATGAGGAGGTTTGCCAATGGTCCACCAACCTCGTATGAAATCATGAAGCTTAGGATCACGAAGCCACATAAGTTGAAACTTAAATGAGGGATTATTTTTTAGCCCTAACTCCAAAGTAGAGAGTTTGATAGGCCAATGATCAGATCCCCTACCATCCAGAATCATAGAACTAGCACCTCTGTTATTACCCATCCAATAACTAGATATCAAAAACCTATCCAATCTCTCTGAGATGGAAGCTTCCCCACACCTTATATTGTTCCAAGTAAAGATCCCATTATATAGCTTGATGTCAACCAAGTTTAGGGCCTAGATATGAGCACTGAATATAGAAGAAAAAGGCTCAAGACAGTCCATCCCACTATGTTTCTCCTCTAGACAAATGATAGATTTGAAGTCTCAAGCCAAAATCCATGGGTACAAGGGAACTAAAATTCTCATAAAGCAAATGTTCTTCCACAAATTCACTTTACCATTGTAATCAATAGGAGCGTACAAATTTGCAAGTAGGATGATTTCACCAGATTCATTATCATGCCCGACCATTGAAATAGACCATCTTCTAGAAATCCAAGAGGGGATATCTTAACCGAATCCCATAAACAAGCGACACCACCAACATATCCACATTCATCAATACAATGGCATTACCCCCTTCTCCACAACTTGAGAGAAATATTTAACATACTATCAATAGCCAATTTAGTCTCTTGAATAAACACCACATCTGTAGAATGCACACGAACCAAATCACGAACAACTTTTTGTCTGGGGATGCTATTCAACCCCCTTACATTCCATGAGAGAATAATATTTTTTGGGGGTTATAAAAATGGGAGTCCAATGTTCTCACCAAGCCTAAATCCACCAAAGTCTCCCCCATTAACTTAATTTTATCCCGGTCCTTCTTTCAACCCACCTTCATATTCTTATCCAAAAAAAAATTGTTAATTATTTTTTGTTACAATCCCAACACCGTAGGAGTTTTGCAGTCCAAGGATGACTACATCAGTTCCTGAGTAGGATAGGACATAACTAAATCTGTACCACTTTCTAAAATAGTTTCCCTTATAGGGCTTGACCCAACCATGTCCCCTATACTCAGATCCAAAGCCCTTTGTTCTTCATTTAAACCCCCTAGATCTGATTCCTTAAGTTCCACCTTAAGAAGAGACATCTTATTCGACCTTGTTATATTTGCATCAGGTAGCAATGTTTTAGGTATCTCCATGCACTGATCAAGATCATCTAATATTTCAAAATGGTTGTGTAAAACATCTGGATGGCTATCATTAAGGTCTTTATTTGCCCTTCGTCCTCTGTTTTAAGCTTTTACCAGAACAAAACCTTCATTATCCCATTCCCCTTCCTTTATTGGGGCTTTTCCTTTATTTAAAATTTGTACAGACTGAGAGGGCCCAGGATTTGAAGCCACAGGTGAGACAAACTAAGGGTATTTTCTTTGTAGGTGGCCGTATTCATGACAAATCCGATAATGAAATGGAAGAGCTTATAGTCAAGTTTTTGAACCCATGTAGTTGATCCAAATTGTATTTCAATAGAATCTAGAATAGGATTATTTAAGTCAATTTCAACACAAATACGAGCAACAGATATTACATTTTTATCCATTGTCTATTGTGATGGTCCAACCGACTTCCCAAGTAGAAGGGCAATCTTATGCAAGATATCAGTTCTCCAGAATTCCAACGGGAGCCATGGAAGCCACACCCATACTGGAACCCATGATGGCCACTCCTCTGATGGGTTGAAACCCACATTCCAGGGTTTAAGAAAGAGTCCCACTTGGTTATAGAAATAAGGACCCCCTTCAAATGCTTTGTTACGATCTGCAATACAAGAGAAAACCACCATTAAATATTTTCTCACACTCAGCATCACCTCGACATCGCCTTCAGTATTCCAAGTCTTCCTAACCCAAGCCTCCACAAAGGGGAGAGAAATTTGGATGCCCAAAAATTTGCCAATAAGGGCATGTTTGGTTAGATACTCCACATCTTCCGCCACTAAGTCTAGTTGAACCACTAGAACTAGCCTGGATTCACATCATTCCAAACATCCATTGCTATTTAACAAGTGGTTCTCGACATGCACTGGAAAATCCTATTCCTTCCAGTCATTTTTAGATGAAAAAATATCATGAGCATGCACTCTCTGTTTCGAACTTGATGCCATCACGATATTCCTTGAATTTTTTAGACCTCCTCTGAAATTTTTTGTCATCCCTGTAGAGCAATTTTTCTTCATCAAACCCTAGCAGAGTGGTTTTTCCAATGTCGAGTCAATTTAATTATTGCAAGGTACAAAATATTTACTTGGGCCATAAGTTAAAGCAATTTCATCCTAATGTCACAAAGCTTGGAAGTCAATGGAATTTAAACATCAATGAGATGGGTTGGAAGGATAGGGTTTTCATGATATTGTTAGTCTCACAATGACACTAAGAGGGGGGGTGAATCAATGTAGCTCTTTATAACTTAAATCTTCAACTCTTAAAGCCGAAATAATGAAAACTTAAAACCAAATAAAGCAAGTATAACAAGAGAACATCACACAACACAAGATGTATCGAGGTTCACCAATTTGGCTACTCCTCAAAATGACTGTTTGGACTCCCATCCAAATCCAGCCTTTGCAAAGCACCAACTTTACAATCAATTTACCAACACCCACTAGAAGGAGCACCAACCCCTGATTTACCAACACCAACTGGAAGGAGCACCAACCCCTGATGCCAAGCACCAACTTGGACTTCAATTTTAAAACTAGAAGATTGACATAAAAATACCTTCACTTTTACAAGACCCTGACTGGTCTATTGCTTACCCAACATCGCCCACAATTCAAAAAACACACACCCTTCTCGCTCGCCTATCGCGCACTCTAAAATTCTCCAAGAAACACTCCTTTTATAACAATCCTTTCTCTTTGTAACTCCAATTGTAAGTCCTTTCATATTCTCATATGCCACTTGTCAACTGTAACTCCTTATTTATGTAACTCCTTTTGTATATATTGAGAAGGCATTTCGTCAAACACGTCACATGCAAATAATTGACACCATATTCTCCTACCATGACTGTTCGTTTTCTCTGTCATGACTGTTCATTTTCTCCTTGCATGACTGTTCGTTTTCTCTTTGCATGTCTATTCGTTTTCTCTTTGCATGACTATTTTTTTCTCCTTCATGACTATTCGTTTTCTCCTTCGATGACTGTTCATTTTCTCCTTCGATGACTGTTCATTTTCTCCTTCATGATTGTTTTTTTCTCTTTCACGACTGTTCATTTTCTCCTTCGATGACTGTTCTTTTTCTCCTTCGATGACTGTTTGTTTTCTCCTTCATGACTGTTCATTTTCTCCTTCATGACTGTTCGTTTTCTCCTTCGATGACTGTTCATTTTCTCCTTCATGACTATTCATTTTCTTTTCCCTTGTGCATGCATGTGTTTTGGTTTCCGAAAAGGCTTTTCATTTCTATTTTGAGGCCCTTCATTTCCTTTTCTCCACATGGGCATGCGTCCGCTTCTTTCCATGTGTAACGACCATCTTAAATGATTTCAAATCATTAAATATTCCTTATGGGTCCATGTCACTATGCACTCTTCAATTTCACCATCCTGGTGTTCATTACTAATATCAGACGCACTTTCTGTTTCTCTGCATGCCTGCCCTTTTTGAGTTGCGAAAATGTGACATGTTGCGATATCACGACACTTTTGTTTCTCTGCCTACCTGCCCTTTTTGAGTCATGAAAATGCGACATGTCGTGATATCATGACACTTTTGTTTCTCTGTCTGCCTGCCCTTTTTGAGTCATGAAAATGCGACATGTCACAATATCACGACACTTTTGTTTCTCTGCCTTCCTGCCCTTTTTGAGTCACAAAAATGTGACATGTCATGATATCGCGACACTTTTGTTTCTCTGCCTACCTGCCCTTTTTGAGTCACAAAAATGTGACATGTCACGATATCATGACACTTTTTTTCTCTGTCTGCATACCCTTTTTGAGTCATGAAAATGCGACATGTCACGATATCGTGACACTTTTTCCTTCTTGCTCTTTCTCTTTGCTTTAGACCGCGAAAATACATGTCACGATATCACGACACTTTTTTCTCCTTGCTCTTTCTCTTTGCTTTGGCCCACGAAAATAAAACATGTCACGATATCATGACACTTTTTCTCCTTGCTCTTTCTCTTTGCTTTGGCCCGTGAAAATACAACATGTCACGATATCGCGACACTTTTTTCTCCTTGCTCTTTCTCTTTGCTTTGGCCCACAAAAATACAACATGTCGCGATATCGCGACACTTTTTCTCCTTGCTCTTTCTCTTTTCTTTGGCCCACAAAAATACAACATGTCGCGATATCGCGACACTTTTTCTCCTTGCTCTTTCTCTTTGCTTTGGCCCATGAAAATACAACATGTCGTGATATCGTGACACTTTTTCTCCTTGCTCTTTCTCTTTGCTTTGGCCCGTGAAAATACAACATGTCACGATATTGCGACACTTTTTCTCCTTTCTCTCTCTTTGCTTTGGCCCGTGAAAATACATGTCGTGATATCGTGACACTTTTTCTCCTTGCTCTTTCTCTTTGCTTTGGCCCGTAAAAATACATGTCACGATATCGTGACACTTTTTCTCCTTGCTCTTTCTCTTTGCTTTGGCCCACAAAAATACAACATGTCACGATATCGCGACACTTCTTTCTCTTTGCTTTAGCCCGCAAAAATACAACATGTCACGATATCGCGACACTTTTTCTCTTTTCTTTGGCCCGCGAAAATGCAACATGTCGCGATATCGTGACACTTTTTTTTCTTTGCTCTTTCGGTCGCGAAAATGCAACATGTCATGATATCGCGACACTTTTTCCTCTTTGCTATTTCGGCCACAAAAATGCAACATGTTGTGATATCGCGACACTTTTTTCTCTTTGCTTTGGACCGCGAAAATGCAACATGTCGCGATATCGCGACACTTTTTTTTCTTTGCGGTGTTTTGCTTTTTCTTTGATCTTTAGCATATGGGCCACTTCGGTCTTCTTGGAAAATATGCAAAAAGGTGGGTAAACATCCTCATAAGAATTTAACATCACTGTACATACTCTGAGTAACCTCTAAACTCCTGTCCACTGCATCAACCGATCTATCTGACTGTGTTGACAACAATGACAATATTGTCGTTGCACCTTGCTCAACAATCTCCCCCTTTGGAATTGTTGGCAACACACGTGCAATTTCCTGTAACTCTTCTCCCCCTTTGACAACAATATCAAAGGGCTGCTGCAAACTCCCCCTGAGTCCATGCACAACATTCTCAGGCAAAAATTATTACACTTAGCAAAAATCACAAAGATGAGCAAAAATAATAAACAAATACACAAATGCTCCCCCTGAGAATGTGGTCCCGATAGCTAGTCAATTCTTGGGAAGCATGACCACTCCCAATTTATTGTGAAGGTACTCAAAGACTTCCTTGGGCAATGATTTTGTGAAGATATCCGCTACTTGCTCTGTTGTTGGAACAAAATCCAACTTAACCTCACCTTCCGCAACTTTCTCCTTCAAAAAGTGATACCGGATAGCAATATGTTTTGTGCGAGAATGCATAACCGGATTCTTTGAGATGTTAATGGCACTGGTGTTATCACACTTAACTAAAATTGGCTCACTGAAGTTAATACCAAGATCTTTCAGGGTTTGTTTCATCCATAATACCTGCGTACAACATGTTGTCGCTGCAATATATTCTCGCCTCTATTATGGATAAGGAGACCGACTCTTGTTTCTTACTCGTGCCACGTGACCAACCTCGTCTCCAAGATAGAATGCACCTCCACTGGTACTCTTTCTATCATCTACACATCCTACCCAATCTGCATCTGAATACGCAATAAGGGTGAAGTCCTTACCTTTCGGATACCATAACCCATACTCCATAGTACCCTTGAGGTACCGAAGAATCCTCTTCATTGCTGTCACATGAGTCTCCTTGGGACTAGCCTGAAATCGTGCTACCATGCATACTGCCTACAAAATATCTGGTCTGGTAGCTGTCAAGTACAGTAAGCTCCCAATCATAGATCTGTACATGGTTTGATCAACATGTGGAGATTTGTCATCCTTGCTCAACTTGCAACCTGTCGTCATGGGAGTGCTAACCGGCTTACAATCCTCCATTGTGAACTTTTTTAGTATCTCTTTCACATATTTAATTTGAGAAATAAATATGCCCTTCTCATTTTGATTAACTTGCAACCCGAGGAAATACGAAAGTTCACCAATCATTGACATTTCAAATTCTTTCTACATCTTATTTGCTAAATCTTTACATGACTCATCTTTGTTGCTGCCAAATATGATATCATCTACGTATACAACAAGAACAATAAGATGGCCATTTTCTGTTTTGACATACAAATTACTATCCACCATACCTTTCTTGAACCCTTGTTGAGTAAGATAGTTGTCTAGCCTTGCATACCATGCTCGGGGTGCCTGTTTTAAGCCATATAATGCTTTCTTCAACTTGCAAACCAAGTTGGGATCATCACCAAGTTGGAAACCATCTGGCTGCTCAATATAAACCTCTTCTTCGAGTTTCCCATTCAAAAATGCTGATTTCACATCCATTTGATAAACTTTGAAATTCTTGTAAATTGCTAAAGCCAAAAACATTCTAATTGCCTCTAGTCTAGCCACAGGTGCAAAGGTTTCCTCAAAGTCAATACCTTCAACTTGTGCATAGCCTTTACATACCAATCTTGCTTTATTCCTGACTACCTGTCCATCTTCATTCAATTTGTTTCGAAAGATCCATTTAGTATCGATTATATTTTTATTTGTAGGTCTTGGTACTAACTCCCAAGTTTTGTTTTTCTCGATCTGATCTAATTCTTCATTTATTGCCTTCATCCAACTTTCATCTTTGCTTGCGTCAGCAACATTTTTGGGCTCAATGTTGGATAATAGAGAGTAGTTGCTTACTACTCTTCTTCTTGTCTGAACACCAACTGTGGGGTCTCCAATTATTTGCTCTCTAGGATGATCTTTCTGCCAGCTGCCTGTTTTGAATTTCTTATTTTCTTCCACTTTTGAATCATTGTTTGAATCATCTGAGTCAATTTTTTGTTTCTTTTTCATTTCCTTTTCCTCATCTCCTTCAATAACCTCTTCATAAATTGGATAGTTCTCTTCATAGCTAATTACTCGTTCCCTACCTTCATCAACTTTAACATCGGCACTATCCACAATTTTCCTTAGCCTCTTGTTGTAGCATTTGTAAGCTTTGCTTTTTGACGAATAGCCAAGAAAAATACCTTCATCCGCTCTATCTTCAAACTTACCAAGGTTTTCTTCAGTTCTTTTGATGTAACACTTGCTGCCAAAAACTTTAAAGTATCTTACTGTTGCCTTTTTACCAAACCACAACTCATAAGGAGTTTTGCTTTCATGCATCCTCAACATGCACCTATTTTGGATGTATACCGCAGTATGGACTGCCTCTTTCCAAAATTTGTCTGCTACTTTGCTCTCAGTCAACATAGTCCATGCCATTTCTTGCACTGTCCTGTTCTTTCTTTCTACCACACCATTCTGCTGAGGTGTCCTGGTTGCTGAAAACTGTCTTCTAATACCATATTTTTCACAGTACTCTATAAAATCCTCTAAAATGAACTCTCCTCCTCTATCTGATCTTAAACATTTAATCCTTTTTTCTATTTGATTCTCAACTTGGTTTTTGAAAACCTTGAACATCTCAAAAGCTTCTGATTTATGCTTCAAAAATAGTACCCATGTCATCCTAGAATAGTCATCTATACACAACATAAAATATTTGTCACCATTTATGCTTTGCGTTCTCATGGGTCCACATAAATCAGTATGTATTAGTTCCAAAGGTTTGCTTGTGTAGTACTCTTTTGTTTTAAATGAGACTCTAGTTTGCTTCCCCTTTTGGCATGAAGCACAAATGCTATTTGATGGTTTTCCAATGGTGGGAATATCTCTCACTCCCTTTTTGAGCTGATTTTTACTAGATTGTCAAAACTGATATGACCGAGCCTCTTGTGCCACAACCAATTTTCTTCTTCTTGTCCAATCAAGCAAGCTCCTTCTGAAGTCTCTGAGAGAGTGTACAGGTTTCCAGATGTCCTCGATCCAGTTTCTATCAACTTTCCACTATTTGCTTTTCTGACTTCACAACCCTGCTTCTTAAAAATCACTTCATGACCTCTATCACAAATCTGACTTACGCTCAACAAGTTATGCTTTAGACCAACCACAAACAAGACTTCTTTTGACTTGATTTTTTCATCACTGATCTTAACTGATCCTTTGCCAACTATCTTAGCTCCATCATTATTTCCAAATTTTACTGAACCACCTTCATATTGTTGTAACTTCTCAAATTTCTGTTTGTCACCTGTCATATGACTAGAGCATCCACTATCAAGTATCCATGGTGCAGATTTATTATGTGCTTTAAATGCTGTTTGTACGATCATGGATTCCTTTTCTTCCTTAGATCGATCTTTTTCTTTCCACTTTGGTTTGATTACAGTTTTGGGCTCTTGTTTTGACTTTTCTTTTTCAATAGCTTGTGCATGTTTTTCGAGAAATTTTCTATTTTGTCTCATTCCATTTGGTTGAAATTTTCTTCCCTGAAATTGATTTGATGCAAATGTACTTCGACAATTTCTTGCAATGTGCCCAAACTTATGACAGTTATAACATTCTACCGCATAATCCATCAAAGGTGAAAAAACATTTCTACTGGTAAAATTCCTTGGTCCTACGTTATACTTGCAATCTGAAATCTTATGTCCATAACCATTGCATTTAAAACAATAACCAAAAAAGAGATGATTGAACCTGGGTGATGGTCTTTGCCATGTTGTCATAGGAGTCATAAATCTTCTTCTTCTTTGATGTGTGACATTGGTGAATCCATCATTGTCAATTCTCCTTTCGTGCCTTGCATTATTGCTTTCTTTTGCATGAGTCAATTTTTCTTGATCAACCTGTTTCTTATCTTCATTCTTTGATCCATTTGATGATTCTCCTTCGTCAAAGCCCAAACCAAATTTGATGCCTGTAGTCCTTTGGTTATTTATGATCTTATCCAGCTTCATAGAACTTTCTTCACGTTTGTGATGACAACTAATTTTATGATTCATCTCTTCTATCTGCATCCTTAAACCAACAGTCTCTTCTTCTAGCTTGCAGCAATAATCTATTTTCATGGTTATTTGCACTTCGAGATCTTTAGATATTTTCTTGGATTCTTCTATCTGTACTTTCAAACTGGTTATGATTTCATTTGCATCCTCAAGCTTTCTTGAAATTTTCTTATTCTTTTTTCTTTCTATCTTCAATTCATCCAGAGCTGCAATTAGTTCCTCTTCCAAATTTACTTCTGCATCAATTTCTTCTTCATCACATTCCTATTATTTTTTTATTTTTTCTTCTTTGAGTGCCATGAAAAGAGCTTCACCTGTTTCCTTTTCAGAATCCTCACCGTAGTTGTCTTCTGATGAACTGACATTCTTGGAGATGAAACTTTTCTTCTTGAAGTTGCCTTTTCTGAAATTTGTTTTTTTCTTCCAACTGCTTCTTTCTTGGTGCGATCCTTCATCACTTTTGTTCTTCTCATTAAGTGGACATTTAGCTGCAAAATGCCCAATGCCTCCACAATTGAAACATTTAAATGGTAACTTTCCTCTGTATTTTCCTTTTCCCCTTTTTAGTTTTCGAACAAAGTTTGCTTCCATTTCATCTGATGTCTCTTCTTCCTCGGATTCTTGTTTTGCTTTCATATTTTTATGGGCTTTAAAAGCAGCTTCTCTGTCTGTGGGTTTAGATTTTCCTATTCTCATCTCATATGTAGTCAAAGAACCATGCATCTCATCCATACTAAAAGAATTTAGATCTTTAGCTTCTTCTATAGCTGAAACTTTAGAATCAAATCTTTGGGGAAGAGATCTTAATACCTTTTTCACGATGATAGAATCTTTGATTTCCTCGTCGAGTCCTCTAATCGCATTAATGACTTCATTAACTCTCAGCATATATGCCTCTATGTTCTCATTGTCATTCATCTTTAATACTTCGAACTGAGCTCGATGTGTTTGTAACTTGGCCTCCTTGATCTTAGCGTCTCCTTCATGAATGCTCCTCAGTTTGTCCCATATTTCTTTTGTCATTTTACAACTCATAATTTTTACCAGTTCACTATCCACTAATCCACACATGATAGCATTCTTTGCTTTTGAGTTATTCTCAAATAGTTTCTTACCGACAGCATCGGTTGGAGAAGTGGTGGGTATTGTGTATCCACTATCTACTGAATCCCAAATGTCGTATCCCAAAGCACAAAGATATGTCTGCATCCCGAGTCTCCAAAATGCGTAATTAGTTCCATCAAACAATGGTGCTTTGTTTGATGAGAAGCCTTCACCACCTGCCATTGTGTCACTTCCAAGATCACCCTAGCCGGTTAAGCTTGTTCAGGAACCTTGCTCTGATACCAATTGTTAGTCTCACAATGACACTGAGAGGGGGGTGAATCAATGTAGCTCTTTATAACTTAAATCTTCAACTCTTAAAGCCAAAACAATGAAAACTTAAAACCAAATAAAGCAAGTATAACAAGAGAACATCACACAACACAAGATGTACCGAGGTTCACCGATTTGGCTACTCCTCAAAAATGACTGTTTGGACTCCCATCCAAATCCAACCTTTGCAAAGCACCAACTTTACAATCAATTTACCAACACCCACTGGAAGGAGCACCAACCCCTGATTTACCAACACCAACTAGAAGGAGCACCAACCCCTGATGCCAAGCACCAACTTGGACTTCAATTTTGAAACTAGAAGATTGACATAAAAATGCCTTCACTTTTACAAGACCCTGACTGGTCTATTGCTTACCCAACATCGCCCACAATTCACAAAACACACACCCTTCTCACTCGCCTATCGTGCACCTCATAAAATTCTCCAAGCAACACTCCTTTTATAACAATCCTTTCTCTTTGTAACTCCAGTTGTAACTCCTTCTTTCATATTCTCATACGCCACTTGTCAATTGTAACTCCTTCTTTATGTAACTCCTTTTGTATATATTGAGAAGGCATTTCATCAAACACGTCACATGCAAATAATTGACACCATATTCTCCTACCATGACTGTTCATTTTCTCGGTCATGACTGTTCATTTTCTCCTTCGCATGCACTTTCATTTTCTCTGTTTTCCATGACTGTTCATTTTCTCCTTCGATGACTATTCATTTTCTCATTCGATGACTGTTCATTTTCTCCTTCATGACTGTTCGTTTTCTCCTTCATGATTGTTCTTTTTCCTTCGATGACTGTTCATTTTCTCCTTTGATGACTGTTCATTTTCTCCTTCATGTGTTCTTTTCTTTGTCGTCTCCTGTTCTTTTGCCTTCATGTTTGTTTTCTTTTCCCTTGTGCATGCATGTGTTTTGGTTTCCGAAAAGGCTTTTCATTTCTATTTTGAGGCCCTTCATTTCCTTTTCTCCACATGGGCATGCATCCGCTTCTTTCCATGTGTAACAACCATCTTAAATGATTTCAAATCATTAAATATTCCTTATGGGTCCACGTCACTATGCAATCTTCAGTTTCACCATCCTGGTGTTCATCACTAATATCAGATGCACTGTCAACTACTCTGTTCCTTTGGTGAAAATGCAACATGTCGCGATATTATGACACTTTTGTTTCTCTTCTTGCCTTTTTTGAGTCACAAAAATGCGACATGTCGTGATATCGCGACACTTTTGTTTCTCTGCCTACCTACCCTTTTTGAGTCATGAAAATGCGACATGTCGCGATATCGCGACACTTTTGTTTCTCTGGCTGCCTGCTCTTTTTGAGTCATGAAAATGCGACATGTCGTGATATCGCGACACTTTTTTTTCTCTGCCTGCCTACCCTTTTTGAGTCACGAAAATGCGACATGTCGCGATATCGCGACACTTTTTTTTCTCTTGCTCTCTCTCTTTTTTGAGTCATGAAAATACGACATGTCGCGATATCGCGACACTTTTTTTCTCTGCTCTACTCCCTTTTTGAGTCACGAAAATGCGACATGTCGCGATATCGCGACACTTTTTCCTCCTTGCTCTTTCTCTTTGCTTTGGCCCATGAAAATACAACATGTCGCGATATCGTGACACTTTTTTCTCCTTGCTCTTTCTCTTTGCTTTGGCCCGCGAAAATACAACATGTCACGATATCGCGACACTTTTTCTCCTTGCTCTTTCTCTTTGCTTTGGCCCGCGAAAATACAACATGTCGCGATATCGCGACACTTTTTCTCCTTGCTCTTTCTCTTTTCTTTGGCCCGTGAAAATACAACATGTCGCGATATCGTGACACTTTTTTCTCTTTGCTCTTTCGGTCGCAAAATGCAACATGTCGCGATATCGCGACACTTTTTTCTCTTTGCTCTTTCGGCCATGAAAATGCAACATGTCACGATATCGTGACACTTTTTTCTCCTTGCATTTTCTCTTTGCTTTGGACCACGAAAATGCAACATGTCGCGATATCACGACACTTTTTTTCTTTGTGGTGTTTTGCTTTTTCTTTGATCTTTAGCATATGGGCCACTTCGGTCTTCTTGGAAAATATGCAAAAAGGTGGGTAAACATCCTCATAAGCATTTAACATCACTGTACATACTCTGAGTAACCTCTGAACTCCTATCCACTGCATCAACCGATCTATCTGATCGTGTTGACAACAATGACAATACTGTCGCTGCACCTTGCTCAACGATTTTTTTTTTTTTTTGTTTTTTTTTTTATTTTTTTTTTGTTTTTTTTTTTTTTTTTTTTTTTAAGGGACAATTTGGTCTTGCCTTATTTGTAAGGGGTTGGGGTCTTCATGATATTGCAATAAGAGGGAAAGTGTCATTTTTCTATTTTTTGGGGTAGTAGGGCTTTCTCTCCATAAACCATATCATAGGGGGTTCTTCCTGTGTTTCTTTTAACAAACAACATATCAGCCCATAAAGCAAATTTAAGTTCACTATCCCATCCCATTTTGTTCTTGCCTAATGATCTTTTTATTCTAGTTATTACATTTTTATTTGATGACTTAGCTAAACCATTTCCTTGGGGGTAATAATTGGTAGAATGAGATAATTCAATTCCATATTCAGAACAAAATTCTACCATTTCATATGAAACAAAATATTTAGCATTATCAGTTACAATATTTTTAGAAACTCCAAACTTGGTCAGGATGTTTTCTTCCAAGAATTTGATGATAGTGGTAGTTGTGGATGTTCTTAAAGGTGCAACTTCCACCCATTTGGTGAAGTAATCCATTGTAGTTATGATCCACTTGTGTTGGCTAGATGAGTTAGACTTGATCTCTCCATTCAGGTCAATACCCCATTGAGCAAAAGGTGGTTCAATAATTACTGGCTTGAGAGGCATGGCTAGTAGATGCTTTTTCCTTGTAAAAACTTGGTAGTTATGATAATTCCTAACATATTTATATACATCCTTAAAAATGGATGGCCAATAATATCCTACTCTCATGATTTTATTAGTTGTAGCTCTTGGAGCAAAGTGTCCTCCACATAAACCATCATGAAATTCATTAATTATTTCTGGGACTTCTCTTTCATATAAGCAGACTAATAATACTCCATCAGGATGTTTCCAATATAATACTCCATTTTGCATATAATACTTCTGAGCTTGAAGTTTGACTGACCTCATTTTGTTTATTGATATATATTTGGGAAAAGACACCGTTTGTAAGTATGACTATTTTTCTTCATACCATTTACATTCTTCATTTTTTATTCTTTTGTCATCATATGTCTGATCTATGATGAGAATATTTTTAGATCTTGCTTCTTCTTTGTTAGCCAACAATTTAGTTAAACCTTATCCTTTGACTATTTTAACTATTTTGAATTCAACATCATATTGTAAAAGTTTTACCATCCATCTTGCTGGTCTTCCTAATGGCTCTGATTGAGAAAAGATATCTTTTATTGCTATAAAGGGAATAAGATAGTAAAATTTGTTTAAGCCAAATATACCTTTGAAGTGTTCTAAATATTTGATGACTACATAGGCATGTTTTTCCAGCAAGGTGTATTTAAGATTTGCTCCTTTTAGTCCTAAGCTCATAAAGGCTATTGGTCTTTCATTATTTTCATTATCTTTCTATGAAAGAATTGCAGCAATAGAGTGTTTAGACGCATATGAATATATATTAAAATCCTTTGCATAATCAGGGCAACTTAAAGTTGGAGTGGTTGATATGGCTTATTTTATCTTGTTAAATGCTTCCATATTTTCTATTTTCCATTTTCTTTCTCCAGTTTTCTTCACCATGTCATTGATGGGTTTGGTCATCTCTACAAAATTTGGGACAAATATTTCGATAAAATTTATTTTTCCAAAGAATGACCTTACTCCTTTTAAATTCTTGGGAGGAGGAATTTTAGAAATAGCTTCTATCCTTTTTGGATCAATGCTTATCCCTTTTCAGAAACTATATGACCTAGCAATCTTCCTTGTGTAGTTCTGAATATTCATTTTTTTTTATTTAGAGAGATTCCAAATTTTTTGCACTGGGTAAAAACTACGGTTAAATGTTCTAGATGATCTTCTAGATTTTTAGAAAACATGGTGATATCATCCAGATATACAACTACAATTTTGAACATTAATCCCTTGAAGGTAAATTCCATCACTCTCTAGAAAGTAGCACCTACATTCATCAAGCCAAAAGGTATTCTTAAATATTCAAATGTGCCCCAGGGTGTGGTGAATGCTGCCTTGTGTTTGACTTCTATATTTATCAGAATTTGATTGTAGCCTTAAAATCCATCTAACAGGACAATCTAGTTGAACCTACTACTGCTTGTAGCAGTTGTTCAATGTTAGGCAATGGGTAATTGTCTTTTAGTGACTGTTGTTTAAATTTATAAAATCCACACAGAGTCTAATGTCCCCATTATTTTTTCTAACTGGTACTAAGTTGGATATCTAGGAGGAAAATCTTACATTTCTTATTATATTGGAGTCCAACAATTTTTGTACCTCCTTTTGCATTATTGGGTGTAGAGTTGGATTGTACTTTCTCTATTTTTGTCTAAATGGCTTGGACTCTTCTTTCAAGGGTATTATATGTGTCATCACATAAATTTTGAAAGTTTTGAGATCTTCATAAGTCCAAGCAAAATGTTCTTTGTTCTTTTTTAGGAAACTGATATATCCAACTTTTTCTTTAGTAGGTAATGCCATGTCTACTTTCACTATTTTGGGTTCTTTCATTGAGCCAATATTAATATCCTCAAATATCACTTCTTTGTGTATAGGTTTATAAGCTTTGTCAAAGTCATCAAATAGAATCTCTAGAGACACCAATCCTTTGGGTATTCTATTATTTTTCAATTGGATTACTTCTACTGGCTCTCCTATTTGATCTTTTAGTTTTTATTCATATTTTTCATTACAGATTACATATACATACTAATTTTTGCAAAGTCATAAAATCCTTAATATCTATATTATCTTGAAAGACCTAAAGATAGACTATGTTATCTGGCAAAGAAGGTTTATAGACTGAAATAGTTGGGAATCTATCCATATATTTTGTAGTTATCTCTGGGTGATCTAGACTTGAGGTATTTACAGCTAAAATATCTGCAACATGATTTTGTTCTCTAGGAATATAGAGAATATTGAAAGCCAAAAATTTATCAATTTCTTCCAGTACTGCGTTTCTATATTACTTAATTTTGGGATGTTTGGTCTAATATTTACCTTTATTTTACCATATAATAAGTTATGGATCCCTTGTTACAGTTAATTAGTTAATGCCTAACTCTTTTGCTTTCCTTAGCCCTAATAGTAAAGCTTCATACTCAGCTATATTGTTTGTGCAAGGAAATTGTAATTTGTAAGGGATACTAAGGTAGTTTCCTTTAATATCAGTCAAATTTACACCTGCACATGCTCCAAATTAGGATTTATCCCCATCAAATTATATGGTCCACATTTCTTGTGTTAATACTCGGTCTGATTCAGCATCAGTTATTCTCATATCTTTTGGATCCATGTTCTTTGCATCTGGTACTTCCACCAGGAATGGGTTGTGCCATATTGAGTAGACTCCCATATATTTTTCTTCCATAGAGTTAACTAAGTTAATCATGGTTTCATTAGTTTGAATTAACTCTACAGAATGCTTATTAAATGCTTCTATTATCAAAATTATATTTTTCTTATCTAATATAGGGATGGTAGCATAAGACCAGACTAGTTGTATTGATCCCCCTAGTTGTTCTGCATAATGCCTACTGAGTAATAGTGAGAAGAATGGGTCAACATCAACTACTGCTACATCCATGACAATGCCCTTTTTGGGGTGTTGGTCTAGGAAAACTAATAATCTAGTTATCACCCCTACACAAGGAATTTGTCTACTATCCATTACAGAAACAAGAGCAAAATCTCTAGTATAGATTAATCCCATTTGGTCAGCTATTAGCTTAGGCATGATATTATGTGAAGCTCCACTATCTAGCATGCAATTATGAATCACATATCTTTCCCCTTCATCTGAATTATATCTTAATGATACATAGGAGGGTCTGACAGAAGATGGTAATCTTGTATCATGTTGATTTTGTCTAAAAACATGACAAGTAGGGTCTTCTTTCTATTCTACTAATCCTAAATCTCTGCATATTTGTTCCTTGTATGTTTGAACTTTCATAAGTTCACCAAATGTGATATTAATTTTTTGCTTACTGAGTTCTGACCTAGCATCAAATTCTATCTTCTTTATATCCAATGGTTTATTACTTTCTTCTTTCTGAATCTCTTCCACTAATTCTATTTCTTCAGGAGTAATATTGTTAGGGTTCCTATCAGTTTTCTCTTTACTGATATTTTTATTGGTGAAAGTTTGTTTTCTTGTTTTATTTGTAGATAATTTCTCTGTTATTTGAGGGACTGTTCTAGTCCTTAAATTTAAAACATGGGTTGCTTCTAATTCTTCAACCTCTTGAGCAGTGGGGATCAATTTCCCTTGCTTCATATTATCATATCTTGACTCATGTGATTTCTACAATATTTTAGTTCCTTCAGTTACTAAGATTTAAGGATGATGATTTGAAGCATACTTATCCATATCTTCTTCAAATAACCTTCTCTGGATTCATCTTCAAAGGACCAACATGCATTGATTCTTATATCCTCTTCTTATTTTGCATGCATATCTACATTACATTGATCACTCAGGTGTATTCCACATGCATTAGGGTTATGGGCTGCATCAAAAGTAGACCAAAATAAGAAAAACCTTCAGCTACATTGGCATATGGCATTGGGTTAGGGATATTGTTATGATCCCTATCAGAATCTCTATTTTTCTAGTTGTTATTTCCATTACCCTTATTCCTATTCCCTTCTTCAAAACCATTGTTGTTTCCACAATTCTTGTTATAATTTTTCTTAAAGGGGGGACGATTGTCAACATGTGGTCACTCTATCTATGAAGATTCATCGTTATTTCCATTTATTTAAATTTTTGCTAACCTGTTACTCATGTTGTTGAACATTTCTATCATTTTACTAGTCAACTTCTCCACAGGATCAATTTTAGTTCTTTGTATATCAAAATCCACTCTCTTAAGTTTTCTCTTAGGCATGTTAACCTCTAAAGAATAAGGTTTCATATTACCACTATAAATCGTATTTATTTCTATATCCATTGCTTTTTCCATACAACCATCAATTGTAGTGGCTTGTTCTTGCCTTAATTCATAGTTAAACTCTCCTTGAAAAGCATTTTTATTAAAACAAATAGACTGGATATCACTAGGCCTGAGGTTGGTAGGGATTTTGTTTCTTGTTTTTGAAAATATTCTATGAAAATCACTAATAGCCTCATTTTCTTTCTTCTTCATAGTGGCTAGCTCAGTTAACAATGATTGTTCATTTTTCCTTTCACCATACTTCTTTAGGAACACCTATTCCATTTTGGTGAAGTCTAGGATATCATTGTTAAGAAGGGAATTAAACCATTCTCTAGCATATTTTTCTAAAGTCTGTAGAAATAGACTTAATACTACATCTTCATGTTCAAATTCTAAACTGTCCATTGCATATAAGAAACTTTTGATATGATCCTCTCCAGTTACTGCACTATTTCCTAAAAACTTAGGGAGGTATTTGTGATATTTACTGGGTAAGGCATTTAAATTTATTGGTAATACAAAAGGCCTATATTTGTTAGTTATCCACAAATGAACATTACCTTGAGCCATTGCTACTATAGAATTTAATTTCATAGATGTAGTACCTATGGTGGTATGGGTCTGGGTAGCTTGAACGTAAACTGATGACTTATCTAATTTTTAATGGGAATAATCACATATATCTTCTACTACTGATTTTAAATGTTCATCTACAGTAATATCAACACTAATAGTATTCTAAATTTTCTTCACGTACCTTTTACCACTAGAATTTAATCTATTGTTATAAAAAATATTCTTAAAAAGTGAAGTTTTTTGGGTATGTATTAATACCTCTAGATTTTCGAGTTCTAGAAACAGCTCCTTACCACTTCTGGTTTTCGCCAACATGTTCTATTCTCTCCTTTTTTATATTTTTCTTATGGGTTCGTCCAACAGAGTCACCATCACCGAGGTGTAGAAAGAACAACGTGCACTTTTACCAAGAATGCTTGATATTACCACTCATCCTCACAAGAGTCGGTTCTTGGGATAAATCAAGAAAATAAAGAAACCAAAATTTCAAGAATATCAAGAAATTTTTTTTTAAGAAGATCAAGAAATGTAAAGAAAATAATATTGAAAAACACGGGTAATAAAGAATGTATAAAATTAAAAAATTAAAAAAAAATGTTTCTTTATTCTAACTGGCCACCCGTTGATTAAAAAATAATTTCATAAAATCCAAGTTTAGAATGTAAAAATTCTCCTCGACAACGGTGCCAAAAAACTATTGGCGTCAACTTGACGGGTTAAAGCACAAAACTGTCATTGGGAAACAAACTAAAAAGATATGATTTTAACATATAAGTTTCCATCGAGTGAATAGCTTCTGTAGCAATAATAACCACATCCAATATTTGTCGGCCAGCAACAAACCCTTCTTGCTCCTCAGAGATGATTTTTCTCAACCATATCTTTAGCCTCTCAGCAATAATTTTTGTGATGATCTTGTACACAACATTGCAGAGAGCAATAGGCTTGAACATATCGAAGGAATTTGGTCCCTCTTTTTTGGCTATAAGCACCACAATGGTAAAATTTAGGGCCCTTAGCATCTGTTTGTTCTTTTGGGACTCATGGACCACCTCCAAAAGATCAAATTTGATTAAATTCCAAAACTCTTGATAAAACTCAATCGGGAATCCATATGGGCCTGGGGATTTTCCTTTTTTCATCTTGAATACAAAATTTTCCAACTCCTAAAGGGAAATTGGATCCATCAAGTGCTCATTCATATCTCTAGAAATAATCATTGGAATAAAATTTAGAATAACCTTTTCATTCTCATCATCTGATAGGGAGTGCTCCTTGAAGAGAGAGGCAAAATACCTCTTAGTCTCTTCTAAAATATCCCTGAAAGAAGAGAGCAGGTCACACTGAGAATTCACAAGAGAGGTAATCAGGTTACCATTATGGCGAGCCTTAACTAAGTTATAAAAGAAGGCTATGTTCTTATCCCCTTCCTGAAGCTAATATACTCGAGTTTTTTGTTTCCAAAAAATTTCTTCCCTCAGTTCCCATTCAGTAAGGTCTTTCGCAGCCTCAGATTCCTCAACAAGAAGCTCCTTCGTGAATCCCTGATCTCTAATCTTCCTTGAAGCTTCTTCCATCCTCCTAAGAGCTGCCAGCTTAGCCAAGGAAAGGTTCCTAAAATTCAATCTATTCCATCTCTTCAATTTATGTTTTACAAATTGTAGTCACTTCATAAAGGAATACATAGCGGTGCCATGAGGAGGTTTGCCAATGGTCCACCAACCTCGCATGAAATCATGAATCTTAGGATCATGAAGCCACATAAGTTGAAACTTAAAGGAGGGATTATTTTTTAGCCCTAACTCCAAAGTAGAGAGTTTAATATGCCAATGATTAGATCCCCTACCCTCCAGAATCATATAACTAGCACCTCTATTATTACCCATCCAATAACTGAATATCAAAAACCTATTCAGTCTCTCTGAGATGGAAGCATCCCCACACCTTATATTGTGCCAAGTAAATATCCCATTATCTAGATTTATGTCAACCAAGTTTAGGTTCTAGATATGAGCACTGAAGATAGAAGAAAAAGGCTCGAGACGGTCCACTGCACCACGTTTCTCCTTTAGACAAGTGATAGAATTGAAGTATCAAGCCAAAATCCATGGGTACAGGGGAACCAAACTTCTCACAAAGTGAATTTTCTTCCAAAAATTCACTTTACCATTGTAATCAATAGGAGTGTACACATTTTTAAGTAGGATGATTCACCAGCTTCATTATCATGCCCGACCATTGAAATAGACCATCTTCTAGAAATCCAAGTAAGAGAGGATATCTTAACCGGATCCCATAAACAAGCAATGCCACCAACATATCCACATGCACCAATACACTGGCATTGCCTCCTTCTCCACAAATTGAGAGAAATATTGATCATACTATCAATAGCCAATTTAGTCTCTTGAATAAACACCACATCCAAAGAATGCACATGAACCAAATCATGAAAAAAAATTGTCCTGGGGATGCTATTCAACCCCCTTACATTCCATGAGAGGATAATAATTTTTGGGGGTTATAAAAATGGGAGTCCAATGTTCTCACCAAGCCTGACTCTACCAAAATCTCCCCCATTAACTTAATTTTATCCTGGTCCTTCTTCCGACCCACCTTCATATTCTTATCTGAAAAACATTTGTTAATTATTTTTTGCAGTCCAAGGATGATTGCATTAGTGCCTGAGTAGGAGAGGGCATAACTAAATCTGTAACACTTTCCAAAATGTTTTCCCTTATAGGGCTTGACCTAACCATGTCCCCTATACTTAGATCCAAAGCCCTTTGTTATTCATTTAAACCCCCTAGATCTGATTCCTTAAGTTCCCCCTCAAGAAGAGACATCTGATTCAGCCTTGTTATATTTGCATGAGGTAACGATGTTTCAGGTATCTCAATGCTCTAATCAAGATCATCTAATATTTCAAAATGGTTGAGTAGAGAATCTAGATGGCTATCCTTAAGGTATTTATTTGTCCTTCGTCCTCTGTTTCGGGCTTTTACCGAAACAAAACCTTCCTTATCCCATTACCCTTCCTTTATCGGGGCTTTTCCTTTATCCAAAATTTTTCCAAACTGAGAGGGCCTAGGATTTGAAGCCATAGGTGAGACAAACTAAGGGTATTTATTTGCATGTGGCCATATTCATGATAAACATGACAACGAAATGGAAGAGCTTCATAGTCAAGTTTTTGAACCCATGTAGTTGATCTAAATTGTATTTCAATAGATAAACGATAGGTACTATAGTTCTTCCAATTTAGGTTGGACTGAAGACCATCCCTATGATGTGTCATGTAATAGAAGGTGCAATGCAATATAACATCCTGTAGCACCCTAAAATTGGTGCAGTTAAACCCTTAGTAAAAAGATAAAAATTTGAATTTTAACCCCGAAACCGCTCGTTAACCGCTCCCCCCATTTTTTGCGCCATTTTTAGGAGTTGTTTTGACCGTTGGACGATATCGTCGCCGATCAGACGAAATCATCCCAGATCGGATGAATTCGTCTGGAACAGAACGTCCAGATGATTTCGTCCCAAAACCAAATTTTCATAATTAGCTTCTATTTCAACAACCTCTCCAACTTGGGTAGAAGCGTGTCTGCACGGTTGGAGATTCCTCCGTTGGAGATCTCCCAGATTGGGATGATCCCCAACCTCCTAACCTCCCCCTAATCCTATATAAACTAGGATTTTCTCAGTTTATCCCCTGCCTCCCTGGCTCTCCTCCTGACTCTCTCCCTGGTTGATTTTCCCTACCATTTAGCTTTGTTGTGTTAAGACGTCCTATCCACCATTGTTTGCACTCGTAGTTTTAAGTTTTCATTGCAGGTTTTCACTGTGCTTCAGTTGGAGGAAGCTCGGATCGTCGCAGGCGATTCCACATGATTTCGGATGATCCTATCGTAGATCGATGATGATCTCGTACGATTGGAGGCGATCTCGATTGCAGTTCAGATTGGGGGCAATCAGAGCCCTGAGTTTGCATTTCTCATCTTCCTTCCTTATTTTACTATGCATTAGCTTGATTATTTTCATTCTGCATCCTAGAGTTCACCTCATTTAGCATAAATGCATGATAAAGTTAAAATAAGTTATTAAAACAATGCATTTCCTTTAATATGCTATCTAGATTTATCAGTTAAGCATTTATACTCTCATTTCTATCATTTTGCATTATTCTTGCAGTTGCATTTTTGGTTTTTGGTGTCTGTTTCTGTGATTGCAGGTTTCTAACAAATTCATTTGACGAATTCATCAGATCGACGATGATCTTGTCTGATCTCAGATGATCACCTATGATCTGGGATGATTCTGTACAATTGCAGATGATCCTATCATATTCGGGATGATCTGGACTCCTACAAGCTTCAGAATCTTCATCAGACATCCGAAATCAGGTGCATTCTTTCTCATTTAACATATTCCTTGTATTTAGGATTCATTCATGCTTTCTGTATTCATATAAATCGACATATTCATATAGAATAGCTTAGATTCATTTTGGCCAACCTAGGAATATGAATGATTGAGTATAAAATGAACACATCAAACCCATTCTCAACCTAGGCGTGGAAACTGCCACTCAAAGTTTCCTGGTGAACCCCACCATCCGTCAAAAATTCACCCTTATACCCCTCCCCCGAGAGGCATGACCTTCAAAGGGCCTCTCAGTCCGAGGTATTGTCCCATCCTTCTCGCATCCCCCTTTCGGGCACGGATCCTATAGCCTGAAGGTAAGGGTGCAAAAAATTTGGGTCAGTACATTTTGGTGAACCCGACGTGAAACTAAAAGCCTTTTGAAAACAAAACAAAAAAAAAATAATAAAAATATAAATATAAATGCATTATTAAGAACATCTAGAATCATTAGAAAATTGTTAAAATTGCATATCAGACTTAGATGGTAGATTATAATAAAAGACGAGTTGTCACCATAAATGTTGAAAATCAATTAACAACCATAGAGATTACTTATGTGCTTAGAGTACCTCAAACAAATAGAGTCCAACCTTTGTGGGATGAACTTGATAGGAGATTGGGTATTATTGAATCTAGATCTGTAGAACTTAGGCAAATTAAGAGGTTTGTCCTAGATAGAATCCTGGATCCCGATCAGGTGACTTTGTACCATGAACTTCAGAGAGCTTGCCATAGGTGGTTAGCAGATAAAAGAGCACTTGTGTCTTCAGAATTGTACACCTTTGAGGAATACCTTGAGAACGTAGTTGTAGTACATAAGTTTCTATCTCGTATAGAGGATCAAGAAGTCGTTCTTACGGATAGAAAGAGATGGAATAGAGTTCCTAGAGCTGTGTTGTATCGAGAGTATTGCCATGAACTTTATTTTTATAAGTCAGAGTCTGAAGTAGATCATATTACCATAGCACACTTTGTCAAGTTCTTGAAAAACCACTTCCAATTTGAAGAGGAGCATTTCATGACTCTTGATGAACTTGATCCTATCAACGATATCCATAAACTATTTATAGAAAACTAAGTTATTCTTTTTATTATTGTTATTTCTTGCAACTAGCATGTTGTTTGTTATTTTTATACTTGTGAAATAATAATACAAAAAAAAAAACATATAAACAAAAAAACAAAAACATTTCCCTTTTAAGTATTATAGTAGGTATATAGTTAAAATATATACCTCTCAAACCTATCGCATATATATATATAAGTATATATATTTGCTGAAATCTAAGTTTAAGCACAATGCCTAGACTTAGGAATGGAAAACAGACTGAAGAAGAAGAAGATTGGTTAGGAAAACCATTAAATAACCCAGATGTCCTTCCTGAAGATCAAGTTCCAGAAGAAGGAACCCTAGACCAGCAAGAAGAAGAGCTTGTTGTAGGAAATGAACATGAAGAAATTATTAGAGAGGAAGGATCCTCATCCCCTAAAATGTCTCCGGGAGGAGCTGTCACTTTTGAGAACATGGAACAATTTTGGAAGTTCATTAATACTAATATTGGTGTTCTTAATAGAGCAGTCCATATGGACAAGGATCGAATTAGTGACACTCAAGCAACCCTAGAAGAAGTATTTCACACACGCACTAATCCCTTGTCCTTTATTGAACAAGAGAGTGATCAAGTTGGACCATCCAATTTGGATATGGCCGCTATAATCTAGAACATGCAACAACAACAACTTACCCAACCATCTAAAGTGCTTGTTAGCAAGCCTAGGGTTATTCCCGCACAAAATAAACCATCATTTACTGCTCTATTTTGCCAAACTATTGAGCAACATACTTCAAATCAACAAAATCCCAAAACAAAACCAAACACCAATTACCAACAATCTGGGATACAACATAATACTACTACAAATCTCCTTCATAATACTCTTCCTACCAACACTTTACATAATAGCAATATAGCATCTAATCCTTATGTCACACCATCATACACTCATAAATCCCATACCTATGTCCCACCGAACCAATATGGTGGACAAACTAGTAATCTTGAAACCATGGTGAAACAGTTAGTTTCCCGCATGGACCAGATAGATCCCTACCGTCCCTCGTACAATTATCGAGAGATGTGTAGTCAGCCTTTAGATCCTATAGTTGTAGCACAACCGTATCCTAAACATTTTCCTATGCCTATCCTGCCCATATATAAAGGAACCAAAGATCCCATAGAGCATCTTCGTATGTTTAGGATAGCATGTCATGATATATCACATGATGACTTATTATTGCTAAAAATGTTCCCAAAAAGTTTAGGAGGAATGGCATTAGAGTGGTATTATCAATTACCCACTAATTCTTTGAGGAATTTCGAAGAAACAATCGAGTCTTTTGTTCATCAATTTAGTGCCTACATCGAAAGGCATGTGACCATTAAAGACTTGTACAACTTAAAACAAGACAAAGATGAATGTTTTGCTGATTTCCTAGCTAGGTGGAGACAGTTGATAGGAAAATTGCACTTTGTGTTACCTTATAGGGAGATGTTGGACATCTTTATTAATAATTTACAAGACCAACTATCCTACGAGTTATCAACTGCTACCTTGACCACCTTCGATCAGGCTATAGACTTAGCCCGAAGAGTGGAAGATGCTCTCATTAGGAGAGGTCAACTTAAAAAGAAAGATGATGAGAAAACATCCAGAAATCAATATAAAAATAAACAAGTTGTGGGTGATGGAGTCACTGATAGTAGAAATATTGCTACTGTTAATGCTGCGAAGACAACAGAGAAGTTTATATTGAAACCTCCCGATAAACCTCCTCGAGAATTTACTAGGTTAAATCAACCTTTATCAACCATTCTACCACAATTATTAGAATGAGGTTTGATTCAATTACCAAATATCCAGGAACCTGATCCAACTATACCCGGATACAGAGCTGATTTACATTGTGACTTCCATAGAGGACCTGGACACACTACCAACTCTTGTAAAATATTAAAACATAAAATACAGGACTTGATTGATAACAATGAGATGGAGGTGCAAGCCTTTCAACCTAAGCAAAATCCTCCTAATAATGCTCAAAAGAACATCCCCCAAAACCAGAATCAGAATGCCAATCAGTCATTGGACATATTTCAACATCCTTTACCAAAACATGGCAAGGAAGTGGCTAATCAAATTGAACATCATAATGTTCCCCCTCCTACCCGATATGTAGGGACTATTAGTGGGCATTTACCCGTTCATGATCCAAAAATATTTGACACAACTTTATCCATGGTTACAACCAGGCCTCTATATAATATTTAGATACCTGATCTTAGTGATACAGAATATGAGACTGAGAGTGATATGGAAATCACATCAAATCAATCGAATAGTTCTAAATATGAATAGGATCCTATTCTCCCTATCACAAGTCATATGGTTCCAGAAGAACCATTTCCAAGAAGAGTCACTACTAGACCATCCTCTCACCAATTACTTTCTAATGAGCAAGCCATAAATGCTAGACCAAGACCCATTCATCATCCACAGAATAATATTGTGGGTACCATCGGAGTTGTTACTAGACAACAGGCTCAAAACTCTCAACAAGATCAAATGCAGAATGATGGATCAGCTCCATTTGTTTTGAAGGTTCCTAATAAAGGGAATCATGCACCTAATGTTCAACCTAAACCTCCTTATAATATTAATGAGCAACTATCAAATATTACAACTAGAATTTCTCTTTTGGACCTTTTAAGATCTTCTCCTACACATAGAGATGAATTAATGCTCACATTAAGCCGGATGATGGTACCACAAGACATTCAACCTGAAGCCATGGCTAATACTATAATAACTCGTGAAGTTGATTGTATTGACTTTCGGGATAGAGACATACCGCAACATAGTTTACATAAGGATAACCCCTTATATATTACTGCCTTAATTGGAGATGTAGCAGTTAAACGAGTCTTGATTGATAATGGTTCATCTTTAAACATCTGCACTTTTGACTTCTACCAAATATTTGGGTTTAGAAGTGATGAAATGAAAAGAACTGATATGATCATAAAAGCCTTCAATGACGAAACACAAGAAACGTGTGGAGTTATTACCATCCCATTGCAGGTTGGTCCGAGAACCTTGGATACGACCGTGTTTATTGTACATTGCCCTGCATCGTACAATATACTCTTGGGTCACCCTTGGATCAACGCGATGCGAGCCATTCCCTCAACTTTACATCAATGTGTTAAATTCAAATTTAAGAATCAGTTGGTTACCATTCATGGTGATCCTAGACCCTTTGATATGTGTGCTTTGGCAGAACCTATTGGAGTTCAATTTTGCCCTGCTCTGTCATCCACACATCCTAATTCTCATTATCCATCTAAACATGTGAAACACACACCCACAACGTCATCTACTTCTTCTCCATCAGTTCCACCCCTACATACAGCTCAACCATCCTCTAAACAAACCACATTAGGACCTCAGAAAGATCCTAATCCCACAACCAATGCCTCTTGTTCTACTCCTATAACTTCTATACCTATAATAGACCCATCCATCGACATCTCTACAAAATCTACATCCACCAAAGGCATAGTTTCCGCATCAGAAGATGTAGGAAATGTTCCTTCTACCTCTTATGCTCTTACTGACGAGCTCTTACCCGATTTATCTAAAATTCTTATATCAAAGAAAATGAATGCTTCTATGCAAGATTCCCTTGTTTTAAATAATTTGCCACCATCTCCTCATACCTTGGGCCTCCCACAGCCTATGGGAAGTACTTACCAAGTCGGGAGTTGTGCTTTTATTTATAAGGGATATGACTGGGGTAGAATACCCAGAAACATCAAGACTCATTATGATGGATATGCTCGATGTTATTTTACTAATGAGTATGTTAAAGCCAAATCTATAATGCTTAAATTGGGATATAAAGGGAAAGGTTTAGGACCTTTCCAAAATGGTATGAAAGAACCCTTTGAGGTAGAGCCGTGGCCTGCCCGATGTGGTGTGGGCCTATTTCCTAGTAAGGGTCAGCCCTTCCCATTTGAGGATGATGACCATCTCATATGTTATCAAGATTATTTGGATGAGCGTGATGCTTTGCATTTAATGAATAAGCCATTTACATGTAATATGCTATCTATAGCTTACCCTGAGATGATCGTTGAATCCGACGATGAGTTGGAGGGAGATATCTTCCATGATGTCTCCGTTGAGGAATTATTACATAATGAATTTTATTTTGATGGCTCTATACCTAGTATAGCCCATCTTGAGGCCACGACTCCTCAAGACGAATTATCCAAGCTAACCTTGGCAAAATTACAAGAATTGGGCGTTTCACCCGCCCCACCTAATTTTGAGAAAGATCTCCACATGGAAGTAGAAAATGTCATAAAAATTAACATTGGAACTGAGGATAATCCTCACATAATCAACATTGGATCAGAATTGAGTCAAGAAAAATAGGATAAATACATTGCATTTCTTAAAGAATATGAAGATGTCTTTGCTTGGACATATGAAGATATGCCAGGTTTAGACCCTTCTGTAGTTATGCATCACCTAGTAGTCCATCCGGATGCTAAACCTGTTAAACAAAAACTTAGAAAAATGCATCCTAAAGTGGCCTTACTAGTCAAAGGGGAGTTAGAAAAACTCCTGAATGTTATTTTTATACAAGCCATTGATTATGTTGAATGGATCTCGAATGTAGTTCTAGTAACTAAGAAAGAAGCTACCAAAGTTAGGGTTTGCACAGACTTTAGAGATATTAATGTTGCATGCCCTAAAGATGATTTTCCTCTTCCCAATATGGATCAGATCATTGATTTTCTTGTTGGGAGTGGAATGATATCCTTAATGGATGGATTTTATGGTTATAATCAGATCAGGATAGCTCCTGAAGATCAAGCTAAAATAGCCTTTATTACCCCTTGGGGGACCTTTTGTTGGAAAGTGATGCCATTTGGTTTGAAGAATGCAGGTGCAACATATCAATGAGCCATGACTTATATCTTTCATGATATGATGCATGATATACTACATGATTATGTAGACGACATTATAGCTCGTTCTATTAACGAAGATGACCATTTAGATGACTTGAGAAAAGTATTTGATCGGTTAAGGGAATATCTTATCCGATTGAATCCAACCAAATGTATATTCGTAGTTAAGTCCGATAAATTATTGGGGGTTATAGTTTCTTTATGTGGCATCAAAATTGACACTCTCAACATTATGACTATCACTGATATGCCCACACCCACAAATATATATGAATTATGGAGTTTACAAGGTAATATTTAAGCTATCCATCGCTTCATCGATAAGCTGGCGGATAAAACTGGACCCTTTCTTAAGCTTCTTAAGAAGGATGTCTCTTTCCATTGGGACGACAAATTGAAAGCACGAGATTCCGAATGAAAGAAACACTAATTGCGATGTATTCAAAATCAAACACGCTTAAGTCCTAAAATGTAGAATGCATGAAGTGAAAGAGACGAATTGAATGGAGATACAAGAAAATGGAGAAATCACAGCCCTTTTATTTAACTCTCTTGATCTCGGTTACAAAGATGCCTCCTCCCTTTTCAGGGGCTAGGAGCGTTAAATGAATTTGGTTACAATCAAGACTTAATGTTCCTCCTTCCGCGTGCCCACATTTGAAATGGGCGGGCCAAAACGTTGCCGCCGCTGGTGTTGATGAGTCCTTAACCTTTGCTGCTCCTCCTGCGATCAAAGAAACAACAAAGATGTTAGTAGCACCTGCTGCAAATAAGAAACGTTTGTTCTCTAAAATTAATGAAAGATGCATGTAAAAGATTAGCCAAATCGATAGACAAAATGACTCTAAATGACCTGTAAATTTGACAGAGACCAAAAAACATTACCAGAGGGCCACTGCCATCGAAACAGTCGGCCAATTCGCATTAAACTACAATTCGTCCCTGGTCAGGATGAATTCGACTGTAATTCGTCCTCGGGTAGGACGAATTAGACTGTAATTCATCCTCGGGTAGGACGAATTCGACTGTGATAAAATGCCGAGATAATACCATCCAAATGTCGCATCTCGGGATCTCCAAATGACCTGCAAACATAGGGGTTAGCTAATTGGGGGCATTTTGGGACGACCCAGATGGTCGGATTCTCCCAATTTGACCTCCATCAGCGGGAATTTGACGTCGCTACCTGCAAGTTAGTGGGACAACAAAAGCGACGAGAACATGATGAAATCTGATCAAAACATTATGAAATCGAACATATGAACTATCTAGACAGCATAAAATGAAATGAAAGATGAACAAATGACAAAAGAACAAATTAGAATGAAACTTAAAAAGTGCGGGGCGCCCAAGTGGGCCGCCCACCGTTGGAACTTGATTTTGGCACCAATCCACTTGGGATGGGCCCAAAATCTCTTAGGATGGGGTTGTCAGCAAATTGGTGGATTAAAGTGGTCAAATGTCGGGTTTTTGGGTCCGAATTCACACTTCCAATAGCCACCCAATAACCTCTCTTGCGAAAGAGATTAAGGATGTGGAAAATGTAAATCAAAAGGGTAAAGGCGTGGTATCAAATCGGCAACACTTCGTTGCTTGAAAATGCCTCCTACTTGTCCTTTTGGGTGGGAAAAGTCCACCATTTTATAGACCCAGGGGGTCTCTTTGGAGAGGCATGCATAAGCGCCATGTGGTGGTCATAGGTGCCATGTGGCGGTCATGTCTTCTCATGAGAGAGGAAAGTCCTCCATGACTTGGGCTTTCATGACTGCCCTTGTGACAGTCCTCTAACGGCCCATCTGCCCACCTACACGCGCGTGCGAGGCAGGAGTCATCAATTGACTGTCTTTGGCTGCCACTTGGCACCATTCTTCTTTTTGCCCGTTAAACCTGGAATTCGTCCTGACCAAAGACGAATTAAGAATTCGTCCCTGGGTGAGACGGATCCCAGTTTGAATTCGTCCCTGGGTGAGACGAATACCGAGCAAAGTGCCCGAATGTGCCAAATTGCCTTTTGACCTTACAAAATTGCTATAAAAGTGGTTAGGACCACTGTTTAACCTCTGAGGGCTGCCCTTGGGGCTGTGTGTGTGTCAAAGCGATCAGTGTTTGCAGTCACATAATCGGATTGGTGCTGTTTTGGTGTCTATAGATGCCCCTTTTTGGGATGCGTTGTGCATGGCGCAACGTCGAGCAAAAATAGATAACCAAAGCACTAATGATTAGGGTTTCTCGGTAACCTAACCAACTTTTGATGCCCCAAGTATGGAAAGGGCATGCATTCTTGAATCCTTGCTTCTGACGAGCGAAGGCACTCAATTTCAAGTATTAACCTATTTTGGTGAGGTGTGACTTGAGCTTGGACATTGATCAGTCATGAATAGGCAAAGGGCGCAACCTTTTGTCCACTGGGGGAACCTTGTGTTCATGATTCACAAAATGCCAAGTGATCTGATCAGATTGTGATTGTTGCTTGTTTATTGCCCCAAGCAGGAGCGTAATTGTCTTTGTCAATGATTCTTTGAATGCATGTCATTGCCTTGATTGGGTGTGTGTTTGTTGATTGGTGACTAAGTGTGACTACCCCCTCAAGCGACGAATCGATGAGGGAATGACCTTCGTGAGAAAAGCGACGAGTCGCTTGACCCAAGATGACTTGTGCAAGGGTGCCTTTAGATGGTTTTAGCATTAAGCATATGCAATTTTCCGACATTTAGACCTATTTTTGGTGGGTGGTAACCCTTTTTGCGACGCTTTTTGTGGCTGAAATTGGCAAAAATCCGTCTTCCCGTGGAGCGGTCCGGCTATGGTAGCCTTCTTAGGGAGTAGGATAATGACAATTTGTGACCCCAACGTCGGTTTTGCATGCCCGGGATGTCAAGTGCAACAACACTCTTATCGGGCAAGTTTATTATCTGTTTTAGTGCATTTTAGTTCATTTTTTGATGTTTTTGAAGTTTCTGGCCTGAATTCGTCCCATGGTGGGACGAGTGCTAACCAGAGTGCTCGTCCCAGTAAAGGATGAATTCCAGCTCAAAAGGCTTATTTAAGGTGCAAAACTAGGGTTTGGGCTCATTTGCATTTGATTTTTCTTGCGATTTGGAGCTGGGGAGGAGGAAGTTAATTCTCGAAGCGAAGCGCTGTCGAGATTTTCCCTGCCATCATGAGTGCACAAACCGGATCGAGCGGCGGAGCCGAAGCGAGACCAGTAAGTGCTCCCTAGAGTTTATTACTTTTTGTTTAAAATTGCAATTGTTTTGTTTAATTGTTTTTGTGATGTTATTTTTCAATATTTTTTAAAACTTAAACCCTGAAACTGAGCTTAAGACAACTAGGACTTAGTGTACAACTAAACGTAGCGCAAAATCTAGGTAAAGAATTTTTATTGCTTCAACTAAACCCTAGGATAAACTGAACGTGAACCCTAAGACTCAATGTTTGTATTTTTGAATTTTTGTTTTGTTTTTAAATTAATCAGTTAGGATTAGAAACCCTAAGATTGAAAAATTAATTTTTTAAATTTTGTTTTTTTTTTTTTTTTTTTTTTTTTTGGAACTTATCGGTTAGGATTAGAAGCCCTAGAACTGAAAATTTAATTTTTTTGAATTTTTTTTTGTTTTTGGTTAGTAAAACCCTAGAATTGAAAATTAATTGATTTTTAAATTTTGTTTTTTAATTAATTTTGGATTAGAAACCTAGAACTAAAATTTAATTTTTTTTTTTTGTTTTTGTTTTAAATTAATCAGTTAGGATTAGAAACCCTAGAACTGAAAATTTAATTTTTGTCTGAATTTTTGTTTGTTTTTGTTTTAAATTAATCAGTTAGGATTAGAAACCCTAGAACTGAAAATTTAATTTTTGTCTGAATTTTTGTTTGTTTTTTTTTGTTGTACATTGATAGGCAATGTTGTATATGCATGTTATTGTTGTACAGTTCTTTTCCATGATTTTAATTTTTTTGAATTGTTTTCTTTTGCAGGTTGTTAGGAGCCGGTACCGTGTATCCACTGCTTTTGCTGAAGCGCGGGGCACTGACTGAGGCTGACTGGGAGTGGCTTGATGCCCTTGGGCTCAAGCAGGTGGCTCGACTAGAGCCAGTGGTCATGGATCAGGCCTATTTGATGGCCCTGATCAATCTCTGGGATCCATGGACCAACACCTTCCATCTCCCAACAGGGGAGATGATTACCTTGGAGGATATCTATCGGCTTCTACGGATTTCGATAGATGGACTGCCCATCAGGACATCACCGCGTGATCAACGGATGGCTGTACTGACGAGATGCTTCGGGCATGGGGAGCGGTTAGGCATAGAGAGCCTAGTGGAGACGGCCGAGGTGGACTGTCAGATTGGCAAGATTTTGGTCAGATGGTGGCAGGAGAGGGGGGTGTTGGGAGTGAGGCACGCATTCCTTATGGGCCTCATTTCCAACATGCTATTACCTGACTCTTCAGGTGCGAGGTTCCCATGGAACCTGTTGGATTTGGTTTGGTAGTTGGTAGAGTGCCCGATAGAGGCACCGCTTATCTTGAGATGGGGACAGACACTGTTGGCACAGCTCTATGGGGAGCTGTATGAGGTTCACTACCAGTGAAGGGGATCAGGTAGCTATCTTTTGCAGTGCTGGGTTGGCAGCACATAGCAGTTGAGAGGCCAACCGGGTTACCATGGATGACTCAGGCGGCGATGGAGGATAAGGAGATAGGGTATGCAGTTTTGTGGTGGCGGTCCGGAGAGCATGGACAGAGTCGACGATGGGCAGGTGTCGTAGGGCACTATGCCGATGCCTTCTCTCGGCTCACTCTAGGGGAGGTGGTTTGGCATCCTTATCGGGACTGTCCAGCCTCGGCAGGCGGAGAGTGGCTCCGATGGGTACGTAGAGAGCGGTGGCTGATTGGGCGACACGGGACCGAGCATGAGTTCTTCTCGTATAGCCAGGTTACACGATAGTTTGGGGTGCGCCAGGGGTTGCCTGGTGAGCCCATGGTCTATCGACATCGGGGGATGAGAGGACTCTAGACCGACCAGTCATCGCGCCATTGGGCGAGGATTCGGATATGGTGATCGATGTCCCGGATGTGGATGACGTCGGGACTACCGTAGAGTACGACCAGTGGTGGGTACTACGGCGATGGCGAGGAGAGGGGCCACTGGGAGGCACGGAGGCGGTAGGAGGGGGAGGGTGCTGAGGCACCAGGGGATGATTGGGGAGCTCCTTTGGAGGATGCAGACATGGTGGAGGTGGTGGGTGAGGATGTGGATTTGGGGGCTCCGGATCAGCCGGAGATGCAGGACATGGCGGAGCAGTGGGAGCCAGAGCAGGCTGCTGTTCTAGAGAGTCCCATGCCTCAGGCGGATGTGGAGGAGATGGAGTCTGGGGTACTGCGCTTGAGAATGCATGGTTGGCAGAGCTACTATGGAGGCGAGATGAGGAGCTGGGGGATGCGCTATGGGAGAGGGATCTCCTACGGGCTCGGCTAGCAGAGCGGGAGAGCACACGGGTGGCGCCTCACCAGTAGGAGGGTGATACTGATGCTGCATGGGAGAGGGATCTCTTACGAGTGCAGCTGGCACAGCGATGATGTAGTCATGATGTACCATAGGCAGGAGGCAGAGTGGTGCCGACATCGGATGGATTTGGAGGGGGAGATCATCCGCCTTGGGGGGCGGGTACCTGAGCCTTCGGGAGGTGGATCTTCACGTCGGACGAGGGACAGTGGTACTGAGCAGTCAACATCATCTCATCGTAGGCGATTGGATGAGGGAGGCGGTAGTAGGCGTGATGTTGGGGCTAGCAGTAGCCGCCCTGGGGTCCCATAGGACCCACACCACGGGGGTAGTTCCCGTCGCACCGATCCTGCGTGATCATGGTGGCCGACGCCTTAGGCTGGGTGGTTTTGTTATATGATTGTGGGGTCAGAGGACCAGTTTTGTAGCCTGCGAGCATTTTTTTTTGATGATATATATATATATATATACCGACTTTATTTTGTTGATGCACATGTGATGATTTGATTTTATGCATGATGGTTGATGAATTTGGATGTATGCATTTTAATTTATTTTTGATGGATGCATATGTTATGATGAATGCAAATGTTTTGATTTATCTGTGATATGCAAAAATGAAATGGATGAGTGGAATTTGTGATGTTTGGTTATGGCACCATAGACTGTTTAGAACTCTATTTTTTTGGTTTTAGGCGATTGCTGTGATGAATGACTTTGTATGTATACATGTGGTTTTCCTTTTTTTGTATTTTTTGATGGTATTGTAAGGATGAAAAGTAGCGCAGTTGGTTTAGAAATGTAGCTAAGTTTTTTTGAAACTCCGACGGTTTTAACTCACTAGCCACGATTGTGCTTTATCTTACAAGACTTTTGAACAAGGTATGAATCGGACTTGTTTTTGACCAAGTTATTTCACATCCCTGTGTGTGCAATTGAGTTCATTTATGTGGTATTTATCAGGATACCGCCAGTGCCAGATGGGCTTTCAACCGAACCTGTATCGAGGATCACCTAATTAGCTCCACTAACTCCTTTATTGTATTTAGTCAGATTAATCTACGGTGTTTTCTAGGATACCATAAGCTAGCTCATCCACATGCAAACATTGATCCGTACACAAGTTAATGTGACAGATATATCGTCATGCGGGAGGTTTACCGCCAATGACCAATAGGCTATCAACCAAACCGGTATTGAGGCTTACCTCATGACCTGTCGAAATGTTGAGAGTTCCAGGGATTCAAGTTCGACTCCCTTCTTTTCTTCAATTGTATTGGGATACTTGCTCGATTGTAGTGATAAAAATCACTGTTTATTTTTATATATTTTTCTTTCGAGCAAGGGATTTGGATTTTAGTGATAAGAGTCACTATTGTATGTGCTTTTTGATGTGTGCACTGTGGGATGTCAAATTTTGGAGTTTTGACGTTTGCAAATTTTTGATGTTTTGCAACTATAGAGAATTTTGGGATTCTTGGGGAATTGGGTAGGGAGGATGCTTGTCCTTTTGCCAACTCTCAGCATTCTTTGGGTCATTTACATAAGGGGATAAGCAAGATAACCGTTTCGCTTATGGTGACCTAGATTACTGTGCAGGTTTCATCTTTCGTTCACACAACTTAGGAATTGTTTTATGTGTTTTAGCTTGTGATGGGATGTTACGTAACAAGGCGTATTTCAAGTAGAACTCTACCTTCGTAAAATCTCTCTAAAAGTAAATGGCGTTTGTTTGTTTGTTTTGTAAAATGGAAAAGTATGGAACAAGATGGACTAGCAGAATAATTACAGTCTATGGTGCCTTTGACCTATACGACCACAAATATGCAATGTATGGGTGTGATGCTTAATGCAGCTACATATTTTTGTATTTTTGATGGATTGATTTTTTGTGAATATGAAGATGAGATGCGAGAAGAGCTTTGTATTGATGAATTTGAGCATGCCTAGAAATGAGATGCAAATTTTTGTTATTTTTGATGATTTTTTTTTTTTCTGAATTTCTGACCAAGCGATTGTGAGAATCCTTGGAGCATTTTGGGGTTGACCAAGCGATTTTAGGGATCCTTGGAGCATTTTTGGGATTGACCAAGTGATTTGGAGAATCCTTGGAGCTTTTTGGGATTGACCAAGCGATTTCTAGAATCCTTGGAGCTTTTTGGGATTGACCAAGTGATTTAGGAATCCTTGGAGCATTTTGGGATTGACCAAGCGATTTTAGGAATCCTTGGAGCATTTTGGGATTGACCAAGCGATTTCAGGAATCCTTGGAGCATTTTGGGGATTGACCAAGCGATTTAGGAATCCTTGGAGCATTTTTGGGATTGACCAAGCGATTTTGGAATCCTTGGAGCATTTTTGGGATTGACCAAGCGATTTCAGGAATCCTTGGAGCATTTTTGGGATATGGCTCTCTTAGATATAGAATGGTCGCAAATGACTGATATTCAAGGGTTCTGTTTCCTTGATTCCATCAAGAGAGGCTAGCCGGTACGTCCTGGGTCCTATTTTGCTATCAATGACATATGGACCTAACCAATTTGCCATGAACTTGTCCCTTAGGTGGGACGGCAAACTAGAGTTCTGTTGGTTTTCCTTCAAAACCAAATCACCAACCCGAAAGTCCCTTAGGTGAACTTTCATGTTGTAAGCTTTCTTAAGTCGCTCTTGATAGATACGTAAGTGCTCGAGAGCATTAACGCGTCATTCGTCAAGCAACGTAAGTTGGTCTAACCGGGCCTACCACGCAGCGTCATCATTGATGAACTCTTGCATTGATATGCATAGGGAAGGAATTTCCAACTCTAGAGGCATGACTGCCTCGGAGCCATACACGAGCAAAAATGGAGTAGCCCTAGTGGGCGTCCGAATGCTAGTGCGATAAGCCCAAAGGGCAAGTGGAATTTGGATGTGCCAATCCTTATGACTGTCTGTGACCATCTTTTTAAGGATGGCAACTAGCATTTTGTTTGACGCCTCTGCTTGCCCATTTGCCTACGGATAATAGGGTGTCAAAAAACTGTGCTGAATTTTGTACTTTGTGGTCAAAGCATGCACGTCTTTGTTCTTGAATGGTGGCCCATTATCCGAGATTATTTTGGATGGAATACCAAAATGACATATGATGTTATGCAAAATGAACTCCACAATGCGGGGTCCTATCGTAGAGGTCAGCGGAATTGCTTCCACCCACTTGGTAAAATACTCTGTGGCCGTTATGATAAACGTGTGATGGCCTGACGATGTAGGGGAGATCTTTCCAATTAGATCGAAGCCCCACTATGAAAATGGCCAAGCAGACTGGACTGTCTGCAAGGCCTAGGAAGGTACATGCATCAAATTGGCATGATGTTGACACTTCATGCACTTCTTGACATATGCACAACAATCTCGCTCTAAATATGGCCAATAATAGCCCATGCAAAGAATGCGCTTTGCGATGGCCATACCATTGAAGTGGCCACCACATGTACCATCGTGCGCTTGGGCGATTGCCCAAGTGGACTCTTGCTGGTCCAAGCAATGAAGGAGGATCCCTTCATAGCTGCGATGATACAAAATGTCTCCTATCAAGACATACTTAGCCGCTTTCTGCTTGAATGTTCATTTTGCGGCATGCATCAATCCAAGCGGGAGATTACCTAACTTGAGGTAGTCTCTAATGGGTAAATACCAATCCTGTTGATCGAAAACCTCGATAGTATGAACAACCAATCCCTCTTGAAGTTCATCCCTAACAAATGTTGAGCGGGATAGAACTTGTAAGAACAACGTTGTGTTGCTATTAATGGGAGTAGGGGAGAACAAGGACCCCTAGTTGGCATGTTTCAGATGATCATGGATTCGAGAGAACTTATCCGAGGATGGTTCAATCTGGATCATGTGGATTCCTGACGTCAAGTCAAAGCTTGCACGCTCCATCATGGATTGCGATAGGGTTTTGACTTGAATGGTTGTCATATCACCAGAAAGGTCTTGCGGGATTAGTGACCCCAAGGAGGCCATTGTGTCCGCAAAATGATTCGATGATCGAGGGAGTGCCTCGATGTCGTACCATTCAAGTTTTGCCAAGAATTTGTCCACAAGGGCTTTATAAGCCTACAGAACTGGGCATTTGCATTGGTATACCCCTTTGACTTGATTGACAATTAACAACGAATCACCAAAGATGTTCAGTCGTTTGATGTTCATGGCGATTGTTGTCTGAAGACCTATGAGCAAGGCTTCATACTCTGCATTATTGTTGGTGCATGGGAAATTTAATTTAAATGACAGGGGCATTGGAGCGCCCTACGGTGTGAAGAATACTATTCCCGTGCCACCACCTTGCTCACACTTAGAACCATCAAAAAATAAGGTTATGTCGGCCTGTGACTCGGGCTCATCGGAATCTGGCGATTCCGAGACATGGAAGACCCCATCATCGGGTAGTTCTATGACTAGAGGCTGATCGTCTTCAAGAGGAGCCTCTGCTAGTTGATCGGCTATGACCTGTCCTTTGATAGATTTCTGTCCAATAAACTCTATGTCAAATTCCGTCAACAACATGATCCATTTCGCCGTGCGACTACTATGATAAGTACGACTCATCATGTATCGCAATGGATTCTCCTTAGACACAACATACGTAGTGTTGCTCAGCATGTAGTGGCATAGCTTCTTGGTAGCAAACACCACTGCCAAGCAGAGTTTCTCGACGTATGCATAGTTAAGTTCATAACTGACCAGGGTGCGGCTAAGATAGTAAGTAGCCTATTCTTTGTGAAGTTCATTCTTCTGGGCCAGCATGGCGCCCAGTGCCACCTCAGTAGCTGAGATGTATAAGTAGAACGACACTCCTGGTCTAGGTGGTGCCAATACTGGTGGCGAAGCCAAGTATTGTTTGATGTCATCAAAGGTTGACTGGCACTCGTCATCCCAGTGAAATGTAACCCCCTTGTGCAATAATTTGTTCATGGGTCGGCACTTGTCAGATAGCTACGCTATGAAGCGCTTAATCGACGCGACCTTTCCTTGCAAACTTTTGAGCTGCTTAATAGTAGTTGGGGGAGCCATTTCAAGGATTGCCTTGACTTTCTTTGGGTCCACCTCGATGCCTCGCTTTGAGACTATAAAACCCAAGAGTTTTCCAGATGTGACGCCGAATACGCACTTCTTGGGATTCAGTCTGACCTTATGCTCCATGAGGCGATCGAGGATCTTGCTTAAGTCACCGAGATGATCTGAGCACAAAAGAGACTTGGCTAACAAATCATCCATGTAATCTTCCAAAGTTTTATGCATGTAATCATGGAAGATGTACGTCATGGCACGTTGGTAGGTGGCGCCAACATTTTTAAGGCCAAAAGGCATGACCTTATAACAAAATGTCCCCCAAGGCGTTGTGAATGCCGTTTTGAGTTGATCCTCAGGATTGATACGAATCTGATTGTATCCCGAGAAACCATCCATGAGGGATAGCATTTCATGACCTGTTGTAGCGTCTACTAACGCGTCGATGCTTGGCAAGGGGAAATCATCCTTAGGACTCGCTTTGTTTAGATCTCAAAAATTAGTGCATATGCGAATCCTCCCGTCGGGATTTTTGACGGGCACCATGTTGGACAGCCATGGCGGATAATCCACGCAGATGACAAACTGTGCATCCAACAGCTTTTGCAATTCATCTTTGACCATCAAGGCCACTGTTGGGTGCATCTTACGTAGTTTTTGCTTAACTGGCTTGATTGTCGGGTCAAGCGTTAGATTATGCGTGACTAGCTACGGATCTAGCCCCGGCATGTCTCTGTATGACCATGCAAAAACCTCCTTCTTCTCTTTGAGAAGGGCAATGTAGTCGGCTTGCTCTTCAGGGGATAAGCTTACCCCCAGCTTGATAATCTATGGATTCATTGGATCTAAGCCGATGTCTACGTCAGTCGTCTCCTCGATCGACATGTGGGATCCGTCCTCCAACTGATGTGGAGTCGGGATCAAATGGATATCATTAGCTGAGTTTAAATCTACGTTTGGAACCTCGGGTCCCTCTTCAGCCTGAAAAATATCTTGAGTTGTCCCTGGGGTAAAATGAGGCATTTTACCGAAAGGCCAATACTCTGATGGGGAGAGCGGTGAATTGACGCGATCCCAGTCGATGGCATCTATGTCTAGATGCAATGACCGTGCTGGATCGGCCGGATTGCGGATGGGTGCGGTCAAATCAATGGAGATCATGTGGATGAAATGAATTTGGTCTCCATTACCATGGGTGTGATAACTCAAACATTCTGGATGCTCCCTATGCTCTGGATCTGGCTCTGTAGGGACGGGCATGAACGGATCGGCCCTATGTGTTGATAGGAAGACAGGGTCTTCCCTCGACACTGATGTCATTATAGGGTCTCGGGGTGGACGGTGCTCATCGTAAACTTGGAGCCATGGATCCAACACTTGGTCCCACCCTGCTGGGTCTACGTACCATTCATGCCCTAACCTTATGCCTAGTTGTGCCATCAGTTCTTCATGGGTTACAGGGTGATTGTGCCATCGCGCATGATTAAGATATTCCATCTCAGTTTCATCTTCGTAATCATTGTCGGTGATCCAAAGGCCCTCGTTGGCCCCGACAGCTGTCTGCGACATATTAGGCTCATCTTGTTCGAGCAAATTAATCTGATCCCATTGCGGTTGTTCCACACTCGGTGGGGGGACCTGATTCTCTTGACATTGCACTGGTTCAATTGGAACCTCTAAAGGGAACAATTTCAAAAAGATATCTGGACACTGTTTATGCTCTCCTTGGAAGTTAGTGTCCGAACTTTCACCTCTCTCTATCAACGGAGAAGGGTTATTGATGTTACCAAGGGTGGTTGTTGACCATGGGAGATAATCTCCCAATGTGTACGTTGTGTTTGGGTTGGCATAAGGATCTGATGCCAATCCACCCTTGTTGCCTATTCCTAGGCCTTGCATGTTTTCCACCAAGATGTCTAAGGGCAGGGGGTGGTTGAACCCTACTCCCGACTTATCATAAGGCATTTGATATCTTGGCTGGCAAAGGACACGCACCCCTTGCTCATACCTGCCTAACCCGTATCCGTGCCAATTGCATTGGTCGAGATATCTCAGAGCGAAGTCCGGGTTCGACAGATAATTGACATTTTTGGCAAAAGGCTCTTCGTCCTCGTCCTTTTGCTTGCATGGTTCGATACCATGATCAAGGCCCCCATACACAAAATTGGTCTGGTTTGGTGGGTAACCTAAAGGAACAACTATCCCTATGGGAAGGCGAGGTCTCCCCATGTCCTGCACTGATTCTAGCATGGGCGTTGCTACAACATTCTGCACTAGATACTCCCCCAGGCCCGTATTGGCCATTTCAACAATAATTGTTGACGATTGAGAGGGAGGAAATGGAAGGCCTTCCTGAGTCCATTCCATGTTGGGTGGATTAGGAGCCTCAGCTTCCATTGTGCTAGGTATCTCTTCTGTTGAGATGGTTGAAATTATTGGCAACACCTCTTCTAGGGGTTGAGCCTCTTCCAGGATTTGTTTCCCTTTGTCCTTCTGTTTAGCCATGACAGGTGGCATTGGTAGTGAAGGAGCAGATGATGAAGATGCACCTGGCTAGGGTTTTGATGGATTAGTCACCAGTGGTGCCCATGACATCGGACCCTGTCTAGATGGATTTAACTAGAAATCCAAGTGCGTCGATGGGAGGGTCGATTGCGGCATCAATTGTACTGCATTGCAATATTTGAAGGGTTCTAAGTCCATCGGGACTACATGTACTTCTCCTTCAAATGCATACTTCAGACACTGGTGAGCTATCGAAGGGACACACTTCATGTCCCTGATCCATGGTCGCCCTAGCAATATGTTGTATGCCATCTCGCCTTCCAAAATATGGCACAATGTGGGTATCGTCTTTTGTCCTACCTGGACGGGTAGAACAATTGTGCCGACTGTCGAGCATATCGCATCGTTGAATGCTCATAGTGTGTATGTGGAAGCCATGATATGAGAGGCTGGCAGCTTCAGATGTTTTAATGCTGCAGTGGTAATGATGTTACTGGACGAGCCAGTATCTACCAACACTCTCTTGTACGGGATCCCGTTGACCCGCGCGATAACGTGCAGGGGTGGATCTGCCATGTCATTCGATACTATTTTAACTTCATCCTCTCTGAAGGTAATGACTGGCTTCGTACATCATTTTACATGTCCCACGAAGTTATTGAAGGAATTCGCTTCGTGAGGCTATAACTCGATGGCTTTCAAAATTTCCATGAGAGCTTCCCGATGGGGTGCTGACTGCTGTATAAGCTCATAGATGGAAAGCCTAGCCGATGTGGTCCACAAACTCTACGTGAGTTTGGTCCGTATCGTGACCTCGGGTCTAGGCGGAGGCAACTGCACGGGGTGTTGTTGAGGTTGCGACGTTGTTGGAACTTCTCTTGTAGCTGCCTCGGGGGCAACTCCTGGGTATTTCTTGTTCCTGGTTACTATGCTGATCATTCCCACATACCCTTGCATGGGGAGATTCTGTCGCACCTCATTGACCTGAAGAGGTTTTTCCTGTGCCTCGTGGGTAGGCAAAGGGTCCTTGAATACCCCCATCTATTGATTATTTGGCGCTATGGGGTTGTCCACTGCCAATGTTTGATTATCAATCAAATCTTGTATCAATCCCTTGAATTTCCAACATGCGTTTAGGTCATGTCCCCTTCGCCTGTGGAACCTACAATACAAATCCTCCCTGTATCCCTTAGGCTTGGGAGCGTTAGGATCTATGGTTTGGATTTTTGGAAGGGTGATTAGATTTGCCGCTGACAAGCGGTCAAATAGGGAGTCCCTGGACTCCGTATAAGGGGTGAATTGTCGCTTAGGGCGACGCTGCTGATTTTGCTCCTATTTTTTATTTTCTCTTTCATAATTAGGAGGCACTGCCTGATAATTAGCCTTTTGAGGCTGTATTTCTTGCATAGGCTTGGGGACATTTATCGCAACTTGATTAACCACAGTGGGTTTTGGTTGCGTAGTCCCTGTCTTTGTATTTTTGTTCCACTCTTTCTTTTTGGGCTTGGCGATTTTGCCCTCCTGTATTTTGATCTCTTCGATAACTCTGGCTTGCGCCAAAGCTTCTTCTAGGCTGGCGTATTGCTGTAGCTACAATAGCCTAGAGATCGATCTCAGACAACTCCGTGAAAACATTTGTGTGAGGTCAGACATAGGGGGAAGGTAAGGTAGCTTAGAAAGCAGAGCCCTCCATCGATTCCCGTAAGCCGCCATTGTCTCTTCCTCATATTGCTTGAGGCTGGCCAGATCACTCAGTGATGCCTTCTTCTTGGTGTTGAAGGCAAAGCATTCCAGGAACGCATCTACTAATTGATCCAAGTTATTTATGTTGTGCTTCGGCAACTGTGTGAACCAATCCGAGGCAGGACCTACGAATGTGGTTATGAATGTCCTTAGCAACAACGCATCATTATCCTGAATGCCAAAGCATTGGCTCAGGAATCTTGTCACGTGCTCTTGAGCATCCTCTTCACCCTTAAAGACTGCCAACTGAGGCAACTTGAAATGTTCGGGATAAAGAGGTGTGGGCACTGACGGATGCACCGGATGACTACGGAGTTGTCGTAACGTGGGCTTTTGGTGCCCAGAAGCTTTAGTCTCTACAGACTCCAAACGCTCTAATAGCGCTTTGTATGCATCGAAAGATTTAATCTCTTCCTCTTTTGTTTGCTCCCGTTGTGAGTTGTGGGAGACTGGAGGCCTATGGGGGGGTGGCCGAATGGCAGCCCTCCCGCCTTGATAGGGCATTTCGGCCCATTCTTCTTCTGGTTCATACTCCTCATAAACTTCCTGAGGAGTCTCTGGGCGAGACCTATGACCCTGAGTGAGTCCCCGCTGAGGGTACCCATCGTTGTTTCGGGGAGTGGCCTCCCTCTCAGGTCTATGGGGTCTCGGAGGCAAAGCTTGGCGAGGTCGCGGAGACCTATCCTGCACCAAGGGATTATACCTCTCATATTGTTTTGCTTTTTGGGTGTGAGGGGTTGGAACCCTTTCAGGTAATTTATAAAGTAGCTCATCTACTTCACGCTGAATGCGCTCTTTGTTAAGGCGGTATAAGCGCTCTAACTGCTGATGATCTTGCTCAAGCCACGTGATCTGGGCTTGGCGGGCGGCATGTCTGGCAACTGCCAAGTCAATTTGATCCACCATCTTGGGCTTAGGAGGCCTGTATGCCTCTCCTATGTTTTTGCCTCGGTCGTGATGATCCGAGATTTCAATGGGTCGCTTCCCTCTATCGAGGTTGGCGGCATTTACTTGAGGCTCTGGCCTTAATGTGTGATCATGATATCTAGCAGGTGCGGAAGCGCAAGGCTCCCACGTTGTATATTGCTCTCGAGGAATGCGATGATCTTCCTCGTACTCCCTTTCATGGGTGTGAAAGGGGCGGGCGGAGTTAGCTCACCCTGTGTGGAGAGCCCTGCGCTCTGGGTTTTGTCTTTCAGTTCTAACAATGATGGGAGGCAAAGGAGAGATGCCATAGTCATGTTGTCTCTCCTCATGGACACTGTGCCTCTCTAGCGCTTCGTTGCATGGTGGCCACTCATATCTAGCCTCTAAAGGCGGTCTTCTATTTGCGTTGAGTGTCACACGTAAAGGTTCTTCCCGAAAGGGGCTGTTCTGAATGGGCGTATCCCCCAGAGGGGTGTCCCTATAATTCCACCTAGACATGGAATGATGTGGATTCTCTTGTGGCCCAGACCGCCAAGGCGGTATGGCCAAGTCTTCAGGGCTAAAGCGAAGGCGACTTGTGCCCGCTCCTTGTGCACCTTTCGGAGCTTCTGCCCTTGATTGGGCTTGGCTACGGGTGTACACCATTGTGGTACCTTTCTACTAGCTAAGCAGATTTTTATCTTTTCATTTATGATTTTTGATTTTTTTTTGTTACACTAAGCAGAAATGAACACACACATACACAAATGGTGATTATCTCTTTTAAAGATTAATGGTGTGTCCTAGACTGGTTTTAGTGCATTTTGATGATTTTGTTTTGTTTTTGAAAGTTTTGAAGAACGTTTAAATGCAGTATGTTGGCTCATATGACTCCCATAGATGGTCGCCCCTTCAATATACCAACCAGGCCGATATACCAACCTCTCTATATACCCGCCCTTACGAGAGGGAGACTATAGGTACGTGAGAGCAGATGGTACGTGGTACGTAGGTGGTACGAAAGGGGGATTGTCCTGTTAATGACACCTACCATAGAAGACTTATCCTCACGCGCTGGGAATCACCCCAGTGACACTCGGTCAGCTTTCGTCAGGATTTACGCCTAACAACAGTGACAATCGAGGAAATGGATGCAAAATCAAGCCAAGGTGGTGATGAAATCCACCGATGGTCTTGATCAAGGGCTGGGGTTTTACGACCAGCTCCTTGGTTTAAAAATGTTGCGTGAAGTGTGTGTGATTCTTTTTATTAAAAAAAATGAAACAGGCAGAAACAACTTTCCCTAAGAAGGCAAAATTAACAAAAAACAAAAATAGAAAAACAGAAAATAACAGGAACAGTTTTAAAACCCTTACCTTTCTCTGCCTAAACCTATTGTTTCTGATCCTCGGCTCTAAAAATTCATAGACAAAAATTCGTCCCTCTGTGAGACGAATTACAGAACAGAATTCGTCCCTGTCTGAGACGAATTAGAATTCGTCTCAGGGTCAGACGAATTGCAGTAAAGTAATCGCCACAGGCAAAGACGAATAACAGTCAAAAATTGAAAAAGGTACCTGTAAGCACAAAAACACAAGTTTTAATCAGTTTTTGTGATCTCAAAATTTAGGGGACAGAGTCCCACCGTGATCGCCACTGAAAGCACGAGATTTCGGATGAAAGAAACACTAATTGCGATGTATTCAAAATCAAACACGCTTAAGTCCTAAAATGTAGAATGCATGAAGTGAAAGAGACGAATTGAACGGAGATACAAGAAAATGGAGAAATCACAGCCCTTTTATTTAACTCTCTTGATCTCGGTTACAAAGATGCCTCCTCCCTTTTCAGGGGCTAGGAGCGTTAAATGAATTTGGTTACAATCAAGACTTAATGTTCCTCCTTCCGCGTGCCCACATTTGAAATGGGCGGGCCAAAACGTTGCCATCGCTGGTGTTGATGAGTCCTTAACCTTTGCTGCTCCTCCTGCGATCAAAGAAACAACAAAGATGTTAGTAGCACCTACTGCAAATAAGAAACGTTTGTTCTCTAAAATTAATGAAAGATGCATGTAAAAGATTAGCCAAATCGATAGACAAAATGACTCTAAATGACCTGTAAATTTGACAGAGACCAGAAAACATTACCAGAGGGCCACTGCCATCGAAACAGTCAGCCAATTCACATTAAACTACAATTCGTCCCTGGTCAGGATGAATTCGACTGTAATTCATCCTCGGGTAGGACGAATTAGACTGTAATTCGTCCTCGGGTAGGACGAATTCGACTGTGATAAAATGTCAAGATAATACCATCCAAATGTCACGTCTCGGGATCTCCAAATGACCTGCAAACATAGGGGTTAGCTAATTGGGGGCATTTTGGGATGACCCAGATGGTCGGATTCTCCCAATTTGACCTCCATCAATGGGAATTTGACGTCGCTACCTGCAAGTTAGTGGGACAACAAAAGCGACGAGAACATGATGAAATCTGATCAAAACATTATGAAATCGAACATATGAACTATCTAGACAGCATAAAATGAAATGAAAGATGAACAAATGACAAAAGAACAAATTAGAATGAAACTTAAAAAGTGCGGGGCGCCCAAGTGGGCCGCCCACCGTTGGAACTTGATTTTGGCACCAATCCACTTGGGATGGGCCCAAAATCTCTTAGGATGGGGTTGTCAGCAAATTGGTGGATTAAAGTGGTCAAATGTCGGGTTTTTGGGTCTGAATTCACACTTCCAATAGCCACCCAATAACCTCTCTTGCGAAAGAGATTAAGGATGTGGAAAATGTAAATCAAAAGGGTAAAGGCGTGGTATCAAATCGGCAGCACTTCGTTGCTTGAAAATGCCTCCTACTTGTCCTTTTGGGTGGGAAAAGTCCACCATTTTATAGACATCGGGGGTCTCTTTGGAGAGGCATGCATAAGCGCCATGTGGTGGTCATAGGTGCCATGTGGCGGTCATGTCTTCTCATGAGAGAGGAAAGTCCTCCATGACTTGGGCTTTCATGACTGCCCTTGTGACAGTCCTCTAACGGCCCATCTGCCCACCTACACGCGCGTGCGAGGCAGGAGTCATCAATTGACTGTCTTTGGCTGCCACTTGGCGCCATTCTTCTTTTTGCCCGTTAAACCTGGAATTCGTCCTGACCAAAGACGAATTAAGAATTCGTCCCTGGGTGAGACGGATCCCAGTTTGAATTCGTCCCTGGGTGAGACGAATACTGAGCAAAGTGCCTGAATGTGCCAAATTGCCTTTTGACCTTACAAAATTGCTATAAAAGTGGTTAGGACCACTGTTTAACCTTTGAGGGCTGCCCTAGGGGCTGTGTGTGTGTCAAAGCGATCAGTGTTTGCAGTCACATAATCGGATTGGTGTTGTTTTGGTGTCTACACAAATGTCAGGAAGCATTTGAACTCCTCAAATAATATCTTCTTAACCCACCTATGCTTTCGCCACCTAGACCTGATCGCCCATTTATCTTGTATATTTTTGCTTTAGATTTTGCCTTAGGAGCTATGTTAGCTCAATTGGATGATGAGAAAAGAGAGCGTGCTAATTATTATATTAGTAGAACATTAATCAGTTATGAAACCCGCTACACAACATTAGAGAAGTTATGTCTAGCAGTTGTATTTTCTACACAAAAACTATGCCACTATATGCTCAGTCAAAAAACATATGTTATTGCTAAATCTAATCCTTTGCGGTATCTCATGAGTCAACCTTATTTATATGGTCACACAACAAAGTGGGTTCTTGCTCTAAGTGATTTTGAACTCATGTTTATAGGACAAAAGTCTATTAAGGGTCAAATAATAGCAGATCAATTAGTTGCTGCACCCTTAGAGTCCACCCATCCCCTCATCATTGAGTTTCCTAACGAATGCCTTAAACTAGAGGCAGACCATCCAGAGAAATGGTCCTTATACTTTGACGGAGCCCGATGCATGAGTGGGGTTTGTTGCAGGTATTATTCTAATATCTCCATAGAAACATCTTATACCTCTGTCCTTTAAATTAACGTTTGCTTGTACTAATAACATTGCTGAATATGAGGCTCTAATCCTTGGCTTATGAGCTGCCTTGGCACTAAAAATTAAAAATCTATTAGTTTTTGGTGATTCTCAACTTGTTATAAATTAAATTAATGATTTTTATCAGACTAGAGATGATAAATTACACCCATATAAAGCATATGTATTACAATTAATATCTTTATTTGATCAAGTTACCTTGGAAGCTATTCCTAGAACTAGTAATCATGCGACTGACACTATGGTTGTAGCTGCATCTCTTTTACCCTTGGAGTTAGATGACGAATATTCTACCATCATTATTTGTCGACTCCAAGAACCTGATTTAAATAAATCATGCTTAGAACCTTTTGACATGTTTCTAATCAAAGAAACTACTCTTGAACTTTGGTACACTGATATCCTCAATTTTCTTCACAATGGGACCTTCCTTGAAGGTTTTAATAGAAACCAACACCGGTTATTACGTAGACGAGCAAGTCGCTTCGTAATAATTGGCAATACGTTATATAGGAGATCTTTTGAAGGTATCCTACTGAGATGTTTGAATCTAGAAGAGTCTAGATCATCTTTGAGTGAAGCCCACGATGGATCTTTTGGGGGACACTTTAGTGGTAGCTCCATTGCTAAGAATCTCCTTAGGATAGGATATTTTTGGCCTACCATGGAGAATGATGCACATGATTACGTGCACCATTGCGACAAGTGCCAGAAACATACTGACCTTGTCCATGCACTTGCACAAGAACTGCAGGCTATTTCATCCCCTTGGCCCTTTTCAAAATGGGGCTTAGACATCATTGGAAAAATCAATCCTACGTCATCTGATGGACACAAATTCATCATAACCGCCATCGAGTATTTCATGAAGTGGGTTGAAGTTATGCCCTTAGCTTCTTGCACTGGAACCCAAGTTTCCAAATTTATTTTTAATCAAATTATTTGTAGGTTCAAAATTCCTACAAATCTCATCTCGAATAATGGAACTTGTTTCAAAAATAAAGATGTCAAGAAATTATGTCAAAAATATAAAATTCAACATCGTTGGTCCACTCCCTATTATCCTCAGGGTAATGTCCAAGCAAAAGCATCTAATAAAAAAATAATTAAAATCCTCAAAAGACTGGTCAATAAATCTGGTTGGGATTGGTACATTCAATTATATCCTGCTTTGTGGGCTTATCGAACTAGCGTTCATATTCCCACGGGCACTTCACCTTTTGTTTTGGTTTATGGCGCTGAAATTGTTTTTCCCTTTGAATTAGAAGTTCCTTCTTTGGCTCTGCTACTTCAAGATACTGAAGTAGGAGATGAATATCGTGTTGGAAGATTTAGTCAGCTATAACTCCTAGATGAGAAGCGCATCAATGCTTTGGAGCATCTTCGAGCCTACCAAAACAAGATTAAACGAGCATACCTCAAGAAAGTTCATCATCGATCCTTTGAGATCGGCGACCTTGTCTTAAAAGAAAATCAAAAAAATACTAATGCAACTAAAGACCTTAAAGGTAAATTTGAATCTAACTGGCTTGGGCCATATATCATCACTGCTAAATTTGGTTCGGGAGCATATAGATTAGCTACCTTAGATGGTAAAGATATTAAATAACCTATGAACATTATGCATCTTAAGCACTATTATGCATAATTATGGTAATTTCATCATTGTATATATTGTACATCTTGTCTCATTTTAGTAAATTCATATAAAATTTTCAAAAACAATCATATTGTGTATCTTCTCAATTCATAGATCAAAATAAAAATATAAAAACATCAAAATCTTCAAAAACATCTTTTATTTTTGTACCTATCATTTCTTGAAGTATTGCAATCATATTTTCAATTATTTTGGATAAATTAGCATTTATTTGGAATCCCGCACTTTCACACTCACATGATTAAATATCTTTATTTTATTTGGTATGATTATTAATCTCTCTTATATCAAAGTCCACAGTTGAATTAAATAAAGTTTTGAGCATAGAGAATTTATCTTGTTATTTACTTGAACCAAGTATATCTTTTCACATTAAAATGATTTCATTGCAAATTCAATATGATGCTACATAGTAGAAGTGGTTTCTTGAGAGAAAAGTTTCCCCTGCTATCCTATCATGCACATGGTCTAGAATCTTTGAGAATTGACAAAAGGACAAGCTCACCCCTGCCCACAATAAAAATCCCTTGCTCTACATCCAATCCGAGCAAGTATCCCTAGTATAGGAAGAAAAAGAAAAGTCAAAGAAAAACATGAGAAAAAGAAAAATATCATTTTGTACCATCGCAACCATATTTCAGCATTATCTCAGTTCCAAGCAAAAATACAAAAAAAAAAAAAAGAGAAAGAGAAAAGAAAAAGCAAAATGCAATAAATCCCTTTCCCTACCCCTTGAAAAGAAAAGAAGGATGAATGAGCTTGAATCCCTGGAATTCTCAATTATTCGAAAACCGTGAGGTAAGCCCCATAACAGGTGGTTTGTGCCCAACCCGCTTGGCCTTGGGTAATTCCTAGCATGGTGATATGTCTGTCACATTAGCGACCTTCTTTTGTACAGACCTATGTCTTCTTATGGATCAGCTAGCTCTTGATGACCCGACTTACATAGTAGTATGGTATGGTTACATGCATATAAATCATGGTCAACGAACACTTATTTGGTTAATTCAAATTACTTGTATCAAATTATCTTGCTCAAAATTGGTAAATGAACAATACAATTGCACACACATTTGTGTTTGAGAGATTTTGTATCAAAATGATAAATCAAGGTTGACAATGAACTCACATATGCACATGGGGATTCCTTATAAATCTACATTTTATCTTTGAGATAATTTAAAATATTTATACAAATCTTTTGGAATAATTTCATCTTCTTATTTGAGAACATTTGCTTAGCATAAAAATAATTAAACACATTTCTTTCCAAAATCCAAAATTTTCTTTCGAATTCGCAATGATGGTATAGTTCCTAAAACCTAAACTAGAATTTTATGCCTAGCGCAAGTCCTCATCTTATATATTTTTTGTTTATTTCAAAATCAAAAATCAATTATGCAATAAATTTTTTTTTTGGATTTCGCGATGATGGTATAAGTCTATACTCATAATTCTATGCCTAGCGCAAACCATTGTTCTAATTTTATTTCCCATTCATTTTAATTCATAAAAACATATGGCTTACATCATTATGTTACACAATTGTGCTTTAAAAAGAATGAACACTTTTTTCTATTTTCATTTCATTATGTCAACATTCAATTTTGCAATGATGGTATAATTCCTAAGGAATTGTTCAAAATTTTATCACACTTAGGAATTTTATGCCTAGCAAAAATCATATTTTTTTTATATTTCATGCATAATATTTTCATGAAAATCTGAAAACAAATCATCACCATCATCATTTTTTTCATCATCACAACACAAAGTCTTAAGACAGTCTCTTAAGCACTCTTTTACTTTTAGCAATATTTCTATACTAGGATTAGCTTGACGACCTAGTGAGGGGCGACTCCATAAAATGGTCATATAACATCGAGAATGTCCTTTGAAATTATTATTAGAAGTCCCTTTATTTTTCATCAAATCACACCACAAAAACCAATTTGTTTACATCAGATTATTTCATTTAAATTTTATAGCATGACATAAAATTATACTATTTCCAACAACATAATTACATGAATAATCAATCAACAAATCAAAATTTAAAGCATCATAAAACATATGGACAAGTCATATCACAAAAAGGTCATATATATATATATATATATATATATATATATATAAAATATATGTACATCATATATCAAAACTAGATTGGTATGCCACAATCTATACCCTGGCATACTCAATCCTCTAAAAAAATATATAGTCTATAGTCAAAATTAGCTAGTCTCGAGAAGCCCTCGAGCTCTTAGCCTCATCTCCTCTCCCACCTTGGCATGGAGGAGGTGGTCCCATCGAGGTCCGTGCTATATCGTGGGTCCTCGACGTTGATCGTGAGGATGTCCTCGATGATCCCATCGTGATCGACTTTGCAATGGGGGTTGGCAATGGTATCCTCTAGTTCTTTGGAACCACATGATAGTACAATCCCTAGTAGAACATGATTTGAGCAATAGCCCATGCTAGATCCTAAGTGCTCACCCCTCTACACCAAGCCCTAAGTCATGTAGCCTCATCCTGCAGTGTCTGCACCTAAGCCCGAAGGTGGGCATTCTCAGCCTAAAGAGCTACCATCTCATTGCTCTCCCCCACCTTGATACCCTTGCCCTTATCGAGTGATGCTAGCCTATCCCTCTACTGAGAAGGGAGTCCCTCCTCCCTCCTCTCTAGCTGCTGCTATCTATTTGAAGCATGTGGCGCTCTCCGGCATCTCTCCTGAGGAGACCGTCATTGTTCCATCCCTCTGTGACTCCTTGCTACATCGATGGTAGCCTAGCATCGCCTACTCATCCATCACATGACAATGTGCATTGGACCCTATGCCCTCGTCATCCAAGGAGGATAAATTCTTGCATACCAAGCATCATACCCGTCTATGACCCCAGTGTCATCCCCATCCATTGGCTGAATGGGGCATCGTCAGCATCCTGACTCTAGAATCATTGCATATTTGGAGCCCCACTCAGTGTAGTGTTATCCCAAATAGTCTGGGAGTACTCGTAGTCTCTGATAGAAGGGATACCCTACTATAGAATGAACTACCACAAAAATTGATCATAGCGATGGAGCTCTACCTCTCTCCGCTCCATCCTTAGCCAGAAGACTCGCTTGATGCAAGCTAACTCCTTTCCATCCTCTCCCCACCCTGGATGCTCTCTCCATGGCCTCTAGGTGATCTGGTCAGGGATGAGGTCATCTAGCAACCTCTGGGACATCGACAGATCTATCCACCATTGTGACCCTCTTTAGAGCCACCAATAGAAAACTTGGGGTCTCTCTCAGTCAACCCTTGTTAGTGGAAGCCCTACCGGCCTTCGCACCGCAATGTGCTCCCAACACCAAACCTATAGCAGCGATTTTAGTACCAGAAATCAACCTCCCTTGTATACGACCCCATAGAGGATCCTATACAAGTGGTATAACACAAAGTTACCCCAAGAAAATCTATAACCATGGTCTCTCATGTCATAGACCACATTTGAGAGGAGCCACGGTAACCTGCATCCACTCTGGTGGCATAGTAGTAGGCCACCTACCACCCCTGCTAAAACCTAATTCAATCGAGATGCCCCAGGCATCTACCTCAATGTCTTGATGTTCACTCTGCCCTTCTCTAGGGTGAATCTAGGGTCTCCACACAGTCTCATCATGGCATGGCCCTGATTGGCCACAGGAGTCATGAATCGCCCATGTATGGAGATCCTCAAGATCCACCATACATCCTCTAGAGTGGAAGCCATCTCCTTTATCGGTAGCCAGAAGCAGGACGACCCCGGATACCACCTCTCTGCTAGGGCTTTCAGTAGCCCCATGTCTATAGGTATTTGTGGCATCTCTGCCACATGCTGTAGCCCAACCTTTGATAGTCGATCTCGCTTTTCCTGATTGAGCACGGCTACATCATCTCTGAGCCCCTTGTATTTCCACTCTTGACTTTTTAGTAATCCCCTCTACAAAATAAACAATAAAAGAACAAAAATCATTAATAAGATAATCATTAAAATCAGCTAAATCAATTTCATCTCATAAAGAAATGATATCATCCATTATTGGATGATATCGTCCTAAATTAAGTCAAATTGTCTTTGGTAGGATGAAATCGTCTCCGATTTCTCAACATGGGGATCGCCCCTTGTTGGACGAGATCGCCCCTATTTCATCGATTTCGTCCCTAGACGAAATCAAAGATCTAGGGATGATTTCGATGAAATTGGGACAATTTCATCCCGACATCGTCGATGGCCTAAAAATGGCCACGATGCCCCAAAAACAATCAAAATTTAAATTAAAAATTACACAAATCAAATTAAAAACATAATGCATCAAGTTTAGATCCTTACCGACAACCCGCGTTGGACCTCTGTCGATCTATGTTTTGTTTCCACCATTTCATCTACAGAGCTCTAAAACAACAAAGGTGAATAGTAACAATGAATAGGGTTTTACCCTTTTTTTTAATTTTATTTAAAAAACAATTTTTTTTTTTAATTTTGCTTTTCTATGCTTTTACCTCAAATGTTCGATTTGGGTAAAAACACGGAGGGGGCACCATAGTAAGCAGTCGTACGATTCGACCTAGAATCATCGTCTAAAAAATGAAATAAATTTTTGCTTTCTCGTAAAGCGGGAATAACTCATCTTTAATGCATTTTCTTCAAAAAATATGCTAAAGAGGGGGCAAAATGTAGCACCCTAAAATTGGTGCAGTTAAACCCTTAATAAAAAGATAAAAAATTAAATTTTAAACCAAAACTGCCTGTTAATCGCTCCCCATATTTTTTGTACCATTTTTAGGAGTTGTTTTGACCGTTGGATGATATCATCGTCAATCAGACGAAATCGTCCTAGATTGGATGAATTCGTTTGGAACAGAACATCTAGATGATTTTGTTCCAAAACAAAATTTTCATAATTAGTTTCTATTTCAACAGCCTCTCCAACTTGGGCAGAAGCGTGTCTGTGAAGTTGGAGATTCCTCTGTTGGAGATCTCCTATATTGGGATGATCCCAAAACTCCTAACCTCCCCCTAATCCTATATAAACTAGGATTTTCTTAGTTTATCCCCCTGCCTCCCTCCCTGCCTGCTTCCCTTGGCTCTCCTCCTGACTCTCTCCCTGGTTGATTTTCTTTGCCATTTAGCTTTGCTATGTTAAGACATCATATCTGCCATTGTTTGCACTCATAGTTTTAAGTTTTCATTATAGGTTTTCATTGTGCTTCAATTGGAGGAAGCTCGAATCATCGTAGGCGATTCCACATGATTTCAGATGATCCTGTTGCAGAGTGATGACAATCTCATATGATTGGAGGCGATCTCGACTACAATTCATATTGGGGGTAATTAGAGCCCTGAGTTTGCATTTCTAATATTCTTTCCTTATTTTACAATGCATTAGCTTGATTATTTTCATTCTACATCCTAGAGTTCACCTCATTTAGCATAAATGCATGATAAAGTTAAAATAAGTTATTAAAACAATGCACTTCCTTTAATATTCTATCTATATTTATTAGTTAAACATTTATACTCTCATTTCTATAATTTTGCATTATTCTTGTAGTTGCATTTTTGTTTTTTGGCATCTGTTTCTGTGATTGCAGGTTTCTGATGAATTCATTTGATGAATTTGTCAAATAGACAATGATCTTGTTTGATCTCAAATGATCGCCTGTGATCTAGGATGATTTTGTATAATTTCAGATGATCCTATCATATTCGAGATGATCTGGACTCCTACAAGCTTTAGAATCTTCATCAGACATCCGGAATCAGGTGCATTCTTTCTCATTTAACATATTCCTTGTATTTAGGATTTATTCATGCTTTCTGTATTCATATAAATTGGCATATTCATATATAATAGCTTAGATTCATTTTGGCCAACCTAGGAATATGAATTATTGAGTATAAAATGAACATATCAAAGCCATTCTCAACCTAGGCATGGAAACTGCCACTCAAAGTTTCTTGGTGAACCCCACCATCCATCAAAAATTCACCCTTATACCCCTCCCCCAAGGGGCGCAACCTTCAAAGGTCCTCTCAGTCCGAGGTATTGTCCCATCCTTCTCGCATCCCCATTCCAGGCATAGATCCTATAGCCTGAAGGTAAGGGTGCAAAAACTTTGGGTCAGTACACATCCTCCTGGGAAGACCTTCGATTAGAGAAATGCATTGCGTTCCCTTGATTTTACATCAATGTATTAAATATATACATGAGGGACAAGTTCACATGGTTCCTTCTAATGAGGAGCCATTTAAATATGTGAACCTAGCAGATTTACCTGGAGATTTCATTCTCTCCTCAACACACCTAGATATATGAATGCCATCACCCATCAAAAATCTAGAAGGTAAATTAAAAGGAGTGTGTGCAGGACCTTCCACGATAGTATCACTGCTATCTGATCACACAATAGTAGCTTCAAAAAAGCCTAGAACATCCAAGATGCTTAGGAATGACAAGAAGCTTAAGGCAGTTATGGGTGAAAAGAGAAAAAGCAAGCACCCAAAGTAGTAACTTTCGAGGTTCCTAGTATCATGGATTAAGGGGATGCTCAAAATCAAGTTGAGGAGGCACCTCAAACTACCTCACTTTCTTCTTCAGTAGGGTCATATGCACCATAGGTGATCATACATTTGGTTAATCTTGGATTAGTAGATTATATAGTGCATAACATGACATTCACACCTTTTATTAAAACTGCATAGGACATGGGCCGCCTTCAAACCCATAACTTTCTCAAAAGGATGATGGTACCACTGGGGGTGTCATCCAAAAAAAAAAATTTCATCTATGGGGGGCTTGACCAACTTTCAAATTACACGCCCATAGATGAATATGACGATGAACCATTCTCGATGAATGTTCATTATTTGTCTAACCCCAAGTTCACCTTGCACTATTTTGAACATTACCATTGGCATGGTTATGATCTAGGCTTATTCGAGCAAGGGTGTCTAACTCCCTATGAACCACAATATGATTTTCCAACTGATAGGTTTAGATTAGGCTACCATATCAGAGAATAGGATGAGCTCTTAGCAGTATCTCTCGACCATCTAAACCTCATTTTGGGGGATAATGTGGATTGGAATACTTATCACCCTAACCCTTCCTACATGCGAAGGGGTAATAGGTTGGTGACATACATATCTATTGAGCCACCTAATATCTATCACGATAAAATCATGGTCAAGGTCAATCCAGTAGACATTCCAAGAGCTGACTTGGATATGGAAAGTCATGAAGCTATCGATGACATTGGCATGTAGATCTAGAATTTGGGTATATAAATAGACACTAAATTAGAAGTTGCTTATGAGGAAGTCCAAGCAAAGTCTATTGTCAAAAGAGGTGGACCCGATTGCAATTTTACAATAGATGATAATGAGTAGTCCTCAAATAATGAACAATGTGAGGATGAAACTGAGTTGGCCTACTTAGGCCCTCTACATTTACATTATTTGTTACCCATTGAGATAGTGGGTGAGAATAAGGGAGCCCCCATTTATGATAATGGTTATGAAGAGTGGGCTTGCCTTGGGCCTCATCTTGCTAATCACCAAATTCTAGTTAGCTAGGTTGAAGGACTCATATATAATAGCAATGATGAGGATGATACTGAGAGATCCTATATTAGGCCTCACTATTTATGCCATCATCATGAATTGGTTGACATCGATGAGATATATCAGATAGTCTATCCTAGCCCATGCCTCAAAGAGAGATCACCCAATTTAGATATGACTAATCATATAGTCTTCCTTGTTCCACTGACATACATGCAACTCCTTGAGCCAAGTGATCCTGCTTTCCAGTTTGTTCATAGATTGGATCCAGAGATCCCCATATCCCTAGAGCCACATGTTAGGTATGCAAATAGCAAATATAAGGTAGAATTGCACACATGTGGTACTAGAGATCTAATATATTCCATTAATATGATCTCCATTGATCTGACCACTTCACTTCACAACCCAGCTGATCCTTCCAAACCATTGTGTCTTAATATAGATGCTATTGATTGGGATCGTGTTGATTCACCTCTAGAGCATGAAAATTTCTTCTCTAACAAAGAAATGTTGCAACATTTCCATTTTGTACTAGGATGTGCACATGATGTTTATCACACTAAGGAAAATTCTGATGTAAGACCTTTAAACCTAGCTAATGACATCCACTTGATTCCTATGACTCACCAACTTGAGGAGGGATCACATATGTTAGTAGAGGAAACCTTCAATGTGGATATCAATGATGATCCTACTAATCCTAAGAAGGTTAAATTTAGAGAGATTCTATCTCCTGACGAGCGTGCCAACCTCATACCTCTACTGAAGGAGAGACCTGATCTCTTTGCTTGGATATACAAGGATATGTCAGGACTAGATCCAAAAATGGTTACTCATAACCTTTCATCAGACTCCTCTAAAAATCTTGTCAAGCAGAAGCTCATGAAGATGCATCCAACCATCGCTTTAATGGTTAAATATGAGTTGTAGAAGCTATTGGATTTAGATTTTATTATCTCCATTGACTATCCGAAATGGGTATTAAACATGGTACCTATAGGAAAACTTGATGGAAGGATCCGTATCTGTATGGATTTTAGAGATCTCAACAAGGCAACACCAAAGTATTCATTCCCATTTCCCAACAAAGATGCTCTTGTAGATGCAATTGCAGGTCATGATATGCTCTCCCTTATGGATAGTTTTTTTGGTTACAATAAAATTCAGATTAAATTTGAATATCAACAAAAAACCACATTTAAAATACCATGGGGAATATTCTACTATAAAGTTATGTCATTCAGTCTTAAAAATGCTAGTGCTACATATTAGCAAGCCATGACATACATTTTTTATGACTATATGCACAAAATATTAGAATATTATATAGATTACTTATTTGCAAAGTCATTGTTGCATTCAAAGCATGTAGAGGTCCTGAGGAAGGTCTTCGATCATCTAATAGAACATAATCTCAGGTTGAATCCCAAGAAGTACATATTTGGTGTAACTTCAATAAAGCTCTTGAAATTCATTATTTCTAAGCGAGGGATCAAATTTGACCTAGTGAATATCAAGGCCATACTATAAATGCACACTCCCAAAAATATCAAAGAACTAAGAAGACTATAGTGATGCACCTTACCAGAGCCACAACTTGTGAACCATACGCCCGTTTGCCTTGAAATTTAACATGTGGTTCTATGTGCATGTTCTACATCATGCCCATCTCAGATGTGTCTAACCTTCCAAAAAACATATTTTCAGGACCTAACTCCTCCATATAGTGTCCTAAAATTAGATTTTAGAATAGGTTCCCGGGTTTTTTAGGTTTTTTTGAATGTTAGAATTTTATTATATTTTGTTATACCTTAAGTTGAGACCTAATATTTTAAAGTAAGGTTCATTATTGTAAGAGGGATGTGTGTACCAAATTTTCAAGGAGGTCGTATACCTATTATGGATGTGGTAAGAAGGGGCATAGAGCATTTGAGTGTTCCCAACATGATGTCCAAGAAAGGGGCCAAGGAGGACAAGGAAGGGTCAATATGGTTGAGATGGAAGAGTGAAATTAGGATGAAGTTGTTTCTAACATGGGGGAAGCACTTATGATAAGGACGACACTTATTATTACTAAGAAAGAGAAGGTGCAGAGAAAAGCGAAGGGGCATACCATAGATGGTGATGATTCTTGGTTGTGAATGAACATCTTTCAAACAAGGTGTACATCAGGAGAGGTGTGTAACATTATCATTGATGGTGGTAGTTGTGAGAATATGGTGTCAAATGTCATGGTTGATAAAATGCACCTAAAATGTGAAAATCATCCTTATCCATATTGCATCTCATGGGTTAATAAGGGGAATGAGGTAATAGTAGATCAGAGGTGTTTAATTAAATTTTAAATTGGGAGCACTTACAAGGATGAAGTGTGGTGTGATGTGATCCCAATGGATGCATGTCACATTCTATTAGGAATACCTTGGTAGTACGATAGGGATACTAACCATAATGGGAGAAATAATACTTACACATTTTGGAAGGATGGTGTAAAGGTAGTTCTTGTACCTCTAAAGGAGGATGGACTAAGTGAGAGCTTATTGATGATGAAGGAGTTTCTTGCAGAGATCAAGGATGCTAACTTCTATTATGCCTTAACAACTAGGAAGCTAGAAATAGAGGAATTGGTTATACCTACAGTAGCAGCTAAGTTGATAAGTGAATATAAAGATGTCACACTAGAGGAGTTACCAGATGGGCTACAACCAAAGAGGGATATCCAACATTACATGGATTTGATTCCAAGATTAGTGCTCCCAAATCAGGCAGCTTATCATTTGAACCCAATATAGAATGCAGAGTTGAGTAGGCAAGTGACAGAGTTGATAAAGAAGGGATTAGTTAGGGAGAGTATGAGTTCATATGCAACTCCAACATTGCTGAACTCAAAGAAAGATGGTGACTGGAGGATGTGTGTGTACAGTAGAGCCATAAACAATATTACAATAAAGTATCAGTATCCTATTCCAAGAGTGGATGACATGATGGATGGATTAGCTGGAGCTATATACTTTAGTAAAATTGATCTATGGAGTGGATACTACTAGATCAGAATTCGAGAAGGGAATGAATGGAAGACATATTTTAAGAAAAAATATGGGTTGTACAAGTGGATGGTGATGCCATTTAGGTTGTCTAATGCATCCAGTACATTTATGTGGTTGATGAACAAAGTACTACGGGAATATAATGGTAAGTTTGTGGTTGTGTATTTTGATGATATTTTGATTTATAGTAAAAGTGGATAAGAGCATTTGTTACACCTAAAATTAGTGTTAGATGTTCTCAGGAAGGAGAAATTGTATGTCAACCTGAAGAAATATAGATTTATTCAGGATAGTTTAGTGTTTTTGGGATTTGTAATCTCAAGAGATGGCATGAGGATGGATGACAAGAAAGTGAAGGCAATTCTAGAATGGCCTCTTCCATGAACTATAATAGAAGTAAGGAGCTTTCATGGCCTAGCTACCTTTTACATAAAGTTCATCAAAAACTTCAGTAGTATAGCTGCCCCTATAATTGAGTGTACAAAGGGGAAAGAGTTTGTATGGACTATGACAAAAATAGATATTTTTGAACTCTTGAATAAGGTGTCAAAATCCCCTGTTCTAGTGTTACTAGATTTCAGTAAGGTGTTTGAGGTTGATTTGTATGGCTCATTTGATGGAATTGGTGGTGTATTAAGTCAAGAGGGCTGACCTGTAGCATTTTCAATGAGAAGATGAATGACGCAAGGAAGGCTTATTCTACATATGATGTGGAATTTTATGCAATTGTGAAAGCATTGCAACATTGGAGGCACTACTTACTCTCAAAGGAGTTTGTGTTGTTTATTGATCATGAAGCATTTATGTCAATTCTAAAAAAAAATTAAATAGTAGGCATGCCAAATGGGTTTCATTTTTACAATAGTATAAATTTATCCTAAAACACAAGTCGGGCGAATAGAATAAGGTTGTTGATGCATTGAGTAGGAGAGTATTTTTGTTGACCACTATGAAGAATGAAGTGGTAGGATTTGAGGGGATTAAATATCTATATGAATCTGATGCATATTTTGGGAATATTGTGCAACAGTGCAAAAGTGTGGTAGAGGGTGAGTTATGTACTATTTTTGAAGAGTATATTTTAAATAATGGTTACCTTTTTAAGGGTAATCAATTATGCATTCCCGATGGCTCTATGAGAGAGAACATATTGAGGGAATTACATAGTGGGGGTTTGGATGGTCATTTTGGAGTAGCCAAAACTACCAATCTTGTAGAGAAGTACTATTGGCCAAAAAAGAAGAGAGACATAATCAGGTTTGTCTCTAGATGTAGAGTATGTAAAATGGCTAAGGGCCATGCACAAAATACAGGGTTGTATATGCCACTTCCGATTCCTACAAGACCATGGACATATCGGAGTATGGATTTTGTTTTGGGGTTCCCCAAGAAACATAAGGGTAAGGATTTAGTTTTTGTAGTGGTAGACAAATTTTCTAAAATGGCACACTTCATTGCTTGCCGAAAAAATAATGATGCAACTAGGATTGCAATATTATTCTTTGATGAGGTTGTAGGGTTGCATGGTGTTCCAAATAGTATTACTTTTGATCGGGATACTAAGTTCTTGAGTCACTTTTGGAGGAAATTGTGGAATAATTTGAACACCAGATTGCAGTTTAGTAGTGCTTACCTCCCACAGACCGATGGGCAAATAGAGGTAGTGAATAGAAGCTTGGGAAACCTCTTACGATTCATAGTTGGATATATGATGATTCATCACACAATTATTGTTGGCAATTTTGGATACCTTGGGTACATTGCCCTTGCTCAAGTGTTGATGTTGTCATTGATGTCAAAGAGCGAAAGGGTTTTTTTGAAAACCAAGGTAGACTAAATTATAGGTTTTGTTTAAATCCATGGTCAGCAGTTTTGAAATGGGTTTTTCTTAAAACCCAAGTTAGCTATTCGTTTTGTTGAAAATGGTGCTCCGATGATGAAGATATTTAATTTTAAATATCCAGTTTAAATTTTATTTATTTATTTAAAATTTAAATTAATATTTTAAAATTAAATTAAAGTTGTTCATCGGCTTTTTTTCAAATCCGACGTTGCTAGGGTTTTGCAACGGATCAATTAGGGTTTCCTGCCGACAAAGCAAGGTTAAGCAACCGAAAAATTCTAGGGTTTCATGTTGACCTAATTAGGGTTGCAGCCGACGTGTTTGAGAATGTTTTGATGGGATATTATCTTCTATAAAAATGTGGGACTGTTGCAAGGTTGATGAGAGGGCGTGATGTGATATATGCGAATGAAGTTCGTGTGCAGCAGAGTGTAAGTCGGTGATAGTTCTTTGGAGTTAAAGAAAAGAGATCGCAGTGATGAGATAGTGAGTGAGTGCGTATCGACTAATCGAGAACAAAGAGAGCGATATGCAGATGGCGTGTTTAAAGTCTAAGGCAAAAATACGTAGATGGTAGAAGTGATATTTCATGGAAGGTGTATCAGAGTGAGTGGTGCAAAGAGAAGATAAGAACGCGGTATGCAGAAGTCATGTTCCGAGTGTGAAATGACAGTGTGCTGGCTATAGAAGTAATATTTTTATGAAGTTGTAGCAGAGAACACGGAGAGATATAGAGGAGTGGTTGAAAAAGTGCTAATCATTTTTCACAGCAGCAGCCGAATGCCGACAAGCAGCAGAACGCAATAAAAACAACAGATCGTGCAAATTGAGGTGACAGTTTAATTCTGCAATTTTTATTACTATCTCCAAGTTGTAGCTTGGTAAAAGGGGTTGGTGCCTCTTTCCAGTTGGAGCTAGAAAAATTGGAGTTGGTGCTCCATTCTATTGTAGCAGATAAAATTTAGAGGTTGGTGCCTCTTACCAGTTGGTGCTGGTGAATGATTATGTAAAGTTGTAGCTTTGCATTTGACTGGATTTGGATGGTAGTCCAAGCAATATTTTTGAGGAGTAGCCACATCGGTGAACCTCGTTAAAATGTCGTGTTATGTGTGATGCTCTTAGTACTTTTATTATTTCTATTTTAATCTGCTACAGTTTATTTAAAATTCTAAATTGCTTTTAAGTTTTTAAAGAACACACTGATTCACCCCCCCTCTCAGTGTCATTGTGATTATAACAATTGGTATCAGAGCAAGGTTCCCAATTTTGGCTAAATCAGTTAGGGTTGATCTTGGATTAGTACACAATGGCTAAGAAGAATAGATCCTCATCCAAAAAGGCATCCCAGCCAGTTTCAGTTCCTATGGTTGAGAAAATTAAACCAAAAATGGCAGAAGGAATGAACTCTGAAGTTAAAGAAGTTGAGGCTGAAGTTGATTTAGAGGGTGAGCTAGTGTCTGCCCTTACGGAATGGGAATCAGAGAAAAAGAAGAATGAAAAATTGTCAAGGAAACTTAAGGATGCAAACAACATTATTGCCGGTTTAAAAATACAGACTGAAGAATACAAGAAAATGTCTGAAGATCTGGAAATACAGGTATCCATGAAGATAGACCACTGCAGCAAATTGGAAGAATAAAATGTGAGTCTTCGAATACAGATACAAGAGATGGATCGAAAAATCAACTGTCATGTAAAACGTGAAGAAAGCTCGATGAAATTGGACAAAATTTTGAGCGATCAAAGATCCACAGGTATCAAATTTGGTCTCGGCTTTTCTGAAGGAGAATCATCAACTAGACCAAAAGCAAGCAATGTTGAAAGTGAAAAGAACAAAGACAAGAATCAGGCAAAAGAAAGATATAATGCCAGACCTGAAATAGCAGCTGACAATGATGGCTTTTCTAAGGTCACACATCAAAAGAATAGAAGATCCAAGGCTCCAACAACAACCTGGCCAAGACCATATTTCAGGTTTAATCATTATTTCTATGGCTTTTGTTTCAAGTGTAATGTTTATGGGCATAAAATTGTTGACTGCAAATACAACGTAGGTCCAAGAAGTTTCACTAGTAGAAATGCATTTGCTCCTTTAATGAGTTATGCAGTAGAGTGTTTTAAGTGTCACAACTTTGGTCATATTGCCAAAAATTGTCGTAGTATGTCTGTTTCATATCAACCTCATGAAAGCAGATTTCAACCGTATAGAGCAAAACAAAATATAATTTATACTGAAGGATATGTGCAAAATTATAAAAAGAGGAAGTCAGCTAGAACCCAATACCACAGTTAAAATAGAATGGAAACAAAAAGAACAGCTCAGGAAAGAACAGGATTCTTTAATAGTGCAGACAACTTTTAGAGCTCAGAATAAACATGTTCTTTGGATTCTTGATAGTGGTTGCTCAAGTCATATGATAGGTGACAAATAGAAATTCGAAAATCTACAAAAGTATGAGGGTGGTTCTATAAAATTCGACAACAATGACGGAGCCAAAATAATAGGTAAAGGAATGGTCAAAATTAGTGAAGGAAAGATCAAGTCAGAGGAAGTTTTATATGTGGATGGTTTGAAACATAATCTATTGAGTGTGAGTCAAATCTGTGACAAAGGACATGAAGTAGTTTTCAAGAAGCATGGTTGTGAAGTCAAAAAAATAAATAGCAGGAAATTAATAGCAACCGGCTCAAGGACGTCTGGCAATCTGTACACACTCTCAGAGTTTTTAGAAGGTATGTGCTTCATGGGACAAGAAGAAGAGAACTGGTTGTGGCATAAGAGGCTTGGACACATAAGTTTTGATAATCTGGTAAGAATGCTAAACAAGCAGTGAGAGATATTCCAATCATTAAAAAACTTGCAAATAGTATGTGTGCTTCATGTCAGAAGGGTAAACAGACCAGAGTTTCGTTTAAAACAAAATAACATCACACTAACAGGCTTGGTCAAAACAGGTTTAGTCAGAACTGGCTTAGTCAGAACATGTGGATTCAAAGAACAGGTATGCCTAAAAGAAACAACACTATTACTTGTTATAAGTGCAACAATAAAAGTCACACTGTCAGACAGTGCAGAGTTGAAATTCCAGGATATAGGAACAGGAACAGTGGCATGATCAGTTCCAAGGATCAGAACAATGACAGGAACAAGAATATGGTCAAAGAGTTCAAGAGAAGACCCGGCAAGGAAGTTATAGACGTTGATGTTGATCAGTGCCTAATGGGAGTTTTACTCCCACCCCAGAATTAATCACCTCATCAGGAGGTGGGGGAGGGACTAAGCTAAGAGGCTCATTCTTAGTTCCGAGCCCCAAAGGTGGCCCTTTGCCATTGATGACAAAGGGGGAGAGATATGAGTAAGGGGGAGAGCTTCAAGTGAAGAGGAAAGCTTCAAGTCAGGGGGAGAAAAACTTCAAAGAGATTGATTTCAGTTTTGGCTCTTGAAGATGTGTCTTTAGTAAAGGGTTGCCATCAATGACAAAGGGGGAGATTGTTGGCAATTTTGGGTACCTTGGGTACATTGCCCTTGCTCAAGTGTTGATGTTGTCATTGATGTCAAAGAGCGGAAGGGTTTTTGTGAAAACCAAGGCAAACTAAATTATAGGTTTTGTTTAAATCCATGGTCAGTAGTTTTGAAATGGGTTTTTCTTAAAACCCAAGTTAGCTCTTCGTTTTGTTGAAAATGGTGCTCCGATGATGAAGATATTTAATTTTAAATATCCAGTTTAAATTTTATTTATTTATTTAAAATTTAAATTAATATTTTAAAATTAAATTAAATCTGTTCACCGACTTGTTTTCAAAGCCGACGTTGCTAGGGTTTTGCAACGGATCAATTAGGGTTTCCTGCTGACAAAGCAAGGTTAAGCAACCAAAAAATTCTAGGGTTTCATGTTGACCTAATTAGGGTTGCAGCCGACGTGTTTGAGAATGTTTTGATGGGATATTCTCTTCTATAAAAATTCAGGACTATTGCAAGGTTGATGAGAGGGCGTGATGCGATATATGCGAATGAAGTTCGTGTGTAGCAGAGTGTAAGTCGGTGATAGTTCTTTGGAGTTAAAGAAAAGAGATCGCAGCGATGAGATAGTGAGTGAGTGCATATCGACTGATCGAGAACAAAGAGAGCGATATGTAGACGGCATGTTTAAATTCTGAGGCAAAAATACGCAGATGGTAGAAGTGAGATTTCATGGAAGGTGCAGTAGAGTGAGTGGTGCAAAGAGAAGATAAGAATGCGGTATGCAGAAGTCATGTTTCGAGTGTGAAATGACAGTGTGCTGGCTGTAGAAGTAATATTTCTGTGAAGTTGCAGCAGAGAACACGAAGAGATATAGAGGAGTGGTTGAAAAAGTGTGAATCATTTTTCACAGCAGCAGCCGAATGCCGACAAGCAGTAGAATGCAATAAAAACAGCAGATGGAGTTGGTGCTCTATTCTGTTGTAGCAGATAAAATTTAGAGGTTGGTGCCTCTTACCAGTTGGTGCTGGTGAATGATTATGTAAAGTTGTAGCTTTGCATTTGACTGGATTTGTATGGTAGTCCAAGCAGTCTTTTTGAGGAGTAGCCACATCGGTGAACCTCGTTAAAATGTCGTGTTATGTGTGATGCTCTTAGTACTTTTATTATTTTTGTTTTAATCTGCTACAGTTTATTTAAAAGTCTAAATTGCTTTTAAGTTTTTAAAGAACACACTGATTCACCCCCCCTCTCAGTGTCATTGTGATTATAACAATTATATCCAAACAAAATCCTTTGTAGTATCCGACAATTTATCATATATAAAGTAGCATCCATAAAGTAATTCATCGCACAATTATCAGATAGATGTTGATCCATGAATTGACTGCTACACAAGGGGGTCCCATTCAATTGGGATGAGGTCTGTCAAGCAGTCTTTACTAAAATTAAGCAATACTTGGAAACACCACTAGTGTTAGCTCCACCAAGACCATATGTACCTTTCCTGCTATATATATTGGCTACTAAATTTGCATTGGGAACCATGTTGGCCCAAACGAATGTGCAAGACAAAGAGCAAGAAATATATTACATTAGTTGCACCTTGGTGAGTTATGAGCTAGGGTATGCATACGTGGAGAATTTGTATTTAGCAGTATTGTTTGCAATAAATAAGTTGCATCATTACATGCTAATTCATATGATGTATGTGATATCTAAACAAAATCCTTTGTAGTATATGATGAGTAAGACATATCTTAATAGACGTACTACAAAGTGGATCATGCTATTGATATAATTTGATTTGGAATTCATTAGCTAAAAATCCATCAAGGGATAGGTCATGACTGATCAACTAGCAGAGGCACCTATTAAAGATAATAGGCCTCTTTTCATAGAGCTTCTTGATGATGCAGTCTTCACATTATCATAATATCCCAAAATCAAAGAACCAGATAACAATTCTGACATGACTTTGTTCTTTGATGGTTTGAAGTGTGAGCAAGGGGGTGGTGCAGTAATTATCTTCTTCATGCCACAAGGTGCTCCAATTCCCATGTCATTTAAGCTAGACTTACCTTGTACCAACAAAAAATATGAATACGAAGCCCTAATATTGGGTCTCCAAACAACTATCACCATGAAGATTAAAAGGTTAAACATCTTTGGTGACTCCCTTCTCATTGTCAATCAAGTGAAAGGACTCTTTCAATGTAGGTGTCCTATCCTAAAAGCTTATAAGGATCTTGCTGACACTTATCTAGCCTAGCTATAGTGGTACAACATTGAGGTAATATCTTGTACATCAAAAAAAATTGTAGACACTATGGCCTCTTTGGTATTTTAATCCCTTAGAATCTATTTATCAATTTTACTACCATTCATGTAAAGATGTTATCACATATCGCAATGTAGCATGAGGCTTTCGATAACAAGGAATCAGTCAACATGATTTATATAGAACTAAACCATGAGTGGTTCTATAAATCTAGAGACTTTTTCAATAAGGTACCCTAGGGGTCTTTGATATCTTAAGGTCCTATGGGAAATGACACCACCATTCACCACAAGGTTGCATCCCAGTCTGTATTCATGCACAAAAAAACACCAGGGGAACAAGTTATCTTGTTAGTCAAGGCAGAAGGTTATCAGGATTGGATGTCATAATTACATAATTTTCTTAATCTTGGGTTAGTCCCTCAGGGAATTTCATGTGCTGTAAAGTGCACATTCATATAGAAAGCGACAAAGTATGTCTTTCTAGGAGACATATTGTATCATCAAAGTTATGATGGAGTTCTCCTTCATTATCTTGAGCTCCAAGAGTCAGCTTGGGTAATTTTGTAGGCTCATGATGGTACGTGCAGTGGTCATTTAAGTGGCATGGCCATCATCAAGAACTTTGAATGGGTTATTATTGGCCCACTATGGAGAAGGATTGCACCATGTATGTCAAGAAATGCATTAAAATTCATCATCATGCTAATCTTATGCACTTGCCATCATAGGAATTACCACCCATTCAAGTAGCTTGGTCATTTGCTCAGTGGGGTTTAGATATAATCGATAATATCTCTCCCCCATCATCGGGCCAACATACATTTATTATAATGACTACTAAGTATTTTATAAAGTGGGTGGAAGCAATCCCTCTAACAACGATAACTGGAGCATGTATTATGGAGTTCATACTTCACAATATCATAAGTCATTTTGGGATATCATTCAAAATAATCTTGGATAATGTAACATCATTCAAGAACTAAACCATAAGGGATTTAACGTCCAAGTACAATATACAACATATTTTTTTGACTCCATGCTATCCATAGGAAAATGGGTAAGTTGAGGCTTCAAACAAGATAGTGATAGCCATATTGAAAAATATGGTACAATAAAACCATAAATATTGGCACATCTAGCTACCCCTTGCATTATGGGCTTACGGGACCAGTATATGGATGCCTGTTGGGGCAACCCCATTTTCTCTAGTATATGGCACTAAAGCTATTATGCCCTTAGAGTTGAAAATTCCAACATTATGTGTCGCATTGAAAGAGTTCATCAATGATGCCACTGCATGGTAAACTCACCTTGATAAATTGATACTTCTTTATGAATGTTTCTTGAATGCCCTTGAGAATATTTGCATTTATCAAGAGCACTTAAAATGAGCTTATAACAATAAATTCCATTTGAGAGACTTTAAAGTTGGTGATCTTGTGTTGAACGAGAACCAACAGAAATCAAACCTATCGTCGCACTTGCAAGATAAATTTGTGGCTAACTGGTTAGGTCCATATATCATATTAGAGCAGATTGGACCTAGAATGTATCACCTAACATCGCTTGAAGGTGTTGAAGATCTTGAACCTCTCAACATCCTTCATCTTAAGGTCTTCCACACATAAATTCAAAAATTTAAAAACATGGAAAAATTTAAAAATCCTTAAAAACAAAAAGCAATAAAATCTAAAAAATATTATAAAATATTCATAACTCAAAAACATTTGCACCATGCCTTCCGTTTTGCACATGTATTCATTTAATTGCATTGCATTTAGGTATTTCCATCCATCGCACTTGGAATCAGGATAGGTTGTGTTTGTAATCTTAAAAATGACACCACGTTTGTATTTCAATCATGCATCTATGCATCATCATAATCCATCACCCTTGTGAGTAATTGTGCTTTTCAACACAACCCCTCCTATTTCTATGAATAATATACTAGGTTTTTTTGTTCATTCAACCATACCTAGTGGTCTTCTTATATTTGGTAGAAATATTGCTTTACTTTTGAGGATGAGGTCTAGTTTTGATAGCACCTAGCATATCAAAATCCCATCACTAATCAAGAACATTAAAAATCCTAATTAGGGCAAGGAAAGATGAACACTGTAAAGTGGTTCTAGCCATTGTAAGTGAAAGGTTTTGTTACTTGCTCATTTATGAGGTACAATGGTCCAGAGTAGTGGTCATTAGCAAAAGGACAAGTTCCCCCCTACCTAAGAAATCTCTTGCTTACAAAAAAAAGCAAAAATCCTAGAATCAAATCAAATCCCTTGCTAAAAAAAAAATACAAAATAAACAGTGATTTTTATCACTACATATAAGCAAGTATCCCAATAAATTGAAGAAAAGAAGGGGGTGAAGAGCCTGAATCCATAGAATGGTCACTACTAAAAAATCATAGAGTGATCCCCAATACAGCAATGGGCTGAATGAATCTCGCCTAACATTGGGGTAGGTCTACGCAAGTCATAAATGAGCTAGCTTTAGGTGGCCTATATTGCCTAGTGGTCTAGTCCAACTAAGTCCAAACCTAGGATCGGGTGAGCATGGGGTGATCCTCATTATAGTAATGGGCTAAATGAATCCCGCTTGGCAATGAGGTAGTCTTATGTCTCATCTAATATATTCATTTACACACATAGGGGTAATGAATAGCTTGGTACTTCACAATGAAAGCTTTATCTTTCATAAGTCTAGTATAGTCATTATACAACTTTTGATAAGTCAACTAGGGTGTTTGAGTCTCATGGAAAACCTCAAAAATTCCCAAATAGCAACAAATCAAATCAAGCCATCAATCATCAATTTATTTTTATGAGATTTATTTTACTAAGGGGTGTTCATAAAATAGAATAGATATCATATGGATATCAACAACGATATCTAGACAACCACTTACTATTTTGCGCATATCTTTTAACTTACAAAAGCTTATGAAGAGAAGCAATATATCATTTCATCTCACATGTGGATTTATAATTGTTTAATTCTTATGATAATATTTATCAATTATGTTCATGATTTTTATACATTATGTGGTATCATCCATTAGACTGTGAACTCATATTGCATTTATTCCTTATGTTTTAAGTGATTAAAGCATACAGGTTCATTTACATTAGATTACATCATGTAAATAATACATTACATGCATTGCATTCATCATATCATAAATTAAATGCATACAAGTAAATCAAATTAAACATGCATTTAACATCTAACATTGCATCCATATGCGTACATCATAGTAGTCCATCTACACATCTATATCATAATATCTAGTCATACATCCATAATCTAGCTAGTCATGTCATCCAAACATCACATCATATGGCATCAAATAAACACAACATATAAGAATTATATCCATATGCATATCATAAACACACAAAAATAAAAATGTACACATATAATGAGTCTCATAAAATCATATCATATAAATATGTGTCAAAGTAGAGTACACAGGCATGTGTCCAAAATGCCTGCAGGCTACACTCAAAAATAGTATATACAATATGATAAGATTTGTACTAGCTAGGGCCTAAAACCCCTATTTGGGAGTCTCCTCCACCATCTTTTCCCTCCTTGTGAGTCTGCCTTGAGCTGATACCTGTGGACCTCTCTAACCTATGAGTTCTATTATTAGGTTGTGTTGATGACTACCCTGTCTCTCGTGTCCTAGTCCATTGTTTCTCTATAATAGTAGTCTTATCTAGAACCTCACCCCCAAGTAGTCTGATATCTCCCTCCAAGAGAGCGATGCAGGCCAGATCTAAGGATTGTTGCATATTACCCTCCTAGATGAGGGCATGCAATATTTGAATCTCTGTACCCACATACAAACCTACTAGTCCTAGTATAGTTGGAGTGATAGGTGCAACATGAGAAGTCGAGGGTCCTCCCCTCATGGACCAAAGCAAGTCTCACTCTATGGTCATAGCGTCTAGTTGAGCCTGAAGAAGATCACATTGTCCAGTGATCTCCATTTTTATCTTGATAGTGGCAATATGTGCCCAACGAGCTACCCTCTCCTCCTTGAACTTGTGCCACTACACCTGTACCTATGCTAGATGGGTATACACTACCCTAAACTATACCTATAAAGTAGCCATAGATGTGTCTCTCTTTAAGATCTGAGTATCCAAAATCTATAGCCATAACTCTAAGCTAGCCACCTAGGCCTGGAGCTATGACACCTCATCATCTGGATCCTCCTCGCCCTCCTTCATTGCCTAGGGATCCTCATTTGCTATTGGAGCCTCTTCCCATTTTCCCTCTATCCTCTAGCAAACCCGTTGCCCATCTGGGTCCTCAACTACTACCTCTATGTTTGCTCTAACTCTAGCCTTGCCTTGTGGGCCACCACCCTACCATAGCCTGTAGTCCACCAAGTGTCGTAATCTACTATCATCCCTACATCAGTGAACCTTGAATCCTAGAAGGCATCATCCTCATCCCCTAGTGGAGTAACTATAGGCTAAGCTAATTATATATTTTCCTTAAGGTGTCAGTAAATGATTGGCTTATCCAAAATATCTTGGAAGATCCCAAACTACCTAACAATGCAAGATAAGTGGATTAACTCACATATCTCAGGCTTACACTTGAGAAGCCATCTCTCACATCATGTTTATCTCAGATAGCGATCTGTCTCGCCCCATATCAAAAAATCCATGTAAGGGTACCATAGGATATGCTCTGGCCATAACCTAGTCAATTGATCCATGTAATGTTGAAGGTCCCCTATGTGAGACCTACGCTTGAAGATCTCAATATCCCTAGGCCAGTATGCTATGTAAGACTGATATGCATCATCAATAGCACCGATCCATAGTAGTAGTCCTCTAGTATGGTAAGTGGTAATGTGCTTCCAAGCCCATATCTATAGAAGTATGATTTATTCCACTCCCATGCGGCTCCATTGTGTAATCTAGTATAGCTCATCGTAGATTTGTGTAAGTAGAGCACTCCCCCAGGATAGAATTAGAGGCTCTTGTATAGTGTTAGCGAGAAGATCCTATGTTTGATCTAGTAGGTTCTAGGGGAAACTCATTCATGAAGTTTCTAATAGTACAATCTAAACAATCAGCTACATTAGCATGACCACTCATCGAGATAAGATGTGCTTGTGGTACCAATACTCAATGTGTACTCCATTATGCTCTAAATCCAACTATGCCTCATCACTCTTGGCATAGAATATCCTCTCAAATAATGCATCCTTCACTAAGGTGGGTGAAGATGTGATGGCCTCACCATCGATGGGAATGTGGAATATATGGTAGACATCCTCTAAGGTCATAGTAATCTCACCTATCGACAAGTGAAAGGTGTTGGTCCATGCATCCTAGTGGTGGGCTAAGGTAGTCATGTAGGCCTATCAGCCCAGATGGATGGTAGTCATAGTACATAGCCAAAGCCTATGGCACTGAACTAGTCCTAATTAGCATCACTCAGTCCATCACAGAGCTAGCAAAGGAGATTTGACTCCCTTGCTCTAGCAGTTAGGGTCTGAAGGGAGAAAATAAAATCATTCAAAATTCCAAAAACATCAAAATGCACTTAAAAAACATAAACAAATTAAAAAAAACTTCAAAAAGGGAAAAAAATCATAAATACATTAAAAATGTTCAAAAAAATAAAAATCTCACTTCAAATAATTCAAAAAAATCAATTAAATCAATTAAAACAACAAAAAAATAAAAAAATGTGAAACATTTTCTAAAGTTGCTCAACTGCGGCTTCAACCCACAACTGGTGAAAACGGTCATTTTTTTGATTGTTTGAATTTGAATTCAGTCGTGACTAATAGTTGTGGCACCTAATTTTCCAATTGGGAACCATGGTTACCACTTGCGGCTATGAGAAAGACCTTTTTTAGGGTCTTTATCCATCCCATGCAACCCTGAAACCCAAAAAATAAAACCCTCCACAACTAAGCTAACCTAGTATAATCCTAACTAGGGTGAGGTTCATTGCCAAAAGTTTAGTGAGTTCATTTTTCTCATTAATTAATTTGGTTCATTTTAAGTTGGTAAGTCAATGAGTGAGGTTCGGGATGCTACCTTGGTAGCACTAGATTCGCCACTGGTGGAAGCTTCTGGTCCATCAACCATAGGTTAGGGTAGTTTGCATCAAGTTTAGTAGTGTTCCACATCAAGTTTTCAAACTCACCTCTTAGAGCTCTCTTGATAGCTATAGCGAATTAGAAAATAATGAATTAAAAATGATAGAATTTTATTTTATATTTCCAAATTTCCCCTCAACTACGGTTGGTAACGATAAATGCAGGATTAGGGTTTTCTGATCACAGGTCAGAGTTGTGGCTAAGGAATTTGCCAAAATTTGTTGTGGCTAACACCCATGGCTAGCATCCATCCATTAATGCCCTTAAAATGTCACCATGAGGGGCTTCAAAATACAAAATCAAAAGTATTCAATGGTCTAAGAAGTTCAAAAATGTAAAAAATAACAAAAATATTCATATAATTCAAAATCCAAATGTGCCTCGTATTCAATAATTTATTCTACACACTTTGAGGTTGTAGAGACTTGTGATCCATGCAATATAGCAATATGAATAAATCACCATAAGGACATCTAGGGTAAATTAGTCATTGATCAAATTGAAATGCTTCAGGGTGGTACATCAATCTACATGCATGTGCAATGGCATTGAAAGGACATCACACGCCACAGTAGAGAGCCAATTCTCTCTTTAACATCAAAATTCCTAGCATTAAAACTTCAATCTTGAAGAAGGCCACAATAGTAGAACTACTCCACGAGAACAAGGATTTATCTCAATTTCTTCTATGATAATTTTTAGTAGATCATCGAACATAGTGATTCAACATAAGCATAACTGGAATTGCTATCATCTTGATTCCCTAAGAAGGACATTCCAACTGGACTGCTCCATGGGATAGAGATGTACAATTACTATTGACGGTTGACTTCATGACTGAATTAGGCCTTGTCAAGTAATAACAAAGTGCAAAAGTCTTCAATTGTTCAAATCAATCATGTTGGTCAAGCGAATCATCGCTTCATTAATTTTCCTATCCTCATTGACTCATCACTTGAGGGGGTAGTCATAATATCAATAATCATAATAAAATTCAACATAAGATCACTTGATATTTTAAAATTATGTTCATCTTATGAATCATTGCCAACAACTATCATAATATTATCCTCTACTGGGGCAAAAAGCAACTATGACAGTTAAGCTAGTAGCTCTCCACCTATCAAAATGATTGTAGCACCGACTACCCTATCATTGTGGAGATTGCAAAAGCTTTGCAATTTAATACTTCCCTCAATTTTAAGCAATGATTCTAAGATGCACATCCTTTTGCAGGACTGGACATCTAATGTTGATTAGATCAATGATCATCATTCAACCTATAACATGGTTTTAGGAGGTCTATTTTTGCTCAATTTTTTTTTTCTCATAGCACATCCAAAAAGGGGTATCTGTAGACAACTAAAACATGTCATGTGTAGGGTACTACTCATATGGGTATCCTAACAGACCATATAAATGATCTTGGAACATTCCAAGACAAAGTAGTGTTTCTAAGCACTCAATTTGGGTAGATTTGGCTTACTCAGCCTTAGCTATGGCTGAAAGCCATGACTAATAGAGCTAGCTACACCTTAGAGCTGCGTCTAGCCTTAAAACTAATATTGAATTCCTGAGCCAAGCCAAATGCAGTTATAACGACCATGGCAAAGGTTTTTCAAGTGGTTTCAAGCGAGAAAGCATCCAAAACCTTCCCCCCAACTATCCTAACCTCTTGGTTCTTGATATTGGCTTCTCTATGAAGCTAGACCAAGGACTTGAGAAGGCTATAAGACCCCCCTTCAAATTGGGGAAAGAACTAGAATATTTTTGAATTAAACAAAACGAAGCTCTATCGAATTGTGGAGTCATTTGCAAACCCTTGAGGAGTGCTTACTTGCTACCAATTTGGAAATCATGATTGCATTCAAAGCTATGGAGGATTCAAGAGTCTAAGGAGATAAATAATCCCAATTGAACCTCTTCCATAGCCAATTCAGAGAATTTACATCGCAAATTTGTGCAATAACACAAATGCAACCCTTAATCATCAATTCCATGGAGGAAATTGAAGATCCAAGCCATGATTACAAGAGAATGAATACATTCGACTCAACCACGACTGTTAGCCATGGCTAATAGTTCTAGCTATGCTTTGGACCCATGTTGAGGGTTTGATCTCTGATTTCCTTTGTTTTAGCCATAGATTTTCCCTTTCAAACATGTATTTTTTGGATATTTTGAGTAGATGAGTTGTCATTGATGTCAAGAGTGAGTGGTCATTGATGTCAAGCCTTTAGCACCAGTCAATGGTAGTTTCAGTGGGCAACATCAGTTTTATATTCTCCAATAAGTACAAAAGGATAGTCCATTTTTTAGTTAATCAAAGACCTGGTTCCAGGCAGTCAGATGTGGTCCAAAGTGCAAAGAAGAAGCCCAAATTTTTAATATTATAAAAATAATTTTTAATATTATATAAAGGGAAGTTTAAATTAATTATAAATTAATTAATATAATTTTTATTATTAAATTAATTTACTTAACTTATAAGTTATTTAAATTAATTATTAATTAATTTTAATATTAATTATAAGTTAATTTATATTAATTTAAAATAACCCTAAGGTGGGTTATTTAATTAAAATTAAAATTTCAAAATTCAAATTCTTAGCGTCGATGCAAGAGCAAAATCAACGAAACATGTATAAAAGGACTACCCCACCTTAGCCAAACTTACCTTATGCCTTCGAATTAAAATTGATTAATGCAAATATTATGTGAATCGTGTTTCATCAAAGAGAATTGCTTTGTGGTTTTCATGTGAAGTCAACGACACATAAAGGGTTAATAGGAAGGAAGCCTTCCTACCTTCACGTGGGTGCCTATAGCCCAAGCAATGGGCTCCAAAGTGCTAAGGTGCTTGGCGCTTGGGGAGACGATGGTTTGAATCACACCAAAATCCTTTTGGGAAGAAAAACAAAGGTATGCATTAGTTGAGCACCAAAAATTTTGGAGGAGTTAGTTGAGGTATTAAAAAATAATTTTTGCATATTTTATTTGGTTTGTAAAGTTGTAAGGGGAGTTATAAGGTTGTTGCAAAATAAATTTTTGGGTGTTATTTGTGTTAGTGTTTGAAAAGGGTAGTAAGATGTTTTAGAAATATTTTTTGAGGTTTTGTGGTGTTGGATATTATTTTAAGTTTTAGATTATAAGGTGTATCAAAATGATTATTTTTCATGTATGATTTGATGGATGTTATTTTCTAAAGGGAGCAATAAGACATAATTGAGCTTTGATTAATTTTGTGTCTAAGAAATATTTTGAGAAAGTGTTGAAGTGATATTTTGTCATTTAACCATTGAAATTGGAAAGAAGAAAATTGTGATTGAGAAAGGTTTTCTAAGGGCACTTTTACATCAAACAAAAGGTATGGGCACATATTCCTAGTGAGTGATTGTTGAATGTTGTGAATGCAAAGTTGGAGTGAAAAGGATTGTTTGGTAAGCATTGTTGAGTGTATGTTTTGAATTAATGCTTAAATTTTTTCTAGAATAAATATTTCATAAAACCTTGTTTTATAAGCATTTTTGTTGAAGTGATTAATTGAGTGAATTTGAACTAGGGTTTGCAAAGATCATGAGTATCATTGTTATTTGAGATTAGCAATGTTTTTGAAGCACTTAGTTGAGTGAGGAACTTGAACTAGGGTTTGCAAAGATCATGAGTATCATTGTAATGTAAGATTTATTGATAAGCACTATTATAAACATTTGAGTGAGTGTTCATATGCTTGGACTAGGGTTTATAATCAAAGGTTAATTCATTGAGTGATTGGTTGAGTAGATTTAGTTGAGCCTAGTCAAGTGGATGTTTTGAAGTGATAGTTCAATTTCTATGAAAAAATTATTCTATATCCTAAATTGATTTGAGAAAGAGGTTGAGTGTTGGTGAGTGTGAAGCATATTGAGTCTCTAACAATTCTCTATATTTTTTTGTGGTAAAAAGAGTGATTGAAAGTAATTGAGCATTGTGGTGAATGTGAAGCATATTGAGTCTCTAACAATTCTCTATATGTTTCTATGGTAAAAAGAGTGATTGAAAGTGATTAAGCATTATGGTGAATGTGAAGCATATTGAGTCTCTAACAATTCTCTATATGTTTATGTGGTAAAAAGAGTGATTGAAAGTGATTGAGCATTGTGATGAATATGAAGCATATTGAGTCTCTAACAATTCTATTTATGTTTCTATGAGATTGGACAAGTTCTAGTGTGGAATTTTTGAGTATATTTGAGGTAAGTCTTATATAAGACTTGTGGACATATTTGTGTGAGCTTTTGTGGAAGCTTACAATATAGTTTGAGGACAGATATTGAGAGCAGATTTGGATAAGTTCTAGTAAGGAATTAATGAGTAGATTTGGACAAGTTCTAATGAGGACTTGTTGAGCAGAATTGGACAAGTTCTAGTGAGGACTTATTGAGTAGATTTGGACAAGTTATAGAGATGACTTGTGGATAGATTAGTATGAGATTTTGTGGAAGCTTACAAGGAATATTTAAGACAAGTCTTTGAGAAGACTTGTGAGCAGATTTGATTGATTGATTTGTTCAAATCTTGGGTTAAGGTTTAGAGCAGATCTAGCAGATTTTATTTGAGATTAAGTCAAGCTTTGTGTTAAGGCTTGAGGACAAAGATTGAGGATAGATTTGTGCTAAACTGAAGGACTATGTTTAGTGGATATCAGAGGACAAATATTGAGGACATATTTGAGGATAGAGTTTGGTGCAGATTTGAGGACAGGTTTGTGCCATACCAAAGATAGAGATTGAGGATAGATTTGTGCTAGACCAAAAAAGTATGTTTAGCATAGATTTGAGAATAGATTTTGGTGCATATTTGAGGATAGATTTGTGCTAGATTAGAGATAGATATTGAGCAGATTTGTGCTAGATTGAAGGACTATGTTTAGTGTAGATTTGAGATATATCTTTGAAGGTGACAGAGTATATAGGATGATAGTCTCCAATGGATAGATATCCATTAGCTAGGGTAGTGAGGAAAGGTGTCTTCAGTGGATAGATATCCATTAGCTAGAGTAGTGGGAGCAATAGTTCTTCTAGAAGATCACTAGTCAGATCTATGGAGAAAGAGTTCTCCTGTGGATAGAGATCCATTAACTTGATTAGGGGATTGGTGTCTCCTTTGGACAGAGGTCCATAAACATTGTAATAGGGAAAGGATTGCCAAGAGATTGATTGAGAAAATTTAGTGAAATATTCTTTGTGGAGTAGCCCACGTTGGGTAAACCATGTTAAATTGGTGTCTCTATTGTGTGTGGTGATTTGTGAATTGCTTTGATTATTGTTGTTGATATTGCTATCTATAAATTGCATAATATTGATTGGGAAAGAAAAGTAAAAAGTGGTCTTATACTATTCATCCCCCTCTCAATATAAGCTTGTGTTATTCAATATTTAGGTATATTTGACTTAGAATAGTTTTCCTTTATGTATTTGTACAATTAAATTTAGGAATTAGAGGTATATTTTCTTCCATTTTCTTGCATCTATCAATCTAGACTAGTTTCATTGAATTTGATCCATTTCATGTTTTAATGTCTAATTAGACTATATAATTGCTAGATTTCCTACTTTATTTATAAGCTTTACAACAATATAGAGATTTCATGCACATCTTTACTAGTTTACATGCTTTCTTCCTACATTTTTCATCATTTATGCAATTGCCCATCAAGTGCCTCATCAAGAGAGACCTCCTTTGCTATTAATCCCTTTTATGTTGTTTCTTGAAAGTAGGTTTATAGGATCTAAGCATTTCAAGGCATACTTGGTAACATATTCCTCAAATCACGTGAGAATAAGTCTATCTTTGGCCTTGAGCAGTTTATGTCCATTCTAGAGTCTATGGATTACACCAATCCTCGTTTAGGGGCCTCGAAATGTTGTATCAATAGTATCAAGGATTTGGGTATCCCTAAGAGGGATGTATTTGTAATCGGTATTTGAAAATGATAGATTTTTATTTTATATTTCCAATTTTTCCCTCAACTACAGTTGGGAACCATGGATACAAGATTAGGGTTTTCTAACCATGATTCAAAGCTATGGCTAAGTAATTTGCCAAAATTGGCTATGGATAACACCTGTGGCTAGCCTCCAATGATTAATGCCCTTAAAATATCACCATGAGGGGATTAAAAATGCAAAATTAAAAGTATTCAATGGTCCAAGAAGTTCAAAAATGTCAAAAATAACAAAAATATTCATATAAGTCAAAATCCAAATGTGCCTCGTATTCAATCATTTATTCTACACACTTGGAGGTTGCAATGACTTGTGACCCATGCAATACAGCAAGATGAATAAATCACCATAAGGTTATTTGGGGTAAATTAGTCATTGATCAAATTGAGATGCTTTAGGGTGGTACATCATTCTGCATGCACATGCAATGGCATTGAAAGGACATCACATACCACGGTAGAGATCCAATTCTCTCGTTAACACTGCAATTCCTAACATTTAAACTTCAATATTGAAGAAGTCCACAACGGTCGAATTGCTCCACAAGAACAAGGATTTATATCAATTTCTTCTATGATAATTTTTGGCAGATCATCGAACATAGTGACTCAGCATAAGCATAATTGGAATTGCTATCATCTTGATTCCCTAATAAGGCCATTTAGATTAGACTACTCCATGGGATAGAGATGTAGAATTACTATTAACGGTTAACATCATGGATGAATTAGGACTCGTAAAGTAATAAAAAAGTGCAAAAGTCTTCAATTTTTCAAATCATGTTGTTCAAATGACTCATCGCTTCATTAATTGTCCTATCCTCATTGACTCATCACTTGAGGGGGTATTCATAATATCAATAATCATAATCAAATTCAATAGGATATCACTCAATCTTGTTAAATTGCATTCATATTATGAATCATTGCCAACAACTATCATAAGCTTACCCTCTGCTAGGGTAAAAAACAACTATGACAGTTAAGCTAGTAGCTCTCCACCTATCAAAATGATTGTAATGTTGACTACCCGATCACCATGAATATTGCAAAAGCTTTGCAATATAAGCCTTCCTTCAATTGGATCAATGATTCTAAGATGTGCATACTTTTGAAGAAGACAAGCTTATACTGAGAAGGGGGGTGAACAATATAGCGCCCTCTTTTTACTTTATTTCTAAAACAATATCAATAAGTGTCCTCAATTGCAATTACCAAATATAGCAGTGTATTAATAACATAAATAGCAATAGTAAGCAAGTGTACAAATCACCACAAATAATTGAGACACAATATTTAACGTGGTTCCCCCAATGTGGGGTAGTCCACAAGATAATATCCTTATAATATTTCACAAATAAATAGGGATCCTTATTCCAATACAAATGATTACTTTGATCCGCTCAAAGCTAGGCTATCTTGATATGGTCATCTAGGATATCCACTAATCTGCCCAACTAGGCAATCCATTGATCTACTCAACTAGGCTATCCACTAATCTTCTCAACTAGGCAATCCACTAATCTACTCAACTAGGCTATCCACTGATCTGCTTAGCTAGGCACTCCACTTATCTGCTCAACTAAGCACTCCACTGATATGCTCAACTAGGCACTCCACTAATATGCTCAGCTAGGGGTCTCAAAATTTGTATCAATTGTATCAAGCATTTGGGTATCCCTAAGAGGGACGTATTTGTAATCAACATTTGAAAATGATGGATTTTTATTTTATATTTCTGATTTTTCCCTCAACTATGGTTGGTAATCATGGATGTAGGATTAGGGTTTTCTAACCATGGGTCAGAGTTGTGGCTAAGGAGTTTTCCAAAATTGGCTATGATTGACACCCATGGCTAGCATACAACCATTAATGCCCTTAAAATGTCACCATGAGGGGCTTCAAAATGCAAAATCAAAAGTATTCAATGGTACAAGAAGTTCAAAAATGTAAAAAATATCAAAAATATTCATATAATTCAAAATCCAAATGTGCCTCGTATTCAATAATTTATTCTACACACTTGGAGGTTGCAACGGCTTGCGATCCATGCAATAGAGCAATATGAATAAATCACCATAAGGATATTTGGGGTAAATTATCCATTGATCAAATTTAGATGCTTTAGGGTGGTACATCATTCTACATGCACATGCAATGGCATTGAAAGGATGTCACATGCCATGGTAGAGAGCCAATTCTCTCTTTAACACCATAATTCCTAACATTAAAACTTCAATCTTGGAGAAGGCCACAATGATCAAACTGCTCCATGGGAATGAGGATTTATCTCAATTTCTTCTATGATAATTTTTAGTAGATCATCGCACATAGTGATTCAACATAAGAATTTGCTATCATCTTGATTCCCTAAGAAGGCCATTTAGATTAGACTACTCCATGGGATAGAGATGTAGAATTACTATTAACGGTTAACATCATGGATGAATTAGGACTCGTCAAGTAATAAAAAAGTGCAAAAGTCTTCAATTTTTCAAATCAATCATGTTGTTCAAATGACTCATCGCTTCATTAATTGTCCTATCCTCATTGACTCATCACTTGAGGGGGTATTCATAATATCAATAATCATAATCAAATTCAATAGGATATCACTCAATCTTGTCAAATTGCATTCATATTATGAATCATTGCCAACAACTATCATAAGCTTACCCTCTGCTAGGGTAAAAAACAACTATGACAGTTAAGCTAGTAGCTCTCCACCTATCAAAATGATTGTAATGTTGACTACCCGATCACCATGAATATTTCAAAAGCTTTGCAATATAAGCCTTCCTTCAATTGGATCAATGATTCTAAGATGTGCATACTTTTGAAGAACACAAGCTTATACTGAGAAGGGGGGTGAACAATATAGCGCCCTCTTTTTACTTTATTTCTAAAACAATATCAATAAGTGTCCTCAATTGCAATTACCAAATATAGCAGTGTGTATTAATAACATAAATAGCAATAGTAAGCAAGTGTACAAATCACCACAAGTAATTGAGACACAATATTTAACGTGGTTCCCCCAATGTGGGGTAGTCCACAAGATAATATCCTTATAATATTTCACAAATAAATAGGGATCCTTATTCCAATACAAATGATTACTTTGATCCGCTCAAAGCTAGGCTATCTTGATATGGTCATCTAGGATATCCACTAATCTGCTCAACTAGGCAATCCATTGATCTACTCAACTAGGCTATCCACTAATCTTCTCAACTAGGCAATCCACTAATCTACTCAACTAGGCTATCCACTGATCTTCTTAGCTAGGCACTCCACTGATCTGCTCAACTAGGCACTCCACTGATATGCTTAACTAGGCACTCCACTAATATGCTCAGCTAGGGGTCTCAAAATTTGTATCAATTGTATCAAGCATTTGGGTATCCCTAAGAGGGACGTATTTGTAATCAACATTTGAAAATGATGGATTTTTATTTTATATTTCTGATTTTTCCCTCAACTATGGTTGGTAATCATGGATGTAGGATTAGGGTTTTCTAACCATGGGTCAGAGTTGTGGCTAAGGAGTTTTCCAAAATTGGCTATGATTGACACCCATGGCTAGCATACAACCATTAATGCCCTTAAAATGTCACCATGAGGGGCTTCAAAATGCAAAATCAAAAGTATTCAATGGTACAAGAAGTTCAAAAATGTAAAAAATATCAAAAATATTCATATAATTCAAAATCCAAATGTGCCTCGTATTCAATAATTTATTCTACACACTTGGAGGTTGCAACGGCTTGCGATCCATGCAATAGAGTAATATGAATAAATCACCATAAGGACATTTGGGGTAAATTATCCATTGATCAAATTTAGATGCTTTAGGGTGGTACATCATTCTACATGCACATGCAATGGCATTGAAAGGATGTCACATGCCATGGTAGAGAGCCAATTCTCTCTTTAACACCATAATTCCTAACATTAAAACTTCAATCCTGAAGAAGGCCACAATGATCAAACTGCTCCATGGGAATGAGGATTTATCTCAATTTCTTCTATGATAATTTTTAGTAGATCATCACACATAGTGATTCAACATAAGCATAATTGGAATTGCTATCATCTTGATTCCCTAAGAAGGCCATTTCGGCCAGACTGATCCATGGGATAGAGATGTACAATTACTATTAACGGTTGACATCACAACTGAATTAGGTCTTGTCAAGTAATAACAAAGTGCATAAATCTTCAATTATTCAAATCAAACATGTTGGTCAAGTGCCTCATTGCTTCATTAATTGTCATATCCTCATTGACTCATCGCTTGAGGGGGTAGTCATAATATCAATAATCATAATCAAATTCAATAGGAGATCACTCAATCTTGTTAAATTGCATTCATCTTATGAATCATTGCCAATAACTATCATAAGCTTACCCTCCGCTGGAGAAAAAAGCAACTATGACAGTTACGCTAGTAGCTCTCCACCTATCAAAATGATTGTAGTGTCAACTACTCGATCACCATAGATCTTGCAAAATCTTTGCAATTTAAGATTTCCTTGAATTGGAAGCAATGATTATAAGATGTGCATCCTTTTGCAGGACTGCGCATATAATGTTGATCATATCAATGATCATCATTCAACCTACAACACAGTTTTAGGAGATCTATTTTTTCTTAACATTTTTTGTACTCATATCGCATACCAAAAGGAGCATCTGTAGACACCTAAAACACATCATGTGTATGGGAATACTCATATGGGTATCCTAACAGACCATATAAATGATCTTGGAAAATTCCAAGACAAAGCAGTGGTTCTAACCACTCAAATTTGGTAGATTTGGCTTACTCAACCTTAGCCATGGTTGACAGCCATGACTAACAGAGCTAGCTACACCTCAAAGTCATGGCTGGCCTTGAAACTATTTTGAATTCCTAAGCCAAGCTAAATGCAGTTATAACGACCATGGCAATGGTTTTTCAAATGATTTCAGGGAAGGAAGCATCCAGAACCTTCCCCCCAATTGTCCCAACCTCCTAGTTCTTGATCTTGGCTTCTCCATGAAGCTATACCAAGGACTTGAGAAGGCTATAAGACCCCCATTCAAATTGTAGAAAGGACTAGAAGAGTTTTTACATAAATGCAATGAAGCTCTGCCAAATTATGGAGTCATTTGCAAACCCTTGAAGAGTGCTTACTTGCTACCAATTTGGAAATCATGATTGCATTCAAAGCTATGGAGAATTCAAGAGTATAAGGAGATAACTCATCCCAATTGGGCCTCTTCCATAGTCAAATTAGAGAATTTACATTGCAAATTTGTGCAAGAACACAAAGGCAACCCTTGATCATAAATTCCATGGAGGAAATTGAATATCCAAGTCTTGATTACAAGAGCAAGAATACTTTCAGCTCAACCATGACTTTTAGCCATAGCTAATAGTGCCAGCTACACCTTAGACCCACGGTGAGGGTTTGATATTTGATTTCCTTTGTTTTAGCCATATATTTTCCCTTTCAAGCATGTATTTGTTGGAAATTTTGAGTAGATGAGTTGTCATTGATGTCAAGAGTGAGTGGTCATTCATATCAAGCCTTCAATACTAGTCAGTGGTAGTTTTAGTGGGCAACATCAGTTTCAAGTTCTCCAATAAGTGCAAAAGGATAGTCTATTTTCAGTTTATCAAAGACCCGGTTCCAAGCAATCAGATGTGGTCCAAAGTGCAAAGAAGAAGCCCAAATGAATAATATTATAAAAATTCTTTATAATATTATATACAAGGAAGTTTAAATTAATTATAAATTAATTAATATTATTTTTATTATTAAATTAATTTATTAATTAATTTTAATATTAATTATAAGTTAATTTATATTAATTTTAAATAACCCTAAGGTGGGTTATTGAATTAAAATTTGAATTTCAAAATTTGAATTCTTAGCACCGACGTGGGAGCAAAATCAACCAAACATGTATTAAAGAAAGACTACCTCACCTTAGCCAAAATTACCTTATGCCTTCGAATTAAAATTGATTAATGCATCAAAGAGGACTTTTTTGTGGGTTTCATGTGAAGTCAACGACGCACAAAGGGTTAATAGGAATGAAGCCTTCCTCCCTTCATGTGGGTGCTTATAGCCCAAGTGATGGGCTCAAAAGCACTAAGGCACTTGGCACTTTGGGATACGGCGGTCGAATCACACCAAAACCGTTTTGGGAGAAAAACAAAGGTATTCATTAGTTAAGCACAAAAATATTTGGAGGAGTTAGTTAAGGTATTAAAAATTAATTTTTGCATATTTTATTTGGTTTGTAAAGTTTTAAGGGGAGTTATAAGGTTGATGCAAAATAATTTTTTGGGTGTTATTTGCATTAGTGTTTGAAAAGGGTAGTAAGGTGTTTTAGGAAGATTGTTTGAGTTTTTGTGGTGTTGGATATTATTTTAAGTTGGAGATTATAAGGTGTATCAAAATGATTATTTTTCATGTATGATTTTATGGATGTTATTTTATAAAAGAAGCAATAAGGCATAATTGAGTTTTGATTATTTTTGTGTGTAAGGAATATTTTGAGAAAGTGTTGAAGTGATATTTTATCATTTAACCATTAAAATTGGAAAGAAGAAAATTGTGATTGAGACAGGTTTTCCAAGGGCACTTTTACATCAAACAAAAGGTATGGGTACATATTCCTAGTGAATGATTTTTGAATGTTGTGAATGCAAATTTGGAGTGAAAATGATTGCTTGGTAAGCATTATTAACTGTATGTTTTGAATTAATGATTCAATTTTTTTTGGAATAAAGAGTTGTTGATAAAACCTTGTTTTATAAGCATTGTTGTTGAAGTGATTAATTGAGTGAAATTGAACTAGGGTTTGCAAAGATCATGAGTATCATTATTATGTGATATTAGCATTGTTGTTGAAGCACTTAGTTGAGTGAGGAACTTGAACTAGGGTTTGAAAAGATCATGAGTATCATTGTTATGTGAGATTGATTGATAAGCATTGTTGGAAACATTTGAGTGAGTGTTCATATGCTTGGACTAGGGTTTGTAAGTAAATTTTAATTTATTGAGTGATTGGTTGAGTAGAGTTGGTTGACCCTAGTCAAGTGGATGTGTTGAAGTGATAGTTCAAGTTCTATGAAATAAATTATTCTATATCCTGAATTTATTTGAGAAAGAGGTTGAGGGTTGGTGAGTGTGAAGCATATTGAGTCTCTAACAATTCTCTATATGTTTTTGTGGTAAAAATAGTGATTGAAAGTAATTGAGCATTGTGGTGAATGTGAAGCATATTGAGTCTCTAACAATTCTCTATATATTTTTGTGGTAAAAAGAGTGATTGAAAGTGATTGAGCATTATGGTGAATGTGAAGCATATTGAGTCTCTAACAATTCTCTATATGTTTATGTGGTAAAAAGAGTGATTGAAAGTGATTGAGCATTGTGATGAATGTGAAGCATATTGAGTCTCTAACAATTCTCTTTATGTTTCTATAATATTGGACAAGTTCTAGTGTGGACTTGTTGAGTAGATTTGAGGTAAGTCTTAGATAAGACTTGTGGACAAATTTTTGTGAGCTTTTGTGGAAGCTTAAAATATAATTTGAGGATAGATATTGAGAGAATATTTGGACAAGTTCTAGTAAGGACTTGTTGAGCATATTTGGAAAAGTTCTAGTGAGGACTTGTTGATAAGAATTGGAAAAGTTCTAGTGAGGACTTGTTGAGCAGATTTAGACAAGTTCTAGAGAGGACTTGTGGACATATTAGTGTGAGCTTTTGTGGAAGCTTACAAGGCATATTTGAGACAAGTCTTTGAGAAGACTTGTGAGCAGAGTTGATTGATTGATTTGTTCAAACCTTGGGTTAAGGTTTGGAGAAGATCCAACAAATTTTATTTGAGATTAAGTCAAGCTTTGTGGTAAGGCTTTAGGATAGATATTGAGGATAAAATTATGCTAGACTGAAGGACTGTGTTTAGTGCAGATTAGAGGACAAATATTGAGGAAATATTTGAGGATAGAGTTTGGTGCAAATTTAAGGATAGGTTTGTGCCATACCAGAGGCAAATATTGAGGATAGATTTGTGCTAGATTGAAATATTGTGTTTAGTGCAAAATTGAGAATAGATTTTGGTGTAGATTTGAGGATAAATTTATGCCAAATCAGAGACATAGAATGACCAGATTTGTGCTAGACCAAAGGACTGTGTTTAGTTTATATTTTACATAGGGCTTTGAATGTGATAGAGTATAGAGGACGATAGTCTCTAGTGGATAGAGATCCATTAGTCAGGTTAGTGAGTAAAGGTATCTTCAGTGGATAGATATCCATTAGCCAGAGTAGTGGGGGTAGCATTTCTTCTATAAGATCAATAGTCAGAGCTAAGGAGAAAGAGTTATCCTCTGGATAGAGATCCATGAACATGATTAGGGGATTGGTGTCTCCTTTGGACAGAGGTCCATAAATATTGTAATAGGTAAAGGATTCCTAAGATATTGATTGAGAAAATTTTAGTGAAATATTTTCTTCGTGGAGTAGCCCACATTGGGTAAATCACATTAAATTGGTGTCTCTATTGTGTGTGGTGATTTATGCATTGCTTTTATTACTATTTTTTATATTGCTATCTATACATTGCATAACATTGATTGGGAAATAAAAGTAAAAAGTGGTCTTATATTGTTCACTCCTCTCAGTATAAGCTTGTGTTCTTCAGTATTTAGGTAGATTTGACTTAGATTAGTTTTCCTTTTTGCATTTGTATGGTTAAATTTAGGAATTAGAGGTAGATTTGCTTCCATTTCCCTTGCATTTATCAATCTAGACTAGTTTCATTGAATTTGATCCATTTCAAGTTTTAATGGCTAATTAGGCTATCTAATTGCTAGATTTTCTACTTTATTTATAAGCTTTACAACAATATAGAGATTTTATGCATATATTTACTAGTTTACATGATTTCTTGCTATCTTTTTCATCATTTATGCAATTTCCCATCAAGTACCTCATCAAGAGAGGCCTCATTTGCTATTAATCCATTTTATGTTATTTATTGAATGTAGGTTTATAGGATCTAAGCATTTCAAGGCATCCTTGGTAACATATTCCTCCAATCACGTGAGAAGAAGACTATATTTGGCCTTGAGCAGTTCATGTCCATTATAGAGAGTCTACAGATTACACCAATCCCCGTTTAGGGGCCTCAAAATGTTGTATCAATTGTATCAAGGATTTGGGTAACCCTAAGAGGTATGTATTTGTAATCGAGATTTGAAAATGATAGATTTTTATTTTATATTTCCAAATTTTCCCTCAACTGCGGTTGGTAATCGTGGATGTAGGATTAGGGTTTTTTGACCATGGGTCAGAGCTATGGGTAAGGAATTTGTTGAAATTGGCTATGACTAACACCTGTGGATAGCATTAAACCATTAATGACCTTAAAATATCACCATGAGGGGCTTAAAAATGCAAAATCAAAAGTATTCAATGGTCCAAGAAGTTCAAAAATGTAAAAAATAACAAAAATATTTATATAATTCAAAATCCAAATGTACCTCATATTAAATCATTTATTCTACACACTTGGAGGTTGCAGTGACTTGCAATCAATGCAATATAGCAAGATGAATAAATCATCATAATGACATTGATCAAATTGAGATGGGGCAGTACATCATCTGCATGCATGTGCAAAGGTGTTGAAAGGACGTCACATGCCATGGTAGAAGGTAGTTCTCTCTTTAATACCGCAATTCATAACATTAAAAATTCAATCCTAAAGAAGGCCACAATGGTCAAAATACTCCATGGAAATGAGGATTTATCTCAATTTCTTCTATAAAAATTTTTAGCTAATCATCGAACATAGTGATTCAAAATAAGCATAATTGGAATTGCTATCATCTTGATTCCCTAAGAAGGTCGTTTCGACCAGACTGCTCCATGGGATAGAGATGTACAATTACTATTAATAGTTGACAACAACTAATAACAAAGTGCAAAAGTCTTCAATTGTTCAAATCAATCATGTTGGTCAAGCAACTCATCGCTTCATTAATTGTCCTATCCTCATTAACTCATCGCTTGAGGGGGTATTCATAATATCAATAATCATAATAAAATTCAATGGGAGATCACTCGATCTTGTTAAATTGCGTTCATCTTATGAATCATTTCCAATAACATTTATAAGATTACCCTTTGATGGGGCCAAAAACAACTATAATAGTTAAGCTAGTAGCTCTCCACTTGTCAAAATGATTGTAGCACCGACTACCCGATCATTGTGGAGCTTGCAAAAGCTTTGTAATTTAAGCCTTCCCTCAATTGGAAGCAATGATTCTAAGATGCACATCCTTTTGCAGGATTGGGCATCTAATGTTGATCATATCAATGATCATCATTCAACCTACAACATGGTTTTAGGAGGTCTATTTTTTCTCAGTGTTGTTTTTTATCATAGCACATCCCAAAAGGGGTATCTGTAGATACCTAAAAAATGGCATGTGGAGGGGACTACTCATATGGGTATCCTAATAGACCATATAAATGATCTTGAACCATTCCAAGATAAAACAGTGGTTCTAACCACTCAATTTGGGCAGAGTTTGCTTACTACACCTCAGAGTTGCAACTAGCCCTAAAACCATTTTGAACTCCTAAGCCAAGATAAATGTAGTTATAACGACCATGGCAATGGTTTTTCAAGCAGTTTTAGGCGAGGAAGCATCCAAGACCTTCCCCACAACTATCTCAAACTTTGGGTTCTTGATCTTGGCTTCTCCATGAAGCTAGACCAAGGACTTGAGAAGGCTATAAGACCCCCCTTAAAATTGGAGAAAGGACTAGAAGATTTTTGAATTAAACGCAATGAAGATCTACCAAATTTTGGAGTCATTTGTAAACCCTTAAGGAGTGCTTACTTGCTACCAATTTGGAAATCATGATTGCATTCAAATTTATGGAGGATTCAAGAGTATAAGGAGATAAATCATCCCAAATGAGCCTTTTCCATAGCCAATTTAGAGAATTTACATTGTAAATCTATGCAAGAACACAAAGGCAACCCTTGATCATCAATTCCATGGAGGAAATTGAAGATCCAAGCCCTGATTACAAGAGCAAGAATACTTTCAACTCAGCCATGACTGTTAGCCATGGCTAACAGTTTTAGTTGCACCTTAGACCCACAATGAGGGTTTGATATCTGATTTCCTTTGTTTTAGCCATATATTTTCCATTTCAAGCATGTATTTGTTGGACATTTTGAGTAGATGAGTTATCATTGATGTCAAGAGTGAGTGGTCATTGGCGTCAAGCCTTCAACACTAGTCAGTGGCAGTTTCAATGGGCAACATCAGTTTCAGGTTCTCCAATAAGTGCAAAAGGATAGTCCATTGTTAGTTAATAAAATACCTGGTTCCAAGCAGTCAGATGTCGTCCAAAGTACAAAGAAGAAGCCCAGATGAATAATATTATAAAAATTATTTATAATATTATATACAAGAAAATTTAAATTATTTATAAATTTATTAATATTATTTTTATTATTAAATTAATTATTAATTAATTTAATATTAATTATAAGTTAATTTATATTAATTTTAAATAATCCTAAGGTGGGTTATTGAATTAAAATTTGAATTTCAAAATTCAAATTCTTAGTGCTAACGTGGGAGCAAAATCAACCAAACCTGTATAAAAGGACTACACCACCTTAGCCAAACCTACCTTATGCCTTCGAATTAAAATTGATTAATGATAGCTTATGTGAATTATGTTGCATCAAAGAGGATTGCTTTGTGGTTTTCATGTGAAGTCAACGGTGCACAAAGGGTTAATAGGAAGGAAGCCTTACTCCCTTTATGTGGGTGTGTATAGCCCAAGCGATGGGGTCCAAAGTGCTAAGGCACTTGGCACTTGGGGAGATGGTGGTTCAAATCATGCCGAAATCCTTTTTGGGAGAAAATCAAAGGTATGCATTAGTTGAGCGCCAAAATGTTTTGAGTTAGTTGAGGTTTTAAAATTAAATTTTTGCATATTTATTTGGTTTGTAAAGTTGTAAGGGGAGTTCTAAGCTTGATGCAAAATAAATTTTTGGGTGTGATTTACATTAGTATTTAAATAGGGTAGTAAGGTGTTTTAGGAATATTGTTTGAGGTTTTGTGGTGTTGGATATTATTTTAAGTTGGATATTATAAGGTGTATCAAAATGATTATTTTTCATGTATGATTTTATGGATGTTATTTTCTAAAGGGAGCAATAAGGCATAATTGAGCTTTGATTACTTTGATGTCTAGGAATGTTTTGAAAAAGTGTTGAAGTGATATTTTGTCATTTAACCATAGAAATTGGAAAGAATAAAATTGTGATTGAGACAGATTTTCCAAGGGCACTTTTACATCAAACAAAAGGTATGGGCACATATTCCTAATGAGTGATTTTTGAATGTTGTGAATTTAAAGTTAGAGTGAAAAGGATTGTTTGGTAAACATTGTTGAGTGTATGTTTTGAATTAATACTTCAAGGTTTTCTGGAATAAAGATTTGTTGATAAAACCTTGTTTTATAAGCATTTTTGTTGAAGTGATTAATTGAGTGAACTTGAACTAGGGTTTGAAAATATCATGAATATCATTGTTATGTGATATTAGCATTGTTGTTGAAGCACTTAGTCAAGTGAGGAACTTGAACTAGGTTTTGCAAAGATCATGAGTATCATTGTTATGTGAGATTGATTGATAAGCATTGCTGGAAAAATTTAAGTGAGTGTTCATATGCTTGGACTAAGGTTTATAAGCAAAGGTTAATTCATTGAGTTATTGGTTGAGTAGAGTTGGTTGAGACTAGTCAAGTGGATGTGTTGAAGTGATAGTTCAAGTTCTATGAAATAAATTATTCTATATCCTAAATTGATTTGAGAAAGAGGTTAAGTGTTGGTGAGTGTGAAGCATATTGAGTCTCTAACAATTCTCTGTATGTTTCTATGGTAAAAAGAGTGATTAAAAGTAATTGAGCATTGTGGTGAATGTGAAGAATATTGAGCCTCTAATAATTCTCCATATGTTTGTATGGTAAAAAGAGTGATTGAAAGTGATTGAGCATTATGGTGAATGTGAAGCATATTGAGTCTCTAACAATTCTCTATATATTTATGTGGTAAAAAGAGTGATTGAAATTTATTGAGCATTGTGATGAATGTGAAGAATATTGAGTCTCTAACAATTATCTTTATGTTTCTATGAGATTGGACAAGTTCTAGTGTGGACTTGTTGAGTAGATTTGAGGTAAGTCTTAGATAAGACTTGTGGAAAAATTTGTGTGAGCTTTTGTGGAAGCTTACAATATAATTTGAGGATAGATATTGAGAGTATATTTGGACAAGTTCTAGTAAGGACTTGTTGAGCATATTTGGGCAAGTTCTAGTGAGGACTTGTTGAGCAGAATTGAACAAATTCTAGTGAGGACTTGTTGAGAATATTTGGACAATTTCTAGAGAGGACTTGTGGATAGATTAGAGTGAGCTTTTATGGTAGCTTACAAGGTAGATTTGAGATAAGTCTTTGAGAATACTTGTGAGCAAAGTTGATTGATTGATTTGTTCAAACCTTGGGTTAAGGTTTGAAGAAGATCTAGCAGAGTTGATTTGAGATTAAGTCAAGCTTTGTGTTAAGGCTTGAGGATAGAGATTGAGGACAAATTTGTGCTAGATCGAAGGATTGTGTTTAGTGCAGATCAGAGGATAGAGATTGAGGACAATATTTGGTACAAATTTGAGGACAATTTTGTGCCATACCAGAGATAGAGATTGAGGATAAATTTGTGCTATATTAGAGATAGATATTGAGTAGATTTGTGCTAGACCAAAGGACTGTATTTAGTGTAAATTTTAGATAGATCTTTGAAGGTGACACAGTATGGAGGATGATAGTCTCTAGTGGATAGAGATCCATTAGCCAAGGTAGTGAGGAAATGTGTCTTCAGTTGATAGAGATGCATTAGCTAGAGCAATGGGGGCATCAATTATTCTAGAAGACCACTAGTCAAAGCTAAAGAGAAAGAGTTCTCCTGTGGATAGATATCCATGAACTTGATTAGGGTATTGGTGTTTCCTTTGGATAGAGGTTCATAAAAATTGTAATAGGGAAAGGATTCCCAAGATATTGGTTGAGATAATTTTAGTGAAATATTTTCTCTGTGGAATAGCCCACATTAGGTAAACCAAATTAAATTGGTGTCTCTATTGTGTGTGGTGATTTGTGCATTGCTTTGATTATTGTTATTGATATTGCTATCTATACATTACATAATATTGATTAGGAAATAAAAGTAAAAAGTGGTCTTATATTTTTCACCCCCCTCTCAGTATAAGCTTGTGTTCTTCAGTATTTAGGTATATTTAACTTAGATTAGTTTTCCTTTATGCATTTGTATGGTTATATTTAGGAATTATAAGTAGATTTGCTTCCATTTCCCTTGCATTTATCAATCTAGACTAGTTTCATTGACTTTGATCCATTTCAAGTTTTAATGGCTAATTAGGCTATCTAATTGCTAGATTTCCTACTTTATTTATAAGCTTTACAACAATCTAGATATTTCATGCATATATTTACTAGTTTACATTCTTTCTTGCTATATTTTTCATTATTTATGCAATTTCCCATCAAGTGCCTCATCAAAAGAGGTCTCCTTTGCTATTAATCACTTTCTTGTTATTTCTTGAATGTAGGTTTATAGGATCTAACAATTTCAAGGCATACTTGGTAACATATTCTTCCAATCGCATGCGAAGAAGGCTATCTTTGGCCTTGCACGGTTCATGTCCATTCTAGAGAGTCTACATATTACACCAATTCCTATTTAGGGGCCTCGAAATATTGTATCAATTGTATTAATGATTTTGGTATCCCTAAGAGGGACGTATTTGTAATCAGGATTTGGAAAATATTTAATAAAAGAAATCTTACTTTCTTGTTAAATTTATTCCATATTTTGATGTGTTAATGCTTGATGTTAATTGATGCACTAGTTAGGTGTATGAATTTTAGATCAGTATAGTTGGGCTTTCACATCCAACCCACTGATCAAGACCAACGGTGGAAGTCATTACCACTTGGTTGGCTTGTCTGACATTGTATCATCGTTACCCATCCATGGCCAAGGCCGATTCAAGAACTATCCTATCCATGGAAAATTACACGCATTCCTCTTTGAAGGGGTGTATCACTGACCACGATGTGTTGGGTGAGAATCGGTAGTACCTATGCTCCCTGATCGGGTATGGATTTCATCTCCATATTTTGGTGGGTAGACAACCTGGATGTCATTACCGGGTTTGTCACTGTGAGTGTATAGGTGAAATATTTAAACAATCTAAGAATTACATCAACTATTGCAAACATGATAAGAGTTCATATTGTATTCACAACAAACCAAAATACACAAAACAAGTTTTAGGACACACAAAGAAAACTTAAATGAGATAATCACCTTGTATACTTTGTATGTTTCTTAAAACTTACACAAGAGATAATTCATAAAGCTATGGTCACTACACGGGGCCACCCTCGGTCCACGACCGAGGTGGTACCCAATGCACCAGAGGGCCTAGATCACCCTAGAGGCAACACACATACCCCTAACATACCTGAACGAACTTTGGGTAGCCTTAGAGGGGATAACTCCACACATGGGGGTTCTCATCGAGAAACCCCAACTAGAAGACCAAATCTAGGTTCTTCTCATGATCCAAATGAGGGGGTTTCAAGACCCCAATCTTCACATGATGGTCATAGATCAAACCCACCCAATGAGGGGTAACACAGAAGGGGTGCATCTAATCGCATACCCGAAAGAGCTCCAAATCACTCTAAACATGAAGGAGATTTAATAGATCTCCATAGTGTCGGAGCAAATGGTACACCTCCTGGTCGATCATGGAGAATGCACCAACTTGATCACCTAGAATAGGATCATGGTAGATCAACACATAGGGCTACCTCTACTACTCATTCTCGCTCTGAGAGTGCATGTAGTGAAGACATAGTGTGACATACTTATGCCCAGGGTGAATGTTCCAAATTCCCACGTAGCACAAATACCCCATCCACATATGCGGGCATAGAACGAAGAGTCAATCATAATACCAATGTAGCCTCGATAGATAGAGGAAAGAGTGTGGTGGATTATTCCATCAGAACTCATACTACCAAGACTCCTCATACGGAGTTACGAAGCCAAAGACCTAATATGATAGATCAAGCAGATCAGATACGTAGGCTTTGTGTTGATCAAAGAGAACAAATGCTTCAAGATCAATTGGAGGATTTGTGCATTGAAGGTGAACATTTAGACAACTTAGAATGGGAAGAGGTAGAATGACAAAGGTTGCTTCATCAACGTGTGTATGAACACCATTTAAGAGAGCAACGCATCCTTGATCAAAAGGAGCATGAAGAGCAATCAAATAGATTAGCTCAAGTTGACCTACTCCCAATGAGTGAATATAGAGAGCAACATAATGTAAGGTATGCCACATCACACCTTGATATCCACACCAGACAAGTAGAGCACCACTCTCATCATACTTCACATCATGCATCTAGGCAATAACAACATCAAGCACTAAATTCACCTGACCATGATAAGTACCAAAGATCAGAGTCAGAGGATCAGGATCAGTAGTATCCTGAACCATCCTCAGTAGATGTGGTCGATGATTACAATCGACCACCTCAAGCTCAAAGGAACCTACCCCCACTTGCACCTCGAAGATCCCTTTGAGAGGAAGAGATCATCTCTTCTCAAGCCTACAAAGTGCTTACAGAGAGAGTCAAAACTCTCGAGAAATAAGAGATGACTTGTCAAAAGCCCACTTTAAGCAAGATACATAATCAACCCTTATGTCCATCAGTGCCAAGCCCTACTTATCCAAAACATTTTGAAATACCTAGATTGGATAAGTTCAAGGGAGATGAAGATGCGTAGGAGCACATGACATGCTTCATGAATTCATGTTTTCAACTATAGAATGATGATACCTTGTTATTGAGAACTTTCATCATTACCCTCTCAGGTGTAGCCATCGAATGGTATAATCAATTACCTAGGCACAACATCACCAACTTTGAATAGTTGGTGAATGCTTTCCTTGAGCACTTTTCATTTGGTGCCAAGAAGAAAACTAATCTATCTAATCTAGCTACCTTATGATAGTATGATGATGAGCCGATCACAGATTATGGGAACAGATGGAGAAAATTAATGGTAAAATTACCATTCTCTATTCCCACCATAGAACTCACCCGAATGTTCATAAAAATTTGTGCCAAGCACATATCATTGTTGCTTCAGCTACAATAATATACGATATTCGAGGAGGCTTTGGTGCAAGCCAAAGTAATTGAAGATATCAAACTGCAAGAAGGAGATCTAAAGCTTTGAACCAAGAAGGAATGGAATAATAAGAACACATGTAATCAACAATATCAGGCCAAGCCTGCACCTATTAATCAAGTCATGTTGAATATTCCTAAGGGGAATAAGAGCCAACAATAATAGAATTATCATGCTCAACCACCCCTAGCATAATATAATCAAATGCAATAGAAATCAGGGCAAGGATATACAACATCATTTACCTCACTAATTTACACCATTATCTGAATCTTTGGCATCTATATTTCACCAATTGTGTGAGGCTAAGGCCCTAAAATTACTAGAAGTTTAGCTGGTAGACCCTAATCACCCTAAGTCAAAAGGGTATAGGGAAGATCACTATTGCCCCTACCATAGATAAAAATGGTATGACATCAAAGTGTGCCATGGGTTCAAACATATGGTACAAAACATGATTGATCAGGATGAGCTATGAATTGATAACCCTTTAGCACCTGATAATCAGAACCTAGAAATCCTAAATGATCCCCCACCAAATCTTGGGGGTCAAGTCAACCAAATTTGGGTAGATCCTCCTATAGAGGGATTTGTCTGCATGATTAATGTGGTTACTAGGAATAAGAGATATAATCAACTAGAGCCACCTATAGCTCCCATTCGTATCCCAATTGCACCTCAGTAAAGGCTAATGTAAAACCCATTTCTAGGTCCACCAGTAAGACTAGTGGTTACAATTAGGAATAGACTCACTCAGAGTCTACAAATAGCTTCGACAAAGTTATCAATATATGAGCTCATACAATAGTCCCCTAGGCATAGGGAGACATTAATAGAAATTTTGAGATCCATAGAGCTCCAACCCTAGGATCCCAATGCATTCATAAATTTTGTGGGGCATGTTCAGTAGTGTAGAGAGCCAGTGATTACTTTCCATGATCATAAAATAAAGAAAGTATCAACTAACATAGCAGATCCACCATTGCACATAATCGCTTGTATAAATCGAATCTTATTCAAGTGAGTATTGATTGATATAGGGTCATCAATTAATATTATAACAATGAGTGCATTAGGACACCTTAGCATCCCTCAGTCACACATTGTAGCATCCACATTCACTTTATGAGCATTCAATGATGCATTATGTTTGACTATCGGTACCATCGTGCTTCCTATCCAAGTAGGATTGAAGACTATATCAGTCTCATGTCATGTGCTTGAAGGTAGCATGCAATATAACATCCTCCTTGGTAGACCCTAGATCAGAGACATGAAATGCATTCCTTCGATCCTTCATCAATGCATTAAGTATGCTCATGAGGGAAATGTTCATGTCATCCCTTCAGATGAAGAGCCCTTCAAATATGTCAACCAAGTTGACAATCCTAGAGAATTCATCTTACCCTCAACCCATCTGGACATAATACCGACATCACCTACTAAACATCTAGATCAAAAGGCCAAAGTAGTGCAAGCTGATCCTTCTATATCAACGTCACCATCAGAGCCTAAACCAACTCTAGCTTCTAACAAACCATCCTCATCGATAAATCTAAAGCAAGAATAGAAGTTAAAGGCACCCATGGTCGATGACCCTAAAGTCATCCCCCATGTCTCTATGATAGAGATTCCTACTCCTATAGAGGAAGAAGAGTCACTTAACTTAATGAAGGAATTACCTCAATGTGCATCCCCTACCTCATCATCAGGATCATCTGCTCCTCAGGTGATGATACATTTAGTCAACCCAGGACTTGTAGAGTATTTAGTGTAGAACATGACCTTCACACCCATATTAGAGTCTACATAGGATTTAGGGAGACCCTGCATCCCCTCTTTTCCTATTGGGATGGTGGTGCCTCTAGGTATACCTCCCAATCAGATAAATTTTATTTATGGAGGCTTCGATCAGACCTCCAGTCATTCTCTAAAATATCATCAGGATGACAACCCATTCATAAGTAATATCTACTACTTGTCGAACCCTGAGTATGCTCTACGTTACTTTGACCATTGTCACTGGTAGGGCAATGGTCTGGGTCTCTATGAGTAGGGTTATAGAATGCCTTACCAACCACAATATCAGTTGCCTATCGATAGGTTTGGATTAGGCTATTCTATTCACATTCTAGATGAGCTTTTAGTGGATTCCTTGCAATGCCTAAGCTTGGGTTTTGAGGAGGATATTGACTGGAATCCATACACCTATCCTAATCCCTCACACTTATGGAGGGACCATCACCTAGTTATGATGGTAGCTATAGAGCCACCCTTGGTCTATCATGAAAACATTTCTATGGAGGCTACCTCAGAAAGCATCCCAGGGATCGATTGGGTTATCAAAAATAATGAGTATGCCGATGACATTGGCATTGAACCTTAGAGGTCTAGCATAAATGAAGAGTCCAATTCAGAATCCATTTTTAAAGAAGATGAATTAGGGTATAATTCTGAAGAAGATGATGGTGAGTACTTCTCAGATGATGATGAATATGAGGATGAGATCGATATGGCCTACCTAGGGCCTCGACATCTACGTCATCTTAGGGAACTTATGGATATGGAGGAAGTGTATCATACAGTCTTCCCAGGTCCTCCTAAACTAAGGTGACCAATAAATTTAGAGGAGATATATCACATAGCCTTCCTTGGTCCACCTAATTTAAGATAATTGCTTCCCCTAGAAGATCCAATTATCTTTTCTATTCCCAGAGTAGACCTAGTTATCCCCATACCACCTGAGCCACATCTAGAGCATGGGGAGCAACCTAGAAGTAGTGAATTTCATCCATGTGGTCCTAGAGATTTCTTTCCATCCATCAACATGATCTCCATCGATCTGACCACTCCACTCCAAAATCCATCCGACCCTTCAAAGCCATTGCACCTCAATCCTAAGGCCATTGATTTTGATCACGTCAATTCACCCCTAGAGCCTGAAGATTTCTTCCCTAATGAAGAAATGTTACAACCATTCCATTTTGTGCTAGGTTGTGCACATGATGTTTATCATGCTGAGGTTGATCCTGATTTGGTAGAACCTATAAACCCAACTGATGACATCCATTTGATCCCTACACCTCACCAGCTTGAGGAGGGATCACACATGTCAATAGAGGAAACTTTTGAAGTGGATATCAGCGAAGATCCCACCCATCCAAAGAAAGTTAAATTTGGAGAAAGCTTATCTCCTGAGGAATGAGCCATCCTCATTCCTCTATTGAAAGAGAGACCTGATCTCTTTTCTTGGACTTATAAGGACATGTCAGGTCTGGATCCAAAATTGGTTGTCCACAACCTTTCACTGGACCCCACTAAAAAGCCAGTCAAGCAAAAACTCAGGAAAATACATCCAACCATCACCTTGATGGTAAAATATGAGTTACAAAAGTTGTTGGATGTAGAGTTCATTATTCCCATCAACTATCCATAGTGGGTATCAAACATGGTACCCATAGGAAAACCTGATGGAAGAATCCGCATCTGCATGGATTTTAGGGACCTCAATAAGGCAACACCCAAGGATTCATTTACGTTGCCTAATATCGATGCTCTTGTAGATGCAACTGCAGGTCATGAAATGCTCTCACTCATGGATGGTTTTTCTGGTTACAACTAGATTCAGATTAAACCTGAAGATCAACATAAAACCACTTTTACCACTCCATGGGGGACATTTTTCTATAAAGTTATGCCATTTGGCCTTAAAAATATTGGTGCCACATATCAGTGGGCTATGACATACATCTTTCATGACTATATGCACAAGATATTAGAGGATTATATTGATGACTTACTGGCCAAGTCATTATTGTGTGAAGAGCATATCGAGGTCCTTAGAAAAGTCTTCGATCACTTGATTGAGCACAATGTTAGGTTGAATCCCAAGAAATGCATCTTTGGTATAACTTCAGGTAAACTCTTGGGATTCATCATTTCTAAATGAGGGATCGAAGTAGACCCAACAAAGGTCAAAGCTATACTAGAAATGTGTCCCCCCATAAATATCAAGGAGCTAAGAAGCCTATAAGGAAAAGTAGCATCCATAAAGTGCTTCATCGCATAGTTATCGGATAAATATCGACCCATGAATCGACTACTACACAAGGGGGTCCCATTCAACTGGGATGAAGACTACCAAAAAGCCTTCACTGAAATCAAGCAATACCTAGCATCACCACTAGTACTAGCTCCACCAAGATTGGATGTGCCATTTTTATTGTATATATCCACCACTGACTTTGCATTGGGAACCATGTTAGCCTAGAAGAACAAGCAAGACAAAGAGCAGGCGATATACTACATAAGTCGCACCTTGGTGAGTTACGAGCTAGGATATGCATACATAGAGAAACTATGTTTAGCAGTGGTCTTTGCAACTAAGAAGTTGCACCACTATATGCTGAGTCATACAATATATGTAATATCAAAACAAAATCCTTTGCAGTACATGATGAGCAGGACATATCATAATACACGTACTACAAAGTGGATCATGCTATTGATAGAATTTGACCTAGAATTCATTAGTCAAAATTCAATCAAAGGATAGGTCATAGCTGATCAACTAGTAGAGGCACCTCTTCAGGATCATAAGCCTCTCATCATAGAGTTACCCGATGATGCAGTCTTTGCATTGTCAGAGTCACCAGAACCTGAAGAACTAGACAATAAAGCTGACATGACTTTGTTCTTCGATGGTTCAAAATGTGAGCAAGGGGGTGGCATAGGGATTGTGTTTTTCATGCCACAAGGTGCTCCAATACCCTTGTCATTTAAACTCAACTTCCCATGCACCAATAACAATGTTGAATACGAGGCCCTAATCTTGGGTCTCCAAACAATGCTCACCATGAAGATCAAAAAGTTGAATATCTTTGGTGACTCCCTTCTCATAGTTAATCAAGTTAAGGGAATTTATCAGTGTAGGTGTCCCATCCTGAAAGCATATAAGGAACTTGTGGACACTTACCTAGCCCAACTAGAATGGTATGACATCGAGGTAATCCCTCGTACATCAAATAGATTTGTAGACACCATGGCATCTTTGGGATCCTTAATCCCTCAGAATCCATCTGCTGACTTCACTACCATCCATGTGAAGATGCTCTCACAATCCATGATGTTGCATGAGGCTAAATATAATCAAGAATCAGTCCACATGATTCATATAGAACCAAACCATGAATGGTTCTATAAAGCTAGAGACTTTCTGATGAAGGCATCCTAGGGATCCTTGATCTCGTAGGGTCCTATGGAGAATGGTACTACTATTCTCCATAAGGTTATCTCCCAATCTGCATTCATGCAACTCGAATCACAATGGGAACAAGTCATTCAGTCAGTCGAAGTTATTGCTTATCAAGAATGGTTAGCCCCATTACATGATTTCCTTAAGCTCAGAATAATCCCATAGGGATTATCGCATGCCACCAAAAGAACATTCAAACAAAAAGTGACCAGATATATCTTGATAGGAGATATCTTGTATCATCGTAGCTATGATGGAATTCTCCTTCATTACCTTGAGCTCCAAGAATCAGCTTGGGTGATTTCACAAGCTCATGATGGTACATGCGATGGCCATTTCAATGGTATGGCCATCGTTAAGCGCATCCTTCGAATGGGTTACTATTGGCCCACTATGGAGAAGGATTGCACAATGTATGTCAGGAAATACATTAAATGCTAACACCATGCTAATCTTATGCACCTACCATCATAGGCCTTACAGCCCATTCAAGTGGCTTGGCCATTTTATTAGTGGGGTTTGGATCTAATTGGTAATATCTCTCCCTCATCATCGGGCTGACACACATTTATAATAATGACCACTGAGTATTTCACCAAGTGGGTGGAGGCAATCCCTTTAACTACAATGATAGGAGCACGTATTATGGAGTTCATACTCCATAATATAATATGTCATTTTGGGATACCATCCAAAATAATTTTGGATAATGGAACTTCATTCAAAAATAAAATTGTAAGGGCTTTAACGTCCAAGTATAATATTCAACATAGTTTTGCAACTCCTTATTATCCATAAGAAAATGGGCAAGTAGAGGCCTCGAACAAAATAGTGGTAGCCATTTTAAAGAAAATTGTATAAGAAAATCATAAATATTGGCATCTTCAACTACCTCTTGCATTATGGGCTTATCGAACTAGTATATGAACACCCACTAGGGCAACCTCGTTCTCACTAGTATATGGCGCTGAGGCCATCATGCCCTTGGAATTGGAAATTCCATCATTGCACATCGCATTGAAAGAGTTCATCGATGATGACACTACACGACAAGCTCACCTAGATCAATTGACCCTTCTTGATGAACATCGTGTGAATGCCCTTGAGCATCTCCATGTTTACCAAGATTGGTTAAAATGAGCTTATAACAACAAATTCCACCCAAGGGACTTTAAGGTTGGGGATCTTGTACTTAAAGAGAACCAACAGAACTCAAACCTATTGCATCTACGAGACAAATTTACGCCAATTAGTTAGGTCCATTCATTATTTCAGAAAATATTGGACCTGGTACCTATCGCCTAACATCGCTAGAAGGTGTTGAAGAGCCTGAACCTCTCAATATCCTTCACCTAAAGGTGTTTCATACATAAAATTCAAAAATTAAAAAATATTTGAAAATTCAAAAATTCAAAAACAATTAAAACATCAAAATCTAAATAAATCATAAAGCAATAAAATTCATAAACATTGTAAACATCAAAAATATAAAAATATTTGCATTTATATTTTGCATCATAGCATTCATTTAATTGCATTGCATTAGGCATTTTCATCCATTGCACTTGCATTAGGATAGGTTGTGTTTACAATCCTACAAATGACACCACATTTGTATGCTAATCATGCATCCTTACATCATCATCATCCATCACCCCTATGAGTAATTATGTTTTTCAACACAACCCATCAGTTGCTATAAGGAATATACTAGGGTTTTTTGGTCATTCAGCCATACCTAGTGATCTTCTCAGATTTTGTAGAAAGCTATCTTCACTTTTGGAGATGAGGTCTAGTTTTGATAGTACCTTGCATATTTCAAAATCCTATCACAATTTAAACATTAATAATCCTAGTTTGAACAAGGAAAGATGAACACTACAAAGTGGTCCTAGTCACCTTAAGTGAAAGGTTTTTACTTGCTCATCTTGTGATGCGCATGGTCTAGGATGTTGATCATTGACAAAAGGACAAGCTCCCCTCTACCCAAATAAATCCCTTGCTTTCATACAAAATAAGCAAAATCCCAAAATCAAAGCAAATCCCTTGCTAAAAAAAATGTAAAATAAATAGTGATTTTCATCACTAAGCATGAGCAAGTATCCCAATAAATCAAAAGAAAATAAGGGGGTGAAGAGCTTGAATCCTTGGAATGGTTAGTATTTCAAACCATTGAGTGATCCCCATTACAACAATGGGCTGAATGAATCCCTCCTAGAAATGGGGTAGTTCTAAGCAATTTACAAATGAGCTAGCTTTAGGTGGCCTGTATTACCTAGTAGTCTAGTCCAACTACATCCAAACCTAGGATCATGATGAACATTTGGTGATCCTCATTATAATAATGGGTTGAATGAATCTCACCTGGCAATGAGGTAGTCTTATGCTTCATCTAATATATTCATTTGCACACACAAGGATAATGAATATCTTGGTCTTCACAACAAAAGTTTTTATCTTTTAGAAGTCTTGTGTAGTCATTATACATATTTTGATTAGTCAACTAGGGTGTTTGAGTCTCTTGGAAAACCTCAAAAATCCCTTATAGCAACAAATCATCTCATCAATCATACACAATTTTCCTTGTGAACTTTTGTTTATTAAGGGGTGTTCATGAAATAGGATAGATACTAGATGGATATCAACAATGATATTTAGATGACCACTGACTATTTTGTGCATATATTTTAATCTACAGAAGCTTATAAGGAAATCCCATACATCTCACATCATCTCATTTCACATATGGATGCCTAAATGATTAATTCTTATGATAAGAATTACCATTTTCATTCATGATTTTCATACATTTTGTGGTGTCATCTAGTAGTTTGTTAAACACATATTAGAATCATTCTCTATGTTTTACGTGATTAAAGCATACAGGTTCATTTGCATTCAATCTATCCTCATATAATTAATGCATTTACCATACATCATTGCATCCATATATATGCATACATAGTAGTGCACCTACACATTTAGATCATAACATCTAAGCATACATCTATCATCTAGCTAGTGCATGTCATCAATACATTGCATACATCTAGCATAATCACATCATCATTAAGCCATTACATCCATTAATGCATACATGAAAATAAATCAAAATTAACAAAAAATCAAATAAAAAATTTTAAATATGCCTTGTATCCAGTTATTTACTCTATACACTTGGCGGTTGCAGTGACTTGCACTCCATGCAATCCGATAAGATGAGTAAATTACCATAAGGCTATTTGAACCAAATTATTCATTGATGAATTGAAATGTCTTCACTTCACTCTCGAAGAAGGCCATGGTGGACTGCTCCATGGGAATGAGGTATTCATTTCCTTTCTTCTATGAAATCTCATCAAAAATTTCAAAATTAACAAAAAAATCAAATAAAAAAAATTTCAAATATTTCCTCATAGTATTAGTTATTACTCCCTACACTTGGTGGTTGTGGAACTTGCCTCCATAGGGGATATGTTATTTTTGCGAAAGATGAGTAAATTACCATAAGGCTATTTGAACCAAATTATTCATCATTGAATTGAAATATCTTCACTTCAATCCCCAAGAAGGCCATGGAGGTCGGACTGCTCCACGGGAATGAGGTATTCATTTCATTTCTCCTATGAAGTTTCATCAGATCATCGAAACATAGTGATTCATCACATGCTTAAATTGAATTGCTATCATCTTGATTCCCTAAGAAGGCCATTATGGCTGAACTTCTCCATGGGATAGAGATGTACAATTACTATTAATAGTTGAAATCATAACTGTAATAGGACCTACCTTACAACAAATGCAATCATCTTGAATTATCCAAATCAATCATCTTGGTCAAGCGACTCATCGCTTTCATCACTTGTCCTTTTCCTCATCGACTCATCGCTTGAGGGGGTAGTCATAATAACAAAATTCATAATCAAAATCAACACTTGAAACTTAATCATGTAAGTTGTGTTCATCTTACGAATCATTGCCAAAGACAATCATGCCCCTGCTTGGGGTAGAAAACAAGCAAAATTAATTACACAACCGCTTGGTATTTTTGAAGCATGAATGAAGGTACATGCCTCTTCATGAACTGAACAATGTCCAAGATCAAGTAAGCTTGAAGTGAAAGGTTGTACTTGAATCAAGTTCCTAACTTGTTGGAGGTAATGAATCCGAGATGCATGCCCTTTTCATGATTGGGGCATCTAACATTGACCAGATCAATGAACATCAATTAACCTATAATATGGCTTTAGGTTATCTATTTTTTCTCAACATCATGTTTTCCCATAATGCATCCCAAAAGGGGTATCTATAGACACCTAAAACATGTCATGTTTAGGAGACTACTCATATGGGCACCTTTGCAGACCATATGAATGATCTTGGACCTTGCCAAGACTAAGTAGTGGTTTTAACCACTCATATAGGGTAGTCTAGTCCTATGCAGCCCTAGCCACTAATGAAATCAATGGCTACCTCCGGAGTATATGCCAGTGATTGAGTTGATAGCAGCTACGAGCAACTTACCCATAGCCACACCTATCGATAGTGGCTAACCCTGTAACTAACTCGAGCTACCAAAGCTAAGTGAAATCTATTGTGCCTAATAGATTCTTGAATGGTTGGGAGGTCAAAGCTTCTGGATGCATCTTCTCAACTACCTAGATGTAACTACTTCTTGATCTTGGCTTCCTTGTGAAGCCAAGGCAAGGGGATTGGGTGTCTATAAAAGACCCCAAATTTTGATTGCAAATCCTATTCAATTCATGTGTTGATCACATAGTGGAGCTCTATCGGATCGAGAAGTGAATCAACATCCCTTTGAGGTGCAGTGGAGCCCTATCCAATTGGAGAATGACATATGTTTGCCTAGAAATGGTGGATGCCCTAGCTTGAGAGTAACCTAGCTGTTCAAGAGTCAAATCGAGATAGATTGATACCAAATTCAATCATAAAACCATGTGCCAAGATGCAAGCAACCCTTGAACATCAATTACATAGCAAATCAAGCGATATCATATTGATATTTAGAGAGTAGAGCCTTCACCCCATGATCACTATTTTTGATAGTGGCCCATAGGCTTAGCCACTAAATTTGATAGCGGCTAGTAGAGCCAACTGCTCTACTTGATAGCGGCTAGGGTCTGGTTCAGCATTTTCTACATTTTAGTCATAGATTTACTATTCTTTACATTTAATTTACTTTATCTAACATATATTAGCTATCTTTACTGCATTTCCATGGTTCATTTATAGTTTTATAAACATATTTGCACTCCTTTACGTATTTTCATGCATCCTTTCCTTATTTTGCACATTTCAATAAGATAGCCTCATCTTGAGAGGCTTGCAATGCTATTGATCATTTCTAGTTTCTTTGTGTGCAGGTGATAGGGACATTCAAGGATCAAAGACCATCAAGATCCAAGATCTTAACATCAAGAAGCGGAGGTGGCTTGTTAAATCCTTCATAAGCAAAGTGGTGGAGACCTAAAGAGCTTGTAGAATACATCACCCCCATTTTGGGGCTCAAAACTATTGTAATCATGTATCAAATTTGGTATCCCTAAGAGGGATGAATATGTAACCGAGCTTTGAAATTGATTAATACAAAGGAGGCATTTATTTTTGTCAATTTATTTGGTTATACATGCTTCATTGCTTTAAATTTGTTATCATGTTGCAATTAGCCTAGATGTATGCTTTTTAGAGCTTTACAAAAAGCTTTATGGGGTGAACTATGAGGGCTACGTTGTTCTCTATACTTAATTCTAGGGGGAAGGGTTCACCAAGAATGGTTTAAGGACTCACTCCAAGTCCTCAGGATATTCAAGAATATTTGATGTATTCAATTTAAATCAATCACCTAAGTTTGGTCTTTCTAGATCTATGCTATGAAAGATAAGGGACAATGCAAAAAATACAAGAGCTAACCCTACAATGATTCTTTCTTTGAATGCTTTCTAACCTAGGGTTTTAGATAAACAATATTTAAGCAAGGGCTCAAGAAATAATGTGTAAAAAGAATTATCCCTATATGCACACTATATTCTATTATCTTTTAATTCCTAGAACTTAAGATGTATTCTTATAAAATCAAATCTAGAGTTTACAACAAAAATATAAAGCACTAAAAAAAAAACCTAAATACTAATTAAAACACTTAGTTTATCTGAAGGTTGATCCTTGATTTTGCTTCCTCTTGTTTAATGATATCAATAATACCTGATCCTACAAGATAACTCAGAAATACTTGAAAATAGAATTAGCATTAGGGGGTCTTCTTAGGCCACTATATAAAAATGCTTGGAGGCACAACAATTAAGCCTACTAGGTCCTTTATATGACTTTTGAAAATATAATAAAAATTTTACCTTTGGATATTAATCATAAAATAGTAATGCCTCTTTACAAATAGTATTAATGGATATTAAACATAATATGCCAATATGACCTAGATGCAATTTAAGACCTAATTATACAATTATATTTAGTAGGTTGCCCCTAGTTTTTCTTTGGGTAAAATCATACCTCATAAAGAGTCGGTGCAATGATGTAGTAAGAAAAGTCATGCCCCATTGGTACTGAGCACGATTTTGCTCCTGTGTGTAGAAAAACCTAAATTTGGATCTGCAAAGTCGCACCTCGATGATACTGGGTATGATTTCACCTTTGATGCAAGAAAAATAATATAAATTCATAGTAAAGTGTAGAAACATAAAAAATAAAATAATAAAACCTAATGGATGATGTAGAGATAGATAAAAAGGGTGATATCTCAAAATAGTTAATCTCTCATCTTGGACTACATCATGGATCCACAAAATCAAACAAAAATCAGACCAATGTAGTAGAAAACCAAATCTGAAATTCACACTTTAGGGTTAACTTGCATAAGAGAAAAGGAAGAAGACAGAAAATAACTTGTGAGTGTGTTAGAATAACCAAGCATGTCTTAAAAATCATAAGAGCATAAGATAGATTGTGTGTGTGTGAAATGTGATATCATCCCTCCTTTTATAGGTGAGATTAAAGGTGAAAAGAGTGGAAAAACCATGGGAAAGCTGATTCCAAACACGCTAAAGAAAAAAATTAGGGTTTATAAGGAAGAAACTTTAAAAATGTGAAATTGTGCCCCATCCCAATGGATCACAACTTTGCTTTCATGAAATCATGCCCTATATTGACCGGGTTTGATCTCGCTTAGAAGGGTAAAAAAGGTAGGACAATGGGGAAAGAGGCCCATCCCTTGGCTTAGGTATGGGTTAGGGACATCTTGGAGGGCTCTAGGAAGATTGCCCACTAAAAGTGGGTTAATTTTTTGTGTCTACACCATGATCTCATATATGATGACATGTTGTTACTAAAAATATTTCCTAAAAGTCTTGGTGCAATGGCATTAGAGTGGTACTATTGGTTACCTAATTATTCTTTGAGGAACATTAAAGAAAAAAAAAATTATTTATTCAATAGTTTGGTGCCTACATTGAAAAGGATGTGACCATGAAAGATGTTTATTATTTGAAACAAGGTAAAGAAGAGAGTTTTTTACAATTTCTATCTCGATGGAGAAGCCTAGTTGGATGCTGAAGATATAATTTACCTCCTTGATATATGCTTGAAATATTTATTGGAAATTTACAAGAGCATTATCTTATGCACTAGAAACAACTACTATCACATCCTTTGAACAAGCAGTTGAGTTAGCAAAGAAAGTGGAACAAGCTCTTATCAAAAGAGGACAACTCAAATTAAAAATAAGAAAAATATACTAAGTCACAGTATAAGAATAAGCATGTGGTAGGTGATGGAGTAATGGATAGTAGGCATGTTAATAGCATTGCTAGTAGTCTACAAAATATAATACTTCAAAAACCTCCATAAATTTTTTTACAATACTTGGCATACCCATGGAAGTGGTTCTACAACAAATTTTGGATGCTAATAAGATTGAGTTACCTACTATAAGGCAACCAGATACTACAACTAACCGGTACAAGGTAGGGCAACCTTGTACATATCATAGAGTAGAAGGACATTGGACACATTCTTGTAAGTTGAAACATGTGGTTCAATATTTGATTGATGTAGGACATCTTGATGTAGGAAGTCCTCAATATTTCAATGGTCAAAAAGGGTCCACATTTAATCAGAATATACCTAAGAATATTCAACATGTATCTAATAAAATAGTTTATAAGAATGTACCACATCCTTATGGAAATATGGTTGGTATGATAGCAACAACTTTAAAGTAGCAGGTGTAGAATCTATAGATCCAACGATCTCAATAGGAGATGAGTTTTTCAACAAATATTTCTCTCTTAGAACTTTTGCAAACTTCTCCTACTCATGGATAATCCTTGCTAAATGTTCTAAAACAAAAATATGTTCCCCCATATATTTCCCCTAGTGCTATGGCCAGTATTGTAAGATCTCTTGGGATACATCATATCACATTCTTGGATGCTAATATTTCTTCCTCGAATTTGCAAGAAGATTCTTCTCTTTACATCACCACATTTATTAGGGATACTTTTATTAAGAGGGTTATGATTGATAATGGTTCTTCTCTTAATTTATGCACATATCAATTTTTTTTTAAAGTTTAGATTAAAAGAGGAATATTTAACTAAATCTGGTGACATCATTAAAAATTTTAACAATGAGTTCCAAGAAGCTTGTGGTACCATATCACTTCCGCTTAAGGTTGAACCCAATATTTTAGATACATTGTTCTATGTGGTATATTTCCTTGCATATTTTAATATGCTTCTTGGAAATCCTTGGATCCATACAATGAAGATCATACCTTCCACCTTTCACCAATGTTTAAAATTCAAATTTAAAAACCAACTTGCTACTATTTTGGGCGATCCTCATCCATTTTAATATTGTTCACCAGATGATCTAGCTCAATTTCATTTATCATATTCCTCACCTAATATAACTAAGAAATTTGAATATCTTAATATAATATAGGAATCATCAATCAAAATCTCATTAGGGGATCAAGACAATCCTTCTCATAAGGAGCCTCTTCTATATGAATCTCATCAAGGTATAGAGTGGAGTGTTGAGGATGAGGGGCCATCCTATCCTCATTTTTTGGTCTCAATCCCAAAGTAGTATGCCACATATGATGATCTACCTCAGAATGATATCTATTTTTATGGTTTTGTCTCTTTCACTACGCAAGTTGAGTCTTCTAGTTCTCAAGTGGACTTTGGTTTTGTCTCCCGAGGACCTTGAGAAACTAGGAGTGATTCCTACCCCACCTCCTATTAAGGATGAGTTGTCCATTATCATTAATGAGACCATAGATGTGAACATAGGTTCTGAGGAAGCCCCTAGAATCCTTAAGCTAGGTAAAGCCTTTTCCATGGATGAGGAGGAGCAATTGACCAATTTGTTAAAATAATTTCAAGATAATTTTTCTTGGTCATATGTCAACATGCCAGGGCTTGATACCTCCATTGTTATGCATCATTTGGTAGTTAAGCCTAGTTCCAAGCTTTTTAAGTATAAACTTAGGAAGATGCATTCTAAGGTCACCCTTTTAGTCAAGGAGGAGCTCCAAAAACTCCTTGATATTGGTTTTATAAAAGCCATCAACTATTTTTATTAGATAGCTAATATCATTCCTATAGCTAAGAATGAAGAAACAATCAGATTATATACTGACTTTTAGGACATTAAATTAGCATGTCCTACAAATGATTTTCTCTTGCCCAAAATAGATCATATTGTAGATTTCACTACCAAATGTGGAATGCTTTCGCTGATGGATGGTTTCTCAGGATACAATCAGATCTTGATTACCCCTAAAGAGCAAGCCAAAATAGCATTCATCACTCCCTAGGGTACCTTCTACTAGAAATTCATGCATTTTGACTTGAATAATGTAGGATCTACCTATCAACGAGTTATGACTTATATTTTCCATGACATGATGCATGATATTATCTAGGATTATGTGGATGATATCTTAGGTTACTCCATAGAATGAAAGGATCATGTCCATGATTTAAGACAAATATTTTAAAGGCTTTGGTATTTCAAGGTTCTTAAATCCACTGTGTTTGGAGTCACATCTGGAAAGTTGTTAGGCTTCATATTTTCTAGGTGAGGCATTAAGGTGGACCTTGCTAAGATAGCGGATATCATTGACATGCCTCCTCCCCACACCCTGACCAAACTGTGTAGCCTATAAGGTAAGCTTCAGGTTATTCATCGGTTCATTGCCCAGTTAGATGATAAGTATCAACCCTTTCTTAAGCTTCTTAAGAAAGATGTGGTCTTCTAGTGGGATTCTAAGTATCAAAAATCTTTTTATGACCTTAAGAAGTATCTCACTTCCTTATCTATCTTACTTCCTCCTATGCCTGGTAGGCATTTGATGCTTTACATAGCAACCACTGCTTATGCTTTAGGAGCCATGCTAGCCCAACATGATGATCAAAACAAAGAGTAAGCTATCTACTATATCAGTAGAACTCTTATTATCTATGAAATCAGGTACACTCCCATAGAGAAGCTTTGTCTTTTTGTAGTGTTCACTTTCCATAAATTAAGACACTACATGCTCAGCCATGCTCAACAATTATTTGATGCCTAAGTTCCACATTTCAGGTCAATCTACTAAGTTGTTGTTGACCCTTAGTGAGTTTGACTTGACTTTCATAGGTTAGAAGGCTATTAAGGATAAGGTAATCACTAATCAGTTAGCCTTCACTCCCCTAGAAGTTGCCTATCCTTTGGATGTTAAATTTCTTGATAAGTGCTTCAACCTCAAAGTTGAAGAGTTCAAGTCTTGGACTTTGTTTTTGTATGGAACCCATTACATGAAGGGAACTGGTGTTGGAGTCATTCTAGTCACCTGACAAAAATAACTCATCCCCTTGTCCTTCAAACTTTGTTTCTCTTACATAAAAAATACTGTAGAATATGAAGCTTTGATCCTTGGCCTTAGAGTAGACTTAGATTTATAGGTTAGAGTCCTCTTAGTATTTGGTGATTCTCAACTTGTAATCAATTAGACAAACAATGTTTATCAGACTCGAGATAATAAACTTAAGCCCTACAAGAATATTATCACTAAGTTGTTGTCCTCATTCAATCAAATAACCATAGAGTCTATCCCTAGATCCTCAAACCACCATGTGGATGCCATGGGCACTATTGCATCTTTGTTACCTTTATATTTGGAAGATGATTAAGCATTGATTATAATTAGGCAACTATGAAATCCTACATCACTTGGTTCTTGCCTTGTTCTATTAGATTTTTTGACCATCAAAGATTCCCCATATGAGCCATAGTATACTAACATATTTAATTTCCTTAAGGATGGTTCAATACCTGATGGTTTAGATTACAATCAACATAGTCTTTTGCACAAAAGAGTGTGTTGATTCCTCATAATCAGAAATACTTTGTATTGATGTTATTTTGAAGGCATCCTCTTATGATATCTTAACTCTAATGAAGCCCAACTTGCTCTTAGTAAGACTCACAATGGTTCATGTGGAGGTCATTTCAGTGGCAATGCTATTGCCAAAATGATCCTTCATATGGGGTATTATTGGCCTTCCATGGAGAAATATGCATGTGACTATGTTCATTGTCTGTATCGCTCCAAATTTTTTGCATCCTTACCTTCGGGCTATAGGATCCGTGCCCGAAAGGAGGATGGGAAAAGGATGGCGTGGTACCTCGAACTGAGAGGCCTTGCAAAGGTCCCGCCTCTCGGGGGAGGTGTATTATGGTGATTTTTTGATGGATGGTGGGTTCACCAGGAAACGTTTGAATGGTAGTTTCCACGCCTAGGTTGGGAATGTGTTTAATGTGTTCAGTTTTATCTTTAAACATTCGAGTCCTAGGTTTGGCCAAATGAATCTAAGTTGTTCTATTATGAAAATGCAAGCTAAATGAAATACAGAAAATAGATTTTAAACAAAAAATAGAGAGAAAAATCTAAATTATAGAGCCATACCTGATCCGGATGTCTGATGGAGATTCTAATTTTTGAAGCAGTCCAGATCGTCTGGAATTTGACAGGATCGTCTCCGACCTGCAGGATCATCTGAGATCTGACGAATTCGTCAGACGAATTCGTAAGAGACCTACAAACAGAGAAATAGACACAAAATACAAAAAATACAGCAATGCTAATAGAGGATAAAGATGTAAAATGACAATAAAGATGTTAACAGATAATCCTAAATAGGAATGCAAGCAAATTACAATGTTTTAATAATTAATCATGATTTCATTATGCAATTAAACTACATGGGTGAACTCCAAGATGCAGAATAGCAGAAAATAATAAATAAACTGACTAGATGCAAAATAGAATAGGAGATGAAAAAAGAAAAATGCAAACTCTGGGCACTGATTGCCCCCAATGTTGACTGCAGTCGAAATCATCTCGAATTGGTGCGAAATCGTCTCGAATTGAACAGGATCATCCACGACGAACTGAGCTTGCTTCGGCTGAAAAATACTAAGGTTCCTGCAACAAAATTTGGATAGGACAAGTGCAGATGGTAATTCAGGATGTTTTAATGCGTGTAAAGTCAAGTTACAGGAAATATCAGCCAGGGGTAGGTTAAGGGGAGGGCCTAAGTTTAAATAGGCTTAGGAGGGAGGTTAGGAGGTTGGAGATCATCCCAATTTGGGAGATCTCCAACGAGGAGGGTCTCTAACGGTGCAGACACGCTTCTGCCTGGATTAGAGACGCCGTTGGAATAGAGGCTAATTGAGAAAAATCAGTTTTGGGACAAGATCGTCTGGACGTCCTAGTCCAGACGAAATCGTTCGATCTGAGGCGATATCGTCTGATCGGCGACGATATCGTCAAACGGTCAAAACAAACTCTAAAAATGGCATGGGAAAGGAGGAAACGGGTTAAACGACGGTTTGGGAGCGGTTTTGGGGGTTAAAATTTGAATTTGAATATTTACTAGAGTAATTGTAATTATTTAAGGTTTTACTACGCCAATTTTAGGGTGCTACATTTTGCCCCCTCTTTAGTGAATTTTCCAAAGAAAATGCGTTAAAGATGAGTTCTTCTCGATCTACGAGAAAGCAAAAAATTATTCCCATTTTTAGGCGACGATTCTAGGTCGAATCGTACGACAGCTTACTATGGTGCCCCCTCCGTGTTTTTACCCAAATCGAACGTTTGAGGTAAAAACGTGGAAAAGCAAAATTTTAAAAAAGTTGTTAATTGTTTTTGAATAAAATTAAGAAAAATAGGGTAAAACCCTAATTCATTGTTATTGTTCATTTTCCTAGTTTTTAGAGCTCTGGAGACAAGATGGTTGAGACAGCGCACAGATCAACAGAGGTCCGGTGCGGGCTACGGGTAAGGGTCTAAACTGAATTTAGAATGCTTTAATTTAGAATTTCATGCTTTTTAGATTAGATTTGATTGATTTTTGAGCATCGCGGCCATTTTTGGGCCATCGACATCGTCGAGATGAAATCGTCTCGATTTCATCGAAATCGTCTCGATATCGTCGATTTCGTCTAAGGGCGAAATCGACGATAGGGGGACGATTTCGTCAAAAATGGGATGATTTCGACTAGCAAAATCGGAGACGAATTTGCTCAAATTGGGGACGATATCGTCCAATTGTGGACGATATCATCATTTATGAAATTGAACTTATTTTGACTTGCATTTTTAATTAATGATTTTTATTGTTGATTTTGTTTATGTTGTAGAGAGGATTACTAAAGAGCAGAGAATGGAAATATGGCGGGTTGAGGGATGACTTGGCCGCCCTATCTTAGGTAGAGCGAGATCAGCTGGCTCAAGTCGGCTTGCAGCATGTGGCAGAGATGCCACAAGTTTCTACAGATATGGGGCTATTGACAACCCTAGCAGAGAGGTGGTATCCGGGTTCTTCCTATTTTTGGTTATCGACAAGGGAGATGACTCCCACACTGGAGGATGTATGGAGGATTTTGAGGATCCCCATACAAGGATGGCTGATCACTCCCATGGCCAATCAGGGCCACGTGATGATGCGACTATGTGGCGATCCGAGCTTCGCCCTGGAGAAGGGCGGAGTGAATATCGAGTCGCTACGCCAGATGCCTGGGGCATCTAGACTCACACGGGTTTTGGCTGGGGTGGTAGGTGGACTTTTGCTGTGCCACCAGAGTGGATGCAGGGTACCATGGGTACTGACAGATGTGGTCTACGACATGAGAGACCATGGATACAAATTTGCTTGGGGGAGCTTTGTACTCTATCGATTGTATAGGATCCTTCATGGGGTCGTATACAAGGGCGGCCGATGTCTGGTTATGACATCACTACTACAGGTTTGGTGCTGGGAGCACATTGCGGTGCGGAGGCCGGTAGGGCTCCCACTGACAGGGATTGACGGGGAGAGGCCCCGAGTTTTCTACTGGTGGCTCCGAAGAGGGGCACAGTGGCGGATAGATCTACCAGCATCCCAGAGACTACTAGACGACCTCGTCTCCGACCAGATCACCTGGAGGCCTTGGAGAGATCATCCAGGGTGGGCCGAGGATGGACAGGAGCTGGCTCGCATCAGGCGAGTCTGCTGGCTGAGGATGGAGAGGGGAGAGGTGGAGCTCCATCGGTATGACCGAGTTTTGAGGCAGTTCGGTCTACAGTAGGGGATTCCATCTCTGAGAGACTACGAGTTTTCTCGGACTATCCGGGATAACACTATAGTTAGCGGGGCTCCAGATATGCAACGATTCTGGAGTCAAGATGCAGATGATGCCCCCATTCAGCTAGTGGATGGGGATGACATTGGGGTAGCCGACGGCTATGATGCCTGGTACACAGGCATCCACCCTCCTCGGATGATGAGGGCTCAGGGTCCGATTCATGCAGTTGTGCATCGGATGGGGAGGCGGTGCCAGGCGGCCATTGAGGCAGCACAGGGTCACAGCGGGAGAGAGCAGAGGAGGCCACAGGCTCAGCAGAGGCCATAGTAGCGAGAGAGGAGGGAGGAGAGACCCCCTTCTCCATAGAGAGAGAGACCACCATCGCCCGATAAGGGCAAGGGTGTGGACACATGAGAGAGTAGTGAGATGGCTACTCTCCGAGCGAGACTGTTTGTCTCTAGGCACAGGTGCAGACTTTGCAGGATGAGGCTACATGACTTAGAGCTCAGGGAAGAGGAGCGAGCACTCGGGATTTAGCATGCGCTATTGCCCAGGTTACGTTCTATCAGGCTCTATATTACCAGGTGTTGCCAGCAGAGCAGAGGGTGCCATTACCAGCTCATATTGTAGAGCCTATCATGATGGGGTCATCTAGGACATCATCACGATCGACATCCAGGACTCATGGCACCACACGGATTACGATGGGGCCACCTCCTCCACCTCAGGGCGGGGGAGGAGATGAGGTTGAGAGCTCGAGGGGTTCTCGAGGTGAGGCTACTGCACTACACAGAGATTGTATATATGATTGAGAGGATTGAGTATGCCAAGATGTAGATTGTGGCATACCAATCTATTTTTGATATGATGTACATATATTTGATATATATATAGATGAGATATTTTTTGATCATATGACTTGTCTTATGTGCGTTTGTATGATGCTTTTAATGTTTTGAGTGTGATTGATTTGATGATTCATGTAATTATGTCATTGGAAAATATTATGGTTTAAATGTCATGCTTTAAAAATTTAAATGAAATAATCTGATGTAACAAATTGGTTGTTGGTGATGGATAATTTGATAAAAAATAAAAGGGACTTTTAACAATAATTTCAAAGGACATTGTCGCTATTATAGACCATTTCATGGAGTCGCCGCTCACTCGGTCGTCAAGCTAATCCCAGTATAGAAATATTGCTAAAAGTAAAAGGGTGCTTAAGAGACTGTCTTAAGACTTTGGTGTGATGATGCAAATGATGATGATGATGATTTTGTTTTTCAGATTTTTCATGAAAATATTATGCATGAAATATTTTAAAATGATTTTTGCTAGGCATAAATTCCTAAGTGTGATAAAATGTTGAATAATTCCTTAGAAATTATACCATGGTTGCAAATTTGCATATTGACATAATGACATGAAATAGTGATAGGTGTTTGTTTGTTTTAAAGCATAATTGTATAACATAATGATTTAAGTCATATGGTTTTTATGATTTTTAAATAAATGGGGAATAAAAATTGATACAATGGTTTGCGCTAGGCATAGAATATTTAGGTATAGACTTATACCATCATCGCGAAAATCAAAGAAGAAAATAGATTGTTTTATTGCATGGTTGATTTTTAATTTTTGAAAATAGTCAGAAAATATGAAGATGAGGACTTGCGCTAGTCATAAAATTCCAATTTTAGTTTTGGAACTATACCATCATCGCGAAAGTCGACAATATATATATATATATGTGTGTGTGTGTTTTTATTGTATGGTTTGAAAGAAATTTTGATTTTTGATTATGCATGTAGTTGTCTTTATACTAAACAACTGTACTTTAAAGAAGAAAATGAATTTATTCCAAACAATTTGCAAAAAAATATTTCAAAGTATCTTAAAGACAAAAGTTAGATTTATAAGGAATCCCATGTGCATATGTGAGTTCATTTCCAATCTTGATTTATCATAATGATACACAAAATCTCTCAAATACAAAATGTGTGTGCAATTGCATTGTTCATTTACCAGTTTTGAGCAAGATAATATGATACAAGTGATTTGAATGAACCAAATAAGTGTTCATTAACCATGATTTAGATGCATATAACCATACCAGACTACTATGTAAGTCGGATTATCAAGAGCTAGCTAATCCATAAGCAGACATAGGTCTGTACAAAAGAAGGTCGCTAATGTGACGGACATATCGCCACGCTAGGAGTTACCCAAGGCCAAGCAGGTTGGGCACAAACCACCTGTTATGGGGCTTACCTCACAGTTTTTGAATAATTGAGAATTCCAGGGATTCAAGCTCATCAACCCTTCTTTTCTTTTCAAAGGGTAGGGAGAGGGATTTTATTGCTTTTGCTTTTGCTTTCTTTTGCTTTTCTTTTGTATTTTTGCTTGATTTTTGAGATAATGCTTGAAACATTGTTGTAATGATATAAAATAACATTTTTCTTTTTCTCTTTTTTCTTGAACTTTGCTTTTCTTCCTATGCTAGGGATACTTGCTCGGATTATCTGTAGAGCAAGGGATTTTTATTCTGGGTAGGGGTGAGCTTGTCCTTTTGCCAATTCTCAAAGATTCTAGACCATGTGCATGATAGGATAGCAGGGGAAACTTTTCGCTCAAGAAACCACTTCTACTATGTAGCATAGCATGGACATTACAAATATAATCATTTTATTGTGAAAGGATGTGCTTGGTTTAAGTAAATAACAAGATCAATTCTCTCGTGCTCAAACTTTATTTAATTGAATTTTGTGGACTTTGATATAAGAGAGATTAGTAATCATGCCAGATAAAAATCAAGATATTTATTTTGTGTTTGTGAAAGTGAGGGATTCCAAATAAATGCTAATTTATCCAAAATAATTTGAAATATATAACTGCAACATTTGTAAGAAGAAATATATACAAATACTTTTTGAGAAGTTTGAGAATGTTGACTCTCTCTTTCTTCTTTATTTTGTTTTGGTTTCGAAAGAGTCAAGAGTATTGTTGTTTTTATTTTTATTATTTTTGTTTGTTTTTGTTTTTGTGTAAACAGTTTGATATATTTTTAAAATAAGACAACATGCAAAATATGTACAAATGATGAAATGACTAATTTTTGTTACGCATAGTAACGTTTAAGATGCAAAATGTTCATGGGTTCTTTAAGTTCTTTACCATCTAAGGTAGATAATTTATATGCTCTTGATTCAAATTTAGCAGTGATAATGTATGGTCCAAGCCAGTTGGGCTCAAATTTACCTTTAAGGTCTTTAGTTGCATTAGTATTTTTTTTATTTTCTTTTAAAACAAGGTCGCCAATCTCAAAGGATCGATGACGAACTTTTTTAGCATATGATCTTTTAAGCTTGTTTTGGTAGGCACGGAGATGCTCCAAAGCATTGATGCATTTTTCATCTAGGAGTTCCAGCTGACTGAGTCTGCCAGTTCGATATTCATCTCCTACTTCGGTATCTTGAAGTAGTAGAGCCAAAGAAGGAACTTCTAATTCAAAGGGAAAAATGGCTTCAGCACCATAAACCAAAACAAAAGGTGAAGTTCCAGTGGGGGTTCGAACACTAGTTCGATAGGCCCACAAGGCTGGATATAATTGAATGTGCCAGTCGCGGCCAGATTTATTGACCAATATTTTGAGAATTTTGATTAAGGTTTTGTTAGATGCTTCTGCTTGACCATTACCCTGAGGATAATAGGGAGTGGACCAGCGATGTTGAATCTTATATTTTTGGCATAATTTCTTGACATCTTTATTTTTGAAACAAGTTCCATTATCAGAGATGAGATTTGCAGGAATTCCGAACCTACAAATGATTTGATTAAAAATAAATTTAGAAACTTGTGTGCCAGTGCAGGAAGCTAAAGGCATAGCTTCAACCCACTTCGTGAAATACTCGATGGCGGTTATGATGAATTTGTGTCCATCAGATGACACAGGATTGATTTTGCCAATAATGTCTAAGCCCCATTTTGAAAAGGGCCAAGGAGATGAAATAGCCTACAGCTCTTGTGCAGGTGCATGGACAAGGTCAGCATGTTTCTGGCACTTGTCGCAATGGCGCACATACTCATGTGCATCATTCTCCATGGTAGGCCAAAAGTATCCTATCCTAAGGAGCTTTTTAGCAATGACACTACCACTGAAGTGTCCTCCACAAGATCCATCGTGGGCTTCACTCAAGGCTGATTTGGATTCTTCTAAATTCAAACATCTTAATAGGATACCTTCAAAAGATCTCCTATATAAAGTATTGCCAATTATTACAAATCGACTTGCTCGTCTACGTAATAACCGATGCTGGTTTCTATTAGAATTGGCAGGGGAAAGTCCCATTTTGAAGAAAATCAAATATATCTGTATACCAAGGTTCAGGAGTAGTTTCATTGATTAGAAACACATCCAAAGGTTCTAAGCATGACTTATTTGAAGCGGGTTCCTGGAGTCGACGAATAATGATGGTGGCATATTCGTCATCTAACTCCAAGGGCAGAAGAGATGCAGCTGTGGCCATAGCATCAGCCGCACGGTTGCTAGTTCGAGGAATAGCTTCCAAGGTAACTTGATCAAATAGAGACATTAATTGTAAAACATAGGCTTTATATGGGCACAGTTTATCATCTCTGGTCTGATAAACTTCATTAATTTGGTTTATGACAAGTTGAGAATCACCAAAAACTAACAGATGTTTAATTTTTAGCGCCAAGGTAGCTCGTAATCCAAGGATTAGAGCTTCATATTCAACAGTATTGTTGGTGCAAGCAAATGTTAATTTGAAGGACAGAGGAATAAGATGTTTTTGTGGGGATATTAAAATAATACCCGCACCAGCCCCACTCATGCATCGGGCTCCATCAAAGTATAAGGACCATTGTTCAATATGGTCTGCCTCTAATTGAAGGCATTCATCAGGAAACTCAATGATGAGGGGATGGGTAGACTCTAAGGGTGCAACAACTAATTGATCTGCTATGATTTGACCCTTAACAGACTTTTGTCCTATGAATGTGAGGTCAAACTCGCTTAGAGCAAGAACCCACTTGGCTGTACGACCCGATAAATAAGGTCGACTCATGAGATACCTCAAGGGATCATATTTAGCAATGACATAAGTTTTCTGACTAAGCATATAATGGCATAATTTTTGCGTAGAAAACATGATTGCTAGACATAGTTTTTCTAATGCTGTGTAGCGGGTTTCATAATTGATGAAGGTTCGGCTAATATAATAATTAGCACGTTCTCTCTTCGCATCATCAAGCTGAGCTAACATAGCTCCTAAGGCAGAATCTGAAGCTAAAATATACAGGAGAAATGGGCGATCAGGTCTAGGTGGTGAAAGCACAGGTGGGTTAAGGAGGTATTGTTTGAGAAGTTCAAAAGCTTCTTTACATTCGTCGTCCCAATTAAAAGGGACATCCTTCTTAAGGAGCTTAAGAAAGGGACCGGTTTTGTCCGCCAACTTATCGATGAAGCGACGGATAGCTTGAAGTTTACCTTGTAAACTTCGTAACTCAGATATATTGGTAGGTGCGGGCATATCAGTGATAGCCGCAATCTTGAGAGGGTCAATTTTGATACCACGTAAAGAAACTATAACCCCTAATAGTTTACCGGACTTAACTCCGAATATGCATTTGGCTGGATTTAATCGAATAAGATATTCTCTTAATCGATTAAAAACTTTTCTCAAATCATCTAAATGGTTATCTTCATTAATAGAGCGAGCTATAATATCATCTACATAATCATGTAGGATATCATGCATCATATCATGAAAAATATAAGTCATAGCTCGTTGATAGGTTGCACCTACGTTCTTTAAGCCGAATGGCATCACTTTCCAACAAAAGGTACCCCAAGGGGTAATAAAGGTTGTTTTAGCCTGATCTTCAGGAGCTATCCTGATCTGATTATAATCAGAGAATCCATCCATTAAGGACATCATCCCACTCCCGACAATAAATTCAATGATTTGATCCATGTTTGGAAGAGGAAAATCATCTTTAGGGCATGCAACGTTAATATCTCTAAAATCTGTGCAAACCCTAACTTTGGTGGCTTCTTTCTTGGTGACTGGAACTACATTTGAGATCCATTCAACATAATCAATAGCTTGTATAAAAACAACATTCAGGAGTTTTTCTAACTCCCCTTTGACTAGCAGGGCCACTTTGGGATGCATTTTTCTAAGTTTTTGTTTAACAGGTTTAGCATCCGGATGGACTACTAGATGATGCATGACTACGAAAGGGTCCAGACCTGGCATATCTTCGTATGTCCAAGCGAAGACATCTTCATATTCTTTAAGGAATGCAATGTATTGCTCTTGTTTTTCTTGACTTAATTCTGACCCAATATTGATTATGTGAGGATTATCCTCAGTTCCAATGTTAACTTTAATGACGTTTTCTACTTCCATGTGTAGATCTCTTTCAAAATTAGGTGGGGCGGGTGAGACGCCCAATTCTTGTAATTATTTTAAGGTTAAGTTGGATAATTCATCTTGAGGATTAGTGGCCTCAAGTTGGGCTATAGTTGGTATAGAACCATCAAAATAAAATCCATTGTGTAAAATCTCTTCAACGGAGACATCGTGGAAGATATCTCCTTCCAACTCCTCATCGGAGTCAACAATCATTTCAGGGTAAGCTATGGATAGCATGTTACATGTAAATGGCTGATTTTTTAGAGGCAAATCATCATGCCTATCCAAATAATCTTGATAACATATGAGTTGATCATCATCTTCAAAAGGAAAGGGTTGACCCTTACTAGGAAATAGGCCCACACCACAGCGGGCAGGCCACGGTTCTACCTCGAAAGGTTCTTTCATGCCATTTTGGAAAGGTCCCAAGCCTTTCCCTTTATATCCCATTTTAAGCATTATGGGTTTAGCTTTAATATACTCATTAGTAAAATAACACCGAGCATATCCATCATGATGAGTTTTGATATTTCGAGGTATTCTTCCCCAGTCATATCCTTTATAAATGAAGGCACAACTCCCGACTTGGTAAGTACTTCCCATAGGTTGTGGGAGGCCCAAAGTACGAGGAGATGGCGGCAAGTTATTTAAAAGAATTGAATCTTGCATGAAAGCATTTGTTTTTTCTGATATTAAGATTGTGGATAAATCTGGTAAAAGTTCATCAAAAAGAGCATAAGATGTAGAAGGATCATTCCCTATATCTTTAGATGTGGAAGGTATGATAGATGTTGATAATGTGGAAGTGTTAATGAATGGGTCTATAGGTTTTGAAATTATAGGGATAGAACATGAAGGATTGGTTGTGGATTGAAGATCTTTTTGAGGTTCTAGAGTGATTTGTTTAGAAGATTGTTGATCTATATATGAGGGTGAAATGAATGGAGGAGAAATAGGTGAAGCTATGGGTGTGTGTTTCATAGTTTTAGATGAAAAATAAGAATTAGGATGTGTGGATGACAGAGCAGGGCAAAATTGAACTCCAACAAGTTCTGCCAAAGCACACATATCAAAGGGTCTAGGATCACCATGGATAGTGACCAACTGATTTTTAAATTTGAATTTAACACATTGGTGTAAAGTGGATGGGACAGCCCGCATTGCATTGATCCAAGGATGACCCAAGAGTATATTGTACGATGCGGGGCAATGTACAATAAACACGGTCGTATCTAAGGTTCTAGGACCAACTTGCAATGGGATGGTAATAACTCCACACGTTTCTTGTGTTTCGTCATTGAAAGCTTTTATGATCATGTCAGTTTTCTTCATTTCATCACTTCTAAAGCCAAATCGTTGGTAGAAGTCAAAAGTACAAATGTTTAGAGATGAACCATTATCAATCAGGACTCTTTTAACAACTACATCTCCAATTAGGGCAGTAATATATAAGGGATTATCCTTATGTAAACTGTGTTGTGGGATATCTTTATCCCGAAAGTCAATACAATCAACTTCTCGAGTGATGATAGTATTGGCCATGGCTTCAGGTTGAATATTTTGAGGTACCATCATTTGGCTTAATGTAAGCATCAACTCATCCCTATGGGTAGGAGAAGATCTTAATAAATCCAAAAGGGAAATTTTGGCTGTAGTATTGGATAATTGCTCATTAATATTGTAAGGGGGTTTAGGTTGAACATTGGAAGCATGATTCCCTTTATTGGGATTTTTCAAAACAAATGGAGCTGATCCATCATTCTAGTTTGGTTCTTGTTGAGAATTTTGAGCTTGTTGTCGGGTAACGACTCCAATGGTACCTACAATGTTATATTGAAGACGTTGAACTGGTCTCGGTTGAGCGTTTATGGCTTGTTCATTAGGGAGGAATTGATTAGAAGAGGGTCGAGTAGTAACTCTTCTAGGAAATGGTTCTTCTGGAACCATAGCATCTATGATGGGTTGAATAGGATCTGATTCATTTTTAGAACTATTTGATTGGTTTGAAGTGATGTCTATTTCACTTTTAGTATCTGATTCTACATCACTAGGATCTGGAGTTTGAAAATTATGTAGGGGCCTGGTCATGACTAGGGATAAGGTTGTGTCAAATGTTTGAGGATCCTAAACAGGTAATTGTCCGCTAATAGTTCCTACATATCGGGTAGGAGGAGGAACATTATGATGCTCAATTTGATTGGCCACCTCTTTACCATGTCTTGGTAAAGGATGTTGAAATATGTCTAATGATTGATTAGCATTTTGATTTTGATTTTGGGGAATGTTCTTTTGAGAGTTATTAGGAGCATTTTGTTTAGTTTGGAAGGCTTGCACCTCCATTTCATTATTATCAATCAGATCTTGTATTTTATGTTTCAACCTTTTACAAGCATTGGTAGAGTGTCCAGGTCCTCTATGGAAATCACAGTGTAAGTCAGCTTTGTATCCGGGTATGGTTGGATCAGGTTCCCGGATAGCTAGTAATTGAATCAAACCTCTTTCGAGTAATTGAGGTAAAATAGTTGATAATGGTTGATTCAATCTAGTAAATTCTCGAGGAGGTTTATTAGGAGGTTTCAATATAAATTTTTTTGTTGTCTTTGTTGCATTGATATTAGCAACATTTCTACTGTCAGTGACTCCATCACCTACGACTTGTTTGTTTTTATATTGATTTCTGGATGTTTTCTCATCATCCTTCTTCCTAAGTTGGCCTCTCCTAATGAAGGCATATTCTACTCTTTGAGCTAAATCTATAGCTTGATCGAAGGTAGTTAAAGTAGCAGTTGATAACTCATAAGATATTTGTTCTTGCAAATTATTGATAAAAATGTCCAACATTTCCCTATAAGGTAGCACAAAGTGCAATTTTCCTATCAACTGCCTCCATCTAGCTAAGAAATCAACAAAACATTCATCTTTGTCTTGTTTTAAGTTGTATAAATCTTTAATGGTTACATGCCTCTCGATGTAGGTACTAAATTGATGGACAAAAGATTCAGCTGTTTCTTCAAAGTTTCTCAAAGATTTTTTTTTTTTTTAAAAAAAAAAAAAAAAAAAAAAAAAAAAAAGGGGTGATAAAGGGGGGAGGGGGGGAGCGAGGAGGGGGGTTTGATAAAAGACAGGAGGGGAGGTTCTATCTAGGACAAGCCTCTTGATTTGTTTAAGTTTTGTTGACCTAGATGAAATGACACCTAGTCTTCTATCAAGTTTGTCCCACAAAATTTTATTTCTATCTATTTCAGGCACACTAAGCACATAATTGATTTCTATGGCTGCTAATTGGTTTTCAACATTTATAGTAACTGCTAATATTTTCTTAGGAGCTACCATCTAAACATGATATGCAACTTAGTAGTTTCTAATGATTTTAAATGCATCTATGTTTTTTTTTTTTTTCAAAAGGTTTTAAATGCATTCACGTCGGGTTCACCAAAATGTATCGCTCCAAATTTTTCTCATCCTTACCTTTAGGCTATAGGATCCGTGCCTGGAATGAGGATGGGAAAAGGATGGCATGGTACCTCGGACTGAGAGGCCTTGCGAAGGTCCCACCTCTCGGGGAGGTGTATTATGGTGATTTTTTGACGGATGGTGGGTTCACCAAGAAAAGTTTGAATGGCAGTTTCCACGCCTAGGTTGGGAATGTGTTTAATGTGTTCAATTTTATCTTTAAACATTTGAGTCCTAGGTTTGGCCAAATGAATCTAAGTTGTTCTATTATAAAAATGCAAGCTAAATGAAATACAAAAAATAGAGAGAAAAAGCTAAATTACAGAGCCATATTTGATCCGGATGTCTGATGGAGATTCTAATTTTTGAAGCAGTCTAGATCATCTGGAATTTGACAGGATCATCTTCGACCTGCAGGATCGTCTGAGATTTGACGAATTCGTCAGACAAATTCATTAAAGACCTGCAAATAGAGAAATAGACACAAAATACAAAAAATACAACAATGCTAATAGAGGATAAATATGTAAAATGACAATAAGGATGTTAACAGATAATCCTAAATAGGAATGCAAGCAAATTACAATGTTTTAATAATTAATCATGATTTCATTATGCAATTAGACTACATGGGTGAACTCCAAGATGAAAAATAGCAGGAAATAATAAATAAACTAACTAGATGCAAAATAGAATAGGAGATGAAAAGAGAAAAATGCAAACTTTGGGCAGTGATTGCCCCCAATGCAGACTGCAGTCGAGATCGTCTTGAATCAATGTGAAATTGTCTCGAATTGAACAGGATTGTCCACGATGAACTGAGCTTGCTTCGGCTAAAAAATACTAAGGTTCTTGCAACAAAATTTGGATAGGACAAGTGCAGATGGTAATTCAAAATGTCTTAATGTGTGTAAAGTCAAGTTACAAGAAATATCAGCCAGGGGTAGGTTAAGGGGAGGGCCTAAGTTTAAATAGGCTTAGGAGGGAGGTTAGAAGGTTGGAGATCATCCCAATTTGGGAGATCTCCAATGGGAAGGGTCTCTAACGGTGCAGACACACTTCTGCATAGATTAGAGATGTCGTTGGAACAGAGGCTATTTGAGAAAAATCAATTTTGGGACAAGATCATCTGGATGTCCTAGTCCAGATGAAATCATTTTATCTGAGGTGATATCGTTTGATCGGTGATGATATCATCAAACAGTCAAAACAAACTCTAAAAATTATGCAATAAAGGAGGAAATGGGTTAAACGACGGTTTGGAAGCGGTTTTGGAGGTTAAAATTTGAATTTGAATATTTACTAGAGTAATTGTAATTATTTAAGGTTTTACTATGCCAATTTTAGGGTGCTATAATTGCTACAACAAGTGTTAATGCCACGACCATCTTGTTCATGCCCCTTCTCAAGACCTTCAAGTTATCTCTTCCCCTTGGCCATTTTCCATGTGGGGATTGGACATTATATGGAATATTAACCCTATGTCATTTTATGGTCATAATTTTATAATTACAATGACTGAGTACTTCACTAAATGGGTCAAGACCATGTCCTTGGCTACGATGACTAGAACTCAAGTTTCTAAGTTCATATTCAACCAGATTCTTTGTAGGTTTGGGATTTCTTGAGTGATTATCTCTAACAACGACACTCCTTTCAAGAATAATAATATCCATAATATTTGTGCTAAGCACAATATTCAGCATAGGTGATCAACGCCTGATTACCCTAAGGATAATGGATAATTTGAAGCATCCAACAAGTCCTTTATCAGGATCTTGAAAAAGTTGGTTAGTAATACCGGTCATGACTGGCATATCCAACTTTATCTAGCCTTATGGGCCTATCACACTAGAATGCATACTCTTACAAGCTCCTCACCATATATCTTGGTGTATGGGTCCGAGGTAGTGTTCCCTTTTGAGCTTGAGATTCCCTCATTGTGCATCTTGTTGCAAGATGCCTCGATCGGTGATGAGTTTTGCACTAACCACTTGCACCAATTAGAGCTACTAGATTAAAAGTGCATTCATGCCTTAGATCATTTTCAAGCCTATCAAGATAGGCTTTGGTGATTTTACTCTTAAAAAGTTTGCAATCATTATTTTGGGGTTGGGGACCTTGTCCTCAAGGAAAACCAGAATACTAATGCTTGTGCTAATCTTCGAGGTAAATTTTAGACCAATTAGTTAGGGTCCTTTGTCATATTGGCCAAGTTAGGATCATGTACCTATCATTTAGCTTATTTGTATGGTAAATAACTTAAAGAACTAATGGATATAATGCATCTTAAGAGATATTATGCATGATTCATCATTTTGCATCACATGTTGAATTTAGCATAGATCATGCTGCATTTAGTTTGCTTGCTCATATCGCATGGTTTCTTATCATATTTTGTATGGTTGTTTGACATTCTATTTATCTTGCATTTTTTCTTATCATAATTGCATGGTTTCTTGTTCATGACTACTTGATTATATAGAATTCTGGGGATTTTGCAATAATGGCAAGTGATGACACCTAGTTAGGTCATAGCTCATATGCATTGCACTCTCACTATGGCTTTGATGCCTAGTGAAACCCCAACCTAGGGCCCTTGTTTTTTCATCCCTTATTATCTTTTTTCTTCCTTTGCTCTTCCTCCTTGTATTCCTTGAATTTGAAAGTTTTTTTTCAAATGACCATTGTTTCTCCCCAAATTCAAGGAATACAATCCTCTTTTGGTATATCCTTGTCCTTTGCATGATTCTTATTTCTCCTTTGCTTTCTTTGTTCATACAAGGATATATGTTCTCTTCTCTTATTTGTTTGCACACTTCCTCCCTCTTGAATTTTAATGATCGAAACTTTAAGTAGGGGGTACACATGCACAGTTATTTGCTCCTCTTTTCTTCCTCTTATTTCTTCTAGCACATGCACACACTCACATGGTGTTATGCTTAGATTTCTTGGTTCATACATATTCTTACACACCCCTATCAAGGGTAGCACTTGTTGACTCATTCATATACATATATTACACCCCACATGGGATATCATACATCATAACGAGTATCTTTTATTCATCAAGAATACATTCCTATTGGGTTACGATCCTCTTGACTCAAAGGGTACTACACCCCATTACAAGATAAGCTGCATGACCATTTTAGTAGGTTACAACATACATCCTAGTGGGTAATCACCTCAAGCAACCAACCATAGTAGGTCATGCTCCATCATTTGATCATTTTAGCGAGCAATCACCCATAGTGGGTTACACTCCATCATTTATCCATCTTAGCGAGTGCTACACCCATAGTGGGTTTTCACTCCATAGTTGGCCATCCTTTTGAGCATAACACCCTTTATCCAAGGTTACGATCAGTTTCTCTCACTTTCTATCTCATTGACATTCTTTGAAGATGTTCTTGTGCTCATTCTTATTCTTATTTTTCTTCTTATTCTTCTTCTCTCCTCTTCCCTTCTTATTTATTTCCCCTTCTATTCATCCCTACATTTCATATTAGATAGATTGTATTTCATTATAGCCGCATTAGATTCATGTTGTATCTAGTATTCCTTGCCATATTGTTTACTTGTGTTTATCTATATCTATGTTTTGCTTTTCTTTATTTACCCTTTTCGAGTTTATTAAGGAATTTTTCATTTATTTTAAAACTTGAGGGATTTTCCTAGTTGTAAAGGCATTAATGGAAGTAATGCCTCACCTTGTGTGAAAAATTCTAGGGTATCCATCGTGATACCCCTTTTTCACCACCCCTTTGTCTATACCTAGCCACCCATTTTCTGTATTTTTTTACTTCTTTCTCATAGGAGTCTACATATTTCTTTTACACATTTACTTGGCCTTAAATGCATCAAAGAGAGGTTAAATTTAGACAAAAAAAATTGACCCACTAAGGTGAGTAATTTTTTCTAAAGCCCTTGTTTTCTCCCTAGAAAGGAAGGGTCACATTTGACCGAAATTCCCTACCAAATATTCTTTTCTCCTTCAAATATTATGTTGTTGGATAGGGGTTGGAAAAATATTTCTAACGGTATATGATTTATCTTGTTCTAACTCTATTTGATCTTCCAAAGTGCATTAAAACTGCACAAGGATCTTGTTGCAAAATGACGGTCCACTTTTGAGGGGCACAATTTCATATTTCCAAGATTTTCTAGCTGTTGCCAAATCACGGTCGGCCCCTATGGGGTGCAATTTTGCATTTTAGGAATTTTATTAAGGAAACCCTAATTTTTTAAGTTGATGTATTTTGGCATCATCTTGTCTTATTTTTTTCACCCATTCTTATTTCAAATCCATTATAAAAGGAGGGTTTGAAGTCTTCTTTTTCACACAATCAATTTTTCAAGCTCTATTTCTTGAGATCTTCTTTTGCAAGCAAGCTAACTCATAAGTGTGAAGTGTGATCTGTTGAAGCTTTATTTTATGCTATATTGGATTGTGTGTTGTTGCCCTTTGTGTATAAGTGTTAAATACCTAAGGAGGAATCTAATACTTCGAGGTCTCCATCCTTTTTGCTTACTTATTTGCTATCATAAAGTTGTTTTTGCTCTTCCGTATTTTACATATTAGCTAGATTTTTATTTTTTGATTTTTCTCTTTGCTTTTGTGAAATCGTACTTGGTCATACTGGGGCACGATTTTGTCGATCTGCAAAATTTTGATCACCCTGTGTGGGGTGTGATTTCACATAGATCATGTTTGGAGGTAACCTTGTACCCCAAAACCCTAGATCTATTTTATATGCTATATTTAGGTCATATTAGTGCATTCTATACTCTATTTTATCATTCTATTTTGTTGGATTATGTTATGCTTGTTTATATTCCAAAGGTCAACTTTCGCTTATGTTTTCAAAGGTTACCTAAAAGGACCTAGAAGGCTTGACTGCTAGACCTCCAAGTATTGTTGTATAGTTTCCTAAGTAGGCTCCCTAATTCTAATCATATTTTCAAGTGTTTGCCAAATTATTTTGCAAAAACAGGAACTGTTGATATCGCTAGACAAAAGGATAAACACTTGGATCAACCACTGGATGAGATAAGTGCCCTAATAATTTCTTTAGGTTTTTGTTGTGTGATTTCTATTTCTATCATAAAACCCTAGATCTTATATAAAAGGAATATATTTATTTAATTTCTAGGCATTGAAAAGGAAAACAACATATAGTGTGCATTTAGGGTTTAATATTTCTTGTGCATCTTCTCTTGAACCCCTGCTCAAAGAATTTTATTTTGCAACCTTAGGTTAGAAATAATTCAAATAAAGAATCATTTTAGAGTTAGCTCTTGTATTCTTGCATTTTGTATTTTTGCATTGTCCTTTATATTTCATAGTTTAGATCTAGAAAGGACAAACATAAGTGATTGTCTTGAAACTGAATACATCAAACATTATCCAAAACCCTCAGACTTGGAGCAAGTCCTTAAAGTCATTCCTGGTAAACCCTTCCCTTTTTTTTACATTGAGGTGTAGAGAACAACATAGCCCCTATGGTCACCTTGGTTTTATTTTGGGCATCCATCCAAGAATCATATACAGTAAGGTAGTTTTCCCCCTCTACACAATATCATCTACCTTGGGAATCACTACCCATTCCTTGAAGCATAGAAAACCATCCTTGATGCCAAAATCCATGTTTTTCTCTAGTTTCTTTTCCATTTTATCCCAAATTTGATTGTAATATTAATCTTAATATTGCATTTCTTTGAATTGATCCATCAAATCTACATGGATGTAGGTCAAGATAGAAATGTATTTTCAAGACATTGACAACCTTATTCTATTTTCCTTTAATTTATTTTATCCCAAAATCATACTCAATGAGGAACTCCATCCATATCCTTTGCCTAGAATTAAGCAAAGGTTGAGTAAATATATACTTCAAACTCTAATGGTTGGTTCTCATTTTGAAAGGTCTTCCCACCAGATAGTGTCACTAGACTTTGAGAGCATATACAATTGCTACCAATTCTAGGTCATTAGTAGCATAGTTGACCTCATGCCTCTTGATTTTTCTTAAGACATAATCTATAATTGCTCCATCCTATGAGAGCACTCCACCCAATCCTTCTAAATATGCATTTATACGTACTAAAAACTACCTTGCGGGTCTAGAATATTTAATATAGGTGTCATGGTGAGTTTTTGTTTGATTTGATTAAAATCTACCTCACATTTATCTGTCCACTTGAACTCCTTTCCCTTTCTCAGGAGGTTTGTTATTGTAGATGTTATCTTAGAGTAATATTTCACATAGCACCTGTAATATCTAGTTAAACCCATAAATCTTCATACTTCGGTCACATTTTTAGGTATTGGTCAATTTAGTATAGCCTCTATTTTCTTGGGATTCACTACTATCCCTTCAAAAGATATTATATGTCCTAAATACTACACTTCCAACACATAAAAGTCACACTTAAACAAATTTCCATAGAGTTGATTATTCCTTAGTAGAACCAACATGATTCTAAGATGTTTGTCATGCTCTAAATTATTTTTAGAACATACCAATATTTCATTCATAAATATAAGGATGGATCAATCCATATGCTTCCTAAAAACACTATTCATCAAGTTCATGAATACTGCTAGAGCATTCATTAGTCCAAAAGGTAGAACTAAAAAATCATAGTGTCCATACCAAGTTTTAAATGGTGTATTATGGGTATCCTCTATAGCACTAACAAAATTAGGAGCACTTAGGAAATTAGGAGCATAAATATTATTAACCATATATTGCATTAACATTAAGTTCGAAAGATTACAATGCTTAAATACAAAGATTATTAACCAGAACCTAGAAAGCTTAGGAGAAAGAATAGGGAAGAAGAAAAATAGGGAGGAAAGGAAAAATGAGATTAGGAGTCAAACTCCCTACTATCCATGTTGTCCAATCCTGCTGACTCAATTGTCGTCCAAGGAGCTAAAGAGGTAAGGTCTAAATCTTACATTGGTAAAACAATTTTTTTACTTTTTTACCCTTTTAACTTCCAACATTCTCCCCCTTAAAGTTGAGAGGACTGACTATACAATCTCTCAGCTTTATATATTTACCTTTATCCATACCTTTGGTGAATATATCTACAATGTTATCCAAAGTGCTACAATATTTAAGCTCAACTATATATTTCTCCACCATGTCTCGGATGAAGTGATACTTCATATCAAAATGCTTTGATCTGGTATGGTGGATTGGATTGTATGCCAATTGAATAGCACTTATGTTATCACAATACAGTCGATTTGGACCACTTTTACTTTCTTCAATTTCTTCAAGGACTTTTCTTAACCATAGGGCTTGAGTACTAGCATGTGTGGTGGCTATATAATCAGCCTCAGTAGATGACAATGCTACAATAGTATGCTTCTTGGAACTCCATGTGATTAGTCCTGACCCTAGACTAAAACAGTTCCCTGATGTAGATTTTATATCATCTATATTGTTGCCCCAATATCTTTCACTAAATCCAACTAATTTAATAGAATTACATTTATGGTAATGGATTCCAAAATCCAATGTACCCTTTACATATCTTAAGATTCTTTTAGTTTCTTGTAGATGCAGCTCAGATGGACTTGCCATAAACCTTGAAACTAGAGAAATAACATATTGAATATCAGGCCTTGTGTTTGTGAGAAACATCAGACTCTCAACCATGCTTCTGTAAGTGGTCATGCCAACCTTTGGTGCTCTGTAATCCTTGCTCAATTTGATCCCATGTCCAGTTGGAGCTGCAACTGATTTGCATTGCTCCATGGAAAATTTCTTGATCATGTCTTGAGCATACTTGTGTTGACATATGAATATCCCCCTATTTTATTGATGCACTTCCATATCTAGGAAGTATCACATTAAACCAGATATCTTTCATCTCAAACTGCTTCATCATGGATTTTTTGAACTCCATATTCATTTTAGTGTTACTACCCATAAATATTAGATCATCCACATACAAAAAAACTATGAGAATGTCTAATCCATGCTTTAGGTAGTACAAATTTGGTTCACTTTTGCTTCTAGTGAATCCATACTCACTGAAATAGCCATCAATGCGTGAGTACCAAGCTCTTGGTGCTTGCTTGAGGCCATAAAGTGCCTTTTTCAATTTATAAACAAGGTTCTCCTTTCCTTGTTCTTGAAAGCCTTGAGGTTGTTGAACATAAACCTCCTCAGTCAAGTATCCATTTAGAAAAGTACTTTTCACATTCATGTGTTGAATGTTCCATCCTTTATGGGCAACTAAGGAAAGAACTGATCTAATTGTCTCTTGTCATGCAACAGGAGTGAAGGTTTCCTCATAGTCAATGCCAAATTTTTGAGTAAAATATTTTGCTACTAATCTCACCTTGTGCCTCTCAATGCTTCCATCAGAATTGTATTTGGTCTTGTAGACCCATTTACATCCAACACATTTTTTCCTTTTGGAAACTTTACAAGCTCCCAAGTATAATTATTTTTTATAGAGGTTATTTCCTCTTTCATGGCTTCTTACCATACATTCTGAGTACAAGCCTTCTCATAGCTAGATGGTTCTAGTTGTGCACTAGTTAATAAAGCATAATTAACTACATCTCCCTTAGGATATTGGGAGTCATCATCCCCATACATATGCAGATTTTCAAGTTTCTATAAAATTAAATTCATTTCACTAGCTTGGCTTCTAGTGTATATTTTTTGGTAATTTTGATCCAACATTTGAAAAAATGGATGATGTTGTAATGTTATTTTACCTCTTTATGGAGAGTCAATGTCCATCGGTGAAGAACTTACTGATATCTATGGAGAAGGACTTGGAGTGGTGGTTGAAGTACTTGATGTAGTACTCCTTCTTGGGCTTGGAGGGGTTGGTGTGCCTTTGCTTTTCTTGGGAGACACCTATTGTACTTGTTGTACCTATGAAAAACTTACATCTTGGGACTCATCATCAATAAAAATTCTTTGATGACCCCATTATTTCCCTTCATAAAAAATTTACATCCCTGGAAAGTACAATTTTATGAGTCTTGGGATTGTAAAGTCTATATGCTTTGGTAGACTCACAATACCCTACAAATATACTAGCTTGAATTTTAGGATCAAGATTCTTCCTCTTCTCATCAGGAATGTGTGCGTATGCTAAAGAACCAAAAACTTTGAAGTGCTTTACATTGGGTTTATTTTCATACCACCCCTCATAAAGAATGATTCCATCTAAACTAGAAGTTGGACTTATAATTAGAATGTATACATTGGTTCTTATAGCATCAACCCAGTACATATTAGTTAGATGCTTAGTCTGAAGCATCATTCTTACCATCTCAACTATGGTGTGGTTATTTCTCTTGGCCACACCATTCTATTGTGGGGTATAGGTAGTAGTGAATTGCCTTTTGATCCCACTTGCTTTACAATATTTCAAGAATTATTTTGAGGATTACTCACCTCCTAGATTTGTTCTAAGACATTTTAAAAAATACTCACTTTGTTTCTCTACATTGTTTCTGAAATCCATGAAGTAATAAAAAGCTTCATCTTTATGTTTCAGAAAATAAATCCAGCACATTCTAGAGAAATCATCTATGAAAGTGAGAAAATAGGAATTGTTTTTGATACTATTTGTCTGCATTGGACCACAAATGTCTAAATGCACTAATTGAAGTGGATATTTGGATCTCCACACTTGTCCTTTTGGAAATTTTGACCTTGAGTGATTTCCCAATGCACATCCTTCACAGACCTCTTTCTGTTCATTGATTTTGGGAAGTCCTGTCACCATAGCTTGAGAAGTTAATAATTTCAAGCTAGAAAAATTAAGGTGACCATATAGCAAGTGCCAAAGCACACTTGGATTTTCTATAGCTACATTTGCAAGTTGAGCTCCCCCTGGCTCACCAAATTTGAGAGGGAATAACTGATTCTTGGTCATTAGGAACTATGTGATGACACAATTACAATTGTTTTTTATCAAGAATGAGACATTTTCCTTCATAAAAAATAAGTTTGTAATTATTCTCCATCATTTACCCAATGCTTAGCAGATTGTGTTGGATATTTGGAGTGTAGTAGATGTCATTCACTTTCTTTAGTCCTTCTTTCGTTGGAACTTCCATGGTTCCAATGCCTTCGAATTGCAAAGCTTTATCATCCCCTAACTTGTGGGATTTATAAGTGGAATATAGAGTAGCAAATAGATTTTCTTTGCCACTCATATGGTTTGAAAAAACAGTATCCAGAATCCATGTGTCATTTATATTTTGTTCGGATTGTCCATATGATATAAAAATATTAGGGGTATCATCTTCTTCTCCATAATTTCCATATTTACTACTGCTACCTTGAGAAGATTTTGACCAGCAGTCATGAGCAAAGTGGCCTGGCTTGCCATAATTAAAACAAGCTATTTTGGACTTGTCACTTCCTCGCCCTTGATTTCCACTTCATCCTGGATTTCCTCCTCTATTTTTGTTTCCACCTCTGTTCTGATTGCCTCCTCTATTGGAGTTGCCTCCTCTGTTATGATTGCCTCCTTTGTATTTTTCTCTACCTCTTCCTCTTTGCTAGCCTCTGCATTGACCTCTTCCACATTCTCTTCCTATATTTTCATTGGATGTGAAGGCTTTATCATCACCTCCATAGTTGGTTGAAGAAGATTCCTATAATCTCTCTTCATGAGACATTAACGATCCGATTAATGCATTAAATGTTAAAGTGGAAATATTTTTTGACTCTTCTATGATTATGGCAATGTTATTCCATATTTGTGGAAGTGTTCACAACACTTTTGTTACAATTTTCTTAGGCTTTATTTCCTTGCCAAGTGTAATCATTTTATCAACTACTTTCAATCTGACACAATAATCACCTACTTTTTCATCTTCTTTCATTTTGAGATTTTCAAAATCTCATTTTAGTGTTTAAAGCCTCACTTGCTTCACTTGATCACTTCCTTGGAATCCGTATTTCAAATATTTCCATGCATCTTGTGCAATTATACAAGCGACTATTATAGGGAATATACTTTTATCCAATGCTTCTTGGAGATGATAAGAGCAAATGAGTTGCTCTTTTGTGCTTCTTTCTTTGTTTTCTTATTTGTGGCACTCAATGTAGCCCAATATGTGGGTTTTGTGAAACCCTCTTCTATTATATCCCACAAAAATTTTCCTATGAGTAAGGTTTTAATTTTGATAGACCAATACTCGTAGTCATACCCGTTGAACTTTGGAATTGGTAGATTGTTATGTGAGACCATAGTTACTAAAACACTCTTTTATTTCTTGGTTACAATAAAGCACTCTATTTTTTTCAAATAAAGAAGAAGGAAGAAAGAATAAGAAAGAAGATATTACAAATTTAAGTTAGATCTGACTTGATTCACTCTATCACTGATGACTTGTTCCTCTTGGTGCGATGCTGCTATTTCTTAAGTCACAAAATTGTCTGCTACTTCTTTGTCGTCACTGATCAATATTATCTCAGGTGATGTTGGTTCTAGAATTTCCATTGAATTACTATAGTGAGAATATTTTGATTCTTGTGGTGCAACTTCTATGGATTCGGATTGCTCAAATTTACTCCCAAAGGAGTTATCTTCAAAGTCTGCCTCATACCCTAAATCTGGATGTCTCTGGTGTCCAATTACTGCATTTTGCAACTAACTAAATACAGTATGTAGCCCATAAGCTCTCAATTTTTCATCAAAACTTTCAACATTTTCTCTTACCAAAAGTGCACATAGGGCATGATAACAACCACTTGGTCTTATCGTTAATGCCTCTTTACAAATTTTAGTTTGATCTTTTGTCTCTCTTACAAGGAAAAATACTAAGCCTCTTAGGCTTTGTCACAATTTTCCACCTTTGAGTCCTCTTACATAAATTTCCTCTTAGGCAATGTTCTTTTTCTCCTATTTTATTATATCAAAAAAAAAAATCTATATTTGTATTTAATAAAAGAAATATAATTGCTTTATAAAATAAAATTTTAAAAAACAATTTTTTTTTTTGTTTTTTTGTATTTACATGGTGGAATCGGTAGCCGCCACAAATCTGGGTAGGCTGTCCAATTTTTATGGCCGCCATAGTATTCTTCATTGTCTGCCCTGGAAAGCTGCCACACAGATATTTGCATAGTCCATCCCTATAACCACCATGCCACAATCATTTTAAACCTTTTACATCATTGAAAGCACCAAGAAAGGGACAAGCGTTCAGTATGACAAGGCCCGATATTTGAACCTTGGACCTCCACCCCCCTTATGGGGTTTGGATGAACCAATTGGTCTACACCTCGGACCTTTTAAAAACAATTATTATTTAATTTTATTAAATATAATATAAATTTTATATTTTTTTAATATATAAAATAATAAACTTTTAAGAAAAAGAAAAAACCTTTTAAAAAAAAATTATAGGAGTCGAACCCGCGACTCCTTTCTTTCAAGCAAAGTTTCCTTGCCAAATCAACTTCCACCACCGATGAAACCTAGGTAGAATACACTATTATTTCAAGACATTTGGGGCATATACCATACACAAAAAAATTTGCAACTTTTGTAGTCGTCGGGTTTCGAACCTGCGACCTCCTGGGGGTGAGTGGCTTAAGGCTAGCTCCTTGAGCTAGTCGAGCTACATGGCCCGACGAGGAGGTGAGGGAGGCTTACCTCCTTTATCCCATCATGGTTGCACGATAATTTTAAAAAAATTACTATCTTTATCCCACATCTATTGTTCAAAGGGGATATTATTCTTTATTAGCATAGAGAAGCACTAAGCTTCTTGATTGTCTTTAGGTAATCAGTGACCACCCTTTTGCCTTCTAGCTGAGCCAATCACCTCATGCCACATCACCATTTTACCCTTTATCCACCTTACTATTTACTCACCATGTGTTTGCCTTGTTGTCTACTCACCATATGTCAGCCTTGCTATCTGCTCACCACATGTCTACCTCTGGTTAGCTCCTCGATCTACGTGCTCTTTGTGGGCCTCTCTTGACCTCGTCTAGGTTTGCTTGTTGTAGGCCCTCTCAACCTCACATTGGTTCACATGCTATAGGTCTCCTCGATATTTGTGCCTCACATGTCGCTCTCCTTGGGCTTCGCGCTTCACGTGTATAGCCTCTGCTCTGATACCATATATAGCACTAACAAAATTAGGAGCACTTAGGAAATTAGGAGCATAAATATTATTAACCATATATTGCATTAACATTAAGCTCAAAGGATTACAATGCTTAAATACAAATATTATTAACCGGAACCTAGAAAGCTTAGGAGAAAGAATAGGGAAGAAGAAAAATAGGGAGGAAAGGAAAAATGAGATTAGGAGTCAAAATCCCTGTCATCCATGTCGTCCAATCCTATTGACTCAATTGCCGTCCAAGGAGGTAAAAATGTAAGGTCCAAAGCTTATAGTGGTAAAACAATTTTTTTACTTTTTTACCCTCTTAACTTCCAACATCCTCTTCATGGATTCTCAACTGATGATATCAGGATTTCAAATCAATATTTGAGAAGATAATGGCATTCCTTAGTTGATTGAAGAAATATTCAATTTTGGGTAGAGGATATATGTTCTTGATGGTTTCCTTTTTAAGAATTTTGTAATTTATGCACAATCGTAAGAAACCATCCTTCATTTTAACAAATAGCATGGGTTACCCCATGGCGACACACTCGATCTAATAAAACCCTTCTCTAGAAACCCTTGTAGCTACACTTGTAGCTCTTGTATCTCAATTGGATTCATTATATATGGAGCCCTATGAATAGGCTTTGTTCCTAGTTTTAATTCAATTATAAAATAAAATTCATGTTTAGGAGGTAGTCCAGGTAAATCCTCTAGAAATACATCTCTATATTCCTGAAGCATTAGGTGTTTTCCAAATACCTCTTCCTTATTTTCCTTTTCAATTCCATTTAACTTAATTACATAAACTATTCCTCCCATTAACTTCATACCTTTTTAATATATTTTTTAAGTTGCATAACTGAGAGGATTTGGGGTTGAAAAGTCTCTTGCAGGTTATACACCCTCTATATTTTTCGTCCATCTTCAAAATACTCAATCCATCTATCCTAGAAAATGATCATAGCCTTACATTCTTGTAACTATTATATTTTGAGGATATATGTAGTGGAGATATATAACATAGATCCCAATGAAACACAAGAAAGATGAAAGAAAGTGGAACAATAATATGATTGAAATAAACTATAAATAGAAGTGACAAAAATACACTGTAATATGGAGGAAATGGTCACTCCATTAATAGCTAAAGAGCTACATTATACTCCATATAGGAGTATTAGATATATATTGATATGAAGATGATTGTAATCTACTACTATGAGGCCCTTTATATACGAATATAGATTCCTTGACCCTCACTCTACCTAGTTGTACAAGTAGACACCTTGCACATTACAACTTGCTCATTGCCACTTGTGCATTTATTATATTGTTTGAAGTAACTAGATAAATTCCCCTTATAGTAATCTCTTATCCTAACTATGTACCTAAAGTGGTACATTTACATGATCCAAATGATGTAATATACTCTAACTCTAACACCCCCTGTATTGCATTATTTGGGTATTGAATATTTCAATCTTCAATATGGATCTTCTTCTTGAGAATAGTCTTCTACTCTTTGATTTTGACCAATTTGATTTTTGCTTTGGAGTCCTCCTTTATCAGGTTCATCTTCTTCCTTTTTAGATTTGCCTTTGAATCTGGTCTTTGTGTTCTTGTAGGTGGTAGTATTGCTGCTTGATTCTTGCAAAGATGTTTTCTCTTCTTTGTCCTTACCCTGTCCAAGAGTTTCTAAATAATCTATCAAGACATTAAGACAAGATATTGAATCAGTAGTTCTTGAAGTATCAATATTGCATGAGGATATCTTTTCTAAGTATGATTCACTTAGTTTTGTTTTCCTTTTATAAGCTTCTATCAATATTTTTAGTTCAACATTTTCATTTTTGCAACATTTGTATGTAAGTAATGCCAAATATAGTATGCTTACAAAATCTAAGGGAAGTGGAATGTTATCCTTTTATTTTTCAATTGCTTATTTGAGTTGAACCTATAGATAATGTTCCATGGTGTCAAACTCATCATCTAAGGCTTCACTATGAATCAATTTAGAAGCAATATCTAAGTATGCTTTACCATTTATAAGTAGATTCATGATTCCAATTTTTATGACACTTGCTTTTTCCTTTGAGGGAGTATTCATGCATTTGTTTGTTGTATTATTTGAAGTAGACATAGCTCTCTAGATTAGAGTATAGAGCTTGTATCTTGTGTGATAGAGTTTCCTACCTTATGACTCCCTAGAAGTATGAGCTTAGATTTGATAGAACCTTTTAGAGCTTAGGCTTTGTAGGCTTCCTTATATCTCCCTAGTTAAGAGATGTGAATTAGTAGAGTCATTGTATACTTTGTATAGATCTTAGCACTTGATAATATTTGATGAATGCTATTTTTATCAAGTTTTGTAGAATGCCTTATGTCTCCCTAGTAATTTTGGAAATGCTATATGATAGATAAAGTGCTTTTGATAATTATAGTTCAATTTTGGGTTTATTTTGTAAATTTTTGTGAATAGAAAAAATCACCTTCTTTCACACCTTATTACTCCTATTGAAATTTAAGAACTTTCTAATTTGATAAGGTTTTAATAGTTGGATTCCTTTTGTCCCTTTAATGTGTTTTGAGTCAAGTATACCAATTAATTTCCAAATCTTGTTTTTCCTTAATAAACCTCCTTTTATAGCCTTAATAATTTGATATTAGTGTTTCTAGATTCCAATTACCTACTTTGATATAGTATTCCTTATAACTCCCTAATATGGAATATTAGAAAACAATGAAAATTGCAATAATAGGAATTCTGATTTCCAAGTAGAATTCCTTATTTCTCCTATGTTATAATATTGCAAATATTAGGCTATTTAATATGTGTTTCTTCCTTTTATATTGATTTCAAATATGTCTTATTTCCTTTAGTATTTCAACCTAATGTTATACCTTAAACTCCCTATTAATGAAAGTAAATTTAATAAAGTAAAGACCTTACCTTTTATGTTGTATTCTCTACATATTCACCACAAATTTTGGATGTATATGATAGTCCACTTTAATGTATTTCTCTTGAGAACTGTAGCACCCTAAAATTGGCACGGTTAAAACCTTAGTAAAAGATAAAAGATAAAAATTTAAATTTTAATCCCAAAACCACCTATTACCCGCTTTCCCCATTTTTCGTGCCATTTTTAGGATTTGTTTTGACCGTTGGACGATATCGTCGTAGATCAGATGAAATCGTCCCCGATCTGACGAATTCATCCGGAACAGAACGTCCAGACGATTTCGTCCCAAAACCAAATTTTCATAATTAGCTTCTGTTTCAATAGCCTCTCCAACTTGGGCAGAAGCGCGTCTGCACAGTTGGAGATTTCCCTGTTGGAGATCTCCCAGATTGGGATGATCCCCAACCTCCTAGCCTCCCCCTAATCCTATATAAACTAGGATTTTTCTAGTTTATCCCCTGATTCTGATCCCCCTGGATTCCCCTGAACCCCTTAGCTGATGGATTTAGATCCTTATTCACTAGAGCATCCTCGCACTACTGTCTGTATTCTGCATTTTGCATTTTCTTGCAGGAACTCTACTATTTTTCAGTCGAAGCTAGCTCGGATCGTCGCAAGCGATCCTGGACTATTTCGGACGATCTTGTCGAGGAGCGCAGATGATCTCGTACGATTGGAGGCGATCCTGACTGTAGTCCAGATTGGGGGCAATCAGAGCCCAGAGTTTGCATTTCCTTAGCTTTTTTGCATTTTCCTATTGTATTTCTGCACTGTCTTAAATTATTATGTTTATGCATCTTGGAGTTCACCTCATCTAGTGTAAATGCATGATAAAATCAAAATAAATTGTGAAGTTGATGTTTTTCCTCTTTAATTACTATTTGGATCTATCATTTAGACAAATTTATAGTTATTTCTGTCATTTCCCTTCGCTTCTGTAGTTGCATATTTGGTATTTTGTATCTACTTTTGTGATTGCAGGTTTCTAACGAATTCGTCTGACGAATTCATCAGATTTCAGATGATTCTGTCTGATCTCAGATGATCGACTATGATTTGAGATGATTCGATGTAATTTCAGATGATTACGTATGAGTCGAGACGATCTGAACTGCTACAAGACTCAGAATCTTCATCAAACATCCGAAATCAGGTATGATCTGTCCTAATTTGCATATTCTCTATGTTTAGCACCCATTTCTATTTTTTGTATCCATTTAAATCAGCATTGGCATATAGAATAGTTTAGATTCATCTTGGCCAAACCTAGGAGTTGAATGATCGAGTATAAAAATGAACACATCAAACCCACTCTCAACCTAGGCATGGAAACTGCCACTCAAAAGTTTCCTGGTGAACCCACCATCCATCAAAAATTCACCCTTATACCCCTCCCCGAGAGGCGGGACCTTCAAAGGGCCTCTCAGTCCGAGGTATTGTCCCATCCTTCTCGCATCCTCCTTCTGGGCACGGATCCTATAGCTTGAGGGTAAGGATGCAAAAAATTTGGAGCGATACATTTTGGTGAACCCGACGTGAAAACTAAAAACCTTTTGAAAACAATCCAAAAAACAAAACATAAATGCATTTAGAACTAAAGATTGCATATTGTATTTAGATGGTAGATTATAACAAAAGACGAGTTGTCACCATTAATGTTGAAAATCAATTAGCAGCTATAGAGATTAATTCTTTACTTAGAGTAGCTCCAACATATAGAGTCCCACCTTTATGGGACGAGCTTAATAGGAGATTGAATCTCATTTCATCTAGAGCAACCGAACTTAGGCAAATCAAGAGGTTTGTCCTAGATAGAATCCTGGATCCCGATCAAGTGACTTTGTATCATGAGCTTCAGAGAGCTTGCCATAGGTGGTTAGCAGATAAAAGAGCCCTTGTGTCTTCTGAGTTGTATACCTTTGAGGAATACCTCGATAATGCAGCTGTAGTACATAAATTTTTGTCTCGTATAGAGGACCAAGAGGTCGTTCTTACGGATAGACAAAGATGGAATAGAGTTCCCAGAGCTGTGTTATATCGAGAGTATTGCCATGAGATTTATTTTTACAAGACAAAATCTAAAATAGATAATATTACTATAGCACACTTTATCAAGTTCTTGAAAAACCATTTCCAATTTGAAGAGGAGCATTTTATGACTCCTGATGAACTTGATCCTATCAATGACATTCATAAACTATTTATAGAAAACTAAGCTATTCTTTTATTATTGTTATTTCTTGTATTTAGTGTGTTGTTTGTTGTCTTTATAAGCATAAAATAAAAATAAACAAAAACAAAAAAACAAAATCATAACAAAAAATCAAAACATTTTATTTTTAAGCATTATAGTAGGTATATAATTAAAATATATACCTCCCAAATCTATTGCAAATATATTAATATATATTTGCTAAAATCTAAGATTTAGACATAATGACTAGACTCAGGAATGGAAAACAAATTGAAGTAGAAGAAGATTGGTTAAGAAAACTAGAAAATAACCCAGATGTCCTTCCTGAAGACCCAATTCAGGAAGAAGGAACTCTAGACCAACAAGAAGAAGAGTATGTTGATGCAAATGAACAAAAAGAAAATGATAGAGAGGAAGGATCCTCATCTCCTAAAATATCTCCAGAAGGAGCTGTTACTTTTGAGAACATGGAACATTTCTGGAAGTTCCTCCATAATAATATGGGCACCCTTAATAGAGCAATCCATATGGACAAAGATCAAATTAGTGACACTCAAGCAACCCTAGAAGACATATATCACACACGCACTAATCCTTTGTCCTTCGTTGATCAAGAAAGTGATCAAGTTGGACCATCCAATTTGGATATGGCCACTATGATCCAGAACATGCAACAACAACAGGTTACCCAACCACCTAGAGTGCCTGTTACTAAGCCTAGGGTTATTCCCACACAAAAGAAACCTTCATTCACTGCTCTATTTCGCCAAGCTATTGATCAATATACCTCAAATCAACAAAAGCCTAAAACAAAACCAAATACCAATTTCCAACAATCCGGGATACAACATAATGCTACAACAAATCTTCTTCATAATACTCTTCCTACCAACCATTTGCATAACAACAATATAGCATCTAATCCTTATGTCCCGCCTTCCTACGCTCACAAATCCCATGCTCATGTACCACCAAACCAATATGGTGGACAAACTGGTAATCTGGAAGCCATGGTGAAATAGTTAGCCTCCCGTATGGACCAAATAGATCCCTACCGTCCCTCGTACAATTATCGAGAGATGTGTAGTCAACCTCTAGATCCTATAGTTGTAGCACAACCATATCCTAAACACTTTCCCATGCCTGTCCTACCTATATACAAAGGAACTGAAGATCCCATAGAGCATCTTCGTATGTTTAGGATAGCATGTCATGATATATCACATGATGACTTGTTATTACTAAAAATGTTCCCAAAAAGTTTAGGGGGGATGGCATTGGAGTGGTATTATCAATTGCCCACTCATTCTTTGAGAAATTTCGAAGAGACCACTGAGTCTTTTGTGCATCAATTTAGTGCCTATATCGAAAGGCATGTAACCATTAAAGATTTGTACAACCTAAAACAAGACAAAGATGAGTGTTTTGTTGACTTCTTAGCTCGATGGAGGCAGTTGATAGGAAAATTACACTTTGTGTTACCTTATCGAGAAATGTTGGATATTTTTATCAATAATTTACAAGAACAACTATCCTATGAATTATCAACTGCTACCTTGACCACCTTCGATCAAGCTATAGACTTAGCTCGAAGAGTGGAAGATGCTCTCATTAGAAGAGGTCAGCTCAAAAAGAAAGATGATGAGAAAACATCCAGAAATCAATATAAAAATAAACAAGTTGTGGGTGATGGAGTCACTGATAGCAGAAACATTGCCAATGTTAATACTGCAAAAACAACAGAGAAGTTCATATTGAAACCTCTTGATAAACCACCCCGAGAATTTACTAGGTTAAATCAACCTTTATCAACCATTCTCCCACAATTACTAGCACGAGGATTGATCCAATTACCAACTATCCGGGAACCTGATCCAACTATACCCGGATACAGAGCTGATTTACATTGTGATTTCCATAGAGGACCTGGACATGCTACCAACTCTTGTAAATGGTTAAAACATAAAATACAAGATTTAATTGATAACAATGAGATGGAGGTGCAAGCCTTTCAACCTAAACAAAATCCTCCTAATAATGCTCAAAAGAACATCCCTCAAAGTCAGAATCAGAATGCCAATCAATCATTGGACATATTTCAACATCCTTTACCAAAGCATGGTAAAGAGGTGGCTAATCAAATTGAACATCATAATGTTCCCCCTCCTACCCGATATGTAGGAGCTATTAGTGGGCATTTACCTATTCATGACTTAGAAATATTTGATACAACTTTATCCATGGTTACGTCTAGACCTCTATATAATATTCGAACACCTGACCTTAGTGATGTAGAATATGATACTAAAAGTGACATGGAAATCACCTCAAATCAATCGAATAGTTCTGAAGATGAATCAGATCCTATTCAACCCATCACAAGTTCTATGGTTCCGGAAGAACCATTTCCTAGAAGAGTTACTACTCGACCATCTTCTCATCAGTTACTTTCTAATGAACAAGCCATAAATGCTAGACCAAGACCTATTCATCACCCACAAAATAATATTGTAGGAACCATCGGAGCCGTTACTCGACAACAGGCTCAAAACTCTCAACAGGAACAAACTCAGAATGATGGATCAGCTCCATTTGTTTTGAAAATTCCTAATAAAGGGAATTATGTGCCTAATGTTCAACCTAAGCCTCCTTATAATATTAATGAACAATTATCCAATACTACAGCTAGAATTTCCCTTTTGGACCTTTTAAGATCTTCTCCTACCCATAGGGATGAATTAATGCTCACATTAAGCCAAATGATGGTACCACAAAATATTCAATCTGAAGCCATGACCAATACTATCATAACTCGAGAAGTCGATTGTATTGACTTTCGGGATAGAGATATACCACAACATAGTTTACATAAGGATAACCCCTTATATATTACTGCCCTAATTGGGGATGTAGCCGTTAAACGGGTCTTGATTGACAATGGTTCATCTTTAAACATATGCACTTTTGACTTCTACCAAAGATTTGGGTTTAGAAGTGACGAAATGAAAAGAACGGATATGATTATAAAAGCCTTCAATGACGAAACACAAGAAACGTGTGGAGTCATTACTATACCCTTGCAAGTTGGTCCTAGAACCTTAGATACGACCGTGTTTATTGTACATTGCCCTGCATCATACAATATACTTTTGGGTCACCCTTGGATCAACGCAATGCGAGCGGTTCCATCCACTTTACATCAGTGTGTTAAATTCGAATTTAAAAATCAGTTGGTTACCATTCATGGTGATCCTAGACCCTTTGATATGTGTGCTTTGGCGGAACCTGTTGGAGTTCAATTTTGCCCTGCCCTGTCATCCACACATCCTAATTCTCATCATCCGCCTAAACGTGTGAAACACACACCCATAACATCATCTACTCTTTCAACTACACCTATACATATAGCTCAACCATCTTCTGAACAAACCACAGTAGGACCTCGAAAAGATCCCAGAACTACAACCAATGCTTCTTGTTTTACCCCTATAACTTCCATACCTATAGACTCATCCATCGATATCCCTATAACATCCACATCCACTACAGGCATCCTTTCCACATCAGAAGATGTAGGAAATGTTCCTTCTACCTCTTATGCTCTTACTGATGAACTCTTACCCGATTTATCTAAAATTCTTATATCAGAAGAAACCAACACTGCCATGCAAGCTTCCCTTATTTTAAATAAACTCCCACCCTCTCCTCGTACCTTGGGCCTCCCACAGCCTATGGGAAGTATTTACCAAGTCGGGAGTTGTGCTTTTATTTATAAGGGATATGATTGGGGAAGAATACCCAGAAACATCAAGACACATTGTGATGGATATGCTAGATGCTATTTTGCTAATGAGTATATTAAAGCTAAACCCATAATGCTTAAATTGGGATATAAAGGGAAAGGTTTGGGACCTTCCCAAAATGGTATGAAAGAACCTATTGAGGTAGAACCGTGGCCTGCCCGATGTGGTGTGGGCCTATTTCCTAGTAAAGGTCAACCCTTCCCATTTGAGGAGGATGACCATCTTACATGTTACCAAGATTATCTGGATAAACAAGATTCTTTGCATTCAAAGAATAATCCCTTTACCTGTAATATGCTATCTCTCGCCTACCCTGAGATGATTGCTGAATCCGACGATGAGTTGGAAGGGGATATCTTCCATGATGTCTCCGTTGATGACTTGTTACATAACGAATTTTATTTTGATGGCTCTATACCTAGTATAGCCCAGCTTGAGGCCTCGACTCCTCAAGACGAATTATCCAAGCTAACCTTGGAAGAATTACAAGAATTGGGTGTTTCACCCGCCCCACCTAATTTTGAGAGAGATTTACATATGGAAGTTGAAAACGTTATAAAAATTAACATTGGAACCGAACATAACCCTCACATAATCAATATTGGATCAGAATTAAGTCAAGAAAAACAAGATAAATACATTTCATTTCTTAAAGACTATGAAGATGTCTTTGCTTGGACATATGAAGACATGCCAGGTTTGGACCCTTCTGTAGTTATGCATCATCTAGTAGTCCATCCAGATGCTAAACCCGTTAAACAGAAACTTAGAAAAATGCATCCTAAAGTGGCCTTACTAGTCAAAGGAGAACTAGAAAAATTGTTGAAGGTCATTTTTATACAAGCCATTGATTATGTTGAATGGATCTCAAATGTAGTTCCAGTAACTAAGAAAGAAGCCACTAAAGTTAGGGTTTGTACAGACTTCAGAGATATTAATGTTGCCTGCCCTAAAGATGATTTTCCTCTTCCTAACATGGATCAAATCATTGATTTTACTATTGGAAGTGGAATGATATCCCTAATGGATGGATTTTCTGGTTATAATCAGATCAGGATAGCTCCTGAAGATCAGGCTAAAACAACCTTTATTACCCCTTGGGGAACCTTTTGTTGGAAAGTGATGCCATTTGGTTTAAAGAATGCAAGTGCAACCTATCAACGAGCCATGACTTATATCTTTCATGATATGATGCATGATATTCTACATGATTATGTAGATGATATTATAGCTCGTTCCATCAAAGAAGATGATCATTTAAATGACTTGAGAAAAGTATTTGATCGGTTAAGGGAATATCTTATCCGACTAAATCCAGCCAAATGCATATTCGGAGTCAAGTCCGATAAATTATTAGGGGTTATAGTTTCTTTATGTGGCATTGAAATTGACCCTCTCAAGATCATGGCTATCACAGATATGCCCGCACCCACCAATATATCAGAATTACAAAGTTTACAAGGTAAGCTTCAAGCTATTCACCGCTTCATCGACAAGTTGGCAGACAAAACCGGACCCTTTCTTAAACTTCTTAAGAAAGACGTCTCTTTTCATTGGGACGACGAATGTCAGGAAGCATTTGAACTCCTTAAGCAATATCTTCTTAAACCACCGGTGCTTTCCCCACCTAGATCTGATCATCCATTTATCTTGTACATTTTTGCTTCTGATTCTACCTTAGGAGCTATGTTAGCTCAGCTTGACGATGAGAAGAAAGAACGTGCTAATTATTACATTAGCAGGACCTTAATCAGTTATGAAACTCGCTATACCATATTAGAGAAATTATGTCTAGCAGTTGTATTTTCTACATAGAAACTATGACATTATATGCTCAGTCAAAAACGTATGTTATTGCCAAATTCGACCCTTTGCGATATCTCATGAGTCGACCGTACTTATCTGGTCGTACAACAAAGTGGGTTCTTGCGCTAAGCGAGTTTGAACTCACATTTATAGGACAAAAGTCTGTTAAGGGTCAAATCATAGCAGATCAATTAGCTGCTGCACCCTTAGAGTCTACCCATCCCCTCATCATTGAGTTTCCTGATGAATGCCTTAAACTAGAGGCAGACCATCCCGAGCAATGGTCCCTATACTTTGACGGAGCCCGATGCATGAGTGGGGCTGGTGCGGGTATTATTTTAATATCTCCACAAAAACATCTTATACCTCTGTCCTTCAAATTAACATTTGCTTGCACCAATAACACTATTGAATATGAAGCTCTTATCCTTGGCTTACGAGCTACTTTGGCCCTAAAAATTAAAAATTTATTGGTTTTCGGTGACTCTCAACTTGTCGTAAATCAAATCAATGATGTTTATCAGACCAGAGATGATAAATTACGCCCATACAAAGCATATGTTTTGCAATTATTATCCTTATTTGATCAAGTTACCTTGGAAGCTATTCCTCGAACTAGCAATCGTGCGGCTGATGCTATGGCTGCAGCCGCATCTCTTTTGCCCTTGGAGTTAGATGACGAATATGCTACCATCATTATTCATCGACTCCAGGAACCCGCTTCAAGCAAATCATGCCTAGAACCTTTGGATGTGTTTCTAATCAATGAAACTACTCCTGAACCTTGGTACACTGATATCTTTAATTTTCTCCAAAATGGGACCTTCCCTGATGGTTGTACTAGCAACCAGCATAGGTTATTACGTAGACGAGCAAGTCGCTTCATGATTATTGGAAATACCTTGTATAGGAGATCTTTTGAAGGCATCCTATTGAGATGTTTGAATCTAGAAGAATCTAGATCAGCTTTGAATGAAGCCCACAATGGATCTTGTGGGGGACATTTTAGTGGTAGCGCCATTGCTAAGAAACTCCTTAGGATAGGATATTTTTGGCCTACCATGGAGAATGATGCACATAATTATGTGCGACATTGCGATAAGTGCCAGAAACATGCTGACCTTGTCCATGCGCCTGCACAAGAACTGCAGGCTATTTCATCTCCTTGGCCCTTTTCAAAATGGGGCTTAGACATCATTGGAAAAATCAACCCTGTGTCATCCGATGGACACAAATTCATCATAACCGCCATCGAGTATTTCACGAAGTGGGTTGAAGCTATGCCATTAGCTTCTTGCACTGGAACACAAGTTTCCAAATTTATTTTTAATCAAATTATTTGTAGGTTTGGAATTCCTGCCAATCTCATTTCAGATAATGGAACTTGTTTCAAAAATAAAGATGTCAAAAAATTATGTCAAAAATATAAAATTCAACATCGTTGGTCCACTCCCTATTATCCTCAGGGTAATGGCCAAGCAGAAGCATCTAATAAAACATTAATCAAAATTCTCAAAAGACTGGTCAATAAATCTGGTCGAGATTGGCACATCCAATTATATCCTGCTTTGTGGGCCTATCGAACTAGTGTTCGAACCCCCACTGGAACTTCACCTTTTGTCTTGGTTTATGGTGCTGAAGCTATTTTTCCCTTTGAATTAGAAGTTCCTTCTTTAGCTCTACTACTTCAAGATACTGAAGTAGGAGATGAATATCGTGCTGGCAGATTTAGTCAGCTAGAACTTCTGGATGAAAAGCGCATCAATGCTTTGGAGCATCTTCGTGCCTACCAAAACAAGCTTAAGAGAGCATATCTCAAGAAAGTTCATCCTCGATCCTTTGAGATCGGCGACCTTGTCTTAAAAGAAAATAAAAAAAATACTAATGCAACTAAAAACCTTAAAGGTAAATTTGAGCCCAACTGGCTTGGACCATATGTCATCACTGCTAAATTTGGATCGGGCGCATACAAATTATCTACCTTAGATGGTAAAGAACTTAAAGAACCTATGAACATTATGCATCTCAAACGCTACTATGCATAAAATTTGGTCATTTCATCATTGTATATATTTGTTTTGCATATTATTTCCTTTTAGTCACTTATATAAAACGTTTCAAAAACAATCACATTGTATTTCTTTCAATTCATAACTTAAAATCAAAATACAAAAACATCAAAATCGTCAAAATCTTCAAAAACATCTTTTATTTCATACCTGTCAATTCTTGAAGTATTGCAGTTATATTTTCAATTATTGTGGATAAATTAGCATTTATTTTGGAATCCCGCACTTTCACACTCACATGAATAAATATCTTGATTTTATTTTCTATGATTATTTATCTCTCTTATATCAAAGTCCACATTAGCATTAAATAAAGTTTTGAGCATAGAGAATTGATCTTGTTATTTACTTAAACCAAGTACATCTCTTCACATTAAAATGATTTCATTGCAAATTCGATATGATGCTACATAGTAGAAATGGTTTCCTGAGCGAAAAGTTTCCCCTGCTATCCTATCATGCACATGGTCTAGAATCTTTGAGAATTGACAAAAGGACAAGCTCACCCCTACCCAGAATAAAAATCCCTTGCTCTACAGCCAATCCGAGCAAGTATCCCTAGCATAGGAAGAAAAAGAAAAGTCAAAGAAAATGAGAAAAAGAAAAATATTATTTTGTACCATCGCAACAATATTTCAGCATTATCTCAATTCCAAGCAAAAATAAAAAAAAAAAAAAAAAAAGTGAAAAGCAAAAGCAAAATGCAATAAAATCCCTTTCCCTACCCCTTGAAAAGAAAAGAAGGGTGAATGAGCTTGAATCCCTGGAATTTTCAATTATTCGAAAACTGTGAGGTAAGCCCCATAACAGGTGGTTTGTGCCCAACCCGCTTGGCCTTGGGTAATTCCTAGCGTGGTGATATGTCTGTCACATTAGCGACCTTCTTTTGTACAGACCTATGTCAGCTTATGGATTAGCTAGCTCTTGATAACCCGACTTACATAGTAGTCTAGTACGGTTACATGCATATAAATCATGGTCAACGAACACTCATTTGGTTAAGGCAAATTACTTGTATCAAATTATCTTGCTCAAAATTGGTGAATGAACAATACAATCGCACACACATTTGTATTTGAGAGATTTTGTATCATTATGATAAATCAAGATCGGTAATGAACTCACATTTGCACATGAGGATCCCTTAATAAATCTACATTTGTCTTTGCGATAATTTAAACTATTTCTGTAATTCTTTTCGGAATAGTTTTATCCGCTTATTTCAGAATTTTTGTTTTGTTTTCAAGCAATTATATACTTTGTTTCACAAAATCACAAAATGATTTCAAACAACATGTTCATATTATTATTTTTCTGTTTATCAACAGTCAAAAATTAATCTTGCAATAAAACTAAAATATCCATTTTCTTCTTTGGATTTCGCGATGATGGTATAAGTCTATACCTATAAATTCTATGCCTAGCGCAAACCATTGTTCTAATTTTATTTTCCATTTATTTTAAAACAAATTCATAAAAACATATGACTTGCATCATTATGTTACACAATTATGCTTTAAAAACGAACAAACACTTATTCTATTTCATTTCATTATGTCAACATTCAATTTTGCAAACCATGGTATAATTTCTAAGGAATTGTTCAAAATTTTATCACACTTAGGAATTTATGCCTAGCAAAATCATATTTCTTTTAGTATCTCATGCATACTATTTTTATGAAAATCTGAAAACAAATCATCACCATCATCATTTCCATCATCACAACACAAAGTCTTAAGACAGTCTCTTAAGCACTCTTTTACTTTTTAACAATATTTCTATACTGGGATTAGCTTGACGACCGAGCGAGCGGCGACTCCATGAAATGGTCTATAACAACGACAATGTCCTTTGAAATTATTGTTAGAAGTCTCTTTTATTTTTATTTATCAAATCACACCAAAACAACCAATTGTTTACATCAGATTATTTCATTTAAATTTTACTGCATGACATCAAATTATAATATTTCCAAATGACATAATTACATGAATCATCAATCAAACAAACAAACAATTCAAATATTGAAGCATCATAAAAACATATGAACAAGTCATATCACAAAAATATCATATATATATATATATATATATTTTTTATATATACAAAAATTATATACATCATATCAAAACTGGATTGGTATGCCACAATCTATACCCTGGCATACTCAATCCTCTCAAAAATCTATACAATCTCTGTGCAGTCTATAGCCAGCTAGTCTCGAGAAGCCCTCGAGCTCTCAGCCTCATCTCCTCCCCTGCCCTGACGTGGAGGAGGTGGTCCCATAGCAGTCTATGCTGTGTCTCGGGTCCTCGTATCGATCGTGAGGATGTCCTCATCGATCCCATCCGGATTGGTTTCGTAATGTTCACTGGCAATGGTACCCTCTGACCCTCTGGAGCCAGCTAAAAGTATACTCCCTGGTAGAATGTGGTCTGCATCATAGACCACACTAGCTCATCCTTGCTCGCCCCTCCGCTCCATGCCCTGAGCCGTGTAGTCTCATCCTGTAGTGTTCGTACCTGACCCCTGAGCTGAGTAGCCTCGTCCTGCAGTGACTGCACCTGAGCTCGAAGGTGGGCAACCTCAGCCTGGAGAGCCATCGTCTCGTTGCTCTCCCCTACATCCACACCCTTGCCCTTACCAGGCGATGGTGGTCTCTCCCCCTACTATGAAGGGAGTCTCTCCTCCCTCTGCCCTGTCTCCCATGGCCTCTGTGGAGCCTGACCCATCCGTTGGCGTCTCTCCTATGGGGACCACCGTTGCTCTCTCCCATCATGACCCCATGCTACCTCAATCATAGCCTATCATCGCCTCCCCATCTGGCGCACCATGACATGCATTGGACCCTACGCCCTCATCATCCGAGGAGGGCGGATGCCTACGTACCAGGCATCGTAGCCATCTGCAACCCCTGCATCGTCACCATCCACTGGCTGGATGGGGGCATCATCAGCGTCCTAACTCCAGAACCGTTGCATGTCTGGAGCCCCGCTCAGCGTAGTACTATCTCGAATAGTCTGAGAGTACTCGTAGTCCCTGAGAGAAGGGATCCCCTATTGTAGACCGAACTATCATAGTACCCGATCGTAGCGGTGGAGCTCTACCTCTCCCCGCTCCATCCTCAGCTAGCAGACTCACCTGATGCGAGCCAGCTCCTACCCATCCTCTGCCCACTCGGGGTGCTCTCGCCATGGCCTCCAGGTGATCTGGTCTAGGATGAGGTCATCTAGCAACCTCCGTGACATCGACAGATCTATCCACCATTGTGACCCCCTCTGTAGCCACCAGTAGAAAACCCGGGGCCTCTCCCGGTCAACCCCTATCAGTGGGAGCCCTACCGGCCTCCGCACCACAATGTGCTCCCAGCACCAAACCTGTAGCAATGATGTCAAGACCAGACATCGACCTCCCTTGTATACGACCCCATGCAGGATCCTATACAAGCGGCAGAGTACAAAGCTGCCCCATGTAAACCTATACCCGTGGTCTCTCATGTCGCAAACTATGTCTGAGAGCACCCACGGTAGTCTGCATCCACTCTGGTGGCACAGCAGTAAACCACCTACCACTCCTGCCAAAACTTGAGTCAGCCTAGATGCCCCAGGCATCTGCCGTAGAGACTCGATGTTCACTCCGCCCTTCTCCAGGGTGAAGCTCGGGTCTCCAGTCAGTCTCATCATCGCCTGGCCCTGATTGGCCATAGGCATCATGAGCCATCCCTGTATGGGGATCCTCATGATCCTCCATACGTCCTCTAGAGTGGGAGCCATCTCCCCTATCGATAACCAAAAGCAGGACGACCCCGGATACCACCTCTCTGCTAGGGCTGTCAGTAGCCCCATATCCGTCGGTACTTGTGGCATCTCTGCCACATGTCGTAGCCCGACCTGTGCTAGTTGGTCACGCTCTGCCTGGTCGAGAGCGGCTAAGTCATCTCTCAGCCCATCGTATTTCCATTCTCGGCTCTTTAGTAATCCTTTCTACAAAACAAACAATAAAACAACAAAATTTATTAATAAATCAATCATTGCAATTAAATTAAACACATTTTACATCAAGTTTAAAGATGATATCATCCACCATTGGATTATATCATCCCAAATTGGGCAACATCATCCTTTGTTAGGATGAAATCATCTCCGATTTTGCAACTCGTGGATCGCCCCTTGTTGGACGAGATCGCCCCTAGTTCATCGATTTCGCCCTCAGACGAAATCGACGATCTAGAGACGATTTCGACGAAATAGGGACGATTTCATCCCGACGTCGTCGACGGCCTAAAAACGGCCGCGATGCCCCAAACAATCAAAATTTAAATCCAAAAATTGCACAAAGTTAATTCAAACCTAATCTACTAGGATTAGATCCTTACCCGTAGCCCGCGTCGGACCTCTGTCGCTCTGTGTGCTGTCTCCACCATTTTTCTCTCTGCAGAGCTCTAGAACAGTAAAAATGAATAGTAAAAAAAAATGAATTAGGGTTTTCCCTATTTTTCTTAATTTTATTCAAAACCAACAACATTTTAATTTTTGCTTTTCCGCGTTTTTACCTCAAACGTTCGATTTGGGTAAAAACACGGAGGGGGCACCATAGTCAGCATTCGTACGATTCGACCAAGAATCGTCATCTAAAAAATTGAGTACATTTTTGCTTTCTCGTAAAACGGGAAAAACTCGTCTTTAACGCATTTTCTTCAAAAAATTCGCTAAAGAGGGGGCAAAATGTAGCACCCTAAAATTGGCACGGTTAAAACCTTAGTAAAAGATAAAAGATAAAAATTTAAATTTTAACCCCAAAACTGCCTCAAAACCGCCTGTTACCCGCTTTCCCCATTTTTCATGCCATTTTTAGGATTTGTTTTGACCGTTGGACGATATCGTCGCAGATCAGACGAAATCATCCCCGATCTGACGAATTCATCTGGAACAGAACGTCCAGACGATTTCGTCCCAAAACCAAATTTTCATAATTAGCTTCTATTTCAACAACCTCTCCAACTTGGGCAGAAGCGCGTCTGCATAGTTGGAGATTTCCCTGTTGGAGATCTCCCAGATTGGGATGATCCCCAACCTCCTAGCCTCCCCCTAATCCTATATAAACTAGGATTTTTCTAGTTTATCCCCCTGATTCTGATCCCCCTGGATTCCCCTGAACCCCTTAGCTGATGGATTTAGATCCTTATTCACTAGAGCATCCTCGCACTACTGTCTGTATTCTGTATTTTGCATTTTCTTGCAGGAACTCTACTATTTTTTAGTCGAAGCTAGCTCGGATCATCGCAAGCGATCCTGGACTATTTCGGATGATCTTGTCGAGGAGCGCAGATGATCTCGTACGATTGGAGGCGATCCTGACTGTAGTCCAGATTGGGGGCAATCAGAGTCTAGAGTTTGCATTTCCTTAGCTTTTCTGCATTTTCCTATTGTATTTCTGCACTGTCTTAAATTATTATGTTTATGCATCTTGGAGTTCACCTCATCTAATATAAATGCATGATAAAATCAAAATAAATTGTGAAGTTGATGCTTTTCCTCTTTAATTACTATTTGGATCTATCATTTAGACAAATTTACAGTTATTTCTGTCATTTCCCTTCGCTTCTGTAGTTGCATATTTGGTATTTTGTATCTATTTGTGTGATTGCAGGTTTCTGACGAATTCGTCAGATTTCAGATGATTATGTCTGATCTCAGATGATCGACTGTGATTTGAGATGATTCGATGTAATTTCAGACGATTACGTACGAGTCGAGACGATCTGAACTGCTACAAGACTCAGAATCTTCATCAAACATCCGAAATCAGGTATGATCTGTCCTAACTAGCATATTCTCTATGTTTAGCATTCATTCCTATTCTCTGTATCCATTTAAATCAGCATTGGCATATAGAATAGTTTAGATTCATCTTGGCCAAACCTAGGAGTTGAATGATCGAGTATAAAAATGAACACATCAAACCCACTATCAACCTAGGCGTGGAAACTGCCACTCAAAAGTTTCTTGGTGAACCCACCATCCATCAAAAATTCACCCTTATACCCCTCCCCCGAGAGGCGGGACCTTCAAAGGGCCTCTCAGTCCGAGGTATTGTCCCATCCTTCTCGCATCCTCCTTCTGGGCACGGATCCTATAGCTTGAGGGTAAGGATGCAAAAAATTTGGAGCGATACAAGAACTTATGGAGGATGGTGTATGTTGATTTACTTGGCTTCAATGTTGGACTTCTTTGACCTCCTTGATCAAATATTTTAATGCTATTTTACCTTTCTTCCACATTTTAATTCAGCCTATGCTGTGAGTAAATGCTAGAATATGGAATATGTGGACTTCCTTGAACTTTGGTACCTTTTAATAGAAGAGGTTTCTTGTGTTATGTGACAAGTGTCATGATAGTTACTTCCTGAGTGCTTGGAGGATTAAAGATGCTTGAAACCACCTATAGGTAACATATGGGCATTACAACCTTGAAGGAGTGTTTATTCCTTTTAAGACAAGTGTCTCCCTTATTCTAACATACCACTTTCTTGCTAGTAACATTCTTTTGCTCGAACATGTGAAATATGGGCACTCATGTAAGGAATGCTATGATTTCTTTTCAAGTGATAAGTGTCACTTCCTCTTTATGCATGGGATATTTCTATAACACTTTTTTAATGTACCTTTGGAGCACCTTTAAACACTATAATATTATTAGATCTTACTTTATTTTATGGTTCTTTCTTATGAGTTGGTTCCAACTGGAGTGAAGAACAATGCTTTGGTGGAGCTTTGGTTAAGTTTTGGTGAACCTCTAATAATGGAATAAAATGCTCCTTGGAAATACATCTAGATTTTATATAGCTTCAACCTATTATGCTCTCATTTTTTCCCTTGAATATAATGCTTCTCTTTGCCTTGTATTGCACTTTGTTTTCTTGCAGATTTGGTTGTCCAAGATGTAGAGGATTCAAGCCTTATATGGGGCTCTTTCGCCTTGCTTAGAGTGTGCAAGTATTTAAATGCGATGGGATGTTATACCTTGAGAATATTGTGCCTTTTAGAAACTTAAAAATCTACCCTATTACTTATGTAAAATAAATTAGGATAGTGCAATATCATGTAATATATATTTTATATAAAAATACCCTTATTGAACTTCTTTTTGCACTCATTTTGCAGATCATATTTTCTAATTTGATGGTAGTTTTTTTTTAAGACAATGGGGGATATTGAGGTTGTATTTTGATTAGACACCTTTCCCATTTTTTATTAGATATTTGGCTAATTAACCCAAGCTTGTATCCACATAGATATAAGATCCTTTTTTATGTTATTTACTACAATGTTTCCTTGTATGTAACCTTGTATTGTTTTGAATTTGAGACTCACCAAGTCTCGATTTGAAGCTTATACTTCTGATTATAATGGTGGATTTTTTATACACTCCTTGGAGTAATCTGATCTGATTTTTGTGGCTTCTTTTGGCCACTAAATTTTGCAAGTTTGGTGCACCAAATACTATCTCTACAAAATTTGATTAATCTACTAGTTTTTGTGCTCTTGATCCTTAAAAATCAACAAACACAAACTAACATTGTTGAGAGTAACTAGTTAGATATCAACTAGTATAGTTCCCATGCACTTTTTAATGATAATAATAATCTCACCTTATTGCTCTAGTAAATGAACTCTCAAAATAATTTTAAATGCACTTAATAATCTCTACAAATTTTAAGAGTAATCTGTCATGAACCCTTAATAAGTAATCTGTAAATTTTTACTACAATAAATATTGTAGGATATAGTCTTCTTACTTTCTAGATAACAAATAGGTAGATTATATTTTTATTTATATTGAAAATATCCAACTCCTATTTAATGTGCAAATAGTCCTTAAAATGAACTCTCCCTTTTTACACTTCCTTGAAGACTATAATGCAATCTATTCTTCTACAATTTTTAATCCAAATATGATGCTTAATGGAATTTGATAATGAACCCTAATATGAAGCTCAACTAGTTACATCTTAGTTGCTTACCTATTTGAAGGCTTCTATAGATATTGGTGTTTTGATTCACCAAGTTTCTACCTTTTAGTGAATGGATACACTTCTTTTTTGGCTATACTGAACAGCTTCCTGCTTCACCAATCTATAGCTTCAAAATTTTTGTCTTGAGCCTTGGATTTGATGGCTTGATCCTTCCAGTGATCTTCTATATTTCTATTATAGATTTAGAGAACTCCTTTCTCTAAATTGTGCCTCCTTGCTGTGAGAGGTAATATCCAAATCTCCTATATTTGGTAGGCTTCTTCTATCTAAATATTCCTTCAATATTCTTGTCAAATTTTAACTTCAAACATGATCTTCTTCTTCTCAAGATTTTTATTTTCTTAAGGTATTCACTAGATCCTTCTTCTAGTATTTGGCACTCCCTAGCAAATTCTTATTCTGGTATTTAGCACTCCTTTCCAAATTCTTCTTCTCTTGGGCTTGTTATCACATGGAAACAATTGTCCCAAGTCCTTCACTATTAGGAAATTCTCCTTGGTAGTGGATTTCTCCAATGATTTCTCCTATGAACTCTTTTGATGATGCTTTCACGGTCTCTACAACAAGCCTCTATAAGCCTTCTTATTTTTCTTCCTTGAGACCTCCCCAAGTACTTCTATATTATAGCTTCTCTGGTCTTCTGACTTAGACTTTTTCTTCAACCTTATACTTTTGTAAGTGTTGGTTATAAGATATTCTTCAAGGATATTTGATTTTGCTACTTCTGGATTTGAATAAGACTCTCTTAGTTCTCTTTCTTCCAGGAATAGTTATTCAATGAGATATTCTCTTGATCACTTCAGCTTCTTTTGATAGAAGCCTCTTAATCAGTAAAGGAGATCACCAATCTTCTATTTCTTCAACTCTTCTCTAAATTCTTCTTTAGGGACTCATTTCTAGATTTTTTTCTTCTAAATCAGGGATTTTCCTTCTAAAATAGGAAATATTCTCTAAATTTTTCTTTAAAATTAAGGCTTCTATGGCCTTCTTCTTAATCAAGGCTCCTATGGAATTTTCTGCTTCAAGGTTTCTCTGGGCTATTTTTCATATAGGATTCTCTAGCCTATTCTTCTTCTAGGCTTCTTTGGCCTTTTCTTCTTCTAGGATTCTTTGGCATTTTCTTCTTTTAGGCTTATTTGGCCTATTCTTCTTCTGCACTATAGGTATTAATATTGAATAAAGATCACCAATATCCTATCTCCTCCTATGACTCAACTTTTGGAGTCTCTTCTTCCTTGAGTCTACTATAAGGCTATTGTGGCCTTTTCTTTACTTCTACAATTTGCAAGATTACAACTCTTGTAATGAGACCTTTCTCAAGGTCTTTGAAATATTTAGTCTTCTCCTTGTTGCTACAAGTGTTGGAGTGATTCTAAGAAGATTTTATTCCTAGCCCTTTTGTAGGAAGATTCCCAAAAAAATTTGAATCTTATTTTCCCACAACAAGTTGTTAGAAACTGGAGTTGAATAATTTATAATTATGGAGATAATCTTCACTAGTTGATTTATCAATCTAGTGGTATGAATTCTGATTCCTAGTCTTCATGATTTTTTTTGTAACTCTGTGGAAAGACTCTAGCCAAATGTAATCTCAGGTTTTCTACAACTGAGATTTATTTTAGTCCTCACTTTCCTAATCATGTTGACTACTATGGATTTTTCTATCAATTAATCCTAATAGAAAATTTTACATGTAGTGCCACTCAATGGTAGATCTAATTTGCAAATATGCAGGCCAAAAATAGTATTGGTGACTCTCCCTATTCCTCTTGACCTACTAGACTTCTCTTGTAATGGATGTAGGTCCTCCTATATCGATTAACCATGTATCTAATACCACTATTAGATTTTAAAGATATATGCAATGGAGATATCTAAAACAGGTCCCAATGAAATACAGGAAACATAAAAGAAAGTGGAACAAAAATGTGATTAAAATATACTATAAATAGAAGTGATGAAAATGCAATGCAATATAGAGGAATGGTCACTCCATTAATATAAGCTAAAGAGCTACATTATAATCCATACAGGAGTACTTAGTAGATATTGATATGAAGATGATTGTAATATACTACTATGAGGCCCTTTATATAGGAAGATACATTCCTTGGCCAACACTCTACCTAGATGTACAAGGGGACACCTTACACATTACAACTTGTGTATTTATTACATTGCTTGAAGTAACTTGATAACTTCCTCCTAAAGTAATATCTTATCCTATCTATGTACCTAAGGTGGCACATTTACATGACCAAAATGATGTAATATACTCTAACTCTAAAAATAATGAATCAATTCCTAAGACTACATCAAAAGCATGTAGTGGTGCTACATAAATATATCCAATGGTCGTACCACTAGGTAAGGTAATTTTGGTTATAGGATAGCATTGATTCAAATAGTAGGGTTGTCTTGGACCATACTCAAACTTCCACCCTTGTTCCAAGATTCTTGGCCATTCTAGTTATCCTTAATCAAAATAGTAGAAACAAAACTATTTTTAGCTCCATTATCTATAAGAAACTCGATATATTTTCCAAATATATTACATTTTATAAGAAAAGGAGTGGATTTCCCTTCTATATTTTGATTCCCTATCACTTCATGGATCTTATGAGCAAGTTCCATGTGTGCATGTTCTTTGTAAGTTGGTTATTTCTCTTTCAAATTTGATCTTGCTCTAAGCAGAAACTGGTTGGTATAATAAGAACCTCCATAATAAAATCATCTCCCTTTAGGATCTGGATGTGTTTTCTACTTCTATCCATATCCTTTCACTACTAGTGGAGGGTTAAGTCACCCTTACGATGGTGGCTTGTTATTACCATTATTGCAATTGTTAAGACTATTGTTATTTCCCTAAATTTTCTTCCTAAACTTTCCTTTTTTCCTATAATTTATTTTGCCCTACCCTTGATAGTTTTTTTTTGTTTGTTATCTCTCCTATTTCATGAATCTTGCACTATTTCTTTTCCTGAGTTCCTGTTTATCTTACTCATAAGTTCCTTCATAATCAAAAATAGGGCTTAGGATAAATCTTAGCTTTCCTAGCCAAGTTGTAAGCCTTCTAAAGGGTATTAGTCTCATGGATATTTACTTCATGCTCTATCATTGGTTTTGCTCCTAGTATAAATTTATGAATCTTCATCTTCTCATTATACATAGGCACACACTTCAACAACTTAATAAATTTCTAGTAATAAGCCTCCATCATCTTATCTCCTTGTCAAATAATTGTGAATTATTCAAATTTCTTAGCATAAAAATACTTCGTGAGGAACCTCTATTTAAAGGTTACCACAAAGTCCTCCCATTTTAGATAAACTCCTACCTTAATTCCCCTTTCTATACTAAAATTCTCCCATAAATCTAGTCCAAAACCCTATAAATATAGGGTGGCATAGGACGTTCTAGTTCTAGTGGATTAATTCTTCATGTTACAAAAGGTTTCCAATTCCTTTGGCTAAGATTTGATTGCATAACCACTTTCCTCTCCATTAAATTTGGAGTATTTACATGCTTTAAATATTTAAACATTTCCATATCTAACTACTTTCTTGTATGTTGTGCCTTGATAAGAGGTTCATTAGCTTGTCTAACCCCAGAGCTCCTAGCCTATGAATATTGATTCACTATGGTTTCCAATATTTACTTCTATGTTTCCATTTTTTCATAAAGTAGAGCAACTATTGTAGTGAGTTCTTCCTTGTCGTTACTAGGATCATCTATACCCACATCTGGGGTCATGATCTCAACATTAGTTCATCATGTCTACCTCATTTTTGGGGCAACACTCCCTCTACTTCTCTTTGGTTGCATTATCCCTAGCCATACACATGAGAGATAATAAGGGTTAGGTCATAATTACTTATTTAAATTGTTCCTCCTACTAATAAATAAATACTCAATTAGATAGACAAACATTAGAATTGGGTACCATCAACTACCCTAACCCTTGTGGGGTAAAATCCTTTTATGATTATACACCTACAAATTTCCCATTCACCTAGTCCATTTATACCTAGGATTTACACAAGGAACCTTATAGTCCTACGACCATGAGCTCTGATACCAAATGTCATATGCTAATTTATCATTATCTTGATTGTGAGTTTATTTTTTATTTTTTGTGTGTGTCAACCCACCTAGATGTCTAGAGTTTTGTTCAAGGTTTTAATGACCTTTGTTTGAGCTATCTATTCCCTCTTATCAAGGTGTCTCATATTTTCTATCATATTAGACACATGTTATACCCATCCCTACAACTTATATACATATTTTTATGCAAGTGTACTAGGTAGGAGAGAATATTAAGCTAACATTCTCATTTTTCAATGAGCTAGCTTATTCCCTTTATTCCATCAAAAGTAACACACCAATATCTACATAGTAGATCATTCCTTTTATGTAGGTGTACTAAACATGGTGGGATAAGGCTATCAATATTATCTTTTTGACGAGCTAGTTCTTTGCCAGAAAGCCTTGCTTAACGTCTAAAATTCTAAGATCACAACCCATCTTTTTTTACACACTATGGTTCATCATTTGCAATATTTAATTTTAGATGAAATAAATAATTACCATTATTTTTCCTCTACACCTTTTAATGTAGATACTTGGTTAAGCATTAGTGTCCTTTAAGTGAATCCCGATCTCATTTACACATTTTGTGTCCCCTAAGGAAGCTACAAATAAGTTTTACTTTTTAAAGTAATGAAAATATGAGAATTTATCCAAGTTTCTTTCAATAACAAGGTACATACCATTTCATTTACATTATCAAGTATGACATGATAGACTCTTAGTTATTCCATGAAGTTCATATCAAAATATTAAAGTGTAACAAATAAAATCATAAACCAAAATATATTATTCAAACTTCAAATAACATAGAGATATAGCCAATTAATCAAGGTGCATCCATAGATAAAGAGATTCTGCACAAAAATCACACATCTCATATTGTCACTACCCAAAATTCCTTAGGTCATCCATGAGAATGTTTTTATTGAAACTCAAGTGAATAGGACTAAGGTTTAGCTCATGATCTTAGTATTAATTATTTGATCTATCCATATCCTTTTATGGATAGATGCCATAAAGAATATAGCATGTGGTATACCCATCCTTATAAATTATATAAGTCCTTATATGCAAGTGTACTAGATAAGTTCAAGATTAATCTATCAATCTCCTCCTTCCAAGGAGCTAGATTTTTATCTTTTGGTCATCAGAGAAAATATGCCAATCCCTACACCATACATATTTCCTTTTATGTAGGTGTACTAAGCATGTGGAATACGATTATCTCATCATCATGATGAGCTAGTTCTTCCCCAGTAAGTCTTGCTTAATTTTTAAATTAAGGACACAATCTCTCACATCCCTATCTTACCACTAAGTCTTTTCATGAACATTCTCTAGTTCTAGTGTAATGATCAATACCCATTCATTATCCTCTTCTACATTTAATTTATATTTAAGTGTTAGTATGAGTTTACCTTTAGGCAAATATTCATCTCAAGAATTCACCATATGCTCTTCCTAAAGGTTTTTCCCTCAAGTAATTTATTTTAACAAAAATAACTTGAGAATTATCCAAATACTTCGTTGAATCAATAACCATCTACTCCCATTGCAATATTAAGGTTTAACATACAAGTTCATAATTATTTCATTTAATTTATAGCAAATAACTAACACAATTAAAGAAAGTACATTTCCAAATAAACTATTCTCATAAGAGCATAGAAATTTCCATAAGTGACTCAATCAAAAGCATACATAGATAAAGAGACATAATACAAAATCTCACAACATTAAATTTATCCTGGAAACCCTCACGAGGAATAAATCCATCCTTGAATCTTTACTCTTTATTAATCTTCATAATTTAGCTAAATTCTTACAATGAAATAGAGACACCCCTTACTGTCTTTATAAATTCCAAGGAGAATTTACTAAACTCAAAGCTCCTACAATATGGATTAGTCTTTCATTTCATACATGCAAGTATGTTTCATATTTGGGACAAAGGTATTCTTTGATACCTTTCCTACTCACATAAAATACTCATCCTTCCTATAGTATTACAATATGCATTTGTCTTTCAATACATAATTGCAATATGATTCTAAATATAAATTTCTCAAGTCATTGCTTTTGAATTTTGATAAGGTCAATAGAGGGTATTTTAAATTCTTTCCAAAAGCTCTAGTAATAGAAAATAAGAAGGAAAATAATATCCTTTAGAACTCCTCTACCTACTTTCATTGTCTTTGAAAAATATATTTAAATCTCTTAACATAATATTAACACATTCCATTCACTTATTTTAGAACATAGTGCAAATACTATTTGTATTCACTAAGATGTTTCCCTCTGTAATTACAAAGCTTAAACACGAATTCCAATATAACCCAGATTAGAAATATATACAATTACACCAAAGTCTCACAATTAATTAATCTAAAATGTCTCTTATCCTAGATCCATACTACTAAAAAATACATGTTAGTTTCACTTTATTTCTTAGCAACACAGTTAAATATATAACTTGGGACGTAATACCACAAGCTCATATTTGAATTAACTTCAAATAACAAAATATGAATTCTTTTTCTACAATAAGGTGAACTAAAACCACATGAACTCTCTTACTAAACATTAAAATTTAGAAAATCCATTGGTTGGAATATTGGAAAAATAACCATGCTCATCTCCATTTAATGGACTTTCTTATATAACACTAAAAAAATTTACCATTCTATTACAAAAAGAGCATCTATAAACTTATTTCTAACTTTAATGTTTGTTCATAACATCATTTCTAAAATAGATGAAGATTGAGAATAAACTTTAATCTAGAACTATCAACTGGCACTTGCTTAAAACAATCTCTAGTCTACACAAGATTATTTCCATCATAAAAAGCTAGTATACTGAGTAAAAATATGGAACAGAAAAAATTCTAAACCTACTCGAATAAATGTTTTACACAGGGATTCCTTTACTAAATATCATCATCTACCCAAGCTTCCATAAGCGATGCTAAAGACCCAAAAATTACAAAGATATAATATAACTTTGTATGTACTCAACATGTTTAAGTTAGGTTCAACACAGCCTTCGTAAAGCTATTCAAATAGGAAACATCCAACAATTGTGGCTATTGGTTCTCTTTCCAGCTCATTTCAAGGAAAGGTTATCTTAAATCTAAGAATTCAAATAAAAGCAATCAGACTTATTTGAAACCATAAATTTAGATGAACTCCCTCAAAACCTTCCATAGGTAAGTCATACCATTAACTACCGTGCACTAAATGAATGGTCTGAAATTTCATTTATACTTTAAGTGCTCTATTATCGTGGAGATTCTAAAAATATTTTCAGTCAATAGAAAAATCAGCCAACATAAGGCTGCCATAACAATATTGCGATTAAATAATTCCTTTCAAACTTGGAAAACAAATAATATTTTTAAAGCATCTACCTAATAATTACAGATTGTTCTTGCAGAATTTTTTATTTCAAGCTCTTGTTCTTCAAAATGACAATCGTAGATCATTCTTGCAGAGTTTTTTTTTCCTTTTGGACTTCCCATTATTCAAACTTAGAAAAACATTTCCCCTTCCTCCATAACTGATTGCCCCGAATACCGTTAGTGAGTGGTGCATTATTTCCTCAAGCACTCCACTCAAATTTGATCCAATAAAGGAAAAAAACTGATGAAATATGGCCAACAAAACCATGTAATGATGAAACAACATGATACTCATATACATCATAGCTAGGTATTCCAATATTCTCATTTCTTTATATAGCTAATTCAGGAGCATCATCACTTGGATTAAAATGACAACTCTTTTATCAAAATACCAAGTTACTAAATCCTATTCATATATCCTCATAAACACTCTTCTTTCTAGATTTGACGTAACCAAGAATAATTTTTATCCAAACTAATGATAAAACCATAGTCATTATTAAAATCAAGAAATTACTAATACTGATATTTCCATATTAGTGTTCAGTAATAGTGCAAAGCTTAAGATAAATTCCCCCTCTTTCACAAGCCATACTTATCTTATGTGTGGTGTACTTATTAAAAGTTCTACTATAATCAATAATGAAAAACCTTTTTCCTTATCAAACACAAGCAAACAAAACATAGTATTTTCCCTAATATACCAAAATAATGATGCCTTTCAAAAGATATATTCCCCTCTTTTTTTAAAAAATAAATAAAAAGAAGGAGAAATAATAACATAAAATTTTATTCCTATTTGTAATGAATCCATCAAATATATCTCATTTAGAATAAAATTATCATGCAACATCTCAATTATGTCTAACTTAGCATAATTCCCTTGTTTATGACATCTCGTTCTCAGTGGTTAATCCTTTCTTCCAACCACAAGAAAACCTATTCCTACAGGAGTGCAAATCTATTAGCAGCACCATTTTCTTCCATAAGATATATTCCCCTCTTTTTTTAAAAAATAAATAAAAAGAAGGAGAAATAATAACATAAAATTTTATTCCTATTTGTAATGAATCCATCAAATATATCTCATTTAGAATAAAATTATCATGCAACATCTCAATTATGTCTAACTTAGCATAATTCCCTTGTTTATGACATCTCGTTCTCGGTGGTTAATCCTTTCTTCCAACCACAAGAAAACCTATTCCTACAAGAGTGCAAATCTATTAGCAACATCATATTCTTCCATAAAATGTATATTTTGTAGAAATGAAGCATACAATAATCAATCATCCTACTGACGAGATAAATCATATCTTCAATAAAATGCATGTCCACAAAAACTAATCATGAAATAATCAATCATTCCATCAACAAGATAACAAAAAAACATAAATCCATCCAATGAAAATTCTATAGAGGGAGGGTCATGACATCCTATCCCCCTTGGGCTTAACATAGTCCTCTATTTTTTATCAAAGTTCATACATAATACAAAAATTCCATTTTAGTATCAAACAAATAAGGGAAGTGTTTTTGCATATCTACCACTTTCTCTCAAGTGGTTATTATCTCATAGTAGTGGTCCCACTGGAACTTGCATTGCTCCAGAGTCTATTTCCTCATCATTTTGGAATGAAAATAAAGGATTTTTATTGGATGCACCTCTATGGCCTCTAGATCCACCATCTACAATTTAGAGAAATCCCACACATGATCAAGGTTAGCAATATATTTCCTAAGCAAGGATATATGAAAGGTATCATGAATCTTTAACAAATTGGGTGGTAAGGTGAGTCGGTATGCCGCATGACTAATCTTCTCCTTGATTTCAAATGGTCCAATGAAATAAGAATATAGTTTTATGGACTTTATGGCACTCTTCCTTGTTCTCACCCTTAGAAATACTCTATCACCTATTGAAAACTCTCTTAGTGACCTATTAAAACTGACATAACTTTTCAGGTGCTCAACAACTTCCTTAAGCCCTTCTCTAATTGTCTTCAACTAGTTTTCCACTTCCTTAACCATATCTAGTCCAAGCATAACCTGATCCTCTAGTTTATCCCATAACAAGGGTGTCCTACACCTCCTTCCATACAAATATTTGAAAAGGACCATGCCTAAGGTCATGTGATGACCATTGTTATATGCAAATTCTACCAGGTGTAGGTAATCTTCCCATCATAATTTCTAATCCATAAAATACATGTGAAGCATGTCCTCCAATACCTAGTTCACCCTTTCCATTTTTCCATCTATTTTTGGGTGATATGCAGAACTAATGTTTAGCCTAGTACCAATGGTATGATGTAAGGCTTGCCAAAACTCAGATGTAAATCTCGATTCCCTATCAAATATAATCACTTCTAAAAAACCATGAATCCTGAATATCTCCTTGGAAAATCTATTAATCACAACCATGATGTCATCCTTGATATCTCTAGGTATAAAATGTGAAACCTTGTCAATCTATCTATCACAATGAGAATTGTGTCATGTTGAAATATGGTTTTAGGTAAACCTACAATAAAATCCATTGAAATCATCTGCCATTTTTGCATAGGTATATCGTGAGGATACAATAATCCTATAGGGTGTCTATATTTGGCATTAACCTTTTGGTATTATAGGTAATGAGTGATAAATCTAGTGATGTCTCTTTTCATTCCTAGCCAATAGAATGTCTTCTTCATATTCTCTCTCATTTTTTCTCCTCTTGGGTAAGTATAATATGGAGATCTATGAGCTTCATTCATGATCATTTTCCTCATATTCCTAGCCCTAGGAATTATTACCCTATCTTTGAAGCATAATAAACCATCCTTGATGTCAAAATCCTTGTTTTCCTCAGGTCTCACTCAAATTTGGTTGCAATACACATCCAAATGTTGCATTTCATTGACTTTTTCCATCAAGTCTACATGGATGCAGGTAAAAATAGTAATATGTCTTCTCCTAATGAGACCATTGACAATATTTTTTTCCTTCCCTTTGATGTATTTGATACCAAAATCATGCTCAGTGAGAAAATCCATCCACCTTCTATATCTGGCATTGAGCAAAGGTTAAGTAAATATATATTTTAAACTTTGATGATCGGTTCTCAATTCAAAGGGTCTTCCTACTAAATAATTTCACAAGTTTTTGAGAGTGTATAAAACTAATACCAATTTGAAGTCATGAGTATCATAGTTGACCTCATATCTCTTGATTTTCCTAGAACCATAAGCCACAACTGCTTCATCCTATGTAATAAACCCACCCAAACCTTTCAAAGATGCATTTGTGCATACTGAAAAACTATCCTGACGGTTCAAAATATTTAATATGGGAGTTGTTGTGAGTTTCTATTTGAGTAGATTAAAATTTGACTCACATTTATGTATCCACTTGAACTTCTTTCCCTTCCTATGAAGCTTAGTTATTGCAACTATTATCTTGGAGTAATCTTTCACATAGTTCCTGTAATACCCAATCAAGCCCATGAAGCTTTGCACTTCAATCACATTGGTGGGTGCTGGTCAATTCATTATGCATTCTATTTTTTTGGAGTCCACTGATATCCCTTCAGCTAATATAATATGTCCTAAGTACTGCACTTCTAACACATATAAGACACACTTAGATAGATTTCCATATAGTTGGTTCTTCCTTAATTGTTCTAGCACAATTTTAAGATGTTTGTCATGCTTTGGATTTTTTCTAGAAATATACCAAAATATCACCCAAAAATATAAGGGTGAATCGATCTAGGTGCTTCCTGAAAACACTATTCATAAAATTCATGAATTTTTTTGGTACATTAGTCAAACCAAAAGGTAAAATTATCAATTTGTAGTGTCCATATCGAGTTTTAAATATTGTCTTATGGGTATCCTCTTCGTGGATTCTCAATTGATGATATCCATATTTTAGATAGATATTTAAAAATATGGTAGCATCTCTTAGCTAATAAAATAGATCCATAATTATGGGTAGAGGATATATGTTTTTAATGGTTACCCTATTGAGCATCATATAATCTATGCACAAATGCAAGGAACCATCATTTTTCTTAATGAAAAACAATGGTGCACCCCATGGTGACATGCTCAGTTTGATTAATCCCTTATCCAACAACCTTGCAATTGTACTTTTAGTTCTTGCATCTCAATGGGATTCATTTTGTAAGGAGCCCTATGAATAGGCTATGTTCCTATTTTTAGTTCAATTGTGAAATCAAATTAAAATTTTGGAGGTAGCCTAGGTAAATCCTCTGAAAATACATCCCTAAATTTTTGAAGTATCAAGTATTTCTCAAACACCACTTCCTTATTTTCCATTTCAATTTCATTTATCTTAACCACATAGACTGTTCCTTCCTTTTTAATGGCTTTCTTAAGTTGCATAGCCAAAATTATCTATAGTTAAAAAGTCCCTTGCAGGCTATACACCCTTTGTACTCTCCTACCATCCTTAGAATACTCAAACCATATATCTTGGAAATTGATCACAACCTTATGTGCTTGTAACCAATCCATTTCTAGGACTACATCAAAAACATGTAGTAGTACTACATAAAGACATCCAATGGTTGTACCACTAGGTAAAGTAACTTCAATCATAGGATAACGTTGATCTACAGAGTAGGTTTATCCTAAACCATACTTGACCTTCCACCCATGTGCCAATATTCCTAGCCTTTCTGGTATATCGTTAATCAAACTAGTAGAAACAAAACTATCTATAGCTCCACTATCTACCAAAATCTTATTATTTATAAGCAAAGGAGTGGCTTGCCCTTCCATATTTTGACTCCCTATAACTGCATAGATATTATGAGTAGGTTTCTTGTGGGCAGTTTCTTTTCCTTTCAAACTTGATCCTGCTTTGAGTGGGAATTTATTGGCGTAATGTGATACTCCATAATAAAAGCACCCATTCTTAGGTCCTGAATGTATCTATCATATTTTCACTACCAGTGGAGGGTTGGATTTCCCTTGTGGTGATGGCTTGTTATTACTATTATTGTGATTATTAGGATTGTTGTTCTTTCCTTAGAATTTCTTCGTAAAATTTTGATGTTTCCTATTATTTCCTTTATCCTACCCTTAGGAGTTTTTTTTTGTTTGTTCCCTCTCTTATTTCATGAATCCTACATTGTTTCTTTTCCTAAGTGCCAATTTGTATTTATTGGAAGCCCCTTCATAATAAAAATAACACTTAAGATAAGTCTCAAATTTCCTAGCCAAGTCATAGGTCTTATGAAGAGTACTACGTTCTCGTATGTTCACTTCATAATTCTAATATGAATTTATGAATATTCATCTTATCATTATACATAGTCACATACTTAAACAACTTAACAATTTTTTTGTAATAAGCCTTCACTATCTTATTTCCCTATAGAAGTTTTGGTGAATTATTCAAAATTTTAGGTATATAAATGTTTTGTGACAAACCTCTCTTTAAATACTATCACAAAGTCCTCCTATTTTAGGTCAATTTCTATCATAATTTTAGAGAAAAACCTTGTAAGTGTAATGTGGCATAGGATATTCTAGTTCCAGTGGGGTAATTATTCATATTACAAAAGGTTTTCAACTCCTTCAACCAGACTTCGATTGCATCACCATATTCCTCACCATTAAACTTTGGAATATTTTACATGCTTTAAATCCTTACCCTTTTTTACCTCTAACTAGATTATGGCCTATTGTACCTCTGTGAGGGGTTCATTAATTTGACCAACTCTAGAGTTTATAGCTTATGAATCTTGATTCACTATGGCTTCCAACAATTGTTTTTGTGTTTCCATCTGGTCACAAATTATGTCAATTGTTGTAGTGAGGTCTTCCCTCTTGTTATTAGGATTATCTAAACCTACATCTGAAGTCCTAACCTCAAATTTTTTTTATTATTTTTTTTAACATGGTGGAATTGGTAGCTGCCACGAATCTAGGCAGGCTATCCAACTTTTATGGCCACCATAGTATTCTATGATGTCTGCCCTAGAAGTTGCCACATAGATCTTCACACATTCTACCCCTATAACCACCATGCCATAATCATTTTAAACCTTTTACACCGCTGAAAGCACCAGGAAAGGGACAAGCGTTCAGTTCTGCGAGGTCCTAACCTCAATATTAGTTCATCATGTTTACCTCATTTATGGGCAAACACTTCATCCCTACTATTTGGTGATATTATTCTTGACCACACATAAAAGAGGTAGTAGGAATTAGATCACGTTTACTTCTCATACATATCCTCCTCCTATTAACTAAATACCTACTTATCTTAACTAGATAAATGGGGTTATCTTTAAACAAATTATATTCATATAAAGTATATTCTCTTCATGAGTATGTATCCTATTACACACCATAATATAATATTGTGCAGGAAAACTTACATCGCTACAAGCCATGCTCTAATACCAAATGTCACTACATAAAATTTCTTAGCTCATCCATGATTTTTTTATTAATTGAAATTCAAGTAAATAGAACTAAGGTTTATCTCATGATATTAATATTCCTAATTTGAGTTATACGTATCCTTTTATGGATAGAAACCATAAAGCGTCCAACATGTGGTATACCCATCCTTACAGCTTACATAAGTCCTTCTATGTAAGTGTACCAGGTAAGTGTAATATTAAGCTATCAATATCCTCCTTTCAGGGAGCTAGATTTTTCTCTTATGGTCATTGAAGGAAACATTCCAATTCCTATACCACACATATGTCCTTTTATGTAGGTGTACTAAGCATGTGGAACAATACTATCTATCTCATCATCATGATGAGCTAGTCCTTCTCCAGTAAGTCTTGCTTAATTTTTAAATTAAGGACACAATATCTCACATCCCTATCTTACCACTAAGTCTTTTCATGAACATTCTATAGTTATAGTGTAATAAGCAATACCCATTTATTATCCTCTTCTACCTTTTAATGTATATTTAAGTATTAGTATGAGTTTTTCTTTAAGAAAATATTCATCTCAAGAATTCACCATTTGCTCTTCCTAAAGGTTTTGCCCTAAAGTAATTTATTTTAACAAAAATAACTTGAGAATTATCCAAATACTTTGTTGAATTAAAAACCATATATTCCCATTGCAATATGAATGTTTAACATACAAGTTCATAATTATTTCATTTAACTTATAGAAAATAACTAACACAATTGAAGTAAGTACATTTCCAAATAAACTATTCTCATAAGAGCAAAGCAATTTTCATAAACAACTCAATCAAAAGAATACATAGACAAAGAGACATAATATAAAATCTCACTATATCAAATTTATCATAGGAAACCTCATGGGAAATAAACACAACATTGAATCTTTACTCTTTATTAATCTTCATAATTTAGCTAAATTCTTACAATGAGATAGAGATACCCCTTACTGCATACCTCAAAGCTCCTACAATATGGATTAATATTTCATCTCATACATGCAAGTATATTTCATGATTTGGGACAAAGGTATTATTTGATACCTTTCCTACTCACATAAATACTCATCCTTCCTATAGTATTACAACATGCATTTGTCTTTCAATACATAATTGCAATTTGATTCCAAATATAGAGTTCTAAATTCATTGCTTTTGAATTTTCACAAGGTCAATAGAAGGTATTTTAAATTCTTTCTAAAAGCTCTAGTTACAAAATATAATAAGGAAAAGATTATCCTTTAGAACTTGTCTACTTACTTTCATAGCCTTTTAAAGATATTTAAATATCTTAACAAAATATTAACACATTTCATTCACATATTTTAGAACATAGTGCAAATACTATTCATATTCACTGATATGTTTCCATTTGTAATTGCAAAGCTTTTACATGAATTCCAATATAACCCAAATTATAAATATATACAATTACACCAAAGTCTCACAATCAATTAATCTAAAATATTATCCAATATCCATACTACTAGAAAATACATGTCAGTTTCACTTGATTTCTTAAAAACACAGTTAAATGTAAAACCCATGAAGTACTACCACAAGCCCATATTTTACTTAAACTCAAATAACAAAATATGAAAATATCATCTACAATAAGGACTAAAACCACTCGAAATCTCTTACTAAACATTTAAATTTAGAAAATCCATTGGTTGAAATATTGGAAAAATAACCACACTCATCTCCATTTAATGGGCTTCCTTACAAAACACAAACAATCTACCACTTTATTACAATAAGAGCATCTATAAAATTAATTCTCACTTTAGTATTTGATCATAGTGTCATTTCCAAAATAGATGAAGATTGAGAATATACTTTAATCTAGCACTATCAACTGGCACCCACTTAAAACAATCTCCAGTCTACACAAGATTATTTCCATCACAACAAGCTAGTATCCTGAGTAAAAATGTGAAATAGAAAAAGCTCTAAACCTACTCGAATAAAGTTTGTACACTGAAGAACACAAGCTTATACTGATAGGGGGGTGAACAGTATAAGATCACTTTTTACTTTTCTTTGCCAAACAATATTATGCAATATATCAATGGCAATATCAATAGAAGTAATCAAAGTAATGCACAAATAACCACACACAATAGAGACACCAATTTAACGTAGTTCACCCAATGCGGGCTACTCCACGGAGAAAATATTTCACTAAAATTTTCTCAACAAATCTCTTAGGAATCCTTTCCCTATTACAATATTTATGGACCTCTATCCAAAGGAGACACCAATCCCCTAATCAAGTTCATGGATATCTATCCATAAGAGACACCAATCCCCTCAACTAGTTTATGGATCTCTATCCACATGAGAGCTCCTTATCCTCTGCTCTGGATGGTGATACTCTAGAAGACTTTTTCCTCTGCTACACTAGCTTATGGATCTCTCTCCACTAAATAATATTATCTTCACTTAGAATACCTCTATCCTCACTACCCTGGCTAATGGATCTCTATCCACTAGAGACTACTATCCTCTGCTCTGTCACCTTCAAAGCTTACTCTCAGTTCTATCTCAAATCTGTACTAAACATAGTCCTTCAGTCTAGGAAAAATCTGCTCAATCTATGTCTTTGATCTATACTAAACATAGTATTTTAGTCTATCATAAATCTGCTCAATCTCTGTCTCTGATCGGCACTAAACACAATCCTTCGATATAGCACAAATTTGCTCAATCTATGTCTTTTATCTGTACTAAACACAGTCCTTCAATCTAGCACAAATCTTCTCAATATATATATCTGGTATGGCACAAACCTATCCTCAATTTGCACCAAACTCTATCCTCAAATATTTTCTCAATCCTTAACACAAATCTTGATCCAATCACAAATAAACTCTTCTAGATCTACTCAAAATATTAACTCAATATTTGAATAAATCAATCAATCAAATCTACTCACAAGTCTTCTCAAAGACTTACCTCAAATTTGTCCACAAGTCATCTCTAGAACTTGCTCAATCTTCTCAATAAGTCTTCACCAAGACTTACCTCAAATCTACTCAACAAGTCCTCACTAGAACTTATCCAATCTACTCAACAAGTCTTCACCAAGACTTATCTCAACTATGCTTTGTAAGCTTCCACAAAAGCTCACATAAATGTATCCTTAAGCTTTCACAAAACCTTTCTCAACTCAAATCAATCTATCACTAAAAACCTCTTAAATCATAGAAACAAGTTTCACATAGAATCTTATTTTAATCTCATAGAAACATATAGAGAATGGTTAGAGACTCAATATGCTTCTCACTCATAACAATTCTCAATCACTTTCAAACTCTCTTGTTCAACCACAAAAACATATGGAGAATGGTTAGAGACTCAATATGTTTCACACTCAATCTATTTTTCAAATTAGTAAGGAATAATTTGTTTCACAGAACTTGAACTATCACTTCAACACTTCCAATCAACTAAGTTCAATCAACTCCACTCAACCAATCACTCAATGAAATCTTAGTCAATAATGCTTATCAAACAAACCTCACATAACAATGATACTCATGATCTTTTACAAACCCTAGTTCAAGATAGTTCTCAACTTCACATAACAATGGTACTCATGATCTTTCACAAAACCTTATCAAGCATATGAAAGCTTACTCAATATTTCCAAAAATGCTTATCAAACAAGGTTTCTAGTATAAACTTTCACTCCAGAAAATCCATATCAATCAACATTTGATATCTCAAAACCAAACTCAACAATGCTTATCAAACAATCCTTTTCACTCCAACTTAGCATTCACAAACAACCATCAATATTTCACTCACAAGGAAGATGTGCCCATACCTTTTGTTTGATGAAGTTTTGACCTCAAAACCTATCTCAATCACAATCAACTCTTTGCCAATATCAAAGGTTAGGTAGCAATATCTTCTCAAAAATTCACTCAAATGATCCCTCAAAATATTTCACCATACATAGCAATAAATCTCTATTACACCTTATAATCTCCACACTTCAAAATATAAGCCAACAATTTGTTTAAATAAAATAATCACAATAATTTTCTTTATGAACCCTTAACTCTTTTCTCAAGTATTTAACACATCATAGCTTATCCCAAAAAAATATAATTTCCTTTTTCTACCTTATAACTCCTATCTCAATTCACTTTATCAAAAATCACAATAAAATAATTATTCCTTAAAACCTTATAACTCCCCTTAGCAAAAATTAATCATGCCACCTTAAACCTTAGAAGCAATTTAATTTTCCAAAAATTAAATACCTTTACTTTGGCAAGATTCGAACTCCTTCTTGCACCTCTACAACACCCTAGTCATGGCCCACGTGCCACATGAGCTAGGCACTCATCTTAGAAGAACAAAAATTGCCTCGTGTGCTTTATTTCTTCGATTTTGCACCAAAACCAATAACACAAATCTCTACCAAAATGCACCATCGGGTTTTGATCACGGGACTTCCCATTTGTTAGCGCCCTAAGAACATAGTTGCTTGCCATTGGACCAACCTCCACATTTTGCTATAAGGCTCCAAGTCTCCTTCCTCTTATGCCTTTGATGACTACCATGCAAGCAAAAACATTATCCTTTTCTTCCATGCAGTTCGTAAATTTTTGCATGCACTCTCAAATATTCGATCGAAGGTGACTTTGGGTTTTCCAAAGCACATGGTATTTATACCAATGTGTTGTCCTTATTGGCATGTCGGTGGATGAGAATTTTAGTCGACGTCGGTGCCATTTAACTTAGTCACTTGCCCTTGTAACCCTAACCTTAGGGTTATTTAATTAAATTAAATCATAAACTAATTTATAATTTATTATAATTAATTTAATAACTTTAAAGTTAATTAAATTAAGTTATAAATTAATTTATAATGAAATTATTATAATTAATTTATAATTAATTTAAATATTTAGGTATTAACCTTAGACCTTTAAGATTATAATATTATTTTTCTTGGGCCTTCCTATTGTTCTTTAGACCTCATCCAACCACCTTGAACATTATAATAGGAACATTATAATAGTATATTTCCTTAGGTCTAGAAGCAATCTTTCTCTTGCACTGATTACTAAAATAGACTCATGACATCCTTCCTTTTGCACTGCTCATTGAAACTTACTCTTGAAATCAATGAGAAAAAATCTTGCTCATATTTCCAATATACACAATGGTTCCTTCACTAAATATCATGATGTACCCAAGCTTCCATAAGCAAAACTAAAGACCCAAATATTACAAAGATATAATATAACTTTATACGTACTCAACATAGTTAAGTTGGGTTCAACATAGCCTTCGTAAAGCTATTCAAATAGAAAACGTCCAATAGTTTTGACTATTGGTTCTCTTTCCAACCCATTTCAAGGAAAGGTTATCTTAAATCTAAGAATTCAAATAAAAGCAACCAAACTTATTTGAAACCATAATATTATATAAAATTCCTCAAAAACCTCCACAGGTAAGTCATACCATTAATTGTTGTACACTAAATGAATGGAGGGAAATTTCATTTATCCTTTAAGTGCTCTATTATCATGGAGATTCTAAAAATAATTTTATTCAATAGAAAAACTCAGCCAATATCAAGCTGCCATAACAATACTACGATTAAAAAATTCCTTTCAAACTTGGAAAATAAATAATGTTTTTAAAGCATCTACCTAACAATTGTAGATCGTTATTATAGATTTTTTCCTTTTGAAATCCCATTCTTCAAAATGATAATTGCAGATAATTCTTGCAGATTTTTTTTCCTTTTGGACTTTCCATTCTTCAAACTTCAAAAAACATCTCCCCTTCCTCCATAACCGATTGCCCCGAATACCATTAGCAAGTGGTGCATTATTTCCTATGTTAGCTTTTGATGTAAAGAGCATTGGGAGATAACAATCACAAGATACTGAATAATATGAAAGAAAGTAAATCTTCTAGATGACTGAAATATACTATAAATAGAAATCATATAAAAGAATACAATGTAGCTATGGAGGAAATGAATAGTCTATTAATAAAGAGACTAAACTACATTGCACCCATCACCAATGGATGGTGAAGTACACATAACTACACTATCCCCTAAGATACACTATCTGACTATGTTTCTCGACTCTATTTCTATCTAAAAATAAGACATTTCTTATATAGGAACATAGGGTCCTTGGCCAACACTCTACCTAGCTGTGCAAGGGACAAATTGAACATATACAACTTGCACATTGATACTTGTGCATTTATTACATTGCATGAAGTAACTAGATAACTTGCCCCTAAAGTAATCTAAGTATGTACCTTGGAAGATACATTTACATAACCCAAATAATGGAATAGACTATTTCTAGCACCTCCTGTATTACATTATTTGGGTATTTAAGTCTTTTAGTCTTCACTATGGATCTTCTTATTCTTCATCTTGATATTTGTACTCTTTCTCTACATTATTTGTAACCTATTCAAGCAAATAGTTAGTGTCTCTGTAATATGTTATATTTTTTGATAGAGCTTTCACTTGGTAGTCCTCAATGGGTTCTTATAGTTCTTTAATTTCTTCTATATTTTGAACCAGGTGACCTTTCTGATTTCTCTTCTGATATTCTAGTTGAGGATAATTGGCTGGTCACTAAAATTATTGCTAATGAGGGTTCCTTTGGTATTTTCAAGGTTGAAACTGATTCCTATGATTCATATGGTTTTCTTGGTTATGGTTTTTAGGATTGTATCTGCAATAGCTAGTATTATGACCTTTATTTTTACATATCTATATTTCCATCCTCTTGCTGATGAAGCAATATTTTCCTATGGATTATATTTTGATGCCAATGCAGTTTTAGTCATTTCATCTTCCACAGTATTTTCTACTTTATATCCTTGAATTTTATTGACTAAGTCATCAAAAGAAGTATATTTACTTAAGACCTATAAAGATGTTACCAAATGCTTATAGATTTATGGAAGTGCTCTCATGTTTACTTGAGTAAGAAGTTCAAATTTAATTGTTTCTCCTAAGGTCAACATTTTCCATTTAGTATCTACTACCTTCCTTAGTGATAGTTTTATGCTTTCTCCACTATTCATTTTTAATGAGTGAAGTTGAATTTGGAGATGAAGAATAGTTTTCTTATTCTTTCCTTCAAACTTTTTCTCTAGGATTGTCCATAAATTTGAAGATGTTTTGGCTGAACTAATATATGGTTGAATCTCATCAATGATAGCAAAAGTTATTATCATTAATGCCTTTGAATCATTTTCTTAAAACTTTAGGATTTTAGTTTCACCTATGGTAGGTCTCTATGTTTTCCCTTTGATAACATCCCAAAGTTTTTCATATACTAAGATTACTTTCACTTTATTTTTCCAAGAGAAATAATTAGGGCCCTTGAGTAGTTGAGATTCTACTAGGAAGAATTTGTTTGATGCCATTTTAAATCTTCCTAATATCAAACCTTAGATTTGTAGGCTTCCTTATGTCTCCCTAATGATTTTGGAGTAGGATATAGTGCTTTTGTAAAAATATAGTTCAATTTTGGTTGATTTTGTAAAGATCAAAAATCAATTTCTTAATCACCTTATTACTCCTAATTGAACTAAGCACTTTTCAATTTTTGAAGAGGTTTTAATGTTGGATTGTTTTTTTCCTTTTTTAGAAGTTTTGAGACAAGAAAATTATAATTATCCAACTTTAGTAAAAACCCTAATAACCTCCATCTATAAGCCTTTTATGGATGGATAATTATGGGCTTTGTGACACGTGTCACCCATTACAAATGAGCACTCCTCTCCTTCTATAACATCCCAATTTCTTGTTCAATACTCTTTGATCATTATGTAATGTATGGGCACTTGTGTGAAGCTTGTGGAGGATAACAAGTGTCACCACTTTGTTGTAACTCTTGCATGAGGTTTCTTGAGCATTGAGAGAGAAATGATGTCTTAGAAATTTTATGCCAAGTGGCATTCAAACTCTCTGCATGAAGTCCTTCCCTATAATTTCTTCCAAGGTGGAGATTATAACTCCTAAAATATTTTCATATGTCATTCCTTTGTTGCTATGTTTTTTGGGTAGCAAGAAATCTATTCTTCTGCAGGTGGATTGACAATGCGCTATGGAGCTTTGAATTCCAATTTGGAGCTTCCTTTGGTGGATGGTCTTCTCCAAGTTAAAGACCTTGAATGTAACACCTTTGCTCCTTCTCTTCTATGCCTCCAATCATGTTGATTCCTATGTAGATTTTTGACATATTTTCATAGTAGATGTGCATTCTTTTGTCTATGTAAATGTAGCTCGATGATAGCCTGATATGAGCTTTGATTCTGTAGGTTCGTATGTCCAATATGAGCCCTTTTAGTGGCTCATTTTTCTTGGGAAGAAGAGTGCTGATGTTTGACCTTCCTTGGGTGATTTACCCTGTAGTTATTTTATCTTTTGTGGCACTTTCAAATCTGCTCTTTTGCTGTAAAAACTAGATTAGAGAAGTGCAATAAAATATATTATAAACTGTACATAAGGCTTCTTTAATGTACCTTATTTTCTATTTACAAATCTGAAATTATGGTTTCGTGGCATATTTTCCTAGAATGCAAGGGTTTTGAGGTTGTATTTTATGAGTAGACACACCTTTCCCTTTTTTCTTGGACACTTTGATGACAAATCCAAGCTTAGATATTAGTAGATAGAAGCTTTTCAATTGATGAAATTTTCTATACCTTCTTTACTTGCATCTAACCTTGTAATGATTTGGATTTGAGACTCACCAAGTCTCAATATTTGAAGCTTCTATTTTTTTTTTGGTTAGTTGTGTTCTTCTCCATATTATGAAGGATTCTAACCTTATTGGTCCCTCCACTTGTCCACTATGTGTTGTAGATTTTTGTGCTTTAATAGTATCTTTAGACACTTGATATAGATCATATTTTGTGCCTTTCAAAAATATAAATCTAATTTCTTTTGAAAGTAGTATAATAGTGAAAATAAATCTAAAATACTTTCTTTTTAATGCACTAAAAATTTCACCTTATCACTCCAATCAACTCTCAAGATAATGCAGTTAATAAAATTTACTGTAGCTAATCAAGAATAATCTAAAATAAACCTTCAGTAATTATTCTACAATTTCACTACAATTTAGTATTGTAGGACTTAGTCTTCTTTTTATTTTTCCAAAGTAGATGATAGGTAGTTTATAGAAGCAATGATAAAATATAATAAACTCATAAGTGCAAATACATCCTTAAAAGGAACCTTTTTTTCTTTTGCACTTTAGAAGACTGTAATGTAATTTTATTCTTGCAACTTTAATCCAAATTTAGGTGCTCTAAAAAAACTGATAATTAATTCAATTAATGAATCTACTTGTACCAAAAGTTGCTTACCTTTTTTTGTAGCTCTTTTCCTACTTTTGTAGAGGATGTAGATCTTGGTGTCTAAGATCACAAAGTTTTTTCTTTGAGTATGATCTTGCAACTTTTTGTAGACTATCATGAACAACTCCTTCTTCACCAAATGATGGTCTCAAACTTTCTTTCACAAGCCTAAGATTCGGTGAATTTTTCTCCTCTTGTGTTATCCTTCTTCTTCTATATATTTGAAGGAGTCTTTATCTCTGAAGTGACACCTTCTTGCTATGAGAGGTAATATTCAAATATCCAATATTTGGTGAGCTTCTTCAATATTCAAGTCTTCTTGTCAAATTCTTACTTCAAGCAAGATCTTCTTCTAGGATTTGGCACTCCTTTTCAAATTCTTCTTCATAAATTTGGCACTCCTTACCAAATTCTCCTTCACATATTTGGCACTCCTTACCAAATTATTTTTCATGAATTTGGAACTCCTTGCAAAATTCTCCTCTTGGGCTTGTTGTTATATGGTGATAATTGTCCCAAGTTATTCACTATTAGGAACTTCACCTTGGTAGTGGATTTCTCCAATGAGTTCTCTTAAGAAATTTTTTGATGATATTCAGTAAGGCCCTTTAGGCATTTTTCTAGATTCTTCTTGAGATATTTCCTAGTTCTTCAATCTTATAGCTTCTGATGGTCTTCCTTGAGACCTTATATTCAACATTCTACTCTTGGAAGTGTTGGTTGTGATATCTTCTTCTGGATCTTTTGATTCTACTACTTCTAGCTTTTATCAGAACTCTCCTAGTCCTTATTCTTCTTCTTCAAATAATAGAAGTTCTTTAATGATATATTCTTCTAATCTCTTCACTTTTGCTTCAAGTGTTGAGTTGATTCTAAAGAAGATACTCTTCCCAAATTTCTTGTAGGAAGTTTCCCAACTCACTGAATCTTATTTCCCTACAACAAAATATATTATTACTAAAATCTTAATTTGCTTCTGAATCAGATATTATTTTTTAATTCTTCTTTAGGATCAAGGCTTCTATGACCCTTTTTTAGTATCAAGGCTTCTATGGCCTTTTTTAGTACCAAGGCTTCTGTGGTCTTTTATAGTATTAAGGCTTCTATGGCCTTTTCATTATGAAGTCTTCTATGGAATTTTTAGTATCAAGGCTTCTATGGCCTTTTAAATATCAAGGCTTCTATGGAATTTTTAGTATCAAGACTTATGTGGCTTCTTCTTCAAGGCTTCTATGGCCTTTTCAATATCAAGACTTATGTGGCTTCTTCTTCAAGGCTTCTATGGCATTTTATTCAAGGCTAATATGGCCTTTTTATATCAAGAATTCTATGGCATGTTATTCAACTATGAAGTTCTTCAATCCAACAATGGATATCTTCAATCTCCTAAGTCCACCATAGTTCTTCTCCATAAGTCTTCTTTTGCAGTGTTCTTCTCTTGCACAAGGAACTAATCTTTGCACTATGAGGGTACATCGACCTTCAAGCAACAATATTGGAGTCTCCTAGAATTATTTTGTAGGAGGATTCCCAATCCTCTAAGAGTTAATTTTTTGTAATGGAAGAAACTTTAGGCAACATTTAGCAAATTCTAGATAGCCTAGGTGATCTTCACTAGATGATTTGTCAATCTAGTGGATTGAATGTTGAGTCCTAGTCTTCACGAGTTTTCCTTGCAACTCTATGGAAAAGACTCTAGACAAATATAATATCAGTATTTTTTGGAACTAATATTTCCTTCAGTCCTAACTTTGTGACTCTCCCTAATTCTACCACCTAGATTCTTCTAAGATCTTTTGATAGTGGATGGTCCAGTGGCGTATCAGTTTGAAAAAATACTTAGGGTCAATGACAATGGTGGTTTCCCTATAGGGTTATGCATAGTGGTGAATATTCACAAATTGGACAAATATTAGGATTTCCAAATTTGGAAATTGGCAAATATGAGGACCCTCGACATCATCCCATTCGCCTAAAATTTTCAAGACCAATTTTTTCTTAGGGTCAATTTGCCACAATATATATCCAAACATAGGCATATTGTACTCATTGGAATGCTCTTTTCAAGATTGATCTAATGGTGGTATGTTTATGAAGTTATAAGATGATTTAATAGGTAAAAAGTGACCCTAAAGTTGACTTTATATTTTAGTGTTTAAAATACCCCAAATTTTGGTATGAAGATGCTTAATTTGATTTTCTTAGGATTCTCCATGATTCACCTTGATTTTGATTAGGATTCACCATTTTTTTACAAGTACATTTTGATTCCAACCCCTTATGCATAACCATGTTTCCCTATTGACATACATAGACTAGATCTACCATGGCTCTGATACCGCTGTTAGATTTTGATGTAAAGAGCATTGGGAGATAACAATCACAAGATGCAGAATAATATGAAAGAAATTAAATCTTCTAGATGATTGAAATATGTTATAAATAGAAATTAAATAAAAGAATACAATGTAGCTATGGAGGAAATGAATAGTCCATTAATAAAGCTACTGAACTACATTACACCCATCACCAATGGATGGTTAAGTACACAAAACTATACTATCCCCTAAGCTACACTTTTGGACTATGTCCTGTTAGGATTCCATATCCTAATTCCATATCACATTAATTAATCATTTATTCATGTTTTAAATACCAATTTGACCATTTTTTCCTTTCATAATAACCCTAGGTAGATATAAAATAGGAGTAGCTATTGTGTATGAAATCATCCATTGAAGAAGAATAATATATATTCAATTAATATCCATTGGAAGGATTGCCTCTCTAGTGTAAAAGTGATCCCTTATAAAATAGTTATTCAGTGTTTTTTTGCAGATTCTACATTAATAAATCCAATTATTAAATTGTAAATTTAAGATATGATCCAAAATCCTATCATTTGGTATCAAAGCATTCATTCTGGGAGATGCATAAAGAAATTTCTTTGACACCATTAATAAGGTTTGAGTGTACATCCATAGGTTGTTCATCATATTCTAATAGTAATATACCACCTTGGCAATAGACTATGCATACAGATAGTGCATACATCTCAGTCTCTAGGTAATATGCATAAGCAGGCCCATAGTAGGAAGACATATTTTTTTATCCTACTATTTTTTTATATCTAAAACTTACCCACTTCCAATGACACCACATAGAAGGAGTAATTCATATTAGCGATTATGCATAAATTTAATTCTAAAAACTAGATGACCACTCCAAATGATGCTCGATGAAGCTCTTCCTCTAGGTAATACATCTCAACGTAAGAAACTCACATTCCATTTCTTTTAATCAAACAACATCAACAAGAGCTTCGTCATTTGGAACCATTACATTATTTGTAAAAGTAAATAATAATTTTAAAAAAACATGAAGGAATAAGGTGCAATTGGCATTAAACCCATAGTCTGACATCAGTTGGTGGGTTTTCATCCTGTGTCAACATTGAAATTTAGATTGTTTATACATTATCATGAAAGGATTTTATAAACATTGAGGGTGTACTCTTATTAACTCATAGATGCAATATTCTATTATGTAGATGAATTTTTTGGCCATTCATGATGAATTTCATAGCGAGGATAGATCCGGGGATAGGTAGATGCACATGTAGATATTTGTAGTAAATTTTATAGCACAACAAATATGAAATCATAGTTTTAGGACTTATTCCTGCATCACAGGGATGGAGGAATTAACATCTTGTTAGATTCGCTCAGTTCCTATAGCATGTACACCTTGCAAATCATTCTCTAAAAATACTATATGCAATTTTGTGATATTACCAACTCTCACTCGACACAGTTTGTAGCAGATAGTAGCAACATTTTGGTTCTTTCTATCCATCATCACCCGTGTCACTAGTGATCTAGATTTTTTTGATGACACAATGAGGTATTCATTCACAGATCACTGCAGTGCATAGCAAAAAATATGTCATCAAAATAAATAAATAAATTAATATTTTTTTTGGAGTATAAATAAATAAAATTAAAACCTTATTTTAAGGCTTTATTGGCGAATAGCAACAATCCCTAACCTTTGTATGAATCTCATGATTTTGAGAAGCAGTAAGGAAGCTTATGCTGGATGATAAAGGTTAGGTAGAATATGAGCTTCATGCTGGTAAAATGGAAAGAAGGCATTGCATATAGAATCCAATATCTTTGCATTTTGTGGGGACATCAATAATCAATAGCAAAATATAAAAAACTTCTAAACTGTGCACTGTCATATTGATCATGTGGTTTTAATTATTCGATCATGGGTACATATATTCTAATACACTCTTCAAAACATACAAGTAACTATGACATGAATGCAATAGCATCCAGATGAAGGTTTTTGACATTAGTGTTTAGAAAAAAAATTCAAACAATGATTTGGAAAGGACTTCCAGTAAAGATATCTCTCTCAATAGCAGATAGAAATTTGGGCAGAGTAAAAATATTCTAATCATGGATGGTGTTTGAGAGAATTTCTATGAAGACAATTCTAATATCTAGATATTCTATATCCTTGTAGTAACATCACAAGAAAATAATCATTTGTTCATAGCATACACATGTCTTTCATTTACGGGTGCTGATCATTGGCTTAGGGTTGGTATAAAAGAGAAATTATTGGTTTTTAAAATATAGGACTTTAGTCCCACATTATTGATATGGGAGGTTTTTTTTGGTTTAAAATCATCACCTCTCCCTTAGAACATTATGGCCATGCTAACTAAAGCCTCTCTCACATCATTCTATCTACTATGGTATCCTCACTCCGATTGCCTCATCTCATTTGCTCACTTTACGCATCAATAACATTCATTCCATTGTCTAATTCCCCTATCAATATTGTGTCTCCACAGTCCTATAACCCCACCTATGGGTCCCCTATCAGTCTCATGTCTCCATAGTCCTATCACCTTACCTCAAATCTGTAGCCCTATCATCTCATCTTGAGTTCACTTTGTCATCTTTGTCCTTGTCTGGTCGGTGTTGTGTCAAGTTATCATTAGTCCCACCCATACACCATTCCATCCTTATTTTATATGGTCCCTCTGAATCTGTGCTATCTGATAGTTGTTGACATTGTACATAGTCCCTCGTTGATGTTTCTTGTTGGTGACCTCCATATTCAAATTTCTCTACAACCATTGGGACGGCTAGGGTAAAAACAAAGTTGCTCAACAAAATTTCTTTGGCAACTAAATCTTTATATATTTTAGCCAAAATTTCAAAAGTTTTAAACACCAAATTTTTGACAAACATTAGTGTGAAACATCAAGTTTTTTACAAAAATGTTGCAAACAAAAAAAATTGACGATAACTTTTCTGACAAAAATATTTTGCACAAAATTGTGACAACTTTTTCAAATTCTGATGACAACATTTTTTGCAACAAATTATTGACAATTTTTTCTGCACAATTTAACGACAAATTCTTCACGATTTTTTTTTTGTGAAATTTTTTGATGACTTTTAGCAACTTTTATCGGTAGCTTTTTACAATAATTTTTATGATGATTTTTAGCAAATTTAGTGACAACTTCCAACAAAAACTATGCAAATGGCTGACGGTGGAAAATATCATGACCCAAACATGCTTTTATTGATTAATATCACCACCCATCATCAAATCGCTTTTGTGCATGTGGATCGAAATTAGTTCCAAGATTTCATCAATCACATCTCAATGTTAGATAAATTGTTTCTCATAAATTATTTCATTGGTGGATTAAAGGATGATATTAGAAAGGAGGTGAAAATATTCAATCCCCACAACTTGATGCAGACCTTTGGATTAGCTTTATTATCCAAATATAAACTCAACGTTCAACATCAATTAGGAAAACCACCTATGGGGAAATCACAAACCATTTAAACCACCCCCAAACCAAACCTAACCAAACTTTACTAATTAAATGTCTCAACTTTGAGAAGATGAAGGAACAATGAGCAAAAAACCTCTATGATACTTGTGATGAGCAATTTAGACCCCACCATAAATGCGCTATACAAAAATTATATTTATTGAAAGTATTTGATCCTTGTCGATCCTTAAAGGGTGAAGATGAGAAAGATGAGCAAGAAATGACCGAAACACCTAATCATAGCCATGACGACAATGAGGTCAATGTGCAAAAGGTGACCAATGATGAACAAACATACACTCTAAAAATAATACCCATAAGTTCCTCATAAATAGTGAGTTCTCACCACATGGTAAAACCTATCTGAAAATAAGGTAGAAAGGTGACTACACACTCATTTTTTGTTGACTCTCCTAGGGAACAATAGGAAGATACAAAAGTGTTACCACCACTTTTGATGCATCATTCTAAAGTTTTTGAGGAACCCTAAGGGTTGCCCCTCCACCATCATCACAATCCTACTATTCTTCTTGGAAACCCCCACTAACGCTTCAACCCTCAAGATATCCCTACCTCTAGAAAAGTGACATTAAAATTGTGTAAGAACTTATGCAAATACTACTTGGAAAGTACCTCATCAATTTCAACAACAATTTCCTTAGTCCCATATTTGAGGATAAAGCTTCTTCCGAGAGGGGTGGCATGTTAGGATTCCATATCCTAACTCCATATCACATTAATTAATCATTTATTCATGTTTTAATTACCAATTGGACCATTGTGTCCTTTCACAATAACCCTAGGTAGATATAAAATAGGAGTAGCTATTTTGTAGGAAATCATCCATTGAAGAAGAAGAATATATATTCAATTAATATCCATTGGAAGGATTTCCTCTCCAGTGCAAAAGTCACCCCTTATAAAATAGTGAGTCAGTGTTTCTTTGCAGATTCTAAATTGATAAATCCAATTATTAAATTGTAAATTTAATATAGGATCCAAAATCTTATCATATCCCTCAACTCTCTGTCTATCTAACAATGAGGCCTTTCTTATATAGGAACACAAGTTCCTTGGCCAACACTCTACCTAGTTGTGCAAGGGACAACTTGCACATATACAACTTGCACATTGACACTTGTACATTTATTACATTGCATGAAGTAACTAGATAACTTGCCCCTAAAGTAATCTAAGTATGTACCTTGGAATATACATTTACATATCCCAAATGATGGAATATAATTTATTTCTAACATACTCAAGCACTCTGCTCAACTCCGCTCCAATAAAGAAAAAAATTGATGAAATATGGCCAACCAAACCATTTAATTATGAAACAACACAATCCTCACCTATGTCATAGCTAGGTATAACAATATTCCCATTTCCTTAGATAGCTAACTTAGGAGCATCATCACTTGGATTAAAATGACAACTTTTTTATCAAAATACCAAGTTACTAAATCCTATTCACAGATCTTCATAAATATTCTTCTTTCTAGATTTGACATAATCAAGAATAATTATTAGCCAGACTAATGATAAAACCATATTTATTATTGAAATAAAGAAATTACTAATACCGATATTTCCATATTTGTGTCAAGCAATAGTGCCAAGCTTAAGATAAATCTTCCCCTTTTCACAAGCCATACTTATCTTATGTATGGTGGACACATTAAAAGCTCTACTATAATAATAATGAAAAACCCTTTTCCTTATCAAACACAAGCAAATAAAATAGTCTTTTCCTTATTATACCAAAACAATGATGCCCTTCAAAAGTTATATTCCTCTCTTTTTAAAAAAAATAATAAAAATAAGGAGAAATAATAATTTCAAATTTTATTCCTATTTGTAATGAATCCATTAGATATATCTCATATAGAATAATTATCATGTGGTATCTCAATTTGGTATAACTTAGAATAATTCCCTTGTTTATGACATCTCGTTCTCAGTGGTTAATCCTTTCTTCCAACCATGATAAAACCTATTCTTACAAGAGTGAAAATCTATTAGCAGCATCATCTTCATCCATAAGATGTCTATTTTGTAGAAATGAAACATACAATAATCAATCATCCTACTGACAAGATAAATTATATCTTCAATAAAATGTATGTCCACATAAACTAATCATGAAATAATCAATCATTCCATCAACTAGATAATAGTAAAACATAAATCCATCCAATGAAAAGTTTTTCAAGGGAGGGTCGTGACACATATATCCTGGGAACCCTCATGGGGAATAAACCCAACCTTGAATATTTTCTCTTTATTAATTTCATAATGGAGCTAAATCCTCACAATGAGATAAAGACACCCCATATTGACTTTATCTCCTCCAATGAAAATCCCCTGACCTCCAAGATCATACAATATGAATTAATCCTTCAATTCATACATACAATGTTGTTTCATGTTTTGGGATAAAGGCATTCTATGATACCTTATCTACTCACATAAAACTTCCATCCTTCTTATGGTATTACAACATGTATTTTTCCTTTAATACATAATTGTAATTTGATTCCAAATGTGGTGTTCTTCATTCATTATCTTTGACTCATTGCAAGATCAATAGAAGAAGGTACTCTAGATTATTCCCAATGATCTATCTATAAATGATAAAGATAAAGAGAGTATATTTTAGAACTCCTACACTTACATTTATAGTCTTCTAATAAGACATTTAAATCTCTTAACAAAATATTAATATATTCATTTCACCTCTTCTGGAACATAGAAAAATATCATGCATCTTCACAGAGACATTCCCTTCTATAATTACATATCTTTATCATAAATTCCAACAAAAACCCTAACATACATATGATCTCACCAAAATTTCACAAACAATTATTATAATACTACCTTTATCCAAGAGTTATAGTACTAGAAAATCAAGTCAATTTCACTCAACTTCTCAGAAACATAGTTTAATGAAAAACTCAAAACATACTACCACAAGCACCATATTTGAATCATCTTAAATAACCAAATAGGAAGTTTCATCTTTAGTAAAGTGAAGAAATGGTGCTTAAAATATGAAGCCAATAATATCTATTAAAGATATGCACTAGTTTTTATAAGATTATTTTAATGAAAGTCACTCTTTAAGGATAATATTTGACCATTTTTACCTTTTCATTTTCAAAAATAAGTTCGAAGATAATTTATACATAGCTTCTAGATTTTCCTTTAGTAATATTGATGAAATTTTTAATAGATGTTTTTAGATAGAAATAGGCAATGCTAAGGTCTCTTTTGACTTAAATGAACACTTAGGTCACTTATTAATTTCTACATACACCTATATGCACCTCCTCAGGTTTTTGGGTGTATCGAAGACGTCATCCTCAAGCTTAAAAATAAGACGAATGAACTAATACATATCCCCAACATATAATAGACCATCTGTAGCACCCTAAAATTGGCATGGTTAAAACCTTAGTAAAAGATAAAATATAAAAATTTAAATTTTAACCCCAAAACCACTCCAAAACCGCCTGCTACCCATTTCCTCATTTTTCATGCCATTTTTAGGATTTGTTTTGACCGTTGGATAATATCATCATAGATTAGACGAGATCGTCCTAGATCTGATGAAATCATCATGGATAGAATGTCCAGATGATTTTGTCCCAAAACTAAATTTTCATAATTAGCTTCTGTTTCAATAGCCTCTCCAACTTGGGCAGAAGCACGTCTGCGTAGTTGGAGATTGCCCTGTTGGATATCTCCCAGATTGGGATGATCCCTAACCTCTTAAACCTCTTCCTAAGCCTATATAAACTAGGATTTTCTAGTGTACCCCCCTGACTCCCTGTTGTGGTTAATCCACAACACACCCCAAGATTGGGGACCCACATTTTTTGCAGGTTTTCAGAGAAAATCTCACTGACCCAGATGCTAAAAATGAAGAAAAGGGGCAAAATGCACAAGTGTAGAAAGTGTCGCAAAATCGCGACATGTCACGAAATCGTGACATGTCGCAAAATCATGACATGTCGCTCCGTCGCTGCTGAAAAAAGAAAAGTGTCGCGATATCGCGACATGTTGCTCTGTCGTCGCTGAAAAAAGAAAAGTGTCGCGATATCGCGACATGTCGCTCCGTCGTTGCTGAAAATGGTAGCGATTTCGCGACAGGTTGTGGCGAGATGGCCCAAAGGAGAAAATGGTCGCGATTTTGCGATGTGTTTTGGCAAAGCATACGGATGGAGAAAATGGTCACGATTTCGCAATGTGTTTTGGCAAAGTGTACGGACGATGAAAATGGTAGCGATTTCGCGATAGGTTGCGGAGAGATGGCCCGAAGGAGAAAATGGTCGTGATTTCACGACGTGTTTTGGCAAAGCGTACGGATGGAGAAAATGGTCGTGATTTCATGACATGTTTTGGCAAAGCGTACGAATGGAGAAAATGGTAGCGATTTCGTGACAGGTTGCGGAGAGATGGCCCAAAGGAGAAAATGGTCACGATTTCATGACGTGTTTTGGCGAAGTGTACGGACGATGAAAATGGTCACGATTTCATGACAGATTACAGAGATATGGTCCGAAGGAGAAAATGGTCATGATTTCATTACAAGTTTTGGCGAAGTGTACGGATGATGAAAATGGTCACAATTTCACGACAGGTTTCGACCGAAGCGTATGGAGAACAAATGTGTCGTGATAACGTGACATGTCACGATTTCACAACATGTCACGTTTTCACTGTGAAAGCGAATGAGCAAGGCCGTGGGCTATTTTTAGTCACAATTTTCATGGGACCATTACTGAATAGGCAGAGAGTGCTGAACATGTGGCAGAAATGCATGAGGATCATAGTAACGCTTCAAATCGACAGTTACTGGCCATAGAGAAGATCAAGCATTGCAAATTCAAGCAAAGGGGTAAAAAAATACCAAAAGGCGGGAAACTAAAACGAAGCATCCTGGGAACTAAAACGAAGCATTGCAGAGCAGTCGAGAGCAGCAACAGAAAGTTTAAATAGCAAAAATGTAGATAGATAAGGGGCTAGAAATTGTAAACAGAAAAGCATTATTTTATTGAATAAAGGAGTTATTTGGTGAGAGTAACTTTTGTGTGTGAAATCAAAAGGATATTGAAGGCTAAGACTACTGTTTTACTGTATATCTTTCCTTTGCATTATTTTGTTTTGTATCTATTTGTTTACACCGTAATGTGGGTTGCGATAGGTGAATGACAAAACAATGCAAATCATTTATTTCCTTAGAGTCTAGCATCTAATTTGATTCGACTGTGTTTATTACAGGTCTGTTAGGTCAGGTTGTTTTAGAGCTTATCTCATAACTTGGGGTTTTGCAGGGAGGAGATTGCTAACCAGATTAACATCCTTCTTTGGTTTTCCAGCTGATTCGAATAAGAACATTTCTGATTTAGTTTCTGATATATTTTAATCTCATTTAGAAGCTAATGTTAAAATAGCAGAACAATTAAATAAAAATATAAAATGAACCAATTAACACCAAAATAAACCGCATGTTAATTTCATTAATAAAAATTAGGGTTACAAAGTTTGCTGTGAATCAACAAAGGCCCCTTGTTAACAGTTACTTGCAGGATCTGAACTATTCTGGGATACATTCATTTATTTGCATTAAATCAAAAGTGGTTTTAAGCATATATAGGTCTGTTTACAAGAAGCTTGGAGAAATTAAAGAAAAATAGCATATTTCTTTGCAAGAAAGAGTCTTCTGGTATAAGACTCCAGTTGCGTGTTCATTTTGTAACAGGACAAAATATTCACTCAACATTTTGGCGCTAGAAGGAGGGCCTTCTTTATTGCTTTGTGATTTTTGATTTGTTCTAACAACTAACGTGGGTATTTTTGTTTCCACTTATTGTGCTTGCAGGTATAACAGTTGGATACTATATTTTGCAAGCAGGTTAAGAGTAGTCTTTTGGGTTTTAGATTTTCCAAGCTGGCCCAACCTAAGTACATTGCTACTAGGTCTAAAACCACAGGGGAAACTATTTTCCAAAGCCTTTCTCCCACTGCTAGGAGGCCAAAAAACAAAACATTAGAAATCAAAATACCACCCAGTATACTTGAGTTAGGGATTTCTTTAGACTCAAGTACATCTAGCGGGCCTGAGCCTTTAAGTTCAAGTGCAACAGTAGCACCCGTGATATCTATCTCCACAGTTCCAAGCGTTCCAATTATTCCCACAGGGTTAACACCTTTGAATAATATGGCCCAACAACAACAACAACAACAACAACAACAACAGCCACCTACCCTCTAGTACGGTGCGCAAAGTTCCCCTTTAGATATTCCAAGGGCAGTCCATGAATTTCCTAGAAACATTGAAAGGGGATTACCCAAATTCTTGCATGATGGTCCCACAATAGTAGAATATCATGTTCAAATCTACAAGGACTATATGTTTAGGCAAGGGGTTACTCACGAGGATGTTGCTTGCCGAGTTTTCCCTGCTATTCTAGACCCCATGGCCAATGAATGGTATCAAAATCTTCTAGCAGGGTCCATCACTTCATGGGCCCAATTAGAAGCCGCTTTCATTAGCCAGTTTAGAATGTTATTGGATCCCTCCATAATCTACAATCTGTTTGTATCATGTAAAATATTACCCAATGATCCCATACGAACATTTAACCAAAGGTTCCAAAAACTATACACAAATCTGACTCGTCACTTTGCGGTAGATCCTACAGTCGCCTTGCAATTATATTTTAGAGCCTTAGATCCTTTAACGTCCTTGTTGACTAGAAGGAACCCTCAGGTTACGACGCTTCCTTTGGCCTATGCAAAAATAATGACTCTCGAACAAGAGATGAACCTGCTAGAAGCAGGATTGTCTCAATTGACTGGGATGGGACAATATGGTCCATATAGTCAATTTTCCATGATGAACCAATTAATGGCACCACATGTTCCTATGATGAATAATTTTCAAACACCCACCCAAGTGACGCCATTTCTAGGTTATCTGAATGCCTCCGTGTAAACACAGGGATTAATTCAAAGTAGCCTGATGGGTTTGCCTAGGTTCGGCATGGGTAATAATTTTTTGACCTTGTCGAGGTTTGCTCCGATTAGCACGCCAAGCCCAAGGACTTATCCAACAATCACTCCTATTCAAAGTGTGAATCCGGGGTGGAATCCTCCTACCCAGACCCAATCTATTCAGAGTGTGAATCCAGGATGGAATCCACCTGCCCAGACCCAAGCCATTGTACCTATTCCAGAGGTGGCTAATGCAGCAAACACAACTGGACCCAAAATTACAGTGCCTCAACCTTAAGGGTCTGAATCCACCATAGAAAACATGAAGGAAACCTTGGCCAAAGTTTTGGTCATGGTGGGAAATGTCAATAAAAAAGTGGACCAAGCCATGGGTCATAACCGGCCTCATAACCATAGAGGAAAAGGAACATACAACACGCAGCCGAATAATGGGTGAGTACCCAACCCCGTAGCCAATCAGGCAGATGTCTCGGAAGATTTTGGAGAATTGGGACCTTGTGACAACGATTGTATGCACTGTGGCCATGGGAAGCATGAGTCTATATTAACTGAGGTTATACATTCCCAAGAAAGTGAAGAAGAGGAGGATGTGGAATTTTTTGGAAACGAAGATGAAGAAACATTGGAAGTTCATGCCAACAAACGTTTTGGGAAAGGAAATCACAAGTATTACACTAGGAGTTCTAAGGAGCCCAAAACTTCCTCTACTCCTCCAAACAACCAATTACTTCCTCTTGATTTCAAAGGATACGTCAATCCCCCTCCTCCATCCATGGTGGAAAAGTCTAAGATGGTGAAAAATATGTCAAATTCAGAAAAACCCACGTATGACTTGGTGGAAGACATGAAGAAAACTAAGGCCAATGTCTCAATGTATGACATGTCCCGATTATTAGGCCAAGAAGTAAGTCCACCAAAAATATTAGATCCATCTACCCAAGTTCATGAAGCTAAAAGTGCTGAGTCCCGATTGGTTTTACAAAAGGAAAAATGAGATATACCTCCTTTTTTGATAACCATTAGAATTGCAGGTAAAAACTTGCACAATTGTTTAATAGATTCAGGGGCCTCAGCTACCATCATGCCCCTAGAGATCTGTAAAAAATTGGGATTTACACCAAAAACTTCTAGAAGCAGGGTGGTGCAGCTGGATAGATCAACCATGGAGGCAGTGGGAGAATTGGGTGATGTTCTTATTCAAGTCAATTTAGAACCCAAGGTTCAACATCACATAGACATATTGGTCCTCGACATTCCTATCAAGTATGGCATGGTTTTGGGAAGAGATTGGAGTAAAAACTTGAATGGTTACATTGTGACAGATTCTTCACATATGTGGTTTCCGTGGAGGGGAGTGGCCAACCAAATTTGGATTGATAGTGAGCCTAGGCTCAAGGAGATGATCATAGAGTACAACAAATCGAATGAGATCCAATACATTGAGGCAGAGTTGGGAGCATATTGTTTGGACATAGAAACACCTGAAAGTTCCCAAAATGAAAATATTGGGTACAACGTTACTGAAGGACATCAGGGCATTTGGACTTTAAGATTTGATGGATCCAGGTCCAAACAAGGAGTAGGAGTCGGTGTTGAATTGTCATGTGCGTATGAGGAGCCTATGTTCACTGCATACAGACTGCAGTTCCCTGCCACCAACAACATGGCATAATACGAGGCCTTGATTCTCAGACTTCAATTGGCCCTTCAAAAGAAATTTAAGTGTATCAAGGTCCTTGGTGATTCGAAACTGGTGGTAAAACAAGTGAAGGGACAATACGTATGCAAAGATAAACGACTCAGACTTTACAGAACCAGGGTTAGAGATTTAATGGATGAGTTTGACGCCTTTAACATATCTTTGATCTCTAGAAAGGGCAATCGTCTGGCAGATTCTCTAGCCATAGCTGCGAGCATGTTGAAACCAGTGGACCATAATAAAGGCAAGAAATTCTCCATAGAACTGGTCCCTTGCCCCTCGATACCAGATAATGTCACAAATTTCCAAGTGTTTGATAGTGACAGGCACATATTCAATTTTGTCACTAATTCTGGTATATTTGAAAAGCAAGTTATAGATGAAGATGAAAGGGATCTAGAGGAGGAATATTTGGAAGAAAAGCTATTGGAAAATGTAATAAGATGCCCAATGAGATGGCTTCATTAGAAAAAACTTTTGATATCGGATATCGACCAAGAGAGGGTAAAAAGGTTCCACCTCCCAGATCAGCCTGTGATTTGGTTAACATTGGAAGGGCAAAAAACCCTCGACAAGTATTTATAGTAAAAGCATGTACCAAGCAGGAGAAGGATTCCATCGCCAATGCATTAAAAGAATACATAGACTACATAGCTTGGAGTTATAAGGAGTTGAAAACCTATGATCAGAATGTCATAATGCACATGATTCCATTGAAGCCAGATTCCAAACCCTTTAGGCAAAGACAGAGGCGAGTTAATCCATTATTAGAACCCTTGATAGAGAAAGAGGTGAAGTGACTGTTAGAAGCTAAGATCATCTTTCTTGTTAGGCATTCCACATGGGTTGCTAACCTGGTCCCCGTGAGGAAAAAGAGTGGAGAAATAAGGTTGTGTATCGATTTTAGAAATCTTAATAAAGCCTCCCAAAAGGACAACTACCCATTACCCACCATTGACGAAATACTCCAAAAGGTAAACGGGTCAGAGATGATGTCATTCCTGGATGGTTATTCGGGATATAATCAGGTTCTTATCCATCCTAGTGATAGGATGAAAATTGCTTTTACCACAAAGTGGGGCACCTTTGCATATAGGAGAATTCCTTTCGGACTATTGAATGCAGGTGCCACCTTCCAACGAGCTATGGACTTTGCTTTTAAGGGACTCATAGGTAAGTGCATCATCGTCTATGTAGATGACATTCCTATATTTTCTAAGAACAGGGAAAACCACGTCAGGGATCTTAAGAAAGTCTTTCAAATATGTAGGGAACATGGCATTTCTCTCAACCCAAAGAAATGCATTTTTGGGGTGACAGAAGGAAAGTTATTGGGACATATAATATCTAAGGATGGAATGTCCATTGACCCTAAGAGAATAGAGGCCATACAGTAGATTCCTTGTCCCAACAGCAAGAAGAAGGGGTTGAGATCCTTTTTTGGGAAGATCAATTTCGTCAGAAAGTTTATTGCAGATTTTGCAAAAATAGCAAGGCCATTGAACGACATGTTAAAGAAAGAGGTCCAGATCAAGTGGACAGATGAAAATAGAGATTCTTTTAAAAACATTAAGGACGCGATTTCTAAAGCCCCGATTTTAGTGAGTCCTAATTATACGAAGCCTTTCTATATCTACACATTTGCTTCAGATCACTCCTTTGCGAGTGTTCTAACTCAGAAGAGTGAAGGCAAAATTGAAAATCCCATTGCCTTCCTGAGTAGTCCTCTCAAAGATGCAAAACTGAGATACTCCATTTTGGACAAGCAAATGTATGCTCTGGTTAAGACTGTGAAAAAATTCAGGCATTACATAGTCCATAGTAGGGTCTTTGCTATCGTCCTAGATCCTGCAGTCAAAGCCATGTTCATACAGAATGAATTAGGTGAAAGACGTGGTAAGTGGGTTTCAACTTTGTAGGAGTTTGATCTTGAGATTCAGTCGATGAAGATAGTGCAAGGACAAGGGTTGGTTAAGGCAATAGCAGAAAAGGATCTCGCGATTTCATGTCAACATTACGAAGTCGTGGATATTACCAAAGATGAGTGGTATACAGATGTGGTGTATTTTCTTTTAAACGGTAAATTTCCAATGCATTTGAATTCTACTCAATGAAGAGCCTTGCGCTTGAAGTCTGCTAATTTCCTAATTAGATCGGGCACATTATACAAGAAAAACCATGAAGGTATTTACCTTCGTTGTGTTGATCAGAAAGAAGCAGTGCGAATCCTCGAGAAATTTCATGGTAAACATGGGACATGACATGGGTCCGCTAACGCCACAGCCCACCAAATCCTTAGATCCAGTTTTTATTGGCCTCGACTGTTCAAAGATGCCCATATTCATGTGAGGTCGTGTCATACATGTCAAACTATAGCCAATAGAGACAGGAACGCTTCCATGCCTTTACAATCCGTAATTGTGTCTAGACCTTTTGCGCAATGGGGCCTGGATTTTGTTGGGATTATCAGTCCCAATTCATCCGATTCCCACAAATACATTTTTATAGCTATGGATTATTGCACAAGGTGGACTGAAGCTATCCCCACAAAGAATGCTACGTCGGAGGTTGTTATTAAATTCCTAGAGGATAATATTGTCACTCGGTTTGGGATGCCTAACTCAATTGTAAGTGATAATGGTTCAACTTTTTCTTCTTTGGAATTTGCTAATTGGGCATTTGACAGTGGTGTGAGTTTAAAATTCTCTTCCAATTATTATCCGCAAGGTAATGGATTGGCTGAATCATCTAACAATAATTTGTTAAATGTCATAAAAAAATTGTTGGAAAGAAATCCGAGGGATTGGCATAACAAGCTTAAGTTGGCTCTTTGGGCTGACAGAATCAAAGTCAAAGAAGCAATAGGAACATCTCCTTACTATCTGGTTTATGGACAAGATCCCATTTTTCCTACAAATCTTAGGTTACAAACATTGCATTTCATGAAAGATTATTGCGGAACCGATGATAAACTTGAGTCTAGACTAACACAATTAATGCATCTGGATGAAAAAAGGGATGAGGCTATGCTTCATTTTAGTAAACACCTGGATGTAGTAAAGAGATGGTTTGACAAAAAGTCTAGGGCCAAGGCCTTTAAAATATCAGATCTAGTGCTGTTATGTTAGAGTTAAAGTAAAGTGCACTATGCCTTCCTTGACACTTGTCAGTTTCTCTTGACAAGTGTCATGTGTTGAATATAGGCTTATGCCTATATATTGTAACCTATTTTTATCAATAATTAATCCCCTTTAGTTTTCCCTCCTAACATTTGGTATCAGAGCTCCAGGCGGTCTCCTGAGCTTGTGAGCTTGAGGGGGGATTTCCCTCATGGAAATCCTCCCTCCCCCATTTTTTTAATTTTTTTACCGAGGGAGTATGCTCTCCATCATTTTGATGGATCAAAAACTAGATGGTAAAAATTTTAAAGTTTGGAAAATATTTTTTTTTTTTTTTTAGTTTTCCAAGTTTATTTGCAGATCTGTTTCATTTGGGAGGATTCATGCAGTCCCCACATCTCGGGTTCGATCCTGAGCCCCTGGTGCAATGCAGCCTCAAGTCCTGGCTTGCTCTTGTCTTGGATGATGTGAAGAGAGCTGGGTCCATGATCATGAGGAAGGTGAAGATAGGAGACCAAGGACGCGACAGAGTTTTCCTGACCCCCATGGATACGCCGTGATGTACATCCTGCAAGCGCGCCCATAGATTGATCAACGAGAACAATGTGCCCATAGAATTATTCCCGCAGTACACCATGATCAAGGACGTCGTTGGCGGACGGCAAGTGAAAGAGCTTCGAGGTTTCAGACGTGGATCTGAACCTGGGCCATTCTTTTGAAGCGATCAGAGACCAAGTCTTCAGCTCTGACAACACCTCGATGAATCCATGCTGGTATAGCAGCCATGACAGCGTCACAGCAACAAAATTTTCACTGGGTCTACACTTCAAATCGCAGCGCCGATGGTTTCCCTCTACTGGTCTTGGCGATGTATTTCTGGACTCTTTCGACTCTCCATGTGAGGGTTGATTGTTCACCGCCAGCTTCGATGGCAGGGCGCTTTCACTTTGATGGAATTTTTTTTTCTAATGGATCGTCGATCCTTCTGTGCACCTGTTCGTTTGCTATTAGGGTTCGAAACAAATCTTGCATCCATTAATCCTTTGCCCTAAATCTCTTCCAAATCTCAACCAGGCATGCTCCTTGTCTACAGTCCCTGGACTCCCGTCGGCTGTTAAAGTTTAAAAAATTGGAAACCCTGTTGGTTGAATGAAGAAACACAGATGGTCGGTGCTCTTGCGAGGCGTATGTGATGATAGAAGAGACGAGATGGAAGGCCCGAGCATAAGCATTTCAATTTGACACAGCCGTTGGGACGTCAAATTTTTGTTGACAGGGCCAAGTTTATTTTTTTGCTGTAGAAGATTGTTGCACGAGATCTCAACGCCCAGAGTTGGTAGCGGCAGCGATGGCCGACAGTGCAATGAAGGATCGGCGTCCACAAAATTTCTCAGCTTTGAACTCCAGAAGATGCGACATATTGGTGATAAATTACACAGTCGGTGCCATGATTTGTGTAATTGCGGTTCATGCCGGACTCGCCCCAACCTTCTCGACAAAATCTCCAGCGTAGCGGCCCCAACTGCGATTAAGCCCTGTTTCGACGACGTTGTACGACATCTGGATCTCTTTTGCTGTGTTACAGAGAGTTGTTGTTAGGTGGGGCATTTGTTGTATGTTTGAAGATCGAGTGTTGTTTCGGTAAAAAAATGAATAGTGGGGAGCTTCTCATAGTTCAGCCCCCTGAGCTAAACTTTAATTTTTAAGTGGCGCCGCGTGTCCACCTCGTGGTGGAGCCAGGGCCATGACATGGTGTTTGCCGAAACGGCTCCATGGTGGGTAACACAGCGGAGCCCTTTCCAGATTTCTTCTCCAGCACACACAACAAAGGAAGCACTGAACGGTGATAAATTTTATTCAAAGCAATGGACGTGTGAAACAACAGATGCCATGGTCCGTGTTTTGTTCATTTTTTGATTGCCATGTTGAGTCTACTGCTGTGAAATGTTTTTTAATTAAAATGATGATATCCTAAGCTCCCATTTTAATAGTGGGGGAATTGGTCAAACGACTTTCTAGGTAAGCCCGATGATTTGATTTGAATGGGGCTTTTCATCCCATGGACAATGGGGCATGATTGGCATATTTTATTCATGTTATTTCCACATGGGTAGTGGAAGAGGAAGGCCCACATGGCCTTTATCGTATTTGCCCATGTAATTCCCCTACGAGGGAAAAATTGAGAGACTGTTTTTTTCCCGCCAGAGAGCGATGCCGCCATAGTGCGAGGTTTTAGTTGATGTCTTGGAGAGGCATGTTGTTTTTCATTATGATGAAGGCCCCTTTGATAATGGAATATAGGGGTATTTATAGTTGTTGGAAACATTTTTTCGCGACGGACACAATGGTGGTGTCATATTGTATTTTTGAGGCTGTTTCAAATGAGCTTTTTTGCCTCAAATTTTTGCTACCTTGGAGTGCACTCTCGGTTGTACCCGACACTCCCAAGGTAATTTCATATGTGATCCTTGTACCTAGTGACTATTTCTATACACTTGGTGAATGTAGCGGCTGGTTACCCATGCATTTTGGTGGGATGACATGGTCACCATAAGGACACTTATACTAGGGACTACAAACAAAGACACCCTAGACTCTATCCGAGGTTTTTTTTGGATCTACTTCTGAAGACTACAGACGAAGACACTTCAGAAGATTATCTTCTTTTCTTCTTCTCTTCTATTTGGATCTATGGCTCATTTTATTGTATTGAGTGCATTTTCGACAGAGACCAACACTCTTATATGGCTCATTTTTCCTTTCATTAGGTGCATTTTTGGCAGAGACCGACACCTTCTAGATTGAGTTCACCATGAGGAGGGATTTCATACTCATGGTGAATCTAGTCAGTGACCTACGAGAGGCAACATCCTCTGAGGATGACCTATAGAGGCAACAGACCCAAAAGTGGCTGACCTTGAGGCACCCATGATGACCCTGAGGCACTTAGACAGCTGACCCAATGGCAACAGACCCGTGGAAGTGGCTGACCCTGAGGCAACAGACCGAGATGTATACACAGTGAATCTAGCATTATTCGCAGTTGGAGAGCCAAGAGCACAGAGCACGAGCCTAAGAACAAATCAGCAATAAGGAGGATGATAGGTTATTTTCGAGAAGTCAACATTAGGGGGGAATGTTACCTAATGTTGACTTTTTTTTTTTTTTTCTTTAGTTAGGATAGTGCACTTTAAGGGGGAATGTTAGAGTTAAAGTAAAGTGCACTATGCCTTCCTTGACACTTGTCAGTTTCTCTTGACAAGTGTCATGTGTTGAATATAGGCTTATGCCTATATATTGTAACCTATTTTTATCAATAATTAATCCCCTTTAGTTTTCCCTCCTAACATGTTATGGGACAAAAGACATGAGAAGAAAGGGGATCATGATAAGTTTGACTACTTATGGTTGGGTCCATACCAAGTTTCATAAGTCCTAGGGGAAAATAGTTTTAGACTAAGAACCTTGGATGGAAAGGATTTGGCATTACCTGTCAATGGGTTGCACTTGAAACACTACTTCCAGGCTTGAGGCAGTTGGGTTTTGTGTTATATGTAATTATGCCATGCTTTGTTTCTTTTGTGTGCAGATTTGATATTTAAGTTGTGTGTTCTTGACATTTCTAGCTTTGTATTAATGTTGTGCTTTGTTTCTTTGGTGTGTGCAGGTTGGACGTTTAGGTGGTGTGTTTGTTTGACATGCTTTCATTGTCCTATACAGAATATAAAAAAAAAAAAAAATGGAATAAAAGTTTGAAATGGTAACACATGCCTAAGATCGGGAGAGGATGAAGCATTGGAATTATGTTGTAAAAGCTCCACATGTAACACAAACAGTTAAATAATGTTGTTTGGGGCTTGTGATGCATGAAGTAGTCAGTTTTACAAATTATGGTAATACTTCATCTGCAATTCAAATGGCAATGCATTCATAGTACATCTCACTTTGCATATTCATGCCATCTTAGTTACATATGCATTTCAGATACAAATCATTAAAGTGTGTTAAATCCTCTTAGGGTTATACTATAACATAAATAAAGAAAAATCCTAATGTTGGAAACTGAGCCCCAAGATATCTAGAACCAAGCACAGTTTGTACACATTAAAAAATATCTTGGGCAAAATGATCAAAACCTTGCTTGGAGGAAAAGGGTCAAGCGAAAGGAATATTTCATGTCTATCCTATTATGCAACATGATCCTTAAAATAGTGGTTTTCACCACTTCCATTAAGCTTAAAGACTAAAATCAGAGTAGTAAGGATAGGGTTAAGTCCTCATCGAACTTAGGTTGAGGATCCAACTCCCCAAAGCTTTGATTTGACCTACATGGAGTAGTAAGGATAGGGCATAATTCTCATCTCGCCTAGGTTGAGAATCTGATTCCCCAAAGCTCCTATGTCTCATATCAAGATAAAACTTGGATTGGAAGGATCGTACTACTTGTCCTCTACAAAGGATGGGTAGTCATCCCCAAGGTCTAAGTGATAAAAATAATATTCTTCATTTTCATCTAAGACTTGGATTGAAAGGATCGTACTACATGTCCCTAGCAAGGATGGGTAGTCATCCCTAAGACCCAAGAAGTAAAATTAACTTTTTTCCATATCATCTTTATATTGGATTGAAAGGATCGTACTACTTGTCCTCTGCAAAGGATGGGTAGTCATCCCCAAAGTCCAAAGAAATGAAGTTAAGTCATTGATTATGGGGTTAGGTATGCCCATGCATGATAGCATGTCTTGTCTAAAAAACAAGACCACTGACTGTTCAAAGGGTTAGAATAGCATGACCATTTCTTCTATAATTGGTTAAATCATTTTGCTCAAAGTGAGGTAATGAATTCCAAATCAAAGTAGTAAGAATAGGGTTAAACTCCCATCTAGATTAAGTTGGGAGTCCGATTTCCCAAAGCTCTAATTTCACTTTCACTTACACATGGGTTCAAGATAATAGTGACTCATAACCAACTTTGGGATCTAATAAAACAATTCATTATACACAGGGTTGATCCTAAGAGGGTTTGACAGTCTTGAATATTTGTATATGATATTAGAAGGTCTATGCATTTGTAAAAGCAAAATCTCTAAGCATATTCATTAGGTTTCACAAATCATTTACAATCTCACACATGCATGCATGTAAAACTGACAATGGAATGTTGATCAAGTCCAAGCGATAAGGAATGAAAACAAATAGCACACACCGAGCTAATACTAATGATTCTGATGTTTCATGTACTTCTGATCTATTGGTATTTGTTTATCTATTATGTGCTAACGCCTGCATCTAAGCTCATATATTTCAGGTTGGGTTCTCACAAAAATGCTCTGGAGCATTTGACAGTAGAGTCGCCATTTGTTGTGGTTAATCCACAACACACCCCAAGATTTGGGACCCAGATTTTTTGCAGGTTTTCAAAGAAAATCTCACTGACCCAGATGCTAAAAATGAAGAAAAGGGGCAAAATGCACAAGTGTAGAAAGTGTCACAAAATTGTGACATGTCGCGAAATTGCAACATGTCGCAAAATCGTGACATGTCGCTCCATCGCTGCTAAAAAAAGAAAGTGTCGCGATATCGTGACATGTCGCTCCGTCGCTACTAAAAAAAGAAAAGTGTCACGATATCACAACATGTCGCTCTGTCATTGCTGAAAATGGTAGCGATTTCGTGACAGGTTGTGGCGAGATGGCCCGAAGGAGAAAATGGTTGTGATTTCACGATGTGTTTTGGCAAAGCGTACGGATGGAGAAAATGGTCACGATTTCATGACGTGTTTTGGCAAAGTGTACGGACGATGAAAATGGTAGCGATTTCGCGACAGGTTGCGGAGAGATGGCCCAAAGGAGAAAATGGTCGTGATTTCATGACGTGTTTTGGCAAAGCGTACGGATGGAGAAAATGGTCGTGATTTCACGACGTGTTTTGGCAAAGCGTACGAATGGAGAAAATGGTAGCGATTTCGCGACAGGTTGCGGAGAGATGGCCCGAAGGAGAAAATGGTCGCGATTTCGTGATGTGTTTTGGCAAAGTGTACGAACGATGAAAATGGTCGTGATTTCACGACAGGTTGTGGAGAGATGGTCCGAAGGAGAAAATGGTCATGATTTTGTGATAGGTTTTGGCAAAGTGTACAGACGATGAAAATGGTCACAATTTCGTGACAGGTTTTGACCGGAGCATACGGAGAACAAAGGCATCGCGATAACGCGAAATGTCACATTTTCACTGTGAAAGCGAAGGAGCAAGGCCATGGGCTATTTTTAGTCATGATTTTCATGGGACCATTACTGAACAGGTAGAGAGTGCTGAACATGTGGCAGAAATGCATGAGGATCAGAGTAACGCTTCAGATCGACAGTTACTGGCCATAGAGAAGATCAAGCATTGCAGATTCAAGCAAAGGGGTAAAAAACACCAAAAGGCAGGAAACTAAAATGAAGCGTCCTGGGAACTGAAACGAAGCGTCACAGAGTAGCCGAGAGCAGCAACTGAAAGTTTAAATAGCAAAAATGTAGATAGATAAGGGGCTGGAAATTGTAGACAGAAAAGCATTATTTTATTGAATAAAGGAGTTATTTGGTGAGAGTAACTTTTGTGTGTGAAATCAAAAGGAGATTGAAGGCTAAGACTACTGTTTTACTGTATATCTTTCCTTTGCATTATTTTGTTTTGTATCTATTTGTTTACACCGTAATGTGGATAGCGATAGGTGAATGACAAAACAATGCAAATCATTTATTTCCTTAGGGTCTAGCATCTGATTTGATTCGACTGTGTTTATTATAGGTGTGTTAGGTCAGGTTGTTTTAGAGCTTCATCTCATAACTTGGGGTTTTGCAGGGAGGAGATTGCTAACCAGATTAACATCCTTCTTTGGTTTTCCAGCTGATTCGAATAAGAACATTTTTGATTCAGTTTTTGATATATTTTAATCTCATTTAGAAGCTAATGTTAAAATAGCAAAACAATTAAATGAAAAGATAAAATGAACCAATTAACACTAAAATAAACTGCATGTTAATTTCATTAATACAAATTAGGGTTACAAAGATTGCTATGAATCAACTAAGGCCCCTTGTTAACAGTTACTTGCAGGATCTGAACTATTCTGGGATACATTCATTTATTTGCATTAAATAAAAAGTGGTTTTAAGCATATATAGGTCTGTTTACAAGAAGCTTGGAGAAATTAAAGAAAAATAGCATATTTCTTTGCAAGAAAGAGTCTTCTGGTATAAGACTCCAGTTGCGTGTTCATTTTGTAATAGGACAAAATATTCACTCAACACTCCCCTTGATCCTAATTTCCATGAACCCCTTAGCTGACATTTTTAACTTCTTTTTCCATTTTACTATTGTCTATATGCTGCATTTTGCATTTTCTTGCAGGAACTCTACCTTTTTTCAGTCGAAGATAGCTCGAATCATTGCAAACAATCTCAGACAATTACGAATGATCTTGTCGATGAGTGCAGATGATCTCGTATGATTGGAGGTGATCCTAACTATAGTCCAGATTGGGGGCAATCCGAGTACAGAGTTTGCAGTTCCTTAGATTTCTCTACATTTTTCATATTGTATTTCTACACTGTCTTGAATTATTATGTTTTTTGCATCTTGGAGTTCACCTCATTTAGCATAATCACATGGTAAAGTTAAAATCAATCACTAAATATACTGCATTTCCTTGTTTGTTATTGGAATCCATTATTTAGGCATGTTTGCTATTATTTCTACCATTGTCCTTTGCTTCTGCACTTGCATATTTGGTATTTCGCATCTATTTCTATGATTGCAGGTTTTTGACAAATTTGTCTGACGAATTCGTCAAATATCAGACGATCCTATCTGATATCATATGATTACGTATGAATTGAGGTGATCTGAACTGCTAAAAAACTCAAAATCTTCATCAAACATTCGGGATCAGGTATGACACATTCTAATTAGCATATTCTCTGTTATTAGCACTCATTCCTATTTTTTGTATCCATTTAAATCATCATTGGTAGATAGAATAGTTTAGATTCATCTTGGCCAAACCTAGGAGTTGAATTATTGAGCATAAAAATGAACACATCAAACCCACTATCAACCTAGGCATGGAAACTGCCACTCAAAAGTTTCTTGGTGAACCCACCATCCGTTGAAAATTCACCCTTATACTCCTCCCCCGAGAGGCGAGACCTTCAAAGGGCCTCTTAGTATAAGGTATTGTCCCATCATTCTTGCATCCCCCTTCTGGGCACGGATCCTATATCCTAAGGGTAAGGGTGCAAAAAATTTGGAGCGATACATTTTGGTGAACCCGACGTGAAAACTAAAAACCTTTTGAAAACAATCCAAAAAAAAAACCCTAAACATAAATGCATTTAGAATCAAAGATTGCATGTCATATTTAGATGGTAGATTATAACAAAAGACGAGCCATCACCATTAATGTTGAAAACCAATTAGCAGCTATAGCGATTAATTCTTTGCTTAGAGTAGCTCCAACACATAAAGTCCCACCTTTATGGGATGAGCTTAATAGGAGATTGAATATTATTTCATCTAGAGCAACCGAAATTAGGCAAATCAAGAGGTTTTTCCTAGATAGAATCCTGGATCCCAATCAAGTGACTTTGTATCATGAGCTTCAGAGAGCTTGCCATAGGTGGTTAGCAGATAAAAGAGCCCTTGTGTCTTCTGAGTTGTATACCTTTGAGTAATACCTCGATAATGCAGCTATAGTACAAAATTTTTTGTCTCGTATAGAGGACCAAGAGGTCATTCTTATGGATAGACAAAGATGGAATAGATTCCCTAGAGCTGTGTTATATCGAGAGTATTGTCATGAGATTTATTTTTACAAGACAAAATCTGAAATAGATAATATCACTATAGCACACTTTATCAAGTTTCTGAAAAACCATTTCCAATTTGAAGAAGAGCATTTTATGACTCCTGATGAACTTGATCCTATCAATGATATTCATAGACTCTTTTTAAAAAACTAAGCTATTATTTTATTATTGTTATTTCTTGTATTTAGTGTGCTATTTGTTGTCTTTATAAGCATAAAATAAAAATAAAACAAAAAAAACAAAATCATAACAAAAAAAATCAAAACATTTTATTTTTAAGCATTATAGTAGGTATATAATTAAAATATATACCTTCCAAATCTATTGCAAATATATCAATATATATATGCTAAAATCTAAGATTTAGACATAATGACTAAACTCAGGAATGGAAAACAAATTGAAGTAGAAGAAGATTGGTTAAGGAAAATAGAAAACAACCCAGATGTCCTTCCTGAAGACCCAATTCAGGAAGAAGAAACTCTAGACCAAAAAGGGGAAGACTATGTTGATGCAAATGAACAAAGAGAAAATGTTAGGGAGGAAGAATCCTCATCTCCTAAAATATCTCCAGAAGGAGTTGTTACTTTTGAGAACATGGAACATTTCTAGAATTTCCTCCATGATAATATGGGCACCCTTAATAGAGCAATTCATATGGACAAAGATCAAATTAGTGACACTCAAGCAACCCTAGAAGACATATATCACACACACACTAATCCTTTGTCCTTCGTTTATCAAGAGAGTGATCAAGCTGGACCGTCCAATTTGGACATGTCTACTATAATCCAAAACACGTGACAACAACATGTTACCCAACTACCTAGAGTACCTGTTACTAAGCCAAGGGTTATTCCAACACAAAAGAAACCTTCATTCACTGCTCTATTTTGCCAAGCTATTGATCAATATACCTCAAATCAACAAAAGCCTAAAACAAAACCAAATGTTAATTTCCAACAATCTGGGATACAACATAATGCTACAACAAATCTTCTACATAATACTCTTCCTACCAACCATTTGCATAACAACAATATAGCATCTAATCCTTATGTCCCACCTTCCTATACTCACAAATCCCATACTCATGTACCACCAAACCAATATGTTGGACAAATTAGTAAGCTGGAAGCCATGGTGAAACATTTAGTCTCCCGCATGGACCAGATAGATCCCTATCGTCCCTCGTACAATTATCAAGAGATGTGTAGTCAACCTCTAGATCCTATAGTTGTAGCACAACCATATCCTAAATGCTTTCCCATGCCTGTCCTACATATATACAAAGGAATCAAAGATCCCATAGAGCGTCTTCGTATGTTTAGGATAGCATATCATGATATATCATATGATGACTTGCTATTACTAAAAATGTTCCCGAAAAGCTTAGGAGGGATGGCATTGGAGTGGTATTATCAATTGCCCACTCATTCTTTGAGAAATTTCGAAGAGACCGTCGAGTCTTTTGTGCACCAATTTAGTGCCTATATTGAAAGGCATGTAACCATTAAATATTTGTACAACCTAAAACAAGACAAAGATGAGTGTTTTGCTGACTTCTTAGCTCGATGGAGGTAGTTGATAGGAAAATTACACTTTGTGTTACCTTATCGAGAAATGTTGGATATTTTTATCAATAATTTACAAGAACAAATATTCTATGAATTATCAACTGCTACCTTGACCACCTTCGATCAAGCTATAGACTTAGCCCGAAGAGTGGAAGACGTTCTCATTAGAAGAGGTCAGCTCAAAAAGAAATATGATGAGAAAATGTCCAAAATCAATATAAAAATAAACAAGTTGTGGGTGATGGAGTCACTGATAGCAGAAACATTGCCAATGTTAATACTGCAAAAACAACAAAGAAGTTCATATTGAAACCTCCTGATAAACCACCTCGAGAATTTACTAGGTTAAATCAACCTTTATCAACCATTCTCCCGTAATTACTAGCATGAGGATTGATCCAATTACCAACTATCCAGGAACCTGATCCAACCATACCTAGATACAGAGCTAATTTGCATTATGATTTCCATAGAGGATCTTGACATGCTACCAACTCTTGTAAAATATTAAAACATAAAATACAATATTTAATTGATAACAATGAGATGGAGGTGCAAGCCTCTCAACCTAAACAGAACCCTACTAGTAATGTTCAAAAGAACACCCTTCAAAGTCAGAATCAGAATGCCAATCAATCATTGGAAATATTTCAACATCCTTTACCAAAGCATGGAAAAGAGGTGGCTAATCAAATTAAACATCATAATGTTCCCCCTCCTACCCGATATGTAGGGACTATTAGTGGACAATTACCTGTTCCTGATCCTCAAATATTTGACACAACTTTATCCATAGTTACGACTAGACCTCTACATAATATTCGGATGCTTTATCTTAGTGACACCGAATATGAGACTGAAAGTGACATGGAAATCACCTCAAATCAATCGAATAGTTCTGAATATGAATCAGATCCTATTCAACCTATCACGAATTCTATGGTTCTAGAAGAACCATTTCCTAGAAGAGTTACTACTTGACCCTCTTCTCATTAGTTCCTTTCTAATGAACAAGCCATAAACGCTAGACCGAGACCAATTCATCATCCTCAAAATAATATTGTAGGTACCATCGGAGTCATTACTGGACAACAGGCTCAAAACTCTCAACAGGATCAAACTCAGAACAATGGATCAGCTCCATCTGTTTTGGAAAATCCAAATAAATGGAATCATATGCCTAATGTTCAACCTAAGCCTTCGTATAATATTAATGAACAATTATCCAATACTACAGCTATAATTTCCCTTTTGGACCTTTTAATATCTTCTCCTACCCATAGGGATGAATTAATGCTCACATTAAGCCAAATGATGGTACCATAAAATATTCAGCCTGAAGCCATGACCAATACTATCATAACTCGAGAAGTTGACTGTATTGACTTCCGAGATAGAGATATACCACAACATAGTTTACATAAGGATAACCCTTTATATATTACTGCCCTAATTGGGGACGTAGTCGTTAAATGCATCTTGATTGATAATGGTTCATCTTTAAACATATGCACTTTCAACTTCTACCAAATATTTGGCTTTAGAAGTGATGAAATGAAAAGAACTGATATTATTATAAAAGCCTTCAATGACGAGACACAAGAAACGTGTGGAGTCATTACTATACCCTTGCAAGTTGGTCCTAGAACCGTAGATACAACAGTGTTTATTGTACATTGCCCAGCATCATACAATATACTTTTGGGTCACCCTTGGATCAACGTGATGCGAGCGGTTCCATCCACTTTACATCAGTGTGTTAAATTTGAATTTAAAAACCATTTGGTTACCATTCATGGTGATCCTAGACCCTTTGATATGTGTGCTTTGGCAGAGCCTGTTGGAGTTCAATTTTGTGTTGCCCTGTCATCCACACATCCTAATTATCATCATCTGCCAAAACATGTGAAACACACACCCATCACCTCATCTACTCTTTCAACTACACCTATACATATAGATCAACCATATTTTGAACAAATCACATTAGGACATCAAAAAGATCCCAAAATTACAACCAATGCTTCCTGTTTTACCCCTATAACTTCCACACCGATAGACTCATCCATTGATATCCCTATAACATCTACATCCACTACAGGCATTATTTCCACATTAGAAGATCAAGGAAATGTTCCTTCTACCTCTTATGCTCTCACTGATGAGCTCTTACTCGATTTATCTAAAATTCTTATATCAGAAGAAACCAACATTGCTATGCAAACTTCCCTCCTTTTAAATAAACTCCCACCTTCTCCTCGTACCTTGGGCCTCCCACAACCTATGGGAAGTATCTACCAAGTCGGGAGTTGTGCTTTTATTTATAAGGGATATTATTGGGGAAGAATACCCAGAAACATCAAGACACATTGTGATGGATATGTGTAGCACCCTAAAATTGGCATAGTAAAATTGGAATAATTACATTCACCTTAGTAAATAAATTTAAATTCAAATTTAACCTCCCAAACCACCCGTTAACCGCCGAGAAACCCATTTCCTCCTTTTCTGTGCCATTTTTAGCAGTTGTTTTGACCGTTTGACGATATCATCTCCGATCAGACGATATCGCCCTAGATTTGACGATTTCATCTGGACTAGAATGTCCAGACGATTTTGTTGCAAAACTAAATTTGCATAGTTAGAATCCGTTCCAACGGGTCTCCAATATGGGCAGAAGCGTGTCTGCGCCGTTGGGACCCTTCCCTCGTTGGAGATCTCCCAAATTGGGATGATCTCCAACCTCCCAACAACTATCCTATGCCTATTTAACTCTAAGACTTTTCCCTCCCCAACCCTTGGCTAAATTTTTATGCAAATTGAACCCTTATGCTCTAAAACATCATAATTCATATTTTGCATTAGTCCTATAGTCATTTCATTGCAGGTACACCACTGGTTTTCAGCCGGAGCCAGCACCTATCGCAACCGACGAACCTATCAAGATCGGAGGCGATCTCGTCAAATTCAGGACGATCTCGTACTGATGAGAGACGATTTCAACTGCAGCACACATCGAGACAATCAGTGCCTGGATTTTGCTCTTCTGTCTCTTTTTCTGTCATTTTATGCTATAAATTAGATTGTTTATTCAGTTTTTATACTATATTGCATCTGGAGTTCACCCATTTTGTCTAGTTTGCATATTAAGATCATATTCTGCTATCTAAACACGGTGATTTGTATTTACTTCTGTTCTTGTATATTTTTCAACACTCATATTATATGTTTCACATAGTTTGCCCCTGTTTGCAAAATAGAATTTCTTGTATTTCGCATCTGTTTGCTGTTTTGCAGGTCTTTGATGAATTCGTCTGACGAATTCATCAGATTGCAGATGATCCTATTAGTTTAGACAATTTTATCAAATTGAAGGCGATTCTATTGAATTGCAGACGATCCAGACTGCTTCAAGCTTCAGAAACTCCATCAGACTTCCGAATCAGGTAATCTTCATTGGCCTCCTACAAATTCTCTGTTTCTATTTTCCTTTTCGTTTGTTGTATGCATTTAAATTGCATTTTCATGTAGTTTAAGTTAGAATCATTCGTCCAAACCTAGGATGAATGTTTAAAAATAAAACGAACTCATCAAAACTCATTCCCAAAACCTAGGCATGGAAACTGTCGTCAAATGTTTCCTGGTGAACCCACCATCCGTTGAAAAATCACCAAAATGCACCTCCCTTGAGAGGCGGGACCTTCGCAAAGTCCTCTCGTTCGAGGTACCGCACCATCCTTTTCCCATCCTCCTTCCGGGAACGGATCCAATAGCCTGAAGGCAGGGGTGCGAAAAATTTGGAGCGATACATTTTGGTGAACCCGACGTGAATGCATCATAACATTTTGAACAAAAACAAACAAAGAAAAAAAAAAAAAAATTAGAACAACTAAAACTTAGATGCATTTTAAAACATTTAAGGTTCAAAATCATGTTTAGATGGTAGCTCCTAAAAATAGGTTAGCAGTTACTATAAACGTAGTAAACCAATTAGCGGCCATAGAAGTTAATTCTGTCCTTAGTGTCCCTGAAGCAAGTAGAAATCAATCCTTGTGGGACTAGCTTATCAGGAGACTTAGTATCATTTCATCTAGGTCCACACAACTTAAACAAATTAAGAGGCTAGTCTTGGATAGAATCCTGGATTCTCATCAATTAGTGTTCTATCATGAACTTCAGAGAGCTTGCCATAGGTGGTTATCCTATAGGAGAGCTTTAGTATCTTCAGAGTTGTTCAGCTTCGAGGAATACCTCGAGAATGCAGACATTGTACATCGATTCCTAGGCCTTGTAGAGGACCAAGAAGTTGTTCTCACAAATAGGGAAATATGGAGTAGAGTTCCGTGAGCTGTGCTATATCGAGAGTATTGCCATGAGCTTTTCTTTTATCAACCAGCATCTAAGACAGACAATATTACCATAGCTCTTTTCATCAAATTCTTAAAAGAAAACTTTCAATTTGAAGAAGAACATTTCATGACCCTGTTGATAAGCAACACACCCCCACTGAAAAATGAGATTCCATCCTTAGAAAATTATGAACTTCCATTTTTGCAGCAGGGACCCTCTTGGTCATTTTCAGTTTTAAATCCATATTTTGCTTGCCTCCTTTTTAAAGTTGTGCTTTTTCTTGCATTCTAGTTGTGTTATCCAAGAATTCACTTTTTACATGCTAGAATCATTCATGCACAAGAAAATCTTGCACCATTACCGAGAAAAATCCAGAAAACAGTTGCATAAATTCATTGAAAAATCAAACTTTCCATTTTTGGTAGTGTCGCGATATCGCGACACTTCCATTTTCGGAAATGTCGCGATATCGCGACAGGTAAGTCAAAATGCGGCTAAGTGCCAGAAAGGTCGCGATTTCGCGACATGTCGCGAAATCGCGACAGTTTTTGGGAGAGAGACGCAAGCTGTACGGAGGGCGCGATTTTGCGACATGTCGCGAAATCGCGACATGTCGCATTTTCGCGACGGGAGAGAGAAAATGGGCTGCAGGATGAAAAATCGGTTAAGTCCGAAACATGTTCCAAAATCGCGGTCAACGCGGTCAACGCATGCGGGTAGAGGAACGTCGCGATATCGCGACGTGTTCTAAAATCGCGGCTGAAAATCAAGAAGCGTACGGAGGCCGGGAAGGGTCGCGATTTCGCGACATGTCGCGAAATCGCGACATGTCGTGTTTCGCGGCCGACGAGGGATGAAGTTGCCGATGCGTGCGCGGGGTCGCGATTTCGCGACATGTCGCGAAATCGCGACATGTCGCGAGAATCGCGGCAGGAGAGAAAGTCATAGTTGACCCGAAAGTGCATTCCGGCGGGAAACGGAAGGCTTCCTGGGGTAGCGACACGTGTCAAAGCGTGAATGGGACAAAAGAAGCCGACATGCAAGCTTATTTTGCGGATTTAATCTGTTTTTAATGTTTTAAGCTTCGATTTAATTAAAATGCTAATCTAATGCATCTTTTTGTCTTTCATGCGGGATTCCACAGGCACTTACGGGACAACCGGGAAAGACCATAAAGGCGAAGATGAAGTGCGGATTTAGTCAAGGACCGCCATGCTAGGAGAGAAGCTGCCGGTGAGAGCATTCAACGACAAATTTATTGCAGACTTGATAGCATGAAGACCATTTCAACTTCGGGATGGATTTGCGGAGATCGAATTGATGGAGAAGTGGTGACTCATCCGGCTCACCAGCAGAATTAACGGAAGCATTTATTTGCAGTAGCGGATGAATGCAAATTGCATTTGATTTTATCTTCTCCATTTATGGCGGTGATTGCATGATTTGCCGAAGGGTTAAGTTCTATCCGGACTTTGATTTTTAAATGGATTTTTATTGTAAAACCGGGTCCTAGGGTTTAAGTGCGATAAGATTTAGGGTTTGAGCAAGATATTTTGGAAAAGATCGAGGTCTGTCCGAGTCTATAAATACAAATTCTAAATGTAATCGCAGGGGGCGGAGACTTAGAAATAAAGGCTTATAAGCAATTTCTTGCAAATTTTGTGAAATCCTTTGTTTTCGGACTTGGAGTTGATGTGCTTTAGCTTTTACGTGATAGCATGGCCGGGGAGCCTAATCTTTTGCGAGTGTGATAAGTGTATTTTCTTTTGTTATCCGTTCCATTTAAAGTTTGTTAGATATATCTTTGTAAATCTGCCATTGTCAAGATTAAATATCTTTGTTAGGCTTCGGTTGTTCTATTGTATGCTAGGGAAATTACGATTTCGGGTGTAAGTTTGTTCTAATTGCTTTGTCTTCATTGTGCGAGCTAGGTTGCCGGTGAAAGATACCGATTTTAACAGTGCCCCTTGGATTTATAATTTTATGCTAGATCCGTTTCACTCTGCCTTGTGCTCTTAGTTGAAAGTGATCTTAGGTAGTGGACACTTTCTTCGGGATTTGTTCGTTGTGAAGTCGATAGCATAGATAAGATTGATAGTTTAGAGTTTACGAGTTTAAAGTCGATAAACTTCTCTTTTACGCCTTACCCTACCCTCTCTTTGCTTTACGTGAATGATCCATTTTTATTTTCTTTATTTGCCTTTTATTTAAATCTGTGACCCATGAGAGCTAGATCAAAGAATTCAAGTTAAATCGATTGTCAACAACTTTTGCAACTGCTGAACAAGTTCGGGAACCCCCTGTAAGGTAACGAGCGATCCATATCGAAATCTATTCCGAAGTGGAAAAGAGTGAATTGCCATTCGACCCAACTCCGTAACTCGCACCTTGGATAACCAGCTAGATCCTAAAGATGAGTGGGATCAGTCCCGTGGGTGTCTCCGGAGCTTTCCTTGCCTTCATCCCTTTTTTCCCGGGGTGTGCATGAAAGCCGGACCAACACCTAATTGGCGCTAGAAGGAGGGCCGAACTCAGTTCAAGTGTTGTAAGGGCATAACAGCAACATTTGAAGGACCCACAGTGAACTCCGGACGGTTTTAAATTGTCAGTACAATTTTGTAAATTGTTAATTCAGTTTTTAAATTGTCAGTGCAGTTTTTAAATTGTCAATGCAGTGTTGTCAGTGCAGTTGTCAGTACAGTGTTTCAACTTGCTAAAATACGAACACATTGGAAGCTGAGAGTTTGTCGATACTGTGGCTGGATTCTACATACGGGGGTAACAAGGTCCCACCCCAGTGGAGAGCTCCTTGTCCCTGAATTAGAAACTCCGAGAAGAAGTAGCCACAGAAGAGCCACATCTCTATCACAGACAGTTTTATCACCATTGATAGTCACTCCAACCAGAGCTCAGAATATCCCTGTTAATCCATTAGCTATGGCAAATTGGTTGGGCTCCACAGCTTTGAACATTCGGGTATAGCCCATGACTTGCCCGAGAAATCCGGAAAGATACCTCCCTAGGTATAAACATGATGGGACAAGAAGCTGAGAGGAACACTTAATTGCATTCAAGAATGCACTTGAAGTTATTAAATGTGCAGCATGAGGATGTTGCCTGCAGACTCTTCCCGTTCACTCTCCAGGAGGGAGCCTATGATTGGTTTCTAAATCTTACCAATGATTCCATCACCAGTTGGAGTGACTTAGAAAAAGTCTTTGTGTCACAGTTCGGGGAAGTGATAGACCCCAGTATTTTATATCAGGAGTTTTCTAGCATCAAAAGAGAGCTGAATGAGTCTATTAGATCCTATAATGTCGGATTCCGAGAAAGCTTATGGTAGACTCATTGGCTATTATGTACCGAATCCTGACCTGGCATTAGAGATTTTTAGGAACTCTCCGGACCCAATGACCTCTGTCTTCTTGAAGAGGGATGCCACTATTACCAACTTGACGAAGCTTATAAAGAAGCTTTAATCCTGGAAAGACAGTTGGGACTCGACCTTTAAATATTCAACAAACTCCTCCGATCACTCGGCTGCTCCTATACTCAATCCTATCCCACATCGGATGATCTTTGCCCGGTTTGTCGAGACTTTACCATCGGCGACACCATTAGGCTGCACTCTGTTGAGAATGTACGAACCCCGTAAAAGAGGTGACAATGCTAGGATTGAAGAAGTTTCAAAGATTGTTCGGAAGGGGCCAATGATTTTTGAGTTTTAAAAGGCAAACTTCTACTGGAGACAATCCCAACAGATATTCATACCAACCAAACAGATTTAATAGGCCCCCATATGAGCCTAATAAAGATTACAAGGGTAAATCTCATGATGTGAACATATGTGATTTGGCTCTGCCCAACTGGTGCAGAATTCATGCCACTTCTCAACATGGGGAATTAGATTGTGTGGAATTTTGCAATGCATTTGAAGCTTTGTCAGGAGATTTGATCTCCCACGAAAATCAAAGAAGCTGGAGGGCCCAAGTTCATCCGGACACGGTGCGGCTATGGTCTTGGATTCTTTTTCTTTCCCGGATGAATCCGAGAATGTAGTTGAAATGCCCATGGATGAAGTACAGAGCTTTCCAGCGGTACGGAAGAGATAGCTACAACTCGAGGAACAGGGAATCCTCGAGCCAAATACCACATCAACTCCTCTTGATAATTCTCACAATATTCCTCTTGACCCCTCTCCAAGCAATAATCCACCCCCACCAAAGGGAGGAGCTCAAAGAGTACCAGATGTTGCTATTCCTCCACTTAACAAAGGATATAACATAGTGGAGGATATGAAAAAGATTAAGGCTAACATTACTCTGCATGGTGGCACGATTTGAGAGCGAGAGAGACAATCGATAAAGACATACTACGGCCTGGTTGCTAAACTGTGGATAAAGGGAAGAAAATAGCCAATGCCAATCGGCCATGTACAAGGAAAAGGCTGAAGTTCCCCCATTTTCTTGTGTCAGAATTTTTGGGAAGAACTTACATAATTGTTTGGTGGATTCAGGTGCATCTGCTAATGTCATGCCATTGGCAATTTGTCAGCGATTGGGGCTGACCCCAATGAAATACGAGAGGAGAGTTGTCCAATTGGACAAGTCAGAAGTTAAGGTTGTGGGAGAGCTGCAAAACATTCACATTCAATTGGCATCCGAGCCAAGGGCTCAACATAAGATCGAAATCCAAGTTGTGGATATCCCGGTGGGGTATGGAATCTTGTTAAGTAGGGATTGGTCTAAGTCTCCGAATGGATATCCGGCAGCGGACTTTTCACACATGTGGTTGCCATGGAAGGGTGTGGCTAATCAATTGCGGGTTGACAGAGAACCCGGTACAAACACACCATTACAGAGTACAATCCTGCAAATGAGGCTCTCAATATTGCGAGAGGTAGACATTGGTGTCTACAATTTAACAATGGGCACAATGATAAATTTAACAAAGCTCATCCTGTACATACTAATGAAGTTTGGACACTTCATGTGGATGGAGCCGGATGTAGCGGGGTTAGGAGCAGAGGCGGTCCTCAAAGGGCCTCAAAGTCGGACATTTTTTATGTCTTACCGCTGCGGTTCCCATGTACTAATAATTTAGCGAGTATGAAGCTACGATTTTAGGTTTAAAATTTGCATTGGATAAAAATGTGAAGAACATTCAAGTTTTCATCGATTCGAATTAGTGGCAAGCCGAGTCGGGGGTAAGTTTCGGTGTAAAGCCTCTTATGCGAAGGGATACAAGCACGAGCTTGGGATCTTGTGGAAGGCTTTGATGCATTTAACTTAACACATATACCCGGGGAACAAAATTCACATGCGAGATGTCTTGGCATCTTCGGTTGCAAGTTTAAGGCCATTGGAAGATTTTAAGTGGGATAAGTTTTCAATTGAGCTAGTTCCCTGTCCTTCAGTTCCAAACAATATTGACAGCTTTCAAGTTTTCTCAGATGATCAACAAATTGTGAACTTTCTGCAGAGTACCAATACCTTTGAGAATGCTATAATTGATGAGGGCCAAAGGGACACCCTGATGGAACAGCTAGATGATGACAGGGGGAATCATGAGATTGAAGGACAACGAGAATCCCAAAAGGAATGGTAGAGCTGGAGCGGCTATTTTATGTTGACAAGATCAGACAAAAGGTGAATTCTAAGGATTATGTGGGTACCACAGACAATGATCTTGAAAATTTGAATGTAGGAGCCGAAGAGGATCCAAGGAACATCAAGTTGGCAAAGGACTGTGATCCCGGAGATAAAGAGAAATATGATTGATTTCTGCACGGGGTCTAAGGATGTAATGGCCTGGTCATACAAGGATTTAAAGGTATTTGATCCAAAATTTTACACCCACATCATACCTTTGAAAGAATCTTGCAAGCCTTTCAGACAAAAACAGAGGCATGTTAATGCTCTGTTAGAACCCCTTATTCAGAAAGAAGTGGAGAAGCTCTTGAGTGCAGCAATTATTTTTCCTATCAGGCATTCTACTTGGGTGGCAAATCTGGTGCCAGTAAGGAAGAAAAATGGGGAGATCCGCCTTTGTGTGGATTTTAGGAATATGAACAAAGCATCTGAAAAGGACAACTATCCCCTGCCTTCTATGGATGAAGTACTACAGATTGTTAATGGCTCAGAGATGATGTCTTTTCTGGATGGTTTCTCAGGCTATAATCAGATTCTAGTTGAGAAGGAGGATAGAATGAAGACGGCTTTTACAACTAAGTGGGGTACTTTTGCTTACAAGAGGATGCCATTTGGTTTAATAAATGCGGGAGCAACATTTCGAGAGAGCAATGGACCATGCCTTCAAGGGGCTTATGGGCAAATGTATTGTAGTTTACATGGATGATCTAACGAGTCTTTTCCAAATCCAGATTTGACCATGTCAAGCATTTAGAGTCTGTATTTAACAAGTGCGAGAGAGTTTGGCATCTCTTTGAATCCAAAGAAATGCATATTTGGTGTAACGAAGGCAAATTGCTTGGGCATTTGGTCACAAAGGATGGCATTTCCATGGATCCAGGCAGAGTTGAGGCCATATCCGGCATACCATTTCCCAACTCCAAGAAAGAGTTGAGATCATTCTTTGGAAAGATTAACTTTGTCGGAAAGTTTATCTCGGGCTTTGCGAGAGATAGTTAAACCAATGAATGATATGTTAAAGCAAAGCTGCCCAGATTACTGGACCATGAAGCTAAGGCGCTTTTCAAGAAATCAAGACGACCATTAAACAAGCACCGGTCTTAGTAAGCCCGGATTTCGGTGCGATTTCTATCCGTACACTTTCTCTTCCGAACATACACTTGCTGCGAGTCTTGACTCAACGGAGAGATACAGGAGAACATCCAATTGCTTTTAAGAGCACTAATTTGAAGGGAGCTGAACTGAAATATTCCAGATTAGACAAACAGGCTTATGCTTTGGTAAGGGCAGTGAAGCAGTTCAGACATTATATACTCAGAAGCAAAATTCATGCCATAGTGCCAGACCAGTGTGAAGTACCTTCTAAGTCAGAATGAGTTGGGTGAACGAGGGGCAATTGGGTCACCAGGTGCAAGAATATGACTTGGAGATTAGGCACGCTAAGCGATCGAGAGGACTTGGCTTGTCTAGACACATTCTTTGAAGTGCCTCCACGGCGGGGAAGTTAATCAATTAAACTACGAATCGATGATTGGTATGGGGATATCATTCATATGCTACAGTTTGGGGTTTGCCCATCCCATTTGAACGAGAACTCAAAGGAGAGCATTAAAGTTAAAAGCTTCTCACTATCTCCTCAAGGCGGGTACTACGTACGGGGAGAATTATCTTTGGCATCTTCCTAAGGTGCATTTCTCCCGGTGAAGTCAGTGAAGTCATGGCTAGTTTTCATGAAAAACTAGGGGCAGGGCATTCATCAGGATCTGCTACAACACATAAAATATTAAGAGCAGGCTATTACTGGCCTACACTTTTTAAGGATGCACATCAACATGTCGGAGACCAGCCATCGGTGCCGGACATTTGCGGCCAAAGAGGCAAATCGAGCTCTGCCATTGCAACCGGTTGTGATAAACAAACCTTTCATGCAGTGGGGACTTGATTTTGTGGGAGTCATTAACCCGAATTCCTCGGCGGGGCATAAATATGTCTTGACGACTGCGACTATTGCACAAGGTGGGTTGAAGCGGCGACCACTACAAGAAGTACGACCCGGGAAGTTATTGATTTTCTTGAATCAAATGTCATAACTAGATTTGGGGTTCCCACGAATTTGGTGCGTGATAATGGGCCCGCCTTCCAATCATTGGAGTTTGCAGATTGGGCATACCGGATGGGGATAGTTATCGATTCTCATCCAACTATTATCCCCAAGGCAATGGGTGCTGAGTCAACAAACAAGAACTTAATGAATGCCATCAAAAAGTCTGCAGCAGACAAACCCAGGCAGTGGCATACATTGTTGAAATATGCATTGTGGGCTGACCGGATAACACACAAAGTGGCTCTTAAGACCTCTCCCTTTGTTTTGTTGTATGGTACTCGGCCAATTGTCCCCATCTCCTTGAAATTGCCTACCTATCAGTTTGCCTTAGATTATTTTGAAGGTCATGATGATGTTGAAGCCCGTGTTTTAGACCTCACTAACTTGCAGGATGAAAGACTCCAAGCCCTGGAGCACTTCAGCAGACACCAAGAAGCTGTCAAGCGGTGGTTTGACAAGAGAGCCAAGGTGAAGGCTTTCGGTGGCGGACTTAGTGCTTACGTGGGACAAGGCCCATGAGAAGAAGGGTAAGCACACAAAGTTGCAACCACTGTGGATAGGCCCCTACCAAATTGCTGAAATATTGGGTAACAATGCTTTCCGCTTGCAAGACCTGGATGGTAATTTTATGGACCTCCCTGTTAATGGCCAATACTTGAAGCATTATTTTTCTGCTGTTCCATCCAATGTATCATTTGAGTAAGCTATAAAAAAAGGTTGTAACATGTGTACATATTGTAAATAGCTCCGTAAGTTTTGTTTTGTTCTAGTTTAGTTCTTTTAATAGCTCTGTACAGTTGCTTTAGTTGCTTCTTTTTAGTTTTAATTGGGTGCTGTCTGTACAGGTTTGTTTGTTAGATTAATCCTTGTTCTCAGTGCAGTTTTATTTTTTATTTTTATTTTATTTTTTTATTTTTTTAATATGTCTGTGCAGTTGCATTTTAGTTTTTCAGTTTTCTTTAGTTATTTTTCAGTTTTAGCTTGTGCAGTTTATTTCTTTGTCAGTGCGGTTTATTTCCTTTCCTTGTCTTTTTATTTTAGCTTGCTTTTATTTTAGTATGTACAGTCTTTTCTTTATTGCATTTCTTTTTCTTTGTTTATCTGTGAGTTTTTTATTGTATTTAGTTTTATTTGCTTTAGTTCTTAGTTTATTTGTTTTTTGCTTTAGTCGTGGTTTATTTTGTTTTGCTTGAAGCTGTGCTGTCCTTGAAAGTTTGTGCAAAGTCCTTTGGCTTCTGAAATTTTTTGTTCTTTGCCTTTGCCTGAGCAATCAATGAAAATTCAGCCTGTTGAGAATTGTTTTATTCCTAGCTGATAAATCCTCAATCCGAGTGCCTCCCCATTACGCTCATTATTCTAATTGAGATAGTGCCTTGCACTAAACTGTGGAACTATTTTGTTATCCGGGATGAAGGTAGAGAGATGATTGGATCTTGTGTCTTACTTGCCACGGTTGTTTTAATGATAGAAAAAGCTGCTATCTTTGTTTTGTTGGAGGAACTCCCGGGGAATCCAAGAAAATTTGGTTATAAGAGGGGACTATGGTTCATGCAATTATTTGGGTGTCACCAGAGGCTATCAATGCCTAGACTGAAACAGTTCCAGATTGATCAAATATTAAAAGAAAATTGTAATTTCTCTAAGGCCTTCCAGATAGTGATATATTTCAAAAAGAAGAGAGATAAAAAAAAAGAGAGATAAGAAAAAAAGAAAAAAAAGAAAAAAAAAAGAGTTATATGATCAAAAGAGGCAGCCAATATTAGATTCTGCCCTACAGTTGTAAATTGGGTCGTGTAAATCTAAAGGGTAACTCTGTCTAGGCTGTAAAAAGCTAAACTAGTAAACAGAGCTCTACTCGGTTTCCCCTTTTACAATCTAGAAAAGTTGATTAATCCAAGTTTATCATTCAATTCGGTCATCCTTGAAGAAAGTTCTATACCTTTGTAATTGCACATCAGAAATCTTCCTTGAAGTAATCCAGCTTGATATGTCCTTGGGAAATTTTAACGGTGGCGGTTGGCGATCAATTTATTGTGAAGAATGTCAGTGGCAAGGCATGATGCATGGTCTTTTTGTTTTGAAACCCGAGTCTTGGGTTCTAAAATAGTGCTACTATTTTACCCTTGAGATATCGCCATTTGTTGATAAGCAACACACCCCCACTTGAAAAATGAGATTCCATCCTTAGAAAATTATGAACTTCCATTTTTGCAGCAGGGACCCTCTTGGTCATTTTCAGTTTTAAATCCATATTTTGCTTGCCTCCTTTTTAAAGTTGTGCTTTTTCTTGCATTCTAGTTGTGTTATCCAAGAATTCACTTTTTACATGCTAGAATCATTCATGCACAAGAAAATCTTGCACCATTACCGAGAAAAATCCAGAAAACTGTTGCATAAATTCATTGAAAAATCAAACTTTCCATTTTTGGTAGTGTCGCGATATCGCGACACTTCCATTTCGGAAATGTCGCGATATCGCGACAGGTAAGTCAAAATGCGGCTAAGTGCCAGAGAAGGTCGCGATTTCGCGACATGTCGCGAAAATCGCGACGATTTTGGGAGAGAGACGCAAGCTGTACGGAGGGCGCGATTTTGCGACATGTCGCGAAATCGCGACATGTCGCATTTCGCGGCGAGGAGAGAAAATGGGCTGCAGGATGAAAAATCGGTTAAGTCCGAAACATGTTCCAAAATCGCGGTCCAGCGCGGTCAACGCATGCGGGTAGAGGACTGTCGCGATATCGCGACGTGTTCTAAAATCGCGGCTGAAAATCAAGAAGCGTACGGAGGCCGGGAAGGGTCGCGATTTCGCGACATGTCGCGAAAATCGCGACATGTCGTGTTTTCGCGGCCGACGAGGGAGGAAGTTGCTGATGCCTGGCGGGGTCGCGATTTCGCGACATGTCGCGAAATCGCGACATGTCTGCGAGAATCGCGGCAGGAGAGAGAAAGTCATAGTTGACACGAAAGTGCATTCCGGCGGGAAGCGAGGAAGGCTTCACGGGGTAGCGACACGTGTCAAAGCGTGAATGGGACAAACAGAAGCCGACATGCAAGCTTTTTTTGCGGATTTAATCTGTTTTTAATGTTTTAAGCTTCGATTTAATTAAAATGCTAATCTAATGCATCTTTTTGTCTTTCATGCGGGATTCCACCGGCACTTACGGGACAACCGGGAAAGACCATAAAGGCGAAGATGAAGTGCGGATTTAGTCAAGGACCGCCATGCTAGGAGAGAAGGCTGCCGGTGAGAGCATTCAACGACAAATTTATTGCGAGACTTGATAGCATGAAGACCATTTCAACTCGGGATGGATTTGCGGAGATCGAATTGATGGAGAAGTGGTGACTCATCCGGCTCACCAGCGAGAATTAATGAAAGCATTTATTTGCAGATGCGGATGAATGCAAGTTGCATTTTATTTTATCTTCTCCATTTATGGCGGCTGATCTGCCATGATTTGCCGAAGGGTTAAGTTCTATCCGGACTTTGATTTTTAAATGGATTTTTATTGTAAAACCCGGGTCCTAGGGTTTAAGTGCGATAAGATTTAGGGTTTGAGCAAGATATTTTGGAAAAGATCGGGGTCATGTCACGAGTCTATAAATACAAATTCTAAATGTAATCGCAGGGAGGCGGAGACTTAGAAATAAAGGCTTATAAGCAATTTCTTGCAAATTTTGTGAAATCCTTTGTTTTCGGACTTGGAGTTGATGTGCTTTAGCTTTTACGTGATAGCATGGCCGGGGAGCCTAATCTTTTGCGAGTGTGATAAGTGTATTTTCTTTTGTTATCCGTTCCATTTAAAGTTTGTTAGATATATCTTTGTAAATCTGCCATTGTCAAGATTAAATATCTTTGTTAGGCTTCGGTTGTTCTATTGTTTGCTAGGGAAATTACGATTTCGGGTGTAAGTTTGTTCTAATTGCTCTGTCTTCCTTTGTGCGAGCTAGGCTGCCGGTGAAAGATACCGATTTTAACCAGTTGCCCCTTGGATTTATAATTTTCTGCTAGATCCGTTTCACTCTGCCTTGTGCTCTTAGTTGAAAGTGATCTTAGGTGATTGGACACTTTCTTACGGGATTTGTTACGTTGTGAAGCTGATAGCATAGATAAGATTGATAGTTTAGAGTTTTACAGTTTAAAGTCTGATAAACTTCTCTTTTCTGCCTTACCCTACCCTCTCTTTGCTTTCCGTGAATGATCCATTTTTATTTTCTTTATTTGCCTTTTATTTAAATCTGCTGACCCATGAGAGCTAGATCAAAGAATTCAAGTTAAATCTGATTGTCAACAACTTTTGCAACTCTTGAACAAGTTCGGGAACCCCCTGTAAGGTAACAGAGCGATCCATATTGAAATCTATTCCAGAAGTGGAAAAGAGTGAATAGCCATTCGACCCAACTCCGTAACTCGCACCTTGGATAACCAGCTAGATCCTAAAGATGAGTGGGATCAGTCCCGTGGGTGTCTCCGGAGCTTTCCTTGCCTTCATCCCTTTTTTCCCGGGGTGTGCCTGAAAGCCGGACCAACAGACCCCTGAACAGCTTGAACCAATTAATGATATTCATAAATTATTCATAGAATATTAGTTCATCTACTTTCAGCCTTATTATTATTGTGTGCATTTATTGTTTCATTTGCTGTCTTTATTATATTGTTTCAAAGAAAAACTAAAAATCAAAATCAAAAAAATCAAAAAACATAGTAAAAAACTTAAACATTTCATTTACAATATTGCATTAGGTATATATAAATATATACCTTTTAATTTTTTGCATATATATATATATATAAATATATATATATTTGCTGAAATCAAAACTTAGCACCATGACTAAACTTAGGAATGGTAAAGAAATTTTGGGAGAAGGAGAAGATTGGCTACAAAATACAACTGAAAACCCAAATGTCCTTCTTGGAAATACAAATCCGAAAGGTGAAACTCTAGGTCAATCAGATGAAGACTTAGGTGAAGATAAGGAACAAGAAGGAAGTGTTAAAGAATCTTCGTCCCATAGAATAGCTCCAAATGGAGGCATCACTTTTGACAACGCAGAACATTTTCAAAAATTTCTTAATCAACATATCGACATCCTTAATGTGGCAGTTCGTATTGATAAAGGGGAAATTAGTGATGCTCAAGCAACCTTAGAATGGGCACTTGACATGCAAACTAATCCCTTGTCTTTCATTGATCAAGAAAGTGATAAGGGTGGACCATCCAATGCGAATATGGTCACTATAGCCCAAGCCATAACCAAACAAGAGGTCACCCAACCTCCTAAGCAACATGTTACTCAATCTAAAATCACTCCCACACAAAAGAAAATTCCCTTCACTACTTCCTTCCTCCAAACAGTTGAGCAAAATGCTTTAAATAGACAAAAATCTAAAACAAAGCCAAATACAAACTTTCAACAATCTACAATACAACACAATCCAACTTCAAAACTCCTCCATAATATTCTTCCTACCAATGTTTTACACAATAGTAACATGGCATCTAATCTGCATGTTCCTCCATCCTACGCCCATAACACTTATGTCAATGCCCCACTGAATCAATATGGGGGGCAAACTAGTAGTTTGGAAGCTATGGTGAAACAATTGGCTTCACGTATGGACCAAATAGATCCCTACCGTCCCTCGTATAATTATCGAGAGATTTTTAGCCAACCATTGGATCCCATAGTGGTAGCTCAACCATACCCTAAATATTTTCCCATGCCCGTCTTGCCTATCTATAAAGAAATCGAAGATCCCATAGAACATCTTCGCATGTTTAGGATAGCATGTCATGACATATCGCATAACGACTTGCTATTACTAAAAATGTTCCCCAAAAGTTTAGGTGGAATGGCGTTAGAGTGGTATTATCAATTACCCACTCATTCCTTAAGAAACTTTGAAGAAACAGTTGAGTCATTTGTTCATCAATTTAGTGCCTACATCGAGAGGCATGTAACTATTAAAGACCTATACAATTTAAAACAAGATAAAGACGAATGTTTTGCTGATTTCTTAGCAAGATGGAGACAATTGATAGGAAAACTACACTTTGTGCTACCCTATAGGGAAATGTTAGACATTTTCATTAACAATTTACAAGAACAACTTTCTTATGAGCTATCAACGACTACTTTGACTACCTTCGATCAAGCTATAGACTTAGCTCGAAGAGTGGAAGATGCCCTCATTAGGAGAGGCCAACTTAGAAAGAAGGATGATGAGAAAACATCTAGAAATCAATATAATAACAAATAGGTTGTCGGTGATGGAGTCACTGACAGTCAGAAATGTTGCTAATGTCAATGCAACAAAAACAACAAAAAAATTCATCTTGAAACCTCCTGATAAGCCTCCTCGAGATTTCACTAGATTAAACCAACCTTTATCAACTATTTTACCTCAACTTCTTGAAAGAGGTTTAATCCAACTGCCAGCTATCCGAGAACCTGACCCAAGCATACCCGGATATAGAGCTGATTTGCACTGTGATTTTCATAGAGGTCCTAGACATTCTACCAATGCTTGTAAGAGATTGAAACATAAAATACAAGATTTGATTGACAATAATGAAATGGAAGTGCAAGCCTTCCAACCTAAACAAAACCCTCCTAATAATACCCAAAATACTGTTCCCCAAAATCAAAATCAGAATGCCAATCAAACTTTAGACATATTTCAACACCCTTTACCAAGACATGGTAAAGAGGTAGCCAATCAAATTGAACATCACAATGTTCCCCCTCCTACCTGATATGTAGGAACCATTAGCGAGAAATTACCTGTTTAGGACTCTCACACATTCAACACAACCTTATCCCTGGTTACAACCAAGCCCTTACATAATTTTCAAACTTCTGATTCTAGCGATATAGAGTCAGATAGTGAGAGTGAAGTAGACACCATTCAATCGAATAGTTCTGAAAACGAATCAGATCCTATTCAACCTATCACAGATGCTAATGTTCTAGAAGAACCATTTCCCATAATAGTCGCTACTCGACCTTCTTCTAATGAAGTCCTTCCTTATGAACAAGCCATAAACTCTCAACCGAGACCGTTTCAACGTCGTCACTATAACATTGTAGGTACCATTGGAGTCGTCACCCGACAACAAGCTCAAAATCCCCAACAAGAACCAAACCAGAATGATGGATCAGCTCCATTTGTTCTGAAAAATCCTAATAAAGGAAATCATGCTCCTATTGTTCAAACTAAACCCCCTTACAGCATTAATGAGCAATTGTCTAATACCACCGCCAGAATCTCCCTTTTAGATTTATTAAGATCCTCCCCCACCCATAGGGATGAATTGATGCTTACTTTGAGCCAGATGATGGTACCTCAAAACATCCAACCCGAAGCTATGGCCAATACTATCATCACGTGAGAGATTGATTGTATTGACTTTCGGGATAAAGATATCCCACAACACAGTTTACACAAGGATAATCCCTTGTATATTACGACTTTAATTGGGGATGTAGCTGTCAAACGAGTCCTGATTGATAATGGATCATCTCTAAACATCTGCACCTTTGACTTCTACCAACGATTTGGTTTTAGAAGTGATGAAATGAAGAAGACTGATATGATTATCAAAGCCTTTAATGACGAAACACAAGAAACGTGTGGAGTCATTACCCTCCCATTGCAAGTTGGTCCTAGAACCCTTGAGACAACTGTGTTTATTGTACATTGCCCAGCATCGTACAATATACTTTTGGGTCGCCCTTGGATTAACGCCATGCGAGCAGTCCCATAAACTTTACACCAATGTGTTAAGTTTGAGTTTAAAAATTAGTTGGTCACTATTCATGGTGACCCTAGACCTTTTGATATGTGTGCATTGGCAGAACCAGTTGGAGTGCAATTTTGCCCTGCTCTGTCATCCACATATCCTACTTCTTCTTCATCTAAAACTATGAAATATAAACCCATCACTTCATCTATTCCTCCTCCATTAACTTCATCTTCCCATATAGATCAACCACCTTCTAAACAAATTACTGTAGAACTTCAAAAAGCTCTTAAAACTACAACCAATTCTTCAAGTTCTAATCCCATAAATTCAAAACCTTTAGACACATCTATCATACCTTCCACATCTCAAGACATAGGTAATAAGCCTTCTACATCTTATGCCCTTTCTGATGATCTTTTACCAGATTTATCTACAACCTTAATATCAAAAAAAATGAATGCTTTCATGCAAGATTCAGACCTTTTAAATCAATTGCCGCCATCTCCTCGTACTTTGGGCCTCCCACAACCTATGGGAAGTACTTACCAAGTCGGGAGTTGTGCCTTCATGTACAAAGGATATGACTGGGGAAGAATCCCTCAGAATACCAAAGCCCATCATGATGGATATGCTCGGTGCTATTTTACCAACAATTACATTAAAGCTAAACCCATGATGCTTAAAATGGGATATAAAGGGAAAGGCTTAGGACCTTTCCAAAATGGCATGAAAGAACCTTTCAAGGTAGAACCATGGCCTGCCCGATGTGGTGTGGGCCTATTACCTAGTAAGGGTCAACCCTTTCCTTTTGAGGATGATGATCATCTCATATGCTATCAAGACTATTTGGATAGACATGTTGATTTACCTCTTAAAAATCCGTCATTTTCATGCAACATGCTATCCATAGTATACCCTAAAATGATTGCTGATCCCGATGAAGAGTTGGAAGTAGATATCTTCCATGATGTCTCTGTTGAAGAGATGTTGTACAACGGGTTTTATTTTGATGGTTCTATACCAACCATAGCTCAACTTGAGGCCGCTAACCCTCAGAACGAATTATCTAAATTAACTTTACAAGAGTTACAAGAGTTGGGCGTTTCACCTGCCCCACCTAATTTTGAAAGAGATCTACACATGGAGGTAGAAAATGTCATTAAAATTAATATTGGAACTGAGGACAACCCTCACATAATCAACATTGGAGCAGAACTAAGTCAAGAAAAACAAGAACAATACATTGCATTTCTTAAAGAGTATGAAGATGTATTCGCTTGGACATATGAAGATATGCCAGGTCTAGACCCTTCTGTAGTCATGCACCATCTAGTGGTCCATCCGGATGCTAAACCTGTTAAACAAAAACTTAGAAAAATGCATCCCAAAGTGGCTCTGCTAGTCAAAGGGGAGTTAGAAAAACTCCTGAATGTTATCTTCATACAAGCTATTGATTATGCTGAATGGATCTCCAATGTAGTTCTAGTCACCAAGAAAGAAGCCACCAAAGTTAGGGTTTGCATAGATTTCAGAGATATTAACGCTGCATGCCCTAAAGACGACTTTCCTCTTCCAAATATGGATCAAATTATTGATTTTACTGTCGGAAGTGGGATGATGTCCTTAATGGACGGATTCTCCGGCTATAATCAGATCAGGATAGCTCCTGAAGACCAGGCTAAAACAACCTTCATTACCCCCTGGGGTACCTTTTGCTGGAAAGTGATGCCCTTTGGCCTAAAGAATGCCGGGGCAACTTATCAACGGGCTATGACCTACATATTTCATGATATGATGCATGATATCCTACATGATTATGTAGATGATATTATAGTGCGCTCTCTTATTGAAGATCATCATTTAGATGATTTAAGAAAAGTTTTTAATCGATTACGAGAATATCTCATTCGATTAAATCCAGCAAAATGTATATTCGGAGTTAAATCTGGCAAGTTATTAGGGGTTTTAGTTTCTTTACGTGGTATCAAAATTGACCCTCTCAAAATTATGGCTATCACTGATATGCCCGCACCCACTAATATATCTGAATTACGAAGTTTACAAGGTAAACTTCAAGCTATCCGTCGCTTCATTGATAAGTTGGCGGACAAAACTGGTCCCTTTCTTAAACTCCTTAAGAAGGACGTCCCCTTTAATTGGGACACAGAATGTAGAGAAGCTTTTGAACTTCTCAAGCAATATCTCCTTAACCCTCCGATGCTTTCACCGCCTAAATCTGATCGCCCATTTCTTCTATATATTTCTGCCTCAGATTCTGCCTTAGGAGCTATGTTAGCTCAGCTTGATGATGAAAAACGAGACCGTGTTAATTATTACATTAGCCGCTCCTTCATCAGTTATGAAACCCGTTATACAGCGTTAGAGAAGTTATGTCTAGTAGTCGTGTTTGCTATGCAAAAATTACGACATTACATGCTTAGCCAAAAAATGTATGTCATTGCCAAATATGATCCTTTAAGATATCTCGTGAGTCAACCTTATTTATCGGGTCACACAGCCAAGTGGGTTCTTGCTCTAAGCGAGTTTGATCTCACCTTCATAGGACAGAAGTCTGTTAAGGGTCAAATCATAGCAGATCAATTAGCTGCTACACCCTTAGAGTCTTCTCATCCCCTCATTATTGAGTTTCTCGATGAATGCCTTCAATTAGAGGCAGACCTTGTTGAACAATGGTCCTTATACTTTGATGGAGCCCGATGCATGAGTGGGGCTGGTGCGGGTATTATTTTAATATCTCCGCAAAAACATCTTATTCCTCTGTCCTTCAAACTAACCTTTGCTTGCACCAACAATACTGCTGAGTATGAAGCTCTAATCCTTGGATTACGAGCTGCTTTAGCGCTTAAAATTAAAAACCTCTTAGTTTTTGGGGATTCCCAATTGGTTATAAACCAAATTAATGAAGTTTATCAGACCAGAGATGATAAACTTTGCCCATATAAGGCCTATGTTTTACAACTAATGGCCTTGTTTGATCAAGTTACCTTGGAAGCCATTCCTCGAACTAGCAACCGTGCAGCCGACGCCATGGCCGCCGCTGCGTCTCTATTGCCCTTAGAGTTAGATGACGAATATGCTACTATCATCATTCATCGACTCCAGGAACCCGCTTCACATAAGTCATGCTTAGAGCCTTTGGATGTGTTTCTAATCAAGGAAACTACTCCTGAACTCTGGTATACAGACATATTTGATTTCCTCCAAAATGGGACTTTCCCTGCTGATTCTAATTGCAACCAACATCGGTTATTACGTCGAGGAGCAAGTCGATTTGTAATCATTGGCAATACTTTATATAGGAGATATTTTGAAGGTATCCTATTAAGATGTCTAAATTTAGAAGAGTCTAAATCAGCATTAAGTGAAGCCCACGATGGATCTTGTGGAGGACACTTTAGTGGTAGCGTCATTGCTAAAAAGCTCCTTCGGATAGGATACTTTTGGCCTACCATGGAAACGGATGCACATGAATATGTGCGCCATTGCGACAAGTGTCAAAAACATGCTGACCTTGTCCATGCGCCTGCACAAGAGCTGGAGGCTATTTCTTCTCCTTGGCCCTTTTCTAAATGGGGCTTGGATATTATTGGTAAAATTAATCCTGTGTCTTCTGATGGACATAAGTTCATCATAACCGCCACTGAGTATTTCACGAAGTGGGTTGAAGCTATGCCTTTAGCTTCCTGCACTGGTTCACAAGTCTCTAAATTCATTTTTAATCAAATCATCTACAAGTTCGGAATTCTTGCAAATCTCATCTCTGACAATGGAACTCCATTCAAAAATAAAGATGTTAAAAAATTATGTCAAAAATATAAGATTCAACATCGCTGGTCTACTCCCTATTATCCTCAGGGTAATGGTCAAGCAGAAGCTTCTAACAAAACTCTAATCAAAATTCTCAAAAGACTAGTCAATAAAACTAGCCGTGACTGACATATTCAATTATATCCAGCCCCGTGGGCTTATCGAACTAGTTTTCGAACCCCCACAGGCACTTCACCATTTGTTTTGGTATATGGTGCCGAAGCAGTTTTTCCATTTGAATTAGAAGTTCCTTCTTTTGCTCTGCTACTTCAAGACACCGAAGTAGGAGATGAATATCGCTATTGGTAGACTCAGTCAGCTGGAACTCCTAGACGAAAAATGCATCAATGCTTTAGAGCATCTCCGTGCATACCAAAACAAGCTTAAAAGAGCATATAATAAGAAATTTCGTCATCGATCCTTTGAGATTGGCGATCTTGTTCTAAAAGAAAATCAAAAGAATACGAATGCAACCAAAGACCTGAAAGGTAAATTTGAGCCCAACTGGCTTGGACCATACATTATTACTACTAAATTTGAATCAGGAGCATATAAATTATCTACCTTAGATGGTAAAGAACTTAAAGAACCCATGAATATTTTACATCTCAAACATTATTATGCATAAATTTGATTATTTCATCCATGTATATATTTGTTCAAAATCATTATCTTGTATTTCTTTCAATTTATTCAAAAACCTCAAAAACATTCATAAAATCTTCAAAAATCTTCAAAAATATTTATTGCATTTATTTTGTAAAGTTCCTTTTGCTTTAAAACAAAAATCAATATAAAAATCCAAAAATAGCTATATGCTCGACTCTTTCGAAACCAAAATAATATACAGAATAAAGAGAGAGTCAACATTCTCAAAACTTTCTCAAAATCATTATTTTCTTACAATTATTGCAGTTATATGTTTCAACTTATTTTGGATAAAACTAGCATTTATTTGGCATCCCTCACTTGCACACTCACACAATAAATATCTTGATTTTATCTGGCATGATTACTAATCTCTCTTATATCAAAGTTCACAAAATTCCATTAAATAAAGTTTGAGCATAGAGAATTGATCTTGGTATTTACTTAAACCAAGCACATCTTTTCACAATAAAATGATTATATTTGTAATTTCCATGTTTTGCTACATAGTAGAACTGATTTCTTGAGTGAAAAGTTTCCCTTGCTATCCTATCATGCACATGGTCTAGAATCTTTGAGAATTGGCAAAATGACAAGCTCACCCCTACCCATAATAAAAATCCCTTGCTCTACAACTAATCTGAGCAAGTATCCCTAGAAAAAGAAAAAGAAAAAGCAAAGAAAAATTCAAGAAAAAGAGAAAAGAAAAATGTTTTGTCAACAATGTTCCAAGCATTATCAAGCAAAATAAATACAAAGAAAAATAAGCAAAGTTCAAAAGAAAGCAAGAAAAGCAATAAAATCCCTTTCCCTACCCTTTGAAAATAAAATAAGGGTGAATGAGCTTGAATCCCTGGAATTCTCAATTATTCGAAAACTGTGAGGTAAGCCCCATAACAGGTGGTTTGTGCCCAACCTGCTTGGCCTTGGGTAACTCCTAGCGTGGCGATATGTCTGTCACATTAGCGACCTTCTTTTGTACAGACCTATGTCTGCTCATGGATTAGCTAGCTCTTGATAATCCGATCTACATAGTAGCCTAGTGTGGTTATATGCATCTACATCATGGTTAATGAACACTTAGTTGGTTTATTCAAATCACTTGTATCATAGTATCTTGCTCAAAACTGGTAACTGAACCATACAATTGCACACACATTTGTATTTGAGATATTTTGTCTATCATTATGATAAATCAAGATTGGCAATGAATTCACTTATGCACATGGGATTCCTTATAAATCTAATTTTTGTCTTCAAAATACTTTGAAATATTATTTTGCAACTTGTTTGGAATAATCAAGTACAATTATTTAACAACATATCATATATATCTTATCAACTTTCGCGACGATGGTATAGTTCTAAAACCAAAATTGGAATTTTATGCTTAGCGCAAGTCCTCATTTTCATCTTTTCTGTTCATAAAAATCAATCATGCAATAAAACTATCTATTTTCTTTGATTTTCGCGATGATGGTATAAGTCTATACCTACATATTCTATGCCTAGCGCAAACCATTGTAACAATATTTTTTCCCAATTTATCAAAATTCATAAAAACCATATGACTTCATTTTATTACACCAATTATGCTTTTCAAAAGCAAACACATTTTTATTATTTCATATCATTATGTCAACCTTTGCATTTTGCAATGATGGTATAATTCTTAAGGAATTATTCAACAAACTTTATCACACTTAGGAATTTATGCCTAGCAAAAATTATTTTACAATATTTCATGCATAATATTTTCATGGAAATCTGAAAACAAACCATCATCATCATCATCATTTGCATCATCACAACAAAGTCTTAAGACAGTCTCTTAAGCACTCTTTTCTTTTAACAATATTTCTATCCTGGGACTAGCTTGACGACCGAGTGAGCAGCGAATCCATGAAATGGTCTATAATAGCGACAATGTCCTTTGAAATTATTGTTAGAAATCTCTTTTTATTTTTATCACATTTCATTACAACCAATCAATTTGTTACATCAGATTATTTCATTTAAAATATTTAAAGCATGACATCCAAGTTATAATTTTTTCCAAAATGACATAATTACATGACTCATCAATAAAATCATTATATCAATCAACTCAATCAATCAATCAAACATAAAAAGCATCATAAGCATCACATAAGACAAGTCATATGATCAAAAATATCTCATCTATATATATCAACAGAATATATACATCATCAAAACTAGATTGGTATGCCACAATCTGTACCTCGTCATACTCAATCCTCTATCAATACAAGTATAATACAATATCAGTGGTAGTATCCCGCCCTCTAGCCTCGAGAGCCTCTAGAGCTCTCGGCCTCATCTCCTCCCCCGCCCTACGGAGGATGAGGTGGTCCCATCGCAGTATGTGTGGTACTACGAGTCCTCATCATCGATCGGGATGAGCTCCTCATCGACCCTGTCCTGATAGGATCTGCTATGGCAGGTGGTAGCTATACCCTCTGGCCCTCTGGCACCACCTGGTAGTATAGCGCCTGATAGAATGCGGTCTAAGAAACCGACCGTAGCAGCTCCTGAGTGCTTACCCCTCCACCTCGTGCCCTGAGACAAGCATTCTCGTCTCGTAGCTGTGACACCTCAGCCTAGTGCTGTGCAGCTGCATTCTGTAACGTTTGCACCTGAGCTCGTAGATGATCTCTCTCTGCCCAGAGAGTAGCCATCTCGCTACTCTCTCCAATGTCCACACCCTTGCCCTTATCAGGCGATGGTGGCCTCTGTGGAGATGGGGGTCTCGCCTCCCTCATCTCCCTCTCCCTCTGTCGTGGCCACTCCTGTGCCTGTGACCTCCTCTGCTCTCCTCTGCCGTGACCCCGAGCTGCCTTTACCATCGCCTGGCGTCGCCTCCCTATCCGACGCACAACTGCGTGGATCGGTCCCTGAGCCCTCATCATCTGAGGAGGGTGGATTCCTGCGTACCAGGCATCATAGCCATCGGCTACCCCTGCGTTGTCCCCATCCACTGGCTGAATGGGGGCATCGTCCGTGTCCTGACTCCAAAATCGCTGCATATCTGGAGCCCCGCTAACTGTGGTGTTATCCCGGACAGTTCAGGAAAACTCATAATCCCTGAGAGATGGGATCCCCTGCTGTAGACCAAACTGTCGCAAAACTTGGTCATAGCAATGGAGCTCCACCTCTCCCCTCTCCATCCATAGCCAGCAGACTCGCCTGATGCGAGCCAGCTCCTGTCCGTCCTCTGGCCACCCTGGATGCTCTCTCCATGGCCTCCAGGTGATCTGGTCTAGGACCAAGTCATCCAGTAGTCTCCGAGACACCGGTAGGTCGATCCGTCGCTGTGCCCCTCTTCGTAGCCACCAGTAGAAGACTCGGGGCCTCTCCCCATCAACCCTTGTCAGTGGAAGCCCTACCGGCCTCCGCATCGCAATGTGCTCCCAGCACCAAACCTGTAGGAGCGATGTCATAACCAGACATCGGCCGCCCTTGTATACGACCCCATGTAGGATCCTATACAATCGGCATAGAACAAAGCTGCCCCAAGAAAATCTATAGCCATGGTCGTGCATGTCGTAGATCACATCTACCAGCATCCATGGTACCCTGCATCCGCTTTGGTGGCACAGCAGAAGTCCACCAACCACCCGAGCCAAAACTCGTGTCAGTGTAGATGCCCCAGGCATCTGGCGTAGTGCCTCGATGTTCACTCCGCCCTTCTCCAGGGCGAAGCTTGGGTCACCGCAGAGTCATCCCATCGCATGGCCCTGATTGGCCGCAGGTGTGATCATCCTCCCTTGTATGGGGATTCTAAGAATCCTCCATACATCCTCTAGTGTGGGAGTCATATCCCCTATCGATAATCGAAAGCATGAAGATCCCGGGTACCACCTCTCTGCTAGGGCCGTCAGTAGCCCCATGTCAGTAGAAACTTGTGGCATCTCTGCTACATGTAGTAAGCCGGCCTATGCCAGCTGATCTCGCTTTGCCTGTGTCAGAGCGGCCAAGTCATCTCTTAATCCTCCATATTTCCACTCTTTGCTCTTTAGTAATCCTCTCTGCAAGCATAAACAACCAAAACAACAAACAATCATTAATAACAATTTTAGCAATCAATAATGCAACTTAAAAATCAAATTTTTGCAATTGATGATATCGCCCACTATTGGCCGATATCGTTCGAAATTTGAGCAAAATCGTCTCCGATTTCGCGTGTCGAAATCGTCTCTAATTTGACGAAATTGTCCCCTTTTCGCCGATTTCGCCCTTAAGCGAAATTGATGAACTTGAGACGATTTCGTCGAACTAGGTACGATTTCATCCGGACGACGTCGAGGGCCAAAAACGGCCGCGATGCTCAAAATTCATCTTAAAATCTATTTACCAAGCATGTAAATTCAAATTAAATCAATCTAAACTAAGTTTAAACCCTTACCCATAGACCACGGCGGACCTCTGCAGATCTGTGTGCTGTCTCTACCATTTTTGCTCTAGAGCTCTAAAAACAGTAAAATGAACAGTAACAATGAATTAGGGTTTTACCCTATTTTTCTTAATTTTATTCAAAATAATTCAACAATAATTTTTGCTTTTCCGTGTTTTTACCGCAAACGTTCGATTTGGGTAAAAACACGGAGGGGGCACCATAGTAAGCTGTCGTACGATTCGACCAAGAATCGTCGCCTAAAAATGGGAATAATTTTTTACTTTCTCGTAGATCGAGAAGAACTCATCTTTAACGCATTTTCTTCGAAAAATTCGCTAAAGAGGGGGCAAAAATGTAGCACCCTAAAATTGGCGTAGTAAAATTGGAATAATTACATTCACCTTAGTAAATAAATTTAAATTCAAATTTAACCTCCCAAACCGCCCGTTAACCGTCGAGAAACCCGTTTCCTCCTTTTTCGTGCCATTTTTAGCAGTTGTTTTGACCGTTTGACGATATCGTCTTCGATCAGACGATATCGCCCCAGATTTGACGATTTCGTCTGGACTAGAACGTCCAGACGATTTCGTCGCAAAACTAAATTTGCATAGTTGGAATCCGTTCCAACGGGTCTCCAATCTGGGCAGAAGCGTGTCTACGCCGTTGGGACCCTTCCCCCGTTGGAGATCTCCCAAATTGGGATGATCTCCAACCTCCCAACAACTATCCTATGCCTATTTAACTCTAAGACTTTTCCCTCCCCAACCCCTAGCTGAATTTTTATGCAAATTGAACCCTTATGCTCTAAAACATCGTAATTCATATTTTGCATTAGTCCTATAGTCATTTCATTGCGGGTACACCACTGGTTTTCAGTCGGAGCCAGCACCTATCACAGTCGACGAACCTGTCAAGATCGGAGGCGATCTCATCAAATTCGGGACGATCTCGTACTGATGCGAGATGATTTCGACTGCAGCACACATCGAGGCAATCAGTGCCTAGAGTTTGCTCTTCTGTCTCTTTTTTCTGTCATTTTATGCTATAAATTAGATTGTTTATTCAGTTTTTATACTATATTGCATCTGGAGTTCACCCATTTTGTCTAGTTTACATATTAAGATCATATTCTACTATCTAAACACAGTGATTTGTATTTACTTTTGTTCTTGTATATTGTTCAACACTCATATTACTATTTCACATAGTTTGCCCCTGTTTGCAAAATAGAATTTCTTGTATTTCGCATCTGTTTGCTGTTTTGCAGGTCTTTGATGAATTCGTTTGACGAATTCGTCAGATTGCAGATGATCCTGTCAGTTTAGACGATTTTATCAAATTGAAGGCGATTCTGTTGAATTGCAGACGATCCAGACTGCTTCAAGCTTCAGAAACTCCATCAAACTTTCGGATCAGGTAATCTTCATTGGCCTCCTGCAAATTCTTTGTTTCTGTTTTCCTTTCTGTTTGCTGTATGCATTTAAATTGCATTTTCATGTAGTTTAAGTTAGAATCATTCGGCCAAACCTAGGATGAATGTTTAAAAATAAAATGAACTCATCAAAACTCATTCCCAAAACCTAGGCGTGGAAACTGTCGTCAAATTTTTCCTGGTGAACCCACCATCCGTCGAAAAATCACCAAAATGCACCTCCCTTAAGATGCGGGACCTTCACAAAGTCCTCTCATCCGAGGTACAACACCATCCTTTTCCCATCCTCCTTCCGGGCGTGGATCCAATAGCCTGAAGGTAGGGGTGCGAAAAATTTGGAGCGATACAATATGTTCGATGCTATTTTGTTAATGAATATATTAAAGCTAAACCCATAATGCTTAAATTGGGCTATAAAGGGGAAGGTTTGGGACCTTCCCAAAATGGTATGAAGGAACCTATTGAGGTAGAACCATGGCCTGCCCAATGTGGTGTGGGCCTATTTCCTAGTAAAGGTCAACCCTTCCCATTTGAGGAGGATGACCATCTTACATGTTATCAAGATTATCTGGATAAACAAAATTCTTTGCTTTTAAAAAATAATCCCTTTACTTGTCATATGCTATCTCTCACCTACCCTAAGATGATTGCCAAATCCGACGATGAGTTGGAAGGGGATATCTTCCATGATGTCTCCGTTGATGACTTGTTACATAACGAATTTTATTTTGGTGGCTCTATACCTAGTATAGCCCAGCTTGAGGTCTCGACTCCTCAAGACAAATTATCTAAGCTAACCTTGGAAGAATTACAATAATTGGGTGTTTCACCCGCCCCACCTAATTTTGAGAGAGATTTACATATGGAATTTGAAAATGGTATAAAAATTAACATTGGAACCGAACATAACCCTCACATAATCAATATTGGATCAGAATTAAGTCAAGAAAAACAAGCTCAATACATTTCATTTTTTAAAGACTATGAAGATGTCTTTGCTTGTACATATGAAGACATGCCAGGTATGGACCCTTATGTAGTCATGCATCATCTAGTAGTCCATCCATATGCTAAACCTGTTAAACAAAAACTTAGAAAAATACACCCTAAAGTGGCCTTACTAGTCAAAGCAAAACTAGAAAAACTATTGAAGGTCATTTTTATACAAGCCATTGATTATGTCGAATGGATCTCAAATGTAGTTCCAGTAACTAAGAAAGAAGCCACTAAAGATAGGGTTTGTATAGACTTCAGAGACATTAATGCTTCCTGCCCCAAGGATGATTTTCCTCTTCCTAACATGGATCAAATCATTGATTTTACTGCTGGAAGTGGAATGATATCCCTAATGGATGGATTTTCCGGTTATAATCAGATAAGGATAGCTCCTGAAGATTAGACTAAAATAGCCTTTATTACCCCTTGGGGAACCTATTGTTGGAAAGTAATGTCATTCGGTTTAAATAATGCAGGTGCAACCTATCAACGAGCTATGACTTATATCTTTCACGATATGATGCATGATATTCTACATGATTATGTAGATGATATTATAGCTCGTTCCATCAAAGAATATGATCATTTAAATGACTTGAGAAAAGTATTTGATCGGTTAAGGGAGTATCTTATCTGATTGAATCCAGCCAAATGTATATTCGGAGTTAAGTCCGATAAATTATTGGGGTTTATCGTTTCTTTACGTGGATTTGAAATTGACCCTCTCAAGATCATGGCTATCACTGATATGCCCGCACCCACCAATATATTAGAATTACGAAGTTTACAAGGTAAGCTTCAAGCTATTCACTAATTTATTGATAAGTTTGCAGATAAAATTGAACCCTTTCTTAAACTTCTTAAGAAAGATGTATCTTTCCATTGGGACGAAGAATGCCAAGAAGTATTTGAACTCCTTAAGCAATATCTCCTCCAACCACTGGTGCTTTCCCCACCTAGATCTGATCGTCCATTTATTTTTTACATTTTTTCTTCTGATTTTGCCCTAGGAGCTATGTTAGCTCCGCTTGATGATGAAAAGAAAGAATGTGCTAATTATTACATTAGCAGAACCTTAATAATTTATGAAACTCGCTATACCATATTAGAGAAGTTATGTCTTGCAGTCGTATTTTCTACACAAAAACTACGACATTATATGCTCAGTAAGAAAACGTATGTTATTGCCAAATTTGACCCTTTGTGATATCTTATGAGTCGGCCGTATTTATCTGGTCGCACAGCCAAGTGGGTGCTTGCGCTAAGCGAGTTTGACCTCATGTTTATAGGATAGAAGTTTGTTAAAGGTCAAATCATAGCAGATCAATTAGCTGCTGCACCCTTAGAGTCTACCCATCCCCTCATCATTGAGCTTCCTGATGAATACCTTAAATTAGAGGTAGACCATCCTAAACAATGGTCCCTATACTTTTACGGAGCCCAATGTATGAGTGGGGTTGGTGCAGGTACTATTTTAATATCTCTACAAAAACATCTTATACCTCTATCCTTTAAATTAATGTTTGCTTGCACTAATAATACTGTTGACTATGAGGCTCTAATCCTTGGATTGCGAGCAGCTTTGGCATTGAAAATTAAAAATTTGTTATTTTTTGGTGATTCCCAACTTGTCATAAATCAAATCAATGATGTTTATCAGACCAGATATGATAAATTATGCCCATATAAAACATATGTTTTGCAATTATTATCTTTATTTGATCAAGTTACCTTGGAAGCTATTCCTCGAACTAGCAATCATCGTGCGGCTGACGCTATGGCTGCAGTTGCATCTCTTTTGCCCTTGGAGTTAGATGATGAATATGCTACCATAATTATTCGTCGACTCCAAGAACCCGCTTCAAGCAAATCATGCTTAGAACCTTTGGATGTGTTTCTAATCATCGACACTACTCCCAAACCATGGTACATTGATATATTTAATTTTTTGCAAAATGGAACCTTCCTTGATGGTTATACTAGAAACCAGCGTTTATTATTACGTAGACAAGCAAGCCGCTTCATAATTATTGGTAATACCTTGTATAGGAGATCTTTTGAAGGCATATTATTAAGATGTTTGAATCTAGAAGAATCTAGATCAGCTTTGAGTGAAGCCCACGATGGATCTTGTGGAGGACACTTTAGTGGTAACGCCATTGCTAAGAAGCTCCTTCGGATAGGATATTTTTGGCCTACCATGGAGAATGATGCACATGATTATGTGTGCCATTACGATAAGTTCTAGAAACATGCTAACCTTGTCCATGCACCTGCATAAGAACTACAAGCTATTTCATCTCCTTGGCCCTTTTCAAAATGGGGCTTAGATATCATTGGGAAAATCAACCCTGTGTCATCTGATGGACATAAATTTATCATAACCACTACGGAGTATTTCAAAAAATGGGTTGAAGCTATGCCTTTAGCTTCTTGTATTGGAATGCAAGTTTTCAAATTTATTTTTAATCAAATTATTTGTAGTTTTGGAATTCTTGCCAATCTCATCTCAGATAATGGAACTTGTTTCAAAAATAAAGATGTCAAAAAATTATGTCAAAGATATAAAATCCAAAATCGTTGGTCCACTCCCTATTATCCTCAGGGTAATGGCCAAGCAGAAGCATCTAATAAAACATTAATCAAAATTCTCAAAATACTAGTCAATAAATCTGGTCGATATTGGCATATCCAATTATATCCTGCTTTGTGGGCCTATCGAACTAGTGTTCGCACCCCCACTGGAACTTCACCTTTTGTTTTGGTTTATGGAACTGCAGCTATTTTTCCATTTGAATTAGAAGTTCCTTCTTTGGCTCTACTACTTCAAGATACTGAAGTAGGGGATGAATATCGTGCTAACAGATTTAGTCAGCTAGAACTTTTAGATGAAAAATGCATCAATGCTTTGGAGCATCTTTGTGCCTACCAAAACAAGCTTAAGAGAGCATATCTCAAGAAAGTTCATCCTCGATCCTTTGAGATCGACGACCTTGTCTTAAAAGAAAATCAAAAAAATACTAATGCTACTAAATACCTTAAAGGTAAATTTGAGCCCAACTGGCTTGGACCGTATATCATCACTGCTAAATTTGGATTGGGAGCATACAAATTATCTACCTTAGATGGTAAAGAACTTAAAGAACCTATGAACATTATACATCTCAAACGCTACTATGCATAAAAAATTGGGTCATTTCATCATTTGTCTATACTATATTTTGCATTTTGTTTCATTTTTAGCCATTTCTATCAAAATATTTTTCAAAGAACAGTAATAGTATTTCTTCTTGCAAATCATCAATTAAAATTAAATACAAAAACATAAAAATTGTCAAAATATTCAAAAACATTTTTTTTATACCTGTCAATTCTTAGAGTTTGCAGTTATATTTTCAATTATTTTGGATAAATGAGCATTTATTTGGAATCCAACACTTTCACACTCACATGAATAAATATCTTGATTTTATTTGGTATGATTATTAATCTCTCTTATATCAAAGTCCACATTGGCATTAAATAAAATTTTGAGCATAGAGAACTGATCTTGTTATTTACTTGAACCAAGTATATCTTTTCACATTAAAATGATTTCATTGCAAATTCAATATGATGCTACATAGTAGACGTGGTTTCTTGAGCAAAAAGTTTCCCCTGCTATCCTATCATGCACATGGTCTAGAATCTTTGAGAATTGACAAAAGGACAAGCTCACCCCTACCCAAAATAAAAATCCCTTGCTCTACAGCTAATCCGAGCAAGTATCCCTAGCATAGGAAGAAAAAGAAAAGTGCAAGAAAAAGAGAAAAAGAAAAATGTTATTTTGTATCATCACAACAATATTTCAGCATTATCTCAAATATCAAGCAAAAATACAAAAAAAAAAAAAAAAGCAAAAGCAAAATGCAATAAAATCCTTTCCCTACCCCTTGAAAAGAAAAGAAGGGTGAATGAGCTTGAATCCCTGAAATTCTCAATTATTCGAAGGTAAGCCCCATAACAGGTGGTTTGTGCCCAACCCGCTTGGCCTTGGGTAATTCCTAGTGTGGTGATATGTCTGTCACATTAGCGACCTTCTTTTGTATAGACCTATGTCGGCTTATGGATTAGCTAACTCTTGATAACCTAACTTGCACAATAGTCTGGTATGATTATATGCATATAAATCATGGTTAATGAACACTCATTTGGTTAAGGCAAATTGCTTGTATCAAATTATCTTGCTCAAAATTGGTGAATGAAAAATACAATTGCACACACATTTGTATTTGAGATATTTTGTATCATTATGATAAATCAAGATCGATAATGAACTCACGTTTACACATGAGGATCCCTTATAAACCTACATTTGTTTTTGAGATAATTTAAAATATTTATGTAATTCTTTTCAGAACAATTTTATCCTCTTATTTTAGAATTTTGTTTTGTATAAAAACAATTATATACATTGTGTCACAAAATTGCAAAAAGATTGCAATCAACATGTTCATCATGTTATTATTTTTTGTTTATCAAAAATAAAAAATCAATCATGCAATAAAACTAAAATATTTATTTTATCTTTGGATTTTGCGATGATGGTATAAGTCTATACCTATAAATTCTATGCCTAGCGCAAACCATTGTTCTAATTTTATTTTCCCATCCATTTTAAAAACACATATGGCTTACATCATTATGTTACACAATTGTGCTTCAAAACGAACGAACACTTATTCTATTTCATGTCATTATGTCAAACATTCCATCTTGCACCCATGTTATAATTTCTAAGGAATTATTCAAAAATTTATCACACTTAGGAATTTATGCCTAGCAAAAATCACTTTTAAACATATTTCATGAATAATTTTATGAAAAATCTGAAAACAAATAATCCCCATCATCATTTTCATCATCACAACACAAAGTCTTAAGACAGTCTCTTAAGCACTCTTTTACTTTTAGCAATATTTCTATACTGGGATTAGCTTGATGACCTAGCGAGCGATGACTCCATGAAACAGTCTATAACAGTGACAATGTCCTTTGAAATTATTGTTAGAAGTCCCTTTTATTTTTCATCAAATCACACCAAAAACAACCAATTTATGCATATCAGATTATTTCATTTACAATTTTATGGCATGACATAACATTATAATTTATTTCCAAACGACACAATTACATGAATCAACAATTAAAGCATCATACAACAGATACACAAGTCATATCATGAAAAATACAATCTATATATATCATCAATCAACTATGTACATCATCTGGATTGGTATGCCACAATCAAAACTCTGGCATACTCAATCCCCTCAAAAGTAATAATAATATAATATGCACTCTGTAGTAGCTAGCCTTGAGAAGCCCTCGAGCTCTCAGACTCATCTCCTCCCTCACCTTGACGTGGAGGAGGTGGTCCCATAGAGGTTCGGGTCATATCTTAGGTCCTCGTCGTTGATCGTGAGGATGTCCTCAATGATCCCATCATGATTGGCTCTGTAATGGGGGCTGGCAATGATATCCTCTATCCCTCTAGGATTTTCTGATAGTACAAACCCTAGTAAAATGCAGTCTGAGCAATAGACCACACCAGATCCTGAGTGCTCGCTCCTTTGCCCTGAGCTCTGAGCTGTGTAGCCTCATCTTGCAGTGTCTGCACCTGAGCCTGAAGGTGGGTAACCTTAGCCTAGAGAGCCATCGTCTCACTGCTCTCCCCTACATCTACACCTTTGCCCTTACTAGGTGATGGTGGTCTCTCCCCCTACTGCAAAGGGAGTCTCTCCTCCCTCCGCCCTATCTCCCGTGACCTCTATGGATCCCGTGCAATTCACTAGCATCTCTCCTATGGGGCCTGCTACTGATCTCTCCCATCATGACCCCGCACTACCTCAATGGTAGCCTGGCACTGCCTCCCCATCTGGCACACCATGGTGTGCACTGGATCCTATTCCCTCATCATTCAAGGAGGGTGGATGCCTATGTACTAGGCATCGTAGCCATACACAACCCTAGCATTGTCACCATCCACTAGTTGGATGGGGGCATCGTCTGCATCCTGACTCTAAAATCGTTGCATGTATGGAGCCCCACTCGGGTCTCCAGTCAGCCTCATCATCGCCTGGCCTTGATTGGCCACAGGCGTCATGAGTCGTCCTTGTATGGGGATCCTCATGATCCTCCATACATCCTCTAGAGTGGGAGCCATCTCCCTTATCGGTAACCGAAAGTAGGACGACCCCGAATACCATCTCTCTGATAGGGCTGTTAGTAGCCCCATGTCAGTCGATACTTGTGGCATCTCTGTCACATGCTATAGACCGACCTGTGCTAGTCGGTCACGCTCTGCTTGGTCGAACGTGGCTATGTCGTCTCTTAGTCTGCCATATTTTCATTCTTGGCTCTTTAGTAATCCCCTCTGTAAAACAAACAATAACAACAAAATTCATTAATAACCAATCATTAAAATCAAATCAAACACATTTTTAAAAGCAAGTTAAAGATGTTATCATCCACCATCGAATGATATCATCCTAAATTTTGCAAAATCATCCTTTGTAGGATGAATTCATCTTTGATTTTGCAAACTTGGGGATCCTAACTCTAGAATCGCTGCATGACTGGAGCCTCGCTCGGGTCTCCAGTCAGCCTCATCATCACCTGGCCTTGATTGGCCACAAGCGTCATAAGTTGTCCCTGTATGGGGATCCTCATGATCCTCCATACGTCCTCTAGAGTGGGAGCCATCTTCCCTATCAGTAACCAAAAGCAGGATGACCCCAGACACCATCTCTCTGATAGGGCTGTTAGTAGCCCCATGTCAGTCGGTACTTGTGGCATCTCTGTCACATGTTGTAGACCGACCTGTGCTAGTCAGTCATGCTTAGCTTGGTTGAGCGTGGCTATGTCGTCTCTTAGTCTACCGTATTTTCATTCTCAGCTCTTTAGTAATCCCCTCTGCAAAACAAACAATAACAACAAAATTCATTAATAACCAATCATTAAAATCAAATCAAACACATTTTTAAAAGCAAGTTAAAGATGTTATCATCCACCATCGGATGATATCGTCCTAAATTTTGCAAAATTGTCCTTTTTAGGATGAATTCGTCTCTAATTTCACAATCTTGGGGATCGCCCCTTATTGAACGGGATTGCCCCTAGTTCACTGATTTCACCCTCTGACGAACTCGACGATCTAGGGACGATTCTGATGAAATAGGGACGATTTCGTTTGGACATCGTCGACGGCCTAAAAATGGTCGTGATGCCCCAAATAATCTAAATTTAAATCCATAGATTGCACAAAGCAAAATCAAAACTAATCTACTAGGCTTAGATCCTTACCCGTAGCCCATGCTGGACCTCTGTCGCTCTGTGCGTTGTCTCCACCATTTTTTCTCTCTGTAGAGCTCTGGAACAATAAATATGAACAGTAAAAATGAATTAGGGTTTTACCCTATTTTCTTAATTTTATTTTAAAAAGTCAGCATTTTAATTTTTGCCTTTCCACATTTTTACCTCAAATGTTCGATTTGGGTAAAAACACAGAGGGGGCACCATATTCAGCATTCGTACGATTTGACCAAGAATCGTCTAAAAAATTGAGTACATTTTTGCTTTCTCGTAAAACAGGAAGAACTCGTCTTTAACACATTTTCTTTAGAAAATTCGCTAAAGAGGGGGCAAAATGTAGCACCCTAAAATTGGCATGGTTAAAACCTTAGGAAAAAATAAAATATAAAAATTTGAATTTTAACCCCAAAATCGCTCCAAAACCACCTGCTACCCGTTTCCTTGTTTTTCATGCCATTTTTAGGATTTATTTTGACCATTGGACAATATCATCACAGATTAGACGAGATTGTCCCAGATCTGACGAAATCGTCATGGACAGAATGTCCAGACAATTTTGTCCCAAAACTAAATTTTCATAATTAGATTCTATTTCAACAGCCTCTCCAACTTGGGCAGAAGTGCGTCTACGTAGTTGGAGATTTCCCTGTTGGAGATCTCCCAGATTGGTATGATCCCCAACCTCTTTTTTTTAAATAAAGGGGTAAAAATTTATTGATAAAAAGTCTAGATTACAAAGTACAACTGATCCCCCACCCAAGACTCAAATAAGCAACAAGACAATCTAAATCACTAGACAAGGTCAACTCCCAAAGAAAACCAAAAAAAACAAACCACATTAAGTCTGAACATCCTTATGGATCAAATCCCATAGGTGTTGAGAATCCCCAGACGGGAGACTCTCCTAGTTATCAATACTCTGAGTATCCAATAGCTCAGAAGCCCTTTTGGCCAGGTAATCAACAACCCCATTCCATTCCCTTGGAATGTGCACAAAGGATATAAATTCGAACTCTTCACTCATTCTAAGAATCTGAGTGGTCACAGAGGCCAACTGCCAATTAAAATCCTTCACTATTTTGCTATTTAAAATATTAACCAAAATTTGAGAGTTAGACTCGTAGAGAATCCTGTGCCAGCCAAGAGAAAACCTCCTTTGCAAGGCCTCAAGAATTGCTAGAGCTTCCATAAGATTGTTGGAGTGAACACCTTTATAAATGGAAAATAAAAAATTGACCGTGCCAGCAGAATCTCTCCCAACACCACCAATTCCAGCATGTCTAGGATTGCCCTTGGATGACCCATCAGTATTAATTTTTAAAACTCCTCTAGGGGGCAGTCTCCATCTACCCTCTCTCCTAACCTTCTTGCTAAGCTGAGGAATCCTACTAGGGCTAGAATAATTCACACCAACCCCAAACAAACCAAGGGCCTATCATACCTTCTCCTCCTTAGAGTCCAAATGGGGGTCCACATCACATTTACTATGGATAGTTTCTTGAACCATACACAGGATCCTTTGCTAGATCTATTGAACAGCCAAATGACTTCCCTCAAAAATGTGATGGTTTTGTTTGAGCCAAATTTGCTAGATGATGTAGGAAGGGCCCAAATTCCAAGCCACTTGGAGGAAGGGGGCCTTGGCTGGAGGTCTGCCCAGACTACTCCAAAACTCCACCAAGGAGAGCACATGAAAACAAGGATGGTTCCAGGCACTCCACCAACAGTGTCAAATGTCTTTGGAAAGGGAGCATTGGAAAAATAAATGAGAAGAGTCATCCTCATTCTTACCACAAAGGACACAAAGAGGGACCCTGAAATCCCCTCTTCCTTAAGTTATCCCAAGTGAGGCATTTATTACGAGCTACCAGCTAGAGAAAAAAATTACATTTCGGCCAAGAAAATCTATTCCACACCTTTTTCCACCATGTGACATGGAGACTCCCAAACTTGTGCTTATCAAGAACTTGATAACCATAGGCTACAGAGTAGGTTCCCTTGGGATTAGGGTTCTAAGCCAGAATGTCTTTATCCCTCAATGAAGAACAATACCTCCCTACAAGAATAAGAGCAAGCACATCTCTATCCTCGACCAATCCCCCTTGGGGCCATTCCTATGGATCTTTCCATCTATGCATCTCCATATTTCCAAAATACTAGATTTTTTTAAATTCCTCCACATGATACCAACCCACTTCCAAGAAAAAAATGCTTAGGGAATGTAACCTGGGATATTGAGTCAAGATAGGATGGTGGCCATCCCACGAATCCTCCCAAAAAAGAACATCTGATCCCCGATTGCAAATCTAGAATAAACCTTGCTTAATTAAATTAGCTCCTATTTTAAGAGTGTCCCAGATAACAGAACCTTTCCCAACAAAACTGACTCTAGGGATATCTACCTCAGAAATACCTCTCAAGTATTTATAAGATAATATTTTAGCCCAAATATGATCTTGAGAGGTACACCATCTCCAATAAAGTTTCACAACCAAAGCCTGCCCAAAAAGAGTTGCCTGTCGCAACCCAATGCCTCCCTCTTGAACTGTCCTAAAAATGGAATCCCATCTAACCAAACTCCATTTAGATTGATCAATTTTTCCAGACCACAAAAACTATCTTGACAAAGCATCCATGTCCTTGATGAAACGAGAAGGAGCTGTTTGCACAAAATATCTATAAATGGGTAAAGCTTGAATAACATATTTTAAAAGCAATACTCTACCTACAGAGGATAGCCATCTGACAGTCCAATGATTTACCTTCCTTCTAAACTTATCAAGTATAGACTGCCAAGAAGATCTAGGCAGAGGATGAGATGAAATTGGGATCCCAAGATAAATGAAGGGGGGAGTCCCGACCTGGAATCTTAGAATGTGAGCAATCCTAGCTTGAATAAGAGGGGGGGTATTGAAGAAGAAAATAAAGGACTTGTCCTCATTAATCACCTATCTAGAAGCACCAAGATATATGTCAAGATACTGTCTAATGTTTCCAACTTCCTTGATAGTGGCAACTCCCAACAAAGTAGTATCATCAACAAATTGAAGGTGGGAAAGAGGTGGCAAACTATTATCCCACTTCCACCCTTGAATGAGACCATGCCTGACCTGAGACTTGAGTAATCTGCCCAACCCTTTTGCCATAATGATAAACAAATAAGGAGATAGAGGATCTCCTTGCCTCAATCCCCTTGAGGCCTCAAACAGCTCCGATGTCTCATTATTAACAAGAACAGAGAATGAGGAAGAAGAAATACAGCTCATCACCCATCTAATCCATTCCTCCTCAAAGCCAAAAGCAGCAAGAAATTTTTGAAGAAAGGACCATCTAACTCTATCATAGGCTTTTTCCATGTCCAACTTAATGAACATAGTTTTCTCCTTAGAAGTTTCCATTGAGTGAATAGCTTCTATAGCAATAACAACCCCATCCATGATTTGTCAGCCAACAACAAACCCACCTTGCTCCTCAGAGATGATTTTGCTCAACCATATCTTTAGCCTCTCAGCAATAATTTTTGTGATGATCTTATATACAACATTACAGAGAGCAATAGGCCTGAACATATCCAAGGAATTCGCTCCCTCTTTCTTGGGAATAAGCACCACAAAGGTAGCATTTAGGGCCCTTAGCATGACCACCTCCAAAAGGTCAAATTTTATTAACTCCCAAAAAACTTGATAAAACTCAATCAGGAATCCATCCGGACCCGGGGATTTCCCCTTTTTCATCTTGAATACAACACTTTTCAGCTCCTCAAGGGGGATGATCCCCAACCTCTTAAACCTCTTCCTAAGCCTATATAAACTAGGATTTTCTAGTGTACCCCCTGACTCCCCTTGATCCTAATTTCCTTGAACCCCTTAGATGACATATTTAACTCCTTATTCCCTCGTACTACTATCTATATGCTGTATTTTGCATTTTCTTGTAGGAACTCTACTATTTTTCAGTCGAAGATAGCTCGGATCGTTGCAAACGATCTCAGATGATTACGGATGATCTTATCGAGGAGCGCAGATGATCTCATATGATTGGAGGCGATCCTGACTATAGTCCATATTGGGGGCAATATGAGTCCAGAGTTTGCATTTCCTTAGCTTTCTCTGCATTTTTCATATTGTATTTCTACATTGTCTTGAATTATTATGTTTTTTTGCATCTTGGAGTTCACCTCATTTAGCATAATCGCATGGTAAAGTTAAAATCAATCATTAAATCTACTGCATTTCCTTATTTGTTATTGGAATCCATTATTTAGGCATGTTTGCTATTATTTCTACCATTGTCCTTTGCTTATGCACTTGCATATTTGGTATTTCACATCTATTTCTATGATTGTAGATTTTTGACGAATTTGTCAGATATCAGACGATCCTGTCTGATATCAGATGATTACGTATGAACTGAGGCGATCTGGACTACTAAAAAACTCATACATCAAACATCTGGGATCAGGTATGACACATTCTAATTAGCATATTATCTGTTATTAGCACTCATTCCTATTTTTTGTATCCATTTAAATCATTATTGGTAGATAGAATAGTTTAGATTCATCTTGGCCAAACCTAGGAGTTGAATGATTGAGCATAAAAATGAACACATCAAACCCACTATCAACCTAGGAATGGAAACTGCCACTCAAAAGTTTCCTGGTGAACCCACCATCCGTAAAAAATTCACCCTTATACTCCTCCCCTGAGAGGCGGTACCTTCAAAGGGCCTCTCAGTCTGAGGTATTGTCCCATCCTTCTCGCATCCCCCTTCTGGGCATGGATCTTATAGCCTGAGGGTAAGGGTGCAAAAAATTTGGAGTGATACACCATCAATATTAGATGTATTTTTCTTTTCCATAAATAAACAATACTATCAACAACATAATCCATACATAGTAAGGTATATTCACAGTAACAATCATCTTAGTCTTACTACCCAAGTATAGACTCTAGTGGATATGCATTGACCTATATACATTGGAAATACAACCTGGATATACATTTTAAAGAAACTTCAACATTTTAAACCAATTGCACTAGTGAATTTATGAACTTCCCAAAGTGTGTTCTACCAAGGGTTTCAGAAGCAAAAGTAAATACCCAAGAGAATAATGATTTTCATGCAGGAAGACATAATTATACTCTGTCTGAATACTCTATTTCCTCTTCCTATTGTTGGATCAACAAACTAGAAATACATAACTAATTTATTTAAAAATTAAAGAGGAAGTTATAGTTATAGTACCATGCTTAATATTACGCTACAAAATACATTGGGATATTAAAATCATAAATTTTAAACCCAAAGTCATAAAAGCAACCTCTTTGAAGTCTACATGATATTTGTATAAGGAAATTCAACAAGGTCTCTCTAGTGTTAAATGTGGTCTTCTTTTTACCTCTAGTTCCTTAGCTAACATTTATTTTCTCATGTTTCCTAGAACAACACCCAATAATCTTTTTTTTTCTTCCTAAGGAAAATACCTCCCATTCCTCCATAATCGATTGTTCCAAGCACCGTTAGTGGGTGATGCATTATCTCCACAAGCACTCCATTTCACTCCAATCGGGGAAACAAATTATGAAATATGGCCAACCAAATAGTTTAATGATAAGGTACCATGGTTCTTATCTATGTCCCAGCCAAAATTCAAATATTCACATTCCCTTAGATTGTCAACTTAGCAAAAAATTCCCTTGGATTAAAATGAAAATTCAATTATCTAAAATTACCAAGTTATAAAGTCCCTCTCAAAGGTCCTCCTTCTCATAAATACTTTTCTTTCTAAGGTTTATGTAAAACAAGTATTATTAATAACAAGACTAATGGAAAAACCTTAGTCAATATTGAATCCAAATAACTACTAATATTAATCTTTCCATATTAGTACCAAACCAATAGTTCCCAATATAAGATAAATCCATTATGTTTTACAAGTTGTGTTTACCTTATTCATGGTGAACACAAATTTTTTTTTACTAAACCAATAATGAAAAACCCTATTTATTATCAACTCAAGCAAAAAAAAACATAATTTTTTGTTATTTGGTACAAAGCAATGATGTCCATCAAATATGTATTTCCTTGTATAATTTTTTTTTTTCTAAACAAAACAAGGAGAAGCAATAACTCAAACATTCATTTCTATTTTTAATGAATCCATAAGATAAATCCCATATAAAATAATATTATCATGCAAGAAACTTAGCATAATTTCCCTTATAATATCTCATTCTCGATGGTTAAGTCTTTCTTCAACTTGTAGGCCCAAAATGGCCACATCCTTAGAAAACATTGAAAATTCTATTCTAAGGTATGAAGTTTTCATTCCGCACATTTTTTAGTGCATTTTGGAGCGGATCCGCAACAAGAGTTTTCTAATCCACCCAACACTTAGTACATTTTTCACTTGGAGCAATTCCACATAATTTATAATGCATTTGGCAATGGTACCAATTTCGCAAAAGTTTTTGGCGAAGATGATGTCAGCGTAGGAAGAAGTGCAGAATGGTGACCGCTTGTATTTCTTGACATGCTCTGAGCGGTTAAGTGTTGGTAAGACCAATTCCATCAAGTTTTGAGAGTATTTTAGTGTGGATTGGTGATGAATAGGTGGACATCAATACACAAGCTATGGATTGGTGTCAAAGAGTATTTTGAACCGACTTCTTTTTGGATTGGCGACAAGAAGCATTTTACACTAACTCCAGTGCGGAATGGAGGTAAAGCTATTTTACACTATGGCAAGTGTGGATTGGTGACAAAGGAGATTTACACTTGCTTGAGTGTGGATTGGCGTTCCACAAATTTATAAAGAAAATATGATATCAACATCTTTTGTAGTGCAGATTTTTGGTTGCTTCAAAGTCAAAGAAGAAAGATGAAGGTTGATGAGCGGATTTCATCCCGCTTAACTCTTAATGCATTTCATGTCGGATTGGAATTCCACATAATCAAAGCCATGGAAGGTGACGTCATCGACTTAAAAGAGTGGAATGGTGCTTTGGTTTTTCCCTGCCATTGTACAGAGTATATTCCAAGATCATAATCGAAGTTGTGCATGGGGAAGATCAACGATCAAGATTATGCTAACAATTTTGAAGTATTTAAAAGCATTTTCTCACCAGATTCGAACATAGTCAGTTGGGAGATAGGAAGTTGAAGCATCGAAGGGTTTCAAGAACAAGAACCAGAGGTAGTTGTAGATCGACGATGAAGCAAGCTTCCAAGAAGAGTTGATGGATGAGATGCAGTCTCTAATGGCCTAGACACCAACTATCACCAACCAACCAACAAGTTGTAGAGGATCTAAGCTACCATGGTAGTCTACACACAATGGATTTCCCAAAAGTTGAACCAGTAAGATAATGCCAACAAGAACTCTCTATTGAACTGGAAAATATGTAATCTTTGTAATGTTCCTTATTATTCTTTCATTTACAAACTATAAATAGAGGTCGAACCCTCATTTTTTAGGGTCAGCTCTAGTGCATTTTCTTGCCCTACTATAAATATTCTTGTGAGCTAATGGAAGGAGCATTACTCTGATTGTTCGACTCAAATTTGTCATCTTCATTATCTTGTGCAAGAGGTTCAAAGTCTTGAGCTATATTTTTGTTAATACTTGAATGGTTAGTTCATTCCAGCTTTTGGATTACTAGTTGTGAGAGTAGTTGAAATCTATTCTTGATTAGATCTGTATTGCTAGGGAGTTTATTTCTATTAAATCTAACTATTGGTTTATTCTGCTATTTGGATTATCAATATTGGATGTTGGAATTGCTTTCTGCAATATTTCTCTGCTTATGTTTTAATGTGTGAAGGTTTCATTAATTTGGGTAATGTGTATTTGAGTGATGGGACACTGGAAATAGCTTGTGGGAGCCTTTTTTTGTAGTTGCCTATGTTGTTAGCCTATCCAACCACTATTTCTTTATAACATTTCTAACCCTAAACCTTTTCTAACCCTTATCTCAAAACCCTATTGGAGCTTTAATTGAGTCAACACCATTTTAAGTTGATAAGGAACCAACCTACTCTGGAGGTTGGATTGAAGTTTTCTTTGATCCATCCAATGCTTGAGTTTCGAGCTGTGACTATCGGGTGCATGCCTGGATAGAAAATTGGAAGATAGATAGTTGTAGTGTCAAGTAAAGCTTGATGACATTTTGGTGCCCAATAGTTTTTGGCATGCTCAGTGGGACCAGTTCACAAGGAACACAAAAACCCATCATATGAGTTATTGTTTTATCTCTACCTAAAGGAATCAAGATTTGGTGAATTGTCTTGACCTTGTTAAGTGGAGAATAGCAAATTCACCTGGTGACTCCCTGGTCTTTAAACCCAAAAAATAATCACCCCTATAGACTAGTGTCCTTTCATGTATACCAGGTCTTTCAAAAGGAATAACCCTAACTCATATTTCTATTGTGAGCTACCTTATAGAGGGTCTACTATTATCAGAAGTTTGAATCAATATTTCCTCTCAGAAGAAGAGCTTCCTGAGGAAAATCCTATAGTTAATCCAATAGCCCCTCCAGAAAGACCTACACCTAGAAATATGGTAGGAAATGCAGCCCAAAATCAAGGAAATGTAGCCCCAAATCAGCCATTATAGAAGTACCCTAACTAGAACATAGTTGGTCCCCTTAGGTTAGCCCATATGAATGCCATTCCCTAGGCTGTGTCCAAGGCTATTCCCACTTATGATGGATCTAGGAAGACTACATATGAGCATTGTCAGGACATTTTGAATCTGGTAGCAATCCACAACATAAAGGAGGAGGATGTTATTATGAGAATCCTAGCCCTATCCTTTAGAGGAAAGATTTTGCATTGGTTTAGGACTCTTGAGGATAACACCATTACCTCATGGGCAGCATTGGTTGAGCCTTTTGTGGAAGAATTTAATGAATCTACTGACCCTTTCTCCTTGCTTAATCAGTTTACATCCATGCAAAAATCTCAGCAAGAGACTATCTCAGATTTCAATTTGAGGTTTAGCAGAACATGGAAGAGAATTCCCCCTACAACTAGACCAGCTGCATGCTTGGCTTATATGTATTATATCAGAGCTCTTGGATCAGATCTAGGCTTGCAAACCCAACAATCTAGGGTGGAAACCTTTCCACAAGTTTATAATGCAATAGTTCATGCAGAGAATATCTTAATTAATGTGGGGAGGTTACCTCCCAAAGTTGTGCTACCTTATAGTTCAGAAACCACTAATGGCCAAAGCCAAGCTACAAACTCATCTTACATGGATCCCCCTTCCTTATCATCCCCATATCCATAAATGAATCCTATTCCTCAGTCAAAAACATCATCTATTGTAGTTCCTTTCCCTCCCCTTCCTTCTCAAACCTCTCAAGAGTTTTTTGCCATTCTTGATATACAAAATACTCTAAAAACTCTGAGTAACAGAATGAATTCAATGGAAAAGAGAGATCAGGAAATGTCACAATAGAGGAGATTTCCATATGTGAACAAATATCAAAGACCTGGTCCTAGTAATAGTACTAGGGTTAGAGTGAATGCAGCATATGAAGAGCCTGAGTGTTCTTTAGAGATAAGTCTGGTTAATGTCTGGTGTCTGGTATGTAATGATCCTCATGATTCATAGTCTTGTGTCATGTACCAACACCATGTTCAACAAGCTATGGATCAAGCAAAAAGAAATCAAAAGGGAAGGGTAAGTATGTTATGGTAGCCTGACCAAATCATGGTTGGGAAAGAGCTGGATGAGGATGGCCCAATTGCTGTTATGACAAGGTCAGGAAAGAAAACCTTGCAAGTAGATCCCCAAAATATGGGATAATTCTAGGTTCCTTCTCAGAAAAGGAATGACCCACTCCCCCAAAGCAGTGATACTTTTCCTATTCCCTAGGCTAAAGGGAAAGAGAAGATAGATAGTCTCCCCAAGAGATTCGAGAAAGAAACTGAAGGAGACCGAATGAAGTCTAAATATGAGGCTCAAGAGAGGCTTAGATTCCCTTCTATTACCAAAATATAAAGAATAGAAGCCACTCAACAATATAAAAGAAAATATGGTGAGCCAGAAAGAAGGCCTGAGAGGACCACTTTGGCTAAGTTTGAATACAACATTGTAGAAGAGATGAAAAGGATTCCATCAAAAGCTAGTTTATATGATACCCTTTTCATTCCTGGCCAGATTGACTTGCTTAAAGCTTCTCTCAACAAGTATCCATAGGATAGGCAGGCCACCACAATCCTTAGTATACCCCTAGAAAAGAAAGAAATGTCCCCTACTATTTTAAATAATAAACCCCCTCCTTTCTATATCTCTTTAAGAATGGAAGGTTGGGTAGTCTAAAATTGTATGATAGATTCAGGAGCATCAACTACAGTTATGCCTAAAGCGGTCTGTGAAGAGATGGGTATGGAGTATACCCGATCTTGCCCTAGAGTACTGCAATTGGATGGGACACCTATGAAAATAGTGGGAGTAATAAAGGATGTTTTAATGAGGTTACATAGAGCCCCTGAGGTGACAATAGTACAAGAAATAGTAGTGGTTGACCTAGAGCCCTACTTTGGTTTATGCCTCTCAAGGGAGTTCACTACAAAATTAGGTGGATGCATGTACATGGATTATTCCAGCATGGTCATTCCCTTCAAAGGGAAGAGGATAAGGATAACACCTAAAAATCTTGTGTCTTATCACATAGAAAAAATTGAGGAAGACATGTGCAACCTCACTCCTCTTGAAGAATTTGAAATTGTGGATAAATTTGAGGAACTAGAACTTGAAGATGAATTACCTTTTAGAGAGGATTACAATCAGTTTGGGATAGGCATGGGCACATATAGTATTTCTGTAGAATCAGAGAAGAAAATTCCTGCTATATCTAATCAGTCTCTGAGAGAGATAGAGGTATGGACCATGCACTTTGATGGTGCTAGATGCAGAAATGGAGTTGGTGCTGGTGTGGTACTACAATCCCAATCAGAAGGGACAAAGAGTTTTACCTATAGATTAACATGGTCATGCACCAATAATGTTGTAGAGTATGAGGCTTTATGCCTTGGACTGATGCAAGTAGAAAATATGGGCATTAAGGTCCTAAACATATATGGTGACTCTAAGTTAATCATCCATCAGGTAAGAGAAAGGTGCAGTAGTAAGCACCATTACCTAAAAGCATACAAAAATAGGGTATGGGATCTGATGGAATCCTTTGATGCCCTAAATATAAATTTTATTCCCAGAGAAAAGAATACTTTGGTAGACTCTTTAGTAGCAAGGGGAGCTAACTTCAACCCTTCTATAGATATTGGAGTCAAGAAAGACAAGGGAATCAAAATGATTTTTAGGCCTACAGTGCCAGATAAGCAAATTTTTTGGCAGGTTTTTGAAAATGATGAATAGATAATTGATTTTCTGGTAAGGGAAGCCTGTCTCTCCACTATCCAAGAGGAAAATCTGGAGGAAATTGATCAATAGGATGTTATTCAACTTAGGAACAATCACATACCTAGGGGTTTGGTCACCTTAGAAAGCTTGTTTGACAATGAAGATAGAAAAAGGACCAAAGCCATGGAAGTCAATAAAAATATTTATAAAGAAGTTGAAGTCGGTACTGAAAAGAAGCTCAATGTTGGAATTCGATGTTCACCAGAGGAAGAAGAGGATATCAAGGCCCTATGTCTAAGGTATCCAGATATCGTAGCTTGGTCATATGAAGACCTCAAGGTATATGACAAAAGGATTATCCAACACACTATTGAGCTAGAGCTTGATGCAAAGCCTTTTAGGTAGAAGCAAAGGCCTGTAAATCCAAGGATCGAAGCCATAATGAGAGAAGAGCTCTTAAAGTTGTTAAAGGCTAAGATCATCTATCCCATAAAACACTCCACCTGGGTAGCCAACTTGGTACCTGTAAGAAAAAAGAATGGTGATATTCGCCTATGTGTGGATTTTAGAAATCTTAATCAGGCATCATTAAAGGATCACTACCCCCTTCCACAGATTGATCAAATATTACAGATAGTGGTAGGGGTAGAAAGGTTCTCACTATTGGATGGTTTCTCTAGCTATAACCAGATTTGGGTGAAGGATGAAGATCAGTATAAAACAACATTCACCACAAAATGGGGTACTTTTGCCTACCAGAGAATGCCTTTTGGGTTGTCCAATGCAGGAGCCACATTTTAGAGAGCCATGGACTATGCCTTTGGGGAACTTATCAATAAGGTCATTCTGATCTATTTGGATGATATGACTATGTTCTCCCATAACAAGCATGATCACTTAGCACACCTTGAGCAAGTCTTTCAAAAATGCAGAGAATTTGGCATTTCCCTTAATCCTAAGAAATCATTCTTTGCAGTCCATGAGGGAAAGTTGCTAGGTCATGTAGTCTCAAAAGAAGGTATGGCCATAGATCCAAATAGAATCAAGTCCATTCTAACCCTTCCATTGCCTATGAATAAGAAAGCCTTACAATATTTCTTGGGTCAAATAAACTTTGTCAGGAAATTCATTTTTGACTTTGCACAAAAGGTGAGGCCCATTTCTGAACTGCTCAAGAAAAATGTTGAGTTCAAATGGACTAAAGTCAGGAAACAAGCCTTTGAGATAATCAAGCAGTCCATTGCAATAGCCCCAGTGCTAGTAAATCCATATTTTAGTAAGGATTTTATTCTTTATGCTTATGGGGCTGAAGAAAGTTATGCCTCAATGCTCACTCAAAAGGATGATCAAGGTGAAGAGCATCCCATATTATTTTGGAGCTAGACCCTCCATGATTACCAGGTTAAGTATAATTTTATTGAGAAATAAGTATTTTTTGTGATGAAGTCATTGAAGAAGTTTAGGCAGTATTTGGTTCAAAGTAAGACCCTAGTATATGTTGTTCACCCGGATGTAAGAAGCTTTATTCTGCAAGGTGAAATAGGAGATAAGAGAGTTGGATGGATCACCAAGATCCAGGAATATGATGTGGAGATACACCCCACAAAGTTGGTAAGAGGTAGGGCCTTATGCCAAGGTCTAATAGAGGCAACAACATCAATAGAAATAACAACTTTCCAGGTAGCAGAAGATGATCAAATTGAAAGAATGCAGCTAGGAGACTCTGATTGGGTAGACCAGATGATCAATTACTTTCAAACCGGAGTATGCCCTCCTAATATTAATGCATCACAAAGAAGAAGATATAGACTTCAATATTTGAAGTATGTCTTACTACTAGAAGGGCTATACAAAAGGAACCTTGATGGAGTCCTCCTTAAGTGCTTGAAATAAGATCAACAACAAAAGGTCATTGAGGAGTTCCATGGAGGGCCATCTGGAGGATATTTCTCAGGTAGAGTCACAACTTTGAAAATCATAAGAGCAGGCTATTATTGGCCTACTATATTTGCTGATACTTTCAAAATCACTAGAGCTTGTGACAAGTTCCAGAGGCATGTGGGGAGAACAAGGATTGCATCATTTCCCCTCAGGCCAATACAGGTAGAAGAACCATTTCAGCAATGGGGGTTGGACTTCATAGGTGTCATCAATCCAAATTCTTCAGCTGAGCACAAGTATATTCTAACTACCATAGACTACCTCACCAGATGGGTAGAAGCTATCCCTACCAAGAAATCAGATCAGGAAGTTGTGATCAATTTTATGGAAAGTTTGATTTCAAGGTTTGGAGTTTTGGAAGCCTTGGTGAGTGATAATGGGCCAGCCTTTATAGGAGCCAAATATATTGAATTTTCCAGCAAGTATGGCATAACCATTAAGAATACTTCAAATTATTACCCTCAAGGGAATGGAATCATGGAGTCTACCAACAAAAATTTGTTAAGGATTTTGAGGAGATCACTAGAAGGGAATAAAAGAAGTTGGCACCTAATGCTGGAACAAGCTTTGTGGGTAGACAATATTACCATCAATAAGTCCATAAAGACTTCCCCTTATGCTCTGGTATATGGCAAAGAGGTAGTGTTACCTATCCATTTAGAAATTCCAGCACTCAAACTGATAAATTTAGAAGAAGAATCAGAGGAAAATCTAGTGGAAACAAGGCTAACACACCTACTACAGTTGGAAGAGAAAAGAGCTCAGGCCTATGAGAATTTTCAGAAGCATTCTATGGACATCAAGGCATGGTTCGATAAAAAGGTAAGGTTCAGAAAATTCTAGGTTGGAGATTCAGTTCTCAGGTGGAATGTTGAGAGAGCAAAACTAGGTCACCATCAGAAGTTTGATTCCTTCTGGGATGGCCCTTTCAAGATAGTAGAGGTCAAGGAGACCAATGTTTTCCAACTTGAAGATCTAGAGGGAAACATACAACCAATTCCAGTTAATGGTTTTCATCTCAAACTCTACTTTGATTGAAATATAAGCTCATTGTAATATATGTATATACATTGTATCATATTTCCTTTCTTTATGCACTTTGTATCAAGTTTTGTTTTAATAGTATATTGTGCAAATATATATAAAAAAAAAGAGAAAATTTTGCAAAAAATTGGCTAAGTGTTCCCACAGGATGCAACAGTTCCTATTCCACACTCAAATACACTAAGTGCAAAGTGGAATATTTCTAGACTCCAATCCACATTCAAAAGAACCATCACACGAGTGGAATGACAAGCGGGTTCCAATCCGCACCCAAATGAACTACATTTTAGTGGATTTCAATGCGTGCTATTTTTCCACACTCAAATGGACCACAATGCTGAGAGAGTAATGAGCAGATTCCAATCCACCGGGTTTCTAGACTTCTGAGGCATAGAATGAGGAAGTTCCTAATCCACTACAATTTAGAGTTAAGTTGTGCGAAAAAGGAAAGTGTCACCAATCCATCGATTTCAAGTCTACTTTTGAGCGGGGTAGCAATTCCATATCATATCACTTGGAAAAGGGTAAAAGGTCCATAATAAATGCTAAATTTTCTCACGCCTAAAGAAGAAAGGACAAAGCGACACCGCAAGGGTGAAGCATGTTTGAATTTTGACCAATCAGAGGCTAGAACACCACCTCTAAGCCGCCAAAAGGGATAGAGTGCTAGTCATGGAGTATAGCTGCATTAATGGTGGAAGACATGCATGCAACATTAATTAAAAGAACAAAGCACATAATTCTATTCATTTGACAAGAGCGATGTTCACTAAGTGAAAAAGAGTAGAACGATAGCAGAAGCATTGCCTACAAATTCTACAGAGAAAATCTAATTCATTGCTGATGGAGATGGCTTTCGAAGATTCCCAAGAAGCTGGAAAATCAATGAAAAAGATAGTGGGTCATTATATCGACAAAGCAAAAGTTGTAGTGGATACCAAGCTGGTCCTAACAGAGAGGTCGAAGCTCAGGAGAAACATCAACAATAGATACAAGGTAGGAGCGGCCCTATCAGTTGAAGGTAGATGTGTTGTGCTCTCATTTCTATCTTTTTATATTTGTGATTTTGTCCATCCTTACCCTAAATTAATAGTGGCCATCATTAAGTTTTATGACCCAATGGAAAAAGCAGTAAATACTGCTAAAGGCAAGACCCTGTTTAGCATCACGGCTACAAACTGTAACAAGTTTTTTGCCATAGAAGTAGAACCACCGGTAAAACCAAAGGAGTTTAGAACAACTACCCAGGTCGGGTATTACTCCCTGGAGAAGAGAGCTAATGATGGTGAGTCTTTTAGAAAGTGGGTATATAAACAACTCAAGGACACTAGGCCCAGAAAAGGATTACCTCAGGTCCCAATTTCCATTGAACATTTTGAACACCCAGAGCTTTACTCTATGTTAGCCTGTATGGATGGTCTGGATTCTGATAAAATGGTGTAGGGTTGGCAAATAGCCACTGCATATTGCATTTCCAATGAGAGGATGTATGAGGAAGGCACGACTGAAAATGGTATTAGGGTTATCTATTTTGATTGGCTAGCTTTCCTTGCCCAAAGAATACATGAGCAATTAGTAGCATTGAAAAGAAGCTCTGATGCACCTTGTTTTTGATATTGTTCAAGCTTGGTCTGGATGTTTTTTGTTGCTGTAAGAGATATGATGCCTTGGATTCCAATTAAGGACAAGACCAATGAAGGAGAACCCATGCCAGTTTATTACTGGACTAAGCATCTCAGAAGTACTGAGTCTTTTTACAAATTCAATTTGGAATTCTTAGGGCCAACATTGAAAATAATGTATGGAGTTTGCCCTAGGATACCACTTTTGGCTGAGAAAATATTGAGAGTAGAGGGTGTAGAGGAAGGATACTGGTATCTCCTAATAGAGGGCACATAGTCATTAGATTGTATGGCTTCCAAGGCAAGCCTTTTTTGCTACCTCACTTTATCACAGAGAGGCTATTTACCTTAGAATATTTGAGGCAAGCAGAATCTATTGATTTGAACTATGGCTTTGGGAGAAAGAGGAAGTCTATGTTGACCTACCAAAATGTTAGTGATATAACTATTACAAAGAAGTGGTAGGGTGAACAAATTGACCAATACCTAGATAGGTTGGGTCTGTTCTATATTCCTCAGAGATGGAGTTATGATCCAGATGACATATTCTATAAAAGAAATATTGTCAAAAATGGAGAGAAGGCCTACAAATTTGAAAAGAGATCTAGGCCCCATTTTGAACAAGGTAGAAATAACAAAGAAACTGATATTTTAGAATGGAATGTTTCTAAAATGGATCAACTCCCTCCATGGTTGGATTTTTATGAGCAAATTATGGATTTTGATCCCAAAAAAAATGTGAAACATTGTTGGCAATTTTGGGTACATTGCCTTTGCTCAAGTGTATAAGTTGTCATTGATGTCAAGAAGCTCTTGAAGGAATTTGATTTGATGTCAAATAATTTGTTTTGATGAAGATTCCGACATGATAGTTTCAAAGGTCTTTTGTAAACCCCAAGTTGGCAGGTTTAAAGATTACAGGTGGATGCATTAGTTTAATGCATTTGGGTCCAGGAGGAAGTATTTATTTAAATAATTAAAAACCTTGTTAAGGTTCCCTTTAATTATTTTTAAATAAATATTAAATTATTGTTTGCAATGGGTTCTCCTAATCCATGGCGCTATATTTTAAGATTGTGGGTGCTAGCCAAGACCTCCGTCGAGGTGTTAAACTCCTCGTCGGCGTCAAGAGCTTATGGTAAAAATGCATATAAATCTCCCTCGATGAAAATCAAGAATTATCCCATCCGCATTTTGAAAAGAGTTGCTTGTTGTGATTTCGTGATCTACTATTCAGATTTCTTCTCCGATTGTGTCTTCACCATTTTCGTAAACCCGTTGTTTGATTGTGTCTTCACCGTTTTTATAAACCTATTGTTCGACTGTGTCTTCGTCGTTTTTGTGAATCCGTTGTTCATTTTTTGTACTCGTCGCTTGTCGTAAATCTGTCATAAGGTTTTTGTCTTCGTGTTCACATCAGAAGAAAGGGAGGTACTGTTGTTTTTATTTAATCCCTGGCACAGAAGGAACAAGGCTAACAGCATGAGGTTTAAACCTCATCAGGCGCCTTTGGCGCACTGGTAGTGGCTAGGCTATTGGCACACTACCCGAACAGGAGGTTCCATGAAAGGGTTTTTCATCGTGAAGTGGACGCAGTGGGTGGTGTTAGAATTCATGCGCAATTTCTCCATAGCACGATTTTTTATGTTGGCCAAGGTATTTTCGAAATTAATTTTTGCTAAGTGTATTTTGCGGATGGAGGAAGTTTATTAGAGGGCAAAATAGCTTAGGAGTTATAAGGAGTTTAAATCTTGTTTTATTTTGATAAAAGATTCTTTTGAAGGTGTTGTTTGAAATATCTTATTGCATTCTTATGAGAGATAAATTTTATTTTTTATAAGACTATAAGGGAGAAATAAGGTGTATAAGGGATACATTTTTCTTGTAATGTTGAGAGTGCTTTTGGTTGATTATGAAAATGAAAGCATGATGTGTTAAGGTTAAAATTGCTTCTTGTGTGAAGTTGTGAAACCTTAAGTGGGCAGCTTTGAGATTGACATTTGTTTTCATTAAATTGGTAATAATCAAGCTATTCTTTACTTGGTTAAAGTGTTGGGCTTACTCCTTTGTTGATGATTTGAAAATTTGTGTGTGCTCTTGTTGATTTGAGTTGGTGGATGCTTTTTGTTCAAACAATATTGGAGAGAAAAGGAGTTCTACTTGTTTCCTTTTATTATGTTGATTGTGAAATGCTTCAAGGTTGTGTTTTGAGTTGAATGGTGTTGATTGAACCTTGTGTGATGAGCATTGTTGTTGAAACCCTAATTTATGGTGAAAATAACATGAGTATCATTGTTATGTGATTCTTTGCATAGTTGGCAATTATTGGGGTTTCATGTTCTTGAAAGAAAGCATTCTATCCTATCCATTTTAGATATTGAGTTGAGTTTTTAGATTTGATATTGAGTTTGAGCTGAGTTGATTTGAGTTGATTTTTGAGATTGGGAGTTGAGTATAGAACATATTGAGTCTAACAATTCTCTTTAGGCTTCTATGAGTTTGACAAATCACATTGGGTATATAACAATTCACCTTGTGATTTCCTACTAAGAAAGTTTTTTTCTTGGTGAGCTTGCTGAGTTTTGGACAGGTTTCGGTGGGGACTTGTGAGCAGTCTTGGATAGGTTTTGGTGGGGAATTGTGAGCAGTTTTGGATAGGTTTCTGTGGGGAATTGTGAGCAGATTTGGATAGGTCCTAGTAGAGGACTTGTGAGCTGAGTTTGATAGTTCTATCAGAGAACTTGAGGACAGAGTGCACTGGTTCTTTGAGAAGAACCTGAGGACAGATTTGGCAAGTCTTTGAGAAGGCTTATGTGTAGAGAATTGATTTGTTCAAGCATTGGATAGATCTAACAGACAGAGGAAGACTTGTACTAGACCGAATGACTGTGTTTGGTACAGGTTGCTAAGATGATGTGGACATGATCATAGAAGGCAGAGGTCTCTTAGGCTAAGCATTAAGGACAAGAGGTCTTCGATGGAAAGGATTTCCACATGCTGGAAAGAGGTAGAGGTAGTTGATCTTCTGAGGGATCATTTCTAGAGCAGAGGGGAAGGTATCTCCTTTGAGCAGAGGCTCATAAATTCTGATTAGGGGAAGGTATCTCCTTTGGGCCGAGGCTCATAAATATTGTAATTGGGAAGGATTCCCAAAGAACTTTGAGATAACTTTTAGAGAAAAGTTTTGTGGACATAGCCCAGCCATTTTGGGTGAACCACATTAAAATTGGTGTCACTTTGTGGATGATATTGTGCATTGCTTTGATATTGCTTTAGGTATATTGCTTTACTGTTGTGAAGTATAAAGGAAAAAATAAAAAGAGGTGTTATACTGTTCACCCCCCCTCTCAGTATAAGCTTGTGTTCTTCAATTGGTATCAGAGTGGGTGCCTTCAAAAATTTTAACAACTTGAAGGAAAAGATAGTAAAGAACACAATGGATCATTCAAGTGGCAATGCAACACCTATTCTTGATGGGTCATATTTTGGTCTTTGGAGTTCAAGGATGAAGGTTCATCTAATGGCACTTGGAAATGAGGTTTGGGAAGTGATTGAAGATGAGTACACTATTCCTGAACATGGTCCTAATACTAAATAAGAAATGCTCCTACATCATAGCAATTCAAAAGCAATGAATGCAATCCTGAAAGGCTTACAGAAAGCAGATCTCACAGAAGTGATTCACTGCAAGACAGCTAGTGAAATGTGGAAACAATTGAAGGTGGTTCATACAGGTGATACAAATGTCAGAAAGGCCAAGTTGAGACACTTCAAAGGTATGTTTGAACAACTAAATATGAATAATGATGAAAATATTAGTGACTACATGCTTCGTATGGATGAGGTTGTTCACTCCATGAAAGACTTAGGTCTTGAGCTTGCTAAAAATGATTTTTGTGATAATATTTTAAGATCTCTTCCTAATAGATTTAGCGAAAATATTTCTGCTATTGAGGAAGCTAAAGATTTGGATAAGTTGAAAAAGGATGAGCTCCATAGTATACTTGCAGCATTTGAATTGAGAACTCAAGTGAAGGTTGATGTCAAGAAAGAGGCAACTTTCAAGGCTACCAAGAAATCCAAGGGTAAATAGCTTCAAGATAGTGATGAGTCTTCTAGTGATGAAGAGGCATATTATAGCAAGAAAGGCAAGTTCTCTAGAAAGCACAAAAGTATGAAAAATATAAGATGTTTCAATTGTGGAAAGTTTGGTCATTATGCTACTTGATCGTCTTGTTCCCAAGAATGAAAGTGATGAAGATAAACATGATTCTAAGAGCAAGAATTCTGAAAAGCACAAGCATCACAGGAAGAACAAATATGAGCACAACAATCAAGGAAAGAGGTATTCTCACAAGCACAAGAAAAGTTTATACCTATACAAAGCAAGTAAGTGTTCTAGTAATGATAGTGAAAGTTCTTCAAGTGATGATGAAAATGAGATGTTGTTCATATCAGAAAAAGAGGAAGAACCGAAACATAGATTCATTATCATAAAATGTCTTAGATGTGGAAACTTTGGTCACCTTGAGGATGATTGCACAAATAATGATTTGGTTTCTAGTATGTATGAGGATGCTTCAGAAAACTATGAGGAAGATGCATGTATGGTTTTTGAAAAGGGTAGCACCTCTAGTGATAATAAATCTGAAAAAGGATTTGATGATTCAAAAAGCAAACAAGTAGAGGAAGATATAGAGGAAGGTGAAGTAGATCTTGAAGGTGAACTTATTAGTTCTCTTAGTGCTTTGAAAAAGGAAAGAAAGAAGAATGCTAGACTCAAGGATAAGTTAGATGAATGTTGTATGGAGAGAGATGATCTTATAGAAAGTCTTAACTTCTCTATAGCTAAGACACAAGAACTCAAGGATGAGTTAGAGTCTAAGGTTCTTGAGTATAGTGAGTTAGAATAGAAAATGGATTCTTTGAAAGAGGAAACTAAAGAGTACAAGGATAAGCTTTACAGGTTTCAAGATAGCTCCAAAAAGGTTAAGTCACTCATCAAAGGTCAAAGAAAGACAACAGATAAAACAAACCTTGGTTTTGTTAAGCCACAGAAGGAACAAGTTGGAGAGTCTAGTAAGAGACTCCAAAAGGAAGAGAGTTCTGATGAGGAAAGTATTTCAGAAAAGGAGTCCTTGAATGATAGATGCACAGAAACAAAAAACAAAATTTAGAATGAGAAGAAGTATTCAGGACCCAAGAGGTCAAATAAAGGAAAGTTTCAAGGCAGATGTTTTGCTTGTCATAGGTTTGGTCACATGGCTTCACATTGCATGGCTCAAGTGAAGAAGGTAAATGATAGTTTTAGAAGTGCTAGTTACTTTCAAGGGTATTGCTACTCTTGTAAACAGTTTGGGCACAAGGTAGTCTATTGCAAGGTAAATAACAAGAATAGGTTTGATCAAAATAGGTTTGGTCAGAACAGGTTTGGTCAAAATAGGTTTGGCCAGAACAGGTTTGGTCAGAACAGGTTTTGTCAGAACTGGTGGATTCAAAGATCAGGTTTACCTCAGAGAAACAACATCGTCAAGTGTTTCAAGTGCAACAATGAAGGTCACATAATCAGACAGTGTAGAGCTAAAATTATAGACTACAGGAATAGGAACAGTGGCATGATCAGGTCGAAGGATCAAGGCATGGACAAGAACAAGGATGAGAACAATAACAAGAACAGTGACAAGAATAGTAATATGGACAAAGAGTTCAAGAGAAGGCCCGACAAGGAAGTTATAGACATTGATGATGATCAGTGCCTAATGGGAGTTTTACTCCCACCCCATAATTAATCACCTCATCAGGATGTGGGGGAGGGACTAAGCTAAGAGGCTCATTCTTAGTCCCAAGCCCCAAAGGTGAACCTTTGTCATTGATGACAAATGGGGAGAGATATGAGTAAGGGGGAGAGCTTCAAAGTGAAGGGGAGAGCTTCAAGTCAGGGGGAGCAAAACTTCAAAGGAATATTCTCAGTTGTGGGCATAGTTGGTCAGTTGTTAGCACAGATGGTTTCAGTTTTGGCTCTTGAGAAGTGTTTTTAGTAAAGGTTTGCCATCAATGACAAAGGGGGAGATTGTTGGCAATTTTGGGTACATTGCCTTTGCTCAAGTGTATAAGTTGTCATTGATGTCAAGAAGCTCTTGAAGGAATTTGATTTGATGTCAAATAATTTATTTTGATAAAGGTTCCAGCATGACAGTTTCAAAGGTCTTTTGTAAACCCCAAGATGGCAGGTTTAAAGATTACAGGTGGATGCATTAGTTTAATGCATTTGGGTCCAGGAGGAAGTATTTATTTAAATAATTAAAAACCTTGTTAAGGTTCCCTTTAATTATTTTTAAATAAATATTAAATTATTGTTTGCAATGGGTTCTCCTAACCCATGGCGCCATGTTTTAAGATTGTGGGAACTAGCCAAGACCTCCACTGAGGTGTTAAACTCCTCGCCGACATCAAGAGCTTATGGTAAAAATGCATATAAATCTCCTTCGATGAAAATCAAGAATTATCCCATCCGTATTTTGCTAATAGTTGCTCGCTATGATTTCGTGATCCACTGCTTGGATTTCTTCTCCGATTGTGTCTTCACCATTTTCGTAAACCCATTGTTCGACTATGTCTTTGCCATTTTTGTAAACCTGTTGTTCGACTGTGTCTTCGCCGTTTTTGTGAATCCGCTGTTCATTTTTTGTACTCGTTGCTTGTCGTAAATCCACCATAAGGTTTTCGTCTTTGTGTTTGCATTAGAAGAAAGGGAGGCACTGTTGTTTTTATTTAATCCCTAGCATAGAAGGAACAATGCTAACAACATGAGGTTTAAACCTCATCGGGCACCTTTGGCACACCGATAGCGGCTAGGCTGTTGGTGCGCTACCCGAACGGGAGGTTCTGCAAAAGGGTTTTTCATTATGAAGTGCACGCACCGGGTGGTGTTAGAATTCATGCGCAATTTCTCCATAGCATGATTTTTGATGTTGGCCAAGGTATTTTCGAAATTAATTTTTGCTAAGTGTATTTTGCAGATGGAGGAAGTTTATTAGAGGGCAAAACAACTTAGGAGTTATAAGGAGTTTAAAGCTTGTTTTATTTTGATAAAAGATTCTTTTGAAGGTGTTGTTTGAAATATCTTATTGCATTCTTATGAGAGATAAATTTTATTTTTGATAAGACTATAAGGGAGAAATAAGGTGTATAAGGGATAAATTTTTCTCGTAATGTTGAAAGTGTTTTTGGTTGATTATGGAAATGAAAGCATGATGTGTTAAGGTTAAAATTGCTTCTTGTGTGAAGTTGTGAAACCTTAAGTGGGAAGCTTTGAGATTGACATTTGCTTTCATTAAATTGGTAATAATCAGGCTATTATTTACTTGGTTAAAGTTTTGGGCTTACTCCTTTGTTGATGATTTGAAAAGTTGTGTGTGCTCTTGTTGATTTGAGTTGGTGGATGCTTTTTGTTCAAACAATATTGGAGAGAAAAGGAGTTCTACTTATTTCCTTTTATGATGTTGATTGTGAAATGCTTCAAGGTTGTGTTTTGAGTTGAATGGTGTTTATTGAACCTTGTGTGATGAGCATTGTTGTTGAAGCCCTAATTGATGGTGAAAAGAACATGAGTATCATTGTTATGTGATTCTTTGCATAGTTGGAAATTGTTGGGGTTTCATGTTCTTGAAAGAAAGCATTCTATCCTATCCATTTCAGATATTGAGTTGAGTTTTCAAATTTGAGATTGAGTTTGAGCTGAGTTGATTTGAGTTGAGTTTTGAGATTGGGAGTTGAGTATAGAACATATTGAGTCTCTAAAAATTCTCTTTATGCTTCTATGAGTTTGACAAATCACATTGGGTCTCTAACAATTCACCTTGTGATTTCCTACTAAAAAAGTTTTTTTCTTGGTGATCTTGCTAAGTTTTGGATAGGTTCCGATGGGGACTTGTGAGCAGTCTTGGACAGGTTTCGATGGGGACTTGTGAGCAGTTTTGGACAGGTTCCGGTGGGGACTTGTGAGCAAATTTGGATAGGTCCTAGCAGAGGACTTGTGAGCTGATTTTTATAGTTCTATCAGAGAACTTGAGGACAGAGGTGCATTGGTTCTTTGAGAAGAACATAAGGACATATTTAGCAAGTCTTTGAGAAGGCTTGTGTGTAGAGGATTGATTTGTTCAAGCGTTGGACAGATCTGACAGATAGAGGAAGACTTGTACTATACTGACTGACTATGTTTGGTACAAGTTGTTGAGATGCTATGGACGTGATCATAGAAGGCAGAGGTCTCTTAAGCTAAGCATTGAGGACAGGAGGTCTTCGATGGAAAGGAGTTCCACGTGTTGGCAAGAGGTAGAGGTAGTTGATCTTCTAAGGGATCATTTCTAGAGTAGAGGGGAAGGTATCTCCTTTGAGCAGAGGCTCATAAATTTTGATTAGGGGAAGGTATCTCCTTTGGGCTGAGGCTCATAAATATTGTAATTGGGAAGGATTCCAAAAGAACTTTGAGATAAATTTTAGAGAAAAGTTTTGTGGACGTAGCCCAACCATTTTGGGTGAACCACGTTAAAATTGGTGTCACTTTGTGGATGATATTGTGCATTTATTTGATATTGCTTTGGGTATATTGCTTTACTTTTTTGAAGTATAAAGGAAAAAAATAAAAAGAGGTCTTATATTGTTCACCCCCCCCTCTTAGTATAAGCTTGTGTTCTTCAAACATTAGTTGAAGGAGTCTACCATAAAATATATTAAGGAGAAAATAGAAAATAAAGGAGAACCTCAACCTCAAGAACCTGATGATGAAAATATAGAGCATAAAAGGAAATGGAATGAGGCCAAGATATCATACTGGTGGAGGATGAGGATTGATATTAGTAAAGTTAAGTCCAAGTTTGGGATTAAAATGGATTTTTAATTCTATAAAAGGTATGACAATAAAATCCAAACTTGGAGGCCTAAAGACACAAGGAATATAGTACTCATATATGGCAAGTCACAATATGGGCCTAATTCTCCATCCCCACATTCATAAGAAGAGGAACTTGATACTCCATTAATTGATGTCAAAGTCCTAAAGCCTTTTTAGCCTTCAATTGAGCAGATAGAAAATTTCCAAAGGGGGTATAGTTGATGAGTAAAATGCACTATTTTGATGAGAGGACTGTCACTGCACCAATTATAGAGACATCAAATAGGCCTAAGTACCTAGACCTGGGTGCTTAGCCTCCAGATACAGATATAAACTAGAAAGAAAAGGATGAGAGATTTGGGTTTACACCTTTGAGTTTCACCACCACAGTGATAGTGGATTTAAATCCCATTTCTGAGAAGGTATTTCTAGAGGAATCAATACAAGAAGGGTTTTCTGAGGAAGAAATTAAGGCTAAGAAAGTTACCTATCAGGTTTTTAAAAGAAAGGTCAAAATGGCCCCAGAAAGAGTTGAGAATAAAAGAAAGAGGCTAGATAAAGAGGATGTAGTTGAGAAAATAACTATTTGAGCTGCTGAAGAATCAATACAACAAGAATAGCAACAAATTATAAAGACAACTCTAGAAAATCCTACATTATTTGGTGAAGGTATGGTATCTAACCCCTCTTCTCCTCTTCCTCCTCAATATTTCCCAAGGAAATCTTCCTCCATTTTTGAACAAGAAGTTGTAACAAAGGTACCTTCTCCACCTCCTAATCCACCTCCTATTTCATCAGTCACTACTGAGGTGCAAACTAACCCATCACCTCCAAGGTCACCCCAAGTCCCTATTTCATTATCTAAGATTCCATATTCATCATCCAAAGTTCCACATTCAGTAGCTAAAATTACCCTCTCATCATATCCCATAGTTACAACTTCACCATTACCACCACCACCATTATATGAGAAGCAAACTATTTCTAGTCAGCCCCCTCACCCATCTGTGAGTCTCTCTTTATTGTCCATAATTTTACCAATTGCAACAATGGTAGTGGTCACAAATTCCACTGTGGTCACATATTCTATCATAACTACTTTTGCATCGCTAGTATCAACTATTGATTCTACCCTTAAATTCCTTGTGTCTTCTTCTTATCTTGTTATGAGTTACCCTACCCAGGAAAATATACAGAAATAACATGAAGCTACATAGAAAAACAATGTTTTTTGGGAAAAATGTTATCTAAGCCTTCCAATAGGATGGACACAAGGGGAAGAAGCATATTTTTTTATCCAGTTTCAAGGCAGAGGACTTATAGGTCCATGATTCCCCTGGTGAGCAATCCTAAAACTAAGATGACAGTTCAATATTATCGTATAAAATGGCACACGAAAGATATTGAAAAGCTTCCTGATGAAGATGAATTGGTAATAGCCAAAGCCCACTTAGAAACCTTTAATGTGAAAAATGATATATTCAAGGAAAATTTGGGTAAGTTGGAAAATCAAATTGAAAAGCTTCAAAAAATTGTCAACAATCAGAAAGAAGTGGAGAAAGCTCTGAAAAAGGAAGCTCAAATATGGCAAGAGAAGTTTCAAGAAGCCAATAAGATCAAGGAGTAGATTGCAGAGCACTAGAATAAGAATGAGGAGCAGTCTAAGGAAATACAAAGTTTGAATCAATAACTCCATATTAAAAATGCTAAATCTTATGGTTTTTTCAAAGTTGGGCTCAAGAAAGTAAAAAAAGAATTGCTTTCTAAAGAAATAGAGAATTGCTCAAGGCTACAACTTATTATTGACTATTTAAATGATGCTAGTAATTTGATCCAAAGTATTCAGAAGGATTTGGACAAAATTATTGGAGAGTTACAACCTATGGTGATTCCTGCTAAGCAAATTCACAGGTTGGTAGATAGTAGACTCAGTGATTCTGCTAAGCCAATTTCTAATAAGGAGTGGAACATTGCTAGGGTTGTTGCTAGAATTGTAGTAAAAAAGCACAAAGCAATCCAAAAGGCTTGGCTATTGTATGAAAAATTTGAAGGAGTAATCAAGGATGTAGTGGATGTTAACAAGGAAATGATACAAATTGGTTTTAGAGGGTTATGTATGGAAGATCAAAACTTGCTTTCAATTGAATAAATCAAGAAAAGTATCGAAGAGAGCTTACAAGATGAATATAAAATTGATGCTCTAGAGGAACCAATTGACCAAGAGTAGGCTTCACAAATGATCATTGATTTCACCAGGCTCAAAGACCTCATGGAGGACCTGGTAAACAAAGGAAGTGTTGCTTACTATGAAGATATTGGTGAACTACAATACATTTACAAGCAGCTAAAAGATACTTCCAATCCCTCATAAACAACCTAGAAACAAGCCCTACAAACCTTGAAACTAATGGTGCAGCTATTTGGTGATAGTACAATAGAGGAAAATAAGGAGCAATCTTCTCCAAAGGAAGAAGTTGAGGAAGATGCTGAGCAAGAAGAGGATAATATTGAGGAGGAGGTTGAGTAAGGAGAGCGGAATAGAGATGATGCGGACCCTAAAGGGGCACAGTCTTAGAAATTTGTATTTTGTACATATATAGTCATAAGTTTTGTATTATTGTTTGATTCATTTTTACTCTGATATGGTTAGAAAGAAATAATAAAAGCATGAATCCAGAGAGAGACAAAAATATATATATATTAATTTTTGTTTGAAGGCATTTTTATCATGAATTGTAAGAGGGATTTATAAGTAGAACATAGTTGTATTTTTTATGGAGTAGTGAGGCAATTTTACTGGAATGGCATAGACATTAATGCTTATGGCATAGTCTCCATATGGACCATTATCCTCTAGGATGTATGAAGCATGGTCTCGATATGAATGTTTATCCTCGAAGATGACCATAAAGTTTTCAAAGGGTAGTGTTCATATGGAAGTTATTCTATAGAGCATTTTTGAAGAGAAGCATTTTTTGACTCCTAATGCCCAATAGATAAGACTCTGATTTCGATGGCTTTGCAAGAAAATCCACCTTGGAGGCACCAGAATGTAGGCCCAAAATGACCACGTCCTTAAAAAACATTGAAAATTCTATTCTAAGGTTTGAAGTTTTCATTCGACATATTTTTTAGTACATTTTGGAGCAAATCCGCCACAATATTTTTCTAATCCACCCAACACTTAGTATATTTTTCACTTGGAGAAATTTTGCATAGTTTATAATGCATTTGGTAGTGGATTGGCGATGCGTACCAATTTTGTAAAAAAATTTTGTAAATATGACATCAACGCAGGAAGAAGTGTGGAATGGTGACCGCTTGTATTTCTTGACATGCTCTAAGTGGTTAAGTGTTGGTAAGACCAATTCCATCAAGTTTTGAGAGTATTTTAGTGTGGATTGGTGATGAATAGGCAGAAATCAATAAAAAACCTATGGATTAGTATCAAAGAGCATTTTGAACCAACTTCTTTTTGGATTGGTGACAAGAAGCATTTTACACTAACTCCAGTATGAAATGGAGGTAAATTTACTTTACACTATGGCAAGTACAGATTGGTGAAAAAGGAGATTTACACTTGCTTGAGCTTGGATTAGTATTCCACATATTTATAAAGCAAATATGATGTCAACATATTTTGTAGTGCAAATTTTTGGTTGCTTCAAAGTCTAAGAAGAGAGATGAAGGTTGATGAGGGGATTTCATCTTGCTTAAATCTTAATGCATTTCATGCTAGATTGGCATTCTACATAATAAAATCTATGGAAGGTGATATCATTGATTTAAAAGAGTGGAATGATACTTTGGTTTTTCCCCACCATTGTACAGAGTATATTCCAAGATCATAATTGAAGCTGTGCATGGGGAATATCAATGATCAAGATTCTGCTAAAATTTTTGAAGTATTTAAAAGCATTTTCTCACCGGATTTGAACACAGTCAGTTAGGAGATAGGAAATCAAAGCGTAAAAGGGTTTTAATAACAAGAACCAAAGGCAATTACAAATTTATTGTGAAGCAAGCTTCCAAGAAGAGTTGATGGATGAGATGTAGTATCTAACAGTTTAGACACCAACTGTCACCAACCAACCAATGAGTTGTAGAGGATATGAGTTTCCATGGTAGTTTACACATAGTGTATTTTCCAAAAGTTGAACCAATAAGACAATCCCAACAAGAACTCTCTGTTGAACTAGAAAATATGTAATCTTTGTAATGTTCCTTATTATTATTTCATTTACAAACTATAAATAGAGGCCAAACCCTCATTTTTTAGGGTCGACTCTAGTGTGTTTGCTTGCCCTACTATAAATATTCTTGTGATCTAATGGAAGGAGTATTAGTCTGATTGTTCGACTCAAAATTTTCATCTTCATTATCTTGTGCAAGAGGTTCAAAGTCTCGAGCTGTATTTATGTTAATACTTGAATGATTAGTTCATTCCAACTTTTTGATTACTACTCATGAGAGTAGTTAAAATATGTTCTTTATTAGATCTATATTGTTAGGGAGTTTATTTTTGTTAAATCTAACTATTGGTTTATTTTTCTATTTGGATTATCAATATTGGATGTTGGAATTTCTTTTTGCAATATTTCTCTACTTATGTTTTAATGTGTGAAGGTTTCATTAATTTGGGTAATGTGTATTTGAGTGATGGATAGCTTGTGGGAGCCTTTTGCTATAGTTGCCTATGTTGTTAGCCTATTCGGCCACTGTTTCTTTATAAAATTTCTAACCCTAAACCTTTTCTAATCCTTATCTCAAAAACCTATTGGAGCTTTAATTGAGTCAACACCATTTTAATTTGACAAGGAACCAGTGTACTCTGGAGGTTGGATTGAAGTTTTCTTTGATCCATCCAATGCTTGAGTGTCGAGCTACGACTATAGGGTGCATGCCTGGATAGAAAATTGGAAGATAGATAGTTGCAGTGTCAAGTAAAGCTTGATGACATTTTGGTACCCAACACCACCCACAAGAAAAACCTATTCCTATAAAAGTGTAAATCCATTAGCAACATCATATTCTTCCATAATATATATATTTTTGTAGAAAATAAACATGAAATAGTTAATCATTGCAACTATAAGATAACATAGTCTATCATGACTCCATCCAAATAAAAATTTTACCAAGGGAGGGTCATGAAAATTTCATTAAGCACCATATTAGAATTAAAATTTTGTAAGGAGAAGGTTGCATATTAAATTTTTCAAGTGTATAAGATAGTTTCTACAAGGGTTAAAACCTGCACATAAGAAGTAGAAGTTAGATATATTTCAAGAAAAATAAAAATATCAACTTTCTATTATTCATTGGAAGCAAGAAGATATTACTCTTAAGTGAGAGTTGCATAGATTATAGTGCATATTTCAAGTTACCTTTAAGAGTTCATTCAAAGGAGCAATAAGGAGAAATTTATAGTGCATTATATTAGTTATCCTTAAAGGTTATTAAAAGTATATTAAGTTTCAAATTAAAGAGGAATATTAAGTGCACAAATCAAAGTAGAAGTGAAGTGTCAAAAGATACTATTGAGTGTATAAAATATACAACATATTATGGTGAGAAGTAGCCACCAAAAGGAGCAATATAACATCCAAATATTGGATAAGAAAGTTATCTCATAAAGGAAGGAAGTAGAGCCATCTAAAGGACTCATAATATAAGGTTTTTAAGGTGTATAGAGACATTGAATCCAATGCCAAATTCCATTAAAATAGCACCTATGTAGTAAGGAACTTGTAGTATTAAAGGAGTTTTTATGAGACAACATAGTGCCATTACAAGATACATAAAATACATAGTGCAAGTGGGAAGAAGAAGAGCATAGGTTTACATAACACAAGTGGCAACAAAAAAGATGTGCAAAGTAGGTTTACCAACAAGTTTTACCCAAGAGAACATAGATAAAATCTTGGGTGAACCACCCTTGCTAAAGCAAGATTTTAACCATAATAGAAAGAGCCATCACCATTGAGGAAGAGCCACCACCATCAAGGAAGATCCACCATACATTAAATATTCAAGAAAACACATTGGAATAGAGTTGAAACAACTTGCAAAAGGATTGGATGCACATCAAGGTGATAAAAATATATTGAGAGGTAAGTTGTATGTAAAATAGAGGCCATCACTTGCCTCAAAAAATATATCTTGGGCCACCTAGCATGATAGTAGATAAGTGCCAGCATATTCTTTATAACACCTATATCATAATATTTGCATACACAAAGGTAACACCTAGGCTTGAGATAACACTCAACTTGAGCATTGGAGGCATTATTTGCAAATGTTCAAAGGTTCAAAGGCATCAATTATTATATGAGAATTGAAGGATCAAAAAACAAATGCTCTAGAAGAGTGTAACCTCTATTTTCTACATAGAAAATCAAACCTAAATACCTGAGAAATGTAATGCACCAAGTAGTGAGTGTTCCAAGAAGGATAAAGGATATTAATAGCCCAAGTTTAGAAGAGCACATACAGTAGAGTGGAGCTAAAATATTCAATATTGAAACACCATATGTTCAGAGATATCAAAGGAGGAGGGGACTACCATAATGTGTCCATTAAAATAAGAGCATTAAATTCTCATTGTTATATTTCAATGCAACATGTAATGGGAGATAGGAATTAAAAGATGCAAAATAATATGAAATAAAGTAAATCTACGAGATGATTGAAAATATACTATAAATAGAAATTATGGACATGTTTATAAAAGTATCTATGGAGGAAATTAACACTCCATGAATATAGCTACAACTCAAGAATGGGCATTGAGCATATTACACCCCATCACAATACATCACACTTCTACATCATGACACAATGGTCTACACTACTTCCCAGTGCTATGTTATGCTCTACTATTCTATGATCTATCTTACTTCTATGTCTATGGACCTTTATATAGGAAATAGGTTCCTTGGCCAACTCTCTACCTAGATGTCCAAGGGACAACTTGCACATATACAGCTTGCACTTTGACACTTGTGCAGTTATTACATTGCATGAAGTATAACTTCCCCCTAAAGTAATCTAATGTCCTAAGTATGTACCAATAAAGGTACATTTACATGATCCAAATGATGTAATATAATATATTTATAACACCCCCTATATTACATTATTTGGATATTGAAGACTTTAGTCTTCAATATAGATCTTCTTCCAGTCCTTGAAAATATGAATCTTCTTCTCTATTTTCTACAACCTATTCAAGCAAGTGATTAGTATCTTCAAAATTTGTCATTATTGTTAAGAGAGATTTTATTTCAAAATAATTTTCCGATTCTTCCATTTATTCAATTTCTTCTCTCCTTTGAGGTAGATGTCCTTATATTTCTTTTTCGATACTCCAATTGAGGGTAATTGATTGGACGTTGAAATTGTTGTTGATGAGGATTTTGATACTATCATATCTAAAATTGATTTCGATTGTTCATTTGATTTCCTTGATTATTATTTTTGGGATTGAATCTATAGTAGTTGGTGCTATGGCCTTTTATCTTGCATATCTAACAATACATGATATACCATGCTTTCCATACTTTTGATGAAGTAGCAATGTTTCCTTGTGGATTTTATTTAGATGATAATGCATTGTTAGACATTTCATATTTACCTATATTTTCCACTTCATATTATTGTAGAATATTGAGTAATTCATCAAAATAATTATCTTTACTTAGAAATTGTAAAGATGTTACCAACGGTTTATAGCTTTCTAGAAGTGCTCTCATAGTTATTTGAGTAAGAAGTTCATCCTTGACTATTTCTCCTAAGGTAAATAATTTCTCTTTGATATATGCTACCTTCCTTGGGAATAGTTCTATGCTTTCTCCATTATTTATTTTTTATGAATTAAGTTGAGTCTGAATATGGAAAATAGTAGCCTTATTATTTCCTTCAAATATTTTCTCTAGGCTTGTCCATGCATCTGAAGATGTTTTTGCTGAGCTGATATAGGATTGTATTTCATCAGTGATTGCAAAGGTTATTATCATTAGTTCCTTTGAATAATTTTTTATGAATTTTTGGATTTCAATATCATCTGTGGTAGGTATTTGTGTTTTCCATTTAATAATATCCCATAGTTTTTCATATACCATGATAGATTTCACTTTATTCTTCTAGGAAAAATAATTAGGACCCTTGAGCAATTGAGATTCTGCTAGGAAGAATTTGTTTGAAGCCATTTGAAAATCCTAATGTCAATCCTTAGATTTTGTAGAATGCATTATGACTCCCTAATATACTATGGATAAGATATAATGCTTTTGTAGAATTATAGCTCAATATTTTATTGATTTTGTAAAGTTTTGTAAAATACCAAAATTAATTCCTACTATCCCTTATTTCTCCTATTGAACTAAGCATTGTTCCCAAATTTAAAGAGGTTATAATGTTCGGTCTTTTGTCTCCTTTTGAGAATTTTGAGACAACAATATTATGGATATCCAACCTATGAAAAAACTCTCTTTATAAATAAACCTTTTGGAATTAGGTTTTTTTTTTTTTTTTTTAAGCGAAAAACCCCTTTTGGGGTTGCCTTGGTCTGAGAGACCACGAACAGGGGGTTCTACACTATCAAAGTCACTCGAGAGTCGCACCCGACCCTACCCACACCAACATTATCAATTGGATTTTGGATACCCAATTTAGATTTTTGGTAGGGTGGAGATTCGAACCTGGGACCTCCCTTGGAAGATTGCCCTCTCCTCTCCAACTCACCTACAACACCTGGGTAAAAAATAATTTATAGTGGAAAACACCCCTTTCGAGGTGCCACTTTCAACAAGTTGGGCATAGGAGGAATGGAGCCTTGTCGGCCTCTACCAGCACATAGGACATTCCTAACTATACCATATATCTGCAGGATGGAGACAAGGGGAATGGAACCTGGGTCGGCCTCTACCAGCACCCAGGGCATTTACCACTGCACCACAATAAGCAAATTTTTGGAATTAGGTTAAGTGTATCTATTTTTCCAATTAATTGATTTGATGTAGTATCCTTTATGACTCCCTAAACTTTGGATAAATTAGATCACAATAATATTTGAAAATATTCAATATTTATCCACGTAGAAAACCTTATTACTCCTACGTTTTATATTGCAAATATTTGATTCATTTGATAAAATATTCTCCTTGATGTATGGCTTTCAATATAAATAAATTCATTTGATTTAATCCTTATAACTACAAGAAACGAAAGCACATTTAAATGGAAATAATTTTACCTTTCTCCAAGCAATGTTCGGTGCTGATTTCAGAGAATATTGGACTACAAAATTTACGTAGATGTCATGGATGTTGTGGATGTATCCTCCAATGGAAGTGCTCTATGTTTAATGCATTCTAAATCTAGCGTATTCTAGTATCTTCCCTTGACTTTGGTTGCCTTGAGCATTAAAGGCTCTAACACCTTCTTGACATGCTGCAAGTCGGTCCTTTTTACTCAGACAAAGTGAGTAAATTTGATGATGAATAATTGCTCTCTATCTAACTTTGGTAATTGATATCCTTAAATGGGAGAAGATTCTTCACTGATGATCCAAGTGGCACGACCATTTCCCTTCAAGCACTTGAGGATATTTTGGTACCAATGAAATGTTTGTCTACCTTCTTGTAACATAAAAACATTACATTCTTTAGTAAAATGCTTGGTCTTTCTCTTTGACAAGTGTATCCCATACACTCAATGCACCAACCTATTTGTGTAACTCCTCCTTGAATATGAGTGCTCTCTTGATTTGTGTGTTAGAGTTTTCATTTAGTGACAAACATCACTTTATTATCTACATGGACATAGTCTCTATTGTTGGTTTGAATGGATCCTTTGAGACCTTTTTAGCTTTACAAATCCCCACCTTTACTTTTGGAGGCCTTGAGCACCAATTTCAATGAGCGTATATGAAGTAACACTCCAATGGTGATTCAAATTTTCTTTCCTTTATATTTGTTTTTTTTCCTCCTTATGTAGATGCTATTGCTCTTGAATTATGCTATTTCTCCCTTGCTCTTGTACATGAATCTTGTAGTTTCATCCATCTAGGATGTGAGTACATGAGCCCTTCGAATGTTTCCTTGAGCTAGGCTTGGATGGATGCTAGCATACAACCACTTCTAGCTGGTTTTTCCAACAAGTGTAGTGCCTTTGAGTCACCTTTAAATCTACCTTCTCTCCTTGTATAACTAGATTAAGTTTTTATACAAGATGATCTTGTTGCACCTTGTTTTGCACTCTTTATAAATCTGAAATTCTAGTTTTTGAGGCATAATATTGAGTGCAATATAGGGTTTTGGAGGTTGTCTCTTTATTAGACACCTTCTCATGTTTCCTTGGATGTTTTATAAACAAATCCAAGCATGTAACCACATGATAGAAGCTATTTTTCTACACTATTTTCTTGTGCTTTAAACTTGAGAATCACCAAGTCTTGTTCGAGGTTTATTTTAATGCTCTTATGGAGGTTAATTTCTTCTCCAATGCTTGGAGTATTGAGACGATTTTTTGGCTTCCTTAGGCCACTTCAAAGTTGTATATCTCAATGCACTAATAGTTTCTTTAGACACTTTGACAAATTCTATTTTTTTCCCCTTTAATGAACACAAACAATAATATTTGAGAGCAATAATAGTGCAAATGAATATAATAATATTTTACTTCTACTACACTAAAAATTTCACCTTATCACTCCAAACAACTCTCAAAATTTACTACAACTAATCAATAATAATTTGAAATAAATCTTCAAGAATTTTTCTAAAATTTCTTTATAAGCAAGGTAATAGGAGCTAGTCTTCTTTTTATTTTCAAAGTATATGATAGGTAGTTGATAGATAGTTTGAGATTTTAAAATATAATAAACTCCTAAAGTGAAAATGAACCTTAAATAATCCTTTATTTTTGCACATTTGAAGACTCTAAATTCAACTCTCCTTTTGAAACTTTACTCCAGTCAAAGTGCTTAAAAAAATCTGATAAGTAATCCACTTAATAAATTTACTTGCACAAATAGTTGCTTACCTTTTTCTGAAAGCCCTTTTCACCACTTATGTAGAGGATGTAGATATTTATGTCTAAGATAACCAAGTTGCTATCTTGAGTATGATATTATAGCTCTTTTTAAGCTACCTTGAACAACTTCATCTTCACCAAAATATGATCTCCGACTCTCTTTCACGAGCCTAGGATTTTGGTGGCTTGTTCTCCTCTTGTAGTCTCCTAATTTTTTTTTAGATTAGAAAAGATATTTTATTATAAAGTGGTGTCTTCTCACTGTTATAGGTAATCTCCAAATATCTTGGATTTGGAAGGCTTCTTCTGTCTGAATCTTCCTTCAAGCTTCTTATCAAACTTTGACTTCAAACAGGATCTTCTCAAGATTCTGAATGTCTTGAGGTCTTCTAAGATTTGGAACTTCTTACCAGATTATTATTCTTAGGCTTGTTTTTTGATGGTGATAATTTTAAAAAATCTTTCACTATATCCAATAGCGAATTTCTCCAATAATTTCTCCTTGGAACTCCTTTGATGATTTCTTCAGTAAGGCTCTCCAAGCCTTTTACTAGATGCTCATAGAGGCCTCTCCAAGGCCTTACAACTTCTTCTAGAATTCCTTGAGATATTATCTTCAACCTTATACTTATTGAAGTATTTGTGGTGATATCTCCTAGATATCTGATTATGCTACCTCTATATTCAAGTAGGAAAATCATAGTCCTTCATAAATGATATTCTCCTGATCTCTTTTGCTTTAGGTGTTGGATTGATTCTGAATAAGGTACTCTTCCTAACCTTTTTGTAGGAATCTTTTCCAACTTACTGAATTTATCTATTCCTACAACAAAGTATTAATACTAAAAATCTACTTCTAAATTAGGTACTCTCTTCTAGAGTCTTCTTCAAAATCAAGGCTTATGTGGCCTTTTCTTCAATGATTTTATGGATTTCTCTTCAAGAATTCTATGGGTTTTTCTTCAGTACCAAGGCTTCAGTGGCCTTTTCTTCAAGTCTTATGTGGATTTCTCTTCAAGGCTTCTATGGGTTTTTCTTCAGTACCAAGGGTTTTGTGGCCTTTTCCTCTAGATTAAGGCTTCTGTGGAATTTTCTTCTGAATCAAGGCTTCTATGGAATTTTCTTCTAGATAAAGGATTCTATGGTCTTTTCTTCTTATGAAGTTTCCAATCTAGCAATGGATATATCTTGTCTCCAAACTTCACCACAATTCTTCTCCATAAGTCTCTTCTATAGTGTTCTTCTCTTGCAACAATTAATATCTACACTATAAATGCACTTCGACCTTCGGGTAATGAATTTGAAGTATCCTAGTTTTATTTTGTAGGAAGTGTCCCAATAATCTATGTATTAATTCCCTACAATAAAAGAAACTTTAGGTTAATTTCTCTAGATCTCTTATATGAGCTTCACTATTTGATTCATCAAACTAGTGGATCAAGTAATGATTCCTAGTCTTCACAATTTTTCCCTTGAAAGTCTATGGAAAGACTCTAGCCATATGCAATATTAGTATTCTAGAAACTAAGATTTCTTTCAAGCCTTACTTGTGGCTCTCCTTAATTCTACCACCAAGACTCTTCTAAGAAGTTTTGATAGTTATTGGTCCAATGGTGTGTCATGTTGTAAAAAAACTTAGGTTCAATGATAATGGTGGTTTTCCTATTGAACTACAATATCTCTGATACAACTGTTAGGTTTTGATACAACATGTAATGGGAGATAGCAATCACAAGATGCAGAATAATATGAAATAAAGTAGATATATGAAATGACAAAATATACTGTAAATAGAAATGATGGATACGTTTATAAAAATAGCCATGGAGGAAATGAACACTCCATGAAAATAGATACAAGAATGAGCATTGATCATATTACACCCCATCATAATATATCACACTTCTACATCATGAAAAATTGGTCTACACTACTTACTAGTGCTATGCTATGCTCTGCTATTCTATGCTCTATCTTACTTCTATGTCTATATCCCTTTATATAGGAAATAGGTTCCTTGGCCAACACTCTACCTAGATATGCAAGAGATAACTTGCACATATACAACTTGCACTTTGATACTTGTGCAGTTATTACATTGCATGAAGTAATTATATAACTTCCACCTAAAGTAATCTAATGTCCTAATTATGTATCAATAAAGGTACATTTACATGATCTAAATGATGTAATATAGTTTATTTCTAGCACTCATTAATATACGATCAAATAACAATGAATATAAAACCTGAAGCCTCATTAGATAAGTGAATATTAAAGCCAATTAGGCCTCAGCATTAGAAAGGTAAATTCACATTGATTTTAATATTTGTTTTCCTTAAGTATAAGGAGTTATAAGGTGCTTAATATAAGGTTGAATTTTATTTATTACTGCATTGAATAATTAAGCAAATACCAACCTTAGAGAGTTAAAAGGCAATTAAAGTAAAGGGAGTATATCTTAAAAGATATTACAAATTGCATGAGATTCAAACATTAGAATATTTGCAAATAATTAAGTAGGAGATATAAGGTTTTCAACATTGGAAAATAAAAAATACTAGTTTGAAAATAATATTACTTTCTAAATTTCTAAATTAGGGATATATAAGGAATACTACATCAAACTTTAGTCTCTTGGAATTTAGAAAATTGAACCATTGGAAGTTGAAATTTAAAGAACCAAAAACCATTAATTTCTTGAATGTTGGAAATTGTATTTTACATTAGTCTCTTACACTAATTTATGAGACATTAATACAACTAAAAGGTCTTGAAGGAAAATAACTTTATTAAAAATTAGGGAGACAAAAGGGACTCAACTCAAATTAAGAAAGCTAAGTATACTATCAATACTCATAATACATTCACACACTTGCAAGATAGAAGGCATTTTACAAAAATTATAAAATTAAAAAGTTCTTATTAAGGTTGAACATATACTTGAAACTAGGGAGTCAAAAGGAAGACTACTACAAAGAGTTCTATACAAAGGGTGAAGGGTAGAGTCCGAAAGTTAAAATTATTGAAATACATAAAAAATACTATATTTTATTAAATGGATAAACTAGCAAGAGGTACATATCATCACAAGGCACACCATAAAAGGATTCAAGATCAATATACATACAATAGACCACATCAAAGATGTAAAATTAGTTCTAGCACAAATAGTTCTACAATCCAAATTGAAAAGAACATTTGGTATATTGATTCTGGTGCCAATCATCACATGACATGAAACATACAATGGTTTGATTGTATTGAAATCACTAATAATTATAGGTTGAAAATTGCAGATGGTAAAACCTATCTTATACATGGATATGGGTGTGTAACACCTAGTAAATAATTTCTAAATTTTCTACTATATAATGTGATGTATGTTCCTGGATTAAAATCTAATCTTATTTCAGTAGCCAAGTTAGTGGAAATCAAAAGGATAATAGATTTTAGATACATAAATGGAGTCAATATGTGTCACATTATAAATCAAAATGAGATAGAAGCTACTGGATCAATCCACGGAGATATATGCTCTAGATTCAATTGAGACCTCACAAGATATTGTTGTATTTCAAAACAATACTAATTCATTTTCTAAGGAGTATATTGTAGAAAATAAAGAACCCATATATCATAAAAGTAGATGAGAAAATAGAATATGCAAAAATAAAAATATGAGAGTAAAACAAAACTATGGACTACTTGGCCATCTACAAATTAAAGAAGAAAAAGAAGGACCTGATCAAGATGAAGAATATTTGAAAGACGAATATCCATACCCAAATAATATAATACAAGGAGGTGTTAGAGTATATTACATTATTTGGTATATGTCAATGTACCACCTTGGATACATTTATTGATTAGCAATTTATCATAGATTAATGTTTTAGTAGATACTTCAAGCAAGTAATAAATGCACAAGTATTAGAATGTACAAAGATGTAAATATGCATTTAGTCCACATGTACATGAGTCTTACGATAGGTATATGAAGAGTCACTGGTAGATTAAATGCCAAGGAACATATATTCCTATATATAGGCCTTGAGATTATGAGAGGAGAGGAAGTAGAATATATATAGTGAATAGAGTGAGAGAAATGATGTCATGGTAGAGAGTAGTGAGTTGGTACAATGTAGTTCTTCATTAAGAAATTTGGAGTGTTCATGTCCTCCATTATATTGCATTGTACTATTTTTTGATCTTTTATTAATGGCAAATTACTAAGTTATTGCAGAAGTTTATCATCTAGCTTTCTTGCATATTATAGTGTCATTATCATATAGTTATTATAGCTTACTTATTTTACATCTTGTGGTTACATTTTATTTAATATATATCATCAAAAGCTAACAAATATTTAGTAAATATAAATTTAGAGGATTTGAAATTTGAAAAAAAATCAAAGTTAAAGTTTTTTAAAATTTGAAAATTTTAGAATTTTTAAATTTAAAATAGGAAGATAAAAGGTTTGCTACTTTAAAGGATTTGAAAATTTTGAAAATTTTAAATTTGTAAATTTATTTTTTAAGAGGTTATTTGAAATTTTGGATTAATAAGGTATACTAATTAAAAAAACAATATCATGGAAGAATATTATTTGAATACCATAATTACAAAGAAAATATTGGAAGTTATTAAAATTGGCATACGTAATTGATTGAAAATTTTAATGGAAAACAAGATATGGATATGTAATTTTTCTATAGAGAAGCAATGAATGAAAATTTTGAAACATGTGAGTATTATTTACATTCAAATCTTATTGAAGCAATTGAAAATTCAAATGATGATATTACAATACCTATTTATATAATTAGTATAATGTATATGTCATTTCTTTCACTTGAAATCCATAAGAATGAAAATCAAAATAAAAAAGAGTTGACTGAAACTCAAAAAGAAAAAATAGTAATTGGTCACAATACAAGTGAGTCAAGTGGATCATCTTGTAGCATAGGGGTGCAGTATTTTTTTATGGGGAGGTGGTTCTCAAAGGCTGAAAATAATCAATTTACTATTATCAATCGATGAACCAAATTGTACCATCGTATAGCATTCACAACTATCAATATGCGACAACAAAATAGCTTGTACAGATCCCAAATCGTACCACTGTACGATCCCAAATAATACAAGAATAGCTATTTTAGAATTTCATACTCAACTAATACTTCAGATTTGGTTTTTCAATCTGTCGTACACAGTTTTGTAACTAAATTGTTTGATTTACCAATATCGCCAAATTGGGTAAGTTTTCCTTAATCGCATAAACTACCAAATCGGTTAAGCTCCTTTTGTATGATTTGTAACACGTATAGTGTACGATTTGTACAAAATAAAATTTCATAAATATACCAAATTGGATACTCTTCTATACCAATCTCTCTTGAACAATTTTTGGGAAATTCTGGAATAGCAATTTACTCTATTCCTACCAACATGCAAGTTCTATCATCAGGGTTAGAGAAAGTTCTATCCAATGGAAATATATAGAAATAATATAACAAAATTCAATATGTTCTCCATGATATAATACTCATACAAATAATTCCTAAGGCTCCTACCAATGTTGGTTCCATTCCATATTTCATAGCAATGTATTAAGTATTAACAATTAACATAAAGAAGTACATGCAATAACTAGATACTACAAAACGTTACTCCATCGTTCTAGAATTGTACAATACATGATAAAAGAATATGGATTGAGGTTATTCATTGTTACTTATAATAAATGCAATACAATCACTAAAAGATACACAAAAATCATAGATATGCATTCTATACTTAGACCAATCTATCACCAGATCATTACAAGACTAACCAAACTATCAAAATTGAAAAAGGGGGTCTTATATAACTTTGTCCAGGTCGTTCCCAAGTGGTTCTCAATGAAATTAATTATTCACAACTATCCATGGATAAAAAAATACATAATTATTAATTTTACTAAGTCTAAACACATGATTTATCAAATCCACATGCAATTACAACTTAATTTGCATTTCCTTTGCATTTCATTACATTTCATGATACTTTGTATGGTTTGCCCTCTAGTTTGTATGATTTTACTCCTACTTGTATAGTTTAATCCTACTTGTATAGTTTACCAAAACTATCAAACTATCAAAATTGGGCAAATCCTCTTGTCACTTATTCTTCTTCTAGGAGGTGGATTTGCTACCTACATCTACCCCCCCTTCACTTTGGTCAGTATCCTCACTGACTCATATTTTTGTTTTAGCTAGGACTCATAATCTTGGACTAAATATTCCATGTATTCCATTTGGGTGTAAATAATTACATATTTTTTCTACAACTTGGCTGCGTAGTTACCCATTTCTACTTCTTTCACACCATGTTGGTTGGTTGTCTCTTCGATAGTCTTAAGGAGTTCCTTCAATTATTGTTCATGCTCAATAGCACTCTTCTTAAGCTTCTCCTATAAATGTGCTTATATTCGAGTTACTACTTCTAAATCTTCATTATTGTCTATAATGATCTTCAGATGGTGATTAATATCAACCTCCAAAGCACGAATAGTTTTCTCCTTAACATTCAATTGCGCTTGCTTCTCTAGGACCATATAATTAAATTTTTATTGTCTTGTGTGTATTGGTCTATCTTCTTATCCTACATTGTTAGTTGCTCATATTTCATAGTTAGTTGTGTTCTCAATTATTCATCCTTTGCCTATAATTGTTCTTTTTTTGCTTTCAATTGAGCTTCCAAATCCTTGATCCTGTATTCTACCTTTTGTGAGACCTGTCGCTTCTCCTCTTCTAGTGAACTAATTTTAGCCTCAAAACTAGCCCTGTTACTTAGTAGTTCTTATAATTTCTTTAAATTCTCTTCTATTGTAGCCTTACTCTTATGTAATTATTTCTCCATTGCAACCATTTCCTTTCAAGTGGCCTTTGTCTCTTCTTTCTAAGCTTCCTTGAGTTTATAAATATCCTCCAATCCTATGCTCAACCACTCTATCCAATGAGTTAGAAAGTTCAACTTCCTTAGAGTGATACCCAAGCCTGAGGTGACCCTCTTATGTTCCAAATCCATTTTATTCATGGGACAAGTCAAATAATTAGCTCTATCCAAGTACAACCTCGGATGCTGCTTGTAATTGGTTCTCACTCTGTATAGCAAGTCATCTCTTCCTAACATTATTGTTACCTCATCCGTAGATAACTTCCATGGGTTTTGTACATGAATTTCAGAAATTTTCTTTGTACACTCACTATCACCCATTCTATTATCTTTTGTAGTTTGATAAAAACTTGTTCTTCCCATAGCTTCAACTCTCCCATGCATCTAATATAAAACTATAGTTTTGTGCTAGCCATGGCATTGCATATCTGAGAGAAGAAATATTCCACCTAATATTCTACCCTTTTTACATCCTCCTTAGTTTTAAATTTTTAGAACTGTGGTACCTTCAAAATGTAGCTTGTTTGCATCCGTCATAGTTCTTCCTTTGTAGGAGTTTGTTCTTCCTCTTCTTCCAAGTGGTGACCAAAGATTTCTCCAAGCTCCATTAGTGCTTTTTTTGTGTTTATATTTTCTTATGGTGGAGTCTATCCCACAGTGCTCTCCACTTCCACATATTTTTCAATATTCAAAATATTATGATAAGATTGCTTCTATCTTGTATATTCCTAGGCTTCTTTTTTATTAGTTATGTCAACATGTTATTCTTTTGTCATCTACTCTTCTTCCTAATTTTGTTGGGTTTGCATTGCTATGAATTCTTTAACAATAGGATCTTCTTGTTACTAAGATGCATTAATATCCTCTTGTGCATCACTATGATCATTTTGATTCATGCTTCCTCCCATCACAAATTTGAATCAAGGCTTCTTCTCTCTTTCCTCTTCTTCTAAGTCTTCCACTACCACCTTAGCTTTATATTTTATCTCCTGAGTAGTGGCTACCATTTCTTGTGCTATTTACCTCACTTTTATATCTTTCAAAATTTTAGAAGAGTCCAAAATTTTAAAATTGATAGACTAAAGAATCTATGGGGATTCTACCATATCTTCTATTTCTACCCAATTCTAATTTTATAAATCTAGCTTATTTGAGTTTGACTATTCTTCCTCTTACTAATTCTTATGTACAGGCTTGGCTTTTTTTTCCAAGATGGTATTATTTGCCATTCCTTCCCATTGTCTTCTTGTTCTTACTTGTACTAGGGTGGATTGCCTTCTCACAATTTCCCCCATTTCTTGAATTGATGGCTACTCCTGCTATCATTGCTGAAGTGCTTGTTGTTCCAATTTAGGTTACAACTGCCTAGGACTTTTCCTTTGATGGTGTACCTCCTCCTCCTCTAAATTATCCTCCTGTACTACCACGACTTGAGTTGATTTCTTTGTTCAAGACTTATCTAGAATCTCTTTTTGAATTGGAACTGACTTTACCCATCGTAAAATAGTTGGCTTTCCTGCATCAATATTCATAGGCTTTGTAAATCCTGGAAAATGAATTCCTATCTTTGTGACAGTATTTAATAAAAATCCAATAGCATGGAAAGTCATCCCAAAATTCTTTGACCTTTTCATCAGCATGTCATACATATTTTTCTCTAGATAGGTACCCCAATTGTACTAGATTCCTTTGGTGATACCTTCCACATACTAATACATCTATATTAACATCTCTGTGGCTCATGTATCTTCTAAAAATTGAGCCATCACAATATTTATGGTGCATGGCCAATATTTCCCTATCAACTAAAACTATTTAATTCCTCAAGTTCCTGCACCCAAGATCTTTGCTTCAATCAATGATTTCATATTTGTAAGTGAATTTCAATCAGATAAAGAAACTTCTTAACTACCTCCATTTCATATGCTAGCAATCCAAATGTTTTCCTAAATGCCTTCATTGAATTCTACCTTCACCGATAGCTTGCCCATATTAACATCAACAAGTCTACTTCCAGTATTATATGCTTGAACCATCTGCAATAAATAGTTATAGAAAAAGGTATTCTAGTGTGGTGGCACCTATGCTATTATAGCTACATCAACATTCTCAAATTCTTTTCTCTAGGGATGGTTCTTGTTTTCTTCCTTGCTCCACCACTTATTGCATGTATCTCCTCCATGATGTATGAATGATATCCTTGAGATATCAACATGGTTCTCCTCAAGTTCATTACTCATATCCTTCTCTGGATTTGGGTAATGGACTTGTTGGAGAAAAATCTACCTTTGGTTACGTTTGCACCCAATATTTTGCCAATATTGAAAGACCAGGTTTAAATAGATTTCACATGGTTCAATCTCTAGAGGAGGTTGGTTCCTTACTTATTTTAGGAAAAGGGGAGAAAAGTGAAATGCATAAAGAGAGGGAAATATAGCTATGGCTAGAGAGTTAAAATGGTATAGATTAAGCAACAACAAAGCAATTCTCACAACCTTTTGTAAATAAGCATAATAGAGAACCAAAGCATAGAAAGTAAAACCCCTGGTGAATGTCTTATTTAAATGTAGCTTATCCATGAAGTTAATTATAGATATAACTGAATATTAATGTAGGAATCTAGAGTAAGAATTAATGCATATTACATTCAACCTTAGATTCAATTAGCAATAGACAACACATACATACTTGATTTGAACCACCAATGAGCCAAGAACCAGAATGGATGATATTTATTAAGCTTTTAGAAGTCTATATACATAGCCTTGTAAATGCCTAAGATTTGACCATTTGTTTGGATTTCTCATTCTACATATAAGAGTTTTTACATAACAAAAAACTAAAAGTTGTTACAACAGTATGCACGTAGGTTCATTCTGGTAAAGAAGTAGTTGAAGAGGCTATGGATCTTCTAACAAGAAGTAGTTGAGATATTCTAGTTATGGTGATCTTCTTTAATCTCTTTAAATATGTTGTGGATCATCTAGCCTTCAAAATGTCACTTGATCATGACTTTTTACCTTAGCTTACCTTTCAGCCTTAAAAATATCACCTGATCATGACTTTTATCTTCACTCTACCTTAGCTCTTCAAAATTTTGCATTATCATGATTTTTCATCTTAGCTCTACCTTAGCTCTTTAAAATATTGCTCGATCATGACTTTTCATCTTGGCTCTATCTTAGCTCTTCAAAATATCTCCTAATCATGACTTTTCATCTTGGCTCTGCCTTAGCTCTTCAAAATAATTTATGATCGAGACTTTTCATCTTGGCTCTACCTTATCTCTTCAAAATGTTGCCCAATCATGAATTTTAGTTGTGGCTTTGTTTACAACTTTCAAAATTTGACCTGATCATGACTATTCTCCATACTTAGAAAAATCTTGAGAATATTACTCCCTATTTCCCTAGGTGTGGTCATTTTGACCAACATTCTTGGTGCCTCCTAGGGTAATTCTATTAGCAGAATGTCAGAACCTAGAGCCTTTATCCATTGGGGAATGAAGTAGATAAAAAAAACTCAAGAAAAAATAAGGGAAAGAAGGGGAATGATACCAAGCACAAAAGCTTCCTTCTTTGGGATGATCATTCATCTAGAGTATATTCTTCGTTAGATTTTTCTACTTCACCTTAGCCGAGAGCCATTGCACTGCTTTATGAAGCTTTCTTAGTTTTTTCTTGTTTGTCCTTTTCTTTTATTACTTTTTTATAGGTGGCACAGGCCTTCCTCTAGGTTTACTCATATATATATTTTATCCTTCAAAGTGTTGTACAGATACTCCAACTCTTCAACCTTGCCATATGATAGGGTTCTTGATTTAATATACAACTCATGTAGGCAAGAGTTCATCTGGGTAATATCCTGAACCATGCTAAAAATTTACTCTTCTTGAATAGGCTCTTCCTAGCTATCAATTTTTTATTCATCTTCTAAAAATTTCTTCCAAGCGGCTTTCAATTCATCTTCTATTAGGAGATTTGAATCCTTGTCCTAGAAGCTAGGCATGCCATAATTTTTAGCTATGCTTATATGTTTTAGAATTGCCTTAGCCTCTACTTTGAGCTCCTGTATGAGCTTGGCACTTTTGGTCACCAGCTTGTGCCTCTTGAAGAAATTTTTGGCAACTATTTTGGCTTGGGATCAATTTTTATCTCATGCTCTATATCCAATTATTGCTTGTGTGCTATTATCCAAGACTTGAATTTTATTGGCTGTTAATAACCTTGTTGCAAAGATTCTGATAGATGCTTCTAATTCATCTTCTACTTGGCCCAATGTATCCTTGATTTTTAGGAGGTATGAGAGTGTGGGCCTAGCCTTTGGGGTCACCTTGTTGATGTTTTCTATCATGTTTCTTCTTATTGTACTTGCTTTTTCTTTGGACAAACCATTGGATTTTTCAATGATGTTGGATAGATACTTTTTGAGGTCCTCAACCTATTGTTGCAAAACTTGAATTTGTTCTTCGACCTTTGCTGATTTTTATTTGAATGGGGCTACTTCATCAAACATTTGCTTCCATTTTTTAGCTTCATTTTTCAAACCCTTTTCTGTTACCTTTTGTTGGTGCAAATCTTCCTCTAAACACTTTCTTGCTTGCTCAACCCAGAAGTACTTTTCTTTGTAATACTCAGTGTTTAGATAAATGGTCCCCATGTGGGTCTGGGCCTTGCCCCACTCATCATCCATTGGTAGTTGAGTGATATCTTCCATAGTTACCTACACTTGATATTCTTCCAGGGTTATGTATTTTTCTAGCTTTTGTATGAGTGGGGTCATCTTCATGGTGGAATTTTGCATGCTGATAGGATCCAGTACTGATCCTTATCTGATGTGAGTTGTATCATTAGAAATTTTGGAGCTCAGTAACTTTAGCCATGTAGCAGCATTTAGGGTGGCTTTCTTCAATTTCTTGAATTTAGAAATAATAGGGTTTCTTGTGGGAGAAGTAGTTTGCGTCGCTTGGAATCTTAGAAGCTTGGTGGAATAAGGGAAAGAAGTGGTGGCTAGAGGGGCTTACATGCTCAATTTTTTATTAGGGTAACCTATGTAAGTAGAGGAGGATGCTAGTAGAGTTTTCTGAGTTGATGGTGGTGATGGTGGAGGCTGATGAGAAGGTGATGGTGATGGTGGAGGTTGGTGAGAAGATGTAGGAGAAGGATTACCTTGATGTTCAGAATGGGAAGGGGAATTATTTTGGAAATGAGTAGAGGAGGAAGGAGTAATGAGATCGATAGGAGACATACCTGAGTCCTTTGGTGGATTGATGTCATTGGTCCCCTATGATTTTTTGGTGTAAGCTTCTACGATCTAATTCAGGCTTGATTCGTCGACACCCGTTGTTACTTTCATTAGGTTTTGCTCCTCATTGGGGTTTTATTTTGAGGGAGGCTTCTCAGTTGTTTTGACTATTTGTTCACCTATATCCTGATGCTCAAAAGTTTACTGGGAGCTTTCCCCTATTCCTTCTCAGTCCTCTGATTCTTCATGTTCCTCTGAATCCTCAAGTTCTTATGATTCTTCAGAGGGCGTTTCTTCTCTTTTTATTTTCTTTTGGTGTCCTTATCTAATTCTACTTTTCATTTTTTTTATTATGTTCTACTCATGTGCTTGAGATGATCACCATAATCAGACTTTATGTCTTATCCAGAAGAGGGAATAAAATTTTGATGTTTCCTTTTAGGGACCTTTGTTTGTTCGATAACGACTTGCTTCCATTTATCTTTTTTAGTACTACCTTCAATTTGTTTTATGGGGATGCCATTTATTCCCAAAGTGACCTTATACAAAAAATTATTGGACCAACTATCATGGTTCTTGTCATACTTCACGTAGAATTCCTTGTCAATATTTATCTTGTACCCAAAAAATATCTATATGTGGCATCACATTTGCCACCAAGCTAATATTTTGGTGTGATCCTAGCCTTTCCCTCCCTTCTTGGTGTTTTTGATCGTCTTGTTACTTAGCTTGTGGGTTGGGTTCACTTCAGGGCATGAATCTGACAAGTTCAAATAGAAATCATGCCATGGGGATAGTGGTTGTATTTTCTCAACATGCCACTCTAATGGTTTATCTTCATAATTATTCTTGCCCTACTTATCAATTTTCCTAACAGATAAGTGAAATTTCTTAAAGGGTGTTGTGTTCATTGTTGGCTCAGGATACTTATCTTTTTTAGCCTGATTCCTCATCACGCCTAAAACTTCATGAGTTTACTCTTTAAATTGAGGGACCTCAATATCCAAATAATTTACATTTTATGGGTTACTTGAACTCACTTGCTTGGGGTATTTTTCTTCCTTGTGGTTACCCAGACCACACCACCTACACATGTATGTAGTTTTTGATTTTGGTATTTCCTGTATTTGAGGCAAAGGATAATTTTTCATGAAATGCCCCCTCTTGGAAATTGTGACATTGTATTATTGGCCTCCCTTCTAAATCATACTACAAATGGCTTCGTCCTCCTTGCCAATTGCCCTGGTTCTACCTTCCACCTCATTAGTTGTTTCTATAACCACCACTTGTTTCTTGTTGCCTTTTTCCTAGGGTTTGTGGTTTCTCTTCCTACTCCTAGATTATCAAGACCTATGGATGTACTCTTGCATTATATGAATATAGCATAACCTCATGTCCCATCACATTATAGATATGACAGTAATAATTTCATGGATACTTTACATTTGGATGACCCTCAGTTTTACATTTTATGCACCAAATTTCATTTTTGTTAGGCTTGCTTCTTTTTTCTTTCATGATCTTATCAAACTCTTGACAAAATGATGCTACTATCCTTTGTATAGTATCATCTTCTCCACTATCTGAATCATTGGACTTGGGATGATATAATATTATTGTGTATGTCTGCTTCGAGTCACTCTCAAAATTATTTACATTCTTCAAAGCTTCATCATACATTTTTGATGGTACTACCTTCATATTTTAATTATATTTTTGGTAGCAATCCATATAAAAACCATCGCTTCACCAATATATCTACCAAGGGCATCTGCATCTTATCTACTAACTATTTTAGTTTGTGGTTGTATGATTTTACATCTTCATCAGGATTTTGCTTCATCATACAAAGTTTAATGACAATGTCTCCATCATCCTTCAAGGGATAAAATTATTCAATGCATTTATCCTTCACTTGATTCCAAGTCTGAAAATGTAATGCATTTTTCCTTTTTAGATACCAAACCATTACCAATCCTCTCAAGTTAGAAAGAAATAAAGTCAACCAATCATCTGGTTTATCTATGTTATTTCCCCTCTAAATGATTATACATGTTCCAATATGTCTTATGGGGTCTTCCTTACCATCACCTGTAAAGGATGGACATCTCTGCTTGGATACCTTATTAGCCATATTTGGACAATCATCCTTGTTACTTGAGGTGTCCCATGGAATATCTGTCTAATTCCTCCTTGGGGGTGTTTCACTACACTCATCATTAGAAGTTGCTATTTGAGGTATTAATCTTGTCCCACAAATAATTGATCAAACTCATGTACATATTCACTCCACAAATTCTTTTTCTGATGTGAGGGAGATGGTCGTTGTTCTTCTTCCTGAGGCCCTATGCCCTATTGCCCTGGTGCTTGACTCCTATCCTTTGCACTTCCTTGCAACCATTCTATCACTTTCTTAGGTGTCACCATCCACTCTCCTTCCTCATGCACTGCTTCTATGTCAACCTACTCCTCTATGTTAGGTGGTTTTGGTACCTCCTCTTCTATGTCTATCAATAATGCCTCAAAATCTCCTTCTTTAGATGTCCAAAGTTACTCTATTTTTGGTTCATGTTTTCTATGGTCTGAATTAATTGTATTCTCTCTTTGAAAATTTTTTGTGCTCCTTCTTACTAGAATTTTCTCATGTACTTATTATCTCCTACACCTTTGCACACTGGTGTCTGTCTAGTTTTGTAATGTTCTTACTTAGTCAATTTTACCCATTTTAAAAAAATGCCAAGTTTGATAAGGCAATGGTGCCAAATGTAGAATAGGGGTGTAGTATTCCTAGAGGGTAGGTGGTTATCAAAGGCTTAGAATGATCAATTTACTATTTTTAATCGATGAACCAAATTCTACCATCATACAGTCTTCACAACTATTAATATGCAACAACAAAATAGCTTGTATAGATCCCAAATCATACCATTGTATGATCCAAAATCATATGGTAGTAGTTCTTGTATGATTTCAAACTCATCCAATCCTTTAGATTCAGTTTTTCAATTTGTCGTACATAGTTTTATAACTAAATTATCCGATTTACCAATATCACTAAATTGGGTAAGTTTTCCTTAATCGCATAAACTGCCAAATCAAGTAAGCTCCTTTTGTATGATTTGTAACATTTCTGATGTACAATTTATATGAAATTAAAGTTTAGTAATATTATAAATTGCATACTCTTTTGTACCAATCTCTCTTAGACAAGTTTGGGAAGTTTTGGAATAGCAATTACTCTATTCCAAAAACGAACTCATCAAAACACATTCCAAAAACCTAGGCATGGAAACTGCTGCCAAATGTTTCCTGGTGAACCCACCATCCATCAAAAAATCACCAAAACACACCTCCCTTGAGAGGCAGGACCTTCGTAAAGTCCTCTCGTCCGAGGTACCGCATCATCCTTTTCCCATCCTCCTTTCGGGCGCGGATCCTATAGCCTAAAGGTAGGGATGTGAAAAATTTGGAGCGATACATTTTGGTGAACCCGACGTGAACAGGAACAATACATTGCATTCCTTAAAGAGTATGAAGATTTCTTCGCTTGGACATATGAAGATATGCCAGGTCTAGACCCTTCTGTCATCATGCACCATCTAGTGGTCCATCCGGATGCTAAACCGGTTAAATAAAAACTTAGAAAAATGCATCCCAAAGTGGCTTTGCTAGTCAAAGGGGAGTTAGAAAAACTCCTGAATGTTATCTTTATACAAGCTATTGATTATGCTGAATGGATCTCAAATGTAGTTCCAGTCACCAAAAAGGAAGCTACCAAAGTTAGGGTTTGCACAGATTTTAGAGATATTAACGTTGCATGCCCTAAAGATGACTTTCCCCTTCCAAACATGGATCAAATTATTGACTTCACTGTCAAAAGTGGGATGATGTCCTTAATGGACGAATTCTTCGGTTATAATCAGATCAGGATAGCTCCTGAAGACCAGGCTAAAATAGCCTTTATTACCCCCTGGGGTACCTTTTGCTGGAAAGTGATGCCCTTTGGCTTAAAGAATGCCGGTGCAACTTACCAACGGGCTATGACCTACATTTTTCATGATATGATGCATGATATCTTACATGATTATGTAGATGATATTATAGCTCGCTCTCTTATTGAAAATAATCATTTAGATGATTTAAGAAAAGTTTTTAATCGATTACAAGAATATCTCATTCGATTAAATCCAAAAAAATGCATATTCGGAGTTAAATCCGGAAAACTATTAGGGGTTTTAGTTTCTTTATGTGGTATCGAAATTGACCCTCTCAAAATTGCGGCCATCACTGATATGCCCGCACCCACTAATATATCTGAATTACGAAGTTTACAAGGTAAACTTCAAGCTATCCGTCGCTTCATTGATAAGCTGGCGAGACAAAAGCTGGTCCCTTTCTCAAACTTCTTAAGAAGGATGTCCCTTTCAATTGGGACACAGAATGTAGAGAAGCTTTTGAACTTCTCAAACAATACCTCCTTAATCCGTCGGTGCTTTCATCGCCTAAATCTGATCGCCCATTTCTTCTATATATTTTTGCTTCAGATTTTGCCTTAGGAGCTATGTTAGCTCAAGTTGATGATGAAAAGCGAGAACGTGCTAATTATTACATTAGCCGAACTTTCGTCAGTTATGAAACCCGCTACAGCGTTAGAGAAGTTATGTCTAGCAGTCGTGTTTGCTACGCAAAAATTACGACATTACATCCTTAGCCAAAAAACATGTCATTACCAAATATGATCCTTTAAGATATCTCATGAGTCGACCTTATTTATCAGGTTGCACAGCCAAGTGGGTTCTTGCTCTAAGCGAGTTTGATCTCACATTCATAGGACATAAGTCTGTTAAGGGTCAAATCATAGCAGATCAATTAGCTGCTGCACCCTTAGAGTCTACTCATCCTCTCATCATCGATTTTCCTGATGAATGCCTTCAATTAGAGGCAGACCATCCTGAACAATGGTCCTTATACTTTGATGGAGCCCGATGTATGAGTGGGGCTGGTGTGGGTATGATTTTAATATCTTCGCAAAAACATCTTATTCCTCTGTCCTTCAAACTGACATTTGCTTGCACCAATAATACTGCTGAGTATGAAGCTCTAATCCTTGGATTACGAGCTGCTTTAGCACTAAAAATCAAAAACCTCTTAGTTTTTGGGGATTCCCAATTGGTTATAAACCAAATTAATGAAGTTTATCAAACTCGAGATGATAAAATTTGTCCATATAAGGCCTATGTTTTACAATTGATGTCTTTATTTGATCAAGTTACTTTGGAAGCCATTCCTCGAACTAGCAACCGTGCAGCTGATGCTATGGCTGCAGCTGCATCCCTCTTGCCCTTGGAGTTAGACGACGAATATGCCACTATCATCATTCATCGACTCTAGGAACCCGCTTCAAATAATTCATGCTTAGAGCCTTTGGATGTGTTTCTAATCAATGAAACTACTCCTGAACCTTGGTATACAGACATATTGGATTTCCTCCAAAATGGGACGTTCCCTGCTAATTCTAATAGAAACCAGCATCGGTTATTACGTCGACAAGCAAGTCGATTTGTAATAATTGGCAATACTTTATATAGAAGATCTTTTGAAGGTATCCTATTAAGATGTCTAAATTTTGAAGAATCTAAATCAGCCTTGAGTGAAGCCCACGATGGATCTTGTGGAGGACACTTTAGTGGTAGTATCATTGCTAAAAAGCTCCTTCGGATAGGATACTTTTGGCCTACCATGGAAACAGATGCACACAAGTATGTGCGTCATTGCGACAAGTGTCAAAAACATGCTGACCTTGTCCATGCGCCTGCACAAGAGCTGCAGGCTATTTCGTCTCCTTGGCTCTTTTCTAAATGGGGCTTGGATATTATTGGTAAAATCAATCCTGTGTCTTCTGATGGACACAAGTTCATCATAACTGCCACTAAGTATTTCACGAAGTGGGTTGAAGCTATGCCTTTAGCTTCTTGCACTGGTTCACAGGTCTCTAAATTCATTTTTATTGAAATCATTTGCAGGTTCGGAATTCCTGCGAATCTCATCTCTGACAATGGAACTCCTTTCAAAAATAAAGATGTTAAGAAATTATGCCAAAAATACAAGATTCAACACCGCTGGTCTACTCCCTATTATCCTCAGGGTAATGGTCAAGCAGAAGCATCTAACAAAACTTTAATCAAAATCCTCAAACGATTGGTCAATAAAACTGGTCATGACTGGCATATTCAATTATATCCAACCTTGTGGGCTTATCGAACTAGTGTTCGAACCCCCACGAGCACTTCACCATTTGTTTTGGTATATGGTGCCGAAGCAGTTTTTCCATTTGAATTGGAAGTTCCTTCTTTGGCTTTGCTACTTCAAGATACCGAAGTAGGAGATGAATATCATGCTGGCAGACTCGTTCAATTGGAACTCTTAGATGAAAAATGCATCAATGCTTTGGAGCATCTCCGTGCATACCAAAACAAGCTTAAAAGAGCATATGCTAAGAAAGTTTGTCACCGATCCTTTGAGATTTGCGACCTTGGTTTAAAAGAGAATCAAAAAAATACAAACGCAACTAAAGAACTTAAAGGTAAGTTTGAGCCCAACTGGCTCGGACCATACATCATTACTGCAAAATTTGAATCAGGAGCATATAAATTATCTACCTTAGATGGTAAAGAACTTAAAGAACCCATGAATATTCTACATCTCAAACGTTATTATGCATAAATTTGGTCATTTCATCCATTTATATATTTGTTCAAAATTACTCTCTTATATTTCTTTCAAATTTATATACAATCCAAAAAACATCAAAACCATTTATAAATCTCCAAAAATCTTCAAAACTATCTATTGCATTTATTTAAAGCACTTGTTAAGTTCTTTTTGCTCAAAAACAAAAATCTAAATAAAAATCTAACAATAGCTATATGCTTGACTCTTTCGAAACCAAAATAATATACAGAAGAAAGAGAGAGTCAACATTCTCCAACTTCTCAAAAATCATTTATATATATTTTCTTACAATTATTGCAGTTATATGTTTCAACTTATTTTGGATACAATTAGCATTTATTTGGCATGCCTCACTTGCACACTCACAACAATAAATATCTTGATTTTATCTGGCATGATTACTAATCTCTCTTATATCAAAGTCCACAAAATTCAATTAACTAAAGTTTGAGCATAGAGAATTGATCTTGTTATTTACTTAAACCAAGCACATCTTTTCACAATAAAATGATTATATTTGTAATTTCCATGTTTTGCTACATAGTAGAAGTGATTTCTTGAGTGAAATCCCCTGCCATCCTATCATGCACATGGTCTAGAATCTTTGAGAATTGGCAAAAGGACAAGCTCACCCCTACCCAAAATAAAAATCCCTTGCTCTACAGCTAATCTGAGCAAGTATCCCTAGCAAAGAAAAAAAAAAAAAAAAAATTCGAGAAAAAGAGAAAAGAAAAATGTTCTTTTATCGTTACAAAAATGTTCCAAGCATTATCAAGCAAAAGAAATACAAAAATCAAAAGATAAAGCAAAAGCAAAAGCAATAAAATCCCTTTCCCTACCCTTTGAAAAGAAAAGAAGGGTTGATGAGCTTGAATCCCTGGAATTCTCAATTATTTGAAAACTATGAGGTAAGCCCCATAACAGGTGGTTTGTGCCCAACCTGCTTGGCCTTGGGTAACTCCTAGCGTGGCGATATTTCTGTCACATTAGCGACCTTCTTTTGTACAGACCTATGTCTGCTTATGGATTATCTAGCTCTTGATAATCCAACCTACATAGCAGTCTAATATGGTTATATCCATCTACATCATGGTTAATGAACACTTATTTGGTTTCTTCAAATCACTTGTATCATAGTATCTTGCTCAAACCTGGTAAATGAACAATACAATTGCACACACATTTGTATTTGAGAGATTTTGTCTATCATTCTGATAAATCAAGATTGGAAATGAATTCACATATGCACATGGGATTCCTTATAAATCTAATTTTTGTTTTCAAAATACTTTGAAATATTATTTTTGCAACTTGTTTGGAATAATCAAGTACAATTATTTACCATAAAGACAACTATATAGTAGAAAAATCACAAATTTCTTTCAGAACATATCATATATATCATATTGACTTTCGCGACAATGGTATAGTTCTAAAACCAAAATTGGAATTTTATGCCTAGCGCAAGTCCTCATTTTCATATTTTTTGTTCATCAAAAATCAATCATGCAATAAAACTATCTATTTTCTTTGATTTTCGTGATGATGGTATAAGTCTATACCTACATATTCTATGCCTAGCGCAAACCATTGTAACAATTTTTATTCCCCCATTTATCAAAACTCATAAAAACCATATGACTTCATTTTATTACACAAATTTTGCTTTTCAAAAGAATGCACATTTTCATTATTTCATGTCATTATGTCAACCTCTAATTTTGCAATGACGGTATAATTCCTAAGGAATTATTCAACAATTTTATCACACTTAGGAATTTATGCCTAGAAAAAATCATTTTTTACAAATATTTCATGCATAATATTTTTATGGAAATCTGAAAACAAACCATCATCATCATCATCATTTGCATCATCACAACAAAGTCTTAAGACAGTCTCTTAAGCACTCTTTCACTTTTCACAATATTTCTATAAATGGGATTAGCTTGACGATCGAGTGAGCAGTGACTCCATGAAATGGTATATAATAGCGACAATGTCCTTTGAAATTATTGTTAAAAGTCCCCTTTTCTTTTATCAAATCATTGCATCACAAACAACCAATTTGTTACATTAGATTATTTCATCAATATTACAGCATGACATCAAAAGGTATAAATTCTTTTCCAATGACATAATTACAAGCATTATCAAAATCAATCAATCAAAGCATCATCAATATACTCTTAACATAAGTCATATGACCAAAAATATCTCATCTATATATATATCTCAAAAATATATATGTACATCATATCAGATAGATTGGTATGCTACAATCGATATCTTGGCATACTCAATCAAGTGTCCTTCGAGCAGTGTCTCGAGAGCCCCTAGAGCTCTTAGCCTCATCTCCTCCCCTACCCTATGGAGGACGATGTGGTCCCATCGTAGTATGTGGGGTACTGCGAGTCCTTGTCATCGATCGGGATGAGCTCCTTAACGACCCTGTCCTGATCGGATCTGCTATAGCAGCCAATAGCTATACCCTCTGGCCCTCCAACACTACCTGGTAGTATAGAGCCTGATAGAATGTGGTCTGAGAAACTGACCGCAGTAGCTCCTGAGTGCTCACCCCTCCACCCCGTGCCCTGAGACGTGCATTCTCGTCTCGTAGCTGTGACACCTCAGCCTGGTGTTGTGTGGCCGCATCCTGTAGTGTTTGCACCTGAGTCTACAGATGATATCTCTTTGCCCGGAGAGTAGCCATCTCGCTACTCTCTCCTATATCCATGCCCTTTCCCTTATCGAGCGATGGTGGCCTCTGTGGAGATGGGGGTCTCACCCCCCTCCTCTCCCTCTCTCTCTATCGCGGTCGCTCCTATGCCTATGGCCTCCTCTGATCTCTCTCGTCGTGACCCTAGGCTGCCTTTATCACCACCTAGTGTCACCTCCCTATCCGACGCACGACTGCATAGATCGGACCCTGTGCCCTCGTCATCCAAGGAGAGCGAATGCCTGCATACCAGGCATTGTAGCCATCGGATACTCTTGCATTGTCCCCATCCACTGGCTAAATGGGGGCATCATCTGAGTCCTGGCTCTAAAATCGCTGCATGTCTAGAGCCCCACTAACCGTGGTGTTATCCCGGACGGTCCAAGAAAACTCATAATCCCTGAGAGATGGGATCCCCTACTGTAGATCGAACTGTCGCAAAACTTGGTCGTAGAGGTGGAGCTCCACCTCTCCCCTCTCCATCCTCAGCCAGCAGACTCACCTGATGCGAGCCAGCTCCTGTTCGTCCTCTTCCCACCCTGGATGCTGCCTCCATGGACTCCAGGTGATCTGGTTCGAGACAAGGTCATCCAGTAGTCTCCGGGACATCGACAGGTCGATCCGTCACTGTGCCCCTCTCTTGAGCCACTAGTAGAAGACTCGGGGCCTCTCCCTGTCTACCCTGTCAGTGGAAGCCCTACCGGCCTTCGCACCGTAATGTGCTTCCAGAACCAAACCTGTAGTAGCGATGTCATCACCAGACATCGCCCGCCCTTGTACACGACCCCATAAAGGATCCTGTATAGTCGGCATAGTACAAAGCTGCCCCATGAGAACCTATACCCGTGGTCCCGCATATCGTAGATCACATCTACGAGCATCCACGACACCCTGCACCCGCTCTGGTGGCACAACAGAAGTCCACCAACTACCCCAGCCAAAACTCATGTGAGTCTAGATGCCCCAGGCATCTGGCGTAGTGCCTCGATATTTACTCCGCCCTTCTCCAGGGTGAAGCTCAGGTCACCGCACAGCCGTCCCATTGCATGGCCCTGATTGGCCATAGGTGTGATCATCCATCCTTGTATGGGTATTCTCAAAATCCTCCATACGTCCTCTAGTATGGGAGCCATCTCCCCTATCGGTAACCGGAAACATGAAGACCCCGGATACCATCTCTCTGCTAGGGCTGTCAGTAGCCCCATGTGCACGTAGACACCTACGACATCTCTGCCACATGCTGCAAGCCGCCTGTGCCAGCAGATCCCGCTCTGCCTATGTGAGCGCAGCCAAGTCGTCTCTCAGTCCGTCGTACTTCCACTCTCTACTTTTTAGTAATCCTCTCTGCAAACATAAACAACAAAACAACAAACAATCATTAATAACAATTCAAGTAAATCAATAATGCAACTTAAATTTCAATTTCATGTAATTGATGATATCGCCCACTATTGGACGATATCGTCTCCAATTTGAGCATAATTGTCTCCGATTTCGTAGTTCGAAATCGTCTCTAATTTGACGAAATCGTCCCCCTTTCGACGATTTTGCCCCTGGGCGAAATTGTTGAAATTGAGACAATTTCGTTGAAATCGGGACGATTTCGTCCCGACGACGTCGATGGCCAAAAACGGCCGCGATGCTCCAAATTCCCCTAAAAATCCACCTAAAAAGCATGTAAAATCAAATTAAATCAATTCTAGATCAGTTTAGACCCTTACTCGTAGACCGCGTCGGACCTTTGTAGATCTGTGCGTTGTCTCAACCATTTTTTTGCTCCAGAGCTCTAAAACAGTAAAATGAACAGTAACAATGAATTAGGGTTTTTCCCTATTTTTCTTCATTTTATTCAAAATAATTCAAAAATATTTTTTTGCTTTTCTGCGTTCTTACCTCAAACGTTCGATTTGGGTAAAAACACGGATGGGGCACCATAGTAAGCTGTCGTACGATTCGACCAAGAATCGTCACCTAAAAATGGGTATAATTTTTTGTTTTCTCGTAGATCGAGAAGAACTCATCTTTAACGCACTTTCTTCAGAAAATTCGTTAAAGAGGGGGCAAAATGTAGCACCCTAAAATTGGCGCAATAAAAATGCAATAATTACATTCACCTTAGTAAATAAATTTAAAATCATATTTAACCTCCCAAACCTCTCGTTAACCGTCGAGAAACCCATTTCCCCTTTTTCCATGCCATTTTTAGAGGTTGTTTTGACCGTTTGACGATATCGTCGCTGATCAGACGATATCACCCCAGATTTGACGATTTCGTCTAGACTAGGACGTCCAGACGATCTTGTCGCAAAACTGAATTTGCATAGATAGACTCTGTTCCAACGGGTCTCCAATTCGGGCAAAAGCGTGTCTGTGCCATTGGGACCCTTCCCCCATTGGAGATCTCCCAAATTGGGATGATCTCTAACCTCCCAACAACTCCCCTATGCCTATTTAAACTCTAGGACATTCCCTCCCCAACCCCTAGCTGAATTTTATCTGCAAGTTGAATCCCTCTGCACTAAAACACCTTAATCTTATTTTTGCACTAGTCCTATAGCAGTTTTTATGCAGGTACACCACTGATTTTCAACCGGAGCCAGCACCCATCGTCGTCGATGAAACTGTCAAGATCGGAGGCGATCCTGTCAAATACGAGACGATTTCATACTGATGTGAGACGATCTTGACTGTAGTCCACATTGAGGCAATCAGTTCCTGGAGTTTGCTTTTCTTAACTTTGCCTCAGTTATTTTGTTTTACAAATTAGATAATCTATTTAGTTTTTATCCTATTTTGCATCTAGAGTTCACCCATCTAGATTAGATTGCATGTTAAGCTCATAATCTGCCATTAAAGTACAACAATTTACTTTAATTTCTGTTTTAAACTTTTTTCAGTATTCAGTTTATTATTTGGCATATTTTGCCTCTGTTTGCACAGTAGGAATTCTTGTATTTTGCATCTGTTCTCTGTTTTGTAGGTCTCTGACAAATTTGTCTGACGAATTTGTCAGATTTCAGATGATTCTATCAGTCTCAGATGAATCTATCAGATTCAGATGATTCTTTCATATTACAGGCGATTACGTCGAATTCCAGATGATCCAAACTGCTTCAAGCATCAGAAACTTCTTCAGACTTCCGGATCAGGTAATCTCCATTGGCCTCCTGCAAATTCTCTATTTTCTACTTTCTACTCTGTTTTTTGTATTCATTTAAATTGCATTTTTATATATATTAAGTTAGATTCATTCGGCCAAACCTAGGATGAATGCTTAAGGATAAAACGAACTCATCAAAACACATTCCAAAAACCTAGGCGTGGAAACTGCCGCCAAATGTTTCTTGGTGAACCCACCATCCGTCAAAAAATCACCAAAACACACCTCCCTTGAGAGGCGAGACCTTCGTAAAGTCCTCTCGTCCGAGGTACCGCATCATCCTTTTCCCATCCTCCTTCTAGGCACGGATCCTATAGCCTAAAGGTAGGGATGCGAAAAATTTGGAGCGATACACCAACATGTAAGTTCTATCATTAGAGTTTGAGAGAGTTATATCCAATGGCAATATCCAAAAATTATACAACATTCAAGATGTCCTCCTTGATATCATCCTCATCATAGATCATTCCTAAGGCTCATACCAATTCTGGTTCCATTCCATATTTCATAGCAATGTATTAAGTATCAACAATAAACATAAAGAAGTACATGCAACAACTAGATACTGTAAAATGTTACTCCATCATTATAGAATCATACAATACATGATACAATACTATGGATTGAGATTATACTTAATTACTTGTCATAAATGCAATACGATCACTAAAAGATACACAATAATCATAGATATGCATTCCATACTCAGACTAGTCTATCACCAGATCATTACAAGACTAACTAGACTATCAATATTGAAAAGGGGTCTTATATAATATTTCCCAAGCTATTCCCAAGTGGTTCTTATTCACAATTACCCATGCATAATGGAATACATAATTATACCTTTTACTAAGTCTAAACACATGATTTATCAAATCCATGCGCAATTACAACTCAATTTGCATTTCCTTTGCATTTCATTACCTTTCATGATACTTTGTACGGTTTGCTCTCCAATTTGTATGGTTTTACTCTTTCTTGTATGGTTTACAAAAACTATCAAACTATCAAAATTGGGCAAATCCTCTTGGCACTTCTTCTTCTTTTGGGAGGTGGATTTGTTGCCTACACATCCCTAAAAGCAATATTTCATTATTCATGGACATACCAAGTTCATCAAATTTAGAAAATTATTATGATTCTCTAAGTGAATGTTTTGAGATTACAAGACTACATCAATATTCCAAGAAAGCATAAATAAAATAAGCACATAAATTAGATGCCAAAGACAAAGAATAAATTCAAGTCATTCATGAACAAGAACCAGGAGTTCATTACAAAGAAACCAAGCTAGAAGAACCAAAAAAATGATAATAAGAAGGAGAATCTCAAATAGAGGATCATGCACAATGCAAGGTTACATGAAGAATCAAATATTGAAGACTAAAGTCTTCAATAACCAAATAATGTAATATAGGGGGGTGTTAAAGAATATTATATTATTTCATACATGAAAATGTACCCCCATGGTACCTATGGTATAAATATAAATATTATAATATATTTTGAGTCTATAGTTTAGATAAATTATTTATATTTGCCTTAACATAAGTGTCCATGTGTAGGATATGCACAAGTGTCATGCATATTAGAGTGCAAGTGTATAAGGAGATAAAGTGCATAGGTTTCATGTATATAAGTGTGAAAATATGTACTGTGAGGATGTGCACAAGTGTCATGTATTAGGAGTGCATGTAGTAGTATAAGTGTCATGTAAAAGAGTGCAAGTGTCATAGAGTTAAGTGTGCAAGTAATTAGAGAGTCAAGAGTCTTGTATACAAGTGGCAAGATGAGAAGCCAAAGGACATGAGAGTCTTATCTTATGTAAAGAATAGGAAATATTGAAACTCCTAGATATGTGATGAGTGCAATAGTCAAGTATTGAAGAGTCACATTTTCGTATCTATATTATGAAGATAAATCTCCATACATTGTGTTAATAAATTTTGAGCCTTTCGCTCAAATTTATTAATGGTTGCACCAATTGAAAAAATTTGGTGATACATGGTGGACAAGTTTATGTTTGTAGCTGGTGGGAGTTAAAAAGAATGTGTCAGTAGGCTACATGTTCTTATCTTCATTTTACAAGTGCCTATCTTCAGTTTGGAGGTGCCTATATTCAAGTTGTAGGTACCTATATTTAGGTTGCAGGTGCCTATATTTAATTGGTAGGCACCTATATTTAAGTTGTAGGCACTTATCTTCAGGTTGCATGAACCTATATTTAGGTTGACCAGTTTGACTGCACATACTTCTAGTTTGATTTCACATGCCCATTTTGACTACACATACTCCTAGTTTGACTGCAAGTAATATTGGTTTGATCGGTGCCTACACCTAGAGAAGTACAAGAAGATTTTTTCTTAAGAAAAATTACTGTGCAATTTTTATTTAAAAAGCTATCCACATTCTTTAAAATGTAAATATTTTAGACATCCAGGTGGAAAATATTGTGCAATTTTGTAAATCTGGAAAGTGTAAATTTATTTTGTAGTTCTACAGATTTGACATCAACAACAGAAAAATGTATTTGCAGTCCTGTAAATCTAGAAGGTGGGTGAAAATTAATGTAAATATCCTATCAATATGAAAGTAGGTATAAAAATTTGTAGTTTGGCAAAAACAGTTAATTTGAATAGTCCGAATGGAAAATCAAAAGGTGGAAAAAAATACCTCTTGTCTATAAAAGAATTTTTCAAAGCTGTTCTGGGGGTTGGTTGATTTGATCACTTGTTGATCTCTCGAACATTATGGAAAATAATGCAAAGAATTATTTGAAATGTATTCTATGCATCTTTAGTTTGGATGGATTGCATGTGGCATTGGGCCTTGGTTCACACCAACCTTACCTCTTGTAGTTGATTCATAATTTGTTTTATTTATTTTTTATCTGGTGTATGGTGTCTCTTGCGAAGTTCTTAGTGGATCAATCAACCCATTTTATTTTAGTGTATCACCTCTGTTCTTTTTATTTTATCTGTCTATTTTGCAGTTATTTTTTATTTTCCCTTCCTCTTTTTCTCGGTGAGTTTAATAGTTTAGTTTTTAGTTTTTAGTTTTTATTTTTATTTTTTTATATTTGTATTTTTTTCTAGCAAGTAAGTGCATTTGTTTTTAATTTTATTTTTATTGTGCAGTTTTTATTTTTACCAAGTTTGCAATTTCTATTTTTAGTTCAATTTTTGTCTTATATTTTTAGTTTTTTTTTTCTTCCTGGGAAGTAAGTTCAATTCTTTATTCTTAATTTAGTTTGTAGTTTTTTATTTTTAGTTTTTGAGAGTCAGATCTCTCCTGAGGTATTTTCCTCTCAGGAAGTTCCACATGAGAGAAAAATTCCCATGTTGACGATGTGCGTAGGTGCAACTATAAACATATATTTTAAATAACAATAGTTTTGGTATGCCCAATGTGATGGATATGTAGTTTTATTGTAAAAATATTTACACAGATCTTGGTATATTTTAAAATAGTCAAGATTCGATATTTTTTTTACTATTATTTGTTTGCTAAAGCATATATATAACAATATCACTTGGTGACTCTGCTGGTTAAAAGAACTAGATAGTTCATTACATCCTCATTTTATGAGGGGTGTGTCTACAAGAAGCAATTCAATAAGGGAAGGTAGATTCCAGTTCCAACAACTTTATTTCAATACCTCAAGGAATAAAATAAGGGGAAGGACTCAAGGTCAAGTTTCTACACCACCTCCAACTAGCTCCTCTCCCTTTACTCAAGGGATCTACTATTCTATTCCATTCATGGCTCAGTATCCACCTAGAGCCTATCCTTCTTTTAATAAGGGTAGTCCATTAGCCTTGACAACACATGATGATATTCTAGTATCAACCATTAAGGCTCTACATTATTACACTAGAGAAAAGTCAATCACTCCTATGGAACATCTCCAAGACATGGAAAATATATGCTCACTATATAATGTGACTGAAGACATTATGGTGGTTAGACTATTAGCATCTTCTTTTAAGGGTATATCCCTTCAATTTTTTAGAAGCCTTCCTATTCGTACCATTTCAAGCTAGGATGACTTGGGTAATATGCTAATCAAGCAGTTAGATGATAAATTAGGTAGCTTGTCACTCATGGAGCAATTGACTACCATCAAAAGAGATACCAATAAGTAGATTATAGATTTCAAATTCAAATTCCAAAGGACATGGGACAGAGTACATATGGAGGTAAGATCAAGTGTACAATATAATTTTTTATATTTCTTGAGAGACTTAATTTCTAACATAGGTATGAATATCCAAACTAGGGGAGCCAATACATTGCCTGATGCATACCAAATGGTTGTCCAAGATAAAAATTATTTACTTTTGTGTGGTAGAATTACCCTTAGACCTCCAATGTCTCTATTTCTAGGTGTGAATGTACCCAATCCATTATCCTATTAAGCGTCTGCTAATATTCCAACAATTATTCCATTGCCAATAAATGAGAATGTGCCTATCACTTCTAGTCAATCAAATGACCAAATTAATAATATATTAAATTTTATCAATAGTCTAGAGAAGCAGCAAAATTAGCCTCAGCAAAGGCATTTCTAGCCATCCTAACATCCTTATCAGCATAGGCATCCATATAAAAATAATGCATGGCTAGCTAGGACTTTACAAACATAATTCCCTATTGTTACCAACCCAAATCAAGCTATAGTGCCTATGCAAAACAACTTAGCTGAGCAACAAATATGGTGTTCCCCTTATCAATTACCGTATGATCCAAATGGTTGTGCATATGGAAATAGTGGTAGAGCTTTAATGGTATAAGATCCTAATTATAAAAAAATGGAACAACAACAATATCATCATCCTTCTACATCAACTCCTAATAGCATTTTGATGTACTAGCAAGAAAAGCAGCATTATGTAATGAATTAGAATGTGGGTAATAAGCCTATGAAGCAAGCATAATCTAACTATAATACCAAGTCTAAAGGGAAGGTTGTAACAGATGGTCCTTCTATATCATAAGCAACCACATTCTCTCAACCTTCTAGTACCAATGTCAAAAAAAATCCTACAGTAGCACCCAAGGATACTCTAGATTGGAGAAATCAGTAGGCTCAAATACAGTAGCCTACAATTGCACTCAAGGATACTTTAGATTAGAGAAATCAATAGGCTCAAATTTAGAAACCTATTATAACATGGAAAAATAGGCCTACTTACCTAGTTTTTGAGAGGCCAAGGAATTATTGGACTACCAAAAAAACATAGAAGAATCAGCCTATCAACTTGGTGGATCAAATGAAGAAGACTAGATTACAAGTTTTTATGTGGGATGCTCTTGCATTGCCATGATAGATGGATCTCCTCAAAGAAGCTTTGAGTCACGTATATTTAGGACCTAAAAAGACTAAAGAGTCTATTGTAGAAGCTATAATTCTAATACAAATGGCTTCTAATGAGTTATAATCACATACTAAACCCACTTCTTTCTATATGACTCTCATCATAGGAAAGCATTTGGTCCATAACTATATGATTGACGTAGGAGCTAGTAGTTGTGTAGTGATTAAGAGAATAGTTGATGAGTTAGGACTATAAATTGAACCTATGAATGCTAGTGTCATGCATCTAGATGATCCCATAGTTAGTACATTGGATGTAAATAGAAATTTGGACCTTACTTTACATGCTTGCCCTAGCCTTACCATTATGCGGGATATATCAATTATAAAGATTTCACCTATGTTTACTTTATGCCTATCCAAGGACTTCATAGCAAATTTAGGGGGTTATATTTCTCTAGATTGGTCCAATATGTTATTAACAACGATATATGGTACCAATTTTTCATTTCAACTGAGCCTATCTCTCACTTCCATGTAGAAATCCATAATCTCAAACCTAAAATTAATTATCTAACAATGGAGTTAGATAATTATTTTGATAAAATCCAAACACCTATTCTTGATACTTAGCTTGATGAGTGGGAAAATGGGTTATATGGATCTAATACATATGATAATTTTCATGAGGTTGACATGGGAACCTACTATAAATTGGAGGAGAAGAGCACGATGCCAGAGGTCATGAAAATAGAACAACAAATAGAAGGTGTATGGAAGCTGTATTTTTATGGAGCTAAGTTTAAGAAGGGTTCTAGTGCTTATGTAGTTATCACCTCTCCTTCTAAAGAGACATTTCTTAATTCCTTCAACCTCTAGTTTAGCTGCATTAACAACATGGCAAAGTATGAAACTCTAATTCATGGACTCTTACAAGCAAAGAAAAGAGGTGTGAAACTCCTACAAATTTTTGATGATTTAGAGTTGGTAGTGTAGCAAGTGAAGGATCAGTGTGTTGTTCATAATATAGACACCTAAAAGTCATGCATGCTCACCCATAGACACTTGCATACCTGCATAAACACTCGTAGGCCATCATAGGCCATCATAGGTTATCATATATCATCGTAGGCCATTATAAGCCATCAATGACCATTTTGGGCCATCATAGACCATCATAGGCCATCATAGTTGTCTGTAGGCACAAACCCTACATAACTATACAAAATGCATTCAAAACACCTATTCGTAATAGGGCTACCTAATAGCTTCCTAAGGCCACCTAAGCCCTTTCCTACCCCTAATTAGGGCCTCCATGGGACCATTCCCTACAAAAATCCTAATTAGGCTAATTAGGATTTTAATTTGCAAGTGACTTTCCACTTAAAGTGCACTTTATCACTTAATTGGGTTTAATTAGGGTTGAGTCAAATTATCCCTAAACATGTCTTCACACATGTGTGCATCCCAAATTATTTAGAATATTTTCTAGGATATCTAACTCAACCCTCACCTAACCTAGGCACTAACTAACTAGAGTTAACCCTAATCCTAGCTCACACATTTGTGAGGATAGGATATTTCCCTTAGTAGGATTACTAGGCTTACCACTTCACAAACCCTAACTTGACCATGATAGGACTTGAATCTAGGGTATAGTACACCTAACTACCCCCATGACCTTGTTTTCCTCTATAAATAGAGTACCATTAACTTCATTAATCCCTCTCTCTCCATTTTGGTCAACTTACCCAAACTCTGTCAAAATTGTACCAAAACCCTTTTTGATAATTTTGCACCTGACAATCAGTAACAAAAACTAACTGGAACACATTTGGACAACAATTTTGTAGCAACAATCAACAATAGTCCAGTTCACACCCTGCCATGTGAACCCATAATCCAGTTCACATGCTGCCATGCAAACTAGCTCTATAGCACATCTACAAAATAAAATTAGGTATATATTATTTTTAGATAGTTTCCATAGCATCTCTATTAGGTTTTTCTTTAGTTTTATGTTGATTTATCTTCATGAATATAAGGTCTAACCTAATATAGGTCTCCAAATGCACTAACTTATTTTTGTAGGTCTAAAGCAAGTAGAAAGGACTATTGGTGGCACACACACACAAAAGCCCACCTACATTGATGGCATTGAGAAGACCCTACAATTTCACCTACATTTGTATTAAAAGAGAAAGAAACACTTGTCTCTGAGGAGACTATATTGTAACAATATTCCTAATTCAATAGTAACATAACTCTTTTGCACATATTTTGTTTTAGAATTGGGTATACTTTACATGTTACATTTTGGCATGCCCAGTGGAACCCCATAAAAACTTATTTTAGAATAGTTTTGTGGCTAATCTAACATACTTATGGTTTTATTTTGCTGTTTTAGGTACTGTGAATGCAAAAGAGAGCCTAGAAAAGCCTTGAAATGCACCTTAGACCCATAAATTCTAATATTTAGGCATGCAAACTCAGTTCACACCCTAAAAACATGAGATTTCGGAAACAAAAATGATAGACTAAAATTGCAATGTAAATGAAACTAAAATAACACTTAAATCCTATGTTATTGAAAAATGCGTAAAAAGAAAGAACATGAACACAAGATATTAAAGCAATATAAAAATCAGCCCTTTTATTGATATATTTTTCAGATTTGTCTTACAATGCGTCTCCTTCCTTTTTAGGGGATAGGAGCATTAAATGTTGGTCTTTTACAACTTGTTTCAGAATTCCTTCTTCCGCGTGCCCACATATAAGATGGGTGAACCAAAACGTTGTCACCGCTTGCGTTGGTAAAGGTCGATTCCTTGCTGCTCCTCCAATGCTGCAAATCTGCGTTCAAAGAAACAAACAAAGAATCAGTAGCACCTGTGTATGAAAAATAAAAGATAAATCTAACGATGGTTAAAATGAATCTAAATGAACTAAAAACTTGACAAAAGCATAAACATGAAACTAGCTAAATACTACAAAAGAAATAAAGTGGGGGGTGCCCGAAGGCAAACCACCCATGGGTGAAACTTTGTTTCGACACCAATCCGCTTGGGATGGGTCCGAAACCTGATGTGATGTGTTGTCGGCAAATTGGTAGAATATTGTGGTCAGAAAAATTGGTGTTGGTTCTTGATTCGTGCCTTCAAAAGTCACCCAATAACCTCTCTTTCGATTAAGAGATTATGGATGTTGAAAACACAAATCGCAAGTAAATGAATTAGTAGCACTTCGTCGCTCAAAATGCTCCTTCTCTGTATATCTTTTGGGTGAGGAAACTCACCATTTTATAGACCCAAGGGGTCTCTTTGAATTAACATGCAAAAGTGTTTCTTTGCATGAATGCTTTTTGTGTGAAGAGAAGACTTCTTCTTGATCAAGGGCTTCTTAACTGTCTCTGTGCATGTCTTTGTATATTTTAGAAAAGCTCACTTGCACTCCCATGCAATGAAGAGATAGCTAAGTGGCAAATACGAGTTGTCCTAAAAAGCTCACTCTCATTCCCATGCAGTGAAGGGAACGTCAATTGGCAGATATGAGTTGTCAAAAGAACTCACTCGCACTCCTATGTCATGCAAGAAAAGCTAAGTGGCAGTTCTGAGTTGTCTTATGCCAAGATTTGACTTTTTGTCGGTCAAACCTGGCGTTCGTCCCACCCCAAAGCGAGCACTGGTAATCATCTCTAGGTGAGACGAGTATTAATCCGCACTCGTCCCTGGGTGGGACGAATAAGCAATAAAGTGTCTAAAAGGTGCCAAATTTATTTCTGACTTGAAAAACTATTGTGCGAGTGGTTAGAACAATTGTTTAACCTCTGAAAGCTGCCCTGGGGCTGTGTGTGTTAGTGCGATTAGTGCTTGTTGTCACATAATCGGATTGGTGCTGTTTTGGTGTCTACAAATGCCCCTTTTTAGAAAGCGCTGCACGTGGTGCAGTGCTGAGAAAAAATATATAACCAAAGCACTAATGATTAGGGTTTCTCAGTAACCTAACCAACTCTTGATGCCCCAAGTATGGAAAGGGCACGCATTCTTGAATCTTTGCTTCTGACGAGCTAAGGAACTTAAATCAAGCATTAACCTGGTTCGATGAGGTATTACTTGAGCTTGGACATTGATCAGTCATGAAATAGGCAAAGGGTGCAACCTTTTGTTGTGGGAACCTTGAGTTCATGATTCACGAATACCAAGTATATGATCATTTTGTGATAATTGCTTGTTTGCTACCCCAAGCAGGGGCGCGATTGTCTTTTGCAATGATCCTTTGAATGCGTGTTATTTCCAAGACTGGGTATATTGGTGTTGATTGGTAACTAAGTGTGACTACCCCCTCAAGCAACGAATCGATGAGGGAATGATCGACATGAGAAAAGTGACAAGTCGCTTGACCCAAGATGACTTGCGCAAGGGTGCCTTTAGATGGTTTACCGCTAAGCATGCTCGAGAAGTTTCTCGATGTTTTGACCTACTTTTGGTAGGTGTGAACCCATTTTGAGATGCCATTTGGGGTTAACATTGGTGAAGATCCGTCTTCCTGTGGAGCGGTTCAGCTATGGTAGCCTTCTTAGGGAGAAGGATAGCGACAAAGTAGACCTTGACATCAGTTTTCTTATGCCGAGAGGTTAAGTGCAAGAGCACTTTTGTCCGGCAATTTTTAGTGGTTTTGTTGGCATTTGTCATTTTTATGTTTTGGTTATTGTTGATTTTTTTTTTTTTTTATATTCGTCCCGGGGGGGACGAATGCCGTGATGGTACTCGTCCTGGGGTGGGACGAGTGTGCCACGGTGGTACTCATCCTGGGGTGGGACGAGCGTGCTGAAAAGCGCTTGTCTCGGTCAGGGACGATTACCAGTTGGCAAAAAGTATAAATATGCAAAAATGATGGTTTTGGCTCATTTGCACTGTTCAGCGATTGCGAATTGGAGCTCTGGGGAGGAGGAGGTAGATTTTTTGACGCGAAGCGCTGCCAGATTTTCCAGCCATCATGAGTGCACAGATTGGGTCATCAAGCGGTGGAGCCGAGGCGAGACTAGTAAGTGCACTATCTCCTCGAGTTTGAATTTGAAAAATGCAAATGTGTTTTTATTGTTTGTCGTTTGTTTAAAACATGAAACCCTAATTAATTAAATTAAAAGGTGAATGAATGAAACCAAATGAAATGTGGATGCAAACCGATGGAAACTTAGATGGAAAACCATAGGATAAACCCAAAATGAAACTTAGAGTAACACCTTAGGGTAACCATGGTTAAAAATGTTTTGTTTTTGATGTGAATGATAAAACTTAGGTCGAAACCATTAGTCAATCATGCCCAATTTTTATGGAATTAAAAATGAAAAATGGATGAATTTTTTTATTGAAATGGTAAACTTAGGTCGAAACCATAGGGAAACCATGTCAAATTTTTATCGTTTTTTGATGAAATTTAAAAATGAAAAATGGATGAATTTTTTTGTTGAAATGGTAAACTTAGGTCGAAACCGTAGGTAAACCATGTCAAATTTTTATCGTTTTTTGATGAAATTTAAAAATGAAAAATGGATGAATTTTTTTTGTTGAAATGGTAAACTTAGGTCGAAACCGTAGGTAAACCATGTCAAATTTTTGTCATTTTTGATGAAATTAAAAAATGAAAAATGGATGAATTTTTTTGTTGAAATGGTAAACTTAGGTCGAAACCGTAGGTAAACCATGTCAAATTTTTATTGTTTTTGATGAAATGTAAGATGAAAACTGAATGAATTTTTTTTTGTTTTGAAATGGTAAACTTAGGTAAAACCGTAGGTAAACCATGTCAAATTTTTATCATTTTTTGATGAAATTTAAAAATGAAAAATGGATGAATTTTTTTGTTGAAATGGTAAACTTAGGTCAAAACCGTAGGTAAACCATGTCAAATTTTTGTTCGTTTTTGATGAAATTAAAAAATGAAAAATAGATGAATTTTTTTGTTGAAATGGTAAACTGAGGTCGAAACCATAGGTAAACCATGTCAAATTTTTGTCGTTTTTAATGGAATGTACAATGAAAACTGAATAAATTGTTTTTTGTTTTGAAATGGTAAACTTAGGTCGAAACCATAGGGAAACCATGTCAAATTTTTTTATCGTTTTTTGATGAAATTGAAAAATGAAAAATGGATGAATTTTTTTGTTGAAATGGTTAGGTCGAAACTGTAGGTAAACCATGTCAATTTTTTTTTTATTGTTTTTGATGAAATGTAAGATGAAAACTGAATGAATTTTTTTTTGTTTTGAAATGGTAAACTTAGGTAAAACCGTAGGTAAACCATGTCAAATTTTTATTGTTTTTGATGAAATGTAAGATGAAAACTGAATGAATTTTTTTGTTTTAAAATGGTAAACTTAGGTAAAACCGTAGGTAAACCATGTCAAATTTTAATTTTTTTTGATGAAATGTAAGATGAAAACTGAATGAATTTTTTTTGTTTTAAAATGGTAAACGTAGGTAAAACCGTAGGTAAACCATGTCAAATTTTGATTGTTTTTTTTTGGATGTACATGTGAATGAAAGATGTTACTGTACAGTTATGCATTTTTGTACATGTGATGGTAATTTGATGCATGTTTTTGATGTTTTTTGTTTTCTGTGATGTGCAGGTGGTGAAGAGTCGACATCGGGTGCCGAAGATTTTTTCTAATGCCCGCGAGGCGTTGACAGCTGAGGATTGGGATTGGCTTGATGCCATAGGGCTCAAGCATGTGGCTTGGTTGGATGCAGTTATGGCAGACCAGGCATACATTACAGCATTGATCGACCTATGGGATGTTCGAACGAACACCTTCCATATTTCGATAGGGGAGATGACAGTCACTTTAGCGGACGTGTATCGGATTCTACGAATTCTGATAGACGGGGTTCCATTCGGATGACTCCACGAGGCCAGAGGACGGCTGTACTGACCCGATATTTTGGACATGGAGAGGAGGATGGGATTACCTCGTTGGAGAGGGCGAAGTTGGATTGCTAGATTAGAGGGATTTTGGTACGATATTGGTACGCTAGGGGAATGTTGGGAGTGAGGCATGCACTACTCATGAGCCTCATTTCTAACATGCTCCTGCCAGACTCGTCAGGAGCAAGGTTCCCATGGAACCTATTGGAGGTGGTGTGGCAGCTAGTGGATTGTCCGATGACAGAGCCGATGATTATGAGATGGGGCTAGACACTTTTGGCATAGTTGTATGATGATTTGTATGAGGTCTGCTGTCAGAGGTGAAAGGGGATCGGTTGTAGTTACTTGTTGCAGTGCTGGGCCTGGCAGCATATAGCCATAGAGCGACCACGAGGGCTACCTTGGACTACCTGGGCTGACATGGTGGATAGGGATATTGGATATGGTGCTTTATGGTATCGATCGAAGGAGCGAGGGCAGAATCGGTGATTCATGAGAGACGTGGACCATTACAGAGATGCATTAGCATGACTGACTCCCAGAGATGTGGTATGGAGGCCATATCGGGATTGCCTCGCATGGCCAAAGGCTGATGATTGGCTTTGACGGGTTCGAATGGGGAGATGGGTGATTGGCCGACACGGGACGGAGCAGGAGTACTTCCACTACCTTCGAGTGACACGACAGTTTGGGGTACACCAGGGGTTGCCTGGGGAACCCGTAGTCTATCGACGCCTGAGTGATGAGAGGACCTTAGCTGTGTTGATCCTTGAGCCACTAGGGGAGGATTCAGATATAGTATTGGACATTCTGGACATAGATGACGTTAGAGTGACGATAGAGTATCAAGAGTGGTGGACGCTTCGGTAGTGGCAAGGTGAGGGGCCATTGGGAGGAGATGAGGTAGTGGGAGGCGAAGAGGGTGCAGAGGCACCAGGAGAGGGTTGGGGAGCTCCTATTGATGTGGATATGGTGGATGTGGCAGATGCAAGAGAGGAGTTTGGGGATGAAGAGCAGCCAGAGATGCAGGATGCTCCCGAGCAGGCTGGGTCGGAGGAGACAAAGGTAGCGTTGCACGCTGAGGTAGCATGATTGACCAGGTTATTGCAGAGGCAAGATGGAGAGCTTGTAGAGATGACGTAGGAGAGGGATCTTCTACAGACACAATTGGTAGGGCGAGAGAGCATAGGTGCTATGTCTCACCAGCAGGTAGGGGATACGGATGCGGCACGAGAGAGGGATCTCCTACGGGTACAGCTAGCACAACGCGATGAGGCAATCACGTACTATCATAGGCAAGAGGCAGAGTGGAGGCAACGGAAGGCAAATTGGGGGTGGCATCGGTCGAAGATGGAGGGTGATATTATCTACCTGGGTAGGTGAATACCAAAGCCTCCGACTAGTGGCTCATCGTATAGGACGAGAGACAGTAGGACAGAGCAGTCAGCATCATCTCGACGTAGGCGACGAGATGAGGGAGGTGCAAGTGGGCATGATGCAGGGGCGAGCAGTCGCCCTGAGAGGTCTTAGAGGACTGATACTACAGGGGGTAGTTCTCGTCGCATCGATCCTGCGTGATCATGGTGGTCGACGCTTTAGGTCGGGGGTTTTTGAGATTTTGGATGATGGGAGCGAGGTCCGAGGACCAGTGCACTATAGCCTACGGGAAATTTTTGTTATGATATATATATACAGATGATTCTTTTTGGTGTTTATATATTTTTTATGCTTTATTTTTATGGACATGTTTTTACATTGATGTATGCATATGCAATTATGAATGTGATGATTCTAATTTGTATGATGTATGTATATGGAATGAATGAAATGAATTATTGATGATTTGTCGATGCACCATAGACTGTACAAGATTGGATTGACTTGCGATAGTAATGGGATAACTTTGTGGAATGCTTGTGCATGTGAAAACTTTGTTTTTGTATTTTGTCAATTTTTTTAGATGGTGATGTATGAAATGAAATGTATCGGTTGTTTGAAAATGTAGTTAAGCTTTTCTGAGATGCAGATAGTTTTAACTAACTAGCCAATACTGTACATTTATCTCGCAAGACTTTTGAACAAGGTCTAAATCTGACTTGAATTTAACCAAGTTATTTCACATCCCTGTGTGTGTAATTGATTTTGTTTATGTTGTATTCATTAGGATACCGCCAATGCCAGATGGGCTTTCAACCGAACCTGTATTGAGGATCACCTAATTAGCTCCACTAACTCCTTTATTGTATTTAGTCAGATTAATCTGTGATGCTTTCTAAGATACCATAAGCTAGATCATCCACATGCAAACATTGATCTGCACATAAGTTAATGTGACAGATATATCGTCATGTGGGAGGTTGACAACAAGTTCGACTCCCTTCTTTTCTTCAATTGTATTGGGATAATTGCTCTTTATAGTGATAAAATCACTGTTTATTTTTGTTTTATTTGTTTTTTTTTTTTTTTTTTTGAGCAAGGGATTTGAATATGGAGTGACGAGAATCACTATTGTTTGTGCCTTTTGATGTGTGCACTGTAGGATGTCAAATTTGTAATGTTTTGACGTTTTGCAAATTTTTTATGTTTTGCAACTTTTGAGAACTTGGGATTCTTGGGGAATTGGGTAGGGAGGATGCTTGTCCTTTTGCAAACTCTCAGCATTCCTAGGGTCATTTGCACAGGGGGATAAGCAAGATAGCCGTTTCGCTTATGGTAACCTGGATTACGGTGCAGGTTTCATCTTTCGTTCACACAACTTAGGAATTTTTATATGTGTGTTAATTTGTGTTGGGATGCTACGTAACAAGGCTTGGTCCAAGTAAAACTTTCCCGTGTAAAATCTATTTAACTATGTACAGTTTGTGGCTAGAAATTTAAAGATATTTGAATGAAGAAAACCCTATATACATTAGGAGACAACTGACGATGCTAAAATAAAAGGGTGATATGCTGGATGTAGGCATTTATGAAAATGGATCTAAGGTGGAAATGATGGAATTGCCAAGTAATGATAGCCTATGGTGCTTTTGACTTGTATGACCTATCGAAGTATGCAATGTATGGATGCAATGCTTAATGTAACCTATATTTTTGTATTTTGATTTTTATGAGAATGCATGGAATTGGAATGCAATTGTTTTTGTGATTTTGATTTTTATGAGAATGCATGGAATTGAAATGCAATTGTTTTTGTGATGATTTTTTTTTTTTTTTTGGAATTGAAATGCAATTATTTTTGTGATTTTGATTTTTTGTGTTGTTTTTGTTGATTTTTGAATATTTATGTTGACCAAGCGATTATGGTAATGCTTGGAGCTTTTGGTGTTGACCAAAGGGTTTATAGATACCTTTGGGGCTTTTAGGGTTGACCAAGCGATTATGATAATCCTTGGAGCTTTTGGGTTGACCAAGCGATTATGGTAATCCTTGGAGCTTTTGGGTTGACCAAGCGATTATGGTAATCCTTGGAGCTTTTTGGTTTGGACCAAGCGATTGTGGTAATCCTTGGAGCTTTTGGGTTGACCAAGCGATTGTGGTAATCCTTGGAGCTTTTTGGTTTGGACCAAGTGATTGTGGTAATCCTTGGAGTTTTTTTTTGGACTATGGCTCTCTAGCTGTGGAATGGCCTCAAATGAATGATGTTCAAGGGTTCTGTTTCCTTGATTCCTTCAAGGGAGGCAAGCCGGTATGTTTCGGGTCCTATTTTACTATCAATGATGTAAGGACTGTTGGCATTTTTGCCACATTGATTCTCATTGATTAATGCATTAGTGTATTATTGAAAATCTGACCTTTAATATCGGCTTTGATGCGGCTTTGACAAAAAAAGAAGAAAAAATGAGCAAAAAATAACTAAGTCTAAAAGCTGCGGCGATTCGGCGACATGTCGCGAAATCGCGGTCCAACGCGATCCAACGCAGGCAGGTTGGGCGGAACCGTCGCGATATCGCGACGTGTTCCAGAATCGCGGGTTGGTCGGCCTCAAAGACACAAAGTTGAAAACTTGCAGCGCGTCGCTGACATGTCAGCGAATCGCGACACTGGCGGCTTCGAAGGGGCAAGTGCCAAAACTTGCAGCGATTCGCTGCATGTTCGAGCGGAGAAGAGTCCAAGGCAAAGATGCAGCGCGTCGCGACGAAAAATGGCAAAGGGTACGGAGAAAGAAATGCGTAGCGATATCGCTACCCGTAGCGAAATCGCGGGTTTTGACCAGAAAGACAAAGTACCCGAAACATGTAGCGATATCGCTACATGTTCCGTTTTCGTGCGGTGTTTGGCAGAGAAGACCCAAGGTTAAAAGTTGCAGCGACGCGCTACCTGTAGCATTTTTGCGATGGCAAAGTGGCAATTGGTACGGAAGGAGCAAAGCGTAGCGATATCGCTACATGCTTCAAAATCGTGGCCATTTTGGTCCAAGAAGCAAAGGAGCAGAAAGTTGTAGCGATTCACTGCAATATCAACAATAAAGCCAACTGACATGAATATGCAGCGAAATCATGCAAGGGATGAAAATTGATCAAAAAGCATGAAAATGGTTAAGTGCTCAAATTGGTAGCGAAATGGAGACAAGGAAGAATTGAAGACATTCAAGTGCAAAAGGTGTTATGTTTTCGCGGACCGTCTTCAAGGCCGTACAAGGTGCTCGAAACATGCAGCGATATCGCTACATGTTCCATTTTGTGGCGTTTGGCTTCAAAGGTTTCGGTGTTCAAAAGTGCGGTGATGCGTTGAATTTTGTTTACAAAGGCATAAAAAATGCGCGATTCGTGCAAGTTCGGAGCGACAAGGCGAGTGCGGTGCGGCGATGCGGTTTTTCACAAACGGTATAGAAAATGCAGCGATTCGCTGCAAGTTCTAGGTGACAAGGCGGAGTGCGAAGAGAATCATGCAAAAAGCAAAAGGCGTCGCATTTTGCGACCCATCCAGAAGACCGTACAAAGTGCCAAAAAGTGCAACGATGCGCTGCATGTTCCGTTTTCGCGGGGCAGGAAGGAAGGAATAGCCAAAGGCCGCAATGCATAGCGATATCGCTACATGTGCCATTTTTGCGGAACAAGCTAGCGATGGAGACATTGAAGCCAAAGATGCAGCGATATCGCGACAGGGAGCATTTTTGCGGGTGTAAGTGACAAAAGTGTACGGCATGAAAATACGTCGCGATTTCGTGACCCGTCGCGTTTTCGCGACCTGCACAGTTTCTCGCCAAAAAAATAGTATGAACGGCCGAGAAGGTTTTTGAGTTTCCGATGATTAAATGCTGCCCCAAATTAAATGTTTTGTGGATTTCCAAGGTAGTCAAAGTAAAAGATGCGCCCAGGCCACCGAGATTGAAGATTTAATGCATTCGAGGCTGCTGTTCGTGGATTGTCGTAACGGTTTCATGCACATGTTCAAAGAATCAAATTTAATGAAGGACCGCGAACGTTTCATTGCATTTAATTTTTGTTTCTTCGAGGCTGTAATCAAGGGGTCGTGTATGTAATTTCCAATGCACAATTGTAGATCACGAGGAGGATGGTGGCAAACATTTAATGCTGTAGAGAGGACGGACCTCTATAAAAACCAATGTAATTCTCATTTCAAAAGGTTGGGAAAAATTCTCTGCTAGAGACTGGAGATGCATTTGCAGGAATAAAAGAGTTGGCTTCTAATTTGTCAAGCGGTTGTATGGGTGATTTCCTTTCTGTTCTATTGCATTTCTAATAGCTTTGTATTTCTTCATGGCTGTTGCATTAAAATTCTGCATATTGGATTTATGTACCGTCGTGAGAGTATGATTTTTGGAATGTAGTTTTGGAGGGTTTTCCTGCATACATCGTGCGAAGGTTTAAGTTAATAATTTTTATTACTTGCTGTTGTTGCATTTTTAAGTTTCCTGCTGCTATTTTCCCGGTCTTATAACTTCGGCCTGTGGCCATATTTCCCATTTCTTTCTACAGTTTTTTAAATCTCTTTCCTGCAACCCTTATCTTAAACCAAGTCTAGAATAGTGAAGGGAACCAGCCCACTCTGGAGATTGGTCTGGGAGCCATTTCTTGCTTCCAGCCTTTCAATGTTGGCCGGGTCTAGGGCGCAATTGTAAAATCCTTTCTGTGGCAGATTTTGGACCAACAATTTTTGGCACGCCCGGTGGGACGATTTTATTTGTCTCTAAAAGATCCCATAGGGTCGAAGGTTTAATGTTCGCCTTCAGACTGTAAATTAGAGCATTTGGTGACTCTGTTGTTTTTGGTGATCCTGCTGGACCCAGAAATACTTCATGTTCACAAGATCACAGTCAAAGAAATTTGGCGATCTTGTTCAGTTTTTTGAGCTTGATAGTTCAAGAAGTGGTGAGCATTCTAGATTAGTTTCCTCATCCCTTCCATCTTCTGCTGTACAAATACCCAGTATTGTTGCTAGTGTTGCACCCCTACAAGTTCCACCAATGGCACAATTTCCTCCACCCAGAAAATTCTTGGCATGGAATAGCACTGGAGCCTTGAATCTGCAGGCTCAGAATCCAGTACCTCAGGCTGCACTGAAGGCTTTGCCCACTTACGATGGTACTGGTAAAACAGCCTATGAGCACATAAATGATGTGGCTTCCCTGGCTGCTATCCATGACATTACCGATGAAGATGTAATGATCAAATTGTTAGTGTGTTCTTTGAGAGGTAAACTGTTGTTTTGGTACAGAACTCTGCCTCCCGGTACCATAACATCATGGGATCGGTTTGGTGATTTCTTGGTGAAACATTTTCATGAACAGGCTGACCCTTTCTCATTGTTAAATCGGTTCTTGTCATACGAGAGACATCCACAAGAAGAGATACCTGATTTTAATGTCCGGTTTACCAGAACTTGGCAAAGGATTCTCGATGGTATTCGGCCTGCTGATGAATTAGCTGCGATGTACTACCTCAGAGCGTTTCACTCAGATATCGGTTGGGCGGTTCGGCAGTCTAATGTGGTAACGTTTCCAGAAATATTTGAACAAGCAATTAAAGCAGAAGCTGATCTGGTTGTTGTAGGAAGACTGCCTCCAAAGGTAACTATGCCTCTTATTCCAGATTTGCCTCAATATTTATATGGTTCACAACCACACCCCATGCCAGCTATGTATCCTACACCATCATGGAGTTCTAAAGCACCTCAGGTTGCAACTGTTCCAGCTCCTCAATTGCCTGCTTTAACTCCTTTACCGCTCCCTGCACCCAACATTCAACCATCTCCCGTTTCCACTGCATTTCCAGCTTTGCCCGGCACCACCAGCTCCTTTGCCCTTACCAGCACCTCCTGCACCTGCAAACCCCGATCCATATACAACATTATTGCAAGAGGTTAAGTCTGCAAATTCTGCCATTAGAGCCATGGGAAATAAGATCACACTCATTGAGAGGAAGCGGTGAGAGAGATTTCCAGCCAAGGAGATTTCAACCTCCTCAAATTACTAGAGATCAAGCTGCCTCCACAAGCAAAGCACACGAAAAGGGCTTAGGCTGTTCTAGCAAATGAAGATGCAGCCCATGCGGATGGAGTATATTGGTGCTCGACTTGTAATGATCCTCACGAAGAGGATACATGTATGGTTCACTTAAATTATGTGCAGACCTTGGCGGCCAGCTCTTCGGGTGACCATGTTAATATGATCTCAGAAGCTGGTCATAGTTTGATGACTGCAGTGGAAGATCAAGTTTCAGTTCTAACAAGGATTGGAAAGAAGCCTATGAATGTTGATCCTGCTGACTTAGAGCCGTTAAGAGTACCGGCTGAAGTGAAGAGGCCAGTGAAAGCTCCTGTGCTAGCTCCAAAGTCTTTGCCCAAAGATCCAACTTTTAATAGAGTTCAAGAAAAGGCAGCAGCTGCACCAGTAAGATCGAAGCGAGAGGAGCGAGGCACGTGAAAAATTGAAGTATCCATCACTGACCAAGAGGTTAAGAGTGGAAGCTACACAACAGTACAGAACCAGATTTGAGCAACTTTCTTGAGACGAAAAATTCTGCTTGCAGTTTCATACAACATTGTTGATGATCTTAAAAAGACCCCTGCTAAGGTAAGCCTTTATGACGCTTTGCAATTACAGGTCAAGTAGATTTATTACAAGAGTCATTGAAATCTATGAAGGAGAGTGAAAAAGGGCCTACCCAGACCGTCTATGCCCAAACTTTAACCACCTCTATTCTTGGTAAGAACAGGACCTCCTCCTTTTTACTTGTCATTGCAAATAGAAGGTTGGGTTGTACACAATTGTATGATTGATTTCGGAGCTGCAACCACTGTCATGCCCAAGGGAGTCTGTGAAGCTATGGGAATGGAGTATACCCGGAGTAGTCCTGGAGTTATGCAATTGGATGGTACGCCTGTAAAAATAGTAGGTGTCATTAAAGATGTACCCATTGTCCTGCATACAATGCCCCAAATCATTGTTATTCAAGAAATTGTTGTAGTAGATTTAGAGCCCTATTTTAGCATGTGTTTATCCCGGGAATTTACTGCAAAATTAGGGGGTTATCTGGCATTAGATTATTCCCATCTGGAAATTCCTTTTAAGAATAGACGTCTCAGAATACAGAATGAAAAGCCTTCCCCTTTTCACATTGAGAAGTTGGAAGATGTTGGAAAAGACATGCAGTCGGTCCATATGCTCACTGAAGAGTCTGAAGATGTTGTTTTAATGAGTGAAGTTTTAAACAATCTTCAGTTGGAAGACCAGTTTTCAATGCTTAACTTCAATGCCATGATGGAGACAGAGATTGGCTGCTATGCCATTCGAAAACCTGAGAGCGAGACAAAGCGGGGAATTGTCTAACCCGGTTGATCGGACTGAGGTTACGGGATCGGTTATGGCAGTCGTATTTCGATGGAGCTAGATGCGGGGAATGGTGCCGGAGCAGGTATTGTGTTAATTTCTCCCTCTGGTGTACAGAGAACTTATTCATATCGGCTTACATGGAGTTGTACAAATAACGTTGCTGAATATGAAGCATTATGCTTGGGTCTGAAGAAAGCAAAGAAGTTAGGAATAGAACAGCTCAATATTTTTGGTGATTCCGAGATTATTGTAAATCAGGTCACAAATAGATGCATCTCAAAGCGGCATTATCTGAAAGCATATCGTAATCAGGTTTGGGATTTGTTTGAACTTTTCACTGCGCTTAATATTCAATCTGTTTCTAGAGAGATGAATAAACATGCTGACTTATTAGCATCTCTTGGAGCGAACTTTTCTCCTGTTGATCAAGTTGTGAACAAACCCAAGGCAGTGAGAATGGTATACGAGACCCGAGTGTGCCGGACAAGGAAACTTTCTGGCGAGGTCTTTGAAACCGATGAAGCGGATTGTTAATTTCTCGATACATGAAGGCTGCAGTTGTTGAAGGCGAGAACTTTGGAGGATGAAGAAGCAGAGGGTCTTATTCAATTACAGAACAACCATATTCCAAAGGGTCTAATAACTACGGAGAGCTTGTTTGACCAACATGATCGTTCCGAGAAAGCCTCGAATGGAGATTGATAGAAAGGAATACATGGAGTTAGAGCTTCGGCTCGACAAAGTGATTAAGGTTGGCAGCTGACTCAACCCCGGAAGAAGCTACGAGAAAATCAGGCGGCTACTGTAAAGAGTTTTCCGATATTATAGCTTGGAGCTATGAAGACTTGAAAGGTTACAACAAGCGAGATTATCCGACATACAATTGAAGCTGGAAGAAGGAGTTAGGCCTTTTCGACGAAAGCGAGAGACCTGTAAACCCAAAGATTGAGGCGTTGATGAAGGTTGAACTTGTTAAAATGCTGCAAGCTAAGATCATCTATCCGGTCAAGCACTCCACATGGGTCGCCAATCTGGTCCCAGTCCGTAAGAAGAATGGAGATATTAGATTGTGCGTTGATTTCAGGAATTTGAACCGTGCTTCATTAAAGGATCATTATCCTTTGCCGAGAATAGATCAAATATTGCATGTTGTGGCTGGGGCACAGCGTTTTTCTTTGTTAGATGGATTTTTTGGGTATAACCAGATCTGGGTAAAAGATGAAGATCAGTTTAAGACAGCATTCACCACGAAGTGGGGTACTTTTGCATATCAGCGAATGCCCTTTGGACTGTCAAATGTTGGAGCTACCTTCCAAAGAGCTATGGACATTGCTTTCAAGGATTTGTTGAACAAGATCATTGTAATATACCTTGACGACATGACAGTCTTTTCACATAGAAGGGAAGACCATTGTTCTCACCTGAGGCTGATTTTTGAGAAATGCAGAGAATTCGGAATCTCCATTAATCCAAAGAAGTCTGTGTTTGTTTGTAAAAGAAGGTAAGCTTACGGGTCATGTGATTTCCGAAGATGGATTAGCAATTGATCCGGCCCGTGTTGAAGCCTTGAAGAAATTGTCACTCCCTGCCAAACAAGAAGGAACTTCAATCTTTCTTTGGACGAGATAAATTTCATTAGAAAATTCATTGCTGATTTTGCTCGGGTTGTTAAACCAATGACCGAATTGTTGAAGAAAGATGCAGTTTTCCAATGGACAGCTCAAAGAAAGGAAGCATTTCAGGAGATCAAGGAAAGAATAGTGCAGGCCCCTGTCCTGATTAATCCTGACTACTCCAAGGATTTCATCTTATATGCAGTTGGAGAAGATGACAGTTATGCTGCAGTTTTGACGCAAAAGGGAGATGATGGGAATGAAAGGCCCATTGCTTTTCTGAGCCAAGTCATTTTACCTCACGAAGCAAAGTACAATTTTATTGAGAAAGCAGGTATATCTTTGTGATGAAATCCCTGAAGAAATTCAAACATTTTATTTCCCAGAGCGGGACATTTGTTTATGTGCTTCACCCGGATGTGAGAAATTTCATTCTTCAAGGAGAGTTGGGTGATAAACGTCCTTGGTTGGGTCACCAAGATCCGGGAATTTGATGTAGAAATTCACCCAACTAAATTAGTGCGTGGTAAAGCTCCGTGCCGGCGAGTTAGCAAAGATGGCGGCATTTGATGTATGCGAAGATCGGGGAGAAGCTCTTGTTTGGTAATGACAGTTTAATGAATTTCTTAATTCCGGAAAAGGATTGGACGAGAGGACACGATTGATTACTTCACAAGCTGGAAGATGTCCATCACAATTGGCTGCTTCTCGAGAGGAGGAGATTTCGGTTGCAAGCTCTGCGGTATGTTTTGTTTTCGAGATGGTTTATTTTTTAAAAATATTGATGGTGTTCTTTTGAAGTGTGTTAAACAAGCGAGACAAGGATAGGATCTTGGAAGAGTTCCATTCGGGTCTCTCGGGAGGACATTTTGCGGGGAAGACCGATGGCCTTGAAAATCATTCGAGTTTGGTTACTACTGGCCGACCACTGTTCTCGGATTCTTTCAAAATTGCACAAGCTTGTGATAAGTGTCAAAGATACTCGGGAAGAGTAAGGAATGCGGCACTGCCTTTGCATCCAGTGCAGGTTGAAGCCCCCTTTCAGTAGTGGGGGTCAGATTTTATTGGAATCATTGATCCCAATTCCTCGGTGGGCACGGGATACATCTTAACGACTACTGATTATTTCACTAGGTGGTCTGAAGCCATACCTACAAAGATGGCCAATCAATCCGTAGTGATTTCTTTTGTTGAGATTTTGATTACACGTTTTGGTGTTCCAGACGCCATCATTACGAGATAATGGGACTCCATTCATTGGAGCTGAAGCTAGGTGAGTTTGCTAACAAGTTTGGCATTTTCCTTAAGACATCTTCCAATTACTATCCACGGGGAAATGGCTTGGCGAGTCAACGAACAAAAATTTGCTCGAGAATTTTGAAGAGGTCATTGGGAGAGAACAAAAGATCATGGCACTTGTTATTGAATCAGGCGTTATGGGCAGACAGGATTTCCGTCAAGAAGTCCATTAAAAACTCACCATATGCCCTAGTCTATGGCAAAGAAGCAAAGTTGCCGGTTCATCTTGAGTTGCCAGTATTACAACAGTTGCAGTCTTTTCAAGATGATGAGGCAGGACTCGAGTTCCTTGGATCTGCGAATAGCACGGTTGTTGGAATTAGAGGAGCAGCGTTCCAAAGCATATAATGAATTTGACAAGCACATGCAAGGGATTTCGAAGTGGTTTTATAAGCATTACGCAGCTCGTCCATTCAAAACAGGAGATTTGGTGTTGAAGTGGAATGAGAATAAGGCTAAACCTGGCAATCATAAGAAATTTGATGCATTCAGGAGGGTCCCTTCCGCATTTCCGGCACAGGTGCAGCTAATTCTTTCTATTTGGAAGACATGGATGGTAGCCCACTTCCAATTTCAGTTAATGGCTTTCATTTGAAAGCCTACTTTTCATGAATTCTCAAGTTCAATTTGAGTTTGTATATAATATAAAAATATATATATATATATATATATATAAAAAGGAAGTGAAGAAGAAGAAAAGAGTATGTATATAGGTTTTGCCTTTTGTTGTCACCTTGGCTCTTGTTGCTTGTGGGTTGTAGGTGTTTGTTTCCCTTTTGTCCTTCCTTTCCCGGCAGTTTGTGGCTTCCAAAGAATTCTTCTTTTCCCTCCCCTGCTTTCTATTTCCTTTCTTCATCTTCCTCTTCCTTCTTTTGTTTCTTTCTTCTTGCAATATAAAAAAAACAAAAAGAATAAGCCACGGCTGTTGTTTCTTCTCCCCTTTTCTATTTTTCCCATTTCTTCTTATCCCTTTCTTCTCAGTTTGGTTTTTGTTTTAAAAAGCATTTATTTTCCAGCTTAGTTCATTTTCATTTCACGCTTCAAAACTTCCATTTATGTTCCATCCATTCGTTCATTCCATCTATTACCGTTGGTAGTGTAGCAACATGTTGTTGTTATGTCTACTACGTCACTTTTGCTCCATCATTTTATTACTCACACCACTCCATTGCAGTCACCGCCTGCGCAATCGCAGGAGCTCACTTCACCATCACATTCCATTTCTTCGATTTATAACCGCTTCTATGCAGGTTCTTCCGGTTCTAGTTTTCAGCGGCGAGAAGAAGTTTTGCGGCGGTCCTACGACATGTTTTGCGGCGACCAACCTTCTTGTTACGATATGACTCTGTGCCCAATGGACTAAGGCCTGGATTCTTGCATACAACAAGCTGTATACCCAGCGAGCCGCCAAGAATGTTGGCATTTTTGCCACATTGATTCTCATTGATTAATGCATTAGTGTATTATTGAAAATCTGACCTTTAATATCAGCTTTGATGCGGCTTTGGCGAAAAAAGAAGAAAAAATGAGCAAAAAATAACTAAGTCTAAAAATTGCAGCGATTCGCTGACGTGTCGCGAAATCGCGGTCCAACGCAGGCAGGTTGGGCGGAACCGTCGCGATATCGCGACGTGTTCCAGAATCGCGGGTTGGTCGGCCTCAAAGACACAAAGTTGAAAACTTGCAGCGCGTCGCTGACATGTCAGCGAATCGCGACACTGGCGGCTTCGAAGGGGCAAGTGCCAAAACTTGCAGCGATTCGCTGCATGTTCGAGCGGAGAAGAGTCCAAGGCAAAGATGCAGCGCGTCGCGACGGAAAATGGCAAAGGGTACGGAGAAAGAAATGCGTAGCGATATCGCTACCCGTAGCGAAATCGCGGGTTTTGACCAGAAAGACAAAGTACCCGAAACATGTAGCGATATCGCTACATGTTCCGTTTTCGCGCGGTGTTTGGCAGAGAAGACCCAAGGTTAAAAGTTGCAGCGACGCGCTACCTGTAGCATTTTCGCGATGGCAAAGTGGCAATTGGTACGGAAGGAGCAAAACGTAGCGATATCGCTACATGCTTCAAAATCGTGGCCATTTTGGTCCAAGAAGCAAAGGAAGCAGAAAGTTGTAGCGATTAGCTGCAATATCAACAATAAAGCCAACTGACATGAATATGCAGCGAAATCATGCAAGGGATGAAAATTGATCAAAAAGCATGAAAATGGTTAAGTGCTCAAATTGGTAGCGAAATGGAGACAAGGAAGAATTGAAGACATTCAAGTGCAAAAGGTGTTATGTTTTCGCGGACCGTCTTCAAGGCCGTACAAGGTGCCTGAAACATGTAGCGATATCGCTACATGTTCCATTTCCGTGGCGTTTGGCTTCAAAGGTTTCAGTGTTCAAAAGTGCAGCGATGCTGTTTCGCAAAAGGAAAAAGAAAAAAGGATAGAAAATGCAGCGATTCGAAGTAAAAAAGGTATAGAAATGGGCGATTCTTTGCAAGTTCTAGGCGACAAGGCGAAGTGCGAAGAGAATCATGCAAAAAGCAAAAGGCGTCGCATTTTCGCGACCCATCCAAGAGACCGTACAAAGTGCCGAAACGTGCAGCGATGCGCTGCATGTTCCGTTTTCACGGGGCAGGAAGGAAGGAATAGCCAAAGGCCGCAATGCGTAGCGATATCGCTACATGTGCCATTTTTCTGCGGAACAAGCTAGCGATGGAGACATTGAAGCCAAAGATGCAGCGATATCGCGACAGGGAGCATTTTCGCGGGTGTAAGTGACAAAAGCGTACGGCATGAAAATACGTCGCGATTTCGCGACCCGTCGCGTTTTCGCGACCTGCGACAGTTTCCCGCCAAAACAATAGTATGAACGACCGAGAAGGTTTTTGGGTTTTCGATGATTAAATGCTGCCCCGAAATTAAATGTTTTGTGGATTTCCAAGGTAGTCAAAGTAAAAGACGCGCCCAGGCCACCGAGATTGAAGATTTAATGCATTCGAGGCTGCTGTTCGTGGATTGTCGTAACGGTTTCATGCACATGTTCGAAGAATCAAATTTAATGAAGGACCGCGAACGTTTCATTGCATTTAATTTTTGTTTCTTCGAGGTTGTAATCAAGGGGTCGTGTATGTAATTTCCAATGCACAATTGTAGATCACGAGGAGGATGGTGGCAAACATTTAATGCTGTAGAGAGGACGGACCTCTATAAAAACCAATGTAATTCTCATTTCAAAGGGTTGGGAAAAATTCTCTGCTAGAGACTGGAGATGCATTTGCAGGAATAACAGAGTTGGCTTCTAATTTGTCAAGCGGTTGTATGGGTGATTTCCTTTCTGTTCTATTGCATTTCTAATAGCTTTGTATTTCTTCATGGCTGTTGCATTAAAATTCTGCATATTGGATTTATGTACCGCCGTGAGAGTATGATTTTTGGAATGTAGTTTTGGAGGGTTTTCCTGCATACATCGTGCGAAGGTTTAGGTTAATAATTTTTATTACTTGCTGTTGTTGCATTTTTAAGTTTCCTGCTGCTATTTTCTCGGTCTTATAACTTCGGCCTGTGGCCATATTTCCCATTTCTTTTCGCAGTTTTTTAAATCTCTTTCCTGCAACCCTTATCTTAAACCAAGTCTAGAATAGTGAAGGGAACCAGCCCACTCTGGAGATTGGTCTGGAAGCCATTTCTTGCTTCCAGCCTTTCAATGTTGGCCAGGTCTAGGGTGCACTTGTAAAATCCTTTCCTGTGGCAAATTTTGGACCAACAAGACCTAACCAGTTTTTTGCGCACTTGTCCCATAGATGGGATGGCAAATTAGAATTTTGCTGGTTCTCTTTTAAGACCAAGTCACCAACCTAAAATTCCCTAAGGTGGACTTTCATGTTGTATGCTTTCTTAAGTCGCTCTTGATAGATATGCAAATGCTCGAGAGCATTAACGTGTCATTTTTCAAGCAACGTCGGTTGATCTAACCGAGCCTATCATGCAGTGTCATCATCGATGAATTCTTGCATTGAAATGTGCAGGGAAGGAATTTCTAACTCAAAAGGCATGACTGCCTTGGAGCCATACACTAGCAAAAATGGAGTTGCCCCAGTGGGTGTTCGAATGATGGTGTGATAAGCCCATAGGGCAAGTGGGATCTGAATGTGCTAGTCTTTATGATTGTCTGCAACTATCTTTTTGAGAATGGCGACTAGCATTTTGTTTGACGCCTCTGCTTGCCCATTTGCCTGTGGATAATAGGGTGTTGAAAAACTATGCTAAATTTTGTACTTTGTGGTCAAAGCATGCACGTCTTTGTTCTTGAATGGTGTCCCATTATCCGAGACTATTTTGGATGGAATACCAAAACGACATATGATGTTATGTAAAATAAACTTTGCAATGTGGGCTCCAGTCATAGTGGTCAGCAGAATTACTTCCACCCATTTGGTAAAGTACTCTGTGGCCGTTAAAATAAACGTGTGATGACCAGACGATGCAGGGGAGATCTTTCCAATTAGATCAAAGCCCCACTACAAAAAATGCCAAACCGATTGAATCAGCTACAAGGCCTGAGAATGTATGTGTGTCAAATTAGCATGGTGCTGACACTTCATGCACTTCTTCACATATGCGCAACAATCTCACTCTAAATATGGCCAATAATAACCCATGCGAAGAATGCGCTTTGTGATGGCCATACCGCTGAAGTGGCCACCACATGTACCATCATGAGCTTGGGTGATCACCCAAGCGGACTCTTGCTGGTCCAAACAACGAAGGAGGATTCCTTCATAATTTTGACGATACAAAATGTCTCCTAACAAGACATGCTTTGTCGCTTTCTATTTGAATGATCTTTTTGCGGCTTGTGTCAATCCAAGTGGGAGATTACCTAGCTTGAGGTAATCCCGAATGGGTGTGTACCAATCTTGCTGATCAAAAACCTCGATAGTATGAATGACCAATCCCTCTTGAAGTCTATCCTAAACAAAAGCTAAGCAGGAAAGAACTTGTAAAAACAATGTGGTGTTGCTAGTAAGAGGGGTTGCGGAGAACAAGGACCCCCAGTTGGCTTGAATCAAACAATCTCAAACTTGAGAGAACTTATCTGGAGATGATTCAATCTGGATCATGTGGATTCCTGGCGTCAGATCAGAGCTTGCACACTCCATCACAGATTACGATAATGTTGTAACCTGAATGGTTGTCATTTCATCAGAAGGGTCATGCGGGATGAGTGACCCTAAGGAGGCCATAGTATCCGCAAAATGATTTGATGATCGAGGGAGTGCCTCAATGTCATACCATTCAAGTTGTGCCAAGAATTTGTCCACAAGGGCTTTATAGGCCCGTAAAACTAGACATTTACATTGGTATATCCCCTTTACTTGATTGACAATTAACAGCGAATCACCAAAGATGTTCAATCGTTTAATGTTCATGGTGATTGTTGTCTGAAGACCTATGAGCAAGGCTTCGTATTTTGCATTGTTGTTGTGCACGGAAGTCTAATTTAAATGACAAGGGCATTGGAGCACCTTGTGGAGTGAAGAATACAATTCCTGCACCACCCCCTTGCTCACATTTAGAACCATCGAAGAATAGGGTTATGTCAGCCTATGACTCAGGCTCATCAGAATCTAGCGACTCTGAAACATGGAAGACCCCATCATCAGGTAGTTCAAAAGTCAGAGGTTGATCGTCTTCAAGAGGAGCCTCAGCTAGTTGATCGGTGATGACTTGACCTTTTATAGATTTCTGTCCAATGAATTCTATGTCAAAATCTATCAACAACATGATCCATTTTGCCGTGCGACTACTATGATAAGTGCGACTCATTATGTATCGCAATGGATTCTCCTTAGACACAACATATGTCTTATTACTAAGCATGTAGTAAACACCACTACCAAGCAGAGATTTTCAACGTATGCATAGTTAAGTTCATAACTAACCAGGGTGCGGCTAAGATAGTATGTAGCCTGTTCTTTATGAAGTTCATTTTTCTAGGACAGCATGGCACCCAGTGCCACCTCAATGGCTGAGATGTATAAATAGAATGGCACTCCTGGTCTAGGTGGTGCTAATACTGGCGACAAAGCCAAGTACTGTTTAATGTCATCAAAGGTTGACTGGCACTCGTCATCCCAATGAAATGTGACCCCCTTATGCAATAATTTATTCATGGGTCGACATTTGTCAGATAACTGCACTATGAAGCACTTGATCGACGCAACCTTTCCCTGCAGACTCCTGAGCTACTTGATGGTGGTTGGGGGACGCATTTCAAGGATTGCCTTGACTTTGTTTGGATCAACCTCAATTCCTCGTTTGGAGACTATGAAACCTAAGAGATTTCCAGAGGTGACGCCAAAGACGCACTTCTTGGGGTTTAGTCTGACTTTATGCTCAATGAGGCGATCAAGGACCTTGCTCAAGTCATCGATGTGATCTGGGCACAAAAGAGATTTGGCCAACAAATCATCCATGTAATCTTCCATAGTTTTGTGCATGTAATCATGAAAGATGTACATCATGGCACGTTGGTAGGTGGCTCCAACATTTTTAAGGCCAAAAGGCATGACCTTATAGCAAAATATCCCCCAAGGCGTTGTGAATGCCATTTTTAGTTGGTCCTCAAGATTGATACGAATCTGATTATATCCTAAGAAACCATCCATAAGGGAAAGCATTTTGTGGCCCGCTGTAGCGTCTACCAACGCATCGATGCTCGACAAGGGAAAATCATCCTTAGGACTCGCTTTGTTTACTTGCGATTTGTGTTTTCAACATCCATAATCTCTTAATCGAAAGAGAGGTTATTGGGTGACTTTTGAAAGCACGAATCAAGAACCAACACCGATTTTCTGACTACAATATTCTACCAATTTGCCAACAACACATCACATCAGGTTTCGGATCCATCCTAAGCGGATTGGTGTCGAAGCAAAGTTTCACCCGTGGGTGGTTTGCCTTCGGGCACCCCCCGCTTTATTTCTTTTATAGTATTTAGCTAGTTTCATGTTTATGCTTTTGTCAAGTTTTCATTTCATTTAGATTCATTTTAACCATCGTTAGATTCATATTTTATTTTTCATACACAGGTGCTACTGATTCTTTTTTTATTTCTTTGAACGTAGATTTGTAGCATTAGAGGAGCAGCGAGGAATCTACCTTTACCAACGCAAGCGACGACGACGTTTTGGTTTGCCCATCTTATATGTGGGCACGCGAAAGAAGGAATTCTGAAACGAGTTGTAAAAGAGCAATATTTAACGCTCCTATCCCATAAAAATGAAGGAGACGCATTGTAACACGAATTTGCAAAGCATATCAATAAAAGGGCCGATTTTTATATTGCTTTAATATCTTGTGTTCATGTTCTTTCTTTTTATGCAATTTTCAATAACATAGGGTTTAAGCGTTATTTTAGTTTCATTTACATTGCAATTTTAGTTTATCCTTTTTGTTTTCGAAATCTCGTGCTTTCAATGGCGATCACGGTGGGACCTCTGTCCTCTATTTTTTTAGGTTAAATTACTGATCTAAAATTGCTTGTTTTTTTTGCAGGTACCTATTTTTCAACATTAGACTGTTATTCATCTCTGCAAGTGACGATTACAGAATTGATATTCGTTCCACCCCGGGATGAATAATCTATTCGTCTCACCCTAGGACGATTACTGTTCTGATATTCGTCTCACCCAGGGACGATTATAGATCTGTACAAATTTTCAGAGCAAATCAGAAACTTCCTATTAAGCAGAGAAGAGGTAGGGGTTTTTACAGCTTCTGTCAAATTTCTATTTTTCTATTTTCTGGTTTTCAATTTGTATGGCTTAGGGAAATATTTCTTTTCATTTGCCTGTTTCAATTTAGCAAAATTAAAATTAACCCCACACATCACGTGACATTTTAAACCAAGGCGTTGGTCGTAAAACCCCAACCCTTGAGCAAGACAAAAGGTGGATTCCATTATCACTTTGGCTTGAGATATTGCATCCATTACCTCGATCGCGACTGTTGCTAGACGTAAATCCTGATGAAAGCTGACCGAGTGTAGCTTGGGGTGATTCCCAGCACGCGAGGATAAGTCTTCTATGGTAGGTGTCATAAACAGAGTGATTCCCCTTTTGTACCACCTATGTTCCACGTATCATCTGCTCTCACATACCTATAGTCTCCCTCACGTAAGGGCGGGTATATAGAGAGGTTGGTATATTGGTCCGACAATGGTATATTGAAGGGGCGACCATTTTGGGAGTCACAAGAGCCTTCATAATTGCATTTAAACGTTTCACAAAATTTTCAAACACAAAACAAACAACAAAAACACACTAAATCAGTTTAGGACACACCTTTAATCTTTAAAAGAGATAATCACCGTTTGTGTATGCGTGTGTTCATTTATGCTTAGTGTAACAAAAAGAAATCAGAAAAATCATAAACAAAAGATAAAAATCTACGCATTTTGTCACTCGCTCCAAAAGCTCCAAGGATTCTCGTAATCGCTTGGTCACCCCAAAATGCTCCAAAGGTGTCCATGAACCCTTTGGTCAACCCAAAAGCACCCTGAAGGTGCCCATAAGTGATGCAGGAGCATCCAACAAAATATGGGAAATTTTATATTTTTCTCTAAATTTTAGTGCATCTTGTCGGGGCCATAACTTCTCAACCGTGGCTCCAATTGACGTGAAATTTTAAAAGGAGCTGGTTGGGAGATTTCTAAACAAATATGACTCCTTAGAGTTGTATTTTCCTAGAAAACCTATTTTCGGGGCCAAATTCCATCATCTAGGGCCTCAAAATTAGGTTTTAAAATTGCTTACCTAATTTTTTGCACTTTTTGAGCTGTTCGAAGGTTAATATATCCTAATGTATTTAGAGTTAGGACTTGAAACTTAATTTTTGGCTTATTTATTGTAAGAGGGATGCGCACACCAATTTTGGGCCCCATATGACTCATTTTCAATTTTAGGGTTTTTAGAGAGACATCGTCATGGTGCTCACCCGCAGCCAAGCCCAATCACGGGTGAATGTTGTGGGGAATATCCAAGGAGGCACAAGTCACCTCCGGTATAGTCCCCAAGATTTGGTCATACCACCTTGGTGACCTGGCACACAAGGCAGTCCCCTCCACACCTTACCTGAAAGGGACTATAGGGGCGCCTCTTCTAGGGGCACTCCTGTTCAGCATAGCACCCAACACACACCCTCCCACGAGAGGTATATCCATAGGAGAGCTCCCTTAGATGCTCGCTATGAGTGGTCACCACACGATGAAGCGCTAGGTCAACATAGGGGTCGACAGGAGGAACCACATGATTACACTATCCCTCCTTCACCCCCTCTAGTTGTCAAGACTACAAGGACAAATCCAGAGCACAAGGCTCCTCAGGAGGGGCGAGCCAACTCTGCTCGTTCTTCTTTCACTTACGCAATGGATCACGAGGAAAAAATTTACCTTCCTCAAGAGCAACATACATCGCGGGAGCAATACGCCTCCGCAATTGCTAGCTTTCAGGATCACCTACTGAGGACAAAGCCTCGGGGACATGCTGTTATCCCCAATAGAGGGAGGCAGCCTATAGAGATCTCGGATCACCATGACCGGGATAGATATCTAGGAGAGGCATCTAGGCCTTCTAGACATGAGACGGTAGAACCAACTATCTTAGAATCTGCCAAGCATATTGCATGTCGGATGCAACTCATGATACTTGAGCTAGAACAACAACAGTTAGAGCAATAATATCTTTTAAATCAAGAGTGCCTTCAACACCAGGAGGATGAGTTGTTACAACACACTATGTAGGTGAAGACTCCAACACCTCACACGCATAAGACAAAACATTATGAGAGACACAACTGGGTGCAAGACAGGTCTCTACGACCTTATCAAACGTTGCCCTCGATGCCTCCTAGACTTGAGCGGGAGGCCAATCCTAAGACCAATGACAGGTGCCTTCTTCAGGCGCCCACCCAGGTTCCTGGGCCACCCTCAAAAATTCTTCCAAAAGCCTCTAAGGAACCTGAGCGTGAAGAAGAGCGGTATGAAATGCCATACCAAGGCATGGGGGGTGCTATCCTGTCACCCCTCCATAGGCCCCAAGTTCCCCACAACCTACAACGGGAACAAATCAAAGCAGAGGAGCCCAAATCATCTGATACATGCAAAGCATTCGAGCACTTAGAGTCGATAGAGACCGAGATTTTGGGGTCCCAAACGCCCAACTCACGTGAAACTCCTCTCAAAGAGGATCAACCCCTGGTTGTAGAGCTACCTGATGATGAGGTCTTCCATATCTCAAAATCACCAGATTCTGATGAGCCTGACTCTCTCGCCAAATACGAGTCAACATATGCAATAGCGCCATGGGACTCGTTCGAGTCCGACAACATTACTTCACAGGTGGTCTCCATGGGTGATCATCACAAAAGTCTCTTAACCTTATTCCCTTTGGAGGCTCCCATCGAGCCCGTGCCATTGCAAGACAATCAGGTCCCCCCACAATGAGCGGAACAACCCCATGAGGACCACATCAATCTGCTCGAACAAGAAGAGCCTAGCATGTCGCAGATAGTTTTTGGGGCCAACGAAGGCCTTTGGATCATCGATAATTATTACGAAGACAAAACTGAGATGGCATATCTCAATCATGCACAATGACACAATCACCCTGTAACCCATGACGAACTGATGGCACAACTAGACATAATACTAGGGCATGAGTGGTGCATAGACCCAGCCCACTGGCATCACATGTTGATCTTGCTCCTTTTGGAAGATCATGAGAAACTTCCACCTAGAGATATCATAGCACCATCAGTGCCGAAGGTAGACCCTATCCTCCTATCCATGCATAAGGCCGATCCATTCATGCCAATTCCTATAGAGCCAGATCCGGTGCACACAGATCATCAAGCTGGGGGTACCTCTATTCCCTGAAGAGCTAGTGGGTTACACCAAACACTCCAAAGGTGTCCATAAACCCTTTGGTCAAACCAAAAGCTCCAAGGATTATCACAATCGCTTGGTCATCCAAAAGCTCCAAGGATTATCACAATCTCTTGGTCAACCCCAAAAGCTCCAAGGATTATTGCAATCGCTTGGTCATCCCAAAAATCTCCAAGGATTATCGCAATCGCTTGGTCATCCCAAAAGCTCCAAGGATTATCGCAATCGCTTGGTCATCCCAAAAGCTCCAAGGATTATCGCAATCGCTTGGTCATCCCAAAAGCTCCAAGGATTATCGCAATCGCTTGGTCATCCCAAAAAGCTCCAAGGATTATCGCAATCTCTTGGTCAACCCCAAAAGCTCCAAGGATTATCACAATCTCTTGGTCATCCCAAAAGCTCCAAGGATTATCACAATCTCTTGGTCAACCCTAAAAGCTCCAAGGATTATCGCAATCACTTGGTCATCCCAAAAAGCTCCAAGGATTATCGTAATTTCTTGGTCAACCCCAACAGCTCCAAGGATTCTCATAATCTCTTGGTCAGCCCTAAATGCCCCAAAGGTATTTATAAACCCTTTGGTCAACACCAAACACTCCAAGCATTACCATAACTGCTTGGTCAAAATACATATTCAAAAATCAACAAAAATAACACAAAAAAATCATCATCACAAAAACAATTGCATTTCAATTCCATGCATTCTAAAAAAAAATCAATCATCACAAAAACAATTGCATTTCAATTTCATGCATTCTCATAAACATCAAAATCACAAAAACAATTGCATTCCAATTCCATGCATTCTCATAAAAATCAAAATACAAAAATATAGGTTGCATTCGGCATCGCATCCATACATTGCATAGTTGCTGGTCATACAAGTCAAACGCACCATAGACTGTCGTTACTTGACAAGTTCATCATTTTCCACATCACATCAAATCCATTTTCATAAATGCATACATCCATCATAACACCACCATCATTTTTAGCATAGTCAGTTGTCTCCTAATGTATATAGGGTTTTCGTCATTCAGCTGTCTTTAAATTTCTAGCCAAAAACTATACAAAGTTAAACAGATTTTACAAAGGTAGAGTCATACTTGAAATACGCTTTGTTATGTAACATCCCATCACAAGCTAAAACACATAAAAACAAATTCCCAAGTTGTGTGAACGAAAGATGAAACCTGCAAAGTAATCCAGGTCACCATAAGAAAAACGACTATCTTGCTCATCCCCCTGTGCAAATGACCCTAGGAATGTTGAGAGTTGGCAAAAGGACAAGCATCCTCCCTACCCAATTCCCCATGAATCCCAAGTTCTCAAAAGTTGCAAAACATCAAAAATTTGCAAAAATGTCAAAACACTAAAATTTGACATCCTACAGTGCACACATCAAAAGGCACAAACAATAGTGATTCTCGTCACTCCATATCCAAATCCCTTGCTCAAAAAAAAAAAAAAAAAAAAAAACATAATAAAACAAAAATAAACAGTGATTTTATCACTACAAAGGAGCAAGTATCCCAATACAATTGAAGAAAAGAAGGGAGTCGAACTTGAATCCCTGGAACTCTCAACATTTCGATAGTTCATGAGGCAAGCTTCAGTACTGGTTTGGTTGATAGCCTATCGGTCACTAGCGGTAAACCTCCCACATGATGATATATCTATCACATTAACTTGTGTGCAGATCAATGTTTGCATGTGGATGAGCTAGCTTATGGTATCCTAGATAACATCGTAGACAAATATGACTAAATACAATAAAGGAGGTAGTGGAGCTAATTAGGTGATCCTCAGTACAGGTTCGGTTGAGAGCCCATCTGGCACTGGCAGTATCCTAATGAATAACACATAAACAAACTCAATTGCACACACAGGGGTGTGAAATAACTTGGTTAAATTCAAGTCCGATTTAGACCTTGTTCAAAAGTCTTGCGAGATAAATGTACAGTCTTGGCTATTTAGTTAAAATATCTGAATCTCAGAAAAGCTTAACTACATTTAAAAACAAAAAAAAAACAACTGTCACATTTTATTCCATACATCACCATCAAAATATATGCAAAATACAAAAACACATAGTTATCACATGCAAAGTCATTCCACAAAGTCATCCCATTAGTATAGCAAGTCAGTCAAATCTTGTACAGTCTATGGTGCATCGACACATCATCAACAACTCATCTCATTCATTTCATATCCATACATCATACAAATTAGAAACATCACATTAATAATCGCCTCTCGCATACATCAAACACATACATAAAAACATGCCAACAAAAACAATAAAAACAAACACAACAAAACAACCAAACTATAAAAATGACAAATGCCAACAAAACCACTAAAAATTGCTGGACAAAAGTGCTCTTGCACTTAACCTCTTGGCATAAGAAAACTGATGTCGGGGTCTACCTTGTCGCTATCCTACTCCCCAAGAAGGCTACCATAGCCGGACCGCTCCACGGGAAGACGGATTTTCGCCAATGTTAACCCCAAATGGCATCCCAAAATGGGTTCACACCCACCAAAAATAGGTCCACAAAATTTGAGAAATTGCTCGTGCATTCAACGGACAAACATCTGAAGGCACCCTCACTTAAGTCATCTTGGGTCAATCGACTCGTCGCTTTTCTCATGGCAGTCATTCCTTCATCGATTTGTCGCTTGAGGGGGTAGTCACACTTAAGTCACCAATCAACAAACACACACCCAATCAAGGCAATGACATGCATTCAAAGAATCATTGACAAAGATAATCATGCTCCTGCTTGGGGCAACAAACAAGCAATAATCACAAATTTATCAAACACTTGGCATTCCCGAAGCATGAACACAAGGTTCCCCCGTGGATAAAATGTTGCGCCCTTTGCCTATTCATGACTGATCAATGTCCAAGCTCAAGTCACACCTCACCAAAATAGGTTAATACTTGAAATCAAATTCCTTAGCTCGTCAGAAGCAAGGATTCAAGAATGCATGCCCTTTCCATACTTGGGGCATCAAGAGTTGGTTAGGTTACTAAGAAACCCTAATCATTAGTGCTTTGGTTATCTATTTTTGCTCGACATTGTGCCTTGCATAGCGCTTCCCAAAAAGGGGCATCTGTAGACACCAAAACAACACCAATCCGATTATGTGACAACAAGCACTGATCGCATTAACACACACAGCCCCCAGGGAAGACCCCAAAGGTTAAACAGTGGTTCTAACCACTCACACAGTAGTTTTGCAAGTCAAGAATCAATTTGGCACCTTTTAGACACTTTATTTCTTATTCGTCCCACCCAGGGACGAGTGCGGATTTGTACTCGTCCCACCCAGGGACGAGTGCGGATTTATACTCGTCTCACCCAGGGATACGATTATTAGCGCTCACTCCGGGGTGGGACGAATGTCGGTTTGCTGCAAGTCGCCTCCCTGACAACTCAGAACTGCCACTTAGCTTTTCTTGCATGGCATAGGAGTGCGAGTGAGTTCTTTTGACAACTCATATCTACCAATTGACTCTCCCTTCACTGCATGGGAATAAGAGTAAGCTTTTTAAGACAACTCAGATTTGCCACTTAGCTATCCCTTCATTGCATGGGAGTGCAAGTGAGCTTTTCTAAAACACACAAAGACATGCACGAGAGGCAGTTAAGAAGCCCTTAATCAAGAAGAAGTCTTCTCTTCACACAAAAAGCATTCATGCAAAGAAACACTTTTGCATGTTAGTTCAAAGAGACCCCTTGGGTCTATAAAATGGTGAGTTTCCTCACCCAAAAGATATACCAAGCAGGAGCATTTTGAGCGATGAAGTGCTGCTAATTCATTTACTTGCGATTTGTGTTTTCAACATCCATAATCTCTTAATCGAAAGAGAGGTTATTGGGTGACTTTTGAAAGCACGAATCAAGAACCAACACCGATTTTCTGACCACAATATTCTACCAATTTGTCGACAACACATCACATCAGGTTTCGGATCCATCCTAAGAAGATTGGTGTCGAAGCAAAGTTTCACCCATGGGTGGTTTGCCTTTGGGCACCCCCCGCTTTATTTCTTTTATAGTATTTAGCTAGTTTCATGTTTATGCTTTTGTCAAGTCTTCATTTCATTTAGATTCATTTTAACCATCGTTAGATTCATCTTTTATTTTTCATACACAGGTGCTACTGATTCTTTGTTTGTTTCTTTGAACGCAGATTTGCAGCATTAGAGGAGCAGCGAGGAATCTACCTTTACCAACGCAAGCGGCGACGACGTTTTGGTTCGCCCATCTTATATGTGGGCACGCGGAAGAAGGAATTCTGAAACAAGTTGTAAAAGAGCAATATTTAACGCTCCTATCCCATAAAAAGGAAGGAGACGCATTGTAACACAAATTTGCAAAGCATATCAATAAAAGGGCCAATTTTTATATTGCTTTAATATCTTGTGTTCATGTTCTTCCTTTTTATGCAATTTTCAATAACATAGGGTTTAAGCATTATTTTAGTTTCATTTACATTGCAATTTTAGTTTATCCTTTTTGTTTTCGGAATCTCGTGCTTTCACAAACATGTCATCTATGTCCAAAGGATTTTGTTGTTGTTGTTGTAGCCTATGCTCACTGGGATCATTCAATGGTAACATCATCAGGAAGCTATCCTGATCGTCATTCATTGGATATTCATGCGAATGATCATACTCTGACTCATCTTCAAAATACCCTTCATGGTCTTGTCCATCTTCCCCTTGTGGGTGAATCCATGAGGTTTCTCCTTGTTTAGCCATAGGGAAAGGTTTGTTGAGGTCAACAAGGTTATTTGTTTGTAATGGGAAATAATCCCCCAATGTATAAGTTGTATTTGGATTGGCATATGGATCTGATGCCAACCCATCCTTGTTGCCTATCCTTAGGCCTTGCATGTTTTCGACCAAGATGTCGAGGGGCAAAGGGTGATTAAACCCTACTCCTGATTTATCATAAGGCATTTGGTATCTTGGTTGGAACAAAACATGCATTCCTTGTTCATACCTGCCTAACCCATATCCATGCCAATTGCATTGGCTAAGATATCGTAATGTGAAGTCTGGGTTAGCCAGATAATTAACATCTTCCACAAAGGGATCTTCATCTTCTTCTTCTTTTTGAGAAGGTTCAATGCCATGATCCAGGCCCCCAAAAATAAAATTTGTCTGATTAGGTGGGTAGCCTAAAGGAACCACGAAGCCTATGGGGAGTCGAGGTCGTCCCATGTCTTGCATAGACTGAAGTGTGGGCGTTGCAACAACATTGTGCACTATGTACTCCCCCATGCCCGTGTTAGACATCTCAACAGTAATCATTGGCGATTGAGGGGAAGTGAATGGGAGTTCTCCTTGAGTCCACTCCATGTGGGGTGAACTAGGCGTCTCAACTTCCATTCTATTAGGCATCTCTTTTGTAGAGATGTTGGAGACTAAAGGTGGTTTCACTTCCAGGGGCTTCTTTCCTTTGTCCGTTGGTGTGGCCACCGTAGGTGGCATCGTTGTTGGAGGACTGGATGAAGAAGATGATCCCGCCTAAGAATTTGATTGATTTGGTAATGGATATTCTTGCTTAGTCAGACCCCTCTTAGATGGATGTAACTGGAAATCCACATGCAATGAAGGAAGGGTCGACTGCGGCATGATTTGCATTGAATTACAGTATTTAAAAGGTTCCAAATTTTTAGGGATCACGTGCACTTGTCCTTCAAATGTATACTTCAGACATTGATGAGCAATTGAAGGGACACACTTCATATCCTAGATCCAAGGCCACCCAAGCAAGATATTGTAAGCCATCTCACCTTCTAAAATGTGGCACAACGTATGAATGGTCTTTTGTCCCACTTGTATGGGCAGGACAATTGTGCCAACTATCGAGCATATCGCATCATTAAATGCTCGAAGGGTATAAGTGGAAGGTGCAATGTGAGAGGCTGGTAGTTTCAAATGTTTCAGTGCAGCGGTTGTAATAAGGTTACTAGACGAACCAGTGTCTATCAACACCCATTTGTATGGAGTCCCGTTGACCCATGCAATAACGTGTAGGGGTGGATCCGCTACATCTCCAGTAACTATTTTTAGCTCATCTTTCCTAAAGGTAATGACTGGTTCAGTACACTATTTGACATGCCCCACAAAATTGTTGAATGAATCTACTTCATGGGGTTGCAATTCAATTGCCTTTAATATCTCCATAAGAGCTTCTCGATGGGGCACCGATTGTTGAATAAGCTCATAAATGGAGAGCCTAGCCAATGTGGTCCGTAGACTTTGAGTAAGTCTAGTTTGAATCATGGCCACTAGTCTAGGCGGGGGTAACTGTGTAGGATTCGATTGATGTTGTGACGTGGATGGAACTTCCCTGGTGGCTATCGCGGGGACAACTCCTGGGTGTCTCTTATTTCTTGTCACAATGCTAATCATCCCAACATACCCCTCCATGGGGAAACTTTGTTGCACTTCATTGACATGTAGAGGTTTTTTTTGTGCATCATGTGTGGGTAAAGGATCTTTGAAAACACCCATTTGTTGGTTTTTGGGCGCGATGGGATTATCCACTATCAATGTGTGATTGTAAATGAGATCTTGCACTAAACCTTTAAACGTCCAACAAACATTAAGGTCATGCCCTTTCCTTCTGTAGAATCTATAGAAAATATCCTCTCTGTAGCCCTTAGGCTTTGGCACATTAGGATCAATTGTTGGAATATCTGGCAGATTAATCAAGTTTGCTACTGACAAATGGTCAAACAAGGAATCCCTAGACTCAGTGTATGGTGTAAATTGTCGCTTGGGGCGACGCTGTTGATTTTGATCCTGCTTTTTGTTATCTTTCTCATAATTATTGTGAGGCACCGCTTGATAATTAGCCTTTGGAGGCTGTGTTTTTTGGGTAGGCGTAGGGGCATTAATAGCAACTTGATTGACCACAACGTGTTTCTGTTGCGTATTCCCTATTTTGGTGCTCTTGTTCCACTCTTTTTTCTTAGGCTTCACAATTTTGCCATCCTGTATCTTGATCTCTTCGATACATCTAGCTTGCGCTAGAGCTTCTTCTAAAGTGGCGTATTGCAAAGAGATCGATCACAAATAGCTCTTTGCGAACATTTGAGTTAGGTCAGACATAGGAGGGAGGTAGGACAGCTTTGAAAGCACCGTCCTCCATCGATTCCCATATGCTACCATAGACTCCTCCTCATACTGTTTGAGGCTAGCTAGATCATTGAGTGACGCCTTTTTCTTTGTATTGGAAGCAAAATGTTCTAGGAACGCGTCCACTAGTTGATCCAAGTTGTAGATGCTATGCTTTGGTAGATGGGTAAACCAATATGAGGCAAATCCTACGAATGTGGTTATGAATGTTCTCAATAGCAATGCATCATTGTCTTGTATACCAAAGCATTGGCTCAAAAATCGTGTCACATGCTCTTGACCATCCTCATCCCCTTTAAAGAGTTCCAACTGGGGCAGCTTGAAATGTTCGGGGTATGGAGGTGTTGGAACTGATGGATGCACTAGATGACTACGGAGTTGGCATAAGGTAGGATTTTGGGGCCCAGCAGTCTTGAGTTCCATAGTCTCTAAGCATTCTAACAACACTTTGTATGCATCGAAGGACGTAATCTCCTCCTCCTTGGTTTGTTCCCACTGTGGGTTATGAGGAACTTGAGGCCTTTGGATGGATAAATGGGTAGCATCCCTTCTGCCTTGATAGGGCATTTCAGCCCACTCTTCTTCTTGGTAATAATCCTCATAATATTCTTGAAGAGTGTTTGGCCTAGGCCTGTAAACATGGACGGGTGCCCACGGAGGATACCTATCATGGTTGCGGGGAATGGCCTCCCGCTCAGGTCTAAGAGGTCTTGGAGGCAGTGCTTTCTGAATTCATGGAGACCTGTCTCGCACTAAGGGGTTGTGCCTCACATACATCTCAGATTGTTGTGCACGAGGGACTGGGGCCTTCTCAGGTGCATTTTTGTGAAGCAATTCAGTTGTCTAACGTTGAATGCGCTCTTGATCAAGGCGACACAAATGTTCTAATTCTTGTTGTTCTTGCCTAAGCCACGTGATTTGTGCTTGGTGGGTGGCTATTTGTACAAATGCAAAGTCATTTTGTTCGGTCTTCTCTTGTTTAATAGGCCTAGATGTCTCTCCTACATATCTATTTCGATCATGGTGCTCTGAGACCCCTATATGTTGCTTCCCTCTGTCAAGGTTGGACGCATTAACTTGAAACTCTCATCTCAATGAGTGATCTAGATATAATGTAGGTGTAGACATGCATCGTTTCTGCACTAGATACTATTCTTGAGGAATGTAGTGATCTTCCTCTCTCTTTGTGTGATATGCATAAAAAGTGTGGGCAGAATTGTCTTGCCCTATCGGGAGAACCTGATGTTCTTGATATGGCCTACTGTGTTCGACATTAATTAGGGGTAAATTAGGAACAACAAAATCATATGGTTCTTCCTTTTGGACTCTTTGTTGTTCTAAAGCAGTACACAATGCTTCATCACTAGGCCACCCATAACGAACTTCCAAAGGAGGCTTCGTGCTTAGACCAGGTGGTATATATAGGTTATTTTCTTGAAAATATTCTTGTTGCTCATGAGTTCCCCTTAGGGAAGGGGTTCTAAATTCTTGTCTATTGAAGGCCTGACTTGGAGAGCCCCTCAAGGAGGGGCCTCTAGAACCATGTTCTATAACTGTATGGGTTGGAGTGACCCTCAAGGAGGGGCCTCTAGAGCCATGTTCTACATGGTGTGAACTAACTGGTGTAACTTGCCATTGAGGCGGGATGACTAAGTCTTAAAGGCTATATCGGAGATGATTTGTCTCTCTTGGTGCATTTTCTGTAGATTTTGTTCATGATTGGGCTTGGCCACGAGTATTCACCATGGTAATTCTAACCTAAAAATGCAAAAATTCTTTTTATGATTTTATTTTATGATTTTTTTGTCTAAACAGAAAATAGCATACACACACTCAAGCAATGATTATCTCTTTTAAAGATTAATAGTGTGACCTAAATCGGGTTTAGTGTGTTTTTGTTGTTTGTTTTGTTTTGGAAAATTTTTGTGAAACGTTTAAATGCAATTATGAAGGCTCTTATGACTCCCAAAATGATCGCCCCTTCAATATACCATTGCCGGACCAATATACCAACCTCTCTATATACCCGCCCTTACGTGAGGGAGACTATAGGTATGTGAGAGAAGATGATACATGGAACATAGGCGATACGAAAGGGGAATCACTCTGTTTATGACACCTACCATAGAAGAATTATCCTCGCATGCTGGGAATCAACCCAAGATACACTCGGTCAACTTTCGTCAGGATTTATGTCTAGCAACAGTCGCAATCGAGGTAATGGATGCAATATCTCAAGCCAAACTGATAATGGAATCCACATTTGGTCTTGCTCAAGGGTTGGGGTTTTATGACCAACGCCTTGGTTTAAAATACCACGTGATGTGTGGGGTTCGTTTTACTTTGCAAAAATTGAAACAGGCAAATGAAAAAGAAATCTTTCCCTAAGCCATACAAAACTGAAAACCAAAAAATAGAAAAACAAAAATTTGACAGAAGCTTTAAAAAAAAACCCCTACCTCTTCTCTGCCCAACAGGATGTCTCTGATTTGCTCTAAAAATTGCACAGAATTATACTCGTCCCTGGGTGAGACGAATATCAGAACAGTAATCATCCTAGGGTGAGATGAATAGTTTATTCGTCTCGGGGTGAAACGAATACCAATTCTGTAATCGTCACTTGCAGAGACAAATAACAATCCGATGTTGAAAAATAGGTACCTATAAAAAAAAAGCAATCTTAGATCAGTAATTTAACATAAAAAAAATAGAGGACAGAGGTCCCACCGTGATCACCATTGAAAACACGAGATTTCGGAAACAAAAAGGATAGACTAAAATTGCAATGTAAATGAAACTAAAATAACGCTTAAATCCTATGTTATTTAAAAATGCGTAAAAAGAAAGAACATGAACACAAGATATTAAAGCAATATAAAAATCGGCCCTTTTATTGATATGCTTTTTAGATTTGTGTTACAATGTGTCTCCTTCCTTTTTAGGGGATAGGAGCGTTAAATGTTGGTCTTTTACAACTTGTTTCAGAATTCCTTCTTCCACGTGCCCACATATAAGATGGGCAAACCAAAACATTGTCGTCGCTTGCGTTGGTAAAGGTCGATTCCTTGCTGCTCCTCTAATGCTGCAAATCTGCGTTCAAAGAAACAAACAAAGAATCAGTAGCACCTGTGTATGAAAAATAAAAGATAAATCTAACGATGGTTAAAATGAATCTAAATGAACTAAAAACTTGACAAAAGCATAAACATGAAACTAGCTAAATACTATAAAAGAAATAAAGCGAGGGGTGCCCGAAGGCAAACCACCCGTGGGTGAAACTTTGTTTCGACACCAATCCACTTGGGATGGGTCCAAAACCTGATGTGATGTGTTGTCGGCAAATTGGTAGAATATTGTGGTCAGAAAAATCGGTGTTGGTTCTTGATTCGTGCCTTCAAAAGTCACCCAATAACCTCTCTTTTGATTAAGAGATTATGGATGTTGAAAACACAAATCGCAAGTAAATGAATTAGTAGCACTTTGTCGCTCAAAATGCTCCTTCTCAGTATATCTTTTGGGTGAGGAAACTCACCATTTTATAGACCCAAGGGGTCTCTTTGAATTAACATGCAAAAGTGTTTCTTTGCATGAATGCTTTTTGTGTGAAGAGAAGACTCCTTCTTGATCAAGGGCTTCTTAACTGTCTCTGTGCATGTCTTTGTATATTTTAGAAAATCTCACTTGCACTCCCATGCAATGAAGAGATAGCTAAGTGGCAAATCTAAGTTGTCCTAAAAATCTCACTCTCATTCCCATGCAGTGAAGGGAACGTCAATTGGCAGATATGAGTTGTCAAAAGAACTCACTCACACTCCTATGTCATGCAAGAAAAGCTAAGTGGCAGTTCTGAGTTGTCTTATGCCAAGATTTGACTTTTTGTCGGTCAAACCTGGTGTTCGTCCCACCCCGAAGCGAGCGCTGGTAATCGTCTTTGGGTGAGACGAGTATTAATCCGCACTCGTCCCTGGGTGGGACGAATAAGCAATAAAGTGTCTAAAAGGTGCCAAATTGATTTCTAACTTGCAAAACTACTATGTGAGTGGTTAGAACCACTGTTTAACCTTTGAATGCTATCCTGGGGGCTATGTGTGTTAGTGCGATCAGTGCTTGTTGTCACATAATCCGATTGGTGCTATTTTGGTGTCTACACACCCCACCCTGCAAACCAATAGTCCAATTTGTACCTCAACATGTGAACTCAGCTAAACTACTTTAGAACAACCTAAAATTACAAATGTTTGCAATAGATACAGAAAGAAGCTCATTTGACACCACAAGAGTTAGGTATTTCTCTTAGTACCACACTTTTTCATCATTCCTTTATTGGCAATTTTGGGTACTTTGGGTACATTACCTTTGCTCAAGTGTATAAGTTGTCATTGATGTCAAGCTCTTGAAGGAATTTGATTTGATGTCAAATAATTTGTTTTGATGAAGGTTACGGCATGACAGTTTCAAAGGTCTTTTGTAAACCCCAAGTTGGCAGGTTTAAATATTACGGTGGATGCATTAGTTTAATGCATTTGGGTCCAGGAGGAAGTATTTATTTAAATAATTAAAAACCTTGTTAAGGTTCCCTTTAATTATTTTTAAATAAATATTAAATTATTGTTTGCAATGGGTTATCCTAACCCATGGCACTATGTTTTAAGATTGTGGGCGCTAGCCAAGACCTCCGTCGACATCAAGAGCTTATGGTAAAAATGCATATAAATATCCCTCGATGAAAATCAAGAATAATTCAATTTGCATTTTGAAAAGAGTTGCTCGTTGTGAATTCATGATCTGCTGTTCAATTTCTTCCTCATTGTGATTTCGTGATCTGCTATTCGAATTTCTTCTTCGATTGTGTCTTCACCATTTTCATAAACCTGTTGTTCGACTGTGTCTTAGCCATTTTCATGAATTCGCTATTAATTTTTTTGTACTCGTCGTTTGTTGTAAATCTACCGTAATGTTTTCGTCTTCATGTTCACATTAGAAGAAAGGGAGGCACTTTTGTTTTATTTAATCCCTGGCATAGAAGGAACAATGCTAACAGCGTGAGGTTTAAACCTCACCTTTGGGGCATCGGTAGCAGCTAGGTTGTTGACGCACTACCCGAACGGGAGGTTCTGCATTCAAATAATGTAAAAGGGTTTTTCATCGTGAAGTGGACGCAGCGGTGGTGTTAGAATTCGTGTGCAATTTCTCCATAGCACGATTTTTGATTTTGGCCAAGGTATTTTCAAAATTAATTTTTGCTAAGTGTATTTTGTGGATGGAGGAAGTTTATTAGAGGGAAAATCAAATTAGGAGTTATAAGGAGTTTAAAGCTTGTTTTATTTTGATAAAAGATTCTTTTGAAGGTGTTGTTTGAAATATCTTATTGCATTCTTATGAGAGATAAATTTTATTTTTGATAAGACTATAAGGGAGAAATAAGGTGTATAAGGGATAAATTTTTCTTGTAATGTTGAGAGTGCTTTTGGTTGATTATGGAAATGAAAGCATGATGTTTTAAGGTTAAAATTGCTTCTTGTGTGAAGTTGTGAAACCTTAAGTGGGCAGCTTTGAGATTGACATTTGCTTTCATTAAATTGGTAATAATCAAGTTATTATTTACTTGGTTAAAGTGTTGGGATTACTCCATTGTTGATGATTTGAAAAGTTGTTTTGTGCTATTGTGATTTGAGTTGGTGGATGCTTTTTGTTCAAACAATATTGGAGAGAAAAGGAGTTCTACTTGTTTCCTTTTCTAATGTTGATTGTGAAATGCTTCAAGGTTGTGTTTTGAACTGAATGGTGTTGATTGAACCTTATTTGATGAACATTGTTGTTGAGTCCCTAATTGATGGTGAAAATAACATGAGTATCATTGTTATGTGATTCTTTGCATAGTTGGAAATTGTTGGGGTTTCATGTTCTTGAAAGAAAGTCTATCATATCCATTTTAGATATTGAGTTGAGTTTTTAGATTTGAGATTGAGTTTGAGCTGAGTTGATTTAAGTTGAGTTTTTGAGATTGGGAGTTGAGTATAGAACATATTGAGTTTCTAACAATTCTCTTTATGCTTCTATGAGTTTGACAAATCACATTGGGTCTCTAAAAATTCACCTTGTGATTTCCTACTAAGAAATTTTTTTTCTTGGTGAGCTTGCTGAGTTTTGGACAGGTTCTGGTGGGGAATTGTGAGTAGTTTTGGATAGGTTTCGATGGGGAATTGTGAGCAAATTTGGACAGGTCCTAGCAGATGACTTGTGAGCTGAGTTTTATAGTTCTATCAAAGAACTTGAGGACAGAGGTGCACTGGTTCTTTGAGAAGAGCCTAAGGACAGATTTGGCAAGTCTTTGAGAAGTCTTGTGTGTAGAGGATTGATTTGTTCAAGCTTAAGCATTGGACAGATCTGACAGACAGAGGAAGACTTGTAATAGACCAACTAATTGTGTTTGGTATAGGTTGCTGAGCTGTTGTGGATGTGATCATAGAAGGTAGAGATCTCTTAGGATAAGCATTGAGGACAGGAGGTCTTCGATGGAAAGGAGTTCCATGTGCTGGCAAGAGGTAGAGGTAGTTGATCTTCTGAGGGATCATTTCCAGAGTAGAGGGGAAGGTATCTCCTTTGAGTAGAGGCTCATAAATTCTTATTAGGGGAAGGTATCTCATTTGGGCTAAGGCTCATAAATATTGTAATTGGGAAGGATTCCCAAATAACTTTGAGGAAATTTTTAGAGAAAAGTTTTGTGGACGTAGCCCAGCCATTTTGGGTGAACCACGTTAAAAATGGGTCTTCAATGTGTGATGTTTTCTATCTTGATTAATGTTGTGTTGATGCCACTACTATATAAAGTTAAAATTATTAATTGGTTAAGTCTTATACTGTTCACCCCCCATATCAGTATAAGTCCATGTTCTTCAATTGGTATCAGAGAGGGTCTCTCTAGAAAGAGCCTAATAGCTTGGAGAAGGATCTTTCATAGGAACATACAGATTCAGAAAGAGATGAAGAGGTTGAGTTCGATCTCAAAGATGAATTCTTATTGGCTTTAAGAAAGCTTGAGAAATTTAGGGAAGAGAATTTTGTTCTCAAGCATCAATGTCAGGAAGAAGAGATAGCAAGATCAAAATTTTCTCAAAGTGTTATAGACTTCAAAATTCTAGCTGAAGAAGAGAAGGAGGTTGAACAGTGTTCGACAAAGGTTCTCAAAGGAAAGGAAGCTGATTGCGAGAAACTAGAAGAAGAGGTTATGTCTCTTAGAGTGAAGTTGGAACAGCTAGCTCTCAGACAGAATACTCTGTATGAAAAACAAAAGAAGGATGGTATCACCATTCAAGAAACAGGGGCTTTGAGCAAGATCAATCTTCATCCTGAAGAGCGATGGATTCCAGTTGGTCACAAGAAGAACAATCATCCAAGGCATCAAAATAGGTTACATAATACTTTCCATGGCTATTTTTTTTCCTACAAGAAATTTGGTCACAAAGCTATGCATTGCAATAAGTCTGTGAATAGCCATAGTAAGGAAAATGTTAACTTTTTTGCACCTCTTATGAATAAATATGTCATGTGTTACAAGTGCAATAATTTTGGGCATATAACAAGGATGTACATTTTGGATAGATCTAGCCTTGAGTTCACTAAAAAGAGAAATGAGATCAAATATAAGTCAATGATAGTTCAAAATGCTTTTTATGCTAAAAAAAAAGTAGAGAAATGGTATCTTGATAGTGGTTGTTCAAAACATATGACTGGTGAAAAGGAAAAGTTTTTGGTCTTAAAAGAAACAAACAGAGGAACGATCGATTTTGAAGATAACGAGTCAGCTAAAATCGTGGTAAAGGGACTCTTAGTTTGGATGGGAAATCCAAAATAGAAAATGTGCTTTATGTAGAAGGCCTAAGACATAATATTCTAAGTGTGAGTCAACTTTGTGATCAAGGGCACATAGTATCTTTCTTTTTAGATAGATGTGAGATAAGTAAAGAAAAAATTGGAAAAATCATTGCTAGTGCTACAAGGACTCCAAACAATCTTTACATGCTAAGTGAGATAAAAAAGGAAAAGTGTTTTCTAACTCAAGAAGATGAGAGTTGGTTATGGCATAAAATATTGGGGCATTTGAGCTTTGATAATATTGTCAATATTAGTAACAAGGAAGCAGTTAGAGACTTGCCCAAAATAAAAATGCCCCCTAACATCGTTTGTGGTCCTTGTCAACATGGAAAACAAATAGAACCAGTTTCAAATCAAAAGGGTATACTTCTTCAAAACCATTGGATCTTATTCATACTGATTTATGTGGCCCTACCAGAACTCAGAGCATTCAGGGAGAAAGCTACTTCATACTGTTTATAGATGATTATTCTAGAATAACTTGGGTTACTTTTCTCAAAGAAAAATCTGAAGCTTTTGAAAAATTTAAAGCTTTCAAAGAAATGATTGAAAATGATACTGACAAGAGAATCAAATGCTTAAGATCATATAGAGGAGGAGAGTTCACTTCAAATGAATTTGTGGAATACTGTGAGCAACAAGGAATCAAAAAAGAATATTCAGAAGCAAGAACTCAAAAAAATGTAGTTGAAAGGAAAAACAGAACTATTGAAAATATGGCTAGAGCTATGTTAAATGAGTCAAAACTTTTAGATGGCTTTTGGAAAGAGGCAGTCAGTACAATAGTCTACATTATCACCAGGGCCCAAATTAGAGTCAATCATCATAAAACTCCTTATGAGTTGTGGAAAGGAAGACCAACTACAGTAAAATACTTCAAAGTGTTTGGGAGTAAGTGCTTCATCAGAAGGGAAGATCAGAATTTCGGTAAGTTTGATCCTAGATGTGATGAGGGAATCTTTCTTGGGTATTCCAGTAGAATAAATGCCTACAGATGCTTCAAAAAAAGAACTCATACAGTTGTAGAGAGCATAAATGTAATAGTTGATAAAAAGATAGGGATAAGAGAACCAGTCTAGGAACTCAGTTATGAAATTTATCAAGAAGAATTCAGAGAGGTTTCAGATGAAGAAGAGGAAAGACAACAACTGCTTCCCAAAACTCCTTCACAATATGTTCAGAAACATCATCCAAAATATTTGATCATTGGTGATCCAAATAGCAGGCAAACAAGAAGAGTCATTCCCTCACATGATTCTATAAATGTTTCATTATTATCTCATATTGAGCCAAAATATTTCAATGAAGCATGTGCAGATAAGTTTTGGGTAAAAGCAATGGATGAAGAGCTAAATAAAATAGAGAAAAGTGAAACTTGGGAATTGGTTCCAATACCTAAGGACAAGAATTTCATTGGCACAAAATGGATATTCAAAAATAAACTCAATGAGGATGGAAATATTGTCAAAAAAAAAGCTAGGTTAGTCTGCAAAGGTTATGCTCAAGTAGAAGGTGTTGATTTCGAAGAGACGTTTGCTTTTGTTGCTCGTCTTGAAGCTATCAGAATTTTTTTGGCCCTTTCAAGCTTCAAATCATTCAAGGTATATCAAATGGATGTAAATTCAGATTTTCTAGATGGGGTTTTGGTAGAAGAAGTCTACATAGAACAACTAGAAGGAGTGTCTCTCTCAGAATAGTCAAACTATGTGTGTAAACTAAAAAAGGCCTTGTATGGGTTAAAGCAAGCACCTAGGGCTTGGTACTCAAGACTTGATAGGTATCTTCATGAGCAAGGCTTCAGGAAAGGTGTGGCAGATATAAATTTGTATATTAAGAATGAAGGTGATGATATGTTGATTATGGTTGTCTATGTTGATGATATTATTTTTGGGGGAAATAATACTTAGATGTGCAAATATTTTGCTAACACCATGCAGAAGGAATTTGAGATGTCTATGATTGGAGAGCTTTCATTCTTTTTAGGTCTTTAGATTGCTCAATCAAAAGATGGTATATTTCTCTCTCAAGGAAAGTATATCAAAGAAATGTTGAAGAAATTTGGGATGATGGATAGCAAACTAGTGTGTACTCCAATGATTATAGGGTGCAAGATGAGTAAATATGATGAATCTCTAGCGGCAGATCAGAGGTTGTACAGATCAATGATTGGCAGTTTATTATATGTTACAACTACCAGACTAGATATCATGCAGGCAGTTGGGTTAGTAGCAAGATTTCAGGTAGCTCCTAAAGATTATCATGTTATAGCAGTTAAGAGGATATTCAAATATCTAAAGGGCACTATGGAATTTGGGCTTTGGTATCCCAAAGGTGATGATTTCACTCTCACAACTTATACAGATGCAGATTGGCAGGCAGTATTGATGACAGGAAAAGCACTAGTGATGGAGCATTCTTTTTGGGAAAGAGTTTGGTTTCTTGGCTAAGTCAGAAATAACCTTCAGTTTCCTTATCTATAGTAGAGGCTGAATACATAGCAGATAGTGGTCGGGTGTACACGAGTTTTATGGATGAAAACCACCTTGGAGGATTTCAAAGTCAAGCATGAACAACCCATCTCCATACTTTGTGATAATACAAGTGCCATAAGTATTTCCAAAAATCCGGTAATGCACTCAAGGACAAAGCATATTTCCATCAAGTATCACTTTCTAAGGGAGAAAGTGCAAGAAAAGCAGGTCAAGGTAGAGTATGTGTCTACTAAAGAGTAGATTGTAGATATCTTCACCAAACCTCTTCCAAGAGATACGTTTGAGTATCTAAGGTAGAAATTGGGAGTTTTACTCCCACCCAAAAATTAATCACCTCATCAGGAGGTGGGGGAGGGACTAAGCTAAGAGGCTCATTCTTAGTCCCGAGCCCCAAAGGTGACCCTTTGCAATTGATGACAAAGGGGGAGAGATATGAGTAAGTGGGAGAGCTTCAAAGTGAAGAGGAGAGCTTCAAGTCAGGGGGAGAAAAACTTCAAAGGAAGATTCTCGCTTGTGGGCACAGTTGGTCAGTTGTTAGCATAGTTGGTTTCAGTTTTGGCTCTTGATAAGTGTTTTCAGTAAAGGTTTGCCATCAATGACAAAGGGGGAGATTGTTGGCAATTTTGGGTACTTTGGGTACATTGCCTTTGCTCAAGTGTATAAGTTGTCATTGATGTCAAGAAGCTCTTGAAGGAATTTGATTTGATGTCAAATAATTTGTTTTGATGAAGGTTACGGCATGATATTTTCAAAGGTATTTTTAAACCCCAAGTTGGCAGGTTTAAATATTATAGGTGGATGCATTAGTTTAATGCATTTGGGTCCAGGAGGAAGTATTTATTTAAATAATTAAAAACCTTGTTAAGGTTCCCTTTAATTATTTTAAAATAAATATTAAATTATTGTTTGCAATGGGTTATCCTAATCCATGGTGCTATGTTTTAAGATTGTGGGCACTAACCAAGACCTCCGCCGACATGTTAAACTCCTCGTTGACGTCAAGAGATTATGGTAAAAATGCATATAAATCTCCCTCGATGAAAATCAAGAATAATTCAATCCGCATTTTGAAAAGAGTTGCTCACTGTGAATTCATGATCTGTTGTTCGATTTCTTCCTCACTGTGATTTCATGATCCGCTATTCAGATTTCATATTCGATTATGTCTTCATCATTTTCGTAAACCTGTTGTTCGACTGTGTCTTCATCGTTTTCGTGAATCCACTGTTCATTTTTTTTTTATCGCCGTTTTTCGTAAATCCGCTGTAAGGTTTTCATATTTGTGTTCACGTTAGAAGAAAGGGAGGCACTATTGTTTTATTTAATCCCTGGCATAGAAGGAACAAGGCTAACAATGTGAGGTTTAAATCTCATTGGGCGCCTTTGGTGCATAGGTAGTGGCTAGGCTATTGGCACTCTACCCGAACGGGAGGTTCCACGTTCGAATAACGTGAAAGGGTTTTTCATCGTGAAGTGGACACAGTGGGTGGTGTTAGAATTTGTGCGCAATTTCTCCATAGCATGATTTTTGATGTTGGCCAAGGTATTTTCAAAATTAATTTTTGCTAAGTGTATTTTGCGGATGGAGAAATTTTATTAGAGGGAAAAACAGCTTAGGAGTTATAAGGAGTTTAAAGCTTCTTTTATTTTGATAAAAGATTCTTTTGAAGACGTTGTTTGAGATATCTTATTGCATTCTTATGAGAGATAAATTTTATTTTTGATAAGACTATAAGGGCGAAATAAGGTGTATAAGGGATAAATTTTTCTTGTAATGTTGAGAGTGCTTTTGGTTGATTATGGAAATGAAAGCATGATGTTTTAAGGTTAAAATGGCTTCTTGTGTGAAGTTGTGAAACCTTAAGTGGGCAGCTTTGAGATTGACATTTGCTTTCATTAAATTGGTAATAATAAAGCTATTCTTTACTTGGTTAAAGTGTTGGGCTTACTCCTTTGTTGATGATTTGAAAAGTTGTTTTGTGCTATTGTGATTTGAGTTGGTGGATGCTTTTTGTTCAAACAATATTGGAGAGAAAAGGAGTTCTACTTGTTTCCTTTTTTGATGTTGATTGTGAAATGCTTCAAGGTTGTGTTTTGAGTTGAATGGTGTTGATTGAACCTTATTTGATGAGCATTGTTGTTGAAGCCCTAATTGATGGTGAAAAGAACATGAGTATCATTGTTATGTGATTCTTTGCATAGTTTGAAATTGTTGGGGTTTCATGTTCTTGAAAGAAAGTCTATCATATCCATTTCAGATATTGAGTTGAGTTTTCAGATTTGAGATTGAGTTTGAGCTGAGTTGAGTTTTTGAGATTGGGAGTTGAGTATAGAACATATTGAGTCTCTAACAATTCTCTTTATGCTTCTATGAGTTTGACAAATCATATTGGGTCTCTAAAAATTCACCTTGTGATTTCCTACTAAGAAATTTTTTTTCTTGGTGAGCTTGTTGAGTTTTGGACAGGTTCCGATGGGGACTTGTGAGCAGTTTTGGACAAGTTTCGATGGGGACTTGTGAGCAGATTTGGACAGGTCCTAGCAGAGGACTTGTGAGCTGAGTTTGATAGTTCTATCAAAGAACTTGAGGATAGAGGTGCACTAGTTCTTTGAGAAGAACCTGAGGACATATTTGGAAAGTCTTTGAGAAGGCTTATGTGTAGAGGATTAATTTGTTCAAGCTTAAGCTTTGGACAGATCTGACAGACAAAGGAAGACTTGTACTAGACTGACTGACTGTGTTTGGTACAGGTTGCTAAGCTACTATGGACATGATCATAGAAGACAGAGGTCTCTTAGGCTAAGCATTGAGGATAGGAGGTCTTTGGTGGAAAGGAGTTCCATGTGATAGCAAGAGGTAGAGGCAGTTGATCTTCTGAGGGATCATTTCCAGAGCAGAGGGGAAGGTATCTCCTTTGAGCAGAGGCTCATAAATTTTGATTAGGGTAAGGTATCTCCTTTGGGCCGAGGCTCATAAATATTGTAATTGGGAAGTATTTCCAAAGAACTTTGAGGAAATTTTTAGAGAAAAGTTTTGTGGATGTAGCCCAACCATTTTGGGTGAACCACGTTAAAAATGGGTCTTCAATGTGTGATGCTTTCTGTCTTGATTAATGTTGTGTTGATGCCACTGCTATCTAAAGTTAAAATTATTAATTGGTTAAGTATTAGACTGTTCACCCCCCCTCTCAGTATAAGTCCATGTTCTTCATCCTTTATGAAGAAATTTCCCTTTCGAACCCATCAAGTCATTTTGATAAATTTATTTTTCAAAAGCACATTAAATTAGGGTTTTTAGTCATTTCAAAATTAGTTTAGTTGAATCATTTCAAATCTCTTTTATGTCCTTTATATTAATGTTACATTCCTTTTTCAATTCATTAGGGTACATTGTCATTTATTGCAAGCATTTATAAGAATTTTCAAATTGTCCTTTAATGCACTATATAGGATTTTCAATCCCTTTTCAAATCACACTTAGATTAGGAATTTTCAATTTCTTTTGAAAGCATTTAGCATAGGGTTTTCAAATTTATTTCATGTCATTTACATATATTTTTAAAAGCATTTAGCATAGGAATTTCAAATTTATTTCATGTCATTTACATCTCTTTTCAAAAAGCATTTAGAATAGAAATTTCCTATTTATTTCCAAATCCCATCGGTAAATTACATTTTCCCTTTCAAGCATTTAAATTAGGGTTTCAATTTCTTTACGTCACTTAGATTTAGGAATTTCTTATTTCTTTCCAAATCCCCTGGGTAAATTGTATTTTATTTTTCAAGCATATAAATTAGGGTTTCAATTTCTTTACATCACTTAGGTTTAGAATTTCTTATTTCTTTACAAATCCCCTAGGTAAATTGCATTTTCCCTTTAAAGCATTTAAATTAGGGTTTCAATTTCTTTACGTCACTTAGATTTAGAAATTTCCTATTTCTTTCCAAATCCCCTGGGTAAATTGCATTTTCCCTTTCAAGCATTTAAATTAGGGTTTCAATTTATTTACATCACTTAGATTTAAAAATTTCCCATTTCTTTCCAAATCCCCTGGGTAAATTGCATTTTCTCTTTCAAGTATTCAAATTAGGGTTTCAATTTCTTTACGTCACTTAGATTTAGAAATTTTCTATTTCTTTCCAAATTCCATGGGTAAATTGTATTTTTCCTTTCAAGCATTTAAATTAGGGTTTCAATTTATTTACATCACTTAGATTTAGAAATTTCCTATTTCTTTCCAAATCCCTTGGGTAAACTGAATTTTCCCTTTCAAGCATTTTAATTAGGGTTCAATTTCTTTACATCACTTAGATTAGAAATTTCCTATTTATTTCCAAATCCCTTGGGTAAATAGCATTTTCCCTTTAAAACATTTAAATTAGGGTTTCAATTTCTTTACGCCATTTAGATTTAGAAATTTTCCATTTCTTTCCAAATCCCCTAGGTAAATTGCATTTTCCATTTCACACATTTATATTAGGATTTCAATTTCTTTCTAATGCACCTAGATAAATTATCAAATTTATTTTTCATGCACTTTAGTTTTCTTGTTTCCATGCTTTATAGGATAAATTATCTTTCCAAAAAGCCATTTAGATCTAGTTTCATTTTAAAAATGCATCTAGAGTAGATTTGATTTCTAAAAAGGTATCTAGTTAGTTGTTTTCTTTCACCTCAGTAGTATCAAAAACACTATCACACACTCACGTGGCATACATAGTGGTGATATTGGACTTCATCCCCAATCCATTACTCAAGATTGGTGACATTGGAATTCATCTCCTTCCACTAGTTTGGCCCCTAAACACAATAGTAGCCCCAAAGAGTGGTTTTCTAGACTTCATCACCAAAAAATCCCCTACTCTTGAGATTGGTCTTCCAAAATTCATCACCAAAAGGGACCTTTAGATTAGGATAGGATTAGATGCCATTGTTCACAAAGCTCACACAATTAGTGAAAAAGTGACTATTATTCTTGACTAAGCTCACCTGAGAGTGAAAATATTGACCAGCTATGCTAGTAGAAGGTCTTAGATAGTGCCACATATTCTTGTGAGATGTTTCTAGACTCATTAGCACATTTTGAGTTCCTCCCCATTTGGTTATCATTTTACTGCACCTTTTAATTCAATTCGCCACTTACCTATTGAGACACCATTCTATTTTATGCACCCTTAGGTGTTGCAGGAGGTTCTGTGTTGACAAAACTCCTGTTATTTCTAGATTTTTACCCTTTTTCTGTGATATTTTCTAAAAGCATAAATCAATATCAAAACACATAGAAACAAACAAACATTTATTGTTTTGAATTTAGCATTGATTCTAGCTACACTTTGTTTGCATGCTCACAAAAATGGTTTTAGCACTTTTACCTATTAGCAACCCATCTGTTGGTTTTATATAGTCTATCACTGTCAATTTTTTATCAGATTCACTATTTGGGTCCAGTTTGCATACCACTATGCAAACCAGATTTTTGTAGTGTAGGTTTGCATAACAACGTGTGAAATCTATTCTAGGGAACAAAAACATCCCAAATTTTATAATATTGTCTAAAATCCTACATAAAGCACACCCATAACTTCAGATTTACATTTTTGGATAATGTGAGCACCTGATTACACTACACAATACCATACCTATTATTACTCATAGTCGAGCACATGAGCAAGAACACCTCAAGGAGGAGGCTTCTCGTGCCACCTTCGGTCAGTCTACTCCTCTCCCTTCCTTCACAAGGGAAGATACCATGGTCACACTTGATATATTTATAGGTTTTGAGTCACTTCACATATGCACTATATCTCATGACGACACTTCTATCTCAAGCAACATGCTTGCCACCTCATCTAGCAAAGATCACCCTCTACTTCCTTAGTCACCCCCACCCAATCCACCTTCCATATTTTGTGACCACATAATTTATAATACTCTAAGAAACCCATATCCTTTATTCACTATCAATGAGGAAACTCCACCTACCTCACCTATCTTTGTGCATCCTTTATTTCAAGATCTATCTCATTTCCTTCTCATAAATTACTCTTATTTACTTAATAATATTTACCCTAAGGTTGCCTCATCTACCCCTACTGTAGGGATGATCTCAAATCCCTTATCTTCCACCCTGATCACTCAGGTTCCCTTTTCACAACCACTCATACAACCATAATTGTTGTAGCAACAACATATCCCACCCACATCATCACATCAATATGCTTCTCAAGCATCGTAACAACCATACTCCCAACAATCATTATTTCTATATTTTGATATTGCATCGTAATTTCCCTCTCAATCATAATAATTCCAACCTAAAAAACATCAATAGATCTCATTTCCATAATCCTTTGTGGACACGTTCATCATACCTTCCTCTCAAGCCTCCATATTTGAGACCTACACTCCTTCCTCATCATTCCCTCCACCTACATTCCCCTCTTTTAGAATGTATGATATGCCATCTTCTATTCCTCCTCTACCTACATACACTTTCACCTTTCACCTCCCTCCACCTGATTCATTTTAGAATCCTTCTTCCATTCCTCTCTCATCTTACAATCTACACTATCCATCTTATCTCACTAATAATCCATTGTATTCTACCCAACCTAAATCCTCCATTCATCGCTCCTTTGGTCCTCCGTATGTGCCCTATTTTGGTGCATTGTCTTGACCACCACCTTCATACTTTTTCCAAACACCACTACCTCCACCATAGTCTGTAGCACCTGGATTCTTCACAATGCCTCCTTCTTGGTTGTCATCCCCCATGGTGCAACCATTACAACAAACCCATGTGCAATAGACATAGATCTTACAGCCATAATATTTCTATCCCCAATAGATGTTTGTTCCTCAGTAGCATATCCCATCAACCTTGACATCATACGTCGTTCATCAACCAAATCCACAAGAACACCTGTAATACATTACCACTTCACAATGGGAAGAACAACAACTTCAGTATCCTCCCCACTCTTAATATATGACTACATCATAGTTTATCACACCTCCATCATCCGAACTTCAACTCTTGCAAGAGAAATTTAAGATGCTAAATATTTGCATAGCTGGTTATGGGTCCCAAAAAGCCACATACAATGAGCTATGCAATGAACCCATCCACCCATCAGCTCCTATTCCTTCTTACCTGTATCACTTCGATATTCCTAAATCTAACAAGTAAAAAGGTAAATAGGACCCTTGATAAAACATCAAAAACTACCACTTTGCATGTTATCAGTTCCACTATAGTCATCTCCTCATATTTTGTACCTTTACCCTCTCACTTAGGAGACAAGCTCTTTATTGGTACAACATGCTCCTGTGCCATAGCCTATTCACCTTTGAACAGTTGGCCAATTCATTCATAGAACATTTATCAATCAATATAAAAAAGAATACAAACTTCTCTAATGCCTACACCTTACAAAAAGTTGATGATGAACTTGTCATAGATTTTATTTCTCAATGAAGATTAGTCATCCATGACCTATCTCATAGCCTTCCATCTACTAAACTAGTCACACTCTTTACCAATATTATAAACACATCTCCACACCTCTGCAACTTCATCAAAGTTGCACATTTTATAAAGCCATTGCTCAAGCCAAGGTCATTGAGGATATCAAAGTTCAATATGGCAAGATCAAGATTAGGTAGAAACCATATTACAACTCTATTTTTTTATTCAATAGGAATGCACCAAATCAATCCTACTCAAAACTACTACAAACCAATCAAGTGGTAGCATCTTTTCTAGATTCTTTATCAATCTTGCAGCCTCCTCCACCATAGTGACAATTATTTTAAACCAGTGTACCCCTTCCATCTAAACTGTAATAAGCTCATAGTCTTCAGCCTCAAATTTAATAATGCAATTTGAATCCACTCTCTCAGCCCTTTCTAGCTCTATTTCAAATATTATATGATGCAAGTTACATCACCTTACCCGAAATTTATCCTATCGACCCAAATAAACCCAAGCCTCATGGTTTATAGAGTAGGCCTTTTGTGTGTATCATCAACAACACGACCATGACATAGGATTTTATCACTCATTCCACCCTCATTGATCAGGGTACTAGACAAGTTTCAAACCCCATCATACCACAAAATAAAAACTTATATATCTATCAAAACCCACTACTGGCATACAGGGGATCAATCCCCAAGGAAACCAATCTACTCCTCAAGGCCAATCTAGGTAAAATTAATAATGTTCAATGTGATATTCCCTCCTGTGGAGTGGTTGGCATGATTAACCTCACCAATCATACCCAGAATTACCCAACATGCTAGGATATACCCATTACTCTACCCCCAACACTATTCACTTCTCCCCAATCCCCTACAACTTTGCAGGATTCACCACCCCTACCACAAAATATCATCACTATTTGCAGTAGCCTCATGCATCAGCTATGCAATACCCCAACCAGGATATCCAATTTTTATATATTTCAACAATATCAACCCTATCACAAGGTATTAAATTACATTATTCAATCCATCGACCTTGAAATCCATGACATGAATGCTTTTATGAACTTTGTAGATAACATCCCCTGTTGCATGAAGTCATCTATCAGTTTTCATGATCATGAGATTACTAAAATCATGGTTGAGGGAGTTGATCCTCCCTCCATATTCAAGTAACCATCAATGAAATTATCTATAAGCATGTCCTTATTAATACTGGTTCTTTCATTAGCATCATCTCCACTACTGCTCTTCATCACTTGTATATTCCACCTATCCACTTTGCCATGTCATCACTCAACCTTCATGTTTTTGATGGTTCCATGTGATCCATAGTAGGTTCTATCATCTTATCTATCCACGTAGGCATTAGGACCATCTCCATTTTATTCTATATTATTCAAGATGATATGTAATACAATATCTTACTTGGAAAACCATGGATTAAATACATGCAATTTATTCCTTCCACCTTGAATTATTGTCTCAATTATGTGTATGATAGACTCATCCATTGTGTTCTAGTCGATGGTGACCCATTCAAGTTTTACAACATATCTGACCTCCCACCTGGATCTTTGTCATCTTCTACAAATTTCCTCTCTATTCCTTCGCATCATCAAGTAGAGACATCTATGACTTCTCCTACACTTACCTCATCACTACACCACTCATAAAAAACACACACAACTCCCTACATCTATTTCTAATCTACCTCCCTCATCTCCTATGGATTCTCATATCACATTTGTACCTTTATTGCCATATTCTTCATGGCCTCCTCCTCCCTCCCAAATTTCTTCTTCCATAAATCCACCTCTCGTGTCGGTCCATTTTTCACCACCATCTTTGTGGCCTCCTGCTTTGTCTCATCCATATTCATCCATAGAGTCTCCTCTTATCCCTACTCCTCGAACACCCCCAATTCTATTTCATCCTTGATCTTGATATTTCACATCTTCTCATAGACCAACACCTAGGCCTACTCCTCCCACCTCATAGTTTCTACATGTGGATCATCCAATCCTTTCCACTGCATCCAAATTTCATGATTGGGAGTAGCGAGCCTCTCACCTTGATGACCAACTATTCCATATCTTTGCTACTGTAACCACCAAAAATGTCTCACACCTAATGCAACTATTGTAATTAAGGAAATATAACAAATGAAAATGCACCAATTGACAAGAAAAAAGAAACAAAATGCAATAATATTTATTAATTCCAAATTGAGTCAAGTTACATATCCGTCCCTCTTAGGGATACCCATTTGATACAACAATTACAATAGCGTCTAATACCTCTCAAGGGTATATGTGAATCAAATGCCTTCTAGGGTGACACGAACTGCTCTAAGGTGTCAATGGCCCTCTTATCCATGATTAGAGGTATTTTTTGCCTTGCATCCCACAACCCTGTTAGTCTTGTGTGCAATAAACAACAAGAAACAATTAACAACAAAGGAGGCCTCTCTTGATGAGGCTTTTAGGAGATACTTGCACAAAAATATGTAATGATTAGCAATAATAAAGAAAGTACAAGAAACATATTGAATCTATATTAATAATGAAATAATATCCCATAATATGTAAAGGAAAAGCAATTGCATCTACCTAATGGCCTAATTATGAAATTGAGAACATGGAAGCATGAAATAAGCCATTAGTAGCATAATTATAGAAATAAAATAAAATGACTAAAAAGTCTAATTATATTGGTCAGAGTCTCTAAAATGCCAATTAATCCATCAATGTGACTAATCTAACCTAGCTAAATGATCTAAAAAATAAAAAATAAAGGGACCTGTCCTTATTTACTCATCGTGGGTCTAATGCACGGGTGGCACTATTCATCGTGGCTAACATCCATGACAAAGCTTTGAGTAAACTTACCCTTAGAATTAGGGCTTTCTCTCTGATCTACCTTGTCAAATTGATGTCTAAGGGTCACCTCTATTTCATCTAACAGGTTTAGCGGTTGAATTGTTCATATTGTGCACCAATTACATGAATTTGTGTTTCTTGGCTCTCCTACGCTCCTAGGGCTTCCATTGCCATTTGATCTCCAATTTTGTAGCAAAAGTATCCCTCTCAATACATGTATTTTGCTATGCAATTTGATAGGGCTTCACTACTCAATTGATTAACATTTCTCCAAACTTATCCCCAATTCGTAGGGGGATCTTATAGCATTGGCCCAGGGCTAGGGGTGGCTTCCTCATGAAGCCAAGATCAAGATTGGGCAGTTAAGCTTGTTGGATGGAAGGATCCAGAACCTTCCTCACTCAAAATGCTCCAATATGCAACCAATGGTCATTGCAACCAATTTTGGGTTGGATTAAGGCTAAATTATTTTGAGTGGACCACAATTGACATGCACAGTGAGCACTACTAACCACGGGTGTTAGCAGTGGCTAGCACTGACTAGGCAAAGGTGCCTAAATGAGTGGTAAAAATAACTGCTATACCTTAGATCTATCCAAAGGTCTTCCACATGGTCTTCTAGAATGTTCCATATGAGTAGTCACCTTGACATGATGTGTTTTAGGTGTCTATAGATACCCCTTTTGAGATGCATTTTGAGTTTGAACAATGCTGAGCAAAAATAGACCTCCTAAAATGATGTCATAGATTGGATGATGATCATTGATCTTATCAACATTAGATACCCCGAGTCCAGAAAAAGGACACGCATCCTCGAATCATTGCTTCCAACTAGGTGAAAGGCTTAAATTTGAAAAATTTTGCACTCGTCATCAAACATTTGGATAGCATCAATGCCAAGTAGGATTTCATGCCTGTCAATCCAAAAGGAAGAGAGTTACAAACTAACTATCATATTTGCTATTTTCCCCAAGCAAAGGGGTAAGATTATGATAGTATTTGGCAATGATTTGCAAGATGAACATGGAAGGATTTTCCTTCTACTATTTCGTGAATGGAATCACAATTAATATTGAATTCTATAACCAACACAATTAAATAAATCGAATGCGGAAGCGAGGAGTATAAAATATTTAATAACAAATCGTTTGCCACTAGGAGGGCAGATCCCGTCGTTAAGGCAAATGTAAAAATGCAGAGATAAATTAGCAAAAGATGATATCCGTCAATAAAAGAAAACTACGCTAATAAATATGAATTTTTATTCAATTGGATAACCTAGCCGACTGCTAGGTTTGGTCTGTAGCATGACTCCCCTCCTCGGAAAGCTTTGTCCTCAAAGCTGGAAATGTCTAGAAAATACTTTCGTGTTCCCATGTGGCATCTTCCTCTGGTAGGTCTTGCCATTTGATGAGAAATTCTTGAATCTGGCATGATCTTAGTCTTCGTGTTCTGTGTTGTAATATATCTTCAGGTTGGAGATGTATGCGGCCTTCCTCATCGAGCACTGGTAATTCTGATTGACCTTGCACTTTCTGGCCAATTACCTTTTTGAGACAGGAAACATGAAATACCGGGTGTATTCGTGATGATGAAGGAAGTTCTAACTGATAGGCTACTTCTCCAATGCGGCGCACAATTTTGTAAGGACCATAGAATCGTGGTGCCAACTTTTGACTGGTCTTTATCCTTAACGATGCTTGTTTGTAAGGTTGCAACCTTAGGAAAACCTTGTCACCGACATTAAAAGTTTGTTCTGATCGGTGCAAATCTTGTTGTTGTTTCATGCGATTTTGTGCTTGGAATAAATTCTCCTTGAGGATGGTGAGTGTCGACTGCCTTTGTTGAAACCAATCATCCACTTTGTCTACTTTGGATGAACCAGGGACGTAATCTGCTACGATTGGAGGCTTAGTTCCATACAATGCTTCAAAGGGAGACATCTTAATTGAATAATGGTAAGAAGTGTTGTACCACCATTCCGCCATTGCTAGCCATTGGCTCCATTGATATTGTTTGTCTTGAACAAAACATCATAAGTATGTACCCAAACATTTGTTAACTACTTCTGTTTGACCATCTGTTTGGGGATGGTAAGCTGAGGACATGTTCAATTTGGTACCACTAAGTCGAAATAATTCTCGCCAAAAGTTACTAGTGAAGATGGGGTCTCTATCACTTACAATATTTTTTGGCATACCATGTAATTTGAAAATTGAATCCATAAATACCTTTGCCACCTTGCTTGTGGAAAATGGATGTTGTAAAGCCTGAAAATGAGCGTATTTGGATAACCGGTCTACGACGACGAAGATAATTGTCCTGCCTTCTGATTTTGGAAGACCTTCAATAAAATCCATAGATATATGTTCCCACTGTCGTTCAGGGATGGATAATGGTTGTAACAATCCTGGTGATTTGACTGTTTCTCCTTTATTGCGCTGGAAAACTTCACATTCTCGCTACCCATTGTTTGACTTCGCTTTTAATCCTTTCCAACAAAATGATTGTTTGACCCTTAAATATGTTTTCAAAAATCCCGAATGTCCTGCTTGATGGAGAAGCGTGTGATTCGTCGAGGATCTTTGATTTGAGGTCCGAATTGTGTGGAATGTAAATGCGGTTCTTCTTTCGGAGGATTTTATCTTCATAAGAGAACAAAGGGTGTTTAGAGGACCCTATAGATAATTCTTGAAGTATCTGAGCAGTTTCGCTATTGGACAACCATTCCTCTTGTAATTGATTCACCCATTGGGAGCAAGGACCTGAAATAGCGTTAATGACTACTTCATCTTCATATTTCCTAGACAACGCATCGACAACTATATTTTCCTTCCCCTTCTTGTATTCGATAACAAAATCATAACCCAATAGTTTGGTTAACCATTTATTTTGTTCCGGATATGAAAACCTCTGCTCAAGAAAATGTTTGAGACTACTATGATCTGTTTTGATAATGAAGCGGCTACTTATTAGGTAGTGTCTCCATTTTTCTACTGCATGAAGAATAGCCAACATTTCTTTTTCATATGTCGATCTTCCCAAATTTTTCCCGGAGAGCTGTTTACTTTCAAATGCCAATGGATGACCTTCTTGCATTAATATAGCCCCAATTCCTATTCCTGATGCATCACATTCGATAATAAATGGTTTGTGAAAATTGGGGGTTGCTAATACTGGAGTTGTACACATGGCCTTCTTAAGAGCTTCAAAAGCTAGAGTAGCCTCTTCCGACCAATGAAAAGCATCCTTTTTTGTGAGTGCCGTGAGAGGTGCTGCAATCTTACCATAATTTTGTACAAACTTGCGATAGTAGCCCGTGAGACCCAAAAAACCACGAAGTTTCTTGATGGTTTTAGGTAAAGGCCATTCTTGAATTGCCTTAATCTTATTGGGATCAACTTTGACACCCTCATGTGAAACTATATGACCCAGATATTCCACTTCTTGGACACCAAAGGAGCATTTGGAACGTTTGACAAATAGCTTTTCTCTGTGTAAAATGTGAAGGGCTTTATCCACATGATATAAATGGTCCGTCCATGTTTTGCTGTATATGAGAATATCATCAAAAAAAACTAACACAAACTTATGGAGGAGTGGACGAAACACTTGGTTCATGAGACTTTGGAATGTGGATGGTGCATTAGTGAGACCAAAAGGCATGACCAAAAATTCGTAATGACCTTCATGAGTACGAAAGGCAGTTTTGGGAATATCTTCTTCTCTAACACGGATTTGGTGAAATCTGAGCGAAGGTCTAATTTTGTAAAAAAATTTGCACCATGCAACTCATCTAATAGGTCATCTATGACAGGGATAGGAAATTTGTCCTTGATAGTGAGTTTATTGAGAGAACGAAAGTCAGGACACATACGCCAAGAGTTATCTTTTCGTCTAGTCAGTACTACAGGTGAGGAATAAGGACTAGTGCTATGACGAATGACTCCATGATCCAACAAATCCTAAACGATCTGTTCGATTTCTGTCTTTTGTGGTTGAGGATAGCGATAAGGACGATTTTTAGGAGGGACACTCCCTAGAATCAAATGGATGGCATGGTCATGAGATCGTTTAGGTGGTAATCCTTGAGGTTCATGGAAAACCTCTTCGTAATGTGTTATGATGTCTTGTAACTCTGGAGCAATAATATCCGAAGTTGCTGGAGATTGTTTTTCCAAACAATTAATTTGAGCTATAAACCCATATCCACCCTTTTTTAACATCTTCTCCATACTATGAGAGCTCACCATTTGTGATGGAGGAGTAGTAATGCCTTGTAAGCGAATGACTTGTCCGTTTTCCTTCCATTCCACAAATAATTTTTTGAAATTGAAGCTGACCGTGTCTAATGTTTCCAACCATTCAACTCCCAAAATGACATCCGAGTTCCCCAAATTCATGACAAAAAGGGATCCAAACCAGGTATAAGTTCCCATTTTTATGGAAACTTGAGATGTGCGACCGACACATTGTGCGTTCACCCCGTTGGCCACTAGAACCTGGAATTTGTCTTTGTTGGAAGAGTTAATGAATAAATTCAAAGCTTTTGTGGTTTTGATGTCGATAAAATTGTGGGTACTACCATAATCAATTAGCACATTCACCTTTTTCTGACGGAGAAATCCTGGTACCTTGATGGTATGGTGGGTGGTTAAACCCATGAGAGCATGCACGGAAATCGCCATTGTATCCTCTTCCTTTTCTTCTATAGTACATGGTAGGTCTTCTGGTATAGGTTCTTCTGATTGGTAAGGTTCTTCCTCTTCTCCTTCACATTGATCACCTTCAATATGAAAGTTTTGTTTTTGGGCACATGCTTGTTCCCTGGGGTGATGAGTGCGACATTTATAGCAAAAATATCTTGATGGTTGATCATTTCTATGAAAGGAATTGTTGCGATATGAGGGACGACTATAAGTTTCACGCCGTGCAGACAACTGATGTCTCTTCTCGACCAGCTTGGCTATTCTTATACAATCGTTCAACAATGTTGGATTGTGCATGTCTACCTCTACTCGAATACTTTCTTTCAAACCATTGCGAAAGGCTCCTACCACTGTGTCGGGACTGAGGTCTAAAGTGTATGGTAGTAAACTGGTAAACTCCAAAACGAATTCGCTAACTGACCCTTCTTGTTTAAGAGATAACAATCTTACTGTGTATGATGATGTAGCTCCTTCATCAAATCTTTCTAAAAAAGAGGTAGTGAATTTTCTCCAATTAATAGTAGCTCCTTTCTCTCGTTTAAGCCATACAAACCATTGGTAGGCCTCAGTGCCAAGTTTTGATGTAGCGAAAGGGACTTTATCAATTTCCTTAATTTGATATAAGTCAAGAATACCTTCCATTTTGGCTATCCAACCACGAGGATCATGACCTTCAAAAGTGGGCATATCAATTCATGGAAAATTATTATTAGGGCCTCTCGGTTGTTGATAACCCGTGTCCCTTTCTTGATTTTGGTTATACCGCTGTCTCTGATAGCGATCCCTGTAATTATCCGAATCACCTCGTTGTTGTTCCCAATCATCATTAGGATCGACATTTTCTTCATTCCTTTGGGCATGGGAGTGATTTTGAGAATTAGTATTGGGATTAGGCTGGTTTTGTGCTTTTACTAGGTTTTTTAGGAGGAGACCAATTTCGTTCATACCCTCTAGTAAGAGGTGAAGAGAATCATCATTGGAAACGGCTGAGTTACTTGAGTTTCCTTGTGTGATGTTTTCGTGAGTTGGGGGAGGATTAGTAGCCATAGGATCTACTAGTGGATGATGTGGATTATAACTACCAATTTTAAAAGGAGAAAGAGAATTTTTTGTACCTGGGCTTCGATTAGGTCGCCTTGCGTTGTTATTGCTCGTTTTCGAGCTTGATAATCGACCGTCAGCACCTTTGGTCCACTTTTTGCTCATGCACTTGTTAACATAGCCTGCTTAGGATTTCGCTTCAACTGCCGCTAATTTTGGTTGAATTTAGCAAAAAATTGGGATCCGCTTGAACTGTCACTCCAACTGTGATGCGGATGTGAGTTTGGGTGGCCTCCTTGCCCGCAACCTTCAACCTTCAACCTTTCAGTGACAACAATGATTCGAACCACGTAACCCACGTTCAGCCGCTTTGAATACACCGCTCAGACCAATGAAATCATGGCACGCACCCAAATGACACTACGAACTGAAGACACGTCAAACGGATGACCAATGGATGACACGAATAATTTTGAGTCACACGAACGGATGACGCGGAAGACACGCCAATCGAACGATGAATGGATGACACGAATAATTCTGAGTCACACAAACGGACGACGCGAAAGACACGACGACAAGACAAGACGAGCCGAAGACACGACGATTAATGACAAGACGAGCCGAAGACACGATGACTAATGATAAGATGAACCAAAGACATGAGTAGAAGACATGACAACTAATGATAAGACGAGCCGAAGACACGACGACTAACGACAAGACGAGCGGAAGACACGAGCGGAAGACACGACGACGAACGACAAGACGAGCCGAAGACACGAGCGGAAGACATGATGACTAACAACAAGATGAGCTGAAGACACGAGCGGAAGACATGATGACTAACGACAAGACGAACCAAAGACACGATGTTTAGACAGCGGACACGCGAACGAAAGAACCGAAAGGTTGCGTTAGGAGCTCCACGGGCATGTGACCGAAGTCACAAATCAAAATGTGCTCGCTAGTCCTTATTAACTTCCCCACCGCTCCAACATACGCAATGTGGGATATTGATCCCCAAAAACTAAAAATTTTTATAAAAATCATGATGAATACCTTACGTTATGCGTCTAATGTTTTAAACTCGCAATTTGATTGGTTGACGGCTCCTGCGTTTCACAGCTATCACGGACGGATGTTCTAGGTGATTTAGACTACGATTTGGGTCGTGATCTCAACGTACGTCTTCAACAAAAATTCTTTATTGTTTCCAGGTGTTCCTTGAGGTGGAGGAAGTACCGTTGCTTCAGATGGTTATAACGTTTTTTGCTCTGTGGCACTGTCGGGACGTCAGGTATTTCTCAAGGACGCGAACCGAAAGGAAAGAAAGAAAAAAAAATGAATACAATGGATTTTTGCCTGCTGCCACCAGTAGCATGGATGGGCGTGGAATCCCTACCACCGTCACCGAACCGGTCTCCTGATACCACTTGGAAGGATTTTCCTTCTACTATTTCGTGAACGGAATCACAATTAATATTGAATTCTATAACCAGCACAATTAAATAAATCGAATGCGAAAGCGAGGAGTATAAAATATTTAATAACAAATCGTTTGCCACTAGGAGGGCAGATCCCGTCGTTAAGGCAAATGTAAAAATGCAGAGATAAATTAGCAAAAGATGATATCCGTCAATAAAAGAAAACTACGCTAATAAATATGAATTTTTATTCAATTGGATAACCTAGCCGACTGCTAGGTTTGGTCTGTAGCAAAACATAATTTTGACAAGATCAAGGGATCTACTATTGACTTTGATTATGATTTGATATTATGACTACCCCCTAAAGCGATGATTCGATGAGGGTAATGACAATTAAATGAAGCGACGAGGTCGCTTGACCACTATGAATGATCTTTCCACAAATTTATATTTAGCATTTGAATACTTGGCAATGCCTAATCAACTATGATTACATAATTTATAATAATTGCATATTCCTATCTCATGGAGTGGTCTAGCCATGAAGGCCTTATTAGGGAATCAAAATGATAACAATGTCCATTAGGATTGTACTGAATCATAATGTCGATGATATGCTGAAAAGTATCATAGAAGAATCACGATGAATATCTCATTCTCATGGAGCAATCCAGCTATGTAGGTATTCTTGAGGATTGAAATGAAACATGGGCCAATTTTGACAAGTGCGGTTAGCAAATCATATTAATTGCTCCAAATTCCCACCGTGGAGAGTATTAACCGTAGATGGCAATCGTAGGCAAAAAACCCTAATTTGGAAACCGCAGATGTCAACCGCGGGCCGTACCAAAATTGAAAATTATATAAGGGTTTTCACTTTGTAAATTTTCATTTTTCACCTGACAGTGACAATAAAACTAAGAGCTCTAGGAGGTAAAAACTAAATTCTGACATGGAATACTACCAAAAACCTAACGCAATTCTAATTTTCCACACCGATGGTGGATCAACCGAAAGTCTCAACCAATGGACGAGTCGATGCTTCTAAGGTAACTCGCAAACCAAGACCTCTCTTGTTATTACCGGATGTAAAATTAACCTCATAAATTAATCGGTAAATGAACTACACTAAACCATTGGTAATGAACTTTACTATAGTTAAGATTTAGTGTAGGTTAGTTAGACAAGGGGTTAGATTAATTTTTAGGGGATTTTTCGGGAAGGTCGGACCCATTTAGGGTTTCGTTCCTTAGCCATAGGTGATAGCCGCAGGCCCCAATTGGCAGATTGGTGGCCACGACTGTTAGCCATGGTGGGATTAAAATCCCAATGATAAAATTTTTGACCATTGGGCCGATCACGATTTCGACCCGTAATGCCCAAATTTTATAAAAAATTTCAATTTTTTTTTTGAGTTTTTCTAGGCACTTAATGTCATTTATTGCATTTTTGGAATGTTTTTTTGATTTTTTTGAAATATGTGATCATGTTTTTGTGTTGTTATGCATTTTTTAATTTGTTTTGATAGTTATAATTATTTTTCATTATTTTTCTCTGTTTATTATTTTTGTTACCACTCAGACCTTGACCAACAAAGCGAGGGAGACCGATCTCCTTCATGACCTCCATGGTGATCTCATTGATGGGGAGTGAGAGTAGTTAACTATTGTGGGATTCAGTTACATATTGGACCTCCCCACCATCTGGATTGACTATGGATACTTGACTGCTTTGGCCCATCACTGGGATGCACGAACCAATACATTTCACCTATGGGTGAGATGACTATTACTTTGGAGGATGTGTACCACATCTTCCACCTACCCATTGATGATGAGCTCATCACATCTTCGACTATAGCAAAGAGGGTTGTATTTGATTCTATCTTTAGTTATCAGAGTACTAAGTCCCAGGACCATTGTAGCACCCTAAAATTGGCATAGTTAAACCATCAGTAAAAAGTAGAAATTTCAATTTTAACCCCAAAACCGCCTGTTAATCGCTTACCTAATTTTTTGCACCATTTTTAGAGGTTGTTGTGACCATTGGATGATATCATCGTTGATATAACGATATTGTCGTCGATCTGACGATATTGTCCTAAATTGGATGAATTCGTCTGGAACAGAATGTCTAGACGATTTTGTCCCAAAACCAAATTTTTATAATTAGATTCTATTCCAACGACCTCTCCAACTTGGGTAGAAGTGTGTCTATGTTGTTGGAGATTCCCATGCTAGGGATCTCCTAAATTAGGATGATCCCAAACCTCCTAACCTCCTCCTAATCCTATATAAACTAGGATTTTCCCAATTTATCCCCCTGACTCCCTCCCTAACTTCCTACCTGGCTGTCTGGCTGATTATTTCCCTACAATTTTAGTTTTTATTGTGATCTCCCATCATTTGCACTTGTGTTTTCAAGTTTTGTTGCAGGATTTCATTGGGTTTCAACTAGAGGTATCTCGGATCATCATAGGTGATTCAAATATAATTTTAGATGATCCTATCAATATTGGCAATGATCTTGTACAATTACAAATGATATGATCTGCAAATCAGCTTGGGGGTAATCAGAGCCCTGAATTTGCATTCTTTATTTCATTTTCCTTATTTATTGGTGCATTAGATTAATTTACTTTTGTTTTGCATCTTGGAGTTCACCTCATTTAGCATAATTGCATGATAAAATTCAAAATAAGTTTCCAAAATAGTGCATCTCATTTAATTTGATATATGGATTTATCATTCAAACATATATACTCTTATTTCTATCATTTTGCATCATTCTTGCAATTGTATTTTTGTTTTTTGGTGTCTGTTTTATTGATTGCAGGTTTTTGACAAATTCGCCTGACAAATTCGTCATGTCGTTGATGATCTTGGGTGATCTCGGATGATCTCCTATGATTTGGGATGATTTTGTACAATTATAGATGATCTTGTCATATCCGGGATGATTTGGACTCCTACAAGCTTCAGAATCTTCATCAGACATCATAAATCAGGTGTACTCTTCTCCATTTTATATATTCTCTATATTCAATCACATTAGGATTCATTTATGTCTGTTGTCTTCATATAAATCAGAATCTTCATATAGAATAGCTTAGTTTCATTTTGGCCAACCTAGGAATCTAAATTATTGAACATAAAACAAATAAATCAAACCCATTCTCAACCTAGGCATGGAAATTGCCACTCAAAGTTTCTTGGTGAACCCCACCATCCATCAAAAATTCACCTTTATACCCCTCCCCCAAGAGGTGTGACCTTCAAAGGGCCTCTCAGTCCGAGGTATTGTTCCATCCTTTTCTCACCCCCATTTTGGGTATAGATCCTTTAGCCTGAAGGTAAGGGTGCAAAAAATTTGGGCTATACATTTTGGTGAACCCGACGTGAAACTAAAAACACCTTTTGAAAACAATAAAAAAAAAAACACATTATTAAGAACATCTAGAATCATTAGAAAATTGTTAAATTTGCATATCATACTTAGATGGTAGATTATAATAGAAGACGAGTTGTCTCCATAAATGTTGAAAATAAATTAATAGCCATAGAGATTACTTCTATGCTTAGAGTACCTCAAACATATAGAGCCCAACCTTTGTGGGATGAACTTGATAGGAGATTGGGTATTATTGGATCTAGATCTGTAGAACTTATGCAAATTAAGAAGTTTGTCCTAGATAGAATCCTGGATCCTGATCAGGTGACTTTGTATCATGAACTTTAGAGAGCTTGCCATAGGTGGTTAGCCGATAAAAGAGCACTTGTGTCTTCTAAATTATACACCTTTGAGGAATACCTTGAGAACGCAGTTGTAGTACATAAATTTCTATCTCATGTAGAGGATCAAGAAGTTGTTCTTACGGATAGAAAGAGATGGAATAGAGTTCCTAGAGTTGTGTTGTATCGAGAGTATTGCCATGAACTTTATTTTTACATGTCAGAGTCTGAAATAGATCATATTACCATAGCACACTTTATCAAGTTATTGAAAAACAACTTCCAATTTTAAGAAGAGCATTTCATGACTCTTGATGAACTTGAACCTATCAATGATATCCATAAACTAATAATAGAAAGCTAAGTGATTATTTCTACTATTGTTTCTTACAACTAGCATGTTGTTTGTTATTTTTATTCTCGTAAAAAAAATAAAATAATAAAATCACACACAAAAACAAATAAAACATTTCCTTTTAAAGTATTATAGTAGGTATATAGTTAAAATATATACCTCTCAACCCTATCGCGCACATATATATAAGTATATATATTTGCTAAAACCTAAGTTTAGCACAATGCCTATATTTAGGAATGGAAAACAGACTGAAGAAGATGAAGATTGGTTAGGAAGACCATTAACTGACCAAAATGTCCCTCCTAAGGACTAAGTTCAGGAAGAAGAAACCCTAGACCAGAAAGAAGAAGAGCTTGTTGTAGGAAATGAATAAGAAGAAACTGTTAGAGAGGAAGGATCCTCATCCCCTAAAATGTCTCTAGGAGGAGCTATCACTTTTGAGAACATGGAACAATTCTGGAAGTTCATTAACACTAATATTGGTGTTTTTAATAGAGTAGCCCATATGGACAAGGATCAAATTAGTGACACTTAAGAAACTCTAGAAGAAGTATTTCAAACACACACTAATACCTTTTCCTTTATTGAACAAGAGAGTGATCAAGTTGGACCATCCAATTTGGATATAGTAGTTGCGATCTAGAGCATGCAACAACAACAGGTTACCCAAAAACCTAAAGTGCCTATTAACAAGCCTAGGGTCATTCCAGCACAAAATAAACCATCATTTACTACCCTATTTTCCCAAGATCTTGATCAACATACCTCAAATCAACAAAAACCCAAAACAAAACCGAACACCAATTACCAACGATCTAAGGAACAACATAATACTATTACAAATCCCCTTCATAATATTCTTCCTACCAACACTTTGCATAATAGCAATATAACATTTAATCCTTATGTTACACCATCATACACTCATGGATCCCATACCTATGTGCCACCAAACCAATATGGTGGACAAACTAACAATCTTGAAGCTGTGGTGAAATAGTTAGTTTCCCGCATGGACCAAATAGATCCCTATCGTCCCTCATACAATTATCAAGAGATGTGTAGTCAGCCTTTAGATCCTATAGTCATAGCACAACTGTATCCTAAATATTTTCCTATGCCTATTCTTCCCATATATAAAGGAACCGAAGATCCCATAGAGCATCTTTGTATGTTTAGGATAGCATGTCATGATATATCACATGATGACTTGTTATTACTAAAAATGTTTTTGAAAATCTTGGGAGGAATGGCATTAGAGTGGTATTATCAATTACCCACTAATTCTTTGAGGAATTTCGAAGAAACTGTTGAGTATTTTGTTCATCAATTTAGTGCCTACATCGAAATATATGTGACCATTAAATATTTGTATAACTTAAAATAGGGCAAAGATGAATGCTTTGCTGATTTCCTAGCTAGGTGGAGACAGTTGATAGGAAAATTGCTCTTTGTGTTACCTTATAGGGAGATGTTGGACATCTTTATTAATAATTTGCAAGAGCAACTATCTTACGAATTATCAACTGCTACCTTGACCACCTTCTTTCAAGCTATAGAATTAGCTCGAAGAGTGGAAGATGCTCTCATTAGGAGAGGCCAGCTTAAAAAGAGAGACGATGAGAAAATGTCCAAAAATCAATATAAGAATAAACAAGTTGTGGGTGATGGAGTCACCGATATCAGAAATACTGCTAATGTTAATGTTGCGAAGACAACAGAGAATTTTGTACTGAAACCTCCTGATAGACCTCCTTGAGAATTTACTAGGTTAAACCAACCTTTATCAACTATTCTACCATAATTATTAGAATGAGGTTTGATTCAATTACCAAATATTCAGGAACCTGGTCCAAATATACCCAAATATAGAGTAGATTTACATTGTGACTTCCATAGAGGACCTGGACACACTACCAACTCTTGTAAAATATTAAAACATAAAATACAGGACTTGATTGATAACAATGAGATGGAGGTGCAAGCATTTCAACCTAAGCAAAATCCTCCTAATAATGTTCAAAATAACACCCCACAAAGCCAAAATTAGGATGCCAATCAATCATTGGACATATTTCAACATCCCTTACCAAAACACGGTAAGGATGTGGCTAATCAAGTTGAACATCATAATGTCCCTCCTCCTACCTGATATGTAGGAACTATTAGTGGGCCTTTACCTGTTCATGATCTGGAAATATTTGACACAACTTTATCTGTGGTTACAACCAGGCCTCTATATAATATTCAGATACCTGATCTTAGTGATACAAAATACAATACTGAGAGTGATATGGAAATCACATCAAATCAATCGAATAGTTCTAAAGATGAATCAGATCCTATTCACCCTATCACAAGTTATATGGTTCTAGAAGAGCCATTTCCAAGAAGAGTCACTACTAGACCATCGTCTCACCGATTACTTTCTAATGAGCTAGCTATAAACGCTAGACCAAGACCCATTCATCATCCGCAAAATAATATTATGGGTACCATCGGAGCTATTACTAGACAACAGGCTCAAAATTCTCAACAAGATCAAATTTCAAATGGTGGATCAACTCCATTTGTTTTGAAGGTTCCTAATAAAGGGAATCATTCACCTAATGTTCAACCTAAACCTCCTTATAATATTAATGAACAATTATAAAATACTACAGCTAGAATTTCTCTCTTGGACCTTTTAAGATCTTCTCCTACACATAGAGATGAATTAATGCTCACATTAAGTCAGATGATGGTACCACAAGACATTCAACCTGAAGCCATGGCCGATACTATAATAACTCATGAAGTTGATTGTATTGACTTTTGGGATAGAGACATACCACAACATAGTTTACATAAATATAACCCCTTGTATATTATTGCCTTAATTGGAGATGTAGCAGTCAAACGAGTTTTGATTGATAATGGTTCATCTTTAAATATCTGCACTTTTGAATTCTACCAAATATTTAGGTTTAGAAGTGATGAAATTAAAAGAATTGATATGATCATAAAATCTTTCAATGACAAAACACAAGAAACATGTGGAGTTATTACCATTCCATTACAGGTTGGTCCAATAACCTTGGATACGACTGTGTTTATTGTACATTGCCCTGAATCATACAATATACTCTTGGGTCGTCCTTGGATCAACGCGATGTGAGCTATTCCCTCAACTTTACATCAATGTGTTAAGCGTAAATTTAAGAATAAGTTGGTTACCATTCATGGTGATCCAAGACCCTTTGATATGTGTGCTTTGGCAGAACCTATTGGAGTTCAATTTTGCCCCGCTCTGTCATCCACACATCCTAATTCTCATTATCCATATAAACGTGTGAAACTCACACCCACAATGTCATCTACTTCTTCTCCATAAGTTTCACCTCCACATATAGCTCAACCATCTTCTAAAAAAACCACATTAGGACCTAAGAAAGATCCTAATCCCACAACCAATGTCTCTTGCTCTACTCTTATAACTTCAATACCTATAATAGACCCATCTATCGACACCTATACACCGTCTACATCCACCAAATTCATATTTTCTGCATCGAAAGACGTAGGGAATGTTACTTCTACCTCTTATGCTCTTACTGACGAGCTCTTACCCGATCTATCTAAAATTCTTATATCAGAAGAAATGAATGCTTCTATGCAAGATTCCCTTGTTTTAAATAATTTGCCACCATCTCCTCATACCTTGGGCCTCCCACAACCTATGGGAAGTATTTACCAAGTCGAGAGGTGTGCCTTTATTTATAAGAGATATGACTGGGGTAGAATACCCAAAAATATCATAACTCATTATTATGGATATGCTCGATGTTATTTTACTAATGAGTATATTAAAGCCAAACCTATAATGCTTAAATTAGGATATAAAGGGAAAGGTTTGGGACCTTTCCAGAATGGTATGAAAGAACCTTTTGAGGTAGAAGCATGGCCCGCCCGATGTGGTGTGGGCCTATTTTCTAGTAAGGGTCAGCCATTCCCATTTGAGGATGATGACCATATTATATGTTACCAATATTATTTAGATGAACGTGATGCTTTGTGTTTAACAAATAAAACATTCCCATGTAATATGCTATCTATAGCTTATCCTAAGATGATCGTTGAATTTGACGATGAGTTGGAGGGATATATCTTTCACGATGTCTCCGTTGAGGAATTATTACATAATGGATTTTATTTTGATGGCTCTATACCTAGTATAGCCCAAATTGAGGCCACAACTCCTCAAGATGAATTATCCAAGCTAACCTTGGAAGAATTACAAGAATTGGGCATTTCACCCACCCCACCTAATTTTGAGAGAGATCTACACATGGAAGTAGAAAATGTCATAAAAATTAACATTGGAACCAATGATAACCCTCACATAATCAACATTGGATCATAATTGAGTCAAGAAAAATAGGATAAATACATTGCATTTCTTAAAGAATATGAAGATGTATTTGCTTGGACATATGAAGATATGCCAGGTTTAGACCCTTCTATAGTTATGCATCACCTAGTAGTGCATCCGGATGCTAAACCTGTTAAGCATAAGCTTAGAAAAATGCAACCTAAAGTGGCCTTACTAGTCAAATGGGAGTTAGAAATGATGCGTTGTCGTTATACACATCATTAATTCTCAATGAATTTGTTAATCCAAGGCAGTGTGCAAGGCTATCTGTGGAAGAAGGGGTGAACAGGGTTATAACTTAGGTCAATCAGGAGCAATAAGTCTTATTGGTGAAACCAATTGTGTGGGGGATTTAGGACATTCCTATATCTAAATTGCATGCATTAAACCTTAATCTAAGTTGTAGAAATGGAAACTAATCATTAACTGCAGAAATGAAATCCTAATTACAATTGCAGAATGAGACCTAATTATGTTGCAGAAATAACAGTTACAGAATTAAAAGTCTGATTATAATTGCATAAAGGAAATCTATTTACTTTTTCAACAATGAAAACCTACTTATAGCATGGAAATGAAACCCTGTCAAGGATCTGTAACAGAAGGTTGTCAATCTTCTATGCAGGGGTTGACAACAACACAAAATGCAAGAAATTATAGAAAATAGTAAATTCTAAAAATTACGGTCTACAATACATTGAAAGCTTTGTTGAAAGTGGAGATTACAACCAAACAATTAATCACAAAACATAAAATAAGCTAATATTACAAATATCATTAGTTGTTTACAAAGGAATGAAATGACAAGTTTTACAACTCATTCTACTACAACAAAATTAGAATAAAAACCTATTGTTAGTCCTCCTCCTAGGTCTAGAAGTGGCCAGCCTCCTTGTCCAGAAGAAGGTATGAGTCTCTCTCTCTCTCTCTAGATCTTACTCACACTCATTTACAAGCAATATGAAATAGAAATAGTACACTTTATTGATTCAAGAACATGATTACAATAATTCTACTGAAAACCTATTACAGGACTATAACAGTCACTTCTCTAATTATTGTCTATTTTCTCCTATATTTCTCTACTTTCTGCTTTCTCTATCTCCTATCTCTAGCTCAACCTGAACGAGAGCCATATTTATAGATGTCCTAAGATCTACTGACAATTGAAAATATCTTAAAAGATCTAATCCTATTATGCTGCAACAATTCTTGTTTTTATCCTAGAAGAAGATAAAACTTGATCTTTCCATAAATGTTGGCTTTGGTTGGCAAGGACGGCAAAGTCAGATCTGAGATATTTTCCCTTACCCTTTTCAATATTTATTTCCTTTTTTCTAGCATCATAATTCGGTCAACAAGTCAAAAAGCACATTCTATTTTCATTCCGAAGATAAGTGGCTCATTTTGAAGATACTGCAATTCTCATTCCAAAGATCCGCTCATTCCAAAGATACTGCAATTCTCAATTCGAAGATCCGCTCATTCTGAAGACACTGTGTTTTCTCATTCCAAAGATATATGTTCATTTTGAAGAGACTTCAAAATGAACAAATGTGGGCTCTTTAAATGATTTCCTCTATATTTCTCATGTGGGTTACTTCTCAGGATCAGATTCAAATGGTCTTCATCTCTTTCCACATGTGAATTCCATGCCTTGCCATTCATTGGCAGTTGGCTGGAATTTACATGGGAAAAACCAATTTTTGTTGCACAGTAACAGTTTACTTGCACTATTGCCAGATTTAGGTAAAACAAATGTCTGATACATATCAAAACATGATTAGTGAAATGTTGCTATCAATCTAAGCATATCTCATTTAGAAAGTCATAACAAAACAACATAAAACTTATGCAAAAAGCTATAAAAATCATAATATAGTATTTCAGATACATTTATCATGCAAATAGTTAATACACAACATTTTGAATTAACTTAACTAGCATATTAGATTAAACATAAGAGTTTGTAGGCAATTTCAACGTTCAAAACATGTTATGATTGAGACATTTCTAGGCCTCATCATTTTCCTCCCAACTTATCTTGAGGCATGTCCTCATCCATTTTGTTGGGCTATGGAATTACATATGTCCATGGTCAAATTCCATGACCTGTAGAACAAATTCTTGCCTATATAATACCCTTTATTCTCCTGAAGGTTCCTGAGCCATTCTTCAAACTGTTCATTAGGTTGGGCATCTTCTTCAAAGTAGAATGGAACTGGAGTGATGATGATTGGAGGCCTAAATTTGAGACCTATCCAATTATGTTGCATGATTTCAATCAATTGTATTACTCATTCTGCCCTTCTTCTGGACCATTCTAAGTTGATGGGGGAGATGGGTTCTCTTTTTTGTAAATACATGGAGAGTTCAGCCCATCTATTTCTATAGACTGATAATGCTGGCACAAAATTATCATTACAAAAGTTTTTGAATCTGTTCACACAGTCCCTCAAGTTTGTCAAGTACATTCTCTTCACATCATCCCTGTTCATCATGGTGAAGTGTTGTCTTGTGATAATTGGGTGATTTGGCTAAATTACTCTGACTAATAATTCATCTCTTGTTTTAATCTCTTTTTTCTGCCTTTTCTTCTGGTCCCAATAAAATTGATTCTACAAGGTGGACATGAATGCCCTCAATTGAACATCTCTAATGTAGATCTGATGATGAAATTCTACTTCTTCTGGAATAAAGAAGCTATGTAAAAATAGTTCACACAGGAGATTTTTCTACTCAATAGGGCTATCAAAATATGCTTCCAAAAAATCTGCAGTGGTGTCCAATTTATATGGAAGACCTGAGCTAATCCACATGACTTGCCATCTAAGGTATTTCTCCTTCAGAATAAGACTGTAAAATCTGGCTGGTCATCTGAATTGGACTAAAAATTCAATAATTTGAAATAAATCAAACACTTTTTATTTCAATGCCTGAATCTCTGTTTCCTTGGCCTCTAACTATTTTCTTTCCAATTTGAATTTTTTAGTCTTAGTGGCAAGTTTCTCATATCTAATCATCCAACTGGCTATGTCTGCATTGTATTGTTCAAAGGACACATTATTAGGTGGTCTGACTACAGGTGGAATTCTAGGTAGCAGATCTACCTAAAACCCTTTTTTTGACACTTCTAGTGGTTGATCATCTATCAATAATTCTACCTATACCCCCTTTTTTGCTATTTTTATTGGTTTGTCATCAGACAGTAATTCCACTTGCACCTCCTTATCTGCTACTTTTACTGATGGTGTAATAGTTTGAAATATAGGGACATCAATAGAAGTACTTACTTGATCTATTTCATGCTGCTGCTTGGACTGTTCCTGTGCTAGTGACTCATCTCCAATGTTTTTTGCTATACTTTTTGCCAAGTCTAAAGCATATTCAGAATGAAAGGGTGCTTCTAAATGAGAAGGCACATTTTTAGAATGAAAGGGTGCTTCTATAGAATGAGCACCTATGTCTGCTTCAACAAAGTCATCTGCCCTAGATAAATTCATAAGCAATTGAGCCAGATCATCCTCATCAATGGATATAGTTGGTTGTTTTTTAGACTATGACAGCCTTTCTCTCAATTATACCACTTCCTGCTGTAACTCTACAATTTTTCTTTCTTCCATCTCAATGATGTTTTCTCTCTCTTCAATCCATCTGGTTTGTGTTTTGACAACACTTCTTACTGCTCTCAGCTGCTCTGTGATGTCTTCCTCCTTTTTTTCTACTTCAAAATCTGATGTAGATAAGTCAACTATAGTATGCTGCTCAATAGTTTTCTCTTCCTCTGCAACATCTGTCTGTTCTTATTCAGGAGGCTCTATGAAATTGTCTATAATTGCATCTACCATTTCTATGGCCTGTTGAACTGTAGCCATCTCCAAGCTATCCTGCCCAGCCACTTCCTCAACTATCTGTTCAGGTAGTTCTGGAAAGTTTTCAGGGGCTGGTTGCATTTTTATAATATCTAGACTGCTTTTTCCACCTTTTTCTTATATGACCTATTTTGCCATTTCTCTCAAGTGGAGTCTTGTAGACCTCCTAGTTTCAGATGCAAAATTCTTCTTTTTGCTTTGTTTTTTGGTGACAGAGGGGTTGTGGGGTCAGTTTTAGATGCTTCTATTTCCCTTGTTGTTTCTTCCCCTATTGGGCTAGGTGCTTCACTTCCCTGTTCTGAAAAATTAGTTACAACTTCAGAAAAATGGACCTTATTCTATTTTTCTATTCTGCTACCAGTTCCAGACCGTCTTTTCTTTTGCTTATTGGCTTGCAAAGTTGAAGGTTCTGGAGCAAGGTGTTATGTTGCTGCTGTTGGGTGTATTTATTTTTCTATAACTTCTACAATAGTTTCTATTTCATCTTCTGCAACAGCCTCTACAATAGCTATTTCTTCTTTTACAATAGCATCAACAGCATCTGTTTCTTCCTCCTCATCCTCATCTCCAAAAATTACATCATTTAGGGTAGAGTAAAACCTATCAAAACTCCTAGGGTTTCCTCTAAAATGGTGTTGGCAAATTATTTTGATGATACCATGGTGGCGAAGGCTCCCTTTTCCTTCCTGATATCTTTTTACCATGTTTTTCAATTCTTGGTGCAAATACAGGGGAAGATTTACCCTAATGTCTGACTGTTGCCTACCATGTTTGAGATGGTTTAAAATTTTTATATGATGTCCTAACAATAGTACATACTACCCTTCACAGGTTAAAAATTTAATTATCCATGTGGCCACTTCATCCCAGGGTTCCTGCAGGTTGACCCTTTTTACCCCCTTGCATGTGTTATTGTGTGTTAAATATTCTAGCTCCTTATCATTTTCTTCTAGAAATTGATTAACTATATTTACCAATGTGTTTTTTCCAGACCTAGAAATTGAAAAACCTTCTAATGGCAGCTCAGTAATTTGACTCAAAAATTTAGGGGTTACCTCAATGGTCATGTCATTAACATGTTCCCGGTTGTTTCTGAATGTGTGGGCGAACATGCCGGCCAAATATTTAGAGGACCCATTAAACTTATCCAAAAATGGCATAAGCCCTCCATCTTCAAAAATCTACAACACTTCTGGATTTTCCTGGAGGTGGGTGGTATCCGCTGGTTCCATTTTCATTTTTTTCCCCATTTTCCTGTCTTGGTACGTTACAAACTCCTCACTTCTACTGCTATTATTTTGTTGGATCTTTGGTTTCTAGTGTTTGCAGATTTGTAGGGTTTGGTTCCAAGTTTTCAATTGCCCTATTTTTGTTCTTTAGAATGAACCGTAATCTAAGCACTATACCTCGTAGTCATTTTGCACTAGCAAATATGTCTTTGAAAATAAGGGTGACATGCGTTTCCATTTTTTCTTCAAACACATGTCCATCAATGGTTACGTAGATGTCCTCGCCGTCAGATCCACCTTACTCATTTTTTAGTTTTTCTATTTTTCCTGTAGACTCCCACGTGCATGTTTATTAGCATCAAAACAAATGGTGGCATACTATTGGTCACATCCTCCATGATTCTGGTATTTTCTAAATGGGTGCAAAAACAAACCACATCCTAATTGACACGTGTTCATTTATCATATGCAGCCAAAAGAATTTTTTGATTTGATTGTATTTCTTTTCTTCCTTGGATGCCATGTGGAGATGTTATATTGAATATTCTTTCCAAATATTATGATCTATTGCAAAAAAAAAACCTCATTCTGAAGATTATGACTTCATTTCGAAGATAAGTCTTCATTTCGAATATTATGATTTCATTCCAAAGATTATGATTTCATTCCAAAGACAAGTCTTCATTCCGAAGATCATGCTTCTTTGCAATGTCAAATCCTCATTTCGAATATAAATCCTCATTTCAAATACAAATCCTCTTTTTGAAGACAAATCCTCTTTTTAAAGATCAGGCTGCATTGTGAAGGTAAATCATTCTGAAGACAAAACTTCATTTCGAAGACAATTCTTGTTGCATTTTGAAAACAAATCATGTTTCATTCTAAATATAAAGCTTCATTCTGAATATGAAGCTTCATTTTGAAGATGATGCTTCATTATGAAGGCAAATCGCCATTCTAAAGACAAAGATTCATTCTAAATACAAAGTGCAACATTCATTCTACTGTCATTCCAAAGACAATTTCAATCCGAAGATAATACAACAATTAATCTAAAGAAGATAGCAGACACTGTTTTTGGCATTCTTGTTTCGAAGATTAGGCAGAAATCAATATTCTCATTCTCAAAACATGTTTTAAGTATGCCAAATCTTATGGATATATTTTATGCTAATGGTTAATTGTTATATACTATATACCAATCATTTACAATGAAGAAATGTAAGAAATATATACCTGATTAAAACAAGTTAATGCAAGTTTTTGAAAGATGACTGCTTCTGTTGATGTTCTACTGAGATTTTCTACAATATTTCAAAACAAGTGCAGTTGGTGAATTGTACAATGATGGTTCAAAAATTTTTAAGGTTATACATGCTAGAAAAATGGTTTTCATGCATACCAACCCAGTAGTGCCTTGGAAAAGGTTTTCACTGCTGAGTTATTCATTTTTTTTTTTTTACCTCTTTTTTTCTCTCTCTTTTTTTTTATTCTAACTATGCCCATGAATGAATTCATGATTTCATGAAATCATGCCCATGAAGGAATTCATAATCAGAATTTATTTATCTTTTTTTTTTTTTTGCTTTTTGTATTTTTTTTTTTTGTATTTTTTCTTGAAATCCATGATCATGCTGATTGTTTTGAAGTGGAAGAGGAAATTTCTTCCACCTGTTGTGTATCCAAACTATCAATCTTCTACAAGAATTTCTCTTTAGTCAGAGGTGTATGGTACACCCTAAGGTGATGTCCATTCACTACCAAATTTCTATGTGACCCATCAATAGGAGATAAATGAGCTACTCCATTTTCAAATACCTCTTCAATCTGGTAAGGTCCAAGCCATCTAGTTCTCAGCTTTCCAGGGAAGTCCTCATAGCGAGAATCAAACAGTAAAGCGCAATATCCTTCTTGAGGTTTTCTCTACTGAATGTGACTGTCATGCCACAAATTCCTCTATTCCTGAATTACTTTAGTTTGGTGCAGAGCATCCAACCTAAGTTCATCCAATGCATTTAGCTGCAGAATCCTATTTGTCTGTGCCTGTGACAATTCAATTTCAATTTCCAATGTTGTGCATAGTGTTAGTAGCTCAAATTCAATAGGTAAGAGGGGATTTTTACCAAAGACTAGTTCATAAGGTGTGAATCCAATAGTGGATTTCCAAGTAGTATTGTAAGCCCATACTACTTCAGGTAATTTATCTAGCCAGTTTCTCCTATGAAAAGCTACTATTTTTGTTAAGATTCGTTCTAGTTCCCTGTTTGTTACCTCAACCTGGCCATTTGCTTATGGGTGATAAGGTGATGATTTTCTATGTTTGATTTCATATAATTCTGTAAATGCCTCAATGAATTTAGATGCAAATTGGGGTCCTTGGTCTATGGTGATAGACCGGGGAGCTCCAAACCTCTAAAAAATCTGAGTATACAAGAAATCAACGACCTTCTCTTCACGAGCATATTTGAAAGCATGCACCTCTACCCACTTTGTCAAGTAATCAGTGCATACTAGAATATGCACCTTTCCTTGAGAAGGTGGATCAATAGGTCCTACAAAATCAAGCCCCCACCTCTCAAATGGCTCTAAAACCAATTGATGTTGTAGTGGCATTTCATTTGTATGAGTGGGTTTCCCCATTCTTTGGCATGCATCACAATGCCTGATGTACTTTTTCACATCCTTGTGAAGAGATGGCCAATAATATCTTGTCCCTAAGATTTTCCTAATTATGCTTTTTATAGAGTAGTGTCCACCTGAGGGTTCATCATGACAAGCCCTAAGGATATCATACACCTCATCCTTTTGGATGCACCTACGTAACACATGGTCAGGACTTCACTTAAAAAGTATACCCTTAATCCATTCAAAATAAGAACTATGTTTGATCAATTGTTTTTTCTATTTTGAAGTGAAGTGTAGAGGAAATTTCCTTGTGACCAAGTAATTGGCTATATCTGCAAACCAAGGTGATTGGAATAATATAGCAAATAATTTTTCATCAGGAAAGGTGTCTTCAAATAATTCCCCTTCATATGTGTTTTGTAATCTGGACAAGAAATCTGCTACAACATTAGCTTTTCCTGGTTTGTTGATTATAGTGATATCAAATTCTTGTAGCAACAGTAACCAACGAATAATTCTTGTACTTACCATAGGCTTATTCATCAAATATTTAATGGTTGTGTGATTTGTGTGAATAAATATTTGATAACTTGTGATGTAATGCTTGAATTTGTTGATGGCATAAATTACAGCCAAGAATTCTTTCTCAGTTGTGGTATAATTTCTCTTAGCTTCTGTCAAATTCTTGCTAATGTAGTAGATGGCATAGTGTTCACCATTGTCAATTTGTCCCAATGTTGCTCCAATCGCTGTATTGGAAGCATTAGTATGTATGTGAAATGGTAATGTCTAATTAGGTCCTCTTAAATCAGGTGGAGTTACTAATTTTTCTTTCAGATCTTCAAATGATTCCTGACACCTTGCAGTCCAGGAAAATTCAGAATCTTTAGTCAATAGGGCAAACATGGGATTGGCTATTATGCTAAAGCTAGGAATAAACCTACGGTAAAAACCATTGTGTTCTAGGAAGCTTCTGACATTAGTCCGAGTTTTAGGAGGAAGAAGATTCTTGATAATTTCCACCTTCTTTGGATCAACTCTGGATTCCTTGAGGAGAGATGTGATGACCAAGAACTATTCCTTCCTCCATCATCATAAAACATTTTTTTGGATTCAAGGATAACTGGTATGTTTCACAACGAGCTAAAACTTTGTCAAGGTTTTCTAATGTAAAGTCAAAAGTCTGTCCGCATACTGTGAAATCATCCATGTATATCTCAACACTTTTGGTAGTCAAATAAAAAAAAATTGCTAAAACTGCTCATTGAAATGTTGTTGGGGAATTACACAAACCAAAAGGTAAAACCCTATAGGCAAATGTTCCCCATGGATAGGTAAAGGTTGTTTTCTCTTGATCTTTAGGTGCAACCTGAATTTGATTATATCCACTAAATCCATCAAGAAAACAAAAGTATTTCTTTCCAGCAAGGGTATCTAACACCTTATCTATGAAAGGTAATGGAAAATGGTCTTTGTATGTCACTTTATTCAGCTCTCTATAGTCTACACATACTCTCATTTTTCCATTTTTCTTAGGAACTATAACCAATGGAGAGACCCACTAGCTATCAAAAATTGGGTAAATGAATCCTACCTCCAAAAGTTTTTCAATTTCTTCCTTTACAATATCTCTTAAGGCAGGATTTAGTCTTCTCTGGGGTTGTCTTATTGGCTTGACTTCTTCAGTATAAATTCTATGGGGGCATATATCAGGGTGAACTCTTGACATATCTTTATAGTCCCAATCAAAAGCATAAACATGCTTCTGCAAGACAGCTATCAATTTTTCTTCCTCTTCCCTAGTAAGCCAGTTGTTAATGTTTAGTAATTTGCCTGGTTGGACTTCTATTTTTTTTGTATTTGGAAGGACTAAACTCACTTCTTCATACCTGGTGATTAGGGAGTTAAGAGGACATTGTTGAGATGGGAGGAAATAAGAAGTTTTTGTTTCATTACTTTCTGATGGAAGCATATCTTGTATGGAACAGTGAGAAGGAAAAATTAGGTGATGGTGCCACCTATGTGGTAGTGAGACAAAGTTTTCATGTGATAGTACAGATGGGTCACCTTCAGAATTTTGGTTCTCATTCCTTAAAAATTGATGGATATTTACTGCTTCCTCTTCTAACCCTTGTTCATGTAGAACATTCATTAGGATAGTTTCATTTTTTGAATTTTTTATGTCATGGAGGTCTTTTGTGTGTTCCCTTACTACCAAAGTGGCTAGTGTGGAAATAACCTCCTCTGATTCTTCATCTGAATCAGGAAACCATAACTGACCTAAAAACCTACAGGAGGGTTTTGCAGGAGGATACAAAGAGATCTGTTTTAGATCAATACCATTTGAAATAGTCATTTTTCCAGATCTACAGTCTATGAAGGCTGCTGCAGTTGCAAGCCAAGGTCTTCCCAAAATTATGGGATATCCATGTGTTGAATTTCTTGGTTGTAAAACCAAAAAATCTACAGGGAATTCCCAAGAAGAAACTTCTATAGGAACATCTTCAATGATACCTTCAGGTTTTGCAATTGACCTATCAGCCATTTCTAAAACTGTAAATGTGGGGCTGAGATGTTTGAGCTATAATTGTTTCATTATATCCTTGGTCATGACATTTATTGCAGCTCCTAGTTCTACTAAGACATTTGATATTGGTACTGAACCTATAGTAACTGTGATAACTAGACTTCCTGGGTCACTATACTTTGGAGGTACTAGTTTTCCAGACAAGAGATCAACTATCTTTCCTTCAACTTGAATAGCCTTGGGAAATGCTTTTTTTTTCTTCCTGCTCTTCTAATGCACAAATCTTGGACAATACTTTTAATCACTGGTATATCCTTAATGGCTTGCAATAAGGGCAATGATAAAGTTAACTTTTTAAGTTCCTTGACCAGGTCTGACTCAGAATTTTCTGCTACGGTATTGAATCTTTTAGGATATGGAATTATCCTTGATGAAGGTAATTGTTCTGCCTATGGTTCTATTTTTTCTTCTTCCTTCTCTATTGTTGGTTTAACTGGTTCCAAAGTTTTATGCCCTTCATTTTACTTAATTTTATTTGAAATAGGTTCAGGTACAAATTTTCCTAAACGAAGTTGGATGTTACTACAATCAATAACATTTATTTCAACATTTTCTTCAGCTTCAGCCACATAGACAGGGGATGCCTGTCTCACGCTATTTAGATTAGTGACTGATTGAGTTGGAAGTTGAGGTTGTTTCACCTATTATGTTTGCTATGGTTGGTTCTATTTTTCTTGAAATTTTTGATTAGGTGCAGGCAACAAATGCTGATTTTAACCTTGATTTCTTTGTTGCCTTGGAAAGGACTGGTATTGTTGACTCCACTATGGTTGATTTTGCATCCAATGTGGATTAGTCTGATTCTGATTCCAGGATGGGTTTTTTTGATTCCATGATGGGTTATTCTGATTTTTATTCCAAGCTAGGTTATTTTGATTCCATGATGGGTTATTCTGATTCTCATTCTAAGTTGGGTTACTTCAATTTTTTTGTGGTCATTCTTGGGAATTTGTCCATTGAGGATAATTCCAAGGACGTTGGGGTGGTTCTGATTGTCCCCAAGGCATAGTCTAGGGATTATACCCCCAATTTGTAGGAAAATGAGGGGGATTTTGGTTTTGAGAGAAATTTCCTCCTTATTTTTGTCCAACATAGTTGAGTTCCTCAGTCTTATTTTCTAACACAGTTTTGAGTTGTGGTAGCAGGTGGCATTTATAAGTTGAATGCTTCTTTGAACATATACTACAAATGGTTAAGATAGATGTTTTATTCAAAGGAAATTCCTACAAAGCATGTTTATTTCTACATCTTGGGCAATAAATTGCCAAAGGTTCTGTTGTTTTTACTTTTGCAGAAATTTCCTCCAAAGTTGTGTTTAATTGCACTAGAATATCAGTTTTAAAATGTGCAAGTTCCTCTATTAATTCCTTCACATCAATGCCATTTGTATTATTTTTTTCTTCTTCCCTACTTATTGTGAGAGTAATTCCTATAGAGATCCATAATTTCCTCATTACTAAGAGTATTTACATCCCCTTTTCCCATCAAATCCAATACGTCTCTGGATTCATCTTGTAATCCTCTCAAAAATATGGTTTTACATAACTTTGGTTCTACAAGTCCACATATCCTTTGAACAAAGGAGAACCTATCAAGATAGTCTTCTAATGTTTCATCATCTTCCTGTTTAATCCTGAATAACTCATCTTTCCTGTTCTTTACATAGCAATACTCCTGATATTTGTCTAAAAACATAGTTTCCATTTGATGCCAAGTTCGGATGGAATTTGGCTCTAAGCTCATGAACTAGCGTAATGTTGAGTCCTTGAGTGTTGAGGGAAAAGCCTTAAGTTTTTTATTGTCATTTACATTGTAGACACCAAAATCCAGCCACTTGTAAGTCATCTATACCTTCCTGTCAGCCACGTGTCAGTCATCCATCCTTCCCGCCATTATTTGGCCCAAATCCACACTTTCCCACCATTATTTGGCCCAATTTCACCTTTTCCGCCATTTTTCATCCCCAAATTTATTTAAATTAATATTTATATATATATTTTAATATTTTAATATATTTTAATATATATATATATAAATATAGTTTAAGTGATTTAATCTGAGCCGTCCATCCTTCATTTAATCTCATCCGTCCATCCATCTTAATCCGTTTCACAACCTAGATTTATTCTCTACCCTTGGATCCACTTTAATCTTAGCCACACGTTCAAAGTGTCGTTAAAACCCTAAAGTGTGCCCTAAGAGTAGATTATAAATTGAGTCACCTTGATGGCTCAAACCCTATCTATCTCTTCGGCTAAACCTACCTATCTTTCCAATCTAAGTCTGGAGTTGGCTATTGCTGTTAATCCTGAGTCTTCTGAGTCTTCTACGGCCCTAAGTCTGAACTAAACCCTTTCGCCGCATCCATCGCCGCCGCCTGGTCTCGCCGCGTTAACAGAAAAGGTATAGATTCGTCTAAAGCAAGTAATCTTTCTTTATGTATTAATTTGCTGTTGAATTCTGCATTTCGTTTATTTTTATTTCATAAATCTAGGGTTTTAGACTGTTTCTGAGGGCTCACACAATGGAGCCCTCTTATTAGTTTCTAACTCTTTGATAATTTTAATGTGTGCAGGATTCTAGTGGTAGATCTGATTTGTTGATAGCAACTGCTTAGTCGGAGTGGTCCGAGCCAAAGGATACAACGAAGCCCACTCATTCTATTGAGGTTAAGGATACATTCTTCGGAGACGCCACCACATTGTGCCAGCCTAGGGTTTCGGATAACCCTAGCACAAATTGTAACTTTGTATCACGAAAAGGGTTACAGTGCCCCGTTGTACTTAAAAGGAGTTTCTAAACTCCATTGATTAATAAAAATCATTCATTTTGTACAACTGTTCTGCATTCCTTTATTGTGATTTCTTTATTTCTGTTTGGCGTTGTATCTTTAATCTACAAATGGCGATCACGGTGGGACCCCCTAGGGTTTCATGTTTTTAATACTTGCTTTACTGATCTATTCCTATTTTTGTTTTATTTTGCAGGTTCCGAAAATCATGAAATTCGTTGTTCCAGCGAACTAGGGTTTCTGAGGAGTTTGCAAAAACGTAGCAGATGCAGAGCGGCGTCTGGAAGTCCGATCCGAAATGCAGAGGTGCGTTTCAGCCTGCGCAGACTCCCTTGGGCGTTTGAAGGCAGTTTTACAAAAAAAGCGTAGGCTTCCGAGTAAGTGCATTTTTTTTTTCTTTGTTAAACTGTACTTTTTACGTTTTTGGTTTTTCTGCTGTATTCTGTTTCTTTTTCAGATCATTGCTTTAAAATGAACAAAAACTAAGTAACTCCGGAAAAGAACAGTTATTTTTTTGTTACATTTTTAGTTACATTTTTCTCGCATTGCATTATTGGTTGTTGCTTGCATAAAAAAAAAATTGCATACCTAGTCGCATATTAGAATAGCTACGAATTATCTGTTTTAGTTATCTAAGTAGGACTATTGATTGGATGTCAATAGTACTCCCGCCATTGGGTGATTCCAGCAGAGAAGTGGATGAACCTTCCGGTTGCTCCTTTGATATCTGATATCATTGGTAGGCAGGGGGTTTTAAACGGTGTACTCCACTTCTTCAGAGGAAATGGCATATTTTCAGTGGCCTCTTGCTTAGATCATTAGAACTTTTGATTTATAGCTTTGTATGTATACATTAGACAACTAAAACACTTAAAATAAAATTCACTGCATTTCATATTGCATTTAAAATAGTAATATCTGGATTTCATCACCAGGTATTGCTTGAAGTTTAGTGACGGTGGAATTCATCTCCATCCATTAAACTTCTGCCTCAGACACCATAGGTCACCCCCGAGCAAACTTGCTGGATTTCATCACCAGGAAGAATCTCGTTGTCCTTTCCTAGCCATAGTTTTTACCTTTTTTGTGAATAATTCAAGATTAGATCACATGCAAAACTCATAAACCGGACACTTAAAATTTACTACATATTAAGATCAAAAAATAAGTAATTAACCGTAGGTAAGACACATTGGTTGAAACCTAGGTTGTGACTGTTTTCTGATAATTTCTTTAGTGTAAATTTATCATTCAAGTTTTGCATTCTTCTTTTCTGAATTTGTTTAGATTTATTGCGTTATGGTCTTAACAAGGAATCAATCTAAAGTGTTAAATCTAAATAATCAAATGAATAATTCATAGAACATCCCCACCACCAACATGACCACTTATCCTAGTGAATTTCAGGCAGGTTCGCCTGCAGGTCTTTCACGTCCTTCTACCGTCTACCGCATGGCCATGCCCATGGAGGAAGACAATTCCTGTCATATTACCCACATTGATATGGCCCAAGTGCAAACTCACTTAAGAGATGGCACCGGTTATGTCCTTGAGCCAATCCAAGATTCCCCTATGCAAGATTCTATTTTTCAGCAGGATATTGCATCAACCATACCCGCCGGTTTCACTCAGGTCTACACTAACCCTTTTTTTGAGGCTAATGTTGTATCTCGCTCACCGGCTTCATCTCCAACATCTTCCCAGATGCTCAATTGTCCTCCTTTGGAGACAAATGTAGTGTCTTCCCGACCACTTTCTCCTCCATTTACCCGAGTGTACACCAATTCTCTCTATGAGGCTGGTGGAACCTCCTCTAACCATAACCAATTTCAACCCTCTTCTTCCCAAACCATTTATGGTTTCACCCTACCTGGGGCACAGTCTACTGTTTCTTCCTAGGTACCGCCTACTTCAGCCACCTTCATTGCCCCCCGCTATGCAGCCTCCTGTGACTACCATGGTAGCCTCCCCTCCACCTTCATCCAATCATCCCACCTCCCTTGGGTTAGAGATTAATCAGGTTAGGTAGTACCTCGACAAGTTGCTTCAAGCAACAACAACAACAAAATGCCCAACCACCCGTCGTAGTAAATCCTACACCCCAACCAATTTCTACCCAGACCAGCTTTTCTTAGCTCGAGCCCCACCTGGTACCCCAATCTTCGGTGGTGTCCATTCCTACCCCACCTTTCTCCCAACCCAGTCCAGCTTCATCATCCACCCCAATCACCTTCTTTTCGGTATCATCCATACCAACAACCTCGTCCATTCCACACCGCCTAATCCAGGCAATTTCATCCCATCTCATCATTTTTCCACTCCTCCATTGCATCATCATAATCATCAAACGAATCAAAATTTTCATGAAGATTCTCGACTCCATGCTATGCAACAACAGATTGACAACCTTATGCTCAACATGCCCGGCTCATCTAGTCGAAACCTACGCTAAGGTCGTTGATCAATCAACCAATTCATCCTTCGGTACCTTCACCGCCATATCCGACCGATTTCACATTACCGAAGTTTGACAAATTTTGAGGAACCGAGGATCCTCATGAACATGTGAGCTCATTCATGCATGCCTGCTTTAGAATCCAAAATAATGACGCTCTTATGCTCAGAACTTTTCCTCAGACATTAGGGGGAGATGTTGTACAATGGTACAATCATTTAGCTCACCATAGCATTTATGCTTACGAGCAATTGATTAATCTATTTTTAGAACGATTCTCCCTAAATGTACAAAGGAAAGTCTCATTGTCCGACTTATACAAGCTCAAGCAACATGACGATGAGACTGTTTATGACTTTGGAAACCGTTGGAGGGCTATCATTAATAAATTGCCATTCTCCCTACCAATGGAGGAGTTAACCAAAATGTTCACCCGGAGTTGTCTAAAACCTATCTCTTGGTTACTCCAATTACAACAATACAGGACTTTTGAAGAGGCTTTGGCCCAAGCAAGTATCATAGAAGACATTAAAGTCCAAGAGGGTGTTTTAAAACCCCGTAGAAAAGAATGGCAACAAAAGGGCCAACAACGAAATAATAATTATGGCCAAAACAAACAAACACAGACTAGTACAACCTCAAATGTTAACCAAGTTAATCAAGTGGTGGCGAGCCACCCGTAATGGCTCAACAACAACAAGTAATGCAAAGTCAACCGCAACCAATTGCTTATCATGCGGTACCCGCCCCTCCTCAACCAACTCACAATACCGAGCCAACCATGGAAACTCGACCTTGGCAAAAAAATCGTCCCAAGCGACAGTTCACACCTTTAGATGAACCATATGCGGTCATATTCAACAAGTTATATAGCACAAATCAGTTAACTTTACCTGAGTTTAAACCTTTAGAACCATCTAGAAGGGGGAAGTATTACAAGGAGTACCTATTTTGTCCTTATCATAGGCAAAATGGGCACGATATCAATAATTGTACAACTTTCAAACATGTGATCCAAGATCTTATTGAGATTGGAGCCATTAAATTGGATAGCCCCTTAGCCCAACAAAATCAAAATCTTGGTGTATTTCAAACACCCCTTCCACATCGGGAGGAAGCTCCAACAACTTCAGGGGGAGTAACTCATGTAACTCCTCCTAATCAAGTCAACCATGTACAACAATACCAAGGTTTTGTGGGTACTATTAACGTAGTAACCCGGGGTCAAAGGGCGAACCAACCAAATCAGGTTGAACCACAGCCACCTGTACAAACCCCCACTCCACCTCGTGTAATAAGTGACCCAACGACGTGCTAGTACTTCTCAACAACCGCTAAATCATTCTACTCAACGCCAACGACCCATCATGTCATTGAGTAGCCGATTAACTACCAGTTTAAAAATGGCTTCTGCCAAGTTATCGATCTATGACCTCATTCAACAATCTCCCCGCATAGAGAGGCATTAATGGAAATATTAAAGTCAATCGAGCTTCAAACTCAAGATACTAATGCCTTCAACAACTTTGTGGGGAGTATTCAAACATGCATGGAGCCCTCCATCACTTTCTATGATTTTGAAATCAAACCTTTGTCAACAGAAAGTATAGATCCTCCACTGCATATCATGGCCAAGATCGATCACAAGCCATTCAAGAGAGTCTTAATTGACACCGGTTCCTCAATCAATATCATTACAACATCGGCGTTGAGTCATCTAGAGCTGTCGCCATCCCTTATCACCAAGTCGACTTTTACTCTTAAAGCATTCAATGATGCTTTATCTTCCACGGTTGGCACGGTTATCTTGCCCATTGAGGTAGGGGCCCGAACTTTGCATACCTTGTTTCACATCTTGGAAGGGTCCATGGCATACAATGTATTGCTTGGACGGCCTTGGCTTAGGGAGATGAGATGTGTCCCTTCTATACCGCATCAATGTCTCAAGTATGTATATGAGGGACAGGTTCATTGTGTACCCGCCGACACCGAACCCTTCAAACATTGCAACTATGTCTCAAATCCTTATGAGATTGTGTTGCCATCCACTCATCTTTTCTTGACCCCATCTACTTCTTCTATACCATCTTCTTCTAAAGCTCCCATTCCCGAGGAGCTACCCATCATATCGCAACCATCTTCCTCTTCCGCTATTCCATCTCATTCACCACTTTCTTCATCTCCTAATCTTCCTTCTTCTTCATCACTGACCACATGCACATGTGGCCATGACCAATCATCTCTTTCCACGTCATTACCCCCTTCTTCTACACCTTCTTCAACATCACCTATTATTCCTCCATCTTCCCAACCATCACCAACCGATGTTTCACAAGTCAATGAAGCATCAACCCAACCAAATCCTTCCAATTCTTCTATCCCACATTCTTCTATTCCATCATCTAGTCCATCTCCCTCCCAAGTCAAGGTCCATCTCACTGATGCAGGTATTGGTGAGTATGCCATCCAAGATGTCCACATCACACCGTTCAATGTGCAAACAGTTAAAGATTTTGGTCGTCCACATGACCAACATTTATCCATTGGATCGGTTTATAACATGGGTTCTATGCCAAATTCCATTAATTTTGTATATGGGGGAATAGAGTCATCTTCTAGTCCTACCACCATACTAGAACCCAAGCATCCAGTCCCTGCCAATATCGAAAGGATGGAGGGTTTTCCCTCTCGCTATTTCCACAGACATAATTGGCAGCAATTTGGCCTAGGTCGATACGAGCAAGGGGTAACTGAACGCATCGATATGCCATACCAGAGACCCACTGAGCGTTTTGGTCTAGGCTACCAACCACTTCCATCCCTTTCTTCTTTTGAACAAGCTTTTCAAAGCATTAATCTTAATTCAGAAGAAGAAATCCTCCACCCCGACGAATCCGAAGATGAAGCCTATGAAGAATTTGACGTCATGTCAAATGGTGATGAATCTTAAGAAGAGTCGGCGCCAATTGTTACCCTCACCGAACAAGACGAGTTTTATCTCCAATTGTTCCCTCTCCAAGAGGCCATCTTTCGCTTGCTTCTTCCACAAGAACGAGGTGAACCACCCCCTCCGCCACATCCATAAGCCATAATCCAAACCTGTATTATATGTATATACTAAAATAGTGGTTTTCACCACTACCAAAAAAAAAAAAAAAAATCAGAAAATTCCCAAAAAAAAAAAAAATATCAAAATATATAAAAATACTTTATTGCTTTATGTATGTGTGTAATAGTGGTTTTCACCACTACAAAAAAAAAAAAAAAACTCAAACTACAAAAAAAAAAAAAAACTGAAAAACTATGTTGTTTTGCATTTCAGGTCTTCCGAGGTCTTCACCGGTTTTCCCTTCCATTCCGCCCATCCTTTCTTCCATAAGTCGACAATGAATTTTGAAGACTTATTCACCCCGCTCCATAATCCATATGATCCGGATAAGCCAATCCCGATCAACCCAAGCTCGATTGACATGGATCGGATTTCATCCTCTCCATCTATTTCAGAGTTCATCCTTTTCGAGGAATTGTTAAGGGCTTCCGCCAACTACATTCCTCCTTCACCTCCACATTCACCTTCATCTTCTAAGCCGGAGGTCTTCCAGCAGACATAGACGAGAGCAAGGCACAGGAGCTTGATGACATTTTAGATGACATAAATCTGATCCCTACTCCCCATCATCTTGAGGAAGGTTCCCACATGTCTATTGAAGAAACTATCGATGTAGACCTTAGTCCAGACCAAGATGGCACCCAAATTGTGAAACTGGCTAAAAGTCTATCATCAGAGGAACAAGAGCAAATGATTGCTCTACTCAAGCGGAAGAAGGAGATATTTGCATGGTCTTACAAAGACATGCCAGGCCTAGACCCTAATTTGGTTGTCCATAACCTCACCTTACAAAAAGATGCTAAACCCGTCAAACAGAAACTTAGGAAAATGCATCCTACCGTGGCCCTCATAGTTAAATCGGAGATTCAGAAACTTCTGGATGTTAAATTTGTCGTCCCGATTGATTATCCTGAGTGGCTTTCTAACATGGTACCCGTTCGCAAGCCTAACGGGGGATACGTGTTTGCACCGATTTTTGAGATCTAAATAAAGCGTGTCCTAAGGATGACTTTCCTCTTCCAAACATTGATACTCTTGTCGATACTTGCGCTGGTCATGAAATGCTTTCGTTCATGGATGGATTTTCAGGATACAACCAGTATTCGAATAAACCCTGAAGATCAACACAAAACAACATTTACCACACCTTGGGGAACTTTTTGTTACAGGGTGATGCCCTTTGGCCTTAAGAACGCAGGTGCAACCTATCAACGAGCCATGACTTATATTTTCCATGATTATATGCATAAGATTATCGAAGATTATGTGGATGATTTATTGGCAAAATCTAAAACTCGACAAGAGCATTTTGATGTATTGGAAAAAGTTTTTGATAGACTTCTAGAGCATAAAGTAAGGTTGAACCCTAAGAAATGTGTCTTTGGTGTTACCTCATGCAAACTCCTAGGTTTTATTATCTCTAAACGAGGTATTGAGGTGGACCCAAACAAGGTCAAAGCCATTATGGAAATGTGTCCCCCAACTAATTTGAAGGAGTTGCGTAGTTTGCAAGGAAAGATTAATTCAATCCGTCGCTTTATTGCACAACTTTCTCGATAAATGTAGGCCATTTTGTCACCTACTACAAAAGGGGGTACAATTTTCATGGACAGATGAGTGTCGTAAAGCCTTTGATGACATCAAGCAAGTATTTAGCGTCTCCGCCTCGTCCAGGGGTCCCTTTCAATCTTTATATCTCAGCAACGGACTTTGCCTTAGGGACAATGCTTGCACAAAAGAATGAACAAAATCGTGAGCAAGCTCGTCTATTATATTAGTCGAACATTGGTAAGCTATGAAACCCGATATGCTTATGTGGAAAAGTTGTGCTTAGAAGTGGTTTTTGCCACTAAGAAACTTCGTCATTATATGCTTAGCCATACAACATATGTCATAGCTAGAGAAAACCCTCTGCGTTATATGATGTCTCGCACTTATAATAACACTCGTACCGCTAAATGGATAATGTTGCTTACCGAATTCGATCTTGAATTCATTAGCCAAAAATCTGTTAAAGGTCAAGTTATAGCCGATCAACTTGCGGAAGCTCCACTACCTAGTGATCATCCTTTGATTATTGAGCTCCCAGATGATTCGGTATTTGCTATCACTGAACAAGAAGAGGACATCATTCCGGAGGAAGATGTTGACATCACGCTATTCTTTGATGGCTCTAAGTGCACGAAAGGTCAAGGTGCTGGAGTTGTGTTTCATACACCTCAAGGGATTCCCATCCCTTTATCATTCAAACTAGACTTCCAATGCACCAATAATACAACAGAGTATGAAGCCTTAATTTTAGGTCTTCAATCAGCCATAGCTATGAGCATTAAGCGTATTCGGATATTTGGGGATTCTCAACTCGTGGTTAAACAAATTACAGGAGAATACCAAGCCAAAGAACCTACCATTAAGCTTTATCATGATGTAGCAATGAAGTTGCTCTCTAAGTTTGATTGGTATGAGATCACTAGTTTGCCTCGTTCGACTAATAGATTTGCGGATGCCATGGCCTCTCTTGGATCATTGATTCCAAAGGACTCCCTTGGAGAGGTACAACCCCTAATCATTTCCACAATCTCTAAGTCTGCAATTGTCCGTGCTGAGTCTAAGGATGAAAAAGATGTTTGCTTTATCCATTCGGATCCATATGAGCCTTGGTCTAGTGAGATAGTAGCCTTCCTCAAGTTTGGAACACTCCCATCTGATTTGTCTCGAACTGCCCGCCGCTGCTTTAAGCAAAAGGCAGCTCGTTTTGTTCTTTTGGGGGATGTGTTGTATAAACGTGGATATGATGGAGTACTCCTCCGCTGTCTAGAAGCAGGTGAAACACATAGAGCTATTGCTGAAGCCCATGATGGTACTTGTGGTGGTCATTTTAGTGGAATGGCCATTGCGAAGCGTATTTTACGTATGGGGTATTATTGGCCCACTATGGAACAAGATTGTTGCAAATATGTTAAACAATGTAAAAAGTGTCAAGAACACGCTAATTTAACCCATATACCATCACAAGCTTTACATCCCATCCAAAGCCTTTGGCCCTTCTCACAATGGGGTCTCGATTTAATTGGCAAGATTTCACCTGCCTCTTCAGGACAACATACTTTCATCATTACAGCCACTGAATACTTCACAAAGTGGGTTGAAGCTATTCCTCTAACCAGTACGACAGGTCCTAGAATTGTGGAGTTTATACTTCACCATATCATTTGTCGTTTTGGTATTCCCTCTAAAATCATTTCTGATAACGGCAAGTCTTTTAAGAATAAGGATGTTCGAGCTCTTTGCGAAAAGTATAATATCCAACATAGTTTCTCAACTCCTTACTACCCACAAGCCAATGGACAAGCCGAAGCTTCCAATAAGACCATAATTGCTATTCTTAAGAAACTTGTTAAAGAAAATCATAAAGATTGGCATACACAAATCCCCTTGGCATTATGGGCTTACATAACAAGCATCATAACTCCCATTGGGGCAACGCCATTTTCTTTGGTCTATGGAGCTGAAGCAATCATGCCTCTTGAGCTCGAGATCCCTTCCTTGCGAATTTCTTTGCAGGAATTTATCGATGATGATACTGCTAGACAAGCACGTCTTGATCAACTCACACTCATAGATGAAAAATGAATCAATGCTTTAGAGCATTTGCGAGTTTATCAAGACCGATTGAAACGTGCTTACAATGCCAAAGTTCATCTAAGAGAATTTCAAGTAGGGGATCTTGTCCTTAAAGAGAATCAACAAAACACCAATGCATTGCCGCATCTTCGAGATAAATTCATGGCTAATTGGTTAGGTCCATATATGGTCACTGAAAGAGTGGGTAATGGAACTTATAGACTTGCCAGTTTAGAGGGAGAGGAAGAACCCGAACCACTTAATGTTATACACTTGAGGGCATTCTACGCATAGTTTGAATTTTATATGTACATATATACATGGCTTGTACAACAAAAAAAACAAAAAAAAAAAACAAATAAAATAAATAAAATAAAAAGAATTTGCATTTCATTGTTAGTTGCATACATCTCATTCAAAAACATTGCATTTCATGTGCATACATCTCATTGAAAACCATAACATTTCATTTTCAGCCATAGTTGCATATCATGTTAGAGACCATTCTATCTTTTGGATATAAAATTTGGTCAAGCAAAAGTCATGTTGCCTTAATCAGGGGCACCTTCATAAAATCCATCAAACCGAATTGTCATTCGTACACCCATTTTCCATTTGCACATATTTACATTGCCAAAATGTTTTCAATCACTCATCCATTCCTAGTGTTTTAAGCAAACTTCGAAATGCATGTCAAAGTTCTCTAGGGCCATATCACAAATTACACTAAATAAAATCTTGAGTATTGGGAAATGATTTCAAAAGCGGTCTTGAACCTATCACATTTTCACATCTTAAAAACATCTTGTGTAAAAGAGAGATAACACCATCCTTGGGTTGTGCCTTGAAGTGAAAAGGGTAATCCTCGTTTGTCCTATCATGCAAACATAGTCCATAAAATAGTGGTTCTTACCACTATCACAAGCAATCACAAAATATAAATATAAACATAGTAGTAAGGATAGGGTAAAATTCTCATCATACTTCGGTTGAGAATCCGATTCCCCAAAGCTCTAAGGAAATGAACATTTTTCACACACCACTGATCCCAAATAAGTTGTAAGGATCGTACTACTTGTCCAATCGGACGGATAGGTAGTCATCCCCAAGGCTTACAAAGGTCAAAAACAACATGGACTATGGAGTTAACCTTCACCGGGGCTATAGACGCTTGACTGGCAAGTGGAGTATACTCATTGCGTGGCGACATGTCTCTCCTCAAAAAGAGACCTCTCGAATGCTCATACGGACAAACTAGCTTCGGGGTCTTCTCCATAACAGGGTTACCTAATTTATGCAAGATGAGGTTAATGAACACACTTGCACACACACAGGTTTTTGATTGCCTAGAGTCACTACCATGCTTCTGATTTGGTTAATGAACTCGCATGCACACACATTTGGTCCTAGTTGAATTAGGCAGTGTTAGTAAGTTTGTTTGATACCACTAGCATGTTTGAGTCTTTGTAAAACAGTCTTCCATATCAACCTCCATATCTTCCTCCATATCTTCTTCCATATCACCCTCCATATCTTCTTCCATATTCATGTCATTCCATACGTCATCCATTCACAAGCCACCAAGTTCGGTGCCCCAGATTAAACAATTATGATAACAGTTGGCTAAATCTAACTATCTAAAAGTATGAGTGCTTCTTAGTGCATATTTCATTTACTTAGTCTTGCATTAATCATCCATCGATTTACATATCATTTACTTAGTCTTGCATTAATCATCCATAGATTTGTATGTTATATACTTAGTCTCGCATTAATCATCTATAAGTTTGCATACCATTCCATCACATATGCATCAAAAACATTAAAACATATAAAAACATGCATCACAAAAACATAGGCATTCACACAAAAGAGAGTAAAACACCAAATAAATAAAAGCCATGTATATATATATGTATAAAGGTCAAATTGTACAATGAATGCCAAAAGGCTACAATATACAATAGAGCACCAAGGCTCATAAAGAGTGCATCTAAGCACTAAGCTAACCATCAAAAGAGGACCCCTGAGACCTAGTAGGAGCCCTAGACCTAGTGGTGTGCCTAGACTCACTACGCCTAGAGACAGAGGAGGATGGAGGATCAGGCAACACAATGTGATGCCTAAACAATGTGTCCTCCAGAGCCTCAATGTAACGAGTCCTAGACCTAAGCCTAGCTATGTCTATCCCATGCCGTCGCTCCCGCTCCGCTAGCTCTGCCTGGAGTCTCGTCACCCTCTCATCCTGGGGCACCCTGGTCGCTCCATCCAAGTCCACTTGCAGCTGGGCCATCCTCTCCTCCTGAGCAGCTAACAGGGCATCCCGCTCTACCGCCTGCCCTCTCCAACCGAGCTATCCTCTCATCCCGAGCAGCTAGCATAGCATCGCGTTCCGCTATCTATTGCTGTAGCTGTGCCAGCTCGTTCTCGTGCCCGCTAGGGGGTACCTCCCTAGCCTCTCCTACGGCCTCTCCTAGGCCCTCTCCGCCATCCTCCCCATCATCTCCGCTCCTCGAAGCCTACCACGCCATCTTCCCCTTTCACCTTCGACTGTCAGATCGAAGGCGGGGACCCTCCCTACGCTTGGGAACCTCCACGGTTCCCTCGCCCTCTCCAGCCCCAGCCTCGGGCTCTCCGGCTCCACCAGCCACCAATGGTGGCTCCCACCTCGGCTCTACGGCCATCCATGCTGCATACTCAGCTGTCACCCCGACGTCATCCACGTCGGGGATCTCCATGTCCTCATCGTCCTCTCGCCGCCTCCCTCCATGGCTCGGCACATGGCAAATCCCCTCTGATCCCGTGCCTCCGGTAGCGCACCGGCTCACCGGGGACATCCCGCCTCAATCCGACCCGGCGGAGTACTCAAGACATCTGTATGTACTCCGCCTCACCGTGGCTCCGCCCCACTACCCATCTGGCCCGTCGCACCCGTCTCAGGTGCTCTCCATCCCCGATCCACCTCGCCTCCCGCCAGGGCCTCCAAATGACTTGGACATCCGTCAAGTCCGCCCATAGTCTCCTATACCATTGCCCCGATCTCACAGGGTGGCTCGGATGTCTCTCTTCCACCACTGGCCATCTCCTACCATAAGCCTGGCTCACATCCTAGTGAGCCCATGGCAACCCCTCCGGTCGAGCCACTCTGAAGTGCTCCCAGCCCCAGCACTGGAGCACCACACTGCAACCCAGGCCCTTCCGGCCCCGTCTCCGAACCTCATACAACTCCCGGTACACCTGCACCAATAAAGCGGGCGCCCAGGCATACACTACCCTATTAGTGAGCATCTCGCTCACTACACCCATCAGGTTCCATGGGAACCTGCACCCGGTGCTGTTCGGGGCCACAATGTTGGCCAACACGAACATCGTCAGAGCCTCCACCGCTCCCAACTCCTTGGCCGTATACATGGCCAAGTATGGGATCCCCCCGCTCTCCGTCCGGATCTCCCTCCGCTCATCCCCAAACACCTTGGCCATCTCCGTGGCCCTATCTCGTCCAACCTCCACCCGCGCCCTCCACTGACACCTTGAGGATGCGGTATACATCCTCAAGTGTCACCGTCATCTCTCCAGCCGGGAGCCGGAACGTCCCCCCGATCCGGATCCCACCTCTCGGCCAAAGCCGAGAGGTACCCCTCATCCGCCCGAACTACCTCCAACCGGGCTGCCTCCGCTAGCCCCACTGCCTCCAATATCTCCCAGTCTACTCGGGACAACGACCTCCTCATCCCCGGAATGATAGGGGAGAATCGGTGTCGTGCCTCTAACACCCTAAGCTGCAAAACAACAAAACAAAAATTTGTTACAAATTTTTCCGAAAAAAAAAAAAAAACACATAATAAGTACTTGCTTAAATGAACAAATACCTCAGCTGGCTGCACTGGCGCGTCCGCTCCCATCTCCGCCATAGCTCCCGCGTGCTTCACTCTCCCACACAACCTTTCACTCCACTCCCCCACTCCCCTCGAACGCACTTCTCTCAAGCTCGAACGCACAAATGAGCGAAATTCTCGCTGAAACTATTTAAATAGCTGATTTTGGTGCCCTGAAATGCAGTTGGGCATTTCATGGCGGATTCAGACGTAGTCCTGCATCTGCAGAGCGCCTAAACACCGACGGGCGTCTATGCCAACCACAAACGCAGACCGACGTTTGGTGTCAGTATTGAATAAAGGAACAAAACCTGCAAAATTGAAGCTTACCTCCTCCAAATTTCATCAAATTGCATTCATCCATTCTTCTTATCATAATAAAACATTTTGTGAAGGTTACAACAGTTTTGGACACAAATTTTGTCATTTCGCTCAAAAAGCGCATCATTCATCATTGTTTTACAAATTGGGTTAAAAATATTCAAAACCTTCACAAAATTAACCACATTCATCAATTCTTCTGATCTATCGTCAATTTCATTCTTCTTTCATCATGCATATTTTTGCCAAATCAAATTAAAGTAAACCTCGTATCTAGTGGTATATTCTATCACCTTGGCGATTGCAGCGATTTGAATCCATGCAATTCGGTAAGAGGATTAAACCACCATAAGGACACTTACCATTTATCATCATCAATTATTTCACTGTTTGAAAATTGGAAATCAATTTTGGGTATTCTACTTTTCAAGTGACCTCATACCAAGATTAATTTGCTCAACAGCTTGTCATTGATGGCCTAGTTCATGGGGCCTTAAACATGGACAATCTTTCATATCGTCATTATTTTAAGTCTTGCTAGAGATTGTGGCTACCTAGGTTGATTGGTTCCGACCCGAGGAATTATCCATACAATCACTAGGAGCATCTCTGAGTTCTGGACTCTTTCATGCATCTTTCATCTCTACATATCAATGGCGCCAACAAGGCAATTTCATCAACAGTATGGATTCACACACAGGAGTTGGGGCATCCGTTATCAATTTCTAATTTTCCTATAGTGGAATTCATCTTACATGATCATGGAATTTACAGTTTGGCAAAAATCCCTTTATAACCGTTGGGGCAGAAAACGGTCCATCTTTCACATCACTCATATCGTCTTCAATCATATTCTTTTCTCGGTTTGTACACCAACCCCTTTTCCGTTGGGACATAAACAGATGGTTCATACACCAACCCCTTTTTTCACCGTTGGGGCAAAAACGGTTCATTTTCTTCCGATTTTCTTCCAATTGGCTTGTGAGAACCATTCTCGCTCGCCAATTGAGGGGGTAAGCTGAAAAATTTTAAATATTCTTTTATTCTTTGGTCTTCAAAGTTGTGCTTTAGTCTTGAGAGAGAGTTGCGTCCGGATCCAACTTTTCGAGTGTCTTAAGTTTTTGTGCTCGCATTGTGTCTTCACACAAAGCACCTCAAAAAGGGGCATCTCGTAGACACCAAAATCCAGCCACTTGTAAGTCATCTATACCTTCCCGCCAGCCACGTGTCGCTCATCCATCCTTCCCGCCATTATTTGGCCCAAATCCACACTTTCCCACCATTATTTGGCCCAATTTCACCTTTCCCGCCATTTTTCATCCCCAAATTTATTTAAATTAATATTTATATATATATTTTAATATTTTAATATATTTTAATATATATATAAATAAAGTTTAAGTGATTTAATCTGAGCCGTCCATCCTTCATTTAATCTCATCCGTCCATCCATCTTAATCCGTTTCACAACCTAGATTTATTCTCTACCCTTGGATCCACTTTAATCTTAGCCACACGTTCAAAGTGTCGTTAAAACCCTAAAGTGTGCCCTAAGAGTAGATTATAAATTGAGTCACCTTGATGGCTCAAACCCTATCTATCTCTTCGGCTAAACCTACCTATCTTTCCAATCTAAGTCCTGGAGTTGGCTATTGCCGTTAATCCAGAGTCTTCTGAGTCTTCTACGGCCCTAAGTCTGAACTAAACCCTTTCGCCGCATCCATCGCCGCCGCCTGGTCTCGCCGCGTTAACAGGAAAAGGTATAGATTCGTCTAAAGCAAGTAATCTTTCTTTATGTATTAATCTGCTGTTGAATTCTGCATTCTGTTTATTTTTATTTCATAAATCTAGGGTTTTAGACTGTTTCTGAGGGCTCACACAGTGGAGCCCTCTTATTAGTTTCTAACTCTTTGATAATTTTAATGTGTGCAGGATTCTAGTGGTAGATCTGATTTGTTGATAGCAACTGCTTAAGCAGGAGTGGTCCGAGCCAAAGGATACAACGAAGCCCACTCATTCTCGTTGAGGTTAAGGATACATTCTTCGGAGACGCCACCACATTGTGCCGCCTAGGGTTTCGGAGAACCCTAGCACAAATTGTAACTTTGTATCACGAAAAGGGTTACAGTGCCCCGTTGTACTTAAAAGGAGTTTCTAAACTCCATTGATTAATAAAAATAATTCATTTTGTACAACTGTTCTGCATTCCTTTATTGTGATTTCTTTATTTCTGTTTGGCGTTGTATCTTTAATCTACATACATAATCATAGGTTTGACACACTACCTTGAATTCAAACAAAAACTAATCAGGATCTTCAGATACAACACCTCAAAAGGTTGGAAGTACTGAAGGTGAAATAGTTTTCATGGGAGAGTTTTGTGTTGGATTCAAACAGATAGGATATTCAAATGTTCTAGAAGGTTGGGGCATATCTTGATCATCTCCTTCATTATGGACATAGCCATGTTGGCCATATCTATCTAGATTGCCTCCTTCTACCATAGTTTCATATTCCTTAGTTAAACCTATCCAAATTTCTCTCTTAAGAGGTCCAAGACCCTATGTTGATGATGAGTCTGATGATTCTTTTTTCTTAGGATGTTCTAATGATGGTGAAATTGGTGATTTTTCTTTAAATATTTTTGGTAATTCAAACACAGGTGATTCACCCCTTAAGCATTAAGATCTCCTTAATGGAACAAGCCAAGGATCCTTTTGGGTAATTCTACCTTTTTCATCTCTAGACTTACTCATTCATGTTTACTCTTTAAATGATATAAATTATAGGTCAATAGTTATTACTTTAACCAACTGTTCTATTCAGATTTTATCCTGAATCTTCATAGCTCAGTCTAATTAACAGCTATTGGACTGTTGTTATCTTCTAGCAACACAATTCCTTCGAAACGATGTCAAAATGATGCGTTGTCATTATACACATCATTAATTCTCAATGAATTTGTCAATCTAGGGCAGTGTACAAGGCTATCTATGGAAGAAGGGGTGAACAGGGTTATAACTTAGGTCAATCAGGAGCAACAAGTCTTATTGGTGAAACCAATTATGTGGGGGATTTAGGACATTCCTATCTCTAAATTTCATGAATTAAATATTAATCTAAGTTGTAGAAATGGAAACTAATCATTAACTACATAAATGAAATCCTAATTACAATTACAGAATGAGACCTAATTATGTTGTAGAAATAACAGTTACAGAATTAGAAGTCTAATTATAATTGTAGAAAGGAAATCTATTTACTTTTGTAGCAATGGAAACCTACTTATAGCATGTAAATGAAACCCTGTCAAGGCTCTGTAATAGAAGGTTGTCAATATTCTGTGCAGGGGTTGACAACAACACAAAATGGAAGAAATTACAAAAAATAGTAAATTCTAGAAATGACGGTCTACAATACATTGAAAGCTTTGTTGAAAGTGGAGATTACAACCAAACCATTAATCACAAAATATAAAATAAGCTAAAATTGCAAATATCATTAGTTTTTTACAAATGAATGAAATGACAAGTTCTACAACTCATTCTGCTGTAGCAAAATCAGAATAAAAACCTGTTGTTAGTCCTCCTAGGTCTAGAAGTGGCCAACCTCCTTGTCCAGAAGAAGGTATGAGTCTCTCTCTCTCTCTCTAGATCTTACTCACACTCATTTACAAGCAATATGAAATAGAAATAGTACACTTTATTGATTCAAGAACATGATTACAATAATTCTGCTAAAAACCTGTTAGATGACTATAACAGTCACTTCCCTAATTATTGCCTATTTTCTCCTATATTTTTCTACTTTATGCTTTCTGTATCTCCTATATCTAGCTCAAACTGAAAGGGAACCATATTTATAGATGTCCTAAGATCTACTAACAATTGAAAATATCTTAAAAGATCTAATCCTATTATGCTGCAACAATTCCTGGTTTTATCCTAGAAGAAGATCAAACTTGATCTTTCCATAAATGTTGGCTTTGGTTAGCAAGGACGACAAAGTCAGATCTGAGATATTTTTCCTTACCTTTTTCAATCTTTATTTCCCTTTTTCCAGCATCAAAATTTGGTCAACAAGTCAAAAAGCGCATTCTATTTTCATTTCGAAGATAAGTGGCTCATTCTGAAGATACTGCAATTCTCATTCCGAAGATACTACAATTCTCATTCCAAAGATCCGCTCATTCCAAAGACATTGTGTTTTCTCATTTCGAAGATATCTGTTCATTTCGAAGAGACTTTGAAATGAATAAATGTGGGCTCTTTAAATGATTTCCTCTATATTTCTCATGTGGGTTACTTCTCAGGATCAGATTCCAATGGTCTTCATCTCTTTCCACATGTGAATTCCATGCCTTGCCATTCATTGGCAGCTGGCTGGAATTTACATGGAAAAATCTAGTTTTTGCTGCACAGTAATAGTTTACTTGCACTATTGCCAGATTTAGGTAAAAAAATGCTTGAGACATATCAAAACATGATTAGTGAAATGTTGCTATCAATCTAAGCATATCTCATTTAGCAAGTCATAACAAAACAACATAAAACTTATGCAAAAAGCTGTAAAAATTAGAATATAGTATTTCAGATACATTTATCATGCAAATAGTTAATACATAGCATTTTGAATTAACTTAACTAGCATATTAGATTAAACATAAGATTTTGTAGGCAATTTCAACGTTCAAAACATCTTATGATTGAGTCATTTCCAAGCCTCATCAAGAAAAACTCCTGAATGTTATTTTTATACAAGCCATTGATTATGCTGAATGGATCTCGAATGTAGTTCCAGTAACTAAGAAAGAAGCTACTAAGATTATGTTTTGTACATACTTTAGAGATATTAATGTTGCATGCCCTAAAGATGATTTTCCCCTTCCCAATATGGATCAGATCATTGATTTTACTGCTGGGAGTGGAATGATATCCTTAATGAATAGATTTTTTGGTTATAATCAGATCAGGATAGCTCCTGAAGATCAGGCTAAAACAACATTTATTACCCCTTGGGGGACTTTCTGTTGGAAAGTGATGCCATTCGGTTTGAAGAATGTAGGTGCAACCTATCAACGAGCCATGACTTATATCTTTCATGATATGATGCATGATATACTACATGATTATGTAGATGACATTATAGCTCGTTCTACTAAAGAATATGACCATTTAGATGACTTGAGAAAAGTATTTTATTGGTTAAGGGAATATCTTATCCGATTGAATCTAGAAAAATGTATATTTGGAGTTAAGTCAGGTAAATTATTAGGGGTTATAGTTTCTTTACGTGGCATCAAAATTGACCCTCTCAAGATTACGGCTATCACTGATATGCCCGCACCTACAAATATATCTAAATTACGGAGTCTACAAGGTAAGCTTCAAGCTATCTATCACTTCATCGATAAGCTAGTAGATAAAACTGGACCCTTTCTTAAGCTTCTTAAGAATTATGTCTCTTTTCATTAGGACGATGAATGTAAGGAAGCATTTGAACTCCTCAAACAATATCTTCTTAACCCACTTGTACCACCACCTAAACCTGATCACCCATTTATCTTGTATATTTCTACTTCAAATTTTGCTTTAGGAGCTATGTTAGCTCAAATTGATGATGAGAAAAGAGAGCGTGCTAATTATTACATTAGCAGAACATTAATTAGTTATGAAACTCGCTACACAACATTAGAGAAGTTATGTCTAGCAGTCATATTTTCTACACAAAAACTATGCTATTATATGCTCAGTTAAAAAACATATGTTATTTCTAAATTTGATCCCTTGCAATATCTCATGAGTCGACCTTATTTATCTGGTCGCACAACGAAGTGGGTTCTTGCTCTAAGCAAGTTTGAACTCATGTTTATAGGACAAAAGTCTGTTAAGGGTCAAATCATAGTAGATCAATTAGCTGCTGCACCCTTAGAGTCCACCATCCCATCGTCATTGAGTTTCCTGATGAATGCCTTAACATAGAGGCAGATCATTCATAGCAATGGTCCCTATACTTTGATGGATCTCGATGCATGAGTGGGGCTTGTGTAGGTATTATTTTGATATCTCCATAGAAACATCTCATACCTCTATCCTTTAAATTAACATTTGCTTGTACTAATAACACTACTGAATATGAGGCTCTAATCCTTGGATTACGAGCTACCCTGGCACTAAAAATTAAAAATCTATTAGTTTTTGGTGATTCTCAACTTGTTTTAAATTAAATTAACGATGTTTATCAGACCAGAGATGATAAATTGTGTCCATATAAAGCATATGCATTACAATTAATATCTTTATTTGATCAAGTTACCTTGGAAGCTATTCCTAGAACTAGCAATCATGCGACTGACGCTATGGCCGCAACTGCATCTGTTTTACCCTTGGAGTTAGATGACGAATATGCTACCATCATTATTCATCGACTCTAGGAACCCACTTCAACTAAATCATGCTTGGAACCTTTGGACGTGTTTCTAATCAATGAAACTATTCCTAAACTTTGGTACACTGACATCCTTAATTTTCTTCAAAATGGGACCTTCCCTAAAGGTTTTAATAGAAACTAGTGTCGGTTATTACGTAGACGAGCAAGTCACTTCGTAATAATTGGCAATATGTTATATAGGAGATCTTTTGAAGGTATCCTATTGAGATGTTTGAATCTAGAAGAGTCTAGATTAGCTTTGAGTGAAGCCCATGATGGATCTTGTGGGGGACACTTTAGTGGTAGTGCCATTGCTAAGAAGCTCCTTAGGATAGGATATTTTTGGCCTACCATGGAGAATGATGCACATGATTACGTGCACCATTGTGATAAGTTCCAGAAACATGTTGACCTTGTCCATGCGCCTACACAAGAACTGTAGGCTATTTCATCTCCTTGGCCCTTTTCAAAATGGGGCTTAAACATCATCGAAAAAATAAATCCTATGTCATCTTATGGACATAAATTCATCATAACCACCACCGAGTATTTTACGAAGTGGGTCGAAGCTATGCCCTTAGCTTCTTGCATTGGAACGCAAGTTTCCAAGTTTATTCTTAATCAAATTATTTGTAGGTTCGTAATTCCTACAAATCTCATCTCGGATAATGGAACTTGTTTCAAAAACAAATATGTAAAGAAACTATGTCAAAAATATAAAATTCAACATCGTTGGTCCACTCCATATTATCCTCAGGGTAATGGCCAAGCAGAAGCATCTAATAAAACATTAATTAAAATCCTCAAGAGACTAGTCAATAAATATGGTCGTGATTGGCACATTCAATTATATCCTACTTTGTGGGCTTATCGAACTAGCATTCGTACTCCCACGGGCACTTCACCTTTTGTTTTGGTTTATGGCGCTGAAGTTACTTTTCCCTTTGAACTAGAAGTTCCTTCTTTGGCTCTGCTACTTAAATATACTGAAGCAGGAGATGAATATCATGCTGGCATATTTAGTCAGTTGGAACTCCTAGATGAGAAGCGCATCAATGCTTTGGAGCATCTTCGTGCCTACCAAAACAAGCTCAAACGAGAATATCTCAAGAAAGTTCATAATCGATCCTTTGAGATCGGTGACCTCATATTAAAAGAAAATAAAAAAATATTAATGCAACTAAAGACCTTAAAGGTAAATTCAATCCTAACTGGCTTGGGCCATATATTGTCACTACTAAATTTGGATCGGGAGCATACAAATTAGCTACCTTAGATGGTAAATATCTTAAAGAACCTATGAACATTATGCATCTTAAGCACTATTATGCATAAATATGGTAATTTCATCACTGTATATATTATACATATTGTCTCATATTAGTAATTCATATAAAAATTTCAAAAATAGTAATATTATGTATTCTCTCAATTTGTAAATTAAAATCAAAATATAAAAAAATAAAAATCATCAAAATCCTCAAAAACATCTTCTATTTTTTGCATCTATCAATTTTTGAAGTATTGCAGTTATATATTTGGTTATTTTGGATAAATTAGCATTTATCTAGAATCCCTCACTTTCACACTCACATGAATAAATATCTTGATCTTATTTGGTATGATTATTAATCTCTCTTATATCAAAGTCCACAGTTGAATTAAATAAATTTTTGAGCATAGAGAACTGATCTTGTTATTTACTTGAACCAAGTACAACTTTTCATATTAAAATGATTTCATTGCAAATTCAAAATGATGCTACACAGTAGAAGTGGTCTCTTGAGCGAAAATTTTCCCCTACTATCCTATCATGCACATGGTCTAGAATCTTTGAGAATTGACAAAAGGACAAGCTCACCCCTATCCAGAATAAAAATCCCTTGCTCTACAACCAATCCGAGCAAGTATCCCTAGTATAGGAAGAAAAAGAAAATAAAGAAAAATCATGAGAAAAATCTAAATTATTCAGAAGCATTATTTCAATATCATTTTTTACCATCTCAACAATATTTTAGCATTATCTCAGTGTCAAGAAAAAAAAAAAACACAAAAAAAAATAGAAAAATAAAAGAAAAGAAAAAGCAAAAAGCAATAAATCCCCCCCCTTTGAAAGAAGGAAGTGTGAAGCTTGAATCCCTGGAATTATCAATTATTCAAAAACTGTGAGGTAAACCCCATAACAGGTGATTTGTGTCCAACTTGCTTGACATTGGGTAAATCCTAGTGTGGTGATATGTCTGTCACATTAGCGACCTTCTTTTATACAAACCTATGTTCGCTTATGGATCAGCTAGCTCTTGATGACCCAACTTACATAGTAGTCTGGTATGGTTACATGCATATAAATCATGGTCAATGAACACTCATTTGGTTAATTCAAATTACTTGTATCAAATTATCTTGCTCAAAATTGGTAAATGAACATTACAATTGCACACACATTTGTGTTTGAGATATTTTGTATCATTATGATAGATCAAGATCGGAAATGAACTCACATATGCACACGGGGTTCCTTATAAATATCAATTTTGTCTTTGAGATAATTTAAAATATTTATTCAAATCTTCTGGAATAATTTGAATTTGTTACTTGAGAATATCTATTTAGCCTAAAATCAATTAAATGCATCTAGTCTTGAGAAAACCTCAAGCTCTCAGCCTCATCTCCTCTCCCTCCCTGAGGTGGAGGAGGTGGTCCCATCGAAGGCCATCCTATATCGTAGGTCCTCAACATCAATCATGATGATGTCCTTGATGACCCCATCCTGATCAGCTCTGTAATGCCAACTGGCAACTGTATCCTCTGGCCCTATGAAACCAGTTGGTAGTACACTCCCTAATAGAACATAGTCTGAGCAACTGATCGCACTAGCTCCAGAATGCTTGCCCCTCCACTCCAAGCCCTGAGCCATTTAGCCTCATCCTGTAGAGTCTACATCTAAGCTCGTATGCAAACATTCTCCACCTAGAGAGCTATCATCTCATTGCTCTCCCCCACCTTGACACCCTTGCACCTATCGAGTGATGGTGGCCTATCTCTCTACTAAGGAGGGAGTATTTCTCTCCTCTCCTCTCCTATCCTCCCTCTTCTCTGGTTGTTGTTGTCTCTCTAGAGCCTATGGTACTCTCTAATATCTCTCCTGAGGAGGCCATCACTGATCCCTCCCTTTGTGACCCCTCATTGCATTGATGGTAGCTTGGCATCGCCTCTCCATCTGTTGTACTTCAATGTGCATCAAACCTTGTGCCCTCATAATTCAAGGAGGGCATATGCCTACATACCAGGCATCATATCTGTCTGCTATCCCCGCATCATCCCCATCAACTGGCTGAATGGGGGTATCATCAACATCCTAACTCTAAAACTACTGCATGTTTGGACCCCTGCTCTGTGTGGTACTATCCCACATAGTTAGGGAGTACTCATAATCCCTAAGAGTAGAGATCCCCTACTATAGACCAAACTGCCTCAAAACTTGGTTGTAGTGGTGGAGCTCTACCTCTCCCCACTCTGTCCTCAACCATATGACTCACTTGATGCAATCCAACTTCTATCCATCCTCTACCCACCCTGGATGCTCTCTCCATGGTCTCCAGGTGATCCAATCTGGGGTGAGGTCATCCAGCAACCTTCGAGACATCGAAAAATCTATATGCCACTATGACCCTCTCTGGAGCCACCAATAGAAAACTCAGGGTCTCTCCTGGTTAACTCTTATTAGTGGAAGCCCTACCAAAATTTGTACCATAATGTGCTTCTAGCACCAGACCTATAAAAGCGATGTCAGCACCAGACATCGACCCCCCTTGTATACGACCCCATAAAGGATCCTATACAAGCAACACAGTACAAAGTTGCCCCAAGTAAACCTGTATTCATAGTCTCTCATGTCACAGACCACATATAAAAGTAGCCATGATAATTTGCATCCACTCTGGTGGCATAGAAGAAGGCCACCCACCACCCCTATCAAAACTCAGTTCAACCGAGACGCCTTAGGCATCCACATCAAAACCTCGATGTTCACTCTACCCTTCTCCAAGATGAAGCTCGGGTCCTCGCACAATCTCATCATAGCGTGGCCCTGATTGGCCAAAGGGGTCATGAATCGACCGTGTATGGGGATCCTCAAGATCCTCCATACATCCTCTAGAGTGGGAGTCATCTCCCCTATCGGTAGCCAAAAGCAGGATGACTCTGGATACCATCTCTCTGCTAGGGCTATCAGTAGCCCCATGTCTGTAGGAATTTGTAGCATCTTTGCCACATGATGCATTCCTACCTCTGCCAATATATCTCACTCATCCTAATAGATCATGACCAAATCGTCTCTTAGACCTTCGTATTTCCACTCCTGACTATTTAGCAATACCCTCTGCAAAATAAGCAATAAAACAACAAAAATCATTAGTACATAATCATTAAAAAAAAATCAATTAAAATCAAATCATCCCATAAAAGTTAATATCGCCCATTATTGGATGGTATTGTACCAAATTTAGATAAAATCATCCTTAATAGGACGAAATCGTCTTCGTTATTCAGTTTGGGAATCGCCCCTTATTGTACGGGATTGCCCCTATTTCTTCGATTTCGCTCCTAGATGAAATCAAAAATATAGAGATGATTTCATCGTCAGCCTAAAAACGGCCGCAATGCCCAAAAACACTTAAAATTCAAGTCAAAAATCAAGTAAATCAAGTTAAAAACATAGTAAACTAGGTTTAGATCCTTCCCGCAACCCGCGTCAGATCTTTGTCGATCTGTGTGCCGTCTCCACCATTTCGCCTGTAAAGCTCTGAAATAGCAAAAGTGAACAGTAAAAATAAATTTGGGTTTCACCCTATTTTTCATATTTTTATTCAAAACAACATTTTTTTAATTTTTGCTTTTCTGCACTTTTACCTCAAATGTTTTATTTGGGTAAAAACTCAGAGGGTGCACCATAGCAAACAGTCGTACAATTCGACCTAGAATTGTTGTTAAAAAATGGAATAATTTTTTTTTTTGCTTTCTCGTAAAGCTGAAGAACTTGTCTTTAATGCATTTTTCAGAAAATTCGCTAAAGAGGGGGTAAAATGTAGCACCCTAAAATTGGTGCAGTTAAACCATCAATAAAAAGTAGAAATTTGAATTTTAACCTCGAAATCGCCTGTTAACCACTTACCTCATTTTTCATGCCATTTTTAGAGGTTGTTGTGACCATTGTATGATATCATCGTCGATCTAATGATATCATCATTGATCTGATGATATCATCCCAAATCGGATAAATTCATCTGGAACAGAACATCCAGACGATTTCGTCCCAAAATTAAATTTTTGCAATTAGCTTCTGTTCCATTGACCTCTCCAACTTGGGCAGAAGTGTGTCGACGTAGTTGGAGATTCCCACGCTAGGGATATCCCATATTGGGATGATCCCCAACCTCCTAACCTCCCCTTAATCCTATATAAATTGGGATTTTCCTAGTTTATCCCCCTGACTCCCTCCCTGACTTCCTACTTGGATGCCTGGCTGATTATTTCCCTGCAATTTTAGTTTTTGATGTGATCTCCCATCATTTGCACTTGTGTTTTCAAGTTTTATTGTAGGATTTCATTGTGTTTCAGCTGGAGGTAGCTCGGATCGTCACAGGCAATTCAACTATAATTTTAGATGATCCTGTCAAGATCGTTGATGATATTGTATGACTACAGATGATCCAGTTTGCAATTCAGCTTAGGGGCAATTAGAGCCCTAAATTTGTATTCTTTATCTCATTTTCCTTATTTATTGGTGCATTAGATTAATTTACTTTTGTTTTGCATCTTGGAGTTCACCTCATTTAGCATAATTACATGATAAAATTCAAAATAAGTTTCCAAAATAGTGCATATAATTTAATTTGATATATATATTTATCATTCAAACATCTATACTCTTATTTCTATCATTTTGCATCATTCTTGCAATTGTATTTTTGGTTTTTGGTGTCTATTTTCTTGATTACAGGTTTTTGATGAATTCACCTAACGAATTCTTCAGGTCGTTGATGATCTTGGGTGATATCAAATGATCTCCTATGATTTGGAATGATTATGTACAATTACAGATGATCCTGGCATATCCAGGATGATCTAGACTCCTAGGAGCTTCAGAATCTTCATCAGACATCAGAAATCCGGTGTACTCTTCTCCATTTTAAATATTCTTTGTATTCAATCACATTAGGATTCATTTATGGTTGTTGTCTTCATATAAATCAGAATCTTCATATAGAATAGCTTAGCTTTATTTTGGCCAACCTAACAATCTGAATGATTGAACATAAAATGAACAAATCAAACCCATTCTCAACCTAGGCATGGAAACTGCCACTCAAAGTTTCCTGGTGAACCCTATCATCTATCAAAAATTCACCTTTAAACCCCTCACATGAGAGGCATGAAATTCAAAGGGCCTCTCTGTCCGAGGTATTGTTCCATACTTTTATCACCCCCCTTCCAGGTATGGATCCTTTAGCTTGAAGGTAAGGGTGCAAAAAATTTGGGCGAAACAACTATAATGCCCACAAAGGCATCCACGTCGAGGAGTGGTTTGAGGCCTAATTCTTCTCAAAATGGGAGGTTGTGTTTATGCTTTTAATTATATAGATAGTCCTACCATATTATTTAGGTGCAAGGTTTCCTTTGAACCTCTTATCTCGAACCAAAGAGGTGATGGTGAGCTCAACCCGAGATCCTCTCATTCTATCATGGGGGATCGCCCTGCTAGCATAGCTCTATCACGAGATGTATCAAATCACTCACTGAAGCAGAGTCGGAATTAGCTACAACATCCTCCTCTAGATATAGGGTTGGTAGCACATCCTGATTAAGCATTCTATTGACTTACCCCTATTTATTACTGAAATTTATGATGGGAGGTAATGCTACGCTGTATGCTGGCCCTAGGAGTGAGAGGGCTTTAGAAGTAGGTCTCATGCAGGATACCTAGAGTATTATATTTCTAGATTTTCATAGCTCCATCCTGAGCCCATATAGTGGTGACCATACATGGACTATCTAGCATGGGCACATATAGACAAGGACTTGCACTGAGCATGCAGAGACGGATTGATCTTCAGCCATAAGGCCGACATATGTGAGTACCACTTATATTCTCATGTCCTAAGAGAGTTTAGGATCTAGTAGGATGTCATAGAGATTTCTACTATCTATAGACACTTGGTCCTCGAGAGGGACCTAACATCACCCCAAATTACTCTCCTAGGGTATGAGGATGATGTCTTTCAAGAGTCAGGCCAGGTGGACACAAGAACTACTCCTGACTATTATGGATGGTGGGTAGACTTCCAGTGGCATGGAGAGGGTCCACTATGTTGACCAGCTAGTGGATTCATATAAGAGGGCACAAAGGGCACAGAGGTGGACCCTCATAGGCATAGGACCCTTTAGAGGATATAGGGTGCATGGGGTGTTGGGGCCACTACAAAGGAGGGCCCATAAATGGAGGCAAATGAGGCATTAGAGGAGAGTGAGGCACCTCTAGATAGTGAGATTGACTAGTTGAGAGCCTAGATTGCTGACCTTCAAAGCTAGGTTCAGATACTACAAAATCAAATTCTTCATAGGGATGCTACCATTGCCATTATAGAGGTAAATCTCACTCATGGTTAGTGATAGTGGCATGGCTATGAGGAGGAGAGGGTAGCTCTCCGAGCATAAGTAGATTTCATAGATACCAGGATCACACAACTCACAAGCGAGAGAGATCTAGCATAGGTACAACTGATTATCATGACTACTAATAGAGACTTACTGAGGGTAGAGATGGAGGGCCCCTCATCTACATAGGTTGTCATGGTGCCTCCCATAGGACCATCTTATTTACTTCTAGCAGGTTGTGACCCCAATGTCAAATATCAAGAGGCTTCATTCCCTCGTGGAGGAGGGTAATGAGTGAGATACAACGCACGCAACTCGTATCTCCCAACTGGAGGACTACATTAGGCTAATAGGTGGGGAAGTACTAGAGGATACCCACACTACAAGTACTCAAAGAACCAGATCCAAGACCAAGACCAAGGAGATAGGGCAGTCTTCTACCATCTTGAACCATAGGACTCACCAGATAGAGGGGGTTATATCCCATGCACTAGGCATATTCGGTACAGGCCAAGTATAGGATTCACAACAGGCCCCATAGTAGGCTCTAGAGTAAGTTCCAGAGTAGACTCCTAGAGGTGGAGAGGACTCCAGCACAAGTCGATCAAGGGATGCAAGCTAGAGCTAGCTCACTGTTTTGGCACATATTTTACTTTATCTACCAATATTGAGTGTAAGGTCGAGGACCTACATAGTTGTTTCCTGTAGGAATTTTGATATACCTTGATACTATGTACACTTGACACATATATTTATATGATAAGATAGTTCATCTATATGTGTACTTTTATTTTTGGTATTTTATATTTTATGTTATGCACATGGATGCAATGTAGATATTTGATTTATTGCTATATGATGTGATGTATGAATGACATGCACTAGCTAGATGATGTGGATGTAGTGATATACATGTGTATATGGACTAATTTATGATGCTATATATACAAATGCAATGTTTGATGTTTAATGCAGTTTTGATCTACTTTACTTGTATGCATTTACTTTATGTTTTTTATGACATAATTCATGCCATGTTTGTATTACATTTATTTTTGATGATATTGAGTTATTGTAAATGGACATATATGTTTTAATAATTTAAAACATAATATATGCAATATGATATGAAGTTTTAAGAATCATATGGATGACACCACGACATGTATAACAATCATGGATTGTAGTTGCTTTATCTCTTTGTGAAATATAGTACACCCATATGTGAGATGCAATGATGTATGGTTTTCTATTCATAAGCTTTTGTGAATTAAAATAATATGTATACTATAATCAGTGGTCATATAAATATCATTTCTAACATCCATCTGATATCTAATGATATAATACAAATAATTCTAATAAAAAAACTCTCATAAAAATAAATTGATGTTTAATGATTGCATTTGAAAATTTGATTATTGCTATTTAGGATTTTTTGAGTTTTACCATGAGACTCAAACACCCTAGTTGACTGATCAAAATTTGTATACTAACCACCTAGACTTCTGAAACATAAGTTTTTCACTAGGATAGGCCCTTGTAGCACCCTAAAATTGGCGCAGTAAAATTATAAAATTTACATTCACCTTAGTAAATAATTTTAAATTCAAATTTAACCTCCCAAATCACTCGTTAACCGTCGAGAAATCTGTTTCCCCCTTTTCTATGCCATTTTTAGAGGTTGTTTTGACCGTTTGACGATATCGTCATCGATCAAACGATATCGCCCCAGATTTGACGATTTCATCTGGACTAGGACGTCCAGACGATATTTTCGCAAAACTAAATTTGCATAGTTGGAATCTGTTCCAACAGGTCTCCAATCTGGGTAGAAGCGTGTTTGTGCCGTTGGAACCCTCCCCCGTTGGAGATCTGCCAAATTGGGATGATCTCCAACCTCCTAACTACTCCCCCTAAGTCTATTTAATCTCTAGGATTTTCCCTTCCCAACCCCTGGCTGAAATTATCTGCAAACTGATTCCCTCTGCATCAAAACATCTTAATTTTGCTTTTACACTAGTTCCATAGCAATTTTGTTGTAGGTACATCACTATTTTTCAACCGGAGCCAGCACCCATCGTCGCCGACGAACCTGTTCAGATCGAAGGCGATCCTGTCAAATTCGAGACGATTTCGTACTGATGCGAGACGATCTCGACTGTAGCCCACATCGAGGCAATCAGTGCCTGAAGTTTGCTTTTCTCAACTCTGTTTCTATCATTTTATTTTGCAAATTAGATGCTCTATTCAGTTTTTATGTTATTTTGCACTTGGAGTTCACCCATTTAGCTTAGATTGCATGCTAAGTTCATGATCTGCCATTAAAGTACAGTAATTTGCTTTAATTTCTGTTCTTAAATATTGTTCAGTATTCATATTGCTATTTGGTGTAATTTGCCTCTATTAGCACAGTAGAATTTCTTGTATTTTGTATCTATTTTCTGTTTTGCAGGTCTTTGACGAATTCGTCTGACAAATTCATCAGATCTCAGATGATTCTATCAGTTTCAAACGATTCTGTCAGATCTCAGACGATTCTCGTCGCTTCGTACGATTCTCGTCGATTGTAGGTGATTCTGTAGAATTCCAGACGATCCAGACTGCTTCAAACATCAGAATCTTCTTCAGACATCCGGATCAGGTATTCCCCATTTTTCTCCTGTAAATTCTCTATTTTTTGCTTTTTTAATCTGTTTGTTGTATTCATGAAAGTTGCATTTTCATGTAGTTTAATTTAGATTCATTCAGCCAAACCTAGGACTTGAATGCTTAAGATTAAAACGAACACATCAAAACACATTCCAAAACCTAGGCATGGAAACTGCCGCTAAATGTTTCCTGGTGAACCCACCATCCATCGAAAAATCACCAAAATACACCTCCCTTGAGAGGCGGGACCTTCGCAAAGTCCTCTCAGTCCAAGGTACCGCACCATCCTTTTCCCATCCTCCTTCCGAGCGCAAATCCTATAGCCTGAAGGTAGGGATGCAAAAAATTTGGAGCGATACATTTTGGTGAACCCGACGTGAATGCATCATAACCTTTTGAAAACAAAAACAAAAAAATTAGAACAACTAAAACTTAGATGCATTTTAAACATTTAAGGTTTAAAGTCATGTTTAGATGGTAGCTCCTAAAAAGAGGTTAGCAGTTACTATAAACATAGAAAACCAATTGGCAGCTATAGAAGTTAATTATGTCCTTAATATCCCTGAAACGAGTAGAAATCAATCCTTATGGGACAAACTTGATAGGAGACTTAGTCTCATTTCATCTAGGTCCACACAACTTAAGCAAATTAAGAGGCTAGTCCTAGATAGAATCCTGGATCCTCACCAACTAGTTTTTTATCATGAACTTCAGAGAGCCTGCCATAGATGGTTAGCCTATAGGAGAGCTCTTGTATCTTCAAAATTTTTAACTTTCAAGGAAAATATCGAAGACACAGTTATAGTGCGCCCATTTCTAGTTCATATAGATTCCTTAGAAACTGATCTTATAATTAGGAGACGTTGGAACAAAACTCCTAGAGCTATGTTATATTGTAAATATTGTCATGAGAATTATTATTATCAACCAGAATCTGAGATAGACAACATCACCATAGCCCTTTTTATCAAATTTCTAAAAGAAAACTTTCAATTTGAAGAAGAACATTTCATGACCCCTGAACAACTTGAACCTATTAATGATATTCATAAGTTGTTTATAGAAAATTAAATTATTACTTCAGTATTATCTCTTGCATTATTGTGTTATTTGCTTTATTGTATTGTTTCAAAAAATTAAAGAAAAACTAAAAATAAAAAAAACTTAGCAAAAACTTAAACATTTCATTTTCAAATATTGTAGTAGGTATATAGTAAATATATACCTCTTAATTTGTTGCATATCTATATATATATATATATATATATATATATATATATATATATATATATATAAATATATATATATATATTTGCTGAAATCAAAACTTAGCACCATGCCTAAAGTTAGGAATGGTAAAGAAAATTTAGGGGAAGGAGAAGATTGGTTACAAGATACAACTGAAAATCCAAATGTCCTTCTTGGAGATACAAATCCAGAAGGAGAAACTCTAGGTCAATCAGATGAAGACTTAGGTGAAGATAAGGAACAAGAAGCAAGTGTTAAAGAGGATGGATCATCATCCCCTAGAGTAGCTCCTAATGGATCTAATGCCTTTGAAAATGCAGAGCATTTAAAGATATTTCTCATGGAAAACATTGATGACATTAATGTGGTAATTCATCTTGATAAAGGGCAAATTAGTAAAACTCAAGCAGCCATGGAATATATATGTAATATGCAGACTAACCCCTTGTCTTTCATTGATCAAGAAAGTGACAAGGGTGGACCATCCAATACGGATATGGTCACTATAGCCCAAAGCATGTCAAAACAACAAGTTACCAAACCTCCTAAGGAACCTGTTACTCAACCTAAAATCACTCCCGCACAAAATAAAATTCCCTTCACTACTTTGTTCCGCCAAACTATTGAGCAAAATGCTTTAAATAAACAGAAACCTAAAACAAAGCCAAATACAAATTTTCAACAATCTGGAATACAACATAATATAGCTTCAAAGTTCCTCCATAATACTTTTCCTACCAATAATTTACACAACAGTAACATGGCATCTAACCTGCATGTTCCCCCATCATATGCCCATAACACTTATGTCAATGCCCTACCAAACCAATATGGGGGGCAAACTAGTAATCTGGAAGCCATGGTGAAACAATTGGCTTCACGTATGGACCAGATAGATCCCTATCGTCCCTTGTATAATTATCGAGAGATTTGTAGTCAACCCTTTGACCCCATAGTTGTAGCTCAACCATATCCTAAACATTTTCCCATGCCTATTCTGCCTATATATAAAGGAACCGAAGATCCCATAGAGCATCTTCGCATGTTTAGGATAGCATGTCATGACATATCGCATGACGAATTGCTATTACTAAAAATGTTCCCCAAAATTTTAGGTGGGATGGCATTAGAGTGGTACTATCAATTGCCCACTCATTCTTTGAGAAACTTCGAAGAAACAGCTGAATCATTTGTCCATCAATTTAGTGCCTACATCGAGAGGCATGTAACTATTAAAGACCTATACAATTTAAAACAAGATAAGGATGAATGCTTTGCCGATTTCTTAACTAGATGGAGGCAATTGACAGGAAAACTGCACTTTGTGCTACCCTACAGGGAAATGTTAGACATTTTCATCAATAATTTACAAGAACAGATATCTTATGAGTTATCGACTGCTACCCTAACTACCTTCGATCAAGCTATAGATTTAGCTCAAAGAGTAGAAGATGCCCTCATTAGGAGAGGCCAACTTAGGAAGAAGGATGGTGAGAAAAAATCCAGAAATCAATATAAAAACAAACAGGTTGTCGGTGATGGAGTCACTGACAGCAGGAATGTTGCAAATGTCAATACAACATAGACAACAGAAAAATCCATATTGAAACCTCCTGACAAGCCTCCTCGAGAGTTCACTAGATTAAACCAACCTTTGTCAACTATTTTACCTCAACTGCTCGAAAGAGGTTTGATCCAATTACCCGCTATCTGGGAACCTGACCCAACTATACCCAGATACAGAGCTGATTTGCACTATGATTTCCATAGAGGACCTGGACATTCTACCAACGCTTGTAAGAGGTTGAAACATAAAATACAAGATTTGATTGACAATAATGAAATGGAAGTGCAAGCCTTCCAATCTAAACAAAACCCTCCTAATAATACTCAAAAGACCATTCCCCAAAATCAAAATCAAAACACCAATCAAACTTTAGACATATTTCAACACCCTTTACCAAGACATGGTAAAGAGGTAGCCAATAAAATTGAACATCATAATGTTCCCCCTCCTACCCGATATGTAGGAACCATTAGCGGACAATTACCTGTTCAGGATCCTTAAATATTTGACATGACCTTATCCCTAGTTACGACCAGGCCCTTACATAATTTTCAAACTTCTGATTCTAGTGATATAGAATCAGATAGTGAAAGTGAACTAGACATTACTTCAAACCAATCGAATAGTTCTGAAAATGAATCAGATCTTATTCAACCTATCATAGATGATAATGTTCCGGAAGAACCGTTTCCTAGAAGAGTCACTACTCGACCTTCTTCTAATATATTCCTTTCAAATGAACAAGCCATTAATGCTCAACCGAGACCAGTTCAACGTCTTCACTATAACATTGTAGGTACCATTGGAGTCGTTACTCGACAACAAGCTCAAAAATCTCAACAAGAACCAAACCAGAACGATGGATCATCTCCATTCATCCTGAAAAACCCCCATAAAGGGAATCATGCTCCTAATATCCAATCTAAACCCCCTTACAACATTAATGAGCAATTGTCTAACACTATGGCCAGAATTTCCCTCTTAGATTTATTAAGATCCTCTCCCACCCATAGGGATGAGTTGATGCTTACATTGAGCCAAATGATGGTACCTCAAAACATTCAACCTGAATCTATGGCCAATACTATCATCACTCGAGAGATTGACTGTATTGACTTTCGGGATAAAGATATCTCGCAACATAGTTTACATAAGGACAATCCCTTATACATTACTACTCTAATTGGAGATGTAGCTGTCAAAAGAGTTTTTATTGATAATGGCTCATCTCTAAACATTTGCACCTTTGCCTTTTACCAACGATTTGGCTTTAGAAGTGATGAAATGAAGAAAACTGATATGATCATCAAAGCTTTTAATGACGAAACACAAGAAACATGTGGAGTTATTACCCTCCCATTGCAAGTTGGTCCTAGAACCCTAGAAACAATCATGTTTATTGTACATTGCCCAAAATCGTACAATATACTTTTGGGTCACCCTTGGATCAACGCCATGCAAGCAGTCCCATCAACTTTACACCAATGTGTTAAATTTGAGTTTAAAAATAAGTTGGTCACTATTCATGGTGACCCTAGACCTTTTGATATGTGTGCTTTGGCAGAACCAGTTGGAGTGCAATTTTACCCCGCTCTGTCATCCACACATCCTAGTTCTTCTTTTTCATCTAAAACTATGAAACATAAACCCATAACTTCCCCTATTCCTCCTCCATTAACTTCATCCTCCTATATAGATCAACAACCCTCTAAAAAAATTATTCTAGAACCTCAAAAATATTTTAAATCTACAACCAATCCTTCAACTACTACCCCTACAAATTCAAAACCTCTAGATACATCTATCATACCTTCCACATCTCAAGACATAGGTAATAAGCCTTCTACATCTTATGCCCTTTCTGATGAACTATTACCAGATTTATCTACAACCTTAATATAAAAAAAAATGAATGCTTTCATGCAAGATTCAAACCTTTTAAATAATTTGCCGCCATCTCCTCGTACTTTGGGCCTCCCACAACCTATGGGAAGTACTTACCAAGTCGAGAGTTGTGCCTTCATTTATAAAGGATATGACTAGGGAAGAATCCCTCGAAATATCAAAACTCGTCATGAGGGATACACTCGGTGTTATTTTACCAATGATTATATTAAAGCTAAACCCATGATGCTTAAAATGGGATATGAAGGGAAAGGCTTAGGACCTTTCCAAAATGGCATGAAAGAACCTTTCGATGTAGAACCGTGGCCTGCCCGTTGTGGTGTGGGCCTATTTCCTAGTAAGGGACAACCCTTTCCTTTTGAATAGGATGATCACCTCATATGCTATCAAGATTATTTGGATAGGCATGTTGATTTGCCTCTTAAAAATCAGTCGTTTTCATGCAACATGCTATCCATAGCATACCCTAAAATGATTGCTGACCCCGATGAAGAGTTGGAAGGAGATATCTTCCATGATGTCTATGTTGAAGAGATGTTACACAATGGGTTTTATTTTGATGGTTCTATACCAACTATAGCCCAACTTGAGGCCACTGATCCTAAGAATGAATTATCTAAATTAACCTTACAAGAATTACAATAATTGGGCGTTTCACCCGCCCCACCTAATTTTGAAAGAGATCTACACATGGAGGTAGAAAATGTCATTAAAATTAACATTGGAACTGAGGACAATCCTCACATAATCAATATTGGAGCAGAACTAAGTCAAGAAAAACAAGAACAATACATTGCATTCCTTAAAGAGTATGAAGATGTCTTCGCTTGGACATACAAAGATATGCCAGGTCTAGACCCTTTCGTAGTCATGCATCATTTAGTGGTCCATCCGAATGCTAAACCGGTTAAACAAAAACTTAGAAAAATGCATCCCAAAGTGGCTCTGCTAGTCAAAGGGGAGTTAGAAAAACTCCTAAATGTTATCTTTATACAAGCTATTGATTATGCTGAATGGATCTCAAATGTAGTTCCAGTCACCAAGAAAGAAGCTACCAAAGTTAGGGTTTGCACCGATTTTAGAGATATCAACGCTGCATGCCCTAAAGATGACTTTTCTCTTCCAAACATGAATCAAATCATTGACTTCACTACCGGAAGTGGGATGATGTCCTTAATGGATGGATTTTTTGGTTATAATCAGATCAGGATAGCTCCTAAAGACCAGGCTAAAATAGCCTTTACTACCCCCTAGGGTACCTTTTGTTGGAAAGTGATGCCATTTGGATTAAAGAACACCGGTGCAACTTATCAACGGGCTATGACCTACATTTTTTGTGATATGATGCATGATATCCTACATGATTATGTGGATGATATTATAGCTTGCTCTCTTATTGAAGATCATCATTTGGATGATTTGCGAAAAGTTTTTAATCGATTACGAGAATATCTCATTCGATTAAATCTAGCAAAATGCATATTCGGAGTTAAATCCAGCAAACTATTAGGGGTTTTAGTTTCTTTACGTGGTATTGAAATTGACCCTCTCAAAATTGTGGCTATCACTGATATGCCCACACCTACTAATATATCTGAATTACGAAGTTTACAAGGTAAACTTCAAGCTATCCGTTGCTTCATTGATAAGTCAGCGGATAAAACTAGTCCCTTTCTTAAACTCCTTAAGAAGGATGTCCCCTTTAATTGGGACACAGAATGTAGAGAAGCTTTTGAACTTCTCAAACAGTACCTCCTTAATCTGTCGGTGCTTTCACCGCCTAAATCTGATCGCCCATTTCTCCTATATATTTCAGCTTCAGATTATGCCTTAGGAGCTATGTTAGCTCAACTTGATGATGGAAAATGAGAACGTGCTAATTATTACATTAGCCAAACCGTCATCAATTATGAAACTCGCTACACAACATTAGAGAAGCTATGTCTAGCAGTCATTTTTGCTATGCAAAAATTATGACATTATAGCTTAGCCAAAAAAACTTATGTCATTGCTAAATATGATCCCTTAAGGTATCTCATGAATCGACCTTATTTATCGGGTCGCACAGCCAAGTGGGTTCTTGCTCTAAGTGAGTTTGATCTCACATTCATAGGACAAAAGTCTGTTAAGGGTCAAATCATAGCAGATCAATTAGCTGTTGCACCCTTAGAGTCTACTCATCCCCTCATTATCGAGTTTCTAGATGAATGCCTTCAATTAGAGGTAGACCATCCTGAAAAATGGTCCTTATACTTTGATGGAGCCCGATGTATGAGTGGGGCTGGTGCGGGTATTATTTTAATATCTCCACAAAAACATCTTATTCCTCTGTCCTTCAAACTGACCTTTGCTTGCACCAATAATAATGCTTAGTATGAAGCTCTAATCCTTGGATTACGAGCTGCCCTAGCACTAAAAATTAAACACCTTTTAGTTTTTGGTGATTCCCAATTGGTTATAAACCAAATTAATGAAGTCTATCAAACCCGAGATGATAAACTGCACCCATATAAGGTCTATGTTTTACAACTAATGTCCTTGTTTGATCAAGTTACCTTGGAAGCTATTCCTCGCACTAGTAACCGTGCAGCCGACGCTATGGCCGTTGCTGCATCTCTCCTGCCCTTGGAGTTAGATGACGAATATGCGACTATCATTATTCGTTGACTCTAGGAACCCGCTTCAAATAAGTCCTGCTTAGAGCCTTTGGATGTTTTTCTAATCAATGAAACTACTCCTGCACCTTGGTACACAGAAATATTTGATTTTCTCCAAAATGGGACTTTCCCTGACAATGCTGATAGAAATCGGCATCGGTTATTACGTCGACGAGCAAGTCGCTTTGTAATAATTGGCAATACTTTATATAGGAGATCTTTTGAAGGTATCTTATTAAGATGTTTAAACTTAGAAGAGTCTAAATTAGCCTTGAGTGAAGCCCACGATGGATCTTGTGGAGGACACTTTAGTGGTAATGCCATTGCTAAAAAGCTCCTTCGGATAGGATAATTTTGGCCTACCATGGAAACGGATGCACATGAGTATGTGCGCCATTGTGACAAGTGTCAAAAACATGCTAACCTTGTCCATGCGCCTACACAAGAGTTGCAGGCTATTTCATCTCCTTGGCCCTTTTCTAAATGGGGCTTGGATATTATTGGCAAAATCAATCCTATGTCATCTGATGGACACAAGTTCATCATAAATGCCACTGAGTATTTCATGAAGTGGGTTGAAGCTATGCTTTTAGCTTCCTACACTGGTTCACAGGTCTCTAAATTCATTTTTAATCAAATCATTTGTAGGTTCGGAATCCCTGCCAACCTCATCTCTGACAATGGAACTCCTTTCAAAAATAAAGATGTTAAAAAATTATGCCAAAAATACAAGATTCAACATCGCTGGTCCACTCCCTATTATCCTCAGGGTAATGGTCAAGCAGAAGCTTCTAACAAAACTTTAATCAAAATTCTCAAAATATTAGTCAATAAAACTGGCCGTGGATCGGCACATTCAATTATATCCAGCCTTGTGGGCCTATCGAACTAGTGTTCGAACCCCCACTGGAACTTCACCATTTGTTTTGGTGTATGGTGCTGAAGCAGTTTTGCCATTTGAATTGGAAGTTCTTTCTTTGGCTCTGCTACTTCAAGACACCGAAGTAGGAGATGAATATCATGCTAGCAGACTCAGTCAGCTGGAACTCCTAGATGAAAAATGCATCAATGCTTTGGAGCATCTCCGTGCTTACCAAAACAAGCTTAAAAGATCATATGCTAAGAAAGTTCGTCATCGATCCTTTGAGATTGGTGACCTTGTTTTAAAATAAAATCAAAAAAATACAAATGCAACTAAGGAACTTAAAGGTAAATTTGAGCCCAACTGGCTTGGACCATACATCATTACTGCTAAATTTGAATCAGGAGCATATAAATTATTTACCTTAGATGGTAAAGAACTTAAAAAACCCATGAATATTTTGCATCTTAAACATTACTACGCATAAATTTGGTCATTTCATCCATGTATATATTTGTTTAAAATCATTATCTTGTATTTCTTTCAATTTATAAAAATCCAAAAACACCAAAAACATTCATAAATATCCAAAAATCTTCAAAACTATCTATTGCATTTCTTTAAAGCACTTGTTAAGTTCTTTTTGCTCAAATAAAAATCAAAATAAAAATCTAAAAAAATAGCTATATGCTTGACTCTTTTGAAACCAAAACAATATACAGAAGAAAGTGAGAGTCAACATTCTCCAAACCTTCTCAAAAATCATTTATATATATTTTCTTACAATTATTGCAGTTATATGTTTCAACTTATTTTGGGATAAATTAGCATTTATTTCGAATCCCTCACTTGCACACTCACAACAAATTAATATCTTGATTTTATCTGGCATGATTACTAATCTCTCTTATATCAAAGTCCACAAAATTCAATTAAATAAAGTTTGAGCATAGAGAATTGATCTTGTTATTTACTTAAATCAAGCACATATTTTCACAATAAAATGATTATATTTGTAATTTCCATGTTTTGCTACATAGTAGAACTGATTTCTTGAGCGAAAAGTTTCCCTCGCTATCATATCATGCACATGGTCTAGAATCTTTGAGAATTGGCAAAAGGACAAGCTCACCCCTACCCAGAATAAAAAATCCCTTGCTCTACAGCTAATCCGAGCAAGTATCCCTAGCAAAGAAAAATTCAAGAAAAAGAGAAAAGAAAAATGTTCTTTTATCATTACAGCAATGTTCCAAGCATTATCAAGCAAAATAAATACAAAAAGAAAAATAAGCAAAGTTCAAAAGAAAGCAATAAAATCCCTTTCCCTACCCTTTGAAAAGAAAAGAAGGGTTGATGAGCTTGAATCCCTGGAATTCTCAATTATTCGAAAACTGTGAGGTAAGCCCCATAACAGGTGGTTTGTGCCCAACCTGCTTGGCCTTGGGTGACTCCTAGCGTGGTGATATGTCTGTCACATTAGCAACCTTCTTTTGTACAGACCTATGTCTGCTTATGGATTAGCTAGCTTTTGATAATCCGATCTACATAGTAGTCTAATATGGTTATATGCATCTACATCATGGTTAATGAACACTTATTTGGTTTCTTCAAATAACTTGTATCATAGTATCTTGCTCACAATCGGTAAATGAACAATGCAATTGCACACACATTTGTATTTGAGAGATTTTGTCTATCATTATGATAAATCAAGATCAGAAATGAATTCACATATGCACATGGGATTCCTTATAAATCTAACTTTTGTCTTCAAAATACTTTGAAATATTATTTTTGCAACTTGTTTGGAATAATCAAGTACAATTATTTTTCACAAAGACAACTATAGAATAGAAAAATCAAAAATTTCTTTCAAACTATATAATCAAATCAAATCATATATATCTGGTTGACTTTCGCGACGATGGTATAGTTTCAAAACCAAAATTGGAATTTTATGGCTAGCGCAAGTCCTCATTCTCATATTTTTTGTTCATAAAAAATCAATCATGCAATAAAACTATTTTTTTGGATTTTCACGATGATGGTATAAGTCTATACCTACATATTCTATGCCTAGCACAAACCATTGTAACAATTTTTATTCCCCGTTTATCAAAAAAAAAACCATATGACTTCATTTATTATGTTACACAAATTATGCTTTTCAAAAGCAAACCCATTTTTTTCACTATTTTATGTCATTATGTCAAACCTTCAACTCTGCAATGATGGTATAATTCCTAAGGAATTATTCACAAATTTTATCACTTAGGAATTTATGCCTAGCAAAAATCATTTTAACATTATTTCATGCATACTATTTTTATGAAACTCTGAAAACAAACCATCATCATCATCCTTTGCACCATCGCACCAAAGTCTTAAGACAGCCTCTTAAGAACGCTTTTACTTTCAAATAATATTTCTATCCTGGTATTAGCTTGACGACCGAGTGAGCAGCGACTCCATGAAATGGTCTATAATAGCGACAATGTCCTTTGAAATTATTGTTAGAAGTCTTTTTATTTTTATCACATTGCATCACAAACAACCACTTTGTCACATCAGATTATTTCATTTACAATGTTATAGCATGACATTCAAATCATATTTCCAATGACATAACTACATCCAATTATCAAATCAATCAATCAAAACATAAAAGCATCATAAGCATCACAAAATACATAACACAATATAAGTCATATGATCAAAAATATATCATCTTATATATCTCAAAAAAATATGTACATCATATCAGCTAGATTGGTATGCCACAATCCATATCTTGGCATACTCAATCAAATACCCTCTGTGTAGTGTCTCGAGAGCCCCTCGAGCTCTCGCCTCATCTCCTCCCCCCCCGAGGTGGAGGAGGTGGCCCCATCGTAGTCCGTGTGGTGCCGTGAGTCCTGGATGCCGATCGTGATGATGTCCTAGATGACCCCATCACGATAGGCTCTGCAATGTGTGCTGGTAATGGCACCCTCTGCTTTGCTGGCATTGCCTAGTAGTATAGAGCCTGATAGAAAGTGATTTGGGCGATAGCACATGCTAAATCTTGAGTGCTCACTCCTCCTCCCTGAGCTCTGGGCCGTGTAGCCTCATCCTATAGTTTCTGCACTTGAGCCTACAAGCGAGCAACCTCAGCTCAGAGAGTCGCTGTCTCGCTGCTCTCCCCAATGTCCATGCCCTTGCCCTTATTGGGTGATGGTGGTCTTTCTCTCTATGGAGATGGGGGTCTCTCCTCCCTCCTTTCCCATTACCATGGCCTCTCCTGTGCCTATGGCCTCCTCTGCTCCCTCCCGTCATGACCCTGGGCCGCCTCTATCACTGCCTGGCACCGCCTCCCTATTCGACGCACAATCGCGTGGATCAAACCCTATGCCCTCGTCATTCGAGGAGGGTAGATGCCTATGTACCAAGCATCATAGCCATTGGCTACTCCTGCGTCATCCCCATCCACTAGTTGGATGGGGGCATCATCTGTGTCCTGGCTCCAGAAGCGCTGCATGTCAGGAGCCCCGCTAACCGTGGTGTTATCCCGGACAGTCCGGGAAAACTCATAGTCTTTGAGAGATGGGATCCCCTGCTGTAGACCGAACTATCACAAAACTCGGTCATAGCGATGGAGCTCCACCTCTCCTCTCTCCATCCGTAGCCAACAGACTCGCCTGATGCGAGCCAGCTCCTGTCCATCCTCCGGCCACCCTGGATGCTCTCTCCATGGTCTCCAGGTGATCTGGTCTGGGACCAAATCATCCAGTAGTCTCCGGGACATCAATAGGTCGATTCGTCGCTATGACCCTCTCCAGAGCCACCAGTAGAAGACTCGGGGCCTCTCCTTGTCAATCCCTATCAGTGGAAGTCCTACCGGCCTCTGCACTGCAATGTGCTTCCAACACCAAACCTGTAGGAGCGATGTCATCACCAGACATTACCCACCGTTGTACACAACCCCATACATGATCAAATCTATGAGCATCCATGGAACCTTGCACCCGCTCTGGTGGCACAGCAAAAGTCCACCAACCACTCTAGCTAGTACTCGTGTGAGTCGGGATGCCCCAGGCATCTGGCGTAGTGCCTCGATATTAGCTCTGCCCTTCTCTAGGGTGAAGCTCGGGTCACCACACAGTCATCCCATTGTGTGGCCCTGATTGGCCATAGGAGTGATCATCCATCCTTGTATGGGGATTCTCAGAATCCTCCATACGTCCTCTAGTGTGGGAGTCATCTCCCCTGTCGGTAATCGAAAACAGGAAGACCCCGGATACCATCTCTCTGCTAGGGCTGTTAGAAGCCCCATATTTGTGGATACTTGTGGCATCTCCGCCACATGCTGTAAGCTAGCCTGTGCCAGTAGATCTCGCTCTTCCTGTGTCAGAGTGCCCAAGTCATCTCTCAATCCTCCATATTTCCACTCCCTGCTCTTTAGTAATCCTCTCTGCAAACATAAACAACAAAACAACAAACAATCATTAATAACAATTCCAATAATTAATGTAATTGATGATATCACCCACTATTGGACGATATCGTCCCAAATTTGAGCATAATCGTCTCTGATTTTATAGTTCGAAATCGTCTCTAATTTGACGAAATCGTCCCCCTTTCGACGATTTCACCCTCGGGAGAAATTGCCGAAATTGAGACGATTTCGTCGAAATCGGGAAGATTTCATCTCGACGACGTCGACGACCCAAAAATAGCCGCGTTGCTCCAAATTCATCTAAAATCTACCTAAAAAGCATGTAAAATCAAATTAAATCAGTTCTAGTTAAGTCTAGGCTCTTACTCGTAGACCGCGTCGGACCTTTGTCGATCTGTGCGTAGTCTCCACCATTTCTGCTTCAGAGCTCTAAAAACCAAAAAATGAATAGTAAAAATGAATTAGGGTTTTACCCTATTTTTTTTAATTTTATTCAACAATAATTTTTTGTTTTTCCGCGTTTTTACCTCAAACGTTCGATTTGGGTAAAAACACGGAGGGGGCACCATAGTAAGCTGTCGTACGATTCGACCAAGAATCGTCGCCTAAAAATGGGTATAATTTTTTGCTTTCTCGTAGATCGAGAAGAACTCATATTTAATGCATTTTCTTTGGAAAATTCACTAAAGAGGGGGCAAAATGTAGCACCTTAAAATTGGCACAGTAAAATTATAAAATTTACATTCACCTTAGTAAATAATTTTAAATTCAAATTTAACCTCCCAAACCGCCCGTTAACCGTCGGGAAATCTGTTTCCCCCTTTTTTGTGTCATTTTTAGAGGTTGTTTTGACCGTTTGACGATATCGTCATCGATCAGACGATATCGCCCCAGATTTGACAATTTCGTCTGGACTAGGACGTCCAGATGATCTTGTCGCAAAACTAAATTTGCATAGTTGGAATCTGTTCCAACGGGTCTCCAATCTGGGCAGAAGCGTGTCTACACCATTGGGACCCTCCCCTATTGGAGATCTCACAAATTGGGATGATCTCCAACCTCCTAACTACTCCCCCTAAGCCTATTTAATCTCTAGGATTTTCCCTTCACAACCCCTGGCTAAAATTATCTGCAAACTGATTCCCTCTGCGTCAAAACATCTTAATTTTGCTTTTACACTAGTTCCATAGCAATTTTGTTGTAGGTACATCACTATTTTTCAACCGAAGCCAGCACCCATCGTCGTCGACAAACCTGTTCAGATCGAAGGCGATCCTGTTGAATTCAAGATGATTTCGTACTGATGCGATACGATCTCGACTTCAGCCCACATCGAGGCAATCAGTGCCTGAAGTTTGCTTTTCTCAACTCTGTTTCTATCATTTTATTCTGCAAATTAGATGCTCTATTCAGTTTTTATGTTATTTTGCACTTGGAGTTCACCCATTTAGCTTAGATTGCATGCTAAGTTCATGATCTGCCATTAAAGTACAATAATTTGCTTTAATTTCTATTCTTAAATATTGTTCAGTATTCATATTGCTATTTGGTGTAATTTTCCTCTGTTAGCACAGTAGAATTTCTTGTATTTTGTATCTATTTTTTGTTTTGCAGGTCTCTGACGAATTCGTCTGATGAATTCGTCAGATCTCAGATGATTCTATCAATGTCAAATGATTCTGTCAGATCTCAGATGATTGTCAGTTTCAGACGATTTTGTCATATTGCAGGCGATTCTGTAGAATTCTAGACGATCCAGACTGCTTCAAACATCAGAATCTTCTTCAGACATCCGGATCAGGTATTCCCCATTTTTCTCTTGTAAATTCTCTATTTTCTGCTTTTTTAATCTGTTTGTTGTATTCATGAAAGTTGCATTTTCATGTAGTTTAATTTAGATTCATTCGGCCAAACCTAGGACTTGAATGCTTAAGATTAAAACGAACACATCAAAACACATTCCAAAACCTAGGCATGGAAACTGTCGCTAAATGTTTCCTGGTGAACCCACCATCCGTCAAAAAATCACCAAAATACACCTCCCTTGAGATGCGGGACCTTCGCAAAGTCCTCTCAATCCGAGGTACTGCACCATCATTTTCCCATCCTCCTTCCGGGTGTGGATCCTATAGCCTGAAGGTAGGGATGCAAAAAATTTGGAGCGATACAGCCCTAAATATTCATTATCCCTATGTGTGCAAGTGAGTATATTTTATAAGGTACAAGCATACCCCGATGTCAGATGAGATTCTTTCAACCCATTTCTAAGATCGAGGGTCCACAAATGTCTTACCCAATCCTAGGTTTAGATTTTAGTTGGACTATACCACTAGGCAATATAGGACACCTGAAGCTAGCTCTTCCACATTCAAACATTGGTCTGCACATAAGTGAAATGCTAATGCATCAAACATATCGTCATGCGTAAGGTATAGTAGTGCTGAAAATTCCAGGGATTCAAGCTCACCCCCTTATTTTCTTTAATTTTTGGGATACTTGCTCATATAAAGTGATAAAAATCACTATTTATTTTTGTACTATAGTGATAAAAATCACTATTTATTTTGTACTATAGTGATAAAAATCACTGTTTATTTTGTACTATAGTGATAAAAATCGTTGTTTATTTTGTACTTTCATTTTTTTCTCTTGAGAAAGGGATTTGATATTGATTTTACTTTATTTGTACAATTTGATATTCACTTGATCTAACTTTTTGGGATTTATATTTGATAATTTGCTTTAGAAACTTCCTTTGGGGATTTTACTTTGGGAAACTATTTTTGGGATATCGAGTGAGGATATCGATCTTATGATATCAATATGGGATATCAATATAGGATGTCAATCTATGATATTGATTTATGGTATCAATCTAGAGGATTGATTTGGAATATCACTCTGGGATATTGCTCATTTTAACATAAGCAAGGGATTTTAGGTAGGGAATAAACTTGTCCTTTAGCCAATTGCCAACATTTCCCATACCGTCCACATAGGGGGATAAGCAAGAATAAATATTTTCACCTCAGGATACCTGGTCCTACTTCGTGGCTTTCATATTCCCTAAGTCCTTATTAGGATTGTTTAATTTGTTAATTAGTGATAAGATTCTGATATGCTAAGTGCTATACTAACTAGACCTCAACTACAAAATAAAAGCAAGCTTTCTATAAACTCTTGAGAAGACCTCTAGGTATGGTTTAATGACCAGGAAACCCTAATATATTCTTCATAGCAACAATATGGGTTGTGTTGAAAAATACAATTACTCACAAGGGTGATAAATAAATGAAAAAGATAGTGCATAGATACATGATTGAGATACAAACATGGTGTCATTTGTAAGATTGTAAACATAATTTGTTACACTACAAGTGTGATGGATGAATATGTCTAATGCAATGCAATGAAATGCATGTGGATAATGTAATGCAATGATGCAAATGAAATGCAAATGTTTTTGAATTTTGATATTTTCCCCTTTTTTTTAAGGATTTTAACATTTTGGTTTGACCAAAGAGCTAAAATACGCCTTTGGAGCCTTTTGGGGATTGACCAAGTGGTTTTGAGAAAACCCTTGGAGCCTTTTGGGATTGACCAAGCAGTTTTGAGAAAACCCTTGGAGCCTTTTGGGATTGACCAAGTGATTTTGAGAAAACCCTTGGAGCCTTTTATGAGTAACCAAAGGGCTTACAGATGCCTTTGGAGCTTTTTTTGGTGACCAAAGGGCTTACAAATGCCTTTGGAGATTTTTTTAAATGACCAAAGGGCTTACAGATGCCTCTAGAGACTTTTCTGGTTCTTAGGCATAGAACGCTTTAAGATGAAGGATATTGAGAGGTTCAGGCTCTTCAACTCCTCTAAGCAATGTCAAGTGATATGTCCCAGGTCCAATATTCTCTAAGATCATATAAGGATCCAACCAGTTAGTTGCAAATTTGTCTCGCATTTTTGGTAACAAATTAGAGTTTTGTTGGTTCTCTTTCAGCACAAGATCACCACTGAGAAAATGGCCAAGTCATTTGAATGGGCTAGAAGGCCTATGATGGCAGGTGCATAATATTAGCATTATATTGGCATTTAACACATTTCTTGACATACACATTACAATCCTTATCCATAGTGGGCCAATAATAACCCATAAAAATAACGTGCTTGATGATAACCATGCCGCTAAAATGACCACTACATGTACCATCATGAGCTTTTGAAATTGCCCAAGATGACTCTTGGGGCTCAAGACAATGAAGGAGAACTCCATCGTAGCTTCTACGGTACATGATGTCTACTAACAAGACATATTTTGTCACTTTCTGTTTGAATGTATGTTTTGCAACATGCGATAATCCTTGAGGTATTAAACCAAGTCTAATAAAGTCATGTATTTGTGATGTCCAGTTATGATAAGCTTTGGCCTCGACTAACAAGATAGCATGCTCCCCCTACGGTTCTACATTTGCAAATGCAGACTGGGAAACAACCCTATGGTGAATAGTAGTACCACTACCTATCGGATCCTGTGAGATCAAAGACCCCCAGGACACTCTCTTCAGAAAGTATCTAGATTTGTAGAACCACTCATGGTTTGGTTCTACATGAATTATTTTGATTGACTCTTTATTATCCAATGCTTCATGTTGCATAGCAGAATGTGACAACATTTTTACATGGATGGTAGTGAAATCGGCAGATGGATTTTGAGGGATTAAGGATCCCAAAGATGTCATTGTGTCTGCAAATCTATTGTATGAACAAGGGATTGCCTCGATGTCATACAATTCTAATCGAGCTAGATATGTGTCAAAAAGATCCTTGTAATCTTTCAACATCAAAAATTGGCATTGAAATAGTCCCTTAACTTGGTTCACAATGAGAAGGGAATCACCAAAGATATTTAGCCTTTTTATCTTCATGGTGATAGCTATTTAGAGACCCAAAATTAGGGCTTCATATTCAGCATTTTTATTAGTGCAAGGAAAGTCCAACTTGAATGAAAAGGGCATTGGAGCTCCTTGCAGTGTGAACAACACTATTCTTGCATCACCCCCTTGCTCACACTTTGAACCATTGAAGAACAAGATTATATCGACTTTATTGTTTGGTTCTTTAGGTTTGGGTGCTTTCGATAAGGCAAAGACTACATCATCAGGAAGCTCTATGGTGAGGGGCCTACTATTCTTGAGAGGTGCCTTAGCCAGTTGATCTACTATGACTTGTCCCTTAATAGACTTTTGGCTTATGAATTCCAAATTGAATTTTGTTAGTAGCATGATCCACTTTGTAGTATGTGTATTATGATATGTCTTGCTCATCATATACTGCAAAGGATTTTGTTTGGATATGACATATGTCGTATGACTCAACATATAGTGTCACAATTTCTTGGTAGTGAACACTACTGCTAAACACAACTTTTCCAATTTTGCATATTTGAGCTCATAGCTCACCAAGGTTTGACTAATGTAATATATGGTTTTTATTTGTCTTGCACATTCTTTTGGGCTAACATGATTCCTAATGCAAAGTCGGTTGCCAATATATATAGCAGAAATGACACATCTGGCCTTGGTGGAGCTAGCACTGGCAGTGTCACCAGGTATTGATTTATTTCAGAAAAGGTTGCTTGACAGTCCTCATTCCAATTGAATAGGACCCCCTTATGTAGCATTCAATTCATGGGTTGATATTTATCTAATGATTGAGTGATAAATCACTTTATGGATGCCATTTTTCCCTAAAAAGCTTCTTAGTTATTTGATGTTTGTGAAAGGATGCATTTCCAAAATAGCCTTGACCTTTACTGGGTCAAATTTGATGCCTCTTTTTAAAATGATGAATCCTAAGAGCTTTCCTGAAGTTATGCCAAATACACACTTCTTAGGATTCAAATTGACATTATGCTCCATCAAGTGATCGAAGACCTTCCTTAAGACCTCCACATGCTCAAAATTCAATAATGACTTTGCCAACAAGTCATCAATATAATATTTTGAGATTTTATGAATATAGTCATGAAAGATATATATCATAGCCTACTAATATGTGGCACTAGTATTTTTAAGACCAAATGGCACAAATTTATATAAAAATGTCCCCCATGGCATTATAAATGAATTTTTATGTTGGTCTTCGAGCTTAATATGAATTTGATTGTAACCAGAAAAACCATCCATTAAGGAGAGCATTTCATGACCTGCAGTTGTGTCTACAAGAGAATCAATATTTGGCAACAAAAATGATTCCTTTGGTGTTGCCTTGTTTAGGTCTCTAAAACCTATATAAATATGAATCCTTCCATCAAGTTTTCCTACAGGCACCATATTGGATACCCATTATGGATAGTCTATGGAGATAACAAACTCTACGTCCAACAACTTTTGCAACTCATCCATAACCGTTAAAGCTATTTTTGGATCCATCTTCCTGAGTTTTCGCTTGACTAGCTTATTTGATAGATCTAGATAAATGTTATGAGTAACCAATTTTGGATCTAGACCCAGCATATCCTTAGGAGTCCAAGAAAAGAGAGCAGGTCTATCTCTCAGTAGAGGGATGAGGTTGGCGTGCTCATCAGGAGTCAAAATTTCTCCAAATTTAACCTTCCTTGGATTGGTGGGATTATTACTGATATCCACTTCGAAGGTTTCCTCTACTAACATATGGGATCCCTCCTCAAGCTGATGAGGCATAGGGATCAAGTGTATATCATCTGATGGGTTTTAATGTTCTGCATTGGAAGCATCCTAAGCATTATAGACATCATGTGCACAGCCTAGCACAAAATGGAAAGGTTGCAACATTTATTTATTAGGGAAAAAATCTTCATGATCTAGAGGTGAATCAACATGATCCTAGTTGATAGCATATACATTTAAATGCAATAGTTTGAATATCTCCATGTATGTTGGTAGATCAGGAAACACCATATGATAAATCATATTAATATTTGGTGGTCTCCCTCTAAGAATATGATGGAGATTAATCTCTCTACACAAATCCTCTACAGTGTAAGGTGCATTACGATAGCGTAAGTACAGAGGTCCTAAATAGGATCTCTCTATCTCATATTATTCATCACTATCATAATACAAGCCCTCACCACTACCAACTAGAATCGAGAGATTTGGAATATGAGGTCCTATGTATGCCCACAGCTGATAATTGATGTCGCTCATGAAGTATTGATCATATTTGATGATTGTTTCCTTTAAAAATATATGGCATAAGTTACGAGAGCCTAGATAGGCTACTTCAGTCTCATCCTAATATAACTCATTGTTTGAGGACTCATTGTCATAATCATTCTCATATATGCAGCTTGGTCCACATATCTCATAGATGGATTCTATTGTATCCTCATCAAACTTATCTTCCAACTCAAAATTTATCACTAAATTATCACTGTGAACCTGTATGTCTGTATTGTTGGCTACCTCAGATTTTTTGGCCCAATTTTTCTCTTGTTATATGACTTGGATTGGCATCCACCAAAATATCCTCATGATATATCTCGGGTGGTGCTATGGTGACATAAGACACCATCTAGTTATCCCTCTGGAATGCATAAGGATTAGGGTGATAAGAATTGAAATCAACCTCACCCATCATACTAAGGTACAGGCAGTCTAGAGATGCCACAAGAAGTTTAGCCTATCCTCTGCTATAAAATCCCAACCTGAACCTATCAGTAGGTAACTGATACTGTAGTTCTATAGACCTCTTATGCCCTTGCTTGAATAGTCTAAGACCGTAACCATGCCAATGGTAATTCTAAAAGTATCACATTGCATAGTCTAGGTTAGATAGATAATAATGTTTATAGTGAATGGTTCATTATCATCCTCATCCATGGGCGTGGGAGATGTAATCTAGTCTAACCCTCCATATATGAAGTTAGTTTGGTTGGGTGGTACCCCCAATGGTTCCACTATCCCTATAGGAATGTTATGGGATCATGGTTGGTCCATGTCATGTGCATTCTTGATAATTGGTGTGAACATCACATTCTGCACAATGTATTCCCCTAATATAGGATTAACCAAATGGATGGTTACCTCTGGTGTAGATGACCCCACTGAAGACACGGGTAAAGCAGGCTGAGGTGCCTTTTGACTCCTCCTTGAAATTCCTCTACTTCCATAGGATTAGGGGTTTCAATGATAACTAACTTAGGATTTTGATTTATCTTGTTTTCACCCACCTTTTCTTTCAACTTCCTATCATACCATTATATCGTGGATGCAGTCAGTCTAATAGAAGTAGTTGTTGTGTGCTTCAATCATTATGATACAAAAATTACAGGTATAGCACACACTTCTTTTATTATACCTCCCGGATCTTTGATTGGCAATGCTGGTTGCACATCCAAGTGCATTGAGGGGAGAACAAATTCCCTCGAAAAATATTCTAGATTCATGTATTTAAAGGGTTCTTCATTCAAAAGCACCACGAGAACCTATCCCTCATGAATATATTTGAAACACTGGTGTAGAATAGAAGGGAAGCAATGCATTTCTATGATACAAGGTCAACCTAAAAGTATATTATACTGCATATCACCTTATATTACATGACACATCACTGGTATGGTCTTCAATCCCACATGGATAGGTAAACCTATAGTACCGGTCATCGAGCATAATGCATCATTGAACACTCTCAACGTGAATGTGGAAAGGATGATATGCATCTTGGGTAGCTTTAAGTGAGTTAACACCTTGGTAGTTATGATATTAATTTATGACCCTATGTCAATTAAAACCCACTTGAACGGTTTGTGATTCACACAAGCAATAATATGCAACAATATGTCTGCTATAATAGTGGAAATCATCTTGATTTCATGGTCATGAAATTGAATAACCGATTCTTAACACTATTGCACGTGCCCCATGAAGTGTGTGAATAATTTTGGATACTGAGGCTACACCTCAATGGACCTTAAGATGTCCATGAGCATCTCTCTATGTTTAGGAGACTGTTGAATAAGGTTATAAATTGAAAACTTTTCTAGAGTTATCTGTAAGTTTTGGAACAACCTGCTCTTGATGGTCACTACCAATCTAGTTGGTGGGTCAAGCGCATATTGGGATGGCCTTGGAGGAGTTGCAACTTGGATACTAATAGGTGTTGGAGGCTGATTCGGTCATTCATACTTCGTATTCCTCATGAAAACATTAACCATGCCAATGAACCCATGTGTTGATGGTATAATGCACACTTGGTTGACCTGGCCAACATTATTCCTTGGCACCTCATGATTAGGTAAAGGATTTTTATAAATCTCAATATTTTTATTGTCAAGTGCTTTCAGGTTGTTGATGAGAAGTGTACCTCTCTCGATCATATTTTTCACAAGGTGTTTGAAGGACCAACATACTTTGATGTCGTGGCCTTTTGATCAGTGAAAGATGCAATACTGATCATCTTTATAGCCTTTAGGCTTAGGCTGATTAGGGCCTATAATCTTAACCTCAGGTAAGTGTATAGCCTTTGCCTTGAATAACTGATGAAAAATCAAAGTCAATGACTTCTATAATTTAGTGAATATATGAGGTGGTCTTTGCTCCTTATTTTTACCCTTGTAATTGTTTTTGCGTTGCTCAAACTGCACATGCGAAGGTTGGGCTTGATAATTTTGCTTTTGCTACCATTTTTCTCTCTTTTGAAGGTTCAAAACTACCTAATTAACATGGTCTAGGTTTTCCTGATGTCTTCCAATGCTCTTCTTGTGTTCCTCCTTCTTATTCCTAAGTTTCAAGTTACCCTCCTATAACTTGATGTCCTCAATTACCTTGGCTTGCACCAAAGCCTCTTCGAATGTTTGGTATTGCTGTAGCTATAGAAACAAAAAAATGTGCTTGGCATAATTTTTCATGAACATTCACATTAATTCGGAGGATGGGATGGAGAATGGCAACTTTGCCATAATTTTCCTCTATAAATTTCCATAATCGATCACTAGCTCATCGTCATGTTGCATTAAAGCATCTAGGTCAAATAAGTTTACCTTCTTATTGATGACGAAGGAGAAGCATTCAAGAAATGCATCAACTAGTTGTTTGAAACTAGTGATGTTGTACCTCTTTAGTTGGTTGAACCATTATCAAGCTAGGCCTGAGGATCATGATGAAGGTGTGCAGGATCAAGGCATCGTTGCTCTCAATATGAAAGCACATATGTAGGAAACTAGTCATGTTATCCTGTGTGTCTTCCTCCCCTTGAAAATTTTCGAGCATAGGCATCTTGAAATGCTCAGGATATGCTGGAATAGGCACTAACGTGCATAGAAGTTCATTATGAATTGTGTTCAAGGTAGGCTTCTGATAAGCCATTCCTTGCCTCTCTATGGCTTGAAACTTCTTTACTAAGGTCTTGTAGGCTTATGAGGAAAGAAACTCCTCCTCTCGAGATTGTATTGGACGTGGCTTCAAAGGTAGGTTCTTCCTCGATTGAGGTGGGGGACTAGGCTCACCCTCCTCCTTGAATTGGGAGATTTTTGGATACTCTTATTCTAATTCCTCTCCTAATTCATTCTTATACTGCCTATGCTCATGTTTTTTAGACATTGGATGTTGATCTCTATGTTGAGTTGTAAGGCGAGTATCTGTGTCTATGTTCTCAGGGTGTCACTCGGGCTATGAAGCAACTCGTTTATGGAAACACTCCCTGATCTCATTATGAGGATGTAAATTGATTCTAGGCAGTTGATCGTCTCTCTCTACACACTCCTAATTGAGGATGCATTTTTCATGCATGCACTGTTCATACAATTTTTTCTGATGAACCTCTATCTTTGAGTATTCTTATTTTTGAGGCATTCTTTCTCTATGCAAACATCCTCTAATTGATCTTGGAGAATCTATCGTCTTTACTCTGACATCAGTCTATGATCCCTATGTATCGCTCCAAATTTTTTGCATCCTTACCCTCAGGCTATAGGATACGTGTCCATAAGGAGGATGCGAGAAGGATGGGACAATACCTCAGACTGAGAGACCCTTTGAAGGTCCCGCCTCTCAGGGGAGGAGTATAAGGGTGAATTTTTGATGGATGGTGGGTTCACCAGGAAACTTTTGAGTGGCAGTTTCCACACCTAGGTTGATAGTGGGTTTGATGTGTTCATTTTTATACTTGATCATTCAACTCCTAGGTTTGGCTAAGATGAATCTAAACTATTCTATATACCAATACTGATTTAAATAGAAAATAAAAATGGGTGCTAAACATAGATAATATGCAAATTAGGATAGATCATACCTGATTTCGGATGTCTGATGAAGGTTCTGAGTCTTGTAGCAGTTCAGATCATCTTGACTCGTACGTAATCGTCTAAAATTACACCAAATCGTATTAAATCACAGTCGATCATCTAAGATCAAACAAAATCATCTGAAATCTGACGAATTCTTCAGACAAATTTGTCAGAAACCTACAATCACAAAAGCAGATACAAAATATCAAATATGCAACTACAGAAGTAAAGAGAAATGATAGAAATAACTATAAATTTGTCTAAATGATAGATCCAAATAGTAATTAAAGAGGAAAAACATCAACTTCACAATTTATTTTTATTTTATCATGCATTTATACTAGATGAGGTGAACTCCAAGATGCATAAACATAATAATTTAATACAATGTAGAAATACAATAGGAAAATGCAGAAAAGCTAAGGAAATGCAAACTCTGGGTTCTGATTACCCCCAATCTAGACTACAGTCAGGATCACCTCCAATTGTATGAAATTGTTTGTGCTCCTCGATAGGATCATTCAAAATAGTCTGGAATCATTTGCGATGATCCGAACTAGCTTCGGCTAAAAAATAGTAGGGTTCCTGCAAGAAAATGCAAAATGTAGAATACATACAGTAGTGCGAGGATGCTCTAGGGACTAAGGATCTAAATTCGTCATCTAAGGGGTTCAGGGGAATCCAAGGGAATCAGAATCAGGGGGATAAACTAGAAAAATCCTAGTGTATCTAGGATTAGGGTGAGGCTAGGAGGTTGGGGATCATCCTAATCTAGAATATCTCCAACAGGGAAATCTCCAACTGTGCAGACATGCTTCTGCCCAAGTTAGAGAGGTTATTGAAATAGAAGCTAATTATGAACATTTGGTTTTGGGACGAAATCATCTGGACATTCTGTTCCAGACAAATTCATCAGATCGGGGACAATTTCGTCTGATCTACGATGATATTGTCCAACAGTCAAAACAAATCCTAAAAATGGCACAGAAAATGGGGAAAGCGGGTAACCGGCAGTTTTGGAGAGGTTTTGGGGTTAAAATTTAAATTTTTATCTTTTATATTTTACTAAGGTTTTAACCGTGCCAATTTTAGGGTGCTACATTTTTCCCCCTCTTTAGCGCATTTTTCAAATAAAATGCGTTAAAGACGAGTTTTTCCTATTTTTAGGTGAAAGCAAAAAGTGTACTCAATTTTTTAGACAATAATTCTTCATCGAATCGTACGAATGCTGACTATGGTGCCCCCTCCGTGTTTTTACCCAAATCAAACATTTGAGGTAAAAACATGGAAAAGCAAAAAAAAATTTTAAAAAAAGTTGTTTTTAAAATAAAATTAAGAAAAATAGGGTAAAACCCTAATTCATTTTTTTACTATTCATTTTTACTGTTCCAGAGCTTTGCAGAGAGAAAAAAAATGGTGGAGACAGTGCATAGAGTGATAGAGGTCCGGCACGGTCTATGGGTAAGGATCTAAACCTAGTAGTTTAGGTTTGATTTGAAGTTGTGCAATTTTTGGATTTAAATTTTGATTGTTTGGGGCATCACGGCCGTTTTTAGGCCATCGACGATGTCGGGATGAAATCATCCCTATTTTGCTGAAATCGTCTCTAGATCGTCGATTTCGTCTGAGGGCGAAATCGGTAAACTAGGGGCGATCTCGTCCAACAAGGGGCGATCCACGAGTTGTAAAATAGGAGATTATTTCATCCTAAAAAAGGATGATGTTGCCCAATTTGGGATGATATCATCCAATGGTGGACGATATCATCTTTAAACTTGATGTAAAATGTATTTAATTTAATTGCAATGATTGATTTATTAATAAATTTTGTTGTTTTATTGTTTGTTTTGTAGAAAGGATTACTGAAGAGACAAAAATGGAAATATAGCAAGCTGAGAGATGACTTAGCCACTCTCGACTAGGCAGAGTGTCACCAACTAGCACAGGTCGAGCTATGGCATGTGGCAGAGATGCCACAAGTACCGACGGATATGTGGCTAATGACAGCCCTAGCAGAGAGGTGGTATCCGGGGTCGTCTTGTTTTTGGTTACTGATAGGGAAGATGGCTCCCACTCTAGAGGACGTATGGAGGATCATGAGGACCCCATATAAGGATGGCTCATGACACCTACATCCAATCAAGGCCAGGAAATGATGAGACTGACTGCAGATCTGAGCTTCGCCTTGGAGAAGGGCAGAGTGAACATCGAGTCTCTATGATAGATGCCTGGGGCATCTAGGCTGACTCAAGTTTTGGCAAGAGTGGTAGGTGGCTTACTATTGTGCCACCAGAGTGGGTGCAAACTACAATGGGTGCTATCATACATAGTTTGCAACATGAGAGACCATGGATACAGGTTTACATGGGGCAGCTTTGTACTCTATCGCTTGTATAGGATCTTGCATGGGGTCGTATACAAGGGAGGTCAATGTTTAGTCTTGACATCATTGCTACAAGTTTGGTACTGGGAGCACATTGTGGTGTAGAGGCCGGTAGGGCTCCCACTAATAAGGGTTGATCGAGAGAGGCCCTGGGTTTTCTACTGGTGGCTATAGAGGGGGTCACAGTAGTAAATAGATCTGTCAATGTCACGGAGGTTGCTAGACAACCTCATCCCAGACCAGATCACCTGGAGGTTGTGGCGAGAGCACCTTGGGTAGGCAAAGGATGGGTAGGAGTTGGCTCGCATTAGGTGAGTCTGCTGGCTAAGGATGGAGCAGGGATAGATAGAGCTCCACCGCTATGACCAAGTACTATGGCAGTTCGGTCTATAGTAGGGGATCCCTTCTCTCAGGGACTATGAGTACTCCCAGACTGTTTGGGATAATACTACGCTGAGCGAGGCTCCAAACATGTAGCGGTTTTGGAGTTAGGATGCTGATGATGCCCCCATCCAGCCAATGGATGGTGATGATGCAGGGGTTGTAGACAACTATGATGCCTAGTACATAGGCATCCACCCTCCTCGGATGACGAAGGTGTAGGGTCCAGCGCATGCCATGGTGCGCTAGATGGGGAGGCGATGACAAGCTATGATTGAGGCAATGCGAGGTCATGACGGGAGAGATCCATGGTGGTCCCCATAGAAGAGATGCCAACAGATGGGTCAGGCTCCATAGAGGTCATGGGATATAGGGCAAAGGGAGGAGAGACTCCCTTCATAGTAGGGGGAGAGACCACCATCGCCTGGTAAGGGCAAGGGTGTGGATGTAGGGGATAACAGTGAGACAGTGGCTCTCTAGGCTGAGGTTGCCCACCTCCAAGCTTAGGTGCAGTCACTACAGGACAAGGCTACTCAACTCAAGGGTCAGGTACAAACACTGCAGGATGAGACTACATGACTCAAGGTGAGGAGCGAAGGGGCAAGTAGGGATGATCTAATGTGGTCTATGATGCAGACCACATTCTACCAGGGAGTATACTTTTAGCTAACTCTAAAGGGTTAGAGGGTATCGTTTCCAGTGAACATTGCGAAACCAATCCAGATGGGATCGGTGAGGACATCCTAACGATCGATAGTGAGGACCTGAGACACAACACAGACTGCTATGGGACCACCTCCTCCACATTAGGGTGAGGGAGGAGATGATAATGAGAGCTCGAGGGCTTCTCGAGACTAGCTAGCTATAGACTACATAGAGAGTGTATAGATTTTTGAGGGGATTGAGTATGCCAGGGTATAAATTGTGGCATACCAATCTAGTTTTGATATTATGTATATAATTTTTTGTGATATATATATATATATATGATCTTTTTGTGATATGACTTGTTCATACGTTTTTATGATGCTTCAATATTTGAATTGTTTGTTTGTCTGATTGATAATTCATGTAATTATATCGTTTGGAAATATTATAATTTGATGTCATGCTATAAAATTTAAATGAAATAATCTGATGTAAAAAATTGGTTGTTTTGGTGTGATTTGATAAAAAAATAAAAGATACTTCTAACAATAATTTCAAAGGACATTGTCACTGTTATAGACCATTTCATGGAGTCGTCGCTTGCTCGGTCATCAAGCTAATCCTCGTATAGAAATATTGTTAAAAAAGTAAAAGAGTGCTTAAGAGACTGTCTTAAGACTTTGTGTTGTGATGATGGAAATGATGATGGTGATGATTTGTTTTCAGATTTTCATAAAAATAGTATGCATGAGATACTAAAAGAAATATGATTTTGCTAGGCATAAATTCCTAAGTGTGATAAAATTTTGAACAATTCCTTAGAAATTATACCATGGTTTGCAAAATTGAATGTTGACATAATGAAATGAAATAGAATAAACGTTTGTTCATTTTTAAAGCATAATTGTGTAACATAATGATGCAAGTCATATGTTTTTATGAATTTGTTTAAAATAAATGAAAAATAAAATTAGAACAATGGTTTGCGCTAGGCATAGAATTTATATGTATAGACTTATACCATCATCATGAAATCCAAAGAAGAAAATGGATATTTTAGTTTTATTGCAAGATTAATTTTTGACTATAGATAAATAGAAAAAGAATAATATGAACATGTTATTGGAAATCATTTTGTGATTTTGTGAAACAAATTATATAATTGCTTGAAAACAAAACAAATTTTTTGAAATAAGCGGATAAAACTATTCTAGAAAGAATTACAAAAATAGTTTAAATTATCGCAAAGAAAAATGTAGATTTATTAAGGGATCCTCATGTGCAAATGTGAGTTCATTGCCGATCTTGATTTATCATAATGATACAAAATCTCTCAAATACAAATGTGTGTATGATTGTATGTTCATTCACCAATTTTGAGCAAGATAATTTGATACAAGTAATTTGCCTTAACCAAATGAGTGTTCGTTGACCATGATTTATATGCATGTAACCATACCAGACTACTATGTAAGTCGGGTTATCAAGAGCTAGCTAATCCATAAGATGACATAGGTATGTACAAAATAATGTCACTAATGTGACAAATATATCACCATGCTAGGAGTTACCCAAGGCCAAGCGGGTTGGGCACAAACCACCTGTTATGGGGCTTACCTCACAATTTTCAAATAATTGAAAATTCCAAGGATTCAATATCATTCACCCTTCTTTTCTTTTCAAGGGGTAGGGAAAGGGATTTTATTGCAATTTTTTTCTCTTTTCTTTTTTTTTTTTTGTATTTTTGCTTGGAATTGAGATAATGCTGAAATATTGTTGCAATGGTACAAAATGATATTTTTCTCTTTTTCTCATTTTCTTTGACTTTTCTTTTTCTTCCTATGCTAGGGATACTTGCTCGGATTGGCTGTAGAGCAAGGGATTTTTATTTTGGGTAGGGGTGAGCTTGTCCTTTTGTCAATTTTCAAAGATTCTAGACCATGTGCATGATAGGATAGCAAGGGAAACTTTTCGCTCAGGAAACCATTTCTACTATGTAGCATCATATCGAATTTGCAATGAAATCATTTTAATGTGAAGAGATGTACTTGGTTTAAGTAAATAACAAGATCAATTATCTATGCTCAAAAATTTATTTAATGATAATGTGGACTTTGATATAAGAGAGATAAATAATCATAAAAAATAGAATCAAGATATTTATTCATGTAAGTGTGAAAGTGTGAGATTCCAAAATAAATGCTAATTTATCCACAATAATTGAAAATATAACTATAATACTTCAAGAATTGACATGTATGAAATAAAAGATGTTTTTGAAGATTTTGATGATTTTGATGTTTTTGTATTTTGATTTTAAGTTATGAATTGAAAGAAACACAATGTGATTGTTTTTTAAACGTTTTATATAAGTGACTAAAAGGAAATAATATGCAAAAGAAATATATACAATGATGAAATGACCAAATTTTATGCATAGTAGCATTTGAGATGCATAATGTTCATAGGTTCTTTAAGTTCTATACCATCTAAGGTAGATAATTTGTATGTGCCCGATCAAAATTTAGCAGTGATGACATATGGTCCAAGCCAATTGGGCTCAAATTTACCTTTAAGGTTTTTAGTTGCATTAGTATTTTTTTTATTTTATTTTAAGACAAGGTCACCGATCTCAAAGGATCGAGGATGAACTTTCTTGAGATATGCTCTCTTAAGCTTGTTTTTGTAGGCACAAAGATGCTCCAAAGCATTGATGTGCTTTTCATCCAGAAGTTCTAGCTGACTAAATCTGCCAGCACGATATTCATCTCCTACTTCAGTATCTTGAAGTAGTAGAGCTAAAGAAGGAACTTCTAATTCAAAGGGAAAAATAGCTTCAGCACCATAAACCAAAACAAAAGGTGAAGTTCTAGTGGGGGTTCGAATAGTTCGATAGGCCCACAAAGCAAGATATAATTGGATGTGCCAATCTCGACTAGATTTATTGACTAGTCTTTTGAGAATTTTGATTAATGTTTTATTAGATGCTTCTACTTGGCCATTACCCTGAGGATAATAGGGAGTGGACCAACGATGTTGAATTTTATATTTTTGACATATTTATTTTTGAAACAAGTTCCATTATCTGAAATGAGATTGGCAGGAATTCCAAACCTACAAATAATTTTATTAAAAATAAATTTGGAAACTTGTGTTCCAGTGCAAGAAGCTAATGGCATAGCTTCAACCCACTTTGTGAAATACTCGATGGCGGTTATGATGAATTTGTGTCCATCGGATGACACGGGGTTGATTTTTCCAATGATGTCTAAGCCCCATTTTAAAAATGGCCAAGGAGATGAAATAGCCTGCAGTTCTTGTGCAGGCGCATGGACAAGGTCAGTGTGTTTCTGGAACTTATCGCAATGTCGCACATAATTATGTGCATCATTCTCCATGGTAGGCCAAAAATATCCTATCCTAAGGAGTTTCTTAGCAATGGCACTACCACTAAAATGTCCCCCACAAGATCCATTGTGGGCTTCATTCAAAGTTGATCTAGATTCTTCTAGATTCAAACATCTCAATAGGATGCCTTCAAAATATCTCCTATACAAGGTATTTCCAATAATCATGAAGCGACTTGCTCGTCTACGTAATAACCTATGCTGGTTGCTAGTACAACCATCAAGGAAGGTCCCATTTTGGAGAAAATTAAAGATATCAGTGTACCATGGTTCGAGAGTAGTTTCATTGATTAGAAACACATCCAAAGGTTCTAGGAATGATTTGATTGAAGTGGGTTCTTGGAGTCGACAAATAATGATGGTAGCATATTCGTCATCTAACTCCAAGGGCAAAAGAGATGCGATTGCAGCCATAGCATCAGCCACATGATTGCTAGTTTGAGGAATAGCTTCCAAGGTAACTTGATCAAATAAGGATAATAATTGCAAAACATATGCTTTGTATGGGCATAATTTATCATCTCTGGTCTAATAAATATCATTGATTTTATTTATGACAAGTTGAGAGTCACCAAAAACCAATAAATTTTTAATTTTTAGGGCCAAAGCTGCTCGTAATCCAAGGATAAGAGCTTCATATTCAGCAGTGTTATTGGTGCAGGACAGAGGTATAAGATGTTTTTACAAAGATATTAAAATAATACCCACACCAGCCCCACTCATGCATCGGGCTCCATCAAAGTATAGGGACCATTGCTCGGGATGGTCTGCCTCTAGTTTAAGGCATTCATTAGGAAACTCAATGATGAGGGGATGGGTAGACTCTAAGGGTGCAACAACTAATTGATCTACTATGATTTGACCCTTAACAGACTTCTATCCTATAAATGTGAGTTCAAACTCGCTTAGCACAAGAACCCACTTTGTTGTATGACCAGATAAGTACGGTCAACTCATGAGATATCGTAAAGGGTCGAATTTGGCAATAACATACGTTTTCTGACTGAGCATATAATGTTGTAGTTTCTATGTAGAAAATACAACTGCTAGACATAATTTCTCTAATATGGTATAGCGAGTTTCATAGCTGATTAAGGTCCTGCTAATGTAATAATTAGCACGTTCTTTCTTCTCATCGTCAAGCTGAGCTAACATAGCTCCTAAGGCATAATTGGAAGCAAAAATGTACAAGATAAATGGACAATTAGATCTAGGTGGGGAAAGCACCGATGGTTTAATAAGATATTGCTTAAGGAGTTCAAATTCTTCCTAACATTCATTGTCCCAATGAAAAGAGATGTCTTTCTTAAGAAGTTTAAGAAAGGGTCCGGTTTTGTCTGCCAACTTGTCAATGAAGCGGCGAATAGCTTGAAGCTTACCTTGTAAACTTTGTAATTCTGATATATTGGTGGGTGCGGGCATATCTATGATAGCCATGATCTTGAGAGGGTCAATTTCAATGCCACGTAAAGAAACTATAACCCCTAATAATTTATCGGACTTGACTCCGAATATGCATTTGGCTGGATTTAGTCGGATAAGATATTCCCTTAACCAATCAAATACTTTTCTCAAGTCATTTAAATGATCATCTTCTTTGATGGAACGAGCTATAATATCATCTACATAATCATGTAGAATATCATGCATCATATCGTGAAAGATATAAGTCATGGATCGTTGATAGGTTTCACCTACATTATTTAAACCAATTGGCATTACTTTCCAACAAAAGGTTCCCCAAGGGGTAATAAATGTTGTTTTAGCTTGATATTCAGGAGCTATCCTGATCTGATTATAACCAAAAAATCCATCCATTAGGGATATCATTCCACTTCCAATAGTAAAATCAATGATTTGATCCATGTTAGGAAGAGGAAAATCATCTTTAGGGCAGGCAACATTAATATCTCTAGGAAACATTAATATCTTTGAAGTCTGTACAAACCCTAACTTTAGTGGCTTCTTTCTTAGTTATTGGAACTACATTTGAGATCCATTCAACATAATCAATGGCTTGTATAAAAATGACCTTCAAAAGTTTTTCTAGTTCTCCTTTGACTAGTAAGGCCACTTTAGGATGCATTTTTCTAAGTTTCTGTTTAACGGGTTTAGCATCTGGATGGACTACTAGATGATGCATAACTACAGAAGGGTCCAAACCTGGCATGTCTTCATATGTCCAAGCAAAGACATCTTCATAGTCTTTAAGAAATGAAATGTATTTATCTTGTTTTTCTTGACTTAATTCTGATCCAATATTGATTATGTGAGGGTTATGTTCGGTTCCAATGTTAATTTTTATAACGTTTTCAACTTCCATATGTAAATATCTCTCAAAAATTAGGTGGGGTGGGTGAAACACCCAATTATTGTAATTCTTCCAAGGTTAGCTTGGATAATTCGTCTTGAGGAGTCGAGGCCTCAAGCTGGGCTATACTAGGTATAGAGCCATCAAAATAAAATTTGTTATGTAACAAGTCATCAACGGAGACATCATGGAAGATATCCCCTTCCAACTCATCATCGGATTTGGCAATCATCTCAGGGTAGGCGAGAGATAGCATATTACAGGTAAAGGGATTATTCTTTGAATGCAAAGAATCTTGTTTATCCAGATAATCTTGGTAACATGTAAGATGGTCGTCCTCCTCGAATGGGAAGGGTTGACCTTTACTAGGAAATAGGCCCACACCACATCGGGCGAGGCCACGGTTCTACCTCAATAGGTTCTTTCATACCATTTTGGGAAGGTCCCAAACCTTTCCCTTTATATCCCAATTTAAGCATTATGGGTTTAGCTTTAATATACTCATTAGCAAAATAGCATCTAGCATATCCATCACAATGTGTCTTGATGTTTATGGGTATTCTTCCCCAATCATATCCCTTATAAATAAAAGCACAACTCCCGACTTGGTAAATACTTCCCATAGGCTGTGGGAGGCCCAAGGTACGAGGAGAGGGTGGGAGTTTATTTAAAATAAGGGAAGCTTGCATGGCAGTGTTGGTTTCTTCTGATATAAGAATTTTAGATAAATCGGGTAAGAGTTCATCAGTAAGAGCATAAGAGGTAGAAGGAACATTTCCTAGATCTTCTGATGTGGAAAGGATGCCTGTAGTGGATGTGGATGTTATAGGGATATCAATGGATGAGTCTATCGATATGGAAGTTATAGGGGTAAAACAAGAAGCATTGGTTGTAGTTATGGGATCTTTTTGAGGTCCTACTGTGGTTTGTTTAGAAGATGGTTGAGATATATGTATAGGTGTAGTTGAAAGAGTAGATGATGTTATGGGTGTGTGTTTCACACATTTAGGCGGATGATGAGAATTAGGATGTGTGGATGACAGGGCAGGGCAAAATTGAACTCCAACAGGTTCTACCAAAGCACACATATCAAAGGGTCTAGGATCACCATGAATGGTAACCAACTAATTTTTAAATTCAAATTTAACACACTGATGTAAAGTGGATGGAACCGCTCCCATTGCGTTGATCCAAGGGCGACCCAAAAGTATATTGTACGATGCAGGGCAATGTACAATAAACACGGTCGTATCTAAGGTTCTAGGACCAACTTGCAAGGGTATAGTAATGACTCCACACGTTTCTTGTGTTTCGTCATTGAAGGCTTTTATAATCATATCCGTTCTTTTCATTTCATCACTTCTAAACCCAAATATTTGGTAGAAGTCAAAAGTGCATATGTTTAAAGATGAACCATTGTCAATCAAGACCCGTTTAACTGCTACATCCCCAATTAGGGCAGTAATATATAAGGGGTTATCCTTATGTAAACTATGTTGTGGTATATCTCTATCCCGAAAGTCAATACAATCGACTTCTCGAGTTATGATGGTATTGGTCATGGCTTCAGGTTGAATATTTTGTGGTACCATCATTTGGCTTAATGTGAGCATTAATTCATCCCTATGGGTAGGAGAAGATCTTAAAAGGTCCAAAAGGGAAATTCTAGCTCTAGTATTGGATAATTGTTCATTAATATTATAAGGAGGCTTAGGTTGAACATTAGGCACATAATTCCATTTATTAGGAATTTTCAAAACAAATGGAGCTGATCCATCATTCTGAGGTTGATTTTGTTGAGAGTTTTGAGCTTGTCGAGTAACGACTTCGATGGTACCTACAATATTATTTTGTGGGTGATGAATAGGTCTTGGTCTAGCGTTTATGGCTTGTTCATTAGAGAGTAACTGATGAGAAGATGGTCGAGTAGTAACTCTTCTAGGAAATGGTTCTTCTGGAACCATAGAACTTGTGATGGGTTGAATAGGATCTGATTCATCTTCAGAACTATTCGATTGATTTGAGGTGATTTCCATGTCACTTTTAGTATCATATTCTACATCACTAAAGTCAGGTGTTTGAATATTATATAGAGGTCTGGACGTAACCATGGATAGAGTTGTATCAAATATTTCTAAGTCATGAATAGGTAAATGCCCACTAATGGCTCCTACATATCGGGTAGGAGGGGGAACATTATGATGTTCAATTTGATTAGCCACCTCTTTACCATGCTTTGGTAAAGGATGTTGAAATATGTCCAATGATTGATTGGCATTCTGATTCTGACTTTGAGGGATGTTCTTTTGAGCATTATTAGGAGGATTTTGTTTAGGTTGAAAGGCTTGCACCTCCATCTCATTGTTATCAATCAGGTCTTGTATTTTATATTTTAATCATTTACAGGAGTTGGTAGCATGTCCAGGTCCTCTATGGAAATCACAATGTAGATCAGCTCTATATCCGGGTATAGTTGGATCAGGTTCTCGGATAGTTGGTAATTGGATCAATCCTCGTGCTAGTAATTGCGGGAGAATGGTTGATAAAGGTTGATTTAACCTAGTAAATTCTTGGGGTGGTTTATCAGGAGGTTTCAATATGAACTTCTCTATTGTTTTTGCAGTATTAATATTGGCAATGTTTTTGCTATCAGTGACTCCATCACCCACAAATTTTTTATTTTTATATTGATTTTTGGATGTTTTCTCATCATCTTTCTTTTTGAGCTGACCTCTTCTAATGAGAGCATCTTCCACTCTTCGGGCTAAGTCTATAGCTTGATCGAAGGTGGTCAAGGTAGTAGTTGATAATTAATAGGATAGTTGTTCTTGTAAATTATTGATAAAAATATCCAACATTTCTCGATAAGGTAACACAAAGTGTAATTTTCCTATCAACTGCCTCCATCGAGCTAAGAAGTCAGCAAAACACTCATCTTTGTCTTGTTTTAGGTTGTACAAATATTTAATGGTTACATGCCTTTCGATATAGGCACTAAATTGATGCACAAAAGACTCAGCGGTCTCTTCAAAATTTCTCAAAGAATGAGTGGGCAATTGATAATACCACTCCAATGCCATCCCCCCTAAACTTTTTGGGAACATTTTTAGTAATAACAAGTCATCATGTGATATATCATGACATGCTATCCTAAACATACGAAGATTCTCTATGGGATCTTTGGTTCCTTTGTATATAGGTAGGACAAGCATGGGAAAGTGTTTAGGATATGGTTGTGCTACAACTATAGGATCTAGAGGCTGACTACACATCTCTCGATAATTGTACGAGGGACGATAGGGATCTATCTGGTCCATGCGAGAGACTAACTATTTCACCATGGCTTCCAGATTACCAGTTTGTCCACCATATTGGTTTGGTGGTACATGAGCATGGGATTTGTGAGCATAGGAAGGCGGGACATAAGGATTAGATGCTATATTGCTGTTATGCAAATGATTGGTAGGAAGAGTATTATGAAGAAGATTTGTTGTAGCATTATGTTGTATCCCAGATTGTTGGAAATTGGTATTTGGTTTTGTTTTAGGCTTTTGTTGATTTGAGGTATATTGATCAATAGCTTGGCAAAATAGAGCAGTGAATGAAGGTTTATTTTGTGTGGGAATAACCCTAGGCTTAGTAACAGGCACTCTAGGTGGTTGGGTAACCTATTGTTGTTGCGTGTTTTGGATTATAGTAGCCATGTCCAAATTGGACGGTCCAGCTTGATCACTCTCTTGATCAATGAAGGACAAAGGATTAGTGCATGTGTGGTATATTTCTTCTAGGGTTGCTTGAGTGTCACTAATTTGATCTTTGTCCATATGGATTGCTCTATTAAGGGTGCCCATATTATCATGGAGGAACTTCCAGAAATGTTCCATGTTCTCAAAAGTAAGACTCCTTCTGGAGATATTTTAGGAGATGAGGATTCTTCCTCCCTAACAATTTCTCTTTGTTCATTTGCATCAACATACTCTTCTTCTTGTTGGTCTAGAGTTCCTTCTTCCTGAATTGGGTCTTCAGGAAGGACATCTGGGTTGTTTTCTGTTTTCCTTAACCAATATTCTTCTACTTCAATTTGTTTTCCATTCCTGAGTCTAGTCATTATGTCTAAATCTTAGATTTTAGCAAATATATATTGATATATTTGCAATAGATTTGGGAGGTATATATTTTAATTATATACCTACTATAATGCTTAAAAATAAAATGTTTTGATTTTTTGTTATGTTTTGTTTTTGTTTATTTTTATTTTATGCTTATAAAGACAACAAACAACACACTAAATACAAGAAATAACAATAATAAAAGAATAGCTTAGTTTTCTATAAATAGTTTATGAATGTCATTGATAGGATCAAGTTCATCAGGAGTCATAAAATGCTCCTCTTCAAATTGGAAATGGTTTTTCAGGAACTTGATAAAGTGTGCTATAGTAATATTATCTGTTTCAGATTTTGTCTTGTAAAAATAAATCTCATGGCAATACTCTCGATATAACATAGCTCTGGGAATTCTATTCCATTTTTGTCTATCCATAAGAACGACCTCTTGGTCCTCTATATGAAACAAAAATTTAGGTACTACAACTGCATTATCGAGGTATTCCTCAAAGTTATACAACTCAAAAGACACAAGGGCTCTTTTATCTGCTAACCACCTATGGCAAGGTCTCTGAAGCTCATGATACAAAGTCACTTGATCAGGATCCTGGATTCTATCTAGGAAAAACCTCTTGATTTGCCTAAGTTCGGTTGCTCTAGATAAAATGAGATTCAATCTCCTATTAAGCTCGTCCCATAAAGGTGGGACTCTATGTTGGAGCTACTCTAAGTAAAGAATTAATCTCTATAGCTGCTAATTGATTTTCAACATTAATGGTGACAGCTCGTCTTTTGTTATAATCTACCATCTAAATACAATATGCAATATTTAGTTCTAAATGCATTTATGTTTTGTTTTTTGGATTGTTTTCAAAAGGTTTTTAGTTTTCATGTCGGGTTCACCAAAATGTATCGCTCCAAATTTTTTGCATCCTTACCCTCAAGCTATAGGATTCGTGCCCAGAAGGAGGATGTGAGAAGGATGGGACAATACCTCGGACTAAGAGGCCCTTTGAAGGTCCCGCCTCTCGGGGGAGGAGTATAAGGGTGAATTTTCAATGGATGGTGGATTCACTAGGAAAATTTTGAGTGGCAGTTTCCATGCCTAGGTTGGGAATGGGTTTGATGTGTTCATTTTTATACTCAATCATTCAACTCCTAGGTTTGGCCAAGATGAATCTAAACTATTCTATATACCAATACTGATTTAAATGGATACAAAAAATAGAAATGGGTGCTAAACACAGAGAATATGCAAATTAGGACAGATCATACCTGATTCCGGATGTCTGATGAAGGTTCTGAGTCTTGTAGCAGTTTAGATCATCTCGACTCGTACGTAATCATATGAAATTATATTGAATTTTCTTAAATCACAGTCGGTCATCTAAGATCAGATAGAATCATCTAAAATCTAATGAATTCGTCAAAAACCTGCAATCACAAAAGCAGATACAAAATACCAAATATGCAAAATACAGAAGCGAAGGGAAATGATAGAAATAACTATAAATTTGTCTAAATGATAGATCCAAATAGTAATTAAAGAGGAAAAACATCAACTTCATAATTTATTTTGATTTTATCATGCATTTACACTAGATGAGGTGAACTCCAAGATGCATAAACATAATAATTTAAGACAGTGCAAAAATACAATAGGAAAATGCAGAAAAGCTAAGGAAATGCAAACTCTGGGCTCTGATTGCCCCCAATATGGACTACAGTCAGGATCACCTCCAATTGTATGAAATCGTCTGCGCTCCTCGACAGGATCGTCCGAGATAGTCTGGAATCGTTTGCGACGATCCGAACTAGCTTCGACTGAAAAATAGTAGGGTTCCTTCAAGAAAATGCAAAATGTAGAATACAGATAGTAGTGCGAGGATGCTCTAGTGAATAAGGATCTAAAAATTTTAGTTAAGGGGTTCAGGGGAATCCAGGGGAATCAGAATCAGGGGGATAAACTAGAAAAATCCTAGTTTATATAGGATTAGGGGAAGGCTAGGAGGTTGGGGATCATCCCAATCTGGGAGATCTCCAACAAGGAAATCTCCAACTGCGCAGATGCGCTTCTGCCCAAGTTGGAGAGGTTGTTGAAACAAAAGCTAATTATGAAAATTCAGTTTTGGGATGAAATCGTCTGGACGTTCTGTTCCAGACGAATTCGTCAAATCGGGGATGATTTCGTCCAACGGTCAAAACAAATCCTAAAAATGGCATGAAAAATGGGGAAAGCGGGTAACTGGCGGTTTTGGGGTTAAAATTTAAATTTTTATCTTTTATCTTGGAGAATCTATCGTCTCTACTCTGACATCAGTCTATCAGCTCTATCAATATGATCGATTGTTTGAGGCCTCAGAGGGGTGCACTCTATTCGAGAAACTTTATGAGTATGTCCTCCAATGGACTGATTTACCACACTCTTTCCTATGTCTATAAATATGGCATTCATGTCATGCTATATTCTATACTCAGTGCCTACATGTGATGCAGGAGCATGCATATCTCAAGAATGCTTGGAGCACTCTCCAAGTTCTCGAGCAGTCCTAATGGTGCTTTCACTACACATGCTCATAGGATGAGAGGGTTCATCCATAGGCTTATATCCTAAATGCCCTAGGACCTTGTCTAGACCATCCAATTTCTTACTATGCCATGGCTCATGAGGTGGCATACCGTTGGCTCCCACTTTGGATATATCTATGGTAAACTTGGTATGTTCACCCCTATGGGGAGTCTGTTCGAGCCTGTGCTTGGAATAAACCCTCTCTATTCACCATTACATGGGAAGATCTTGGACATATCTATGCTCTAGAGGTAGAGGTCATGAGCCTCCCTTAGATACCTATTGAAGGGGTACCAATTTGGATCCCTTGATGACATATTATTTGGTAGAATCTATGGATCCACATGGAATATGGTCACAATAAATGCTACCATATATGGAACCCCCATGTTGGGAAGTACCATGCTCTAATTTGTGCCTAGAGGGATGTCTAGTACTTTCTCTAATTAGGGTGTTCTCAATGGAATCCCCTCATGTAGAATTATTCCCTCTAATGCTCACTGAATGATGCCCAGGAGGATTCTATAATTGAGGGTGTTCTACATCGTGCTGTGCACTAGGTGGAGCTTGAGCCTCAATCTTGGGTCTATTCCTAGGTTGACCACTTTGTGTACACACCATTGTGTATCCTATGTCTAGATTTAACTTTTATTAGCACATAAAGAATACAATGATGATTATCTCTTTTATAGTTTTAAAATGAGCCCTAAATTATTTGATGTGTTTTCAATTTGTTGTATCAGTAAAGTAACTCTTGTCATGTTTTGCAAAGTTTTGATTATTTTCTCAATTGTTTAATGGCTTTCACCTGTATGCTCATAGCTCGACAACCTAGCTATAAAATCCAGGTCATGTAATCCCCCCAAAGTGCTGTAATAAAAGTCCACACCCAGGAAGGGAGCACAAGTCCTCCCAGATCCTCACCCATTTTCACCCAGTCAGTTTCATACCCTCCGAAGAGAAGTACATGCAAATTTTCTAGGCTACAAAATATTCTTGGATCCGATATTGGTCTAGAACATAGGGTACATGGGATTTGGGCCAATAGATGGAAATCACCTCCACCGTTGTTGAAACCCTACTAGTGGTTATATATGACTCTCAAATCACTAGTGTTTACTTTGGAATTTGGAGTGTGTGGTTCTTTTTAGTTTACATAAAAGGAAAGATGCATAATACAACACTCACATGATCATTTTCTACATGATATGCATAAAAAGAACGTTTGGTATTTTAGAAACATGCATGATTAATATACATGATATTTAGAAAATGCATACTGATGACGAAGTGGCATCTAATTGGGTCTTAAGAAAGCAATCCAATATACAAGGACACTTTATCACACTATATTATAGGGAAAACTACAATCATAGGTCCGTTGTTCCTAGCAACGCCTAATGAAACCCTAGAACAAAAAACCTAATGGACCTAATTCATTTCACCATTTTTAAGTGTTGTCCTACTTAGGCTACCATTTTATGCTTGCTAGAAAAAGACAGAGAGAAGACAAGAAAGGAAAATTATAGTGAAACCTACCCCCAATCCACATTTGATCAAGCTTTATCCCCCTGTTCTCTGACTGGTCTATTTCTAATCATAGCTCTGATGCATGGTTGTGATTGTTGTCCATGTCTATCAATGGTGGGTCAAATTTTTTACCATGGTTGTCAGCCACAGGGAGCACTTGCCATAAAAAACATAAACACATTCAGTTAATCATGGCTACATATGTGGGGTTCCATTGTGATCGCCTACTATAACCACCAAAAATGCTCACACCTAGGATGACTATTGCAATTGATAAAATATACACAAATAGGCATGCATAAATTGAAAACAATAAATGAAATGAATACAAGGAATTCTTTATTAATTTTAAAGAAGTCAAATTACATATTCGTCCCTCTTAGGGATACCCATTTGATACAACAATTACAATAGCCTCTAATCCCTCTCAAGGGTAGATGTGAATCAAATGCCTTCTAGGGTGACACGAACTACTCTAGGCTATTGATGAACCTCTTCTCCATGATTAGAGGCATTTGTTTCCTTGCATCCCAAAACCTTGTTAGTCTTGCATGCAATAAACAACAAGAAATAATTAACAACAAAGGAGGCCTCTCTTGATGAGGCTTTTAGGAGATACTTGCACAAAAATATGTAATGATTAGAAATAATCAAGAAAGTACAAGAAACATATTAAATCTATATTAATCATGAAATAATATCCCACAATATGTAAAGGAAAAGTAATTGCATCTACCTAATGGCCTAATTATGAAATTGAGAACATGGAAGCATGAAATAAGTCATTAGTAGCATAATTACAGAAATCAAATCAAATGACTAAAAATTCTAATTATACTGGTTAGAGTCTCTAAAATGCTAATTAATACATAAATGCAACTAATCTAATCTAGCTAAATTATCTACCAAAGTAAAAACAAAGGTATCTATCCTTATTTGCTCATCATGGGTCTGATGTGCAGGTGGCACTGTTCACCATGGTTGACAGTCATGGCGGAGCTCTGACTAAACTTGCCCTCAGAATTTTGGCTTTCTCTCTAATCTACCTTATCAAATTGATGTCCAAGGGTTGCCTCTATGTCATATGATAGGTTTGGTAGTTGAATTGTTTAGATTGTGTACCAATTGCATGGATTTGCATTTCTTTGCTCTCCTAGGCTCCTAGGGCTTCCATTGCCATTTTATCTCTAATTGGATAGCAAAAGTATCCTCTCAATGCATGTAGTTGGCTATGAAATTAGATAGAGCTTCACTTCTCAATTGATAAATTTTTCTCCAGACTTATCCCCAATTAAGAGGGGGATCTTATAGCATTGGCCCATGGCTAGGGATGGCTTCCTCATGAAGTCAATATCAATATTGGGTAGTTGAGCTTATTGGATGGAAGGATCTAGAACCTTCCTCGCTCAAACCACTCCAATATACAACCAATTAGCCATTGCAATAAATTTTGTATTGGATGAAGGCTAATTGATTCTGATTGCTGACTGTGGCTGACATGTGTGGTGAGCACTGCTAACCATGGGTGTTAGAAGTAGCTAGAACTGACTAGGCAAAGGTGCCCAAATGAGTGGTAAAAACCACTACTATACCTTGTATCTATCCAAAGGTATTCCATATGGTCTTTTGGAATTTACCATATTATTAGTTGCCTCGACATGACATGTTTTAGGTCTCTATAGCTACTACTATGTGTGATTCCCAACTCTTATCTTCATCCTCTAATTTAGACTCACCACCTTGTTCACCATCTCGTACATCACCCCAAGTCTTTATTTCTATGATGAACTCACGTTCATCCTCCTACAATCCAATATACACTTGATTTTGATCACCCTTTAGCCTTAGTGGTAACCATTGGTATTGTCATCCCCCTTGGTCCACCAAATAATCATACCAACTTTGTCTACACCGGTTTAGACTCCTCGCTCCTAGCAATTGTACCCTCACCATTGCAATCTAGATTTACGGTAACTTAGACCACATGTCCAACCCACACTTTGCCTTATGCTACCTTCGATATTTCCATTGGCATGGATTTGCACTAGGAAGTTATGAACAAGGCTTAAAAATTCCTATCAACCCTCACGTTCAATTACCCACTGATAAATTCAAGCTAGGATATCACCCTACAGTTATCCACACACTCGAAAAGGAGATTCAATATATCTCCCTGAATCCTCCAAAAAATCCTACACACTTATTAGAATAATGTATCGACACTAAAATCCTATATGAGGGTCCTCCTCCTCATTCTATCATCAATATTTCATGTACCTTGTTCTAGGAAACTCCATTTTTTGACACTATTGCTACTTATTGCATTAATGAGCTAGTCAAGATATTTGCTACCCTTTCTCTCATAGCTCCTTTCTCAAAGCACAATTTTTTGCCTCCCCATCCTGTATACAATAAAATATGGTTAATATGATTAAGCACCCACAAACAATGATCAAATTGGTATCATATGGCCCCTTGGGCAGCCCTCAGGAGGCTCACAATGGTTCTAGCCACTCTAGAAAGTTTTTTGGAGGCTACCGGCCTAATTTTGGGAGGTTTTAGCCCAAAATTCACCATCGTCCCACCCTCGGATGGTGGTATATTCCCATCATCCCACCCTATGATGGTGGTGAGCCATCATCCTAGGGTGGGACGGTGAGCAAGTTTGACCCAAAAAAAGTCAAATATGGGCCAAATGGCACCCAAAAACTGCCATTTAGCATGCCATATGGAGCATGCAATTTAGAAGGCACTAAAGCCTTATGACACACTTCTTAATGGAGGCACAAAATGGATATTATCTTCCCCATCCATTTCATGCCTCTGTTTTGATACGTGGCACCTCCTGCCATGCATGCCCTTGCATGCCTTTTTGCACATGAGCCCCTTTGGGCTATAAAATGAATTCAATATCCACAAAAAATAATATATAGGAGTTCTAGGATATTCAAAAGAGTGCTTTCAATATTTCCCCTCACCTTATTGCACCTTTTTGCTCTCAAAATCTCTCTTTTGCCAAGGAGGTTACCAGGTGACTTCAACAAGGTAATCTGAGCATAACTTTTCCATCTAGGTGAATTTCTTCACCAAATTTGATGAAAACACACCTTAGGTTGTTTAGGAATATATTATAGTGATTTTTGTAGCAAATGGTGTCCATATTTTGTGGGTATCCTCTCCTAAGATGCCCCCTAAATAGTTGTAGTCACCACCGTCCCCCCTGGGATGAGAGTAAATTGTTAAACAATTTCATCAATGTTTTTAATTATTAATTTTATATATTTTCCCATGATACTAAATTTAAAATTTCAAGTTATTTGGAGTTAAAATGAAAGAGTTATAGCATTTTTAAGTTTCTGCAGGCTCATAGGGCCCATCTAGGCACCCCAGTTTGATGCAGGTAGATCCGGGATCCAATTTGAAAATATAATAATATGTGTTGTCTTAAAATGTCAATTTATACATACTTACCACATTTCATGAGTTTTGTATATGTCTAGGTTTGGGATTTGCATGTCTTTTCTTTTGCAGGCTGTAGGCGAGTGGCACAGAATAGAGGGGTCTACAGATAAAATTTCTGATATTTTTTTAGTGATATCCTCTCAAACACTAATATTTAACATATTTAAAAAATTTCAAGTCATTTTTACATGTTTTTATATAGTTTTAATATATGCGCTATTTTACCCCTGTGGGAATTGCATGTTTTTCACCATACACCCTTTCTATTTGACCCCTTTGGATTCTTTGTGTGCAATTTTAGGTTACTGGAAGTCATTTGGGAGGAATATAAGACCTCATATATCAGAGATACAAGCAGTGGTGGCATTGGCCCACCCACCTCGATTGTGGGTACGCAGAGAAACATTGGATGTGCATCTTGATTTCATGAAAGTCTTGGTTTTTGGGCACCTCATATTGTAACAATTGTATCACATATTTAGCCCTCAAGCATAATTATATGTAACCTTGGATCTGTTCCAATAAATTAATAAGAAAATACTTGCTTTGATTCATTTCTTTTTGTTTGGTATTCTTTCCTTTTCACATGCATGCTTCCTTTTTTATGCTCATGAGTGATATGGGGTAGATACACATATTTTTTTACATAATTTGGTGCACTTTTTTTCCCTAATTTAGTGGTGATCATGGTGGGACCCTTGTCCCTTTTTATTTGGGTGAAAATTTGACTTCTTTCTTTCATTTTTTGCCCTTTTGTGTTGTAGGTGCTCCTCTCCCCACCTTGGAATGCTGGCAGAGCCTTTATCTGGCATACCCTGGGATGGTGGCTTCACCATCCCATCCTATGATTGTGGTGAGGCTTCTAATCATCCCACCCTAGAGTGGTGGTGAAACAAAGATATTTATGCCCAAAAATTCAAAATTTGGAGGCCTCAAAATGGACAAAGTAAGTGCCTAAAACCTCTATTTTTTTGCTATATTTTGAGAGACTATCAAAAATCAGTTTTCTTGCTTCATTTTCTTGCATAGAAATGTTAAAAGTTATATTTTTTCTTTTCTTATAACATCACATAGCAAAAGGAAGAAGAAAAACCGAAAGAAACTTGAAGTAGCGATGCATATTTATGGCTTGATTGCTTGTGGCTTACCCAATGGATAGGTTAGCATTTAGGGCTTGCATATATAAGTGACATTTACATTTGTAGGTTCCTTTTATCCTAGATTTTTGAAATTAAAACACACCTATTACATGAATTTAGTGAATAATCATAGAATGCTTCCTTGTTTATTTTCTTTGGGCTTAAAAGGAACCACACACACTTGCACGTTCCACTATAATATTGGTAAGGTTGGATTTCATCACCAACCCCCAATTCAGACTGGTGATGTTGGATTTCACCTCCTTCCACTAGCTTGCCCCTATATATATTATATATAATAGGGCACTTTCTCAAGATGGAATAGGTCACTAATGTTCAAACTGCCTCCCACTATTGGAAACACTATTTCAGAGTGGAAGAGCTAAGCGAACCCCCCACTGGGATTTAACCGGTGTACCCAAGACTCTTTTGAGAAATCATGTTTGGCACTAGTGTCCCTAGCCACCACTTTGGTTGAGTTCCCTCATTATAATTCCATAACAAGAGCAACAAAAAATCTAAACATACTAAAACTAGTTTAGGACACACATTTAATTAGTAAAAAGATAATCATATTGTATTCTTTGTGTGTTTCTTTGTTATTTGGGACAAAAACCTAACCCTAATTTTTCAAAAAATAGGGTTTCTTTGTTATTTGGGACAAAAACCTAACCCTAAACCTAATTAAAAATCTAATTTTTGATTCTACATCCAATGCTTCAAGAATCATGCAAAATAGAGCTATAACGAAAAAGTTATTTTGGTTTTATTTTTACTCTATTTTGACCCCAAAAATAATGAAAAAAACTGCACTAAAATAGTGATAAAGTGGGCTAGACAACTCCAAAAAGTTACAAATTTGTTTTGTTGTCTTAGTTAGCCCCTAGGGAAACTCTACTAGAAATTTTGAGTCCTAACTATTCATGGTTCAAAGTTTCCCAAAAAATTCCAAAAGTGGGCATTTCCCCATAGGCCCCGGTTAGCCAAATATTCCAAAAATACAAAAATTTGACCCAAAAATAAAATTTTGGAGACCTAGCCCATTATGGTCAGATTTTTGCATTGATCATTTTGATATATAACACTTATAGCCTTTTTTGGAATTCAAAATTTTCTTTAGTGTGGATTTCCTTTAAGGCTCATCTAGTTAGCACACCATGACAACTATGCATAGTCGAGTTCGAACACTTGCTAGCAAAGTAGAAAACTTTAGGAGAGGTCTTGAGCACCATCATTATAGGTATGAGGATTTCCTCACTCTTGCATGGAGCCCTAATAGTAGTCACCTTTGCTATTCTCCTTAGGATCTCATCATTCCTGCATGACACCATGAAAGTCATCATGAGGTCAACTCCTCACTTGAAAGACCTAACACCAAAGTACCTCTACCAAGAGAAAATCAATGGTTTACCAACATGATCAAGTGGATTATTCAATTAGCCAAAACCGATTCCAATCACAAACCAGATATAATCAGCCTTCCAAAGGGCCTAGCAAGGAGGTCTACACTCCCTCTACATCATGGTCTTCACCACTTAGAACTCCCATACAACAAGTGTTAGCAACCCAGAGTAGGCCTATGTGAATTTTGCATGCACCATAAGCTAAAGTGACCATGAGTGAACTTCTACTACAGTCCTCCAAATATTGGGAGCCTTTCATGAGGGTCTTGGATTCCATGGAGGTACAAAATCATGACTCTAATGCCTTCACCAACTTTATGGAATACATATAAATTTACCAGAAGCCTGCTATATCCTTTCAAAATCATGAGTCCAAACCCATGCCTACCAATTCACCAGATCCTGCTTTGCATATCATCATGAGTATCAATAGGGTCCCCTATAAGTGAGTATTGGTTGACACAGGTTCCTCAATAAACATTATTACCATAGCTTCACTAAAGCATCTCAACCTTCCATCCTCATGCATTGCACCTTCCAAGTTCACATTACAAGCATTTAATGATGCTTTATCCTCCACTGTGGGTACAATAATCCTACTCATTGAATTTGGACAAAATATTGTGCCTACGTTGTTCTACATCTTGGAGGGTGAAATACAGTACAACATACTGCTTGGAAGACCATGGATAAGAGATATGGAATGTGTTCCATATATAGTGCATCAATGCATTAAATACATTGATAAAGGTAAGGTACATGTGATCAATGTTGACCCAGACCCCTTCAAGTATTATAAGCAGGTGGATCTTACACAAAGGCCTATAGTGTCACCCAAGCATTTGGATATTAAACCCAATGACTTTATCCAAATTCTAGATGCAATCCCATGGTTAGTCATGAAGTCACCTTCACCACCATCGCTAGTACCATCCTCTCTATTTTCAAGAAATGAAGGATCAGAAGAGCCAATTGTAGAAGATCCAATAGTTGTCATCAATACACCTATAGAAGATCTTATCACTCCTACCAAAAAGGAGGAAGAACCCACTATTGATATGGATGAATCGAATCATATCATACCATCTTCAGCCACCATAGTTGACACAATTCAATTGACCTACCTAGAACTCGATGAGTGCATAGTACCCAATGTTGCATTCACACCTATCATCAAGTCGATCAAAGATCTAGGTAGTCCCCATACCAAGTTGTCATCCATTGATAGCATTCCTGATGCACCCTTTGAATATGGGGGTCAAGAAGACCACCTTGGACAAGTTAATAAGGTAGTCATGACTTGTCCAAATGCAAATGCATCTTTTCATGAGTTTGTGGGAATGATCAATGTGATGACAGAGAACCAAAGTCCTCTTAATCCATCTATGCAACTTGTGACTCCATCCAACATCCCATCCACACCATAGGAGATACCACTAATGGATTCGGTCACACCTACTCCATATTACTCAACATTTCCACAAAACCAAGAATAGGTGTACTCCCTAGACTAAAGTGGGGGTAGCCCAACCACCACAGTTGAAAACTCTGAGTTGGAACATGAGCATGAATTAAATCAAGAACAAGAACATGTGGATATAATCACCAGCTCCAATCATCATGAAGCATCCATATCTGCTAAGACATTAGGGACTTTTAACCCACACTTGATCAATTATCTCCTAGCTCCCACACCTAGTTCATCTCCACCACCTATCAGTTGCCATCCAACTCCCTCAATAGCCATCCAGTCATCACCTCCACTAGTACCACAACATATCTTGGATAGGCTAGCCAATGTGGAGTTACACATGAATCAACAACACAATGATTTACAATAGATCTTGAGTCAACTCACAAGAATTAAGGTATAATTGAGTAATCTTAAATCTCAACCCCCTGAGTATCTAGACCAACCAACTCCTATGCAATCCAATATTAATTCTCAAACAAATCAAGGGCTAAACCAGCAACGTCACCCTAAGTGACAATTTACATCCATTTTTGAGTCCATGGACTCTTTGTTTGAGTGCCTCTTAGTAGCTAATGTGATCAACCTACTTGAGTGTTGACCTATCAGTCGAAATGCACCAAAGCCCAAAACATATCGCAAAGACCTATATTGCAAGTACCATAGGCAAAATGTACATGACATCCATAGGTGCTTCATGTTCAAACACCTAGTATAAGATATAATCGATAGGAACGATCCTTAGGTCCAAGATCTCATTGATGAGGGAGCTTTATCCATGAGTGGAGAACTCATTTCACCCCATCAAAATATGGGCATTACCCAAAATCCCCTAGCACAATCATGGGGGTCAATTTCTATTGCTCCTTCTAGCCAAGACAATAACATTGCACCAATCATAGTACATACTAGGGGTATCCAAGGTGTAACACCTTCCCCACTATTTACATCACAAGCAATGAAGCAAACTGGAGATTCTAAAGGTATCACACCTTCCTAACTTCATTTTATCACCACAAATATCGGGGGTATACAAGGTATTGCACCTTCCTCCTAAGAACACAAAGTAAGCAAAGTTACAAAAGGATCCAAGGGTATCTACATATCGCTTGGTCAACCCATAGCACCCCTAGGCGGTATATAACTATCTAGGTGACCCCAAAAGGCTCCAAGGGTATCTACATACCACTTGGTCAACCCATAGCACCCCTAGGCAATCTATAACTATCTAGGTGACCCCAAAAGGCTCCAAGGGTATCTACATACCACTTGGTCAACCCATAGCACCCCTAGGTGGTCTATAACTGTCTAGGTGACCCCAAAAGGCTCCAAGGGTATCTACATACTGCTTGGTCAACCCATAACATCCCTAGGTGGTCTATGATTGTCTAGGTGACCCCAAAAGGCTTCTAGTGGGTTTTCACCATCTAGGTCAAGTAAAAACACTCCTGGACTATCTATGATCATCTAGGTCAATCCTAAAGCCTGTTGGCCATAGCCAAATCTCCCTAGGTAGTCGTAGACACTTTTTAAGTGCCATCGCATGTCTAGGTCACCCAAAATGCTCCTAGCAGGTTCTCATCATCTAGGTCAAGTAAAAATTATCCTAGACTATCTACGATCATCTAGGTCAACCCTAAAATCCCCAAAGGAATCCATAAGCTCTTTGGTCATAACCAAATGCCCCTAGTAAGTCATAGATACTTTTTAAATGTCGTCGCATGTCTAGGTCACCCAAAATTCTCCTAGTAGGTTCTCATAATCTAGGTCAAGTAAAAAATCTCCTAGACTATCTACGATCATCTAGGTCAACACTAAAATCCCTAAAGGTATCCATAAGCCCTTTGGTCATATCCAAATACCCCTAGGTTGTCGTAGACACTTTTTAAGTGTCACCGCATGTCTAGGTCACCCAAAAGGCTCCTAGCAGGTTCTTACCATCTAGGTCAATTTAAAATACTCCTGGAATATCTACGATCATCTAGGTCAACCCTAAAAGCCCTAAAGGCATCCATAAGCCCTCTGGTCATAGCCAAATGCCCCTAGGTAGTCGTAGACACTTTTTAAGTGTCGTTGCATATCTAGGTCACCCAAAAGGCTCCTAGCTGGTTCTCACCATCTAGGTCAAGTAAAACTAATCCTAGACTATCTACGATCATCTAGGTCAACCCTAAAACCCCCAAAGGCATCCATAAGACCTTTGGTCATAGACAAATACCCCTAGGTTTTCGTAGACACTTTTTAAGTGCCTCCGCACGTCTAGGTCACCCAAAAGGGTCCTAGCAGGTTCTCACAATCTAGGTCAAGTAAAAAGGCTCCTAGACTATCTACGATCATCTAGGCAAACCCTAAAATCCCCAAAGGCATCCATAAGCCCTTTGGTCACAACCAAATATCCCTAGGTAGTCGTAGACACTTTTTAAGTGTCGCTAAACACCTAGGTCACCCAAAAGGCTCCTAGTGGGTTTTCACTGTCTAGGTCAAGTAAAAACACTCCTAGACTATCTATGATCATCTAGGTCAACCCTAAAAGCCCCAAAGGCATCCATAAGCCCTTTGGTCACAAACAAATGCCCCTAGGTAGTCATAGATACTTTCCAAAGTATCATTGAACTCCTAGGTCACCCAAAAGGCTCCTAGTGGGTTTTCACCATCTAGGTCAAATAAAAACACTCCTAGACTATCTACGATCGTCTAGGTCAAACCTAAATGCCCCAATGGCCCCCAAATAAGCCCGTTGGTCACATGTACATATATATCAATCAAAAATTCAAAAACATCATCAAAACATCAAAATACAAAAATATTGCATCACATTGCACTTTCATACACATATATATCAATCAAAATTTCAAAAAGAAAAAACATCATCAAAATTTTAAAATTTCAAAAAAATATTGCATTCCCATCAAGTTGCATACCATTGCATTATCATTTGCATTAGGCATAATAATCATTGGCACTTTGCAAATTAGAGTGGCTCATACATGTCTAGCATTAAAATAGTACACTAAGTATAATGTATAATCAATCATGTCAAGGTTATCACTCAGCTCATTCCATAGTTACTTATCATTTCCATCTACATTTCATACATTTCCATGGTCGTGTCCATTCCCTCCACCTAGTCATTTATTTTTAGAATGTCATTAAGGTTTTCGGTCACTTAGCCATATTTAGTTTCTTCTCAGGTTTTGTAGAAGGCTATTTATATTTTTAGGAGGTAGAGTCTTGCTGAGATCGTGCCTCGTATACATCAAATCCCAACACATTTCACACTAATAAATCCAATTTTATGAAAGAAAATATGAAACCCACAAAGTGGTCTAGGGTACCTTGAGTGAAAATTTTATCCTGGTCATCCCCCTGTGCAAATGGTTCAAGAATTTTGAGAAATGGAAAAAGGAAAAGCTCTTCCCCACCCAATTACCCAAAATAAATAGTGGTTTTCACCACTATAAAAATTTCCAAACACGCTTGATCCCTAAAGTCATATGGATTTGTACTACATGTCCCTGCGAAGGATGGGTAGTCATCCCCAAGGCCTAAAATATCAACACCATTTCAAAGAAAAATCCCAAAATATTCCCATCAACATTTCCAAACACCTTTGATCCCTACAGTCATAAGGATTCATACTACACACCCCTGAGAAGGATGGGTAGTCATCCCCAAGGTCTAAAGGATCAATGCCATCCACAAGCCAAAAATCCCACAAGTTCAACTTTGAAATAAAAATCCTCAAAAAGCAACAATAAAAAGTAACAGTGGTTATCACCACTACTCAAATCCCTTGCTCAAGATAAAAAAGTAAAAACTCAAAATAAACAGTGATTATAGTCATTAAAAAGAGAAAAATAAAAAGTGATTTTTTTCACTATATATGAGAGCAAGTAATACCAATCAATTGAATAACCAAAAGACACCTGAGCTTGAATCCTTGGAATTCTCAGCATTTGAAAAACCATTTAGTTGATCCTAATTACAGGTTTTGTGGATAGCCTACTTGTCAATGTAGCACCCTAAAATTGGCGCAGTTAAACCCTTAGTAAAAAGATAAATATTTGAATTTTAACCTTGAAACCGCCCGTTAACCGCCCCCCATTTTTCATGCTATTTTTAGGAGTTGTTTTGATCGTTGGACGATATCATCACCGATCAGACGAAATCATCCCAGATCTGACGAATTCATGTGGAACAAAATGTCCAGATGATTTCGTCCCAAAACGAAATTTTCATAATTAGCTTTTGTTTCAACAGCCTCTCCAACTTGGGCAGAAGCATGTCTGCGCAGTTGGAGATTCCTCCATTGGAGATCTCCTAGATTGGGATGATCCCCAACCTCCTAACCTCCCCCTAATCCTATATAAACTAGAATTTTCTTAGTTTATCCCTCTGGCTCTCCTCTTGAAACTCTCCCTGGTTGATTTTCCCTGCCATTTAGCTTTGTTGTGTTAAGACGTACTATCCACCATTGTTTGCACTCGTAGTTTTAAGTTTTCATTATAGGCTTTCACTGTGCTTCAGTTGGAGGAAGCTCGAATCATCGTAGGCGATTCCACACAATTTCGGATGATCCTGTCACAGATCGGCAACGATCTCGTACGATTGGAGGCGATCTCGACTGCAGTTCATATTGGGGGCAATCAGAGCCCTGAGTTTGCATTTCTCATCTTCCTTCAATATTTTACTATGCATTAGCTTGATTATTTTCATTATGCATCTTGGAGTTCACCTCATTTGGCATAAATGCATGATAAAGTTAAAATAAGTTATTAAAACAATACATTTCCTTTAATATTCTATCTAGATTTATCAATTAAGCATTTATACTCTCACTTCTATCATTTTGCATTATTATTACAGTTGCATTTTCAGTTTTTGGTGTCTGTTTTTGTGATTGCAGGTTTATGGAAAATTCATCAGATCGATAATGATATTGTCTGATATCAAATGATATCTTGTAATCTGGGATGATTCTGTATAATTGCAGATGATCTTGTCATATTCGAGATGATCTGGACTCCTACAAGCTTCAAAATATTCATCAGACATCCGAAATCAGGTGCATTCTTTCTCATTTAACATATTCCTTGTATTTAGGATTCATTCATGCTTTCTGTATTCATATAAATTAGCATCTTCATATAGAATAGCTTAGATTCATTTTGGCCAGCCTAGGAATAGGAATGATTGAGTATAAAATGAACACATCAAACCCATTCTCAACCTAGGCATGGAAACTACCACTAAAAGTTTCTTGGTGAACCCCACCATCCATCAAAAATTCACCCTTATAGCCCTCCCCTAAGATGTGTGACCTTCAAAGGGCCTCTTAGTCCAAGGTATTGTCCCATACTTCTCACATCCCCCTTCCGGGCATGGATCCTATAGCCTGAAGGTAAGGGCACAAAAAATTTGGGTCAGTACATTTTGGTGAACCCGACGTGAAACTAAAAGCCTTTTGAAAAAAAAAATAATAATAATAATAAAATAAAAATATAAATGCATTATCAAGAACATCTAGAATCATTAGAAAATTGTTAAAATTGCATATCAGACTTAGATGGTAGATTATAATTAAAGACAAGTTGTCACCATAAATGTTGAAAATCAATTAACAACCATAGATATTACTTCTGTGCTTAGAGTACCTCAAACAAATAGAGTCCAACCTTTGTGGGATGAACTTGATAGGATATTGGGTATTATTGAATCCAGATCTACAAAACTTAGGCAAATTAAGAGGTTTGTCCTAGATAGAATCCTGGATCCCGATCAGGTGACTTTGTACCATGAACTTCAAAGAGCTTGCCATAGGTGGTTAGCAGATAAAAGAGCACTTGTGTCTTTAGAATTGTACACCTTTGAGGAATACCTTGAGAATGCAGTTGTAGTGCATAAATTTATATCTCATATAGAGGATCAAGAAGTCATTCTTACAGATAGAAAGAGATGGAATAGAGTCCCTAGAGCTGTGTTGTATCGAGAGTATTGCCATGAAATTTATTTTTACATGTCAGGGTCTGAAACAGATCATATTACTATAGCACACTTTGTCAAATTCTTAAAGAACCATTTCTAAGAAGAGTCACTACTAGACCATCCTCTTACCAATTACTTTCTAATGAGAAAGCCATAAATGCTAGACCAAGACCCATTCATCATCCATAGAATAATATTGTGGGTACCATCGGAGTTGTTACTAGACAACAGGCTCAAAACTCTCAACAAGATCAAATGCAGAATGATGGATCAACTCCATTTGTTTTGAAGGTTCATAATAAATGGAATCATGCACCCAATGTTCAACCTAAACCTCCTTATAATATTAATGAGAAACTATCAAATATTATAGCTAGAATTTCTCTTTTGGACCTAAGATCTTCTCCTACACATAGATATGAATTAATGCTCACATTAAGCCAGATGATGGTACCACAAGACATTCAACCTAAAACCATGGCTAATACTATAATAACTCGTGAAGTTTATTGTATTGACTTTTGGGATAGAGACAGACCACAACATAGTTTACATAAGGATAACCCCTTATATATTACTGCATTAATTGGAGATGTAGCAGTTAAATGAGTCTTGATTGATAATGGTTCATATTTAAACATCTACACTTTTAACTTCTACCAAATATTTGGGTTTAGAAGTGATGAAATGAAAAGAACTGATATGATCATAAAAGCCTTCAATGACAAAACACAAGAAACATGTGGAGTTATTACCATCCCATTGCAGGTTGGTCCGAGAACCTTAGATATGGTCATGTTTATTGTACATTTCCCTACATCATACAATATACTCTTGGGTCACCCTTGGATCAACGTGATGTGAGTCGTTCCCTCAACTTTACATCAATGTGTTAAATTTGAATTTAAGAATTAGTTGGTTACCATTCATGGTGATACTAGACCCTTTGATATGTGTGCTTTGGCAGAACCTGTTGGAGTTTAATTTTGCCTTGCTTTGTCATCCACACATCCTAATTCTCAGTATCTGTCTAAATGTGTGAAACAAACACCCACAATGTCATCTACTTCTTCTCCATCAGTTCCACCCCTACATACATCTCAACCATCCTCTAAAAAAACCACATTAGGACTTCAAAAATATCCTAATCCCACAACCAATGCCACTTGTTCTACTCCCATAAATTCCATACCTATAATAGACCCATCCATCGACATCTCTACAAAATCTACATCCACCAAAGGCATATTTTCTGCATCAGAAGATGTAGGAAATCTTCCTTCTACCTATTATGCTCTTACTAACGAGCTCTTATCCGATTTATCTAAAATTCTTATATCAAAGAAAACAAATGTTTCTATGCAATATTCCCTTGTTTTAAATAAATTGCCACCATCTCCTCATACCTTGGGTCTCCCATAGCCTATGGGAAGTACTTACCAAGTCCGGATATGTGCTTTTATTTATAAGGGACATGACTGGGGTAGAATACCCAAAAACATCAAGACTCATTATGATGGATATGCTCGATGTTATTTTACTAATGAGTATGTTAAAGCCAAATCTATAATGCTTAAATTGGGATATAAAGGGAAAAATGGTATGAAAGAAACCTTTGAGGTAGAGTCGTGGCCTGCCCAATGTGGTGTGGGCCTATTTCCTAGTAAGATTCAGCCCTTCCCATTTGAGGATGATGACCATATCATATGTTATCAATATTATTTGGATGAGTGTGATGCTTTGTGTTTAACGAATCAGCCATTTACATGTAATATGCTATCTATAGCTTACCCTGAGATGATCGTTGAATCCGACGATGAGTTGGAGGGAGATATCTTCCATGAAGTCTCCGTTGAGGAATTATTACATAATGAATTTAGTTTTGATGGCTCTATACCTAGTATAGCCCATCTTGAGGCCACGAATCCTCAAGACGAATTATCCAAGATAACCTTGGCAAAATTACAAGAATTGGGCGTTTCACCCGCCCCACCGAATTTTGAGAAAGATCTACACATGGAAGTAGAAAATGTCATAAAAATTAACATTGGAACTGAGGATAATCCTCACATAATCAACATTGGATCAGAATTGAGTCAAGAAAAATAGGATAAATACATTGCATTTCTTAAAGAATATAAAGATGTCTTTGCTTGGACATATGAAGATATTCCAATATTATACCCTTTTGTAGTTATGCATCACCTAGTAGTCCATTCGAATGCTAAACCTGTTAAAAAAAAACTTAGAAAAATGCATCCTAAAGTGGCCTTACTAGTCAAAGGGGAGTTAGAAAAACTCTTGAATGTTATTTTTATACAAGCCATTGATTATGCTAAATGGATCTCGAATGTAGTTCTAGTAACTAAGAAAGAAGCTACCAAAGTTAGGGTTTGCATAGACTTTAGAGATATTAATGTTGCATGCCCTAAAGATGATTTTCCTCTTCCCAATATGGATCAGATCATTGATTTTACTGTTGGGAGTGGAATGATATCCTTAATGGATGGATTTTCTGGTTATAATCAGATCAGGATAGCTCCTAAAGATCAGGCTAAAATAGCCTTTATTACCCCTTGGGGGACTTTTTGTTGGAAAGTGATGCCATTTGGTTTGAAGAATGCAGGTGCAACATATCAACAAGCCTTGACTTATATCTTTCATGATATGATGCATCATATACTACATGGTTATGTATACGAAATTATAGCTCATTCTATTAATGAAGATGACCATTTATATGACTTGAGAAAAGTATTTGATCGGTTAAGGGAATATCTTATCCGATTGAATCCAGCCAAATGTATATTTGGAGTTAAGTCAGGTAAATTATTGGGGGTTATAGTTTCTTTATGTGGCATCGAAATTGACCCTCTCAAGATTGTGGCTATCACTAATATGCCTACGCCCACAAATATATCTAAATTACGGAGTTTACAAGGTAAGTTTCACACTACCCATCACTTCATCGATAAGCTGGCGGATAAAACTGGACCCTTTCTTAAGCTTCTTAAGAAGGATGTCTCTTTCCATTGGGACAATGAATGTTAGGAAGCATTTGAACTCCTCAAACAATATCTTCTTAACCCACCTATAATTTCACCACCTAGACCTGATCGCCCATTTATCTTGTATATTTCTACTTCAGATTTTGCCTTAGGAGCTATGTTAGCTCAACTAGATGATGAGAAAAGAGAGCATGCCAATTATTACATTAGCAAAACATTCATCAGTTATGAAACCCACTACACAACATTAGAAAAGTTATGTCTAGCAGTCGTATTTTTTACACAGAAACTATGCCACAATATGCTCAGTCAAAAAACATATGTTATTTCTAAATTTGATCCTTTGTGGTATCTCATGAGTTGACCTTATTTATTTTGTCGCACAACAAAGTGGGTTCTTGCTCTAAGCGAGTTTGAACTCATGTTTATAGGAAAAAAGTCTGTTAAGGGTCAAATCATAGTCGATCAATTAGCTGATGCACCCTTAGAGTCTACCCATCCCCTCATCATTGAGTTTCCTAACGAATGCCTTAAACTAGAGGTAGACCATCCAGAGCAATGGTCCTTATACTTTGATGGAGCCCGATGCATGAGTGGGGCTGGTGCAGGTATTATTCTAATATCTCCACAAAAACATCTTATACCTCTATCCTTTAAATTAACGTTTGCTTGTACTAATAACACTGCTAAATATGAGGCTCTAATCCTTGGCTTATGAGCTACCTTGGCACTAAAAATTAAAAATCTATTAGTTTTCGATGATTCTCAACTTGTTATAAATCAAATTAATGATGTTTATCAGACCAGAGATGATAAATTGCGTCCATATAAAGCATATGTATTACAATTAATATCTTTATTTGATCAAGTTACCTTGGAAGCTATTCCTAGAACTAATAATCATGTGACTGACGCTATGGCTATAGTTGCATCTCTTTTACCTTTGGAGTTAGATGACGAATATGCTACTATAATTATTCGTTGACTCCAGGAACATGCTTCAAATAAATCATGCTTAGAACCTTTGTATGTGTTTCTAATCAATGAAACTACTCCTGAACTTTGGTACACTAATATATTCAATTTTCTTCAAAATGGGACCTTCCTTGAAGGTTTTAATAGAAACCAACATCGACTATTACGTATACGAGCAAGTCACTTCGTAATAATTGGAAATATGTTATATAGGAGATATTTTGAAGGTATCCTACTGAGATGTTTGAATCTAGAAGAATCTAGATTAGCTTTGAGTGAAGCCCACGATGGATCTTGTGGGGGAAACTTTAGTGGTAGCGCCATTGCTAAGAAGCTCCTTAGGATAGGATATTTTTTGGCCTACCATGGAGAATGATGTACACGGTTACATGCACCATTGTGACAAGTGCTAGAAACATGCTGACCTTGTCCATGCGCCTGCACAAGAACTGTAGGCTATTTCATCTCCTTGGCCCTTTTCAAAATGGGACTTAGACATTATTGGAAAAATCAATCCTGTGTCATCTGATGGACACAAATTCATCATAACTACCATCAAGTATTTTATGAAGTGGGTTGAAGCTATGCCCTTAGCTTCTTGCACTAGAACCCAAGTTTCCAAATTTATTTTTAATCAAATTATTTGTAGGTTTGAAATTCCTGCAAATCTCATCTCGGATAATGGAACTTGTTTCAAAAATAAAGATGTAAAGAAACTATGTCAAACATATAAAATTCAACATCGTTGGTCCACTCCCTATTATCCTCAGGGTAATGGCCAAGTATAAGCATCTAATAAAATATTAATTAAAATCCTCAAAATACTAGTCAATAAATCTGGTTGAGATTGGCACATTCAATTATATCCTGCTTTGTGGGCTTATCGAACTAGCGTTCGTACTCCCACGGGCACTTCACCTTTTGTTTTGGTTTATGGTGCTGAAGCTATTTTTTTCTTTGAATTAGAAGTTCTTTCTTTGGATCTACTACTTCAAGATACTGAATAAGGATATGAATATCGTGCTGGTATATTTAGTCAGCTGGAACTCCTAGATGAGAAGCGCATCAATGCTTTGGAGCATCTTCGAGCCTACCAGAACAAGCTCAAATGAGCATATCTTAAGAAAGTTCATCACCGATCCTTTGATATCAACGACCTCATCTTGAAAGAAAATAAAAAAATACTAATGCAACTAAATACCTTAAAGGTAAATTTGAACCTAACTGGCTTGGCCCATATATTATCACTGCTAAATTTGGATCAGGAGCATACAGATTAGCTACCTTATATGGTAAATATCTTAAAGAACCTATGAACATTATGCATCTTAAGTGCTATTATGCATAATTCTAGTAATTTCGTCATTGTATATATTGTACATATTGTCTCATTTTAGTAAATTCATATAAAAATTAAAAAAAAAATCATATTGTGTATCTTCTCAATTCATAAATCAAAATCAAAATATAAAAAACATCAAAATCTTCAAAAAAAAAAATCTTTTATTTTTGCACCTGTCAATTCTTGAAGTATTGTAGTTATATTTTCAGTTGTTTTGGATAAATTAACATCTGTTTGGAATCCCTCACTTTCACACTCACATGAATAAATATCTTGATTTCATTTGGTATGATTATTAATCTCTCTTATATCAAAGTCCATAGTTGAATTAAATAAATTTTTGAGCATAGAGAATTGATCTTGTTATTTACTTTAACCAAGTATATATTTTCACATTAAAATGATTTCATTGCAAATTCAATATGATGCTACATAGTAGAAGTGGTTTCTTGAGCGAAAAGTTTCTCCTGCTATCCTATCATGCACATGGTCTAGAATCTTTGAGAATTGACAAAAGGACAAGCTCACCCCTGCCTAGAATAAAAATCCCTTGCTCTACAGCCAATCCGAGCAAGTATCCCTAGTATAGGAAGAAAAATAAAAGTCAAAGAAAATGAGAAAAATAAAAATATCATTTTGTACCATCACAACAATATTTCAGCATTATCTCAGTTCCAAGCAAAAATACAAAAAAAAAAAAAAAGGAAGATAAAGAGAAAAGAAAAAGCAAAATGCAATAAATCCCTTTCCCTACCCCTTGAAAATAAAATAAGGGTGAATGAGCTTGAATCCTTGGAATTCTCAATTATTCAAAAATCATGAGGTAAGCCCCATAACAGGTGGTTTATTCCCAACCCGCTTGGCCTTGGGTAACTCCTAGCGTGGTGATATGTCTGTCACATTAGCGAACCTTATTTTGTACAAACCTATGTCTGCTTATGGATCACCTAGCTCTTGATGACCCGACTTACATAGTAGTATGGTATGGTTATATGCATATAAATCATGGTCAACGAACACTCACTTGGTTAATTCAAATTACTTGTATCAATTTATCTTTCTCAAAATTGGTAAATAAACAATACAATTGCACACACATTTGTGTTTGAGAGATTTTGTATCATTATGATAAGTCAAGATCGGCAATGAACTCACATATGCACATGAGGGTTCCTTATAAATCTACATTTTGTCTTTGAGATAATTTAAAATATTTATGCAAATCTTTTGGAATAATTTCATCTTCTTATTTGAGAACATCTGCTTAGCGTAAAAACAATTAAATACATTTTTTTCAAAATCCAAAATTTTCTTTCAAAACATGTTCAAAAATCTAGCAATAAAGTCACATTTATATATACTTTCGACTTTCACAATGATGATATAATTCCTAAAACCTAAACTGGAATTTTATGCCTAGCGCAAGTCCTCATCTTATATATTTTTTGTTTATCTCAAAATCAAAAATCAATTATGCAATAAAATTATCTTTATATTTCATGATGATGGTATAAGTCTATACCTATAATTATATGCCTAGCACAAACCATTGTTCTAATTTTATTTTCCCATTCATTTTAATTCATAAAAACATATGGCTTACATCATTATGTTACACAATTGTGCTTTAAAAAGAATGAACACTTTTTTCTATTTCATTTCATTATGTCAACATTCAATTTTGCAACGATGGTATAATTCCTAAGGAATTGTTCAAAATTTTATCACACTTAGGAATTTTATGCCTAGAAAAAATCATATTTTTTTATATTTCATGCATAATATTTTCATGAAAATCTGAAAACAAATCATCACCATCATCATTTTTCATCATCACAACACAAAGTCTTAAGACAATCTCTTAAGCACTCTTTTACTTTTAGTAATATTTCTATATTGGGATTAGCTTGATGACCTAGCGAGCGGCGACTCCATGAAATGGTCATATAATAGCGACAATGTCCTTTGAAATTATTTTTAGAAGTCCCTTTATTTTTCATCAAATCATACCACAACAACCAATTTGTTTACATCAGATTATTTCATTTAAATTTCACAGCATGACATAAAATTATACTATTGCCAACGACATAATTACATGAATAATCAATCAACAAATTCAAAATTTAAAGCATCATAAAACATATGGACAAGTCATATCACAAAAAGATCATATATATATATATATATATATATATATATATATAAATATATGTACATCATATATCAAAATGGATTGGTATGCCACAATCTATACCCTAACATACTCAATCCTCTCAAAAATATACAGTCTCTAGTCAAAAGCAGCTAGTCTCAAGAAGCCCTCGAGCTCTCAACCTCATCTCCTCTCCTACCCTGGCATGGATGAGGTGGTCCCATCGAGGTCCGTGCTGTATCGTGGGTCCTCGACGTTGATCATGAGGAAGTCCTCGATGATCCCATCATGATTGGATCCATAATGGGGGTGGAAAATGGTATCCTTTGGTTCTCTAGAACCACATGATAGTACAATCCTTGGTAGAACATGGTCTGAGCAATAGCCTGTGCTAGATCCTGAGTGCTCACCCCTCTGCTCCAAGCCCTGAGTCATGTAACCTCATATTGTAGTGTCTACACCTGAGCTCGGAGGTGGGCATTCTTAGCTCAGAGAGCTGCCATCTCACTGCTCTCCCCCATCTCGACACCCTTGCCCTTATCGGGTGATGCTGGCCTATCCCTCTATTGAGAAGGGAGTCCCTCCTCTCTCCTATCTAGCTACTGTGGTCTCTCTGGAACCTGTGACACTCTTTGGCATCTCTCCTGAGGAGATCGTCATTGCTCCCTCCCTCCATGACTCCTTGCTACATTGATGGCAGCCTGGCATCGCCTCCCCATTTATCACACCATAGTGTGCATTAGACCCTGTGCCCTCATCATCTGAGGAGGGTGGATGTCTACATACCAGGCATCATATCCATCTATGAACCCAGCGTCATCCCAATCCACCAGTTGAATGGGGGTATCGTCAACATCTTGAATCCAAAATCATTGCATATCTGGAGCCCCACTTAGTGTAGTTTTATCCCAAATAGTCTGAGAGTACTCGTAGTCTCTTAGAAAAGGGATCCCCTATTGTAGACCAAACTGCCTCAAAAATTGATCATAGTGGTGGAACTCTACCTCTCCCGACTCCATCCTCAGCCAGAAGACTCAGCCAACTCCTGTCTGTCCTCTCCCCACCCTGGATGCTCTCTCCATAGCCTCTAGGTATCTAGTCAGGGATGAGGTCATCTAGCAACCTTCGAGACATCGATAGATATATACGCCACTGTGACCCTCTCTAGAGCCACCAATAGAAAACCCGAGGTCTCTCCTAGTCAACCCCTATCAGTGGAAGCCCTACCGGCCTCCACACCGCAATGTTCTAGTAGCACAAAACCTGTAGCAATGATGTTAGTACCAGACATCGACCTCCCTTGTATACGACCTCATAGAGGATTCTATACAAATGACATAGTACAAAGCTGCCCCAAGCAAACCTATAACTATGGTCTCTCATATCATAGACCACATCTGAGAGGAGCTACAGTAACCTGCATCCACTTTGGTGGCATAGCAGTATACCACCCACTACCCTTGCCAAAACTTGAGTCAATCGATATGCCCTAGGCATCTGCCTTAATGTCTCGATGTTCACTCTGCCCTTCTCTAGGGCAAAGCTAGGGTCTCTACACAGTCGCATCATGGCATGGCCTTGATTGGTCATAGGAGTTATGAATCACCCATGTATGGGGATCCTCAAGATCCTCCATACATCCTCTATAGTGGGAGCCATCTCCCCTATCGATAGCCAGAAGCAAGATGACCCTGGATACCAGGGCTCTGATAAGGATGTCAATAGCCCCATGTCTGTAGGTATTTGTGGCATATCTACCACATGTTGTAGCCCAACCTTCGATAGTCGGTCTCGCTCCACTTGATCAAGCACAGCTACATCATCTCTGAGCCCCCCATATTTCCACTCCTAAATTTTTAGTAATCCCCTCTGCAAAATAAACAATAAAACAACAAAAATCATTAATATATAATTATTACAATCAATTAAATCAATTTAATCTTGTAAAAAAATGATATTGTCCTTTATTGGACGATATTGTACTAAATTAAGTCAAATCGTCCTTGGTAGGACAAAATCGTCTTTGATTTCTCAACTTGGGGATTTCCCCTTGTTGGACGGGATCGCCCCTATTTCGTCGATTTCACCCCTAGACAAAATCAGAGATCTAGGGATGATTTTGATGAAATTGGGACGATTTTGTCTTGACGTCGTCGACGGCCTAAAAATGGCTGTGATGCCTAAAAAATAGTCAAAATTCAAATTAAAAATCAAACAAATCAAAATTAAAAACATAATGCATCAAGTTTAGATCCCTACCCGTAACCCGTGTCGGACCTCTGTCGTTCTGTGTATCGTTTCCACCATTTTTCCTGTAGAGTTCTGAAACAACAAAAGTGAACAGTAACAATGAATTAGGGTTTTACCCTATTTTTTTAATTTTATTTAAAAACAACTTTTTTAAAAAATTTTGCTTTTTCATGCTTTTACCTCAAATGCTCGATTTGGGTAAAAACACGGAGGGGGCACCATAGTAAGCAGTCGTACGATTCGACCTAGAATCGTTGTCTAAAAAATGGAATAAATTTTTGCTTTCTCGTAAAGCGTAAAGAACTTGTCTTTAACGCATTTTCTTTAAAAAATTTTCTAAAGAGGGGGCAAAATGTAGCACTCTAAAATTGGCACAGTTAAACCCTTATGAAAAAGATAAAAATGTGAATTTTAACCCTGAAATCGCCCGTTAACCGCTCCCCCCATTTTTTACACCATTTATAGGAGTTGTTTTGACCGTTAGACAATATCATCGCTGATCAGACAAAATCATCCCAGATCAGACGAATTCATCTGGAACAGAATGTCCAGATGATTTTTTCCCAAAACTAAATTTTCATAATTAGCTTCTGTTTCAACAACCTCTCCAACTTGGGCAGAAGAGTGTCTACATAGTTGGAGATTCCTCTGTTGGAGATCTCCCAGATTTGGATGATCCCAACCCTCCTAACCTCCCCCTAATCCTATATAAATTGGGATTTTCTTAGTTTATCCCCCTGGCTCTCCTCCTGACTCTCTCCCTAGTTGATTTTCCCTACCATTTAGCTTTGTTGTGTTAAGACATCCTATCCACCATTGTTTGCACTCGTAGTTTTAAGTTTTCATTACAGGTTTTCACTGTGCTTCAGCTGGAGGAAGCTCAGATTGTCACAAGTGATTCCACATGATTTTGGATGATCCTATCATAGATTAGTGATGATATCGTATGATTGGATGTGATCTCGACTACAGTTCATATTGGGGGTAATCAGAGCCCTGAGTTTGCATTTCTCATATTCCTTCCTTATTTTACTATGCATTAGCTTGATTATTTTCATTCTGCATCATGGAGTTCACATCATTTGGCATAAATGCATAATAAAGTTAAAATAAGTTATTAAAAAAATGCATTTCCTTTAATCTTCTATCTATATTTATCAGTTAAGCATTCATACTCTCACTTCTATCATTTTGCATTATTCTTGTAGTTGCATTTTTGGTTTTTGGTGTCTATTTTTGTGATTGCATGTTTCTGGCAAATTCGTCTGACGAATTTGTTAGATTGACGATGATCTTATCTGATCTCATATGATCGCCTATGATCTAGAATGATTTTGTATAATTGCAGATGATCCTATCATATTTGGGACAATCTAGACTCCTACAAGCTTCATAATCTTCATCAGACATTCAAAATCAAGTGCATTCTTTCTCATTTAACATATTCCTTGTATTTAAGATTCATTCATGCTTTATGTATTCATATAAATTGGCATCTTCATATAGAATAGCTTAGATTCATTTTGGCCAACCTAGGAATAGGAATGATTGAGTATAAAATGAACACATCAAACCCATTCTCAACCTAGGCATGGAAACTGCCACTCAAAGTTTCCTGGTGAACCCCACCATCCATTAAAAATTCACCCTTATACCCCTCCCCTAAGACGTGTGACATTTAAAGGGCCTCTCAGTCTGAGGTATTGTCCCATCCTTCTCGCATACCCCTTTCAGGCACAAATCCTATAGCCTGAAGGTAAGGGCATAAAAAATTTGGGCTAGTACAGTCAATAGCGGTATCCTAAATGCATGACAATGTGTCTATCACATTAGCTTTGCGTGTGTATAGACCAATGTTTGCATGTGGACGAGCTAGATTTTGGTCACCTATACTACCTAGTGGTCTAATCCAATTGAGTACAGAACTTTAGATTATGGTATTCATAGAGTGATCCTAATTATAGGTTTTGTGGATAGCCTACTTGTCAATGGCGGTATCTTTATGCATCTCAAAAGAATGAACTCACTTGCACACAGGGATATTGAGTATCTTGGTCATCCTAACAGATTCATACCTTGTTAAAAAGTCTTGCATAGTTAGTATACAACTTTTTATCAATTTACTAAAGTTTTTGAGTTTCGTGGAAACCTCATGAACATATTCTAAACATCATATCACTTCACCACATTCATTTTAATTACATTATTCTCAAATCCATTATATAGTCTCAAGACAACATTACACATGAATTGATGCATTCGATATCATCTATGGTATTAGCATAATACGACATATAGTCATCCATCTCATCATACATCCATACATGTACAAAATAAAATCAAATCACATTAAAACATATGCATACATGATAGACATCCATCGTCATATCATAGATAAAATAAAAATATTGCATATCATCAAATGACATCATAGCACAACACATGCATCCATTAATGCATCATAACACCTAATGCACCTAATGGTCCATAATCGCACAATTGCACATCACACAAATTCTTTCAAGCATCAACTGGGACATTATTGGTACCATACCTCCCCTATAATCATTTATCAAACAGTTAAGCAATCAATTTCAAAAAGCCCCAAAGGTATCCATAAACCCTTTGGTCACCCCAAAAATCCCCAAAGATATTGATCAACCCTTTGGTCACCCTAAAAAATCCCCAAAGGTATCCATAAACCCTTTGGTCACTCCCAAAAACCTCCAAAGGTATCCATAAACCCTTTGGTCACCCACGAAAAGCCCCAAAGGTATCCATAAATCCTTTGGTCAACCCAAAAAGCCCCAAAGGTATCCATAAACCCTTTAGTCAACCCAGAAAGCCCCAAAGGTATCCCTAAACCCTTTGGTCAATCCCAAAAAGCCCCAAAGGTATCCATAAACGCTTTTCTTACTCAAAATGCCCCAATGGCATCCAATAATTCCATGGTTCAAATGTATATACATATATATTAATAAAAAATAGCAAAAACAACACAAACGCCAACAAAAAGGGTTCAACACCCATTAAAACAAGACAAATATGATGGAATTCATTCAGGGTCAATATGGAATGCAAACTTATCATGGATTCATGGACAAGTTACTACTTCACTCTCCAAGAAGACCATTATGGCTAGACCACCCCATGGGAAGGACGTTTTAAACTCTTTGCTTCCATGAAATCTCCATAGCATCATCCAAATCCTTTCAAAACTATGCCATTTTTCAATGAGAACAACTGAAGTCAACCTTAACAAATGTCATCTGGATCAAGCGACACGTCACTTTTCTCACTGGTCATTCCCTCATCGACTCATTGCTTGAGGAGGTAGTAATGCTTAAAAAATGCATAATAAAAAATCAACAATTAAACACTCAATCATGCAAGTTGTGTTCATCCAGCAAATATTTGACAAAGACAATCATGCCCCTGCTTGGGGCAAAAAACAAGCAAATATCTCAATTAAGCACATAACAGTGCAGATGAACATGCCTGTTGGTAACCTCAAAAGTTACCAAAATACTTGGTTTTCTCTAACGCCTAGGGTTATAAGTCCCCTGATGATACCTGGAAGCTAAAGAGAAACCAAGACCAATGTCTTTACTGAGTCAGAAACAAGGATTCAAGAACACACGCCCTTTTCATGATTGAGGCATCTAAAGTTGGTTAGGCTATTAAGTAACCTTAATCATTCAATATTTTGGTCATTTATTTTTGCTCAGCGCTATGCTGCACACAACGCATCTCAAAAAGGAGCATATGTAGACACTAAAATATGGTTAATCTGATTAAGCACCCATAAACAATGATCAAATTGGCATCATATGACCCCTTGGGCAGCCCTCAAGAGGGTCACAGTGGTTCTAGCCACTCTAGAAAGGTTTTTGGAGGCTATCAGCCCAATTTTGGGAGTTTTTGGTCCAAAATTCACCACCGTCCCACCCTAGGATGGTGGTAGATTCCCACTATCCCACCCTGTGATGGTGGTGAGCCATCGTACCAAGGTGGGACGATGAGCAATTTTGACGCAGAGAAAATCAAATCTGGGCCAAATGGCACCCAGAAACTACCATTTAGCATGCCATATGGAGCATGCAAGTTAGAGGGCACTAAAGCCTTATGAAACACCTTTTAATGGAGGCCCAAAATGGGTATTCTCTTCCTCATCCAGTGCATGCCTCCATTTTGACAAGTGGCACCTCCTGCCATGCATGCCCTTGCATGCCTTTTTGCACATGAGCCCCTTTGGGATATAAAATGGATTCAATATCCACACAAAATAAGATATAGGAGTTCTAGGATATTAAACTGAGTGCTTTCGATATTTCCCCTCACATTATTGCACATTTTTACCCTCAGAATCTCTCTTTTGGCAAGGAGGTTACAAGGTGACTTCAAGAAGGTAATACGAGCATAAATTTTCCATCTAGGTGAATTTATTCACCAAATTTGACAAAAACACACCTTATGTTGTTTAGGAATATCTGATCATGATTTTGGTAGCAAAGGGTGGCCGTATTTGGTGGTTATCCTCTCCTAGGATGCCCCCCAAATAGTTGGAGTCACCACTATCCCCCTTGAGATGAGGGTAAATGATGCAGGAGCATTCGAAGGTGGCAGAGCAATCTTGCATCATCCAAAAAAAAAAAAAAATTCTCTCTAAGTGCTATCTGGGGAATAAGCTATCGCGAAATCATGACACTTTTAGAGCAAAAGTGCCAAGGCACAAAGCTGTCGCGAAATCGTGACACTTTTAGAGCAAAGGCGCAAAGTGGTCACGAAATCACGACACTTTTGGTGCAAAGGTGCAAAGTGGTCACGAAATCATGACACTTTTGAAGCAAAGGCACAAAGGTGCAAAGTGGTCATGAAATTGTGACACTTTCAGAAGTAAAGGCTCAAAGGCGCAAAGTGGTCACGAAATTGCGACACTTTCAGAGCAAAGGCGCCAAGGCGCAAAGTGGTCGCAAAATCGTGACACTTTCGGAAGCAAAGGCTCAAAGGTGCAAAGTGGTCACAAAATCACGACACTTTCAAAAGCAAAGGCTCAAAGGCGCAAAGTGGTCACGAAATCATGACACTTTCAAAAGCAAAGGCTCAAAGGCGCAAAGTGGTCGCGTAATCGCAACACTTTTGGAAGCAAAGGCTCCAAGGCATAAAGTGGTCGCGAAAGCATGACACTTTCGAAAGCAAAGGCTCAAAGGCGCAAAGTGGTCACGAAATCGTGACACTTTTGGAAGCAAAGGCTCCAAGGCACAAAGTAGTCATGAAATCGTGACACTTTCAAAAGTAAAGGCTCCAAGGCGCAAAGTGGTCGCGAAATCATGACACTTTTGAAGCAAAGGCGACAAGGTGCAAAGCGGTCACAAAATCGTGACACTTTTGGAGAAAAGGCACCAAGGGGAAAATTGGTCATGAAATCACGCCACTTTCTGAGAAAATATGCCAAGGGACAAAGTTGTTGTAAAATCGTGACACATTTCGTAAAGAAGAACCAAGAGGAACAGCTGTCATGAAATCGTGACACATTTTGAAAAGAAGAGCCAAAAGGAGCAACTATCACGAAATCGTGACCCGAAGGCAGAAGACAAGGGTGGAAGGCAAAGACATCGCGAAATTGTGACATGTCACGGTTACACGACCCAAAGGCAAAAGACAAGTACAGAAGACTAAGACGTCACGATTTCATGATGTGTCATGAAATCGTGGCCCGAAGGTGAAAATAGAAGCCGAACGCCAAAACGTCGCGATATCATGATCGAAGAGGAGAGAGAGAGTAAGGAAGCAAAAACGTTGTGATATCGTGACAGGACGCTCATGACTCCAGACAGGCCGACGGTTGTAGAGGCCATTGTAGAAGGGAATGTGGCAGCATATTACAGGTGGCCATAGAGAACTAGGCGATTATAGAGGCCATTTCAGAAGGGCACGTGGCAATAGATTACAGATGGCTATAGAGCACTCCTATGAATGATGACCCGGAGGGTTGATGGATAGGTGGCTGTAGAACATTCCGCCACTCCATGCCATGATTATTGAAGACACCTGGTAGCAGCATGCAGGTGACGACAGAACATTCATGCGGGTGGTTATAGGAAACCCCGCATTCTGTGTAATGATGTCCAAAGGGGGTCGGGTCTATTATAAAAGGTAGTACATAGATTGTAAAATGGGTTGGCCATTTTGTATCTTCTGTAATTCAAATTTTAAAGCGATGTGAATGAAATATTGGTGATTTTTCTACTTGTATTTCCTGTTCTGTATCAAGTGGTATCAGAGCCAAAAGGTTTTGAGTGTGCGAACCGATCACCAGCAGTGAGGTAGTTTGTTCTAGGATTATGGTTGTGGGTTGTGAGGAAGTGAGCAAGATGCCTCCACAAAGGAACCATGGTGGTGCGAGGAATAGGGGAGTAGAGGTTGATCTTAGAGCCTTACAAAGGCAAGTTCAAGCCCTGCAGGAGGAATTGAGAAGAGGAGTTGAGCCAAGAAGAGAGGAACCCAGTGAAGATGAAGTTTGGGAAGATGAGGGTCCATCTAATGAAGAAGAAGCGTTGGATCCAGTAGAAGCTAGGTTGTATAGGGCCATATCCCAGATCGGGAAGAAGTCGAAGTTTGACGTCTCCACCTATTATGGGAATCTCAATCTCGAGGAGTTGATAGATTGGATCAATGACATGGAGGAATACTTCAAGTATGAGGAGATCTCAGACCCAAATTGGATCAGGTTCACAAAAACAAAGTTGAAGGGACATGCTAGCATCTAGTGGAAAGGAGTACATCTAGAAAGAAATAGGAGGGGAAAGGAAAAGATCACCAGGTGGGATCGGATGGTAGAGAAATTGAAGAGGCAATTCATCCCCGTAGATTATGAGTTGGATCTGTTGAGGAAGATGCAGAGTCTTAGATAGGCGAGTAAGTCTGTCAAGGAGTACACGGAGGAGTTCTATCAAATCTCAATTTGAACTGGTCATTCTGAGGCGAATAAGGAGAAAGTTGCATGCTACATCAATGGATTGAGAACCAACATTAAAGAATAACTGAGTCTAATTCGGATGAGCACGATTGAGGATGCATACCAGTTTGCATTAAAAGTGGAAGAGAAATTGAATAGGAGATTTGATGGTAAGCAGAGAGGAAAGGATCATGGTGGAAGAGCTGGTGGAAGGACCAGTGGAGGAAGATATAGAGATTTGAGGAAGACTGGTGAAGCAAGCAATAGCCAGAACCAAAAATAAGAGAAAGAGGAGAATACCCAACACCCATGCAATTAGAACAACAACTACCCGAGGGGAAGAGGTAGGCCTGGGCGAGGGTTTGGAAGAGGTATCTTTCGAGGAACCTGATTCAACTATGGAGAAGAAGGACATCAGGCATACAACTACCCACAGCATCAAGAAAGGCCAAATCAAAGACCTGAGGGTCAGGCTCGAGCTACTGTAGCAGACGAAAGTGTCGAATCTAAGCACTCTGAGGAGGCAGAATGAGGAGAAGCGATGATCATCAGAAGAGTCTTGTTGAATGAGGAAAATAAGGCAGACCAGAGGAACAACATGTTTTGCACAAGATGCAAGTGCACGGGCAAGGTTTGTAATATCATCATTGATAATGGAAGCACTGATAATTTGGTATCTGAGGAGATGGTTTCCAAGTTGCAGTTGGAAAGAAGAAGACACCCACATCCATATCGGATTGCATGGTTACAAAAGGACCATAGGGTGCTGGTCAGTGAGCAATGCCTGGTGAAGTTCAACATTGGAACTTATCGAGATGAGGTCCTGTGTGACATCCTACCTATGGATGCATGTCACATGTTTCTTGGGAGACTATGGTAGTTTTATCGTAGTGTTGTACATGATGGTCGAGCCAATACATATTCCTTGTCAAAAAATGGAGTTTGCCATAAGTTGAAACCCTTGAAGGAGGCAGATGAGAAGGTATGTAGCAGTGCACAAGTCTGTCTAGTTGATGGAAGAAGATTTTTAGATGGCTTGAAGCCAGATCATATGTGCTATGCAATAATCCCTAGGGTTAGGGAAGAAGAATGCAAGGAAACTCCAATGGAAGTCATGGGACTGTTAGAGGAGTTTCTAGATATCATTTCTGATAATGTTCTTTGAAGGTTTACCACCTGTTAGGAAGATTAGTCACCATATAGATTTGGTGCCAGGATCGAGCTTGCCGAATAAAGCTACACACAGAATGATGCCTGTAGAAACTGAGGAGTTAAATAGACAAGTTCAGGATCTACTAAAGAAGGGGTTGATTAGGGATAGTCTTAGCCCATGTGCAGTACCTACAGTACTAGCACCCAAGAAGGATGGGGAGTGAAGAATGTGCATAGACTCTTAGACAATTAACAATATCACTATCAAATACAAATTCCCACTACCAAGGATGGATGATATCATGGACTGCTTGAGTGGAGCTAAGTACTTCACGAAGATTGACCTGAAAAGTGGTTACCATCAGATCCGCATTAGAGAAGAGGATGAGTGGAAGATAGCCTTCAAAACTAGAGAGGGGCTGTACGAGTGGTTGGTCATGCCATTTGGGCTAACCAATGCATCGAGTACCTTCATGTGGCTAATGAATGAAGTCTTGAAGGAATTTCTAGGCAAATTTGTTATTATCTACTTGGATGATATTTTGATTTTTAGCATAACCCTAGAGGAACACCTGATGCACATCAGGAGGGTTTTTGAGAAACTGTGGGAGGAGTTGCTGATAAATTTGAAGAAGTGTAACTTTGTGAAGAGGGAGTTAGTATACCTGGGATTTGTTATCTCAGTAGATGGTCTCAAAATGGACCCAAAAAAGGTGAGGGCTATCATAGAATGGCCTGCTCCAAGAAGTGTGACTGAGGTAAGATCATTCCATGGTCTGGCCAATTTTTATAAGAAATTCATTAGAAATTTTAGTAGCATTTGCACATTCCTTACGGAGACAATGAGGGGAAACAAGAAGGAATTCAAGTGGACAACCGGAGTAGATAAAAGTTTTGCCATGTTAAAGAAGAAGGTCACAGAACAACCTGTCTTAGCACTTCCAAATTTTAACAAGGTGTTTCAGGTAGACTGTGATGTGAGTGGTAGTGCCATAGGGGCCGTATTGAGTCAAGAGGGTAAGCCTGTTGCTTATTTTAGCGAGAATCTCAATGATGCCAAAAATAAGTATTTAGTATATGATTAGGAGTTCTATGCCATAGTTCAGGCTCTAAAGAAATGGAGGCATTATTTTTTGCCAAAGGAGTTTGTCCTGTATACTGATCATTAGGCACTACAATATATCAACAGTCAAGGAAAGTTAAATCAGCGACACCTGAAATGGGTTGAGTTCCTGCAGAGCTATACCTTTGCACTAAAGCATCGGAGCAGAAGTTCCAATAGAGTGGTAGATGACTTGAGTAGGAGGTAATTTCTATTTATGGAAATGAAAGTGGAAGTTGTAGGGTTTGCTGAGCTCAAGGGTTTATACCCTGCAGACCCTGACTTCGCAGAAGCTTGGAAAGCCTGCACTGCGCCTGTTACTTTGGACAGGACTAAGTGGTTAAATTTTTTGATTCAAGATGGAATGTTGTTCAGGGGGAACCAATTATGCATTCCAAGGAGGTCAACGAGGGAGAATCTCATCAAGGAAAAACACAGTGGAGGTTTAGCTAGACACTTTGGTCGAGACAAGACCATCTCCCTTGTTAATGAAAACTACTACTGGCCGCAATTGCAAAAAGATGTGGCAAAATTTGTGCAAAGTTGTAGGATATGCTAGATGGCAAAAGGTGTGAGGCACCCTACTGGTTTATATCAACCACTACCTGTACCCAAAATGCCATGGGAGGATATTAGTATGGATTTTGTTCTTGGTTTACCCAGGACACAGAGGGGACACGACTCCATATTTGTGGTAGTGGATAGGTTTTCAAAAATGGATCATTTTATTCCCTACCAAAAGACTAGTGATGCGGTCCATGTGGCTGGTTTATTCTTCAAGGAAGTGGTACACCTTCATGGTCTGCCAAGGAGCATTGTGTCGGATAGGGATACCAAGTTTGTAGGGTATTTCTAGAAAACCTTGTGGAAGAAACTAAAGACGGATTTAAAATTTAGTTCTGCATACCACCCCCAAATAGATGGCCAAACAGAGGTGGTAAATAGGAGTTTGGGCAATCTACTGAGATGCTTGGTCGGAGACAAGCCCAAGGGATGGGATTTAGTTTTGCCACAGGCAGAATTCGCTTACAACAGCTCTGTTAACAGGAGTACTAATAAATTGCCATTCGAGATAATCTATGGGAGCAGCCCAAGAAATGCTTTAGAGTTAAGAAGGATGGATACAAGAGAAAAATGCAGTTCTGAGGCTGAAGACTTTGTTCAACACCTAAAGGGAGTGCATGAGGAGGTGACCAGGCACATTGCTAAGATGAATACTCAGTATAAGGCCAGGGCAGACTAGAAGCATCGGGCTAAGGAGTTTGAAGTAGGAGATTCCATCATGGTCCATCTAAGAAAAGAAAGGTTTCCTGCCAAGACCTATAACAAGCTAAATATGAAGAAGTTTGGGCCATGCAGGATCATTGGAAAATGGGATTTGAGTAATGCATACGAGGTGGAGTTGCCGAGTGAACTTAACATCTCACCGATTTTTAACATTTTAGATTTGGTTGAGTATCATGAAGGAGATAGCAGTGAGACACCTAGCCTAGATTTGTGGAGCATTCTCATGGCCACTCTAGTTGTAGATGAGATAGAAGAAGTCCTTGATACGCGTGAGGGCCGAAGTACTCGAAATAGGTGTTATTCTAAATATTTGATCAAGTGGAAGGGTAGGCCCATAGAAGATGCAACTTGGTTGTCGAAGGCAGAGGTTGACCGCCTGGGTCTACCTCATACAGATCAGAAGTGAAGGTCACTTCTCAATTCACCCCGGGTGTCTGATGCAGGGAGCATCCGGAGGTGGCAGAGCAATCTTGCATCATCCAAAAAAATATTTTTTTTCTCTCTAAGTGCTGGTGGGGGAATAAGCTGTCATGAAATTGTGACACTTTTGGAGCAAAAGTGCCAAGGCACAAAGCTGTCGTGAAATCGTGACACTTTCAGAGCAAATGCGCAAAGGCACAAAGTGGTCGTGAAATCACGACACTTTTGGAGCAAAGGCGCAAAGGCACAAAGTGGTCATTTGTGACACTTTCAGAGTAAAGGCACAAAGGCACAAAGTGGTTGCGAAATCACAACACTTTCGGAAGGAAAGGCTCAAAGGCGCAAAGTGGTCACGAAATCGTGACACTTTCGGAGCAAAGGCGCCAAGGCGCAAAGTGGTCATGAAATCACGACACTTTCAGAAGCAAAGGCTCAAAGGCGCAAAGTGGTCACAAAATTGTGACACTTTTGGAAGCAAAGGCTCAAAGGCGCAAAGTGGTCATGAAATTGCGACACTTTCGGAAGCAAAGGCTCAAAGGCGCAAAGTGGCCGCAAAATCGTGACACTTTCGAAAGTAAAGGCTCCAAGGCGCAAAGTGGTCACAAAAGTGCGACACTTTCGAAAGCAAAGGCTCAAAGGCACAAAGTGGTCACGAAATCATGACACTTTTGAAAGCAAAGGCTCCAAGGTGCAAAGTGGTCACAAAATCGCGACACTTTCAGAAGCAAAGGCTCCAAGGTGCAAAGTGGTCATGAAATTGCAACACTTTCAGAGCAAAGGCGACAAGGTGCAAAGCGGTCATGAAATCGTGACACTTTTGGAGCAAAGGCACCAAGGGGAAAATTGGTCACAAAATCATGACACTTTTTGAGAAAAGACACCAAGGGACAAAGCTATCATGAAATCGTGACACATTTCGTAAAGAAGCACCAAGGGGAACAATTGTCGTGAAATCATGACACATTTTGAAAAGAAGAGCCGAAAGGAGCAACTGTCGAGAAATTGTGACCTGAAGGCAGAAGACAAGGGTAGAAGGCAAAGACATCATGAAATTGTGACATGTCACTATTGTGCAACCCAAAGGCAAAAGACAAGTACGGAAGACTAAGACATCGCGATTCTGCGACATGTCACGAAATCGTGGCTCGAAGGTGAAAATAGAAGCCGAATGCCAAAACGTCATGATATCATGACTGAAGAGGAGAGAGAGAGTAAGGAAGCAAAAATGTCGTGATATCACAACAGAATGCTCATGACTCCAGACAGGCTGATGGTTGCAGAGGCCATTGCAGAAGGGCACGTGGAAGCATATTACAGGTGGCCATAGAGCACTAGGCGGTTACAGAGGCCATTGTATAAGGGCACGTGGCAGTAGATTATAGATGGCTATAGAGCACTCCTATGAATGATGACCCGACGGGTTGATGTACAGGTGGCTGTAGAGCATTCCGCCACTCCATGACATGATGATTAAAGACACCTGGCAACATCATGCAGGCGACGACAGAACATTCATGCGGGTGGTTACAAGAAACTTCGCATTCTGTGTAATGATGTCCAAAGGGGGTCAGGTTTGTTATAAAAGGCAGTACATAGATTGTAAAAGGGGTTGGCCATTTTGTATCTTCTGTAATTCAAATTTTAAAGCTCTATGAATGAAATATTGGTGATTTTTCTGCTTGTATTTCCTGTTATGTATCAGTAAATTATTAAATAATTTCATTACTATTTTTAATTATTAATTTTATATATTTTCTGATTATTCTACAGTCCAAATTTCAAGTTATTTGGACTTAAAATGAAATAGTTATAGCATTTTTCAGTTTCCACAGGCTCGTAGGGCCCATCCGGGCACCCCAGTTTGATGCAGGTAGATCTGGGATCCAATTTGAAAATATAATCATATGGGTTGTCTTAAAATATCAATTTATTCATATTTATAAAATTTCATGATTTTTGGATATGTCTAGGTTTGGGATTTGCTTGTCTTCTCTTTCACAAGTTGCAGGAAAGTGGCATAAAATATAGGGGTATATAGATGCAATTTCTGATATTTTTTTCATGATATCCTCTCAAAACCTCCTATTTAACATCTCTACAAATTTTCAAGTCATTTTTACATGTTTTTATATAGTTTTAATATATGCGCTATTTTGCCCCTATGGGGATTGCATGTTTTCACCATACACCCTTGCTATTTGACCCCTTTGGCTTCTCTGTGTGTAGGTGCAGGTTCTTAGAATTCATTGGGGAGGAATATAAGACCTAATATATCAGAGATACAAGTAGTGGTGGCATTTTACTACCCACCTTGATTGTGGGTACACAAAGAAACATTGGATGTGCACATTGATTCCGTGAAAGACTTGGTATTTGGGCACATAATATTGTAACAATTGTATCACATATTGAGACATAAAGGGGACTGATTTTTAACCTTGGATCTGATCCAAAAAATTAATTAGAAAAGACTTGCTTTGATTCATTTCCTTTTGTTTGGTATTCTTTCCTTTTCACATGCATGCTTCCTTTTTTATGCTCATGAGCAAGATGGGGTAGATACGCATATTTTTTTACATAATTTGGTGCACCTTTTTTCCCTAATTCACCTCCATAACCTACACATTCATTCATACATAGGCCTAGTTTATGATAAACTCATAATTTTGTAACTCGATCTCATTCTCTCCTCGTGGTGCTACATCCACCATTAAATTTGCCATGTCGTTCACATACTCCTGAGTCTTCATATTTGGAATTTTCATCTAAAACCATATATACCACATTTGTTAACATGGTTGACATTGATTTACTCTCCCCACTTTAATGTACATCTCTTACGGATCGCACTGATGCACCAATACAAACTTCATCGACTTCACACACATCTCTCCTACACCTTTGCATGACTTATTACTATTTCCGCCCATCATGCATGTTGCCAATGCACCTTTGCAATATAATCCATCACAAATTTTATGGGTCAATCATATGAATGTATACCTAGATGATGAATTCAATTTACCTAAGGCTATCAATGATCTCCATCTTGTTCCTATCCCAGCTCAGCTTCAAGACGGTTCCCACATGCTTGTGGAGGACACTATCAACATTGACATTGGTGACGATCCTATAAATTATTGGAAATATGAGCAAGTTTTGTTGGCATTAATGTCAATATTTAGTTTTAGTGAGTAGTATGGGGTCAAGCATCAGTTTCTGTTAGCAGTGCAAGTGAAATATTACTTCTAGGCCTAAGGAAAATTAATATTATAATATGTCTATTATAATATTCAAGGTGGTAAAAAAAGGTCTAAAGGAGCAATAGAAAGGCCCAAGAAAATAATATTATAATTTGGTATTATAATATTAAAGGTCTAAAGTATAGACCTAAAGTAATTAGATTAATTATAAATTAATTATAATAACTTTATTATAAATTAATTTAATTAAATAACCCTAAGGTTAGGGTTACAAAGGACAAGCAATTAAAATTAAGATGTCGACATCGAATATATTTTTCACCCACCGATGTGCTATAGGGGAGAGCACATTGTATATAAATACCATGTGCCTTGGAAAACAAAAATTATCCTTCAAACGAATTAAATTGAAGTGCATGCAAACTACGAACTGCATGGAAGAAGAGGATAAGGTTTTTTCTTATGTGGCAGTCATCAAAGGCATAATAGGAAGGAGGATTGGAGCCTCATAGCCAACCATGGTGGTTGGGATAGCAGAAAGTGAATGTGTGATTAGGGTGCTAATACGCAGGAGGTCCTGCTATTAAACCCCGATTGCAGCATTTTTGGTGAAAGATTCACATTTTGGTTTTGGTGCCAAAGCATAGCAATAAAGCACACGAGGTGCTTCTTGCTTCTAAGATGAGAACCTAGCTCACATGGCATGTGTTCCATTTCTAGGGAACTATGGAGGTGCAATAGGGAGTTCAAATCCCACCGAGGGCAAAGGTATTTAATTTTTGGAAAATTAAATTGCTTCTAAGGTTTAAAGGTGGCATGATTAATTTTTGCTAAGGGGGAGTTATAAGGTTTTTAAGGGATAATTATTTTATTGTGATTTTTGATAAAGTGAATTGAGATAGGAGTTATAAGGTTGAAAAAGAAAATTATGTTTTTTTTGGGATAAGCTATGATGTGTTAAATACTTTGAGAAAAGAGTTAAGGGTTCATAAAGAAAATTATTGTGATTATTTTCTTTAAATAAATTGTTGGCTTATATTTTGAAGTGTGGAGATTATAAGGTGTAATTGAGAATTGATGTTTTGTATCATGAAATACTCTGAGGAATTATTTGAATGAGAGTTTTGAAGATGTTTTGAGTTCAATTCTTCATCAAACAAAAGGTATGGGCACATCTTCCTTGTGAGTGATAGTTGGATGTTGTGAATGCTAAGTTGGAGTGAAAAGGTTTGTTTGATAAGAATTTTTGAGTAAGCTTTCATATGCATGATTGGTGAATGTAGTGAAAACACTTGAGTGAGAACTTGAGAACTATCTTGAACTAGGGTTTGTACAAGATCATGAGTATCATTGTTATGTGAGATTGTTTGATAAGCATTGTTGGAAATAATTGAGTGAGTGTTCATATGCTTGAACTAGGGTTTGTGAAAAGAACATGAGTATCATTATTATGTGATTTGGGTTACATTGTGTGAGTGGTGAAAAGCATTGTGAAACACTTGCTTAGGGTTTGTAAGCAAGGTGTGTTTCATTGAGTGATTGGTTGAGTGGAGTTGATTGAGCCTAGTTGATTGGAAGTATTGGAGTGATAGTTCAAGTTCTGTGAAACAAATTGTTCTATATTATGAATTGATTTGAGAAAGAGATTGAAAGTGATTGAGTGTTTGTGAGTGTGAAACATATTGAGTCTCTAACCATTCTCTATATATTTCTGTGATATTAAAACAATATTCTATGTGAAACTTGTTTGTGTGATTAAAGAGGTTTTCTGTCATAAATTGAGTTGAGTTGTATAAATATTTTGTGAAAGCTAGTGGATAGATTTGAGTAAGTCCTAGAGTGGACTTAAGGACTGATTTGAGTAAGCTTTTGTGGAAGCTTACAATGTAAATTTGAGGTAAGTCTTAAAGAAGACTTGTTGAGCAGATTGGGCAAGTTCTAGAGAGGACTTGTTGAGCAGATTTGAGGTAAGTCTTGGTGAAGACTTTAAAGAATATTGAACAAGTTCATGAGAGGACTTGTGGACAATAAGTATTTTAGAATACTTGAGAGTAGAGTTGATTGATTGATTTGTTCAAATATTGAGTTAAGGTTTGGAAAAAATCTAGCAGAGTTGATTTGTGATTGGATAAATATTTGTGTTAAGGCTTGAGGATAGATTTTAGGATAGAGTTTGGTGCTGATTTAAGGATAGGTTTATGCCAAACTAGAGACAAATATTAAGTAGATTTTTTCTAGACCAAATGACTATGTTTAGTGTATATCAGAGATAGATATTGTTCAAATTTGTGCTAGACCAAAGGACTATGTTTAGTGCAGATTAGAGATAGATATTGAGTAGATTTGTGCTAGACTTAAGGACTATGTTTAGTGTATATCAGAGATAGAGATTGAATAATATTTATGCTAGACCTAAGGACTATTTTTAGTATAGATTTTAGATAGAGCTAAGAGTAATATTTGGAGGTGACATAGTAGAGGATAATATTCTCCAATGGATAGATATCCATTAGCCAAGGTAGTGAGGATATGTCTAGAGTAAGTAGTCTTCTAGAGGATCACCAACCAAAGCAAAGGAGAAGGAGTTATCCTATGGATAGACATCCATGAACCAATTGAGGATATTAGTGTCTCCTATGGATAGATATCCATGAACTTGATTAGGGGATTGGTGTCTCCTTTGGATAGAGGTCCATAAACATTGTAATAGGGAAAGGTTTCCCAAGAGAATTGAGAAAATTTTAGTGAAATATTTTCTCCTTGGATTAGACCACATTGGGTGAACCATGTTAAATTGGTGTATCTATTGTGTGTGGTGATTTATGCATTGCTTTGATTACTATTGTTGCTATTGCATTGATATATTTTATTATATAGAAGAAAAGTAAAAAGTGATCTTATATTTTTCACCACCCCCTCTCAGTATAAGCTTGTGTTCTTCAATTGTGTAGACACCCAAAAGTCACACATTGATATTTCTACGTATCCATAGGTGATTCTAGACATCCTTAGTCTATTGTAGTCTATTGTAGACTATCATAGTCGTGCGTAGTCATATGTAGATTGCCATAATTTGCCATAGCAGTGTGTAGACCTGCATATATAGATTTTAGGTCCAAAACCCTAATAAGCCTTCAAAATCACATCCCAAGCATTGGGATATCCTTCAACAGCCTATTTGCACTCAATTGAGGCTCCCATAGACTATTAATTGGCAAAAACAATTAACAAGTCAATTCAAAAAATATAATTTAATGTTGACTTCACTTAAGTCACCTTTTTAGGGCATACTTGATTAATTAACCTCTAATCCTTAATTAATTCTAATTACACTCTCCCACATGTGAAATTAGGGTTTGTTGAGATTTTTATTTTAATCATGTCCTAAATTGACTTAAGATCTCCTAATCAGGATTAACTCTAATCCATCCTCACATATGTGTGAGGATGAGATATTTCTCATAAGGAATGTGATGTTGCCACCTTGTATTTCCTAACCTAACCCTAGTTAGAATTCAACTTAGGTTTAGTTGCCACCTTGTATTTCCTAACCTAACCCCTAATGACCTCTCTCTCCCAAGTTCAAAAAAATGCATAAAATATATAGAAATTGATACCAAGTGTTCAACAGTAATTTCTTGAAGCACACAGTCAGATTTCCATAGTACACAAAGGCACACCAGCTACCTAGGAATCGATCCACCGAAGGAATTTTACAAAAGATACTTCATAGCTCAAATCACCCCTACCCCATGAATCTGGTCCTAGTTTACCCCCTGGGTGGTGAATTGGATATACAGTGTCCAGATCCACCTAGATCTGGCAGGTAAGGTCCATTTTCCTATTTTATGTCCATTCTTGCAGTTTATTTCAATTTTTCATACATATTATCGGTCACTTTGTCTTCATAAATACGGGGCCTAACCAAGGCAAGCCCCTCTACGCACTGATGCCATTTTGCAGGTTATTTAGAATATCTTAAGAGGAAGAACACCATAAAATAAACAACTCGATGGTGGCCCAAATACAAAGAAGTCCACCTTCATTGAGGGATGATTGAAGACAACATCAGATTGATTGTAACATTGTTAGGAAAAGAAAAAAAAAAGGGCATCATATCCTTATTGTAATCTATATCTTCTTTAATATCAATGGAATACAGTTTCTCCATTTAATGCATTAATTTTTTGTGTTAATATATCAAGTGTCAATTTCTATCCATTTCATTTTGGCATGCTCAGTGAGACCCCCACAATGGATAGTATCCTGATAACTTATTTTTAACAAATCTAATATTATACTATATTTATGTGTTTGTAGGTACTGTATATGACTTTCAAAGAGAGTTTCAAAGCCTTGAAAACCCTCTCAAGACCTCAAAATAGAGATTTGGGGTCTCTAGATCCAATTCGCCCCTCACCCCATGAATCAGATCTCAATTCGCTCCCTAGGTGGTGAAGTCAGCTAGATAGCCTCAAAAATACCCAAAATTATAGGTATGAGTAGAACAAGACCTAACCAGACTGTCCACAACATCAAAGTACAAGTATTTTTCCATTTTATCCCTCTTTTGTTTATATTTTTAAAGTATGAGGCATATGCTAGTTGAATAACAATTTCTAGGTGTATGTTTCTCCTCTTTTCAAGCTTGTAGGATCATTATATTTTTTTGATATTTTAAGAACCTGAAACTTTCCAGCAAGTTTCTCAGATTTAATTTTCAAATAAATTTACATTTTCCTCCTTACTTCATATGTAGTATAAACCTACATTGTTTCCCCCTTCGTTCATAGCATCTATTGCTAAAAGAAGTGCAAATGCTAAATTTTAAATTAGGGTTTCCTAATACCCTCTTCCATGTTATCTTATACTTGAAAAATTTTGTATTTTAAAATTAAAAATTAGGGTTTCTTAATCCTCTTTATTCCACACACTTGGATTGCATGTTTTCGCACTTTACAAAGATAGTTTAATTTGCTTCATATATGCATTTAGGGATAGACTATTTATTTGCAAAGAATACACTTATCTAATCATTTGATTTCAAAAAGGCATTAGGGTTAGTGTTTTTTTTGAAAAGGCAACAAGTTAGTTTCTTACATTGTATACATCGTTAGCAAAACATAAACCCACACATACTCATGTGGTATCTAAACAAGTGGTGAGATTGGACTTCATCCCCAATCCATCACTTGAGAATGGTGTGGATCAAGTTTCACTCTCTATCAGCTCACCCCCCTAGACACCTAGCAACCCCAAAGGAGTGGTTTCTATATTTCATCACCAGAATATCCCCCACTTTTGTGACAAGGACCTAGATTTTATCACTAGTGGTTACCTGCGAAGTGGGATAGGATTTAGCACCTTCATCCATAAGGCTAGTATAATTAGTGGAATTGGTAATTATAATTCTTGACTAAGCCCACCCGAGGGTGAAGAAAAAGCATGGGTATGTCGATGGCAGGTCTTATACAGTGCCATCTCTCTTCGTGAAAGGATATTATGAACTCACTTCAACATAGTGGGCTCTCCCCATTTATGATATCATTTTAATGCACCTTCCATACAGGTCACCATTCACACATTGCAATACCATTCTATTTTGTGTATATATGGGTGTTGCAAGAGGTTTTATATCAACTACATTCCCAATTTTCTAGAGTATTCACTCCATTACTCATGATTCTACATAAGGAGTATCAATATTACAATACACAAAACAAACAAAACACATTTACTTTTCAAAATTTAGAATTTATTTCGGTCTACCGTTGTTTACATGATCACGGATCAGTCTCATCACATTACACTATATATTCCTTTGTCACATACAACATGTTACTTACTTCACATTTACATTAGACACAATCAAGTCTATATCACGTAGGGTTTATTTCTAAAACCCTTGTACACATGTCGCAATGCCTATGGTCACTCATAGTAGAGCATGCAATCAAGCACACTTCATATAGGAGATGCTTGTCACTTCCTCTAATCAGTACACTCTTACTCCTTAGATCATGAAGGGGAATACTATAGATACATCTAATTAACACATGGAATACGATGTATAGGTCACACACATGATGTCTCGATATGAGATGTCAACCTTGAGCGAAGTCCTAGCTACTTCACTTGTAGAGGATTACCTGCTCCTTTCATCTCCATCCTCACCTAATCCATTGATCATGTTCTGTGACCATGTGATCTACACAACACTAGGACAACCTCATCCATTCTTCACCATAGATGAGGAGGTCATACCGACTTCTCCAACATTTGCGTATCCCTTATTCCAAAACCTATCTCAATCCCTCTTTGAGAGTGACTCATCCCTCCTAAACCATACCCATCTAGAGGTCACATCGTTCACCCCTACCATAGGAATGGTGTCTGACCCATCCTTCTCTACTGTAGGAAATTAAAATCCATCCTTCTAAACTACACAATAACTTCCTCCCCAACAATAACTACAAGCATGGGTTTTTGGAACTTCAAAAAATCTAGGGCATTAGCTGGATTGCAGAAGTGATTTCAGGGTACAGTGGATCTAAAGGGTAGATTGGTGCCCCAGGAGGGTCCAATGGGGACTTCTCTAACTCCTTTTCTAGGGAGTAGCAGCTCATACACAGATTTGTTTAAAGAAAAATCTCCTCCAAAGAACGACTAAGCTCAAAAAATGGCATATAAAATGCTCTTCATGGCTGCTGGGAATAGGTCGACAGCACATCATGTGAATGGATGTTTGTCGTAGGCGGAAACCAGGCCAAAAATTGTCATCGAGCCAAGTATGGTTGAAGAATCAGTCATTTACGAAGCTAATCATGATTTAATTTGCAAGCTCATGGGTATACATCCTTCCCTAATTTTTTTGCACTCTTGGATCCACCAAAACTGGGAGCCTCATAGTGAGTATTCATTGTGGTTTATTAGCAATGGATATTTTATTGTTATCTTTTCATCTTTGGCCAATAGAAATAGAGCTTTTGAGTTAGAGAAGAAAAATCATGGCCTGGCAAGGCTATTTTTTCAACCATGGAGAGTGGGATTTGATACCCGAATTGAACCTACTGCTGTCCCAGTATGGATCTGACTATATGCTCTTCCAATGGAATTCTGGAGTGAGCAAGTGTTGGCAAGGATTGGCAATTCTATTGGAAGACATCTGGGTGTTTCCAGAGACACAATTGAAGGGAGCATGGTGGTGTATGTAATAATATGTGTGGATATGGATCTTAGCTAGCCTTTGCCGATAGAGATGGAAATTAAATTGGTAGGACTCTCCTAGATTCAACAACTGGACTATGAGGCCCTACCCTTTAGATGTAGGGTTTGTCACAAACATGGACATTTGGCCCATTTTTTCCCTAATAATATGAATGCTAAAATGGAGGCCCCTTTAGGAATACCAAACCTGCCTAGAGAGGATAAGGCAACACTTAATAAAGATTCTAATAGCACCGTTCAGGGCTAGGAAGCTCAGAGAGAGGGTTTTGAACAGCCCAAAAGAAAAAGACGGACAAAGAAAAAAGAGGGAAAGGAGCAATCCCATATCAGACCTGCCAATAGGTATGAGATATTTAAGTCACTGGTTGACGAAGAGGAATAATTTATGGAGGGCATGGAGGGTAATAAGGAAAATTCTAATATTCCCATGCAACTCCCCCTCTCATCTCCTCCCATCATATAGCAGGTAGTTGAACTCTATGAGGTATCACAACCAGTGTGTTCAGGGGATTTAGTAGTGCATAACTAGGAGCAGACAGTATCTTAGGATGTCAGCATGGGAATAGCAGAGAAGAATAGGGAAAGGCCAACTTTGGGGATAACCCAGGTAGAAAAAAGATCAAAAAATAGCAATTCTCAAGGAGTAGGTAGAAGATCCAATAAGGAGTTGCTAGCAGTCCAAGGAGACAAACTGATCATGGGAGGATCGGTGAGGCCAATAGAATCTTATTGCTCCCAGGGTAACCAATGATTATACAATCATGGAATGTGAGGGGTTTAAACAGCAGAACCCATCAATCTGCTGTTCGAATACTTTTAGAGAATCATAATACTAATTTTTTGCTTTTACAGGAGACTAAGATGTCATTAGATCTTATGTCCAAAACAATCAATAGAATTTGGAGGGGTGCTGGTCATATGGATGTGGCTGCCCAAGGTGCCTCAGGGGGGATTTTTACTCTGTGGAACTCTCTTGAATGGTCTACAATAGAACATCTTACCTAGAGGGGTGTTCTCACTTCTCTTTTTAGGAATAATGTCACTACGGAACACGTTCTAATCACAAACTTTTATGGGTCTCAAAACCTAGATGGTCAGAGGCGGCAGTGGAAGGCTATGCATAACATGCGAACCTCAAGGGAAGATCTAGACTGGATTATAGCAGGGGACTTTAATGCTAAATTATATTCTAGAGATCAGGAAGGGGGAACACCATTTTTGGACCTAGGGGACCATTTCATGATTGCCCAAGTCCAGGATTTGCACTTAGTGGACATTAAATGTCCTAGCATTAACTACACTTGGACTAATAAAATGCGGGAGCCACATAGCAGGAAGGTTAAGCTAGATCATTTTTTGGTTTCAGAGGAGGCGTTTGTAAAATGGAATATAAATTTTTAGATTTTAGAAGGCCTGGTTTCAGATCACTATCCCATTCTGTTGGAAGGCGGGACTAGGATGGGGCAGCATCACAAACCTTTCAGATTTGAGAATTTTTGGCTTCAGAAAGATCTTCGGGATAAAATTCCATAGTGGTGGGAAGAAGGCTGCCCAACTTATGGGAGAGCAATGTTCAGAATCCACAAACAACTACAATATGTCAAAACTTAGTTGAAGTATTGGAAGCGTGCTAATAAAACAGACTTCTAGGCCCAAAGAGCTCCATTGGTGGCCAGATGGGATGAGGTCCAAAAATAGTTCAGAGAAGGAGTAATTACAGACCAGCTCAAAGCTGAGGATGATGCCCTACGTACAACGGTTGAGGACATTGAAAACCAGGAGGAGACCTATTGGAAGCAAAGAGTAAGAACCACCTGGTTATTAGAAGGGGAAAAAAATACAAAATTCTTTCATCGTACTGCTTGTGCTCGAAGACAGATGAATAATATGGAGGCCCTTCAAGATGAGAATGGTCATTCCTTTGATACACTTCTAGGTATGCATTCCCATGCTATGGATTATTTTTCTAAGCTTTTTAAGGAAAGTGTGGTACAAGATGTAGAGGCCCAAAATAAAGTTATTTTTGTCATACCTATTGTTATTTCTAAGGAAGAAAATCAAGCCCTCCTCAAACCCATTAATAGAGATGAATTGAAAAATGTGGTCTTTGGAATGAGAACTGCTAAAACTCCAGGTCCATACGGCTTACCAATTGAGTTTTTTTAGGCTTTCTGGGACTACTTAGAGGATGATGTAATGGTTGTTGTAGAAGATTCCAGAGAAAATAAGAGAATGCTTAAAGCTATAAACCACACTTTCATTACATTAATTCCAAAAGGGGAGGAGGGGGTTCATATTTCAGATTATAGGCCTATTGCCTTATGTAATGTGTTGTACAAAATAATCACAAAGGTAATGGTTGAGCACCTAAAACCTCTTCTTCACAACATTGTCTCCTCTGAGCAAGGGGGTTTTGTTGAGGGACGATAGATTTTGGATGGGGTGGTTGTGGCCCAGGAAGCAATCCATTCAATGCACACTTTTGGTAATAAAGGGATGCTCATAAAATTGGACATGTCAAAGGCTTATGATAGGGTTGAATGGAGTTTCATGGCTAAAATGATGGCAGCCTTTGGTTTCTCTCAGGACTGGATAGAGTGGGTCATGAGTTGTGTCTCTACCCCGACTTACTCTGTGCTAATCAAGGGCCTTCCTTCGCAACCATTTGGAGCTACTCAAGGACTGTGCCAGGGGGATCCATGTTCTCCTTATATTTTTCTCATTTTGGCTAAAGGTCTTGGTAGAATTTTCTTGAGGAGAAGATAGCAAGGTAGATTATTGGGTATCAGGGTGGGTGAAGAAGTTTTAATGCACCTGCAGTTTGTGGATGACACTAGTTTGGTGGGAGTGGCCAACTTCAGGGAAGCAATAATTATTAGGGATACTCTTAATGTCTATCTCAAGGCTACTCAATAGGTCATTAATGAAAATAAATCCAAAGTGGTTTTTTTTAATCTGGAACAAAGGCTTCAAAATAGAATTTTAGAAATCCTGGGATTCACAAGGACTTCTCTCCCAGTGGTTTACTTGGGGGTCCCCTTGCACTTTAAGAAGATGAAATTAGACACATGGAGGAATCTTCTGGAGTGTATCAAGGACAAAATTAATCACTAGTCTCACAAGTGGTTAAGTTATGGTGGCAGATTAACATTCTTACAGTCAATCATTCAAGCCATGCCAATTTACAAATTCTCTATCATGGCTGCCTCGATTACAATATGGAAAGAGTTGGACAGGATGGCTAGAAAGTTTTTATGGGAAGGAGCAAAGGGAGAGAGAAATTGGGCCTTAGTGGTTTGGGAAAAAGTTACCCAGCCCAAGGTTAAAGGAGGTCTGGGTTTGAGAAAATCTAAGTTGAATAATAAAGCTTTGGCTGGAAAGCTGTACTGGAGATGGATCTCCCAACCCACCTCCCTTTTTAGTAGAATCCTAACTAGAAAATACCTAGGACAGGCCAACCCAGACGATGTAGTTCGCATCCCCTTGGATGGTACTGGGTCCCTAGTTTGGTAGGCTCTCAAGTTAGGGTCTCAGGTTGTTAAAGATCGCTTATTTTGGAAAGTGGGAAGAGGGGAGAAGCCTCATTTTTGGACAGATTCTTGGGATCAGTTCCCACCTATCATTGCTGAATTTCTAGAATTATAGCCAATAAAAGCAACCATTGAAGCCAAGGGATGGATCCGTATTGAAAGTTATTTCACAACTACTCAGCTAGGGGAGTGTAAGTTTAAGTAGTTCAAGAAGTTGGATGAGTGGCCCATTTCAATCCCTCCGGATTTGACTCCCATCATGACTAAAATTTTGACTGAAAGATTTCTTATAGGGGGAGACGTGGAGGATGAATTAGCTTGGAGCTTTGGGAGTCTTGGCATCTATACAGTAAAGGACGGATATGACAACATTCTCCCAGAGCCCCCCCTCATACTTTTTAGGTTGAGGACTGGAGGAAAATATGGCACTCTAAAGGCTAGCCAAAAGTTAACTTTTTTGCCTGGCAGTGCATGCACAATGGAATCCTCACTTTTGATAATCTCAGATCAAAAGGTATCATCGACCCTTCTCAATGTGTACTATGCTACAAGAACAAGGAAACTGCTGACCATTTGTTGTTTGGTTGCCCTTTCACCCGATAGATTTGGCTACATTGGTTTGCATACTTTAAAATTCAAGTAAGTGGTGACCTAAACTGGATGAATATCTAGGAAAAATGGTAGAAATGTAGATTCAAATCTAAAGATCTTCGTATTTGCTGGGATCTTGGTTTAAGCTTTATCTGGTGGTAAGTTTTTCTGGAAAGAAATGCCAAAATTTTTAGAGAAAGTTTTACTACTCTATATGGGGTTTGGCAGACCATTTGGAGCAAGGTTACCGAAACTGTGGTTGTTCATGCTAAGGAGGAAGCTCAAATTGACATTGGAGCTATGGACGAATGCATTGAACTACAAGAGGGACAAGACAAAAATTATTGGAAACCTCCCCCTGAAGGTTGGATTAAAATCAATACTGATGGAGCTACAAAAGGCAATCCGGGTAGAGCCAAAATTGGAGTGGTGTGCCGAAACCATGTTGGGACTGTGCTCTATTGGGAATTGCAAGGCCTGGGAAGAACCACTAACAATGAAGCTGAAGCCATTGCCATCAAGTCTGCTTCTATTTGGGCAGTGAAACATGGCCACCATAGGATTATTATTGAATCAGATTCACAAATAATGATTGGAGCTCTTGACTGCATGAGGAACTTTGATCTGAAAGCTTGGAGGTTGAGGGCTCTTGTTACCCAAATTAAAGAATTATGGAAGGAATTAGAGGACGTGATCCCAGTTTATGCGAGTAGAGATTTGAACAAAGCGGTCGACTTTCTGGCTAAGATGGGTGCAAAAAATGAGGTTGGAGTTCAGTTGCATAGTGACATGGATATTGAGGATGAGGTGATTAGACAGGGTCTTGAAAGGTCCTTAAGCTAATGACCTTTGAAAAAATAGAGTACGATGGGGGACCCCATGGTAGCTAGTTTTTGGTTCATGAAAATTGGCTCCGGTGTTGTTCTTCCTTTACTATTGTATGACTGTGTCCTCTTGAACCTCAGTTGGGAAGAGGATCTTCCCACATTGTAATTTATCTATGTCTTAATACAAGTTTTTTTTCAAAATTTCAAAAAAACAATAATTGCAAGCATTTCATCAAACCTCACACCCATACTCCTCATAGGAGTCTCAGCCATCACCTTCCCAAGAGCCATTTTTCACCATATCTGAAGGCATCTACCAACTGCCCCTTCAGGAGAAAGATGTGCAAACCCAAGAGGGAGTGTACATATACACTTTCCCCTTAATCCAAGCTCCTACCTCGGTAGTTTATCCTGCCTTTTTGGTAGCTTTAGGTGCTCGAATTGTATGATACCCAACCTTCAGAGCCACATTTATCTACGACAACCTTTAGGATACTACCACCTCCTCCTTTTTAGGCTCCCACTACTAATCTCCATCCTACCTATGAATCGATATTGGAAGCTTACCCACCCACTCAGCCAAGCTATTCTACATAGTTTAGCTTCCCTACTTCCTACCCTCTAGGATAGAGATAGATCCCATCCTTTGATACCTCATATTGACCACCCCTAGCATCGATAGCTCCAACACCTACACCATTACCATATACACCTAGTTTCTTTACACCTCATCCATATTGGTCATCACCATCTAGGTCCCATCCATTATAGCAAGCTCCAACCCAATAAGTACCTATGTCACAACCACACACTTCCCAGGTATAATACTATCACCCGCAACAAACACCTACCCCACAAACTAGTGTGCTAATAGATATGACAACACATGTTGTATAGTACCTACCTTATCAAGATTAGGTGCAACCATACTCTTCACAATACTGGGAAGAGCAACAATACCAGTATCCACCACATCCATAGGATCAGACTACCCTAGCCTAGTCCCCCACTCCTATGACACCCAAACTTTAACTCTTACGAGATGAAGTCAAAATTCTAAACCTATGCACCTCTAGCTACGGGCCATAAAAGCCTTGTTATGATGAGTTATGCAACGAGCCAGTCCACCCATAATTTACCATTCCTCCCTACCCCTATCACTTTGAAATACCAAAATTTGACAAGTATAGAGGTAAGGAATACCCTAGAGAGCATGTGAGCAATTACCACTTGTCCTACTACCAGCTTCATAGTAGTAACCCCCTCATGTTGCGTACCTTCTCCCTATCCCTCGCTAGGCTAGCATTGGATTGGTACAACATGCTCCCATGCCATATCCTGTATACCTTTGAGCAGCTAGCCAACTCCTTCCTAGAGCACTTTTCCATCAACATCAAGAAAAATACCATATTTTTTTATGTCTATGCTTTACAACAGGTGGATGACGAACCCATTACTAAGTTTGTTTTCATATGGAGAGCAATTATCTATGACCTCACCCATAGCTTCCCCACTACTAATCTCATGACACTCTTTTAAAAAAAAATCCACAAACACATCTCCACATCCCTCCAGCTTCACCAAAGTTGCACCTTTGAAGATGCTATTTCACAAGAAAAAGTCATTGAAGATATTTAGGTTCAATATGGGAAGATTAAGTTGAGATCCAAATCCAACTATAACCCTAATTTTTGCTTCAATAGGACCACACCAAATCAACCTTACCCTCATCCACCTCAAGCCAACCAAGTCATAACCACTACCCTAGCACTAGCACCGAATCCTCCACCCTATACACCATAGCCACAAGATTTCCAAGCTAATGCTCCTGTCCCACCTCGACCACAAAAATACTGAGGCATACACCCATAGGTTCTACCATGTAACTTCACACCCTTATCTGAACCATTGCCAGCTTTGTTTCACATATTTTAAAAGGGAAACTATCTCATTCTATCTGACATCTACCCATTGGATCCAAATATACCCAAAACTTATGGATATAATGAGCAGCTCTTTTGTCCTTTCAATATATAATGTGTCCATAATATCGATTTGTGTCGCTCCTTCCATGGGCAAGTTCAAGACCTAATTGATAGGGGCACCATTCAAGTAGCAAATCCTCTATCCCCATAAAATCAAAATTTAGGGATTTTTCAAAACCCTCTACCGAACAATAGAGGACCCAACCCTCCTAGACCTCCAAAAAATCCCCCAACACCACCTCACCAAGTTAATAGTGTCCAACGTGATCCTCCATCACATGGTGTAGTTGGTATGATCAACCTTATTATGAGGAACAAATGATACCCAAAATGCCAAAAAACACCTATAGTTTCCCCGCTAGCCCAGCTCACATCACCATAAGTAACTCAAATGCCTACCACCATACCACCATCACCTCAAAATGTGATTACCATATGTGGTAGCCTAAACCATAAGTTACGTAACATCCCCACATGGCTATCCATATTTGATCTCCTACAATAGTATCAACCCCATCACGAGGCATTGAATGACATCCTACATTCCATTGACTTAGAGAAACACAACATGAATGCCTTTGTCAATTTTATTAGAAATATCTCGTGCTGCCTCCAGCCCTCAATTAGTTTCCATGACCACAATATAACGAAACTCATAAGAGAAGGAGAAGATCCCCCTCTCCACATACAGGCCATGATCAATGATATCACCTACAAGTGGGTACTCATTGATATGGTATCATCTATTAGCATCATATCCATAGTAGCTCTACATCACCTACATATCCTGCTAGAACATTTCACCATGCCTTCCCTGGACCTGTGTGCATTCGATGGCTCCATGAGACCTACCATAGGATCCATAGTCTTATCCATCCATGTAGGTATCCATACCATCTCCATCCTCTTTCACATCATTTAAGGAGAAATGCAATACAACATTCTCCTCGATCACCCATGGATTAGAGACATACAGTGTGTCTCTTATACACTACACCATTTCCTTAAGTACATCCACAATGGATTAGTTCACTATGTCCTAGTCAATGAGGATCCATTTAAGTTTTGCAAAATTGTAGACCTTCCCCCTGCACCATAATTTTCATCTTCCCAAATATTTTTTGTGTCCTCTCTTCAGTCAATAGGAGCATCGATATCCTCCCCAACTTCCACCTCAATATCCCAATGTTCATTAAGAGTACAAGCCTCAATGTCTGCACCATTAGCACCATATTCTGTGGGACCAAAAACCTCTACATCTTTCTCACAACCATTCTTATGGCCTCTGTATCCATCCCAGCCAATACCATTCCAATGTCCACCGGTAATGTTACAACCACAATTGCCACCCATTACACAACCAACTACATTACCTCCTTCATCCTTATCTATGAAAGCCCCTATTCTTCCTACACCAAAAACACCTCCTCTTCCTTTTTGATCTTTTCTTAGGACATTCTTGTACCCACATAGCTTATCCCCTATGCCGATACCTTCCCCTACATAGACCAAATACCCTATTCAGGCTACAAAAACCAAATTCCATGAATATGAACAACCAACACCTAGTTTAGATGAACAAATTCCACAGCCTTCAGCCACTACCATTAGGGAATCCTAGTTTTCACCTTCCTCATCTGATTATGATAGGCCACCTCAGTTTCCAGATCAAGACACACCACGTATATCCATATTCATGACAAATAGTGGCCCAAGAGACTACAATGTATGCGATGCCCACGTATGTGACTCCCCTATCCAATATACCCAATATTTTGGCCATCCCTCAGCCTCAGTGTTGACTATTAGAACCGTTGTCCAATTAGGAAGTCCTAAAAACCATACCAATTTTGTTTATGCTAGATTTGACTCTTCGATCCCCTCACCAACTTCACCACCACCATAAACCAGCTCTGATGATGCACTTACACACCTAGCCAACCCTTATTTTGCAATGTGCTACCCTAAGCATTTCCATTGGCATGGATTCAGACTTAGCTGGTATGAATAAGAGTTACGTACACCCATTAACCCTTGTGTTTGATCACCCACAACCAAAAATAGCATAGGGTATCACTCAATCACCATCTGTATGCTAGAAGACAAGATCCAATATTTATCCTTACATCCTCCTCCATGTCCACCACATACCTTGGAGGATTATATTGATATGGATATACTAGAAGACACTACTTCACCTAGTTCTACCATTGCAGTCCCCTATGACTTCTTTTAATAATATTCCATGTCATATACCTCCTCATTCTATGATTTTGATAGATTGGTAGACCACTTCGCTACCATATCCTTAAATGCAGTACCAATAGAGCCTGATCCAAACCCTCTTGAATCATCACCGATGCATTTAACCATGTTCCTACCTATACATAGGTAACCATAAAGAGTGGATACTCATCCTCATTCACCATCAGTTGTTATGTGACCTCCCTTGAGTCTCTTAGGGCATGCATAAACCATGGAGACCCACTCACCAGAGATATACCCACCTACTTCACCTACAGTATTGGTCAACATGGTTGAGGTAGACTTGCTCTCTCCTCTCTATTATAGACACCAACAAATTTGGGATGATACCCAAACCTAAAATTTATAGATCTCACACATATCTCACACATACCAGTGCCTGGAGACTTCCTAATTTCACCTCATGTATTGCGGATGGCAAATGCCCCTTCCTCATCCACATCATCCCAATTCCCTTAGGTCCATCACATAGGCATTTACATAGATGATGAATACAATTTCAGTGAAGCCATCAATGACTTCAACCTCATTCTTGTCCTCGAATAGCTATGTTATGGATCTCGCATGCTTATTGAAGACACTATCGATGTCGACATTAGAGATGATTCTAAAAACCCCCACATCCTCAAGCTAGCCACTAGCCTCTCACTCGAGGAACACATCACCTTCACAAAATTCCTATGCAAGTACATAAAAGTTTTTGCATGGTCTTACAAAGATATGTCAGGACTTGACCCTGTCGTAGTAGTTTATAATCTTATACTAGATCCCAATGCCAAACTGATAAGAAAAAAGATGTGATGCATGCATCTAACTATCACATTAATAGTGAATTCCAAGATCCAAAAGCTCCTAGACATCAAATTCATTGTGCCCGTTGACTATCCCGAATGGGCATCCAGCATGGTCCCTATACCTAAGCCATCTAGGGAGGTTCATGTTTACACAAACTTTCGTGACCTAAATAAAGCTTACCCCAAAGACAAATTCCCTCTACCCAACATTGACTCCCTTGTTGATTCCATCATAGGCCACGAGATGATCTCCCTTGTGGATGGATTCTTAGGATATAATCAAATCAGGATCAACCCAGCTGATCAACACAAAACCTACTTTACAACACCCTAGGGGACATTTTGCTATAAGGTCATGCCCTTTGGCCTCAAAATTATTGGGGCAACTTATCAATATTTAATGCACAAAAAAATTGAGGGTTATGTAGACAATATTATCACTAAGTCCAAGAAATGTGCAGACCATCTCAAAGATCTTCATTAGAGTTTTGATCAATTACTAGAACACATGTGATTAAACCCAAAGATGTGTGTGTTTGGTATTACCTCAAGAAAAATACTAGGATTCATTTTCTCCTAGTGAGGCATTGAGAGTGATCCTAGTAAGGTAAAGGTCATAATTGAGATGCCTCCTCTTACCACATTAAAGCAATTGTGCAGCCTCCAGGGCAAGATCACTTCTATCCATAGATTTATAGCGCAACTATCAAATAAGTGTTAGCAATTCAATCATCTCCTCCAGAAAGGAGTTAACTTCAAATGGGACGATAACTATCAAGAAGCATTTAATGCTATCAAAACCTACCTTATATCACCATTGATTATGTCACCATCGCATCCACAATTACCACTGACTCTATATATTTCAACCATAGAACTTGCACTAGGTACACTCCTAGCTCAAAAGAATGCACTCGATAAAGAGCAGACTATCTACAATATCAGCCACACACTAGTTAGTTATAAAATGAGATATAGATACATGGAAAAACTATGCTTAGTAGTATTATTCACTACATAGAAGTTAAGGCACTACATGTTAAACCACACAACCTTTGTCATCGCCCAAGATAACCCCCTTTGGTACATGATGAAAAAGAACTACCACAACTCGTGCATAGCTAAATGGATCATTCTCTTAACTAAATTTGACCTAGAATTCATATCCCAAAAATCCATCAAAGAGTAGGTCATCGCAGACCAATTGGTTGAAGACCCTTGACTAACAATCAACCCCTCCTTATTCAGCTTCCAAATGATTCCATATTCCACATAACTAAAGCTAAATAATATGTCAAACCCAAATTTGTAGCTGACCTCACCCTATTCTTATATGGTTCCATATATCTCCATGTTGGGGGTGCAAGCATTGTCTTCTTCACACCCGAAGGAGATCCACTCCCATTTTCATTCAAACTTAACTTTTCCTACACAAACAAAAATGTAGAATATGAAGCCCTAATTCTAGGACTAAAATAAGAACACTCCATGCACATCAAATGCCTCCACATCATAGGTGACTCACTCCTAATAGTCAATCAATTGAATGAACTCTGGCTATGCAATTTTCTAGTCCTCCAACAATATAAGAAAATCATACAACTCTTATCCCAGTTTGAGTGGTATGATCTCAAAGCCACTTTGCGATCATAAAAACATTTTGTGAACATGATGGCCTCCTTAGGATCCCTCATTCTGTAAAACCCAACATCTGACATAACATCCATGTCCATCCATACACTAACTAGACCTGTCATATCACCCACACCTCCCATAGATGATGGTGGTGTGTATGTGGTACACACCGAACCCCATGATCTATGGTTTTCACAAATCAAAGAGTACATCAAACTAGGTTTCCTACCATGTGATCTATCCCATGCTCAATGCTGAACCTTTAAACAAAGAGTGATCCACTACACATTTTTGGGGGACATCCTCTATCATCGTAGCTATGATGACATGCTCCTGCATTACCTAGAATCATAATAATTGCAATGGGTTGTACAATAAACCCATGATGGTACTTGTGGTGGCCATTTTAGTGGCATGGCAATCACCAAATACATCCTCTACATGGGCTACTATTGGCCCAAAATGGAGCATGACTACTATGAGTATGTGAAGCATTGCATCAAATACCAACAACACACAAACCTAACACATCTCCCATCTCAAGCACTTCAACCCATTCAGTCCATGTGGCCTTTCTTCCAATGGGACCTGGATCTAATTGGATAGATTACACTATCTTCCTCAAGAAATTAAAATTTTATCATCACTGCCACAGATTATTTTACCAAGTGGTTCGAAGCCATCCCACTGGTCCAAACCACAGGACCCAAAATTTTAGCATTCATAGATCATATCATATGCCATTTTGGAATTCCCTCCCAAATAATTTTTGATAATGGGAAATCATTTTAAAACAAAATTGTTCAAGCCTTGTGTGACATATTTCACATACACCATAGCTTTTCTACTTGAAACTACCAAAAAGACACCATAACACCTCATTCAAATATTATGGAACCTGCTACAATTGTATTGATAATTCTAAAAAAAAAAGGGTTGCAAGAGGTGATATCCTTTTATAATTTTACCCCTTTAGGTTAAAATAGAGTCTTCCCTAAGTAAGCTTTTAGGAGTGTGGTACAAAGACAACACAATCAGTCCTTTGTGGGTTCATCGATGTAGGTGGGATTCTTGCTCGCGAGCCATCACTTGTTGGATATTTCCTTGTGCTTGACTAGACCTGTAAACCTGTAAAAATCTATTAGTGCATTGGGGGGTCTGCCTCAGTCAAAAATCATATTTATGAAGAAAAAAGACTCATAAAACTACTCAAAACATGAAATTAACTATTAAAAACTAGTATAGAATAATAAAACAAGTTACCCTTACCTGTCTGAGTTATTTTGTTGCCTATTACAGAGGTTCACACTCTTGGGGTGCGAACCAAGAGGTTCACATGTGTGAGGTGTGAATCAGTCCTTTTGAAGCTGGATTACTCAGGTAGGATGTCTAGATGCTTTTTATTGGTTTTGTCGGTGTATTTTATCCAGTAACACTTTTGAACAACAAATCCTGATAATTAATTCAACCTGTATCACTCACAAAATGGGCATAAACATGAGGCAAGCTGATTAGGATGTTTTTATGATAGCTATGCAATGGATATGTGATGGATAGGTGATGGATGTAATGGTAGTAGTAATTTCAACAGAGTTTCGATATGTAAATGTGTGATCCCTAAAATGGTGAAAATGACCTTCTACTTATAGAGTGGGCCAAGGTGAGAGAAATGAGGTGAGGTGTCCCCTGTGAGTTGGCTATGGTGAGGTGTCCACAAAAGAGGTGTCCCCTAAGGTGTCCTGGGTCATAAATGGGGTTGGGTGAGAGAATCCCTCTCTCATCCACAAATAATGATGATTTTCAAAAGATCTTGATTTGTCATTAATAATCACCTTTATTGAAATATCTTAGGATTAAAATTACATTTTTAAATGCAAAAGTCTCCATCTTGCATTAATGACCCAGGGGTGTGTGATGTGGAGAAATATCTGGGTGTAAAGGTGGCAGGGCTAGGCTAGGCTAGGCTAGGTGAGGTGGAAGGCTAGGTTTAGTCAAAGTAGACTAGGTGAGGTGGAGGCTTTAATTAAATCAATATTAAATCTAATTAATCATGAAATTAGCCATAAAGCATAATTTGACTAAAAGTGTTGACTTTCTAGCCATAAAGTGCTTTTTGACCATGGTGAAGATTTAAACCTTAGTTGAGTTACCATGAGGTCATATGAGGACCTAGGTTTAAGCGTAGGAAAGGGCTTAGCTAGCCCAAAGGGGCTAATGGTGATGAATAGTTTTTTAGGCCAATTTGTGCAATTTTCAATTGTTTTGCACATTAATTAACCGTGGATATGGGGAGAGGGACAATGTGCAATTTTTTGGTGTCTACATTTTGCCCCTTTTTGTACTGGATTGTGTGAGAACACGGTTTAGTACAAAAATTGATGATGTGAATTGATGGTGGTTGATGGTTTGTGGAAGAGACGCATTGATAAAAACTAGTTTTGTGAATGATTGCATTTGGATGGAAATCGCATGATTACCTTGCACTATGATCAATTGGAAATGTTTCAATTTTGAACACAACAAGATGCTTTGGTTAATTTTTGCTTTTGATTGATTGGTGAGCTCATTTGACAAATCGTTGGAGCCTAAGGTAGAGCTTCAGGGTTTTGTTTTTATTCACAAGTGGTCTTACACCTGCCATTTATGATAATTGGAATCCATGCAGCATCTACAAATAGAGGCATTTGAAGATTTTAGCAAACATAATTTTGATTGAAATTGGACTTTTGGTCATTGAGATAATCGTTATCAAAAAATTTCTTAGGCATTTATTGAATTTGTGATTGAATTTTTTGTTGTTTGATCATGTGCAAGGTGTGATTTTTGGTGTGATTGATGATAACCCCCTCAAGTAGTGAATTGGTGATGAAGGAAGTGAATATCGGCGATGCGATGATTGATGAAGATGAAAGGCTAGATTTAAAAAAATTGGCACAAAAATCAATGAGATGAGTTGTGGGATGGATTTGAGAATGAAATTTGAGGTTAATGAGAAAAATTTGACAATGTATGGTAGGTTCGCACATCACTTGTGTGAACCGTACAGTTCACACCTTAGGGGTGTGAACCTATTGATTCGTACGTGTGGGGTGCGAACCTGCCCAAAATTTAGTATAAAAGGTGAAATTTGATGGCATGACGTCATTTGCGTGCACAAATATTTGTAGAGAGGTAGAGGAGAGAAGAAGAATACGACAACTTGTTATCGAATTGTGAATCAAATGGGGTGAGATGGCGAGTACATCGGGGAGTACCAGTGCGGGGGCGGATGTGCCTGAGGTAGGTGGTTTTTTGCCCTCCAAAATGTGTGAATTTGGAGGGGTTTTAAAATGAATCTTTTCACTTTTTCAATCATGAAATGGGGGTGTGGATAGCAAATGATTAAAATTTGAACACATGTAAAATTGGCCAAATGGGTATCCCAATATGTTGTCTATTTTTATTTTAACTTTTGGATGCATGGGAATGTGTGTATGGATGTGATGTGAAATGTGACATAAAAAAATGGGTGGGAAAATATGCATGGGAGTGAAAACAAAAAACTGAAATCTGCCTAATAAGCCAAATGGGTATCCCGATCTGCCTTTATTTTTCTGTTTTGACCTCGTTTTGACTGCCTCATATTGCATGCCAATGGGGATGGTTTTTGTGTCGTTTTTTTCATTTTTGGAATGTGTTTAATTTTTTTTCGCATGTATTGGGTACTGTTGGAATCAGCATGGAATTCTGCACCTAGCCATGCAATTTTCATTGATTTTCGGAGGTTCACACGTGTGGGGTGCGAACCATACAATTTGCATGTGTGGGGTGCGAACCACATTGTTTGGCATTTTTATGTATTTTTGGCATCTGGGTTGGTCATGGTTTGGCCAAATTTGTATTTTTTTATGGAATTTTTCATGTTTTTTTATATGCGTGTGGATGCAAAATGCATGGAATACCTTGTGTAAATGAGCACTGAATTAAGTATATGTACATCAATTCAATTTCTATCTAATGAATGCTTAGAAATAGTAAAAAATGTGTGCATTTATGTTACATACGAATGTATACAGATTATGTACAAAAATGTGAGTGATTTCTAACATGTGGTGTGTGTTATGGCAGGTGAAAGTAGTATTTACATGCCATCGACTTCGGACTTGTAGAAAGGAGTTGGAGGCGCAGTGGAAGGAGGCATATGTGATGTGGCTAAAGACAGTGGGGTTGTAGGGGGTATGGGTGATGTGCGAGGTTCATGTGAACCATGCATATATGGTCATGCTATGTGAGAGGTGGGATACCAAGAAGAATACCTTCCATTTACTGATCAAGGAGATGACAGTGACGTTAGAGGACATCTACTAGATATACCAATTATCGATCGATGGTGTGATGGTTATGGTGGCGAAGACGGAGGACCAAGACCGGGTTCTGGAGAGGACCTTTGGGGAGAGGTGGAGGTGGGTGGAGGCAAAGAGGGGGGTGGACTATATGTAGTATTTGAGGAAGAAGGAGAGGTGTCTCTCATTGTGTTATGCAATGGGGATGTTTTTGGTGGTGAGTCACGCCTTACTAGATGCTTCCAACATGAGATTCCCCTAGAACATGATGGGGGTTATTTGTAGCATGGTGGAACGAGGGGTGCGATATGCACGGGCACTCACATTGTTAACTCAAGTGTACTGCAAGTTGCATGAAGTGGTATGGATGAATAGGATGGGCCTGTATTTACTTCCATTACTGCAGGTATGGACATGGGAGCATATTACCATCTTAAGACCTACAAATTTGCCATATGATGCACATGCATATGAGGGGGTTGAGATGCCTTATGCTAGGATATGGTGGGAAGACATGGAGAAGAAGAGGTGGGAGCATGCTGGTGAGTTGGTTGTCTATCGGGGGGAGTTGGGGCGGTTGACTATGGAGCATGTGAGGTGGAGGCCATGGTGGGGAGGGCCAGTGTGGGATTAGGATCCTATGCACTTGGCATGCATTCGGTGTGGGAGGTGGTTGGTGGGGAAGTACATGGAGGAGGTGGAGTACTTTCCATTTTTGAGGGTGCAGCAACAGTTTGGGTTGGTGCAGGGGTGACCTAATGTGCATGTGCAAATTTATAGGGTGAGGGGAGATAGGGGACCACAACCTATAGTGCCACCACTAGACTTGATTCCATATGAGGTGATTGATGTCCCAGATGTGGACAATGTAGGGATGACAATGGAGTATGAGGTGTGGTGGGTGAGGCAGACCTAGGAGCCTAGGTGAGGTGTGGTGGATGGATGGGTGGATGTAGCGAGGGCTCTACCTGATGTAGGTCTACTAGGAGGGGCAAAAATAGGGTCACCTATACAGGATGTAGAGGAGGAGGAGGATATGGGGCCACCTGAGCTTGGTGAGGTAGAGGATGTAGAGTATGAGTAGTTTTTGAGGCATGTACGAGTGCATCAGGATGAGCATGATCAGTTGGTAACGGATGTAGGCATGGGACCCTTGGTAGGAGCTGGAGGTGGGATGGTGGCCATGGAGGGTGTGGTCGGTATGGATGATTGGATGGTGGGGGGTAGTGGGGAAGGACCATCAGGAGGAGGCAGCGAGTGGATAGTTCCTAGGGAGGATGTCCCTATGATGGATGTGGGAGTGGAGGCACTAGGTGAGGGGCCATTGTTGGAGGAGGGTTTGGTAGGATATATGGAGGATTTTGATTTTGGGTGTGATCTCCATTGGGTATTATCATTATAGGTTGAGATGGATCGACTTTGGGTGGAGTTACAGAGGGTGTAGGACATGCTCTTCAAGCGAGAGATAGAGTGGGGTACAAAGTGGTCCTTATGGGAGAAGGAGAGGGAGGAGGCAGATGAGGATTTGAGAGCTATGCTGCAAGAGTGAGATGCAGCCAAGGTGTGAGTACAGTAGATGGCCAAAGATATGGAGAGGCTCAATATTAAGCAAGATACTTTCTAGCATGAGCGGAATGAGGTGAGGCTAGAGACAACGACCATGAGGGCATGCCATGTAGCACGTGTGGCTAACCTGGAGTAGACGGTATGAGATATGCAGGAGGCTAGGGGGAGGGTGGAGTAGGAGATTTCTTAGCTAGGGGATGTAGTGCCATAGCTAGAGGCAACATGGAAGACAATTTCATGATTGTAGGAGGGTAACCGATAGCTTATGGTGAGGGCTACAAAGGAGGTGGGTAGGCAGGCAAGAGCAGAGGAGGAGCTAGATGTGTGGGGGATAGTTTTTCCTATCTACAAGGGATCACTAGCCTCATCGACTGTGTAGCCAGAGCAGAGTGCACCATCAATTTGCGGTATGGTGCAGGTATTGGTGACACCTATGATATCATAGGAACTAGTGATGATGGGACCACCTAGGCAGGTGGAGATGGCATGGGTGGAGGATGTTTTATTTTAGGGGCACTCAGGGGGAGTATATTCTTTTTGTGGGGAGATGTACGTGATGATGGTGCATTCCTTATTATAGTCATATGGTAGTCTTATGGATGTATAGACATGGATGTGTGATGATGTGTCCATAAGGGCCCACACATGTTATTGTAGCCTGATGACATTTGATATTTTATATATATATATATACATACTATATTTGGTGACACTTGTGTTATTTGTATTTTTGTATTTTTTTACTTTCTGCTTATGGTAGTGTATGATTAGCATAGATGTGATAATAGATATTGATATGGAAATGAAGAAATAATATGGTTAAGTAATTAAAAATTAAAATTATTGGTTAAATGAATAAGATGGTATGCATAAATGTGTATGAGATCAATATTGTGCCTAGGGATAGCATGTGCATCATTACATTGCTCAAATAATGTGATCCATTTCATTATTCCAAGGAAGTTGGATAGGAGAAATATCTTGAAGAGATTCGAGCATTACAGTTTGTAAAATCAAACCCCTTGACTAGTTGAGTGAAACTTCTTGATTTACTTAGAGACTATCATGGTAAACAAGACCTCTATCTTGGACTTGTGTGTGAAAAGTGATGTTCATTTTACCATTTTGGAATGGGGTGGAGTATAATTGCATTCCAACTTAGCTTGTGTGCTAGCTTATTTGGTAAATACCGAAGGACTACAGGGATTCAAGCTGATGATATCTTGAGGTGTTTCCTTTTGTTTTCTGCCCTGGTGTGACCGATTTGCTTGTGGAGTAGGCTTTTATTCTATGCTCTTTGTGTGTCTCTTCTTTTTCTCTGCTTCTATTCTATTCTTCTTCTTCTTTTTTTTATACATGCTCATATTAGATGTAGAGCAAGGGATTTGAATTTCTTGTGCTTTTTCAAGATACTTGCTCATATTGGATGAAGAGAAAGGGATTTTTCTGTGAGTATGCTTCTTCAAGATACTTGCTCAGATTAGCTATGGAGTAAGGGAAGTTTATTCAAATGAAGAATGGGAAGCTTTGCCTTTTATCGGTCATCCGATTCATGAGAAATCATGTAAATGATGTAATAAGCAGAGTAATTTTCACTAAGTAGCAGCTAGCATGCAATGTAATCAGCTTTGTTTCTAGAATGTTATTAATATGTAAGACATGCATGTAAGTCCAAGAAAGAGAGAAAGGTGACCAAGGGAAGCCTAAAAGTATTTCTAAAATGTGCTAACGTTGTATGGCAGTTGATTATGTAACTGTTTGTGGTCGAAGAAATCAAAATGTAGCTCTAATCTAGTTTTCCTAAAAAGGGGTGTTGGACATCAATCGAACATGCTAGCATGTGCATTTTTAATTCCTTTTGCATGTTTTTGACAATGAATATAGACAAATACTGACATGGATGCAAAAGTTAAGTATTTATATACAAGGGTGCCCCAATATTATAGATAATGGAATGGGGTATGGAATGGAGTGGTGTGAAAATGGAGGATGTAAGAAAGAAGAAGAGAAAAATGAATAAGAAAAATAAGAAATGAACTTATCAATGGTATGTAGCCACTCAAAGCGTGACCATACAACATTGCCAAGTAACTAAAAGAAAATATTATAAAAAGGAAAATAGAATAAAGAGAAACCCATTAAAGGTATGTAGCCACTCGAAGCGTGACCATACAATAGTAATGAGTAACTTAGAAGAAAATTTTATAAAAATAAAAAGAGAATAAAGAGAAACCCATTAAAGGTATGTAGCCGCTCGAAGCGTGACCATACAACAGTGATGAGTAAATTAGAAGAAAATAAAATAAGAAGGGAAGATAAGGAAAAGAAGGGAAAAATAGAAGGTATATAGCCGCTCGAAGCATGACCATACAACATCCATTCACAGAAGAAATAAAGAAAATGAAGAGAAATGAAGTGAGCAGAGCTGCATGTGTATGCAAAAAACATAAGTGCCATCGAACTGTAAAAATATGAAAGCATTGTTTTTGGTTTTGTTTGTTGTTATTGTTAATTTTTTTATACATATGTACAAAAGTAGTGATGAGCGGTAATGCCTATGAATAGGCATAAAATACTCACAGGTGAATAATGTTAATGGGCTCAAGCTCAGCTATTCCTTCTAAGGTAGCTAGATGATATGCCCCAAATCCAAATTTATGAGTAACCATGTATGGGACTAGCTAATTTGGTGTAAATTTGTCATGGAGATGGCGTGGTTGGCTAGTGATATGTTGGTTATCTTTGAGGACTAAGTCTTGTTGTGGCTGATCCACAACACACCCCAAAATTGGGGACCCACATTTTTTGCATGCTTTCAAAGAAAACTGCAGTAGCCCAGATGCTAAAAAAATCAAGAAAAAAGAAAAAATTTCACTAAGGAGAAAAAGTGTCGCGATATCGCGACATGTCGCTCTGTCGTGGCCGAAAATCAAAAAGTGTCGCGATATCGCGACATGTCGCTCTGTCATGGCCGAAAATAAAAAAGTGTCACGATATCGCGACATGTCGCTCCGTCGCGACAGAAATGAAAAATTGTCGCGATATCGCGACATGTCGCGTTTTTGCGGCCCAGGCAAGCAGGAGGAGGCATTGATCGAAAATTGTCGCGAAATCGCGACATGTCACAAAATCACGGTCAAACCAGTCAAATAGGGCAAGGCGCTAAAAGCGTCGCGATTTCGCGACAAGAAGCAGCAAAGGGGCACGAAGCAGAAAAGCGTCACGATTTCGCGACAGGAAGCAGCGAAGTGGTACGGAAGGAAAATATGTCGCGATTTCGTGACATGTCACGCGGCCAAATGTAGCAAGACAGCCCGAAGCAAAAAAGCGTCACGATTTCGTGACAGGAAGCAACGAGACAGCCTGAAAGAGAAAAGCGTCGCGATTTCGTGACAAGAAGCAACGAAGTTGTATGGAAGGAAAATATGTCACGATTTCGCGACATGTCACGTTTTCGCGGCCAAATGCAGCAAGACAGCCCGAAATAGAAAAACATCACGATTTCACGACAGGAAGCAGCGAGACAGCCTGAAAGAGAAAAGCGTCACGATTTCACGATAGGTTGCATCCACGCGGCCCGAAGCAGAAAAATGTCACGATATCGCGACATGTATCATTTTCGCGATGCATGAGGAGAAACAAAGCTGCTAATAGAAAAAGTCGCGATATCGCGACATGTCTCATTTTTGCGATGCATGAGGAGAAACAAAGTTGCTAACAGAAAAACGTCGCGATATCGCGACATGTCTCATTTTCGCTGTGCATGAAGGCGGACAAGGCTGTTGGCAGGAAAATGTCGCGATATCGCGACATGTCGCGTTTTCGCGGTGAAAGTAAAGGAGCAAAGCTACATGCTATTTTTGGTCACGATTTACATGGGGCCATTACAGAACATGCAAAAAAGTGCGGAACACGTGGCGTACATGTGTAAGGGCTGCAGAGGCGTTACAGTTCACAGAGAAGATCTCGAGCACAAAATCAAAAGCAATGGAAAGGCGAGGAAGGTGAAACGAAGCAATCTGGAAGACGAAACGAACCATCATGGAAGGAGAAGCAGTTTGCCAACAAGTATAAAATGCAGAGGCACAGATTGATACAGGGTCGAAAACCGCTGCGAGCGGGTTGCAGAGTTGATGGTGATTAGCCGTTCTGAGCCTGTTGTGGAGTGCTTTTCTTCCACTTTTGTTGGTTTTGAGAAAAACCGAGAGATTCTGCTATTGTAACAGGACATATTTTTAATGCGAGAATTGTTCAAAAATTTGCATTTTATGGGCAAGAAAGGATGAGAAATTTTTTGCATGCTTCATTTTAACTGTTCTATTTTCCTCCTTTAGATTTCAGATTTGTAAATGAAATTCATGCCATTGTTTTGGGTTATTTCATGTGAATGTCTGCAATCTGGAAATTATTTTAAACCCTAGGAGCTAGCACCTAGTTTACTTTGATTGTGTTTGTTTTGCAGGTCAAATAGGCTAGGTTGCATGTACGAAACTCTCACATATTCGGTTTTGTCGGAATAGGATAGCATCAGACTGAACGTGTTCTACTTTTAATTTTCTGTATTTCTTTTTGTTCATTTTATTTTATTTTTCCAGAAGGTTCAACTTAGTTAAAATGAACATTTAAAAAATTACAAAATCTAAAAAAAATAAAATAATGAACAATCACTAAAGTTTCATGGTGAAATAAACCAACATTGCCCCTTGTTTACGAGTTACTTGCAATCACTAAGGTGTTCCAAGCATTTTAATTGAATATCTTTATTTGAGATTACTAATACATAGTTGCAAATGCTAATACAACGGAGACCTTGGAGAAGTTGTTTGTTTGACTTCTTTGCAAGAGGGGATTTGGAGCCCAAATCCTAAGGAAGAGTGTAATTTCACAAGTGTGTGAAAATACCACTCAACATTTTGGCGCTAGAAGGAGGGCCTGAACCGGTTTATTTCAGATTGATTTAAATGCTATAGGGATTTAAATTTTGAATATTTTCATGCCCTATTGGTTATTATCTTTAAACCTCTTTTAATAATACAACTTTGTACTGTTAAAAGGAGGACATGAATTGCTATGCATTGTTCTAACGCTTTGATTGTTCATACAGGAATAATGTGATTTAATTTAATTTAAAAAAATAAAAAAATAAATAAAAAAAGAATTGTTTTTTTTGGGTATTAAAGTTATATTCTTTAAGATTCACTAATGGCTATGTTTTCACCGTGGATGACAGGTAGCCCATTGAACATACCAGGAGTTCAACATTATTTGCCCGTTGGTTTTGAGAGATGTCTTCCTCGATTTTTGTCTAACGGGACAAATACTACAGGAGAACACATTCAAGCATTCAAATTTGTTGTGAATCACTTAACAATTTGGCATGATGATGTTGTTTGTAAAATGTTCCCTTACACCTTGGACAAAGTGGCATTTGATTGGTTTACAAGTCTGCCTTTAGGGTCTATCACTTCTTGGGCTCAACTAGAGGCAGCATTTCTTAATCAATTCAACAAAAAGCAAGTTGACCCAATCCGCATGTATGAGCAGTTTTTCACTATTAAAAAAGGACCAAGTGAAAATGTGAAGTCATTTTCTGAAAGATTCTTTGGATTATATGCTCAATTAGTGACATTTTATGCTCTTCAAGAAGAAATGGCTCTCCAAATATATGTAAATGCTCTTGACCCACTCATTTCCACATATTTGCGAGGGATGCCTCAAATCACATCTTTGTCACAAGCCTATACTCAAGCAATGGCAATTGAGCAACAATTGAGTTGTCAAAATTATGGTGTGGGTTTTGGATCGTATAATCTTCAATCATTTAATACCTCCTTTACCCACCCAATGATTTATCCACCTCAACCAAGTTCAAGTGTGAATCAATTTCAGAATCAACAATCATTCCCAAGCTTCAATCAATTTCAAAATCCTCAACCTACTATGCAAGATCAACCATATTTCTTAAGTATGAATCAACTTCAAAATACTCATCTTGATTCAAAAGATGTTTCTAAAATCAATTTTAATGATTTTCATAAGAATATGATTTTAGGCAAGGGAGGAGTACTAGATCCAACTAGTATTGAAACATGTGACAAATTGGAAACCCTTGACTCACCAAAAGATGAATTCTATGAGGATGAATCTGTTTCGGATGACATTGTTGAAAATGATGGCCAAGAAAATCCACACCTTCCAAATTGTGATAAAATTGAATCATGGGTTACAAATTTGGATTATGATAGCCTTATCAATTTGAATACAAGCAATAACCCAATTTTGGAAGTAATTGAACCATCTAAGGAAGGTGAAGGTAAATTTGATGAGAAACATGTTGATGAATTAAAATATGATGAAGAAATAATTGAGCATCACAATTTGACTTTGAAAGATGATCATTATGATTCTTGGGAAGAGTATGCTCACTCCAAACCTTTTGATGAAATTTGTGTGCCTATTGATATGCAGGATAATACAATTGCCCTTTCATATGAGGATATTACAAGTCCTGTACAATCTGAGAATGTTTTGGAAGAAGGGTTGGAATCTCATCAAAGGTTGGGGAAGGATAATGATTCTACTACCATGGATGAAGAAGGAGAATCAATTGTTTTTGTTCCCCTTGAGGGGCAAGGAATCAAAAATCTTGATCCACCTATTGTTTCTACAATGTCTATGCCATCTCAAAATGATGAAATTACAAAGCCTAAGTGGTGTGGGTTTGATACTATTGATGATCCTAATGAAAATATGAATTTTGAGGCAACTCAAGCCATTGATCATGGAAAGGTGTCACGTGACACATATCTTGAAAAACTAGGCTCTTGTTTTGAAAAATATGGATGCATGTTTGATTGGGTGCCTAACTTTGGTGTTTTTGAACAGGTGTTGGATGATGAAGAAGACAATGAAGAAAAAGAAAAAGCTACTAACACTCATCAAGTTGTGATAAATTCTAATCATGATGGGTTGAGTATGGGTGACAAAGTGAAATCTTTACCTTTGGTAGTAGCCACAAAAATTTTAAGTGATGGGTTACATGATATCCCTTTGGATGCTAATGTCATTGATGATGAAATGTCAAATCTTGGTGATGTTTGTCAAGTTTTGATTGATGTTGATTGTTTTAAAATCTCGAAAAATAATTTGAATTTAAGACTTTTAGAAATAGGCTCTTGTTTGCAATATCTCACATTTGAAAAGGAAAGCCTACTTCTAAATCATGAATGGAATGATGAAACTTGCACTTTAAAGAATGGACAAAATAAAATTGAATACCAACCATTGTCTAATCAATTTGATTTGAATCTCACCTATGATGTTGGTAATAGAACTAAATCAAATTGGGATGGTGAGCATGGCAAGTTGAAATTTGTTGCATTGCTTGGCTTGATCTTATTGTTGTTGGATTCCTACAACATTTGGCATGTGTATTGTGACATATGTCTTTTGAAATGTTCTAATCATGTTTGGGATCCAGGAAAGTAATAGTCCAAGCTTGGCATCATCTTGTACTATATTGTATATAAATTTTGGTTTTGGTTTGAGTTTGTGTTTTCAAGTTTCATTTTGGGATTGCTATTTGGATTAGGATTTAAGTTGTGTGTTTGATTTCATTTGACATGTTTGGTTTGTTTTGATAAAAAAAAAAGAAGAAGAAAATTTGAGATGTCAACTTATGCCTAAAATCAGGAGAATATGAAACATTGGAATTATGTTGTAGAAAGCTCCACAAGTAACACAAACATTTAAATATTATCGTTTGGATCTTGTGATGCATGAAGTTGTCAGTTTTGCACATTATGGTAAAATAGATGATATATTCCAAAAGAAGTAGTGCATTCATATCTCATGTCATATTCCACATTGCATATACATGTCATCTGAGTTACATTTTCATTCCATGGGCAATTATTGAGAAGGTGTTGAATCCTCTTAGGATTATTACATAACATATATTAAAAGGATCCTAAGGTTGGGAACTGCTGCCCAAGCTATCTTGAACCAAGCACATTCCATGCACATTAAAGGGAGTCTTGAGCAAAATGGTTAAAACCATACTTGGATGAAAAGGTGAGGTGAAAAGAATATTTCATGTTTGTCCTATCATGCAACATAATCCTTAAAACAGTGGTTTTTACCATTTCCATTAAGCTTAAAGCCTAAAACCAGAGTAGTAAGGATAGGGTTAAATCCTCATCGAACTTAGGTTGAGGATCCAACTCCCCAAAGCTCTGATTTGACCTACATGGAGTAGTAAGGATAGGACTTAATTCTCATCTCGCTTAGGTTGAGAATCCGATTCCCCAAAGCTTCCATTTTTCCCATTTCATCATAAAGCTTGGATTGGAAGGATCGTACTACATGTCCTCTGCAAAGGATGGGTAGTCATCCCAAAGGTCCAAGCAATAAAAGTAAAACTAATTTTTTCCATTTCATCTCAATCTTGGATTGAAAGGATTGTACTACGTGTCCTCTGCAAAGGATGGGTAGTCATCCCCAAGGTCCAAGAGATAAAAGATAATATTTTCCATTTCATCTTAATATTGGATTGGAGGGATCGTACTACATGTCCCTAGCAAGGATGGGTAGTCATCCCAAAGGTCCAAAGAAAAAGAGAGAGAAAAGAATGAATGAAAGCCAAGTCATGGATTATGGGGTTAAGTATGCTCATGCGTGGCAACATGTCTTGTCTAAAAGCAAGACCACTGATTGCTCATATGGATAGACTAGCCTGACCATTTCATCCATAACAGGTTAAATTATTTTGTTCAAGATGAGGTAATGAACTCCAAATCAGAATAGTAAGGATAGGGTTAAATTCCCATCTCGCTTAGGTTGGGAATCCTATTCCCCAAAGTTCTGATTTCACTCACACTTGCACATGGGTTCAAGATGGTAGTGACACATAACCAACTTTGGGATCTAGTAAATTTAATTTAGTATACATATATTTGGTCCTAAGAGGGTTTGACATCTTTAATATGTTTGTCCATGATATAAGAAGGTTTGAGCATTTATAAAGCAGGTTGTTACATCTCTAGCATCTTCATCATGCATCAAATCCTGCACAAATCATTCATAGCCTTGCATACAAATCATAAGTGAAACTGACAATGGAATGTTGAACAAGTTCAAATGATAGGGAATGAAGCACATTGCACACACCGAGCTGATACTTAATGATTCTGATGTTTCATGTATTTTTGATCTGTCGGTATTTGTTTATCTTCTATGTGCTGACACTTGTATCTAAGCTTGTATGTTTCAGGTTGGGTTCTCACCAAAATGCTCAAGAGCATTTGACAGCAGAGTCACCATTTGTTGTGGCTGATCCACAACACACCCCAAAATTGGGGACCCACCTTTTTTGCATGCTTTCAAAGAAAACTACAGTAGCCCAGATGCTAAAAAAATCAAGAAAAAAGCAAAAAATTTCACTAAGGAGAAAAAGTGTCGCGATATCGCGACATGTCGCTCTGTCGCGACCAAAAATAAAAAAGTGTCACGATATCGCGACATGTCGCTCTGTCGCGGCCGAAAATCAAAAAGTGTCGCGATATCGCGACATGTTGCTCCATCACGGCAAAAATGAAAAATTGTCACGATATCGCGACATGTCGCGTTTTCGCATCCCAGGAAAGCAGGAGGAGGCATTGATCGAAAATTGTCGTGAAATCGTGACATGTCACAAAATCGCGGTCAAACCAGTCAAACAGGGCAAGGCACTAAAAGCGTCGCGATTTCGTGACAAGAAGCAGCAAAGGGGCACGAAGTAGAAAAGCATCACGATTTCGCGACAAGAAGCAGTGAAGTGGTACGAAAGGAAAATATGTCACGATTTCGTGACATGTACGACAAAGGGCAAGAGAAGTGAAAAAGCGTCATGATTTCGCGATAGGAAGCAACGAAGAGAAAAGTGTTACGATTTTGTGACAGCGAAGTTGTATGGAAGGAAAATATGTCACGATTTTGCGACATGTCGTGTTTTCACGGCCAAATGTAGCAAGACAGCCCAAAATAAAAATGTCATGATTTCACGATAGGAAGCAGTGAGACAGCTCGAAAGAGAAAAGCGTCACGATTTCACGACAGGTTGCATCCACGCGGCCCGAAGTAGAAAAATGTCGTGATATCGCGACATGTATCATTTTCACGATGCATGAGGAGAAACAAAGCCGAAAAGTTGTGTTATCATGTCTCTTTTTGCTGAGGAGAAACAAAGAAAAATTGCGATATCGCGACATGTCTCATTTTCGCTGTGCATGAAGGCGGACAAGGCTGTTGGCAGGAAAATGTCGCGATATCGCGACATGTCGCGTTTTCACGGTGAAAGTAAAGGAGCAAAGCTACATGCTATTTTTGGTCATGATTTACATGGGGCCATTACAGAACATGCAAAAAAGTGTGGAACACGTGGCATACATGTGTAAGGGCTGCAGAGGCGTTACAGTTCACAGAGAAGATCTCGAGCACAAAATCAAAAGCAATGGAAAGGCGGGGAAGGTGAAACGAAGCAATCTGGAAGACGAAACGAACCATCGTGGAAGGAGAAGCAGTTTGCCAGCAAGTATAAAATGCAGAGGCACAGATTGATACGAGGGTCGAAAACCGCTGCGAGCGGGTTGCAGAGTTGATGGTGATTAGCCATTCTGAGCCTGCTGTGGAGTGCTTTTCTTCCACTTTTGTTGGTTTTGAGAAAAACCAGAGATTCTGCTATTGTAACAGGACATATTTTTAATGCAAAATTGTTCAAAAATTTGCATTTTATGGGCAAGAAAGGATGAGAAATTTTTTGCATGCTTCATTTTAACTGTTCTATTTTCCTCCTTTCAGATTTCAGATTTGTAAATGAAATTCATGCCATTGTTTTGGGTTATTTCATGTGAATGTCTGCAATCTAGAAATTATTTTAAACCCTAGGAGCTAGCACCTAGTTTACTTTGATTGTGTTTGTTTTGCAGGTCAAATAGGCTAGGTTGCATGTACGAAACTCTCACGTATTCGGTTTTGTCGGAATAGGATAGCATCAGATCGAACGTGTTCTACTTTTAATTTTCTGTATTTCTTTTTGTTCATTTTATTTTATTTTTCCAGAAGGTTTAATGAACATTTAAAAAATTACAAAATCTAAAAAAAATAAAATAATGAACAATCACTAAAGTTTCATGGTGAAATAAACCAACATTGCCCCTTGTTTACAGTTACTTGCAATCACTAAGGTGTTCCAAGCATTTTAATTGAATATCTTTATTTGAGATTACTAATACACAGTTGCAAATGCTAATACAGCGGAGACCTTGGAGAAGTTGTTTGTTTGACTTCTTTGCAAGAGGGGATTTGGAGCCCAAATCCTAAGGAAGAGTGTACTTTCACAAGTGTGTGAAAATACCACTCAACAAGTCTCCAACTTGAAATTCACATTGGTGTACCTTAGAATTATAGGCACGTCAGAGGTGATCTTGATAAACACACATGTGTTCAATAGCATGAATGCGAAATTCATATAAAAGGGTCAATTAATCTAATCGGGCTTGATGAGTCGTGTCGTCATCAATAAATTATTGCATAGATACTCTTAAAGATGGTATTTCAAGCTCCAATGACATAATGGTTTCTGCATCATAGAAAAGAGAGAATAGGGTTGCCCCAGTTGGAGTACAAATACTGGTCTGATATGACCTTAAAGCTAAAGGTATTTTATTGTGCCAATCATGGTGTAAATCTGCAATAGTTTTACAAAGAATGACGATGATAGTTTTAGTGGTTGCTTCAGCTTGACCATTACCTTGGGGGTAATATGGAGTAGAAAAGTTGTGTTGGATATTAAATTTTTCATATGAAGAATGCACATTCTTATTATTGAATGGTGTACCATTGTCAAATATCATTTTTAATGGGATGCCAAAACGATAAATTATGTGTTGTGTCATGAAGTCGATTATTTTGGCACCTGTTGTTTGGACTAATGGGACAACCTCAACCCACTTGGTAAAATAATTAGTGGTGGTGATGATGAATTTATGGTTTTTTTATGATGTAGGAGTAATTTGTTCGATAAGGTCTAGGCCCCATTGTGAAAATGACTAGATATATTGAATGGGTTGTAGGGCTTGAGAGGGTAAGTGTGTAAGATTGGCGTGATGTTGGCATTTGATACACTTTTTGACATAAGCAAAACAGTCATGCTCCATGGTTGGCCAATAATAAACCAATTAATAAAATATATTTGGTGATAGCCATGCCATTGAAATGGCCACCACAAGTACCATCATGAGCTTCTTAAGTAATGTGTTGGGCTTCAAAAGGCTCAAGACAACGGAGGAGTATGCCATCATAACTTTGATTATATAGGATATCACCTAGCAATGTGTAGTGAATGACACGCAATTTAAAAGCTTGTTTATGAGTATAACTGATATCATATGATATGATGTTGAGCTTTATGTAATCCTTAACTTGGGAAAACCATGGGTCATGCAGTGTGGCTTTGACGATATTGATGCCATCATCATGAGGAGGCATTTTGTTGTAAATGGCTGAATGGAGAAGGGTGTGAATGGACACATGAGTGGTGTTGAAAAGTGGGTTTTTTGGGATGAGTGAGCCTAGAGAGGCCATGGTGTCGACAAAGTGTTTTGTGGATCGTGAGATAGCGGTGATGTCAAACCACTCAAACTTAGCCAATAGATCCTCGACAACCTGCTTGTATTGTTGTAATATTGGTCAATGACATTTCCACTCTCCCTTGATTTGATTGACAATGAGGAGGGAAACTCCAAATATGTCTAGGTGATGAATGTGCATGGAGAGTGTTTGCTTAAAGCCAAGGATAAGAGCTTCGTACTCAGTATTGTTATTGGTACATGGAAATCCTAACTTAAAATAGAAGGGGAGGGGCTCCCCTTGTGATGTGAAAAATACTATTCCTACACCCCCAGCATGTGTGCATCGGGAGCCATAAAATAAAAGAGTTAGTTTGGCAATTGATTCAAGTTCTACAGGTTCTTCGGCTTTGCTTATTCGAAAAATTGAATCATCTAGAATCTGAATAAGCATTGGTGTGTTATTTGGTAATGGGGCTTTAGCTAATTGATCAACGATGACTTGTCCCTTTATGGATTGTTGGATAATGAATTTGAGATCAAATTCCATGAGAAGCATGATCCATTTTGTTGTGTGGGTGTTTTTGTATGTCCTTCTGAGCATGTAGTGAAGTGGATTATTGCAAGCAACTACATAGGTAGTGTGACTGAGCATGTAATGTCACAACTTTTGGGTGGTAAAAACAACAAAAAGACAAATTTTCTCCATGTATGCATACCATGTTTCATAATCAATTAGAGTGTGACTAATGTAATAGACCGCTTGATCTTTGTCATTCTCATTCTTTTGGATGAAGAGTATATCCAAGGCAACATCAGTAGTGAAGATGTATAGGTAAAATGGATGGTCTGGATGAGGTGGGATGAGAACAGGTGGTGATGTAAGGTAGGCTTTGATGTCATCAAAAATGTTTTGATATTTCCTATACCATTTAAATGGGACCCCCTTCTGTAATAGAAGATTAAATGGTTGACATTTGTCGAACAACTGGGCGATGAATCACCGAATAGATTGGATTCGTCCTTGGAGGCCATGTAATTGCTTGAGGTTCTTAGGGGGGCATGTCAATGATGGCTTGGAATTTGGTGGGATCTACTTCAATGCCTCATTGGGATACGATGAAACCTAATATTTTTCTAGTGGTGACACCAAAGACACATTTCTTCGGGTTCAATCGAACATTGTGTTCTAAGAGGCGATCAAAGATTTGTCACAGATCTACAATATGTTGACCAAGGGTTTTGGATTTAGCAATAAGATATTCTATGTAGTATTCAATATTTTTATGCATAATATCATGGAAGATATAGGTCATGGCACGTTTATAAGTTTTCCCAAAATTATTGAGGAAAAAAGGCATGACTTTGTAACAAAAATTCCCCCAGGGGGTGGTGAAAGCGGTCTTGTGTTGATCCACTGGATTGACACGAATTTTATTTTAACCTAAAAAACAATCCATGAGTGACAAAATTTTGTGTTCGACTGTAGTATCGACCAAATTTTTGATATTAGGGAGTGCAAAATTGTCCTTGGGATAAGCTTTGTTAAGATACCTAAAATCGATGCAAATGTGGATACCCCCCTTGGGTTTTTTGATGAGAACCAGGTTTGAAACCCACTCAGGGTAGTCAATGGGGATAATGAAATCCACATAAAGGAGTTTTTGTAATTCCCCTTTTACCATAAGGGCCATAGTAGGGTGCATGCGGTGCAACTTTTGTCACACAGGTTTAGCATTGGTGTCGAGGACAAGGTTGTGCACCACGAGGGACAAATAGAGGCCCGACATCTCATGATAAGACCAAGAAAATATCTTAATGTAGTATCAAAGGAAATTAGTGTATAGGATATGCTCTTCTTTCGTGAGGCTGGCAATGATGTAGACAATGTGAGGATGGTCGGGATCATTGCTAATGTCAACTTCAATGGTGTCCTCAACAAGCATGTGAGAACCATATTGAAGTTGTGTTGGGATGGGGATGAGATGGAGGTCATCAATGGAGTCAGGGGTGAGGAATTCATCATCGAGATAAAAATAAGCATTATAAATCCATGGGATGGGGGTTGGGTTGGTAGATAATGGTGTGCTAGTAGAGTGGATCATGTGGGGTGTAGGGAGGAAATCAGTAGTGGATGGGGTGGAGGAGATATCATCAAAATTGACAAAATAAATAATGGGAGGTGGGGTGTAATTAGGTTGGTTTGGGTAGTGAAGGGGAGCGTAAAGGTCAATGGAAATCATGTTGAACTATGCACTATAAATTTATGAGGTGGGGGAGGAAGGTTTCAAAGAGTCATAAGAGGATAGGAAGAAATCAATAACGGGTTGGTGGTGACCTGGATTCAAGACTACAGGGGGTGAAGGTGTGTGAGTGATTTGGTGCCAAGATAGTATGGTTTTGTACCTTGGGAAATAAAGAATAGTAGGTGGAGAGGATGGGGCTAGATATGGAGGGGAAGATGATTCAATAGGCAGGGATGAATCGATAGGCAGGGATGAATCAATAGGCAGGGGTTGAGCAGCAAGTAGGGGTGAATCGATAGGTAGGGGTGAATCAAAAAGCAGGGGTGGAGTGGCAGGTAGGGATGAATTTATAGGCAGGCGTGAATCGATAGGTAGAGATTCATAAATGATGAGGTAGGTGAAGTGATAGATCAGTGTATCAACTTCTTGGGAGGAAAGAGGATCATGGGGTGGAGAGGGTGGAAAGAATGTGGATGGTATGTCAATGGTAGAATGAGGAGATGAGCTCTCTGATGGCATGACAGGTTCAAATTCCTCGTTAGGTAGGAGGTTGGGAAGATTGAGATTTAGATGTTGAAATTCATACTCAAGGGTGTGAATGGTGGTAGGATTGTAATCGACTCTAGAGTGATCTATGGGAATGCGAGCGGGAGGACTAATATAGGAATGACACAATACCCATGCCAATTGTATCGATGTAGATATTGCTAGGAAAAAAGAGGACTAGACATGTGATTAAGAATACCATAAAATCTAGTTTGTGGTAAAGGAGGTGCTGGTGGTAGCACGGATGAACCAATTCCTCCATAAACAAAATTTGTAGAATTATTGGGAGGATCGAGAGGAACTACTACCCCAATAGTCAAGGGCACATCACAGGGTCAGATGAAATCATGGGTGGTTTGGAAATTGGATGGTGAAATGTGAGAATTGGCAATGTGATACTCACCAGGATTGGGTGTGGTCATGTGGATGGCAACATGGGGAGTATTACTATGTGTTAGTGGAGGGGAGGACCCCCTGTGTGGTTGGGGTGAGGGTGCAACAGGTAGAGGGGGAGTGTTGGATGGTGGATGGGCATTCGTATAGGTAGATTGGGCTAACTCTGCATCAAGTCGAGCAACACATTGTGCCCACTCATAACATTCAATAGGAGATCCAATAATGGGATGATTAGCATGTTGAAATTTGGATGGAGGTAAAGGAGAGGGAGTGGATGAATAAGAAACCATGTGTGCCTGAGCGAACCAAGGCACAAAGCGACGAGTAGATGGTGGTGGTGTGGGAAGGATGGATGTGGTATTGGATGATGGTGGTGGAGTTGGCATAGCAGAAAAGATAAATGGTGGTGGTGTGAAAGATGACGAAGCAAAATGGGAGAAATTAGGGACCGGTTGTCAAGGTGGAGGTTGAGGCAGAGTGGATGAAGTGGAGGCCACATTGCTTAGGTTAAGGACAGGGGGTGGTTGTGATGATGGGGGATAAATGTTAGCGAGTGTACAATGGGGGATGAGGGTGAATTGTGTAGATGTCAAGGACGGACTAGGTGGAAGGCTAATGATGTTACATAATTCAAAGGGATCACTGTTAGTAGGGATGCAGTGAACTAATCCATTATGGATATATTTGATGCAGTGATGAAGCATATAAGGGATGCATTACATGTCCCAAATCCAAGGTCATCCTAAAAATATATTGTATTGCATCTCACCTTCGATAACATGGAAGAGGTTGGAAATGGTTGACACCTGCCTTGATGGGCAAGACAATAGTACCAATGGTGGGATGCATAGAGTGCTCAAAGGCTCAAAGATCCATGGATGGTGTAGCAAGATGATATGGGGGAAGATAAATGTGGTTTAAGGCTATGGTATAAATGATACTGATGGATGAATCGATATAAATGAGAATATGCTTATAGGTAACAATATTGATGGAGGCTTGAATATGTAATGGATGATCTACTCCCTCACCTACAACTTCTGTAATTTCATGGTCATGGAAGCTGATAGAAGGTTGTAAGCATCTCTGAACATTGCCAACAAAGTTGGCAAAGGAATCTATGTTTTGGGTGTCAAGATCGAGAGAGCGAAGGATAGAATTGAGGGCTTCACGATGAGGTTGGGATTATTACAAGAGGTCATAGATAGATAGCCTAGCGGGGGTGGTGCAAAGCTGATGGAAAGAATACCATGAATGGTGATGATATTCCATGGAGGAGGTGGGAGAATGGGAGGTGTTGTTATTGAGGTTGTGACTGGGGCTATTTGTGATGTGGAAGTTTGTTGAGTGGTTGTAGGGGGTGGGTAACATTGATTATGAGTAACAATGTGGATCATACCCACAAAACCCTACTGGGAAGGATCACGATTGACATGATTGACCTGGCATGGATAATTTTGAGGTGGATTACCCCCATGTTCAGGTAAGGTATTTTTAAATATCCCCAAGTTTTGATTTTGTGGTGCAAGGGGGTTTGAGACTTGAATGGAGCCGATCCATAAGGTCTTGGACAGCATGGCAGAAGATGCAGTAGGAATCAATGGTATGACAATGTTTTCAATGATAATCACAAAAAGCTTGCAAGTTGTAATCTCATAGTAAAGGGTGATTTGGATCAAGTGGTTGGACATTTGGTAAATGGATGAGGCTCCCCTCAGTAAGTCATTGAAATAGAGTTTGCATGGGTTCAGAAATAGGCATCCAATTGCATGAGGGGCAAGGTGGACATGGATTGCGGCCTTGATAGGTATTAGGTTGTGGTGGGGGTTTGCTTATTTGTGGAGTGGGAAGAAGTGGAGGATTGGCTTGATAATGATTATAAGGGGAGTATGGAGGAGTGGGTTGTGGATCTTACATAGATGCCACTTGCACCGACAGATACGATAGGTTGATAAGAACTTGATTGGTTTGTGGTGGTCATGTGGTAGGTGGGATGTATGGAGGGTGATTGTAGTGATAGTTTGTGGGGTAAGGTGGTTTCTGACACAATGTGATTTTTTTCATGTGGACTTTGATGTCCTCGATTACTTTGGCTTGGGAAATGGCTTCCTTAAATTTTTGACTCTGATGTATTTGCAATGTTTGAGAAATTTGTTTATGACAACTCTTGTCAAAGATTTTGACGAGCTCTAAAGGTGGGAGAGGGAAAGTGAGATCATGAAGGACAACTCTCCAATGTGCAACAAAATCAGTAATAGGCTCATCATCCCACTAACACAAAGCATACACATCAGAAAAGGTAAGTTTGGTTTTGATGTTGATAGAAAAATGTTCAAGAAAAATATTGACCAACTGCTCAAATGTGTAGAGGCTATGATGAGGTAAATGGTTGTACCAATCTAATGCTTAACCTCCAAGTGACATGGAAAAGGTATGAAGCATAAGGGGATCACTTCCATTCAATTGGTAATAGGCAAAATGGAAATTATTTAGGTGCTCTCTAGGATATTCCTTACTTTTGAATTTATAAAATTTGGGAACCTTAAAATTGTAAGGATAAGGATGGACATGAATAGATAGGTGATGGGTTCATTGCACAACTTGTCGTATATGGGATTTTGAGGCCCATAAATAGTAGTACACAGATCCAAAGCACACAACTACTCTTGGATAGCCTAAAAATTACTAGAGAGCATGATGGTAGTCTCAAGCAGAGCGAGAAATGGAATGGGTGATGTGGATGTGGTTTGTGGTTGTGATGTGGTCTGGATGTAATCTAAATGTAGAGGATACCGCAGCTGCTACTCCTCCCACTACTAATAGTAAGCATCCTACTGGGGAGTAGGTATGGTTGTGGAGTGGTATTATGAGACGGGAACCTGAGATGGATGAGGTGAGATGTATGGATCCTAGGACATGGGTGGTAGCTACTATGATGGATCATAATATCCAAGGGGGTATGGCCTAGGAATAGGAATTTTCTGTTGTTATGTATCATAGTAACCAGGAGGTTATTGGTTAGGCATGGGCATCTGTTATTGTTGTTGTGCATACTAAAAACTAGGTTGCACCTAAATAGTAGTAATGGATGACCATGTAGGTGGTGTGGTGAAAAAGGCTAGGGGTGTGGAAGAATGGGGTGTAATGGAATCAAATGTATGGAAGGAAAACTACTGGGATGCAATGGGTGGGGTGGAGGAGGAATGAAGCAAAGTAGAAGGATTGGAAAACAAGGAATTTGGTTTAACAAAATACTAAGGTGGGATGCCTTGGTAAGTGGGGTGCAATGGAGGTGATCGATATGAAGGATGAGGAGGTAGCCAAAAGGTACTAGGAGGTACAAATGCTGGGCCATAGGTGGAAAATTGAGGGTAACTGGTAGGTGGAAATGTGACAAACTGGGGGGTAGGCGATGGTGGTTGCAAGGTGTAGGATGTAAGTTTTGGAAAAGTCTAGATAGAGGGGTTCACAAGGCCTAACAAAGTTATGCAGTAACCTTACGATGGATGGGAATAATACGTGGGTGGATCGGTAGATGATGGCTTAAATGAATGTGGATGACTAGATGAGGCCTGGTGAGATACCGATATCTATGAGTAAGGTGGTGTGGAAGGAGGGGTGGAAATCATACCAACGGACTGCACCGTGGTAACAACATTTGAGATAATTTGGGAGATGATGACATCATCACTCAAAAGAGGATGGGAAGAATGGTGGGGTCTGTTGAGAAGCAACACACCCCCACTGAAAAATGAGGTTCCATCCTTAGAAAGCCATGAACTTCCATTTTTGCAGCAGGGACCCTCTTGATAATTTTCAGGTTTTAAATCCAAATTTGCTTGCCTCCTTTTTAAAGTTGTGCTTTTTCTTGCATTCCAGCTGTGTTATCCAAGAATTCACTTTTTACATGCTAGAATCATTCATGCACAAATAAAATCTTGCACCGATACCGAGAAAAATCCAGAAAACAGATTGCATAAATTCATGAAAACCAAAACTTTCCATTTTTGGTAGTGTCGCGATATCGCGACACTTCCATTTTCGAAAATGTCGCGATATCGCGACGGATTTTGGCAAAAGCGGCTAAGTCGGAAAAGTGTAGCGAAATCGCGACACTTTCCATTTTTGGAAGTGTCGCGATATCGCGACGTTTCCATTTTTGGAAACTGTCGCAAAATCGCTACCGGCCAGAGGAGAGAGAAGAAAGTTGTACGGAAGGGCACGATTTTGCGACATGTCGCGAAATCGTGACATGTCGCATTTTCGTGGTAGGAGAGAGAAAGTGGGCTGCAGAATGAAAATCGGCTAAGTCGCAAATGTGTCGCAAAATCGCGGTCAACGCGGTCAACGCATGCAGCTACGGGAACTGTCGCGATATCGCGACGTGTTCTATTTTCGCGGGTTGTTGATTGAAAAACGCTTAAGTACAAAAGGTGCAGCGCGTCGCTAACATGTCTCAAAATCGTGACATGCTTGAAAAAGTTGTGCGACAGCTAGCAGGAGGCGCGATTTCGCGACATGTCACGAAATCGTGACATGTCGCGTTTTCGTGGCCGACGAGGGAAGAAGTTGCATGGCGCTGGGGACGTCGCGATTTCGCGACATGTCGCGAAATCGCGACATGTCTCAGAATCGCGATAGGAGAGAGAAAGTTGCCCAAAGGGCCAGAAGTGCATTCCAGCTGTAAACAGAAGGCTTCCTGGGATAGCGACACGTGTCAAAGCGCGAATCAGACAGAGCAAGGCCGACATGCAAGCTTATTTTGCGGTTTTTAATCTATTTTATCCTTTAAGCTTTGATTTTATGTTTTATTAAAGAGCTAATTAATCTTTTGTCTTTCATGCAGGATTCCATCTGGCACTTACGGGACAACCGAAAAAGACCATAAAGGCAAAGTTAAAGTGCGGATTTAGTCAAGGACCGCCATGCTAGAAGAGAAGATGCCGGTGAGGGCATTCAATGACAAATTTATGGCAGAATTAATAGCATGAAGACAATTTCAACACAGGGATGGCTTTACGGAGATCAGATCTGAGAGAGGTGGTGACTCATCCGGCTCACCAACAGAAATTAATGAGAGCATTCATTTGCAGTTGCGGATGAATGCAAGTGGCATTCAACTCTATCTTCTCCATTTATGGTAGCTAACTGCACAAATTTGCAGAAGGGTTAAGTTCTATCCAGAACTTGATTTTAAAGGACTTTATATTGTAAAACCCGGGTCCTAGGGTTTAGAAAGATAAGATTTGCAGTTTGGGGAAGAAGATATTTCTGAAAAGATCAGGGTCTGTCCTGAGTCTATAAATACTTCTTCTCAATGTAATTGCGGGAGGCAGAGACTTAGAAATAAAAGGCTTATAAGCAATTTCTTGCAAATCTTGTGAAATCCTTTGTTTCTGGACTTGGAGTTGATGTGCTTTAGCTTTTTTGTGATAGCATGGCCGGGAGCCTAATATTTTGCGAGTGTGATAAGTGTATCTTCTTTTGTTATCCGTTCCATTAAAGTTTGTTAGATATATCTTGTGAATCTGCCATTATCAAGTTTAAATATCTTGTTAGGCTTCGGTTGTTCTATTGTCTGCTAGGGGAAATTACAGATTTGAGGTTAAGTTTGTTCTAATTGCTCTGTCTTCCTTTGTGTGAGCTAGGCTATCGGTGAAAGATACCGGTTTTAACCAGTTGCCCTTGGATTTATAATTTTTTGCTAGATCTGTTCCACTCTGCCTTGTGCTCTTAGTTGAAAGTGATCTTAGACTGACTGGACACTTTCTTCTTTGATTTGTTCTGTTGTGAAGCTAGTAGCATAGATAAAATTGACAGTTTAAGTTTTACAGTTTAAAGTCTGATAAACTTCTCTTTCTGCCCTACCCTACCCTCTCTTTGTTTTCGGTGAAATGATCCATTTTTATTTTCTTTGTTTGTCTTTTATTTGAATCTGCTGACCCATGAGAGCTAGATCAAGAATTCAAGTTAAATCTGATTGTCAACAACTTCTGCAACTACTGAACAAGTTCAGGAACCCCCTGTAAGGTAACAGAACAGTCCATATTGAAATCTATTCCAGAAGCGAAAAAGAGTGAATAGCCATTCGACCCAACTTCGTAACTCGCACCTTGGATAACCGACTAGATCCTAAAGTGAGTGGGATTCGTCCCGTGGGTGTCTCCGGGGCTTCCTGCCCATCCTTTCGTGGGGTGCGTATGAAAGTCGGACCAACACCTAATTGGCGCTAGAAGGAGGGCCTGTTGAACTCAGTTCAAGTATTGTAAGTTTGTGAGTGCTGATTTAAAATTTCTAGAGAAGACCTCAAGTTAAGAACAGTTTTATCTCCACTGGCAGTTATCCAATTACAACTCAGAATATCACTGTCAGCCAAGTAATAATGGCAAATTGGTTGGGCCCCACTTGCTTTGAATATCCCGGGTATAGCCCATGACACTGCCCGAAGCCCGAAAAGGTATCTCCCCAGATATAAACATGATGGGACAAGAAGCTGAGAAGAACATCTGCTAGCTTTCAAAAATGCTTTAAAATTGTTAAATATACGACATGAAGATGTTGCCTGCCAGATTGTTCCCGTTCACTCTCCAGGAGGGAGCTTATGACTGGTTTTTAAACCTCACCAGCAATTCCATTACTAGTTGGGATGACCTAGAGAAAGCTTTTATATCACAATTTGGGGAAGTGATAGACCCCAGTGTGTTATACCAACAATTTTCCAGCATCAAGAGAGAGTCGGGAGAAAGCTGTCAGGTCTTTCAATATGAGGTTCCAAAGAGCTTACGGTAGAATGACTGGCCATTACATCCCAAATGCAAATATGGCCTTAGAAATCTACAAGAATGCATTGGATTCGGTGACCTCTATTTTTCTCAAGAGAGACATTAATATCACAACCCTGGCAGGGGCTTATAAAGAAGCCTTAATTCTTGAAAGACAGTTAGGGCCTCAAATTATGAGCAATCCTTTGATATCCTATGTTACACAGAACATGCCTATTTCAGATCCCATTCCACATCATGAGTTAGTGCCAACATGTCATGCTCTACCCAAGGAGACTCCGTTAACTGTGACATCCACTCAGCATGTGCAAAATATAGAGAAAAGTTCTGACAAGTTCAAAGTGGAAGTGCTTGAAGTAAACAGTTGTGATCTAGCATTACCCAAATCTGAAGTTTTTCCTGGTGAGTTAAATTTTCCTAGAGATCAAAGAAATATTGATATTTCTAGTTCACCCAAAAATAGTACAACCAGGGTTTCAGATTCTGTCACTTTTCCCGAAGAGACAGAAAGTCTTGTAGAGACTCCTATGGATGAAATGCAAGATTTTCAACAGTTCAAAATGGACAGTTATAATTTGAGATGTCAGAGTCCAGAACCTAACAATGATCCTTCCTCATCAGAGGATGATGAAAGTGAGATTCAATGTCACTATGCAGAAGTAACTGAGAAAGAGGATAACATCATTGAGGATATGAGGGAACTTAAAGCTGACATCACCCTCTATGAACTGCCCCGGATTGTTGAACAGAAGGTTAGCTTGATTGAGGCTTACTCTGGACCACCTGTTGAATTTCAAGAAAAGGAGGAAAAGATAGTAAATATGAATGTGGTCAGCCAACTTGGAATTGATGAACTGTCTCAACATAAGCCTGCAACTTCTGAACATAATATCAAAGAAAAGGTTGTAAATCGTGTTGATGCAAATATTGGATTTTATAATTTGGCAACTAAGAAGGTGAGAACAGTTACAGCTCTAATCCATCACAACAGTGACAGTTGGATATTACACATTGATGAGGTTAAATCTAAGCAAGGCTCAGGTGAAAAGGAAAATTGTAAACATTCTGCTAGAGAGATAAAAATTGAAGTCCTGGATATTGAAGCAATACTGACAACCACAAAATGTTCAAGTTGTTAAGAACCGGGGCATACGAGATAAAACATGATTTCTTTCAGTTGTCACATAATTTTGAAGATGTGGTGGTGCGGGTCTGTCAAGATTTTAAGGTATTTGATCCTGGGGGTTTTTACATTCAGTCCTTTTGAAAGAACTCTGCAAACCCTTCAATTAGAAGCATAAACATGTTATCATATGATTTGTTATTATATGATTTGTTTAATTTGAAGGAGTTGCAGATTTGTTTTTCAAATGGGACAGGGAAGACAGTAAACACAAGTCTTTCCCAGATAGCAAATTTTTGAAGCATAGTCTGGAGTGCATTTCGTCAACAGGACCTGAAAGGTAATTTTTCTAAATTACTTGCACATGGTCCAAATTTTTTAAGGCACCATTTCTCTGCTCTTCCATCTGCTACATATTTTGAATGATCAAAGAAGTTGTAATATGTGTACATATTGTAAATGGCTCTGCAAGTTTATTTTGCTTTAGTTTGGTGCTAGATTTCTGTACATTTGCTTTAGTTGTTTATTTCAGTTTTTTAGTTTTCTTTAATTGTCTGTACAGTTTTAGCTTGTGCAGTTTATTTCTTTTGTCAGTGCTTTTTATTTCCTTTCTTTGTCTTTTTATGTCAGCTTGCTGTTTAAGTCTGTCAGTCTTTTGTTTCAGTTTTAGTTGCTTTGCTTCTTTTTCTTTGCTGTCTGTACAGTTCAGTGTTTTAAAAGTCTGTGCAGTTTTATTTTTGTTTTGCTTTAGAGGCCTGTGTCTGTCCTTGGAAGTCTGTGCAAAGTCCTTCGGCTTTTGAAATATTCTGTCCTTTAACCTCTGCCTGAGCAATCAATGAAAAGTCAGCCTGCTGAAAATTGTTTTATTCCTAGCTGATCAATCCTAGTCTCCACCTATTGTTCATTATTCTAATTGAGATAGTCTGCTTAAATTGAACAGTGGAACTATTTTGTTAGTCAGGACAAAGGTAGAGAGATGATTGGATTTTGTGTCTTGCTTGCCACAGTTGTTTTAATGATAGAAAAAGCTGCTATCTTTGTTTGGTTGGAGGAACTCCCGGGGAATCCAAGAAAAGTTTGGTTATAAGAGGGGACTATGGTTCATGCAATTATTTGGGTATCCACGAGAGGCTATCGGTGCCTAGGTCGAAACAGTTCCAGATTGATCAAATGATAAAAGAAAATTGTGATTTCTCTAATGCCTTTCAGGTGTTGATATATAAAAAAAAAGAAAAAAGAAAAAAGAGTTATATGAGAGAGAGGCAGCCAGCTTCCAAAGCTATTTTTCTTTTACCAAGTTGAAGATCCTTCCTTACAGTTGTAAATTTGGGTCGTGTAAATCTAAAGGGTAACTCTGTCTAGGTTGTAAAAGGCTAAACTAGTAAACAGAGCTCTACTCGGTTTCCCCTTTTTACAATCTAGAAAAGTTGATCGATCCAAGTTCATCATTCAATCCAGTCATCCTTGAAGAAAGTTTTATACCCTTTGTAATTGCACATCAAAAATCTTCCTTGAAGTAATTCAGCCTAGTATGTCCTTGGGAAATTTTAACAGCTAGCAGTTGGCAGTCAATTTATTGTGAAGAATGTCTGTGGCAAGGCATGATGCATGGTCTTTTTGTTTTGAAGCCAGAGTCCTGGGTTCTAAAATAGTGCTACTATTTTACCCATAGATATCGCCATTTGTTGAGAAGCAACACACCCCCACTGAAAAATGAGATTCCATCCTTAGAAAGCCCTGAACTTCCATTTTTGCAGCGGGGACCCTCTTGATAATTTTCGGGTTTTAAATCCAAATTTGCTTGCCTCCTTTTTAAAGTTGTGCTTTTTCTTGCATTCCAATTTGTGTTATCCAAGAATTCACTTTTTACATGCTAGAATCATTCATGCACAAATAAAATCTCGCACCGATCCGAGAAAAATCTAGAAAACAGTTGCATAAATTCACTGAAAACCAAAACTTTCCATTTTTGGTAGTGTCGCGATATCGCGACACTTCCATTTTCGGAAATGTCGCGATATCGCGACGGATTTTGGCAAAAGCAGCTAAGTCGAAAAAGTGTAGCGAAATCGTGACACTTTCCATTTTTGGAAGTGTCGCGATATCGCGACGTTTCCATTTTTGGAAACCGTCGCAAAATCGCTACCGGCCAGAGGAGAGAGAAGAAAGTTGTACGGAAGGGCACGATTTTGCGACATGTCACGAAATCGTGACATGTCGCATTTTCGCGATAGGAGAGAGAAAGTGGGCTGCAGAATGAAAATCGGCTAAGTCGCAAATGTGTCGCAAAATCACGGTCAACGCGGTCAACGCATGCAGCTACGGGAACTGTCGCGATATCGCGACGTGTTCTATTTTCGCGGGTTGTTGATTGAAAAACGCTTAAGTACAAAAGGTGCAGCGCGTCGCTAACATGTCTCAAAATCGTGACATGCTTGAAAAAGTTGTGCGACAGCTAGCAGGAGGCGCGATTTCGTGACATGTCACGAAATCGCGACATGTCACGTTTTCGCGGCCGACGGGGGAAGAAGTTGCATGGCGCTGGGGACGTCGCGATTTCGTGACATGTCGCGAAATCGTGACATGTCGCGAGAGAGAGAAAGTTGCCCAAAGGGCCAGAAGTGCATTCCAGCTGTAAACAGAAGGCTTCCTGGGATAGCGACACGTGTCAAAGCGCGAATCAGACAGAGCAAGGCCGACATGCAAGCTTATTTTGTGGTTTTTAATCTGTTTTATCCTTTAAGCTTTGATTTTATGTTTTATTAAAGAGCTAATTAATCTTTTGTCTTTCATGCAGGATTCCATCTGGCACTTACGGGACAACCGGGAAAGACCATAAAGGCAAAGTTAAAGTGCGGATTTAGTCAAGGACCGCCATGCTAGAAGAGAAGATGCCGGTGAGGGCATTCAATGACAAATTTATGGCAGAATTAATAGCATGAAGACAATTTCAACACAGGGATGGCTTTACGGAGATCAGATCTGAGAGAGGTGGTGACTCATCCGGCTCACCAGCAGAAATTAATGAGAGCATTCATTTGCAGTTGCGGGTGAATGCAAGTGGCATTCAACTCTATCTTCTCCATTTATGGCAGCTGACTGCACATATTTGCAGAATGGTTAAGTTCTATCCAGAACTTGATTTTAAAGGACTTTATATTGTAAAACCCGGGTCCTAGGGTTTAGAAAGATAAGATTTGCAGTTTAGGGAAGAAGATATTTCTGAAAAGATCAGGGCCTATCCTGAGTCTATAAATACTTCTTCTCAATGTAATTGCGGGAGGCGGAGACTTAGAAATAAAAGGCTTATAAGCAATTTCTTGCAAATCTTGTGAAATCCTTTGTTTCTGGACTTGGAGTTGATGTGCTTTAGCTTTTCTATGATAGCATGGCCAGGAGCCTAATATTTTGCAGTGTGATAAGTGTATCTTCTTTTGTTATCCGTTCCATTAAAGTTTGTTAGATATATATTGTGAATCTGCAGTTATCAAGTTTAAATATCGTTGTTAGGCTTCAGTTGTTCTTTTGTCTACTAGGGGAAATTATAGATTTGAGGTTAAGTTTGTTCTAATTGCTCTGTCTTCCTTTGTGTGAGCTAGGTTGTCGGTGAAAGATACCGGTTTTAACCTGGCTGCCCTTGGATTTATAATTTTCTGCTAGATCTGTTCCACTCTGCCTTGTGCTCTTAGTTGAAAGTGATCTTAGACTGACTGGACACTTTCTTCTTTGATTTGTTCTATTGTGAAGCTGGTAGCATAGATAAAATTGACAGTTTAAGTTTTACAGTTTAAAGTCTGATAAACTTCTCTTTCTGCCCTACCCTACCCTCTCTTTGTTTTCGGTGAAATGATCCATTTTTATTTTCTTTGTTTGTCTTTTATTTGAATCTGCTGACCCATGAGAGCTAGATCAAGAATTCAAGTTAAATCTGATTGTCAACAACTTATGCAACTACTGAACAAGTTCGGGAACCCCCTGTAAGGTAACGAGAATAGTCCATATTGAAATCTATTTCGAGAGCGGAAAAGAGTGAATAGCCATTCGACCCAACTCTGTAACTCGCACCTTGGATAACCAGCTAGATCCTAAAGTGAGTGGGATTCATCCCGTGGGTGTCTCCGGGGCTTCCTGCCCATCCTTTCGTGGGGTGCGTATGAAAGCCAGACCAACAGGCTCCACTACCACCATAACTGGTATGGGGTGACCTAGAGAGGTGTAGATGATATTTGGGTAGAAAGTGGATGGAGGATTAGGTGAAGAGAGATCCTCTAAAGTAGGGGGCTCCTCGAGGTACTCATATAGGAAGTGAGATGGTGGAGAAGAGGCCATATGGGATACAGTACTAGCTCTAGGTGTGGAAGACCCCATCAATAGGTCAAGCACAACTCTGGATGGATCTTGCTCAGAATCAGAAGGTGGATTTGTAGTTTGAGAAGAAGAGGTGCCTATAGTAATAATAGCCAGTTAGGAAGCCTCGATAGCACAAAGAAGTGCTTCACGCATCTGACTATGCATAACCAGCATGGTAATATGTGAAATAAGTGGATCAACAGTCAAAAAAAGTGAAAGGTAGGCTCAAAAACTTTCTATGACTAATCGGGATACTCTCTAGTGACAGAAAATAGGTTTGTAGTCTAGGGGTGCAGACCACCCAAAATGAAAAATAGAAGGCTAAAAATATGTAGTGTGTGCCTCTATGTGCTGTATGTGAAATCTAAAACCTAAAAAATAGGTTCACACTCCAGGGGTTCTAACCACCCAAAAGTGCAGCATAGGGTAAAATATGTGTTGTGTGTACCCTCTCTGTGCTAAAAAAACCCATGTGAATCAATATGATAGCCTGAGTGCTATATTTTCACACTGAATTGTCCAAAATAAGCTTGAGTGTAGGATAATCACACTAGGAAGCGCAAATAGCCTAAAAATAAACTGTACAATGAATATCATGGAAATGAAACTGTGAGATAATTCGTGAGTTATAGCGCTTTTGATGTGCTTTTGTAACCACTTTTCCTGATACTCAACAAAAGCAAAAGTTCTTTATTTTTTCATTTTTTTGTGTGTTTTGATGATAGAATATGCGTCCTAGGAACAAAACCAAGGTAGTGAATGATCTTCTAATTTGAAACAGGTATATTGGAGCACAAAACCTCCTGCAATGCCCAAAAGTGCATAGAATAGAACTATGGTTCCAATAGGCAAATGGCTACCTAGGTGTAAAATGGCATAGCAAAATGATATCCAAAAAGGGGGGTGTACTCACTATGCTGAAATGAGCTCACAAAATCCTCTTACGAGAAGAGGTGGCACTATCTGTGACATGCTAGATAGGGTTGGCATACCCCCTGCTTTCGCTTCACCCTCGGACAGGCTTGGTCAAGAATGATAGTTTACCGTGTCCACTAATTATAATAGCCTTGTGGACAAAGGCTCTAATACTATCCCACTCCGTAGGTAACCGCTGGTGATAAAATCCAAGGCCCAGTCACAAAAGTGGGGGATTTTCTAGTAATGAAGCCCAAAAAACCACTCGTAGGGTGGGGCTACTAGGTGTCTAACTGGAGGTGAGTCAATGGAGGGCAAACCTGTACCACACTGAACTCTGGTGGTGAATTTGTGATGAAATATAATTTGACTTGGAGATGAAATTGATGACCTTACAACATTTAATTTGGAGCGTGAGTGTGTGGTGTTTGTGTGGTACTATTTTAGAAGAAAATCTAGATTAACGCCTTTTAAAAATTGAAACTATACTAAGATGCTTTTTCAAAGCAAATCTATTTACTGGTTGGAATGCAAAAAGAAATCTAGACTATTGACCTGTGAATTGAAAAGCTAATTAAGTGGTTTTCTCAAAAGTAAAGTTACGCTATGATTTGCAAAAGGTAAGTCTAGCTAAATACTTTTGAAAGGAAATGACTTGGAAATAGGTGACATAAATTTGAATCTATGCTAGAAAATGACTAAAAATTCTATCTAAAACAAATAAGAATGTGTGATTGCTTGTGGAACTTGCAGCTCAATGTGTTAGAGTAGCTTTAAAATAGATAAAATAGAAATATTTTGGCACAAAACCTGTGTCTAGGTGAGTGGAAATACCTCTAATTTGCTCTCTGGTCCAAGAATGTGGAATTTTGGAAGGTTCGTACTCCTAAGGTGTGAACCTATCTTATATTGAGGAGTTCGCACTCCTGACTTGTGAACCAAGATCCACAAATTGAGCTGACTAATTTTGGAGTCTTGTGATTATTTTTATGTCCCTGGACTATTTTTAGTATAGATACCTGCACAAAAAGATTCCAAAAACCCAAATTAAGTATGTAAAGACAACAAAAATAGTAAATATTTTACAAATTATCGTAATAAGGAAATGACAAAAAATAGATTAACTGCTGGTTTGGTGCCAAAAAATGCATGGACACTTTAACCTTGCATACATCGTGGCAAGAGACAGTTTGGGATCTAGGTATGGGAGCACGCAGACTCTGGGAACATGAGGCTTTTAACCTCCCCTGACTTACCTTGTTGTTGGTTGTGGGTGTCTAAACCAATACCTAGATATCAAGTAGTATTTTGAGGCAGATTGGGAAATTTACATGCCCAAGTGTGTACTCACTACTCTCTTTGTAAGCTCACTGGTGCAGTAGCGAACCTTTGTTGGTTTGGCATGAGATGTCTTTCAAGGCATTTTTTGGTTTGTGGTGTTCTTCAAGGATGACAACTACCTGCCATACATAATAGACCATAATTTTTGTTAGAAGGCAATTAAGCTTTAGCTTGGTGGAGTCCCATCGGGCGTGCCAGAATGAAACTACCAAAAAAACACCATAACACCTCATTCAAATATTATGGAACCTGCTATAATTGTATTGATAATTGTAAAAAAAAAATGGGTTACAAAAGGTGATATCCTTTTACAATTTTACCCCTTTGGGCTATAATAGAGCCTTCCCTAAGTAAGCTCTTAGGAGTTTGGTAAAAATATAGCATGATCAGTCCTTTGTGGGTTCCTCGATGTAGGTGGGCTTCTTGCTCGCGAGCCATCGCTTGTTGGATATTTCCTTGTGCTTGACTGGACCTATAAACTTGTAAAATTCTATTAGTGCATTGGGAGGTCTTATTCATTCAAACCCCATATTTATGAAGAAAAAAGACTCATAAGACTACTCAAAACATGAAATTAACTATTAAAAACTAGCATAGAATAATAAAACAAGTTACCCTTACCTATCCTAGTGGTTTTGGAGCCTATTGCATAGGTTCACATTCCTAGGGTGCGAACTGAGAGGTTCGCATGTGTGAGGTGTGAATTGGTCCTTTTGAAGCCGGATTACTCAGGTAGGATCTCTGGATGTTTTTGATTGGTTCTATCGGTGTATTTTATCCAGTAACACTTTTGAACAACAAATCCTGATAATGAAGTCAACCTGTCTCACTCACAGAATGGGCATAAACATGAGGCAAGCTGATTAGGATGTTTGTATGATAGCTATGCAATGGATATGTGATGGATAGGTGATGGATGTAATGGCAGTAGTAATTTCAATAGATTTTTGGTATGTAAATGTGTGATCCCTAAAATGGTGAAAATGACCTTCTACTTATAGAGTGGGCTAGGGTGAGAGAAAGGAGGTGAGGTGTCCCCTGTGAGGTGGCTATGGTGAGGTTTCCACCAAAGAGGTGTCCCCTAAGGTGTCCTAGGTCATAAATGGGGTTGGGTGAGAGAATCCCTCACCCATCCACAAATAATGATGATTTTCAAAAGATCTTGATTTGTCATTAATAATCACCTTTATTGAAATATCTTAGGATTAAAATTGCCTTTTTAAATGTAAAAGCCTCCATCTTGCATTAATGACCCAGGGGTGTGTGATGTGGAGAAATATCTGGGTGTAAAGGTGGCAAGGCTAGGCTAGGTGATCTAGAAGGCTATGTTTAGTCAAAGTAGACTAGGTGAGGTGGAGGCTTTAATTAAATCAAGATTAGATCTAGTTAATCATGAAATTAGCCATAAAGCATAATTTGACTAAAAGTGTTGACTTTCTAACCATAAAGTGCTTTTTGACCATGGTGAAGGTTTCAACATTAGTTGAGTTACCATGAGGTCATATGAGGACCTAGGGTTAAGCGTAAAAAAGGGCTTAGCTAGCCCAAAGGGGCTAATGGTGATGAATAATGTTTTTAGCCCAATTTGTGCAATTTTCAATGGTTTTGCACATTAATTAACCGTGGAGATGGGGAGAGGGACAATGTGTGACTTTTTGGTGTCTACACTACCCTATACTATCCTCATGGCAATGACCAAGTAGCAGCCACAAACAAAACCATATGTTCCATCCTTCGTAAAACCAAAGTAGAATTTCACCATGACTGACATAATAAAATGTCCTTACCTTGTGGTCATATCGTACGAGCATCCGTACTTCTACTAGGGAAACACCTTTTTCACTTGTATATAAGGTATAAGCTATCATGCCCCTCGAGCTTGAGATACCTTCCTTAAGGATATCTATGAAGGATTTCATTGATGATGACACTGCTCATCAAGCTCATCTATATTAGCTAACACTTATTGATGAATGTTGCATTCAAGCAATTGAGCACACATGAGTCTACCAAGATCACCTTCATTGTGCATACAAGAGTAAGGTACATCAGTATGAGTTTAAAATAGACAACTTCATTCTCAAGAAAAACCAACAAATCACAAATCAACCATGCCAGCAACGTGATAAATTTACCCCAAACTAGCTGGGCCCATTCATGGTTACACACAAATACAGTTCAAGAGCATATCATCTAGCCAATATTGAAGGCCTTAATGATCCTGAACCCATAAACATATTGCATCTCCATGCATTCAATGCCTAATATACATAGTCATTCACCATCACAAGTAGTATACACTACTAGGCACAAGCAGACTAGCTACTACGCACATCACTAAACATGCACTTCTATTGTTTTATAATTACATTATACATGCATGTTTATTTACTCTTTGATTGGAATTTATATACTATTGGTATTTGTTTTTCTTTTTGCAAGATTTACCATATCCACACTTACACCAGCAGTAGCAATACATGACAACACCATGGAGGATATGTCGTAGCCACATTTCACACCTATTACACTGGTTGACCTAGCCCAACCAGTACTTGTCATCCACTCTAGGAAAATATCACATTCACCACATTTGAATCATCACACATCACCCCACCACATGGAATCTTGCCATAAAGGCTCTTCCTACTCGCCACGCTTTGAATACAGTCAGGTCTCCCTATCCTATTTTTATTAAAAATGAAGAATCCTCCCATCTCCAAGAATAGGGGTTGCCCTCTCGCCCGTCTGACAATATCAAAAATTACTATTCACCAACAAATCATCTCCGTCACCCCCTAGGAGATTATTATCCTCCTAACATAGGATACATCCATCATCCATCTCATCCATCATGCCTAACTACCCTGCTTCCTAATGGTGAGTCCACCTATTCCCAAGATTTACAAGCCCATACTGCTCAAGTCGCCCAAGCCACCTTCATGGGCATGCTTCCATCCCATACGTATCATCATTTAGGGCCATCACCCATGCCACCCGTACTCTAGATACCACCTTCCCCCCTACAAGGCTTGCCTTCCTGACAAGCTTTCCAATCACCTAGGCATTTTAATTCCTCCCCTTCATCATCAAGACCTCATCCAACTTCCTACGCCTACCAATCCATGCCACATACATCACAACCTTGATCCCCACCTTCACCAACACTATCGACATATCATCATGAGATAAAACATATTTTATCCTGTGTCGAGGATCTAGAGATTTATATGAGCCACTACCAGTGCCATGTACACCCATGCCAGTCTCCCACAACCCATACATCTTCACCTTCATGCATATCCATCCTTTGATCCAATGCCCAACCTACAATGGAACCTCAACCCACGCACCCATAGATAGACCAACCTTCATCACCTCTAATGGATCCCTATATTTACCCCATATCGGTTCCATACATGCCATTTTTAGAAATATTTTACCATCTCATGCATTAGGGCCTCGTTGACTTACCCAAGATTTGACCTATTGACATTGATGGTACTTTAGAAGCATTGACTATTTTGAGTGCACCAGGAGGTGTTGAAGTGCATGCATGGGTCTTTTCTTACCCCTTTGTCTTTGTTATTCATTTGTGTGGTTGGGGATGAATGCACTATGTACAAGCAGGTAGAAGGGATTACAAATTCTCTCGAAATGTCCACTTGATTGACGTATTTAAGAGGCATCGGCCAAAACCACATAGACTTTGTTTTCGTGCACATACTTGACACACTGGTGCAATATCGAAGGCACACACTTCATGGCCCTTATACAAGGGTGCCCTAAGAGGATTTTGTACTGTATAGCTCCTTCCAAGACATGAAACATCGTGAGGATGATCTTGTGCTCCACCTTGATGGGTAGGACTATCATTCCCACAATATTGCATAAAGCATCATTAAAAGCTCTCAATGTGTAAGCTCTTGGAACAATATTGGACTTGGGGATCTTGAGGTGCTCTATTGTAGTTGTTGTGATAATGTTTATCGATGAACATGTATTGACCAAAACCCTCTTGAAAGGTAAGTTGTTGATTGTCGCTACAATATTTAGTGGAGGGTCTGGTAAGACAACAAGAACTATCTTAATATCATGATCATAGAATCGGATTATAGGTTCCTGGTATTCTTGCACTTGTCCCACAAAGTGAGTGAATGCATTCATATCTTGTAGTTGGAGCTCAATTGTTCTTAAAATATCCATTAGAGTCTCCCTATACTTTTGGGACTATTGTATGAGCTCACAAATGGATAACTTAGCTGGATTTATCTGTAGGTTTTACTCAAATCTACTTCGAATAGTCACCACAGGTCACGTTGTGGACCTGGAAGGTTGTCTTACCTTTACCTAGGAGTAGTTGGGATGTTCATGGGAGCTACAAGCGATTGTGGTTGACCATACCACCTAGTCCTTTTTTCTATGTTAACAATATCAACCATCCCATGCATCCATTGGTAGGCATGTCAGCTCAAACCTGATTGACTTGGGACCCTTGCTCTCGAGGGGCCTCATGATTAGGCAATGGGTTTCTGTATATACCTATGTATCTATTATCGGGAGCTAGTGGGTTGTCAAATTTGAGTTCTCCCACCTCAATCATGTTTTGAACTTGATGCTTAAACCCGATGCAAGTCTTAATGTCATGCCCTAGTATCCTATGATAAGGGAAAAATTGATCTTCCCTATATCCTTTTGGCTTAGGATGGTTGGGATATATAAGAGGTATATTAGGAAATCTGATCCTCCTGGCCTCGCTCAACTGATTAAAGATTGATAGCATTGATTCTGTCAAAGGCATGAAATAACGAGGTGACTTGCATTATTAGTTTCTTCATTGATTGTTCTTTTGGTCTTAATTGGCTGGCAAGGGATGTGCTTGATATTTTTGAGGTTGTTGTGCACCCACAACCTTGGGTGTAGCTAATACGACTTGATTGACTGGAGTACGTTGCCCTGCTTCTATTTATACTTGTCATTCTTACCATTTTTATTCCACTTCTTTTTGTTTCAGAGTTTAATGGTTCCTTCATCTACTTTTATTTCTTCAATGAGCTTAGCTTGTGCCAAAGCTTCCTCAAACGAAGGATACTACTGAAGTTTTAGTAAGATGGATATGTGTTTAGAACAACTTTTGGTGCACATGCGAATGATCTCTTCTATGGGAACATAGAATGATGATTTTGCCATGAATTTTCTCCATCTATTCCCATAATCCATTGCTGGCTCATCATCATATTGTTTCAAGTTGGCCAAGTCTGAAAGGTTCACTTTATTCTTAGAACCAAAGGAGAAATGCTTTAAGAATACATTTACTAATTGTTAAAAATTGGTTATGCTATGCTTAGGTAGTTGGTTGAACCATTGAGTGGCAGCACCTGAAAATGTCATTATGAATGTTCTTATCATGAGAGCATCATTGTCTTCAATATGAAAATAGGTGTTGATAAAACTGGTGACTTGCTATTGTACATTCTCTTCACCCTTAAACTTTTCCAACCTAGGCATATCAAAGTGCTTAGAATATGGAGGGCTAGAGATTGATGTTCATAATGGTTGGTTGTGTATCTTGCTTAATGTTGGTGAGTTCCCAACTGCTTCTTGTTTCTCAAAGGTTTTCATCTTTTCTCTTGAAATACCTTTGATGCAAGGATTTCCTCCTCTTGTAAGCCTATTCATAGTGGCAATGGAGGTAACTCTCTAGCCATTTGATTTGTTCCATTTTTGTCCCTCCTATGAGGGGACTTAGGATTGTGATATTGGTTTGTTGTGTTTGCCCTTCCCCCATTAGTTGGATTTCATTCATGGTTTGGTGGGGGATTTCATTGTGGGCTATCTTTTCTATTGCACCTCTCCCTAGGTGATTTGGTGTGTCTAGTTATTTGGTGGTCACCCATTTGTCTGTAAGTTGTTAATAGCTAGCTGATTGACTTGCTCTCTTAAACGCTGCTCATGTTGGCATGAGAGTCTTTCTCTTTGTTTGTCTTATTTGAGAGATTCCACTAGCTCTCGCTCCTTACGTAATGCATTTTCTAACCACCTCATTCGGTCAATTTATGCTATTATAGAAGACTTATGTTTATCTGACTCTGTTCTTGTTGTCTTGATTCATAGATTCCTCGAGGAGGTTTTTGTTGTATCTATACTCTTGCTAGCTAATATGACTTGTTCAGTGTACTATTGAGTATCCCTATAATAAGACTTCACATTTCTACTGTAGGGTTGCTTTGAGATACCCCCAAACTGGGAGACATGTTTAGAAGTCACAGTTCATGAGCTTCCAGATGCAGAGTTCTTAGTAGCTACAGTTCTTTGACTTGGTCGTGTAGGAAACCGATCCAACCTGTTTAGTTGTCTTGTTTTCTATGGATGGTCCCGTGGGGTGCCATTCACTCCTATGAGGTCATATTCTATGGGAATATTTCCTTTTACATGAATGGTTTCTTCAATTTGATTCCTATGGTTATATGTAGCTATAGTTTCCTACCCTTAAGTGGGGAGCCCTATTTCATATGTTTCTTGTGAGTCTTGAGGTGTTGCAATTCTTGTTTGCCTTCTTGATGAAGAGGGCTTTGTGGTAACATGTTTTCTCCATGTGGATGGATATATAGTAGTATCGTCATCCCTATGTGAAGAATGAGTTTTATAACCTTATTTTTGTCCATGTGAGGAGGAATCCCTTGAAGATTCCTCACATATTTGAGATGTTTTGTGTGTTTAGAGGAGGCCCTTGAGGTCTCCTCATGTCTCATTGATGAGGATGGATTTGAAGCCTCTTTTTGTGTATGTGATTTTATTACATGATGTGGCTCCTTACTTGGGGTTCTTGAGGATATCTCCTAAGGGTTGAATTATCACCCCTTAGGCTCGTGGAGGTACGTCTCATAGTCTTATGGATGGGTCATTCAATGTTACTACAACTCCACCTATGGGTATGAGTTGCTTCAATATCTCCCTTAGTATCATATCGAGGGTGCTTACTTCTTTTTTTGACCATGTTGTCTTATGAATTGATATTTTGAGTTGCAATTTAGGAATAACCACACAATACCAAACAAATTTTTATCTTGATTACTGATTTGAGTGTGCCCTAAACTATTTGGTGTGTTTTTATGTGTTGTCCTTTCAATTTATTTGCTCTTGTTCTTGGATTAAGAATTAGAAGACTGGTCCATAGTGACAATCAAGTACACTCATGCCAAACATGATTTTCTCAAAAGAATCTAGGGTACACCGTTGAAGACCCAATGGAGGGTTCGCCTAGATATTCCACTCTAAACTAATGATTGTTCCAACAATGGGAGATAGTTTGAGCACAAGTAACTTAGTGTCACTATAAGTAAGTTTCTCAATCTATTTCTAGGAAGCTCTAGGGGGTAAACCGATGGAAGGAGATGAATTCCAATGTCACTGGACTGGATTGAAGGTTGGTGATGAAATCCAACTCCCCAATGTTTAAATGAGACGTGCATGTGTGGTGTTCATTTTAAACTTGCATAACATAAATTGCATCATATAATAGCAATGAATCTTTCCTATATGCCTAAGTGCAAAAATACATTTCAATATTCAGAAATATGCATGAACTACTATGATTTGTATGAGCGCACTTTATTTCATGCAGTTATGGCCTCTAGAAGGGCCTCAATGCAATAAAACAACATACAATATCTAGCATGTTGGATTCTAGGGAAAACTTTTTAGGCATAAGCCACTATTCCTAGCAATGCCTAGTGGAAAATTTAAAAGAAGATATAAGATATGTGAAATGCTTAATTCTTTCTTCTTTTATTCTTCCAATTTCCAAATATAAATGTGCATTAAGTTCTCTATTTTAGACACACAAAAGCAGATAGAAAGCTATAAAATATAAGAGAAGCTATACCAACATTTGATCCAAATCAGAGATTCAGTGTTTTGACCTCTACTGCACTCTAGTTCTAGCCACTTTTGACTAGAGCGACTATTTCTTGGCTGATGTAGCTTAGAGTGGCTAAAGGTCTATTGGCCACTGTAGCTCAAAGTGGCTAATTTTTGGCCACTATAGCTCAAAGTGGCTAGACCTACACACAAAAATAAGTTAGTATTCCAGTAGAAAATGAAAAATCAGTGGGGGTCCCACCGTGATCACCATTTGTAGCGACCCCGAGATGTACGCATCGCCTCTTTTTAACCCTACTTGCAATGTTATTAAAAACCCAAGATGAAACTGAAGATAATAAAAAATCATATAACACAAAATAACAAAGATGTATCTTTTTATTTGTATTGAAACTCGGTTATATGTCGGTCCATCTTAGGGATACCCATTTCGATACAATAAGTTACAAATAGGTAAAGAGTGCTCCTTTTGTGAAGAGGTGGTGCACTTATAAAGGTTTCCTAGTTCCATACATGAAAATTTATGAGGGCTTACAGATTCCTCCTCCAAGTTTGTTTCCTAGAGGGATCTCTTTTGCTCTTGTATGTTGTAGATTATGTTTGATGAACCTGTGGCCCTATAAGCAATGAAACAACAACACACGCTTAGATGTCTGAGATTGCCTCCCCAGATGAGGTTGTTATTAATAAAATAATTTAACAAAAATATGATGAAACTATGCCATGAAATTATGTAAATCTATGCTAATGATATGAAAACATGAAGAAATAGAATAAAAGAAGTTATGTCTAAAACCTAAGCTAAGCCTGCGGGCCACTATCCAAGACAACGATCGCTAAGGTAAACCTTGCTCTCTTTGCCCCAAAGTTATGGGTCAAAGCCTATATCTGATGTCAAAATAATGGATGTTATGCTCTTCAATTCATCAGGGCTCCACCGTACACATGATTGTTAGGGTAAAATAGGTAGTATATTGCATTATACTACATAGATTATTACATTTACTTTTTATTGCATACCATGAGATATTTACTTGTTCTAAATATCTACTGGTTAACCTAGAGTAAATACCTAAATATCCTAAGTCAGATATTTAGGTTAGTTGTTTAGTTAGAACTCTCTACTTAGGTTAATAGTTAGCTACACGTTTCTCCTAACGTGTATTGTTAGCGTATTATATGCTAAAGCAGTTGTTATGTAATCTATATAACTAGCTTAATTTTTCTAAGCTAAGTTAGTTGATATTAATCAAAGCTTATTTCCTTTGCATTATTCAGAGAGTTCTGCTAACTACATTGGCATCAGAGCCAGAGGGAGTAGGAGAGAGGAAGAGTGAGCATCGGGATACCTTCGTTCCGCTGGAGAAGGCGAAGGCACACCTTCGTTCTGCTGGAGAAGGCGAAGGCAACTGGTGACTTTAATTATTTTTTTCTCCTATAGTTTGATGCATTGTTTTGATTAAATTGCCCGGAGGCAGAGGAGGTGGGATATTCCCAATTTTTTTGGGCCACCTCTGTCTCGGGAGGACTATCCCCGCAGAGGCTAGAGCCCACAACACCGAGCATGGATCTCGAGGTAGGGGATATTAATTCCCTCGACCGTGATCACGAACATCGAAGGGCTCCAATACCCCCATCGATGATCCCAACAATGGGTCCATCGATAGCCCATGGGAGCGCCTCGAGGGCAGGAGCGCCCTCACGCTTCCCGTGGCACGGGGACAGTCTCTGACGATGACCGATCGACCATCTCAAGAGGGCAGGCGCGCCCTCGGATGGCCGACCATCGAGACATTCTTCGGTGATGGTGACTGGCCCATCACCATGAGAGGGCAGGAGCACCCTCCGTGGCAGGAAACTAGATGACACAAAAACCAAGGCGACACATGGATGGCTCAATTTTTGAGACCCTATTGACTAGACCTATTGACGTGGCACAACCACCTAGACGTTGAGTTGGCAGTTGACTAGGATCTGACAGGACACGTGGTAGGGTGACGTGGTGCGTCGAGGGTAGGACACATGGTAGGGTAAAGGTTCTCTCCATCGGGTGGTAAAACAATGGTTTTTTGACTGCCCGAAGGTAGTCGCTAGAAAGGGGGAGTATTGGGTTTCTTAAACCCTACATCCTGCGCCCGTAGGATAAATGTGGGACAAAAGTCCCCATTTTAAAAAAAAATCATGGAGCCCACATTGAAACATAAGGCGGGCCCTCCTTCTCCCTTCCCGTCCGCACCCCAGAGCGCAGTGGCAAGAGTTCTTTGTTGCGGCACGCGTGATCGGGGGATCGAACCCCACGCGCACCGCTTTGAAGAGATTTGTTAATTTTTTTTGACACTCCGTTCGAAAGGATTATTCAAATACGAGGTAATACCTCCTTGGTTTCAAATTCATTGTGCAGCCTACTAGTTTGTTCGGTCATTCGAGCCCGCGAGGTCCTGTGTTCGAAGTCGGGCGCAACATTTTTTTTCGAATGCGAAAAGACTCTCCAACAAAAAGGTGCAACTTTTATTATTCTAAGGTTTATTCAATATTTAATATATATATATATATTTTTATTTTTTATATAATTTAGTGTGTTTGGATAAATTAAATCATTTTTTTTCAAAAATAATTAGATGATTTTATTTTCCCCAAATACCTTTATTATATAAAGTTTTAATCATTAAAATATTTTTTTTAGTATTCAAACCTAGAAATTTGCCATCTCAAAATCAAGCAAAACCATTTCTTTAGTTTTCTTCACAAATTGGAGATAAAGAGACAAAGAGATTAAGACTTTGGTTGCATCACATAGAGGTTTTTCTTCCAACCTTTTTGCAATAAATTACTCAAAATTCCTATAGTTTTCTCCCAATTTTTTTTTGGAGATAAAGAGACATAGGAACTTTATATTCTATTGCAAAACCAAAACACTTCAAAATTGGGCAAGGACAAAGGTCATTTTTTTTGCAACAAAACCAAATATTTGCTTTTGTTTTCTCCTTCAAAAAGGAGATATAAGACATAAAATTGCAAATTTTTGTTGTAAACTTGAAAAGAATTTTTGAACCTATTCTTTGCTCCTCATGCTTGAGTGTTGAAGACAAAAACCAAAGTCGTGTGTCGACTGGTCTGGAAGCCTTTCAAACGCGGGTCGTGTGTCGACTTGTCTTGAAAGGAGTGCTCGAATTTTCAATTTTGTAAAAATTAAGGGGGGATAGAAGTCATATTTTGTGATTCTATTTTTTTGCAAAATTGTAAAGAGAAAAGGGGGGATATTTCAAAGCAAGAAAGGTGCATTCTCGATTGTACTCGACACCTTTTCTTAAAAAAAATTGACTATACTAGGTGCATTTTCGGTTGCATCCGACACCTAGAGTGATAATAATTTGGGTTGCTCTCTTGTTTTGATTATTGCACTAACAATCATGCTTTTTGTGTGCAATTAAACAATCAGATAGAACATTGAAGAAGCATTTCACAAAACCCAAACTTCACTCAAAATCGTGCTACACCTTGCACAGGTTAAAACAAAGTCAATTTTTTTTTGCTCCCCATCAAAGGTCAAAATCCAAACACCTTGATTAACTCTCTTTGTTTGGCTTAATTTCCTCAAAATTTCCATCCTTCTTGAAGGGTGTTAAGGCAGGTGCCATTAAATATCCTAGAGAGCACAATCATAAGTCTTTCAAAACCTACCCCTTTAATTTGCTCTATTTTGTTTGGCTTAATTTCCTCAAAATTTTCATCCCTTGTTAAGGGTGTTAAGGCAGGTGCCATTAAATATCTTAAAGAGCAAATTAAAAATCTTCCATATACTCTTTTGAGGGTATACTGCAAGATAAAGTCATCTTAGTCATATCAATTTGAAACCTTCACCATGGCCATGATCAACAAGTATCTCAATGAGAGCCAACTGCTCAAAGGTTCAAATTATTCTGCCTGGAAAACTAAGATGAAAGCCATTTTAACTGTAGAGGAGATGTGGGGAATAGTGGATGGCACCGATTCTAGACCCACATCAGTAGGAGCAGATCAGACAACTTATGATAAAAAGGATAAAAGACTTTCCTTATTGATCTTGCTAGCTATTACTGATGACATACAACCTCATATAAGTGAAGCTAAAAATGGTAAGGAGGCATGGAATGCCTTAGCTACCATTTTTGAAGGAAAGAATCAATCAACAATTCTTAACCTTCAAACACAACTTCATACTCTTCATATGAAATCTGGAGAGACAATAGAGCTATTCCTCTACAGAGTCACAGATATAAAAACAAAACTGCAAGCCTTAGGAGAAAAAGTGGAAGACAATGTCCTGACCTCAATCATTTTAAGGGCTCTTCCAGACTCCTATAGAATGTTGATCACTTCACTACAAGTCTCTGGAAGGACAGTGACTTTTGTAGAGTTGGTAAATTTGCTTCAAACTGAAGAAGCTAATCAACTCCAAAGAGATGAGGCATCCAACAATGCACTTTTCTCAAACAAGCAAAGTGGAAAGAAAAAGTGGAATCAACAGAAAGGATCTTCTTCTAACAAAGACAAGGGTAAAGGCAAAGAGATTCAGAAGAAGAAGCAGTATTGTAAAATTTGTGATAAGGACACTCATGAAACCAAAAGATGTTGGTTTAAGAACAAACCGCCCAATGAACAAGGACAAAAGAAGGGCAAAGGCAAACCAAAGAACAAGAACAAACAACAACAAGGACATGTTGTTGTAGTTGAAGATTCTAGTTCGGACTCTGAACGAGCACACAAAGTGCTCATGACACATACAGATTCCCCTCAAAAGGATATTATTTGGTACATAGATTCAGGCGCTAGTAAACATATGACTGGCGATAAGTCCTGGTTTGAAACATTTGAGGCTCGAGAAGGTAGACCGGTAACCATTGCTGATGATCAGACCTATCGAGTTCAGGGAGAAGGAAATGTTTCTGTCTCCCTTCCAGATGGAGAATGTAAGATTCAAAAAGTTCTTTATGTACCAGGATTGAAAAATAATCTCTTGTCAGTTCCACAAATCTTGGACAATAACATGAATGTCAATTTCAAAGTGGACAAAGAAAATAAACATTGCTTTATCACTCAAAAAGGAAAACAGATAGCAACAGGTTCATACAAACATGGTTTGTTTGTCTTAGATGCAATTACCTCCACACATACTACAATGGCAGTAACCACAAAAGAGGCCACTTCTCTATGGCATAAGAGATTTGGGCATCTAAGTTCAAGGTATTTACTAGAACTCAATAAATATCAAATGGTGAAAGGACTGCCTACTCTTTCATCTACTTTGCCAGTGTGCTCATATTGCTTGTCAGGAAAGCAACATAGAGTACCTTTTGAACCTAGCTCTTTTTGAGCTAAAGTACCTTTGGAGTTAGTTCACACAGATTTGTGTGGTCCTATGTCTACTAGTTGTGGAGGAAAAAGGTATTTTCAATTGTTTGTAGATGATCACTCACGAAAAATGTGGGTCTTCTTCTTACAGTTGAAGTCTGAAGCATTTGACTATTTTCAGCAGTTCAAGAAGCTTGTTGAGAAAGAATCAGGATGTTTCATAAAGACCCTCCATTCAGATCGAGGGGGGAATACACATCAAAATAATTTTCCTCATTTTTATAGAAACATGGGATAAAAATATAGTTAACAACAACCTATTCTCCTCAGTCAAATGGAGTTGTTGAGAGAAGAAATCGTTCCATTATGGAAATGGTTCGATGTATGCTTAAGGGAGCCAATCTTGAGCACATTTACTAGGCTGAAGCTATAACAACTATAGTATATCTTCTAAATAGGGCACCCACATGGGCTCTTGAAGGTATGACTCCTCAGGAAGCATGGAGTGGAAGGAAACCCTCCATATCTCATCTACGAGTATTTGGGTGTAAGGCTTTTATGCATATACCTAAGGAGAAAAGAAAGAAGTTAGATGAGAAGACCCTACAATGTGTTTTTCTTGGATATGATGAATTCTCAAAAGGCTATCGATTGATAGATCCATTCACCAAGAAAATACATGTTAGTAGAGATGTAGTGTTTGATGAAGCTTTCACACCTAACACTACATCAGTATACCTGGATGATGAGGAGCAACAACCACTTCCTCCTCCACAATAGAAAAAGCCTCCTAAATGGTATACAAGTACTATGAGAGATTCCAAACTCACTTCACCACCAGATCTCACTCTCAATCATCCAAAGACACGAAGCATGTCTCGACAGAGAACGACAGAAGCATCTACTTCAGTTGATGATCTTTGTGCAGATTTTCAAGAGCTTTCTGTTGATAGAGATTTAGAAAGTGGAAATGATATGGAAATTGATGAGGAGAGGGTTTACATGTCTTCATATGATGAAAATGAACCTTCTACAGTTGATGAAGCACTTAGTCAGCCTCAGTGGAAGGCAGCTATGGATGCTGAACATAAATCCCTCATTAAAAACAAAACATGGAAGTTGGTCGATTTGCCTAAAGGAAAGAAGCCCATAGGCTGCAAATGGGTTTACAAAGTCAAATATAAGGCAGATGGTACCATAGACAAGCATAAGGCCCATCTTGTGGCAAAGGGCTATGCTCAAAAGGAAGGCCTTGATTATGAGGAAACCTTTGCACCCACTGCAAGGATGACCACCATTCGAGTTCTTTGTGCTATGGCAGCACAGTTCGGATGGAAATTACATCAGATGGATGTAAAAAGTGCCTTTCTAAATGGTGACTTAAAAGAAGAGGTATACATGACTCAACCTCCAGGATTTTCTGAGGAAGGCCATGAGCAACAGGTTTGCAAATTGGTCAAATCATTATACGGGCTAAAACAAGCCCCAAGAGCATGGTACATCAAAATGGATAGTCACCTACTACAGCACGGATTTAAGAGAAGTCCATCAGATGCAAATCTCTATATCAAGAACACAGGTTCTGAAATAGTGATTCTTGTACTGTATGTAGATGATCTAATCATCACTGGCAATTCAGAGAAATTGATTAACATCGTGAAAGATGACTTGAAAGAGTCATTTGATATGACAGATCTTGGACTTCTCCACTACTGTCTTGGCCTTGAGATAGAACAGAAGAAGAATCATCTTAGGGTGACTCAGAAAAAGTATGCCAAGACTTTAGTAGAAAAATATCGTATGACTGATTGTAAGCCCAAAGCAACACCGATGGAATCAGGGCTTCAGTTATCATGGTATGATGACTCACCACAGGTAGATGGCACGCTATATCGACAGATGATTGGAAGCCTCATCTATCTGACCAATACTAGACCAGACATTACTTATGTTGTAAACTATCTTTCTCGGTTCATGCAGGAACCAAAGGTCTCACACTGGAAAGCAGCTAAAAGGGTTCTTCACTACATTCAGGGTAGTGTAGATTATGGTCTAGAGTATAAGAAGAATAACTCATTCTTCTTACAGAGTTACACTGACTCTGACTATGTTGGATCCCTAGATGACAGAAAATCAACATCAGGATATGTATTTCATCTTGGATCTGGTCCTGTCTCATGGCATAGTAAAAAGCAACAGGTGGTTGCTTTATCTTCAACTGAGGCAGAATATCGCGTTGCACGTGGAGCTGTGTGTGAAGCGATATGGTTAAGTCGCATCTTGGCTACCATGGGCCTACCAAAGAAACTTCCTATTCACATGTTTTGCGACAACTCGGGTGTTTTGAACTTGGTCAAGAATCCAGTCCATCATGAACGCACAAAGCATATTGACACAGATTGTCATTTCATTCGTGATGAAGTTCCTAAACACAGGATCAAGCTCCAATACATTCCCACCGACGAACAGGTTGCTGACATCTTCACAAAGGCACTTGGACGTGTCAAATTTGAGTTGTTCCGAAGTAGACTTTGTATATCAAAGTAATGTAATAAAGGGGGGATGTTAGGGTAAAATAGGTAGTATATTGCATTATACTACATAGATTATTACATTTACTTTTTACTGCATACCATGAGATATTTACTGTTCTAAATATCTACTGGTTAACCTAGAGTAAATACCTAAATATCCTAAGTCAGATATTTAGGTTAGTTGTTTAGTTAGAACTCTCTACTTAGGTTAATAGTTAGCTACACGTTTCTCCTAACGTGTATTGTTAGCGTATTATATGCTAAAGCAGTTGTTATGTAATCTATATAACTAGCTTAATTTTTCTAAGCTAAGTTAGTTGATATTAATCAAAGCTTATTTCCTTTGCATTATTCGGAGAGTTCTGCTAACTACAGTGATCTCCAAGAGAACTCTCCAAATATCGAAATATCTCCTCAAAAATATGTCTCGATGATCTATGTCTTTATATGTCTCTCTCTTGGTGCTCTTAGGCTTGCACCTTTTATAGTGTGAAATCCTAGGTCTATGTCCAAGCCCTAGGAATGAATTTCTCATGTGTAGTGCAAGTTAGCATGAGAAGCTTTTGTCCTTTGTCTATGCTTGAAGGCCAGTTAACTGTAGTCTAACTACCCACTTGAGTCTCCTATGCGAATTGGTTGTTAGCATGAGAAGCTTTTGTCCTTTGTTTATGTTTGGAGGTTAGTTAATTAAATTTTAAATGCAAAATCAAGCCTCCTATGTTAACTGGTCATGAAAAGGAATGCAAATTTACTCCCATTCACCTTTATTGCATGTAGACTACCACTTTTGCCTGTGATTAGGCCTGTTTGTTGGCAAAACTACTTCTTATGGCTTAGCCACTGTCGTCTATAGTGTCTAAGATCTAGTCAATGTCATCTACAATGGCTAAGGTCTGGCCACTCTAGGCTTGAGTGGCTAGGATCTAGCCGCTCTTGTATTGAGCGACTAGGCTTGGATGGATTGAAAAGGCCCCAAATGAGTGGTGAGAACCACTATTGATGCTTGGAAAGTCCAATATTATGTCTTATGATCTTATGAGTATGTCTATGTGAGCAGCTCCCCTAAGCATGACACGATTTAGGTGTCTATAGATGCCCTTTTTTACGATATGTTGTGTAGAAAACACAACATTGAGCAAAAACTTAGACTGATCTATCTGTAGGGTGTATCCCCAAATGGCCCAATCATGCAAGATGACATGCATCCCTTGAATCATTGCCTCAACATTAAAAGGACTTAGCTCAGTGGCTTTTGCATGTTTAATTGCACTCATTCCTCAAACTCAATCAGGTAGCTTCAGCTACTACAACAATTACGATCGATAGGAGAGCTACAATTGAATATGTCATGTCTACTTACATTCCCAGCAAACAAGGTAAATTTGTGATTATTGTATGCAATGATTCGTAGGACGAACACAATTTTGTTATGATCAAGTGATTTTATTGATTTTGATTATGATTATGTTGAAGTTTTGAACTACTTCCTCACACAATGAATTGGTGAAGAGATGATAATGAATGAAGCGACAAGTTGCTTGACCAATATGACTAATCTAGTTCCTTTCTAGCATTTGTTGCTTTTAATGGGCAATCCCACATCCAAGTGTGATTCCAATTGTTTATGATGATCATCCATATTTATCCTGAGGAGCGGTCTGGATATCAATAGCCTTATTAGGGAGTTAGTATGAGTGATTCTATTTATGTTTAGATTGTATCACTTTGACTTAATATTTTTGGTATCATAGGAGAATTAGAATGATCCTTTCGCACCCGTGGAGTAGTCTGACCTTCTTGGTCTTCTCTGGGATTGAAGGGTGGCATAGTGTAATTCCAAAATGCATGTTTTTTTCCCCAAGTGGCCTTATGGTTACCTACTCATCTCACTAAAATACATGCAGTACAAATCGTAATCATCGAGTTGATAGATTAGGTGACTGAATATGAAGCCTACTTAAGATTGTGCTCTTATGTGATTTTTTTGTTATTTTAAACATTATGATGATATTAAACCACCAAAGTGTATTTATTTATTGTTTTTGTGGGTTCCCTCAAGGAGGAAGTCCCTTATTTTGATCTATGGATCTAGATTCTATCAGGTCTAATGGCCTCTGAGTTCCTATGGTCGCTATCGCCTTGAGCGGCCAAGAAGTTTGGGCCACTGACATCAACTACAACCAAGGTGTTATTAAGGAATATAAAAATTATGTTTTCTATGGTTTGACTTTTCATTTTCACTGTTGAAGATTTGCTTTGGGAGCTCTGGTGTAATAGTGATGGTTGAAACTTTGGAGTTTGCTAGCATTGAGGACATGGTTGTGCAGGGTGAAACATCAGCTGCTGGAGGAGCCAAAGCTTCTTGGGTATTTCTCTTTTCTAAACCCTAAACCTCTTCTCTCTTGTCTGAGTAAAACTAAACCTCACTAAGTAATCGATAAAATGAACCTCGCTAAACCTGTTGGTAATGAAAAAACTCCATAGTTAGGCTTAGCATACATTTTGCTATGGTGGGTTAGTCCCCCTTTTTATTCTTGTTGCTTTGCCTTGGTAGTTTCTAGCCTAGGGTTCCCAATTTTCTTGTTGTTCACCTACTGCTACTGTGTTAACCATTTTTGAACTTAGACTAGTTTTTGATGCCTGAGTGGGAATTTGCTTTCTATTTTTTTTGTTTTTCCTTCCCTTTTGTGTTTTTTTATGTCACTTTGTAATTTTGCAATTTTTTTTTATTTTTTTGGCCAAGGATTCATGGTCTTGCCATGTCACCCCTTGGTCGTTGTCGCTCAAAGTGGCCAGTTCTGAGCCGTTGTTGCTCAAAGAGGCCAGGTTTGAACCCCAACGATAAAAAATTTGACCATTGGGTCTTGGTCGCTGCTACCTCCAGCAGCTAGGTTTTGGCCACTATAGTCGATAGCGGCTAAACCCTTCGCCATGTTTTCTTGCATTTTTTGCTAGTTGTTGGATTTTTATGAAATATTTGATTTTCTTTTTTAATTTTTGACTTTTTGATTTGTTTGATTAGGTGCAATCTTGTCATTTTGCTTAGACTTAGAATAACCCATACTCTTTTGCACCGTTTTCATGTTTATTGTGAATTATGCCTTAGATGCATTATAGTTATGTTTTGTCTTTCTTCTACTTTGCTTAGATCCTTATTGCTTGGGCTCAGGACCCGAAGCTCCTACTTGACCTACTTCCTAGCTTTGATGATACATACTGGGCATGGTTCAAAGCTCGCAGGTTACAATATGTCATTAGGCTACCTTAAATCATGGAATATAAGGATCACCTTATGACTCTAGCCCATCACTAGGACCTGCAGACTAATACCTTCCACCTCTCGATCGACGAGATGACCATTACATCAAAGGATGTATATAGGATCTTTTGGATTCCATTTGAATGGATGGCCATTGTCTCTTTGGCCACTATTGATTAGCTGGTTGTATTCATTTGGGTGTTTATGGGGAACTCTGTGGATGCTATCAAGGACACCAAGTCTAGAGGAGTGTCCATCAGCCGCTGGCATGGAGAGGGTGTCTTTACGACAAGGTATGGTGTATTGCTAATGGTTATTAGCAATGTTCTTATCCTAGACTACTCGAGTTTGAGGTTCTCGTGGAACCTTTTGGTAATGGTGCAGGATCTATTGGATAGCGAGGAGCCTATCATTTATTCATGGGGTAGATCACTATTGGTTCAGTGCTATGATGATTTGTACCACATCCACTAATTAGGACATGTCAGTATTGCCTATAGCTTGCTCCTACAGGTTTGGGGATGGGAGCATATTAGGGTAGATCACCCTAAGGGGCTCCTAGCTCAGATCATAACAATTGATGCTTGGACATAGTGCTATGCTACCAGATGGGCTTGAGAGCATGAGGATCATAAGAGCTACACTTTTGTATGGGATCTGTCTCATTACACTGATGCTTTCACTAGACATTTGGCCAGAGATGTCATGTGGCACCCTTACCATGAGTGTCCTTCTTGGGATGATCTAGCTAGCTTTACTACCAAGACACAATGCAAGCAATGGCTTGTTGGCTATAATATTACCATATGGGAGTATTTTTTCTACTCATGGGTTCTTCGTAAGTATGGGTTGTAGTAGGATGTGCCCTTGGTACCGTTCTTGAATAGGCACATCACAATAGAGAAGGACCTACATCCATGGCAGATTAAAGAGCTTTAAAATGAGGAGGATGCCCCAAATATTAACCCTAGAGTGGCTAGGGGCATTATAGAGGTATACACTCAATTGTGGGGTGATCAAATGTGGTATGGTATCGGTAGCCTAGAGTGCAAGGATTGTGTCTAGGGTGATGGTGCAGATCTGATAGGATGCAGAGTCTGAGCAGGACCGAGGTATGGGGCCAACCAGTAGAGTAGGTGTCAGTGGAGGATCCTAATGTTCTTGAGGAGGAGGAGGAGTTAGAGCCTGAGGAGAGAGACTATCCTCTAAGATCATATATTCATGTTACTAAGATCTATGTACAACGATGAGATGCTACCATTGAGTAGCTCACAGCACAGATACAGGCTCTGCAAGCTACTATTGGAGGTGGCAATTTCAGGACATAGTTTTTTGCTCCTCCTACACCACAGGAGGTTCCAGTGGTAGGTTCAAGAGCAGATGTGGGATAGCTTCAATATTTTTTGGATGAGCATGAGGAGCATATTCAGGGACTTGTGCATCACGTCACCATTCTTCATATATAGCTCAGGAGGCATGGGATCGTCCCTAAGAATCCAACTGGTATGGGTGGTTCATAGGTTAGTGGGTGCTCCACCTCGAGGCAGTCTTCCACCCATCCTAGCCATAGGACCTAGACTTGAACAAAGATACCGACAGGTTCACATCATTTGACTTGTGATATCACCACAGGGGGAGGTGGCACTAGAGGAGATGATGCATGGGGCTCAAGCCTAGTATTTGATTGATGCTTTATTTGGTCCTTGATTCATTTTTAAGGTCGACTGACCTATATGACTATAGCCCATGAGAATTTTTGTACATCCATTAGACTTGAAACACATACTTTTATGATAGCTTTGCATTATGACTTATTATGTGTATCGTTTATTGCTCATGTTTTTGTTGTTATTTTATTTTATGATATGATGCGATGATGGTATTATGATGATTTGATGAATATGTTAGATGATAGATGATATTGAAGATGCTTAGATGGATGTGTATATGCTTATATGATTTTATGATATGATGCGATGTATTTTGATGATGAATGATGAATTTATGATTGTATGCAAATGGATATTGCCTATATGTTTTATGATGTGCTTTATGGATGATTAATGACTTGTTTTTGTGAATATGATGTTATTGCCAAATGCATGTTTTAACTTTGCTTTAATTGTATGCATCTAACTTATGTGATGGGATTATATAAATGGACTTGTATGCTTTAATCACTTAAAACATACGGAATGCATATGACATTGACAATCTTAATGGTTGATACCATAGAAAGTAAAAAAATAATCATGAATTTAAATAATCACTATTTTCATAAGAATTGATTAAGTATTCATATATGAGATGCAATGGTGTGTAATGTATTTTATTAATACGTTTCTATAAATTAAAAGATATAAAGTAGTCAGTGGCCATCTATATAATATTTCTAATATATATGCAGTATCTGTCCTACTATGTTGATACCCCCTAATTTATAGAATCTTATAAAGAAAGTGATGGTGTGAATGATGTTATGATTTGTTGTTATTTAAGAATTTTTGGGGCTTTTCGGAGATTCAAACACTCTAGTTACCCTATCAACATTTGTATACTTACCACTTGACTTTTGAAAAGTAAAGCTTTTACCATGGACATGGTTTTTCATGATCTTTGTGTGTGCATATGATTGTATATTTTGAGGTAGAACTAAAGAATTTCCTCCGATGTTAGGTGGGATTATTTCAACCCATTGCTAAGATCAAGGATCCTCAAGTGTTCATCTCATCCTTATGTTGGACTTAGTTGGACTATTCCACTAGGCAATATTGGGTTACCTAAGCTAGCTCATCCACATTCAAACATTGGTCTACACAAATGCATGAAGCAATTGTAATAGACATATCGTCATGCATAAGGATTTCTCCTTCCAGTTTTGTACAATGCTAATAATTCTAGGGATTCAAACTTTATTCCCTTATTTTTGGCTTCTTTTTGGCTTTGGATATTTGCCTTTGGAGATTTTGTTTAATTTTGACCAAGTGGATTGGGTACCCTTGGAGCTTTTTGAATTGATTTTGACCAAGCGGTTTGATTTACCCTTGGAGCCTTTGAATTGATGTTTGACCAAGCGGTTTGAATACCCTTGGAGTATTTGATTGATGTTTGACCAAGCGGTATGAATTACCCATGGAGCCTTTGATTTATTGGATTTTACCAAACAATTTGAATACCCCTAGAGTGTTTGATTGATTGGATTTGACCAAGCGGTTTGAATACCCCTGGAGTGTTTTGAATTGATGTTTGACCAAGCGATTTGAATACCCTTGGAGCTTTTTGAATTGATGTTTGACCAAGTGGTTTGAATTACCCTTGGAGCATTTTGAATTTATGTTTGACCAAGCGGTTTGAATACCCTTGGAGCCTTTGATTGTATTTTTGAAATTTTATGTTTTTATGCTTTGTTTTGTGTTTTTGACATATTTGAATGTTTTTGTTTTTTTATGAAATATTTGAATGTTTTTTTGTATTTTATGTGTAGAATACCTTTAAGTGAATGATATTGAGAGGCTCAGGCTCCTCAACACCATCTAATTATATAAGGTAATATGCTCCAAGCCTAACTCTATGTGAAATCATGTATCGACTTATCCAGTTTACCACGAACTTGTCTCATAGATGCAGTGGCATATTTGAGTTCTACTGGTTTTCTTTGAGCACTAAATCTCCAACCTTGAGTTCTCTTAGGTGGACTTTACTATTGTAATCTCACGCAATGCAATTATAGTAAACGTAAAGATGCTCTAAATCATGGAGGCGACATTCATCAAGAAGCATCAACTGATAAAGGCAACCTTGCCGCATGACATCATCATCTATGAAGTTCTTTAATGTTATGCATAGAGTCAAAATTTCTAACTATAGTGGCATAATGGCCTTAGTGCCATATACTAATGAAAATGGTGTTTCCCCAGTGGGCATCCGTATACGAGTCGTGTATGCCCATAGTTGAAGAGGTAACTGCATGTGCCAATCCTTGTGATTGTCTTGCACCATCTTCCTCAAAATGGAGACTATTATTTTGTTTGAGGCTTCTGCTTGCCTGTTTGCTTGCAGATAATAAGGTTTTGAAAAATTGTACTGAATATGGTACTTTTTCATTAAAGCACACACATTTTTGTTCTTGAAATATGGCCCATTATCTGATATTATCTTTGAAGAGACCCCAAAATGACTTATGATATTGTGGATTATAAGATTCACAATCCTTGGTCCAGTTGTTGATGTTAAGGGGATCGATTCTACCCATTTAGTGAAGTATTTTGTGGTCATTATGATGAATGTGTGTCGACATAATGATGGGGGTGAGATCTTCCCATTCAAGTCTAGTCCCTATTGCGAGAATGGCCATGCTTCTTGGATTGGTTGCAAAGCTTGTGATGGTAAGTGCATTAGATTTGCATGATGCTAGCACTTACTACATTTATTGACATACTCATAGCAATCCTTTTCCATGGTGGGCCAATAGTAACCCATTATCAAGATGTGCTTAACGATGGCCATGCCACTGAAATGGCCTCCACATGTGTCATCGTGAGCTTGTGAAATTGCTTAGGATCCTTCCTGGGGCTTAAGACAATGGAGTAATACTCCATCATATCCTTGTTTGTAGAGGATTTATCCTAGAAAGATGTATCTTATTGCTCTCTATTTGAACATTCACCTTTTAGTATGCGACAAACCTTGAGGAACTATTCCAAGCTTCAGGAAGTCCCATAGTTGGGAAAGTCAATCTCGATAAGCCATGACTTCTATAGAAAATATAGCTTGCTCTTCCTATATTTTTGAGTTCGTGAACATAGATTGAGGAACAACTCTATGGTGTATGGTTGCACCACACTCGACAGGTCCTTAGGAGATCAAAACCCCCAAGGTGCTATTTGTAAGAAATCTTTTGCTACGAAGGACCAATTCTGATTTGGCTCGATGTTGATCATGTTGACTGATTCTTGATTGTCAAAAGCTTCACGACGTATTGCTGAGTGCAAAAGCACTTTCACATGAATGATTGTAAAATTAGCAGATGGATTCTAAGGGATTAAGGATCCCAAAGAAGCCATGGTTTCTATGAACCTATTCGACGTACGAGGGATTGCCTCAATGTCATACCATTCCAGCCGAGCTAGGTAGGTGTCAAAAAGTTCCTTGTAAGTCTTCAGGAGTGGGCACCTATATTGGAATAGTCCTTTGACCTAGTTTATTATGGGTAAGGAGTTGCCAAAGATATTCAATATTTTAATTCCCATTGCTACGACTATTTGGAGTCCCAGGATCAATGCTTCATATTTTGTATTGTTGTTTGTGCACAAGAAGTATAATTTGAATAATAAGGGCAATGGAGCACCCTACGGTGTGATAAAGACAATCCCTACTCTACCTCCTTGTTCACACTTTGAACCGTCGAAGAAAAATGACATGTCTTTTTCTTTCTTAGGTTCTTCGAGTTTTGGCAGATCTGATAATGCAAAGACCACATCATCAGGTAATTCTATGGTGTGAGACTTGTTATCCTGAAGAGGAGTATCTGCTAATTGATCTGCTATGACTTGCCCCTTGATGTACTTTTGGCTTATGAACTCTAGATCAAATTTTGTCAATAGCATTATTCATTTTGCGGTATGTGTATTATGTTATGTCTTGCTCATCATGTACTACAAAGGATTTTGTTTTGATATGACGTAGGTTGTATGGCTTAACATGTAGTGTCACAACTTTCAAGTTGCAAAGACCATTGCTAAACACAACTTTTTGACATATGCATATCCTAGCTCATAACTCACCAAGGTGCGACTAATGTAATATATGGCTTGCTCTTTGTCTTGTGCATTCTTTTGGGCTAACATGGTGCCCAATGTGAAATTAGTAGCTGATATATAGTAAAAATGGTATGTCTGGCCTTGGTGGAGCCAATACTAGTGGTGTTGCCAGATAAGTTTTGATTTTTGCAAAGGCTTGATGGCATTCTTCATCCCAATGAAAGGGGACTTCCTTGCATAGCAATTGATTCATAGGTCTGTATTTGTTTGATAATTGCACGATGAATCTTTTGATGGATGCTATTTTGCCTTGTAGGCTTCACAATTCTCTAATATTGGTAGGGGAAGCCATTTCTAGTATAGCCTTTACCTTTGCAGGATCATCGTCAATGCCTCTCTTGGATACGATGAATCCCAAAATCTTGCCAGAAGTTATGCCAAATACGCAATTCTTAGGATTCAATCGGACATTGTGTTCTATGAGGTGATCAAAGACTTGTCTAAGGACTTCATAATGCTCTTGCCACAATAGGGACTTGGCCAGTAAGTCATCCATGTAATATTCTAATATCTTATGCATATAGTCATGGAATATATATGTTATGGCCCGCTAATATGTAACACCAACATTTTTAAAACCGAATGACATCACTTTTTAATATAATATTCCCCATGGAGTAATGAAAGTAGTTTTATGCTGATCTTCAGGCTTAATCCAAATCTGGTTCTATCCAGAAAAACCATCCATTAGGCAGAGCATTTCATGACCTATGGTTGCATCTACAAGAGCATCTATTTTTGTCAAAGAGAGTGAATCCTTTGGTGTTTCCCTATTTAAATCTCTAAAATTTGTGTAGATACGGACTCTTCCATCAGGTTTCTTCATGGGTACCATGTTTGACACCCACTCAAGGTAGTCAATAGGAACTATGAATACTTAGTGTGAAACATATTGAGTCTCTAACCATTCTCTATATATTTTTGTGAGATTAAAACAATATTCTGTGTGAAAATTGTTTGTGTGATTAAAGAGGTTTTCTATGATAGATTGATTTGAGTTGTATAAAGCTTTTGTGAAAATTAGTGGATAGATTTGAGTAAGTCCTAGAGTAGAATTAAGGACTGAGTTAAGTAAGATTTTGTGGAAGCTTACAATGTAGATTTTAGGTAAGTCTTAAAGAAGACTTGTTGAGAATATTAGACAAGTTCTAGAAAGGAATTGTTGAGTAGATTTGAGGTAAGTCTTGGTGAAGACTTGAAAGTAGATTGAGCAAGTTCTTGAGAGGACTTGTGGACATATTTGAGACAAGTCTTTGAGAAGACTTGAGAGCAGATTTGATTGATTGATTTTTTCAAACCTTGAGTTAAGGTTTGGGATAGATCTAGCAGAGTTGATTTGTGATTGGATCAAGCTTTGTATTAAGTCTTGAGGACATATTTGAGGATAGATTTTGGTGCAAATTTGAGGATAAGTTTGTGCCAGACCAAAGACAAATATTGAGCATATTTGTGCTAGATCGAAGGACTATGTTTAGTGTAGATCAAAGACAGAGATTGAGAATATTTGTGCTAGATTGAAGGCATGTGTTTAGTGTAGATCAAAGATAGATATTGAGAAAATTTATGCTAGATAAAAGGACTATGTTTAGTTTAGATCAAAGATAAATATTGAAGAATATTTATGCTAGACCAAAGGACTATGTTTAGTTTATATTTGAGATAGAGTTGAGAGTAAGATTTGGAGGTAACAGAGTAGAGGATAGTAGTTTTTAGTGGATAGATATCCATTAGCTAGGGTAGTGAAGACGTGTCCTCTGAGTGAGGATAAGAGTATTTAATGGAGAGAGATCCACAAGACAGTGTAGTGGAGGCAATAGTCTTCTAGAGGATCACCATCTAGAGTAGAGGAGAAGGAGTTATCCTATATATAGAGATCCATGAACTAGCTAAGGATATTAGTGTATCCTGTGGTTAGAGATCCACTAAATTGATTAGGGGATTGGTGTCTCCTTTGGATATAGGTCCATAAACATTGTAATAAGGAAATGTTTTCCAAGAGATTTGTTGAGAAAATTTTAGTGAAATATTTTCTCTGTAGAGTAGCCCACATTGGGTGAACCACGTTAAATTGACATCTCTATTGTGTGTGGTGATTTGTGCATTACTTTTATTACTATTGTTGAAATTTCATTGATATATTGGATTATACTATTTGAGTAAAGAAAAATAAAAAATGGTCTTATATTGTTCATCCTCCCTCTCAGTATAAGCTTGTGTTCTTCACAAATTCCCATATTGTTAAATTTACTGCTAGCCTTTCCTTAGAGTAGCATGCCTCATTCATGTTATTCCTTAAAGAATACATCAAATTTTTTTCTTGGTCCTACATGGACATGCTTGGACTCGATCCTACATTAGTAGTTCACAACCTCACTCTTGATGGGAACACCAAACCCGTTAAGTAAAAATTACAATGTATGCATCCCATAGTTGTTTTAATGGTCAAATATAATCTCCAAAAGCTTCTTGATGTGGGGTTCATCCAACCCATTGATTATCGAGATTGGGTATCCAGCTTGGTTCCAATACCCAAACCCTTTGGCAAAGTTCACGTTTGCACATATTTTAGAGATTAAAAAAAAGGTTGTCCCAAGGATAACTTTCCCCTCCCAAACATCCACTCCCTGGTTGAATCCATAATTGGCCATGAAATTATATCTGTCATGGATGGATTCAATTACAATCAAATCAAAACTAATCATACCAATCAACACAAGATATCTTTCTCAACCCCCTAGAGAATCTTTTGTTACAAGGTCATGCCTTTTGGCCTTAAGAACACTGGGGCAACTTACCAATGTGCCATGACTTACATTTTCCATGACTACATACTCAAAATCATGGAGGACTACATTTACGACCTCATAGAAAAATCAAAGGAACACTCACAACATCTTTTCGATGTTTTTAAGATCTTTGATCGCCTTCTTGAACACAATGTATGTCTCAACCCAAATAAGTGTGTCTTTGGCATCACTTTGGGTAAGATCTTGGGGTTCATTGTATCTCAACAAGGCATTTAAGTTGATCCCAAAAAATTCAAAGCCATCATAGAGATGCATCCACTTACAAATCTCAAACAACTACGTAGTATACAAGGCAAAATTCAATCCATTCATCATTTCATTGCCCGATTATTTGATAAGTGTAAACCCTTTAATCACCTTTTACAGAAAGAGGTTACCTTCAAATGGGATATCAACTATCAGCAAACCTTTGACTCAATCAAAGCCTACCTCACATCACCACCAGTTCTATCTCCACCACATCCACAATTGCAATTCCTTTTGTACATTTTTGCTATAGATTTTGTGATTGGAACATTACTAGCTCAGAAGAATGCCTTGTTGGATCCTCAAAATTCAACTTGTTTTACCCCTAGTTTTTGAAAATTTTGGCATCCTATGAGTCCATTCAGATTTGCCTTGATCTGTCTCTGTTAAAAAAAAAAATTGAGTCCTCGGGTCTTTTACCATATTACCTCATCTTTTCGAATGTGTCTTTAATCATTTGTGTCATCGAAGTCAAGTCCCAGTTTTGGTCTTTTATTGTCATTTTTTGGACTTTAACAAAAAATTAATTAATTATTTTTGACCTCTAGGGTCTTAAATATATATATATATATATATATATATATATATTAAGTTTGATTATATGTTTAATTAGATAATTAATTTTTTTTTTAATTAAATTTATTTAGATATTTATTTAAATATTTAATTTAACTTTATAATTATAATTATTATATTTTATATTATATAATATATATTTATATTATAATATTATATATTTTTAAATAAGTTATAAAAAAAATTCGGTTGACCCCCTCTCATGGTCAATCGATGGCCCCCCTCCATATTTTTTTTTTAAATTAAAAAAATTAATTAATTAAGTATATTTAAAATTAAAAAAATGATAAAAGTAAAAATAATTTTTTTCTCGTTGATGGCCATGGCCATCGGTCGATTCCCTTTATAGAGGGAATTTTCGGCCGATGGCCATTGCCATCGGTCGATTCCCTCTAAAAGGGAATTTTGGCCTTATTAGAAGGCCCACGTGGGCCATTCTCTTTGATGGCCCATGTGGCCTTTTATATAATATTATATTTAAATATTATTATATTATTATATATTTATATATTATATATTATATATTATATATTTTGTTTAATAAATAAACCATGCATTTAAATAAATGAATAATATAATAATATTATTATTATTTATTGATAATAGTAGTTTATTATTATTTTTTGGTAAATTTACAAAAATTATTTTAAATAAGACATTTGAAAGGCACCCTAATGCCTTGATACAACAATAGGATTAAAGGATGCACCATCCACAAAAAACCTCGTGGCATCCACATAAAGCCTAAGACATATGGACAAACTAGAACAAGCCAAAAGGACAAGGATGAAATAAGAAACAAAACATCCTAACATGACAGAGCCCAACAATAGCAAAAAAACTACAACCAATTAAGCATTAATAGAATCCTTGATGTCATCCTTCTCGACATCCTTAGGAACTTCCTTGAACACATCCTTGGTGATTTCCACCACATCATCTTCTTTGACATCAATTTTGGCTCCAACGTTGTTCTTTGCTGGATTATCCTCGACAAAGTTATCATAGAAGAACAGTAGATTTAGAGCATTCCTGTGCTCTTTCATTTGGATAATGGCCACCATGCTTGTGGTCACAGAACTTTCCATGTGGGCAATAGTATCTGTGGTGGTCTTTATAATGTATTCTTGAAGAATCTTCTTCACAGGATCCTCGAACTCGTCCTCAACAACACCGTGCTTCTTTCCTTGATTCTGAACAAAATTGTTATTTATGTGGTTGGAGATTCTTATTGGGGTGGGACAATCCTCCACCTTATCCTTATTCCTCATAGATTTATTAGCTTCCTAGTAGCCTCCATTTGTATTCCTTTTCTTGGAACCACAAACATTTGCAGAAGGAGTGAAGAATGTATCCTCCTCTTTTATCTGCTTGGACTCTACTTGTTGTTCCTTTCGAACCATATTTCCTTTGGGAAATTTCTCCAACAGATGAACATAAATTACTTTAAATAGCCCCTGGTGTGAGGGCCAATATTCCTCCTTCGATTAGGTCGCATTGATGGAGTAATCCATAGACAAATACAAAAATTTAGGAATATTCAGTGGTTTCACCTCCCTGAAATGGTTCACAAATGCAATGTGAAAGATCCTTAATTGGAAGTATGTATCATCAATAGTGATGTACTCAATTATTGGTTTCATTACCTCCTTCTAGGGAGTGGTTAAATCCTCATGAACCATACCCAATTTGACTATCTTATGTAGCTCGACTTCTGCTCAAATTCCTTGAGCTCTATATCCCAATTATGCTTATCTCTTTGAATAGTCCTTCCCACCAATGGTCGGTCAGTGATATCAATGAGGAGGTGAATGTCAACTTGGAACTCCACTCCATGAATGATGATGATGTCATTCTCTCAGGTAGATGCAAATGCAAGATTAATATCCCATTCTTATTTGAAGAATAATTTCATGAAGGGCAGGAAACCTCACACACTCATGATATCTTCAGCTACCAATTCTAACTCAAGTGTTTCAAGCTCAATAAAGCTCATGATGACCAAGAAATAGAATTGCTTGAAAATATGGAAAACATGGTGCTTACTTGGCCTTGGGACACAATCAATGCCGATGAAGAATCCGACGTGGAGGTGAGTTTTAAAAACACAGGATGGGTTTGAGTTCTTCTAGAAAATTCTATACCCCCACCTCGAGTTGATACACATCCTTGAGAAAGGCAAAACCACCCTGTCTCAGATAACAAAGTAGTAAGCCTTGAAAAACTAGGAGTTCCAACAGCTCCAATCCACTTCAAAAGTAGAAATGTGTGCCACTCCAAGGAACTTTCGACAATCGGGCAATACATATTTATGGTAGCACAATTCTCACATTGAAAAACAATCATTAGAAGCCTTAGGAATCAATGAAAAGCAAAAATGGACAAGGGCATAGGAAGGATGAAGTGAGAGAAAATACTTGAAAGAAAGAAATGCAATGAGAGGGGATGATGAAACAACACACATATGGGGGACATGTAGGAGATAATTGGGAAGGAGCTATCGAAAATATTTGGTGGAAAGTGGATAACAAGGAAAAGATGATGGTTGGGAATGAGAAAAATGGTAATCTTAGGATCATTGAAAATATTAACATTGGTGTTGTCAATTATAATGAACATGAGGTCTAGAGAAATTACAAGGGAGGTGCACCGTAGAATCACAAATATGCTAAGGACACCAAACATTAATTGCCTTGAAAAACTAAACATCATCATGGGAATGATAGGATTGTTGAGAAGGATCTTAGAGGAACAAAAGGTATTTATGGTTTTAAGACTTAGGAAAAATAAAATTTTCATGCCACAAATATTAAAAAGTGGATTTTTAGGCATTTTGAATTTTTTTGACCTGACAATTTCTTAGACCTTGCTAGGGAGGGTGTCAGTCCATGTCACCATTCTAGGGGAAATAGCTTCAATGTTTGCCAACTTGTCTGCCACACCATTTGCTTCCCTAAAGGCATGTTGGATAATAACCTTGTGTTGATAAAGGATTAGACTTCTAGCTTCTTCAATCAGATTTTTGACCTTCTAGGTAGGGGTTTTGGAATTTTTTAAATAATTAACCATATTTAAGGAGTCCCCTTCAATAATGACTTTGCCTAGAAATTGCTTAATCAAAAGCAATAGTAGTTTGTTATTATTAAAGTTTAAATAATAATAATAATATTTTATTATTATTATTTAAATTTTGATTTAAAAATTAAATTTGGCTAAAGTTAAAACCTTATAAAAATGAAAAAATAAATAATTAAAAACCAGCCTTATTTTTGCTGCCAAGTTTCAACAGCTGAAAGTTAATTTTTTGAGGCTAATTTTGCGCCATTTTCAAGAGGAATGGAGATGTTTTTTATCAATGGAGACCATTACCAGGCCATGAATGAGAACCATTTAATGCAATAAATATGGTGGATCGATCCCAGAGGTGATTATAATTTTATGGGCCATCACCTAATTTTTAATAGCAGTTGCAGTTATGAGCCATTATTGAAGCAGTTGTAGTTTTGACAATTATGGGCCATCATCAAGCTTTGAACGAGAACCAAATTTTAGGCTATATGAGAGATCAACTACAACAGCATGGAAGATCAATTTTTTTGTGTAGTAATTCTACAAGAGGTATACTAGAGTGTCCTACTTGTCAGTTGTATTTTATTTTGTGCATCTTGTCAAATCATCCCATTTTCCTCTCTATCACTGTGTAGGTTTTGTTGAGGAGGTGTCCAATTTGCTAAGATTATTTCTAGTGACTAAGACCAAAATTTGGGAGGCCCTTTGTTACATCATTTGAATGAAGGGCTATAGTTCTTTGTTACATTATTTTAATGAAGAATTTATTTTTACTTGCTTAGTGAGATCTTGTTACACTAAACATACTCCATTGTAATGATTCGTTGATCAATACTATCCTACTTCCTCCTTATAGCAATGTCATGTGTAGTTTTACTTTTTGTCCCATTTATATGTTATATTATTTGAATGTATAAATGGCATCTTCTTTCACTGACATGTATAATTATCTCTGTTACATTATTTTAATGGATTTGATTGGATCATTTTGATCTCCTCCCCCTTCTTTCTTCATAATTTTTTAACTCTGGCTACAATTGCCCAATGGATAAGGCACTGGTATACATATTGAAGCATTAACTAGGAGTTACTATAAAGGTAGGTCATTTTTAATGTTGTAGTTTTAATTTGTTTTTGTTGATCTGGATGAGCATGAGCATATGAGAAGTAATATGGGCTCACCTCTAGGGTATTCTTACCTTACTCGATATGTTTAGAGTTTTTGTGATAATATTTTCTCGAGTTAAAGGGGTGGATCCACCAGAGTCCATAGTGTTGTTTGTGAACCAATAATTTTCTTGTGGCATGAAAACCCCAAATATTTAAGGACACAAAAAATTACCACAATATTTTTTGGCACCATTTTCGGGGATTAAAATTCTTATTTCTGAGAGTTCTAAGACCTGTGTGTTTTTTTATATACTTTTACCCAGCAACTTAACACCAACATTTTTTAGCACCATTTTTGAGGATGATTCTAGAACTTTTTGTGTGGCAGCAATCATCCAATAATTTTTGATGGCTTAGTATTATTGTATTTTGTTTTTCTTAGTCTCTCCTAGAGTGGAATTTGTGAGAATTGAGTGAATATCAAGTTGAGAAATATTAGCCCAAGTATTGTTGAAGATATTGCTCTTTCTTTGCACATTTGTGCTGGTGACTCTAAATGAACTCAGAAATTTAAAAAATCAAAGGAGGAGTTGTATATGGCATCTACAAGAAGTGGTCTCAAAGAAAATATTCAATTCCAATTTCAGTTTCTATCCCAAATCTTGGTTTGAATTAGTCTTCTCCTACTGTAAACCAAGTACCCATAGTGAATCAACCTGTAATGGGTATGGCAAATCCTAATGTAAATCAAAATATCAATCAAAATGCCAATTAGAATGCTAGTAACAATCATTGGAGGACCAATAGACATAGAGCTTTTTTTTTACCTATGAATCTGAATCTTCTCCTTGATAAAGCTCATAAGTACTTGCCTAAGTTCCAAGGAAACAATGTTGTGACTGATGAAGATCATATTAGAGATTTTCTATATGCCATGGATAGTCTTGAGGTAGATGATGAAGATGTTTTCATTAGATTATTCTTTCAAATATTAGATAAGGATGCTCGAGAATGGTTTAATAACCATGGAGCTAGTACTATCCATAATTTTCAAGAGCTAGAAAATACTTTCCTTAAAAAAAATGGAGGAAGAATGAACAATATTTGCTCATAGATTTGGCCACCATGGAGAATAAGGAAAATGAAATAGTGGAATATTTTAATAGGAGGTTCTTCAAGACCAAAAATAATATTCCTGTAGCATTAAGGGCAAATAATGATCAGTTAAAGAGGTGGATCCACTAGATTCCATAGTGTTGTTTGTGAACCAATAATTTTCTTGTGGTGTGAAAACCCCAAATATTTAAGGACACAAAAAATTACCACAATAGTTTTTGGCACCATTTTCGGGGATTAAAATTCTTATTTTCGAGAGTTCTAATACCTGTGTGTTTTTTTATATAATTTTACCCACCAACTTAACACCAACATTTTTTAGCACCATTTTCGAGGATGATTCTAGAACTTTTTGTGTGGCAAAAATCATCCAATAATTTTTGGTGGCTTAGTATTATTGTATTTTGTTTTTCTTAGTCTCTCCTAGAGTGGAATTTGTGAGAATTGAGTGAATATCAAGTTGAGAAATCTTAGCCCAAGTATTGTTGAAGATATTGCTCTTTCTTTTCACATTTGTGCTGGTGACTCTGAATGAACTTAGAAATTTAAAAAATAAAAGAAGGAGGATTTGGATATGGCATCTACAAGAAGTGGTAATAAGTGCTTTCTGGAGTGCAAAAACCTAAGGTATTTTTCAAGTCTCAAAGAAAATATTCAATTCCAATTTCAGTTTCTAGCCCAAATCTTGGTTTGAATCAATCTTCTCCTACTGTAACCAAGTACCCATAGTGAATCAACCTACAATGAGTATGGCAACTCCTAATGTAAATAAAAATATCAATCAAAATGTCAATTAGAATGCTAATATGAATCATTGGAGTACCAATAGATATAGAGATTTTGTTTTACATGTGAATCTGAATCCTCTCCTTGGTAAAGCTCATAAGTACTTGCCTAAGTTTCAAGGAAACAATGTTGTGACTGGTGAAGATCATATTAGGGATTTTCTATATGATATGGATAGTCTTGAGGTAGATGATGAAGATTTTTTCAATAGATTATTATTTCAAATATTAGATAAGTATTCTCAAGAATGGTTTAATAACCATGGATCTGGTACTATCCATAATTTTCAAGAACTAGAAAATAATTTCCTTAAAAAAAATGGAGAGAGGAAGAATGAACAATATTTGCTGATAGATTTTGCCACCATGGATAAGAAAGAAAATGAAATAGTGGAATATTTTAATAGGAGGTTCTTCAAGACCAAAAATAAGATTCCTGTAGCATTAAGGCCAAATAATGATCAGTTTATTTGTTTCTACAAAAATGCTTTCCTTGGAGATTTTAGTTATGAGCTAAGGTAGTAAGTAGTAGCCACCATTGATATATGCATGGAAAGAGCTATTAAAATAGAGAGACATATGATTTATAGTGGTAATATGAAAGCATACTCTTTGGAGCCCAATCAACCTAAAATAAATCCTAAGAAGGTTGAGTTCTCTATCCCTAAGAAACAAATCAAGATCCAATGAAAAAAATAGCTAATCAATTGAGTGAGATTTTTACTACTTTGAACAATAGGTTGGGTATAATTGAAAAAGGGAAGGACAATACTACAAAAACTTCACAATAAAATAATAGATAGTAGGAAGATAACAAGTCTTATTTCAGTAGGAATTTTAATAGAAACTAGAATAATAATGGAAATGAGGAAGGAAACAAGAATCGAAATGGAAATTGGAAAAAGAAAGTAGAGAGAGATCTAAATTCTATTCCAAATCCCATGCCATAAAATAATATAGAATCAAATTATCCCTTTTATTTCTCTTCTTGTGATGCACCACATAACCGTATTGATTTTGGCATTTATCTAAGTATGCATTCTAATGTTGATTTGAATGTTGAATTTGAATATGAATATATTAGAATTAATGTATGCCTAACTCAGGAGGATGAAACTAGAGAAATAAAATTTGAAAGGGACATGGACATATGTGCTAGTTATCTTGAGAAAAGAGCCTTACTCTTTGGATAGGCATCAACCTCTACTGAGACTCCTAGTATAATATTTGATAGAATTAAGCAAGGGAAGCTTGTAAATACAACAAAAGAGGTTGAATATTTGGAAAAGACACATGCTATCAATCTCAGGAAAAGAACAATAGAAGATAAAGTTGATGAAGTTCTTGTACAAAAGGATAAAGCTATAGGAGTGATTTCATAGAAAAAGGTAAATCAGATGAAACTACAAATGATTCTTGAAGATCTTGATGTAGAAGAAATTATCTAGAAGCAGCAAAGTGATTTGGCTAACCAGAATACTAAAAAAAAATTGATGTAATAAATATCAGTTTGATCTAAGTATAGAGTTTACCAAGCAGAAGGTTAGCATCACTTTTGGGAATTAATGACTATTCCAAAGTACCAATATCAAGTATGTAAAGCCTTCAAATAAATTGATCAATCATGGGGAAAGCTTCAAAACCCCATAGGCCTTGTAAATAATGTAGTTAGAGCCTCATATATATTTAAGCCATTTTATATCTCACTAAGGTATACATAAAGCTATGGAGACCAATATTTTATTCATAACTGCTTGCTTGATAGTTGTGTTTCCATGAATGTAAAGTCAAAACAAGCAGCTGATTAGTTAGGCTTAATTTATCAAAAAGAGCATCCTCCTATTTCTATCATGGATAACAAGAGAGTGCCTTGTGTAGGTATTATCACTAGACTTATTATCCATATTGAGCAATATCCTAAGAAAGGAGTAGTGATGGATGTTTTAGTTGTAGATGTGTACCCTTTCTTTTCTATCTTACTCTAGGCATTGGGCATAGTAGTTATATGGTACTATTCAGCTAGATTGGTAATATACCACTATTCTAATGTAGGGTAAGGAGAAAGTGATATTAAAAATATAACCCTTCAATAGATATTTAGTTGAATTCAAAGATCCTAATGATAACATGGTTAATGTTATGAATTATATTGAGGAAAAAGACATGGGGGTTTACTTTATCTAGATTTCTCCTTTGTTGTTGGAAGTACCTAATGTTGAGAACATGGATCCAAAAATGAATACTGAAGAAGATGCAAAAACTCATAGAATTCAGACTTTTGAATTATGGACTATGAACTTTGATGGGGCAAAATCTAAACTAGGAGCAAGAGCTAGAGCACTATTAATAGATATCAATGGCAACTATCTTGGCATACCATATAGGTTAAAAATTTTCTTATACCAATAATGTTGCAGAATATGAAGGTTTATTGCTAGGGCTAAGGAAGGCCAAAGATTTGGGTATTAATTACCTCAAAGTTAGTGGGGATGTTGAACTAATAATAATACAAATAAAAGAGAAATATCAAACAAAGCACCTTAGACTAAAGCAATATAAGCAGGAAGTGTTGGATGAAATAGATAGATTCTTGGATTTTTATTTACAATTTATTCCTAGAGCATATAATCACAATGCTAATCTATTGGCCATTAATGCTTATGGAGAAGAAAAATCTTGAGATAGACACTTGGTTTATGAAAATGTTTCTAACCATATCTGTTTATAAGCCATCTATTCCTAATAATGTGGTATATTTACAAGTTTTTCATGATGATATACACATTAATGATCTTATGATTATGCAAAATGAATTTTTTGATGTTATTTGTGATGAAAGTGATGAAGAAAAATTGGAGGATGTTATTAGAGAGCCCACAGAAGTCATATAACTAAATACCAGCAGGATCCCTAAGGGTTTGGTATCTTTAGAGAGCTTTTTGATGACTTTGATAGAGCATATAAAACTCTCATCCAAGAATCTAAGATTGATGAAGTTAATATTGGAATAGAGTAAGAGCCCAATATTATTAAAATCAATAAGGCCCTATCAGGAAAAGAGAAGCAGCAGTATATGAAGTTCTTTAAAAATAACATGGATGCTTTTGCTTAGAGTTATGAATATCTAAAGACCTTAAATATAAATTTAATGACTCACATAATACCTATTCAAAAATATACTAATCCTTTCAGGAAGAAACAAAGAAATTTAAATCCCACTTTGCATCCAATTATGCTAAAAGAAGTGCAAAAGTTACTGGATACCAAGATAATCAGGAAGGTGATATTTTCTAATTGGTTTGTAAACCTAGTTCTAGTTAAAAACAATAATCGTGAGATTAGGATTTGTGTAGATTTTATAAATCTGAATAAAATCTCTCTCAAAAATAACTATCCACTTCCAAATATGGAGTAGTTACTTCAAGTAGTGGTTGGGTCATCAATAATATCTTTGTTGGATGGCTTTTTAGGTTACAATCATATTGTAGTAAATCCAGAAGATAGGCACAAAATAACTTTTACTACACCATGGAAAATATTTGAATATCTTAGGATGTCCTTTGGATTGATGAATGTAGGGGTAACATTTTAGAGAGCAATGGATGTTTCGTTTAAAGGATTGATGTTCAGGATAGTGGTAGTGTATCTTGATGATATTATAGTTTTTTCAAAAAATCCTAAAGATCACTTTGCACATCTTTAGCTTCGTAATGATCCCATATTTCACATCACTAAAGCTAAAGAATATGTCAAACCTAAAGTACCAATTGATCTAACACTCTTCTTTGATGGCTCTCATTATACCCATGCTAGGGATGCTGGAATCATATTTTTCACACCTGATGGATAACCTCTTCCATTTTCCTTAAAATTAGGGTTTCCTTGCACAAATAAAAATTTCAAATATGAAGCCCTAATTATCAGTTTGAAATAGGCACTCTCTATGCACATTATATGACTTCCAATCATTGGTGATTCTCTTCTCATCATAAATCAAGTCAAGGAGAACTGGCAAAGTCATTGCCCAGTACTCCAGCAATATAAACAAATCGCTTAGCAACTACTTGCCCAACTTGAGTGGCATGACATCGATGTCACTCCATACTCATCCAATCATTTTGTCAACATAATGCCTTCCTTGGGATATTTAATACCACAAAATTATCTCTAACATGACACATGTTTCCATCCATACCTTAACATGATTTTCTATTTTACCTCTATCCCCTATCAATGGTGATGGGTTTTATGTCATCCACACTAAACCACATGATCCTTGGTTTTCTCATATTAAGGATTAGATAAAATTAGGATTTTTGCCTTATGACCTACCACATGCTCACCACTGAGCATTCAAACAAAGGAAATCCATTACACATTGTTGGGGGATATCCTTTACTTCCACAATCATTATGTCATCCTTTTATGTTACCTCAAACCATAACAAGATCAATGAGTGGTCCAAGAGACCCGTGATGGAACTTGTAGTGGCCACTTTAGTGGCATGGCCATCACTAAGTGCATTTTATGCATGGGGTACTATTGGCCCAAAATGGAACATGATTATTGTGAATACGTCAAATGATGCATCAAATATCAAAAACTTTCTAACCTAATACACTTACCTTCACAAGCACTCCAACCCATCCAATCCACATGGCAATTATCACAATGGGATCTAGATATTATTGAAAAAATCTTACCTTATTCCTCAAGAAATTATAATTTTATCATCACTACCATTGAATATTTTACAAAGTGGGTCAAAGCTATCCCACTTATTCAAACAATGGGAGCCAAAATTATGATATTCATCACTGATCATATCATTTGTCACTTTAGAATTCCCTCACAAATCATATTTGACAATGGCACCCTTTCAAAAACATAACTATGTGTGCCCTATGCATCAAATTTAACATTCACCATAACTTCTCTACCCCCTACTACCCATAGGGTAATAGCTAGGCTGAAGCTACTAACAAAACTATCTATGCTATCCCTTGAAAATTGTCACAGAATCTCATTAGGATTGGCATATTCAAATGCCATTGGCATTGTGGGACTATCACATAAGCATCCAAACTCCTACTAGGGCAACGCCCTTTTCTTTGGTCTATGGCACCGAAGCCATCATGCCTATAGAACTCAAAATAACTTCTCTTTGCATCTCTATGAAAGACTTCATTGATGATGACACTACTCGTCAAGCTAAGCTAGACCAATTAACACTCTTATATGAGCATCGCATCCATGCCATAGAGAAAAAAAGTGTTTATCAAGACCATCTTTACCACACCTACAACATTAAGGTACACCAATGTGAGTTTCATATTGGTAACCTAGTTCTCAAAGAGAACCAACAAATCACTATTCAACCCCATCAATAGTGAGACAAATTCACCCCAAATTGGTTGGGTCCTTACATTATCATACACAAATTTTGTTCTTGGGCCTATCGACTGGCCAACATCAAAGGAATTGTAGAGCTTGAACCTATTAACATTATCCACCTATGCACATTTAATGCCTAATAGTCTTAGGTATGTATCATCGATTATTGCACATACAGTCATCATCATGATTGTATATATCACCCCACCAAGGCACACACAATACACATTGCACCCAACACACACTTTGCACTTTCTGTTACACAGTAGAAAGACTTTTGTTTTATATGTCATTTTTATGTTGGTATATTTTATCTTATAGGTTTCCCATTGCCAAATGTAACACCTTTGTGGAGACACATTACTTCAAATCTATGCCTCCAACATACCACCCTCCCATCATGTAGGAATTTTTTATGCTCCCTCTAGTATCGATTATCCTGATCAATATTGCAAAACCACATGACCCTATTCATGTTCATAATTCATCTTTATCATCACATTCAGTTGGTGACACATCGCCTTGACCTCATTCACCCGATTGTGAGGATTACTCTTATTCTCCTCATTCCAATGATAGTTAGATTTCTATCTCATACTTTATGGATAAGGAGGAGCATTCCCACCCACCATACCCTCATGCATAGGGCTCATCCCCTCCTCCATTATTTTATGAACAAGTTCCTTTTCTACCAACTTCTTTAGCTTGATGACCTTCACTTGGCTACTTTTATCCAAAAAGGGGAATTTCACCTACTCACTTATAGTCCTCAGGATTACCCCCACCCCTTCTGAATGGGATGTCACCTTATAACCAATCCCTTTGCCAACATATTTCTTAGGCAATTCCTTTGTATGTTCACCCACCTTGGCCACATTGCTCCTTATAATCATCCCATGCACCACCCATTCCCCAGATACTCCCATATCCATTTTGTGGTATTTTTCTTCAGCCTGCCCCACCACCAACTCACCAATTTCAATCTCCTCATCCTTCCCCTCATCCATTATCATCTTTGCACATGTATACCATCCCCATTATTACATTGGAATCCTACTCCCTACCTATTTTTATTCCATCACCCCCTCCTATCGATATCTAACACATCCTCTCCTAACTTGACCACATCAAGTTATACTTAAATTATTGTTGATGTCATTCCCCTCCACACAATTCTACTATGACATGTATTCCCTTTCCTTCTTCCATTATTTTCCCTTGATCCTACACACACCCTCCATTGGATCCTAGGTCCACAGTCCAACAACTCAGGCCTACCCCACATACCTCCCTCATGATAATTACCACACAAGCCATACATTTATTACACACCTATACTTTTAGAGCTGATCTCCCACACTTTTTACCAATTGATACATGCAGGACTCCTCGAGTTACCATAAATTTATTCCATCGACCCCCTTCACCACAAGCCAAGGAATTATAAATAAAACCAATTTTGCATTTACCATTGAAAATCAGGGTATGACATCGACCACTATCACAAATTTGAAAGCCTCGTTATTAATATGGTAGATGGCACACTTAATCCACAATCCCAATATGCCACATATCATAGAGTTCTGAGCACTACACCTCCTCCATTCCTCACTCCACACCTTCATGTGAGTCTTTCACATACACACCCCATAATTTCTAGGAGCTATCCAACTACACCAATTATTAAAATTATAACTGCATCACCATGCCACCTAGTCACTCACAACCTGATCTTTGCCACTCACACATTATTATATTACCTTCATATTTTTTTATTTCTCTTCTTTATCCCCTTCATATTTTTATCCTACATTGTTGTATGGTCACACTTCGAGCGATTACATACCTAGGATAGATTTTCCTTATCCTTCTCTTCTTCTCCCTTATGTTCTACATTGTTGTATGGTCACACTTCAAGTGGCTACATACCTTTGCTAATTATATCTTCTCTTCTTAGTCTTCTCCTCTTCCTCCCTTCTTTGTTTCCTTCAACTCCCTCCATTGCCTTTCCTCATTTTCACTTTCTTCACCATCTCTTTTAGCTTCCCACTTTCCTCATTTTTATTAATCATGTGTATTTTCCCACTTACATTCCTTCTCAAGCTTGTTACACAATCCCACATACTAGGGTAACCATAACTACTGCTCCTTCCTTTCATCATTTCTTCACATATCTATTTATTTCAAAATAGCCTCCAATATCATCTCATTGAGTTTCACAAATTTCCTCTTGTAGATATTTTTTTGCATGCTTTATCTCTCATACTGCATCCATTGCATATACACATTACACCTCTTTTTACATCTATATTCATGTTTGTACATTCCCCTATAGAAATACAATCATAATAGGATTAAAAACATGCACTTGTTAGCATAACCACTTTATTTTCCACTCCTCTTCTTAGGATTATGGATTATTTAGTGCTTAGCATGATTGTGATCACTCACTAGTTAATTCAAATTAAACATTACCTCTATTTTTAATATTTTACACTTCTTACAACTTTCTTTGGTTGGTTCAACTTCTTTCAAGGACCATTCACACGTGTCATATTTTTAAGTATATTTTGAGTCTAGGGAATACAACACCTTGCACAGATATCACCATATAGCGAACAGTTTTTCCTGCTCATCCTATCATTTGCATGATCAAAATATGACCTGGGGATAAACAAAGGGACAAGCATAAGTAAAATTAGAAAATGGGCAAAAAAAAATAGTCAACACCCACATTCCAAAAAAAAAAGAGACAAAAGAGTACCAAAAAAAGAGATTCAAAATAATGAGGGGCAAAAAACAAAAGGAAAAGCCTCCAAAAATGCTACTATTATGTTTGATATCCTTTGGTCCTTTAGTTAAAATAACATCACAAGATAATTTTCATCACTAGCAATAGGCCCTAAGTCCCTGCCTACCAGTGGAAGAGTCTTACAAGTGGTGACACATATGTCACATTAGCAACCTTCTTCTATAAACATCACTATGCACTTGTGGATGAGCTAGCTATTTTAGCTACGTTTGTAATGGGTTAATCCTACCCCCCAAAATGGACAAATGAACATCACTCTTCACACACACTAGTCCCTGTTAGACTTTGCTCCAGTCAGGTTAGTTATGAGTTGTAGTTGCACTTTGCTCGGTTTCTCATGAGGTTTGATTGCTATAATTATGATAGTCAATATTATTGCATAATCCTTATACCATCCTACATCCTTGAGATAATAGAATGGATCACTTTGCCACTGGTTCTGTTAAGATACAAGTGCTTCCTATACATATTTTATCATACACATACATGCATTATTGCATCTATTTTACATTCATTCATTTATATTACATCATTCCACATTACATTCTCCTATATTTTACCACAAGCATACATATGCATTCATCAAACATTTACCTACAACTATTCTACATTACACATACACATAATATTACACGTAATGCTAAATCACACATTCATTCATATCAAATCATGACACAAGCATATAAAGCCATAATAAAAAGTAGGTATATATATATTATGCTCAAAAATTCACTTAGGCTATAAAAATAGTATACATCCATGGTACATCTCAAACCTATTGATCACTGTAGGCCCAAAATGGCCACATACTTAGTAAAAATTTGTATAAATTTTGACTAAGTGATAAAATCATCATTTTTCAAACCTTGCAGTATGCTTTGAGGTGGAACTAGGTTAGAAGATATGAATCCGATCAACAGTTAGTAAAATTTTCATGTTTGAAGCTATTTCGGGTGATTTCACTCCAGCTCCGAAATGATGACATATCTCAAATCCACAAAAGTTCTTAAGAGACGATGACGTCAGTGATGGAAAAGTGTGGAATGGCATCTTTGTATATTGAATATCTGATTCTGAGAAAGTCCTTTTGTTTATGGCTCTAGATTAATGCTACCTTCAGATCTACAAAAATTTTAAGGAGATGATATCACTGGCAGAAAAGTGTGGATTGGTGATTCGAGGAATGAATAAGTCTTTCCTTTCTAGAATGAAGATAAGATGGGGTGGCGGAATAACAAAACTATGGATTCATGATGGAATAAGTATGTGACTAGCTCCAAACCCAGATTGAAGAATATAATGTTGAATATAGTAGATCCCAGAGTGGATTCGATGTTCAGATATCAGAGATCCAGATTAGAGATTTTGTTGCTTTTGATTAAAATATGGTGTCATCAATTTTAAAGAGGAATGATGTTTATCTTGTGTCAGATTGAATCTAAATCATGTGATGAAGAGAATCAAGGGTGGAGGTTAAGTTGCCAAATCTTGGTGGTTTAAAATATATGCTACATTAGAATTTGTAATAGTCGGCTGGAAGATGAAGCGTCGAGGGTTTTCCAAGAGAATCAAACCAGAGACGGTTACAGATCGGCAGTGATAATTCACTCCCAATAAGAATCGATGGAGACGCATGATCTTTAATAGTCTAAAATTTAGTTCCACTGTGTGATCAACAAGTTGTAGAGACCCCGAGCTACCATGGTGGACTTTCCTTCAACGGAATTCCCAGAGGACTGACCAATGAGCTAATGCCAGCTAAATATCTTTGTTGTGTTGTTGTAACAATATCTTTGGTATTGTTTCTTGTTTATTGTAATAATAAAACTATAAGTAGAGGTCAAACCCTCATTTTTAAGGGTCATCTCTAGTGTGTTTTCCTATACCATTGTAAATATTCTTGAAAATCTAAATGATCTAACCAAAAAGTGCACACCCATCTACTGTATTATATCGTATTCATTCATTCAAGCATAAAATAATGACAATATTGCATAGATTCAAAAAAATAAGCGTTTCTTATATTAATATTTGCAAAGAATACCCAATTACAATCATACCCCTCTTAGGGTCACTCAAATGATGATACAATTAATACAATGCCAAAGCCCTCAACAAGGTAGGCACACTAATGTTGCTTTTCAACTAGTCACAAACTGCTCCAGGGTGGAGTTTCCCTCTTCTGCATGTTGGAAAAGGAACTTGATGGTTGAATCTCCTTCAAATTTGTTCCCTACGATCAAGAAACAATGTAAAAGTGTCAAAAATATAGGCAGCCTCTCATGATGAGGCCCTTTTAGGAAAAATGCATAAAGATACCATTAAGAATGTATAATCAAGAAAGCATGAAAAGCATATTTAAACTATGTTAATTGGATCAATATTTATGGAATTGTATAAAGAAATATAACAACTAAATAATGAATGGACCAATCACATAAAATAGAGCATGAAAGCACATAAATAATCCATTAAAGCCTACTTAATGCAAATGCAATGAAACTATTCTAAACCTAATTCTACCAGTCAAAAATCTTCTAAACTACAACTGAACCATAGAAATGACTAATTTAAACTATCTAGTCGGACAAAAATAGAAATAGTAAGGTGGCGATACCTCTACTACAAATCGTAGCTCTGGTGAGTAGTCTACACTATAAACCATGGCTAAAAGATGCAGCTAGCAATCTAATAGGTTTACCCTTAATTTCAAGGGCAGTGGGATTGACCTCCTTGTCCAAATTGATGTTCAATGGTCACCTTTGGTGTCCTTAGAATGATTTTGTAGTTGATTCACTATGAAGGGCCTTCATTTACCCGAATATGCACTTCTTGGCTCTCCTAGGCTCCTAGGGCATTGTTAGTCAAAAAGTGACTAACTACAAAAAAAATAGCTGATGCACCACAAAATACACTAAGGAAGAAAAGTGTCACGATTTCGTGACACGTCGAGTTTTCACGGCAAAAAACAGCAAAGAGGGAAAGCAGGGAAAAAAGTCACGATTTTGCGACATGGCTTATTTTCGCCAGAAGAAAAGAAAAACTGCTAAAGAGACTAAAAGTGTCGCGATATCGCGACATGTCCCTTTTTCGTGGCCAAAAGCAACAAGAGGAAGCGAGGAGGCAGAAGTGTCACGATTTCGCGACATGTCGCATTTTCGCGATCAAAACCAAGACAAAGAGCTATGGAGGCGGAAGTGTCACGATTTCGTGACATGTCGCATTTTCATGATCAAAACCAAGACAAAGAGCTATGGAGGTGGAAGTGTCACGATTTCGTGACATGTCACATTTTCATGATCAAAACCAAGACAAAGAGCTATGGAGGCGAAAGTGTCACGATTTCGTGACATGGTCAATTTTTGCGATGCAAAAAGATGAATCAGGCTGAAGACATAGAAATGTCATGATTTCATGACATGTTGCATTTTCATGACTCAAGAAGGGCAGACAGGCAGAGAAACAAGAGTGTCACGATTTCATGACATGTCTGGTTTTCGCTAAAGAAACAGAGTATATTTTTGGCAACTGGAGCATGCACTGACATCAGGTGCTGATTTTTGAAGAATGGTCAGTTGATTATAACCTGGTAGGTCCGTTGGATGATTGCAGAATAACAGGCTCATCTAAATTTAGCCAGAAGGAAATCTATCTAATCTACGGGAAATCCATTGTATATTCTTAGAAACTACAGACAATTACTTGTAATTGATTGAGGAAATTAAATGTACATAGTAGAAGATACTCTTTTTAGGGTATAAATAGGAGTGAGTCGACCATGAAAAAGGGTCGGCTCTTGGACGTTTACAGACTTGATGTACATGTGCTGGATTACAAGCAATAAGAGATATTCTTCCCCTGGCTTCTAAAAATTTGTATGCGAGTGTATGTATCTGGTGTTTTAACTTTTATTCATTCTAAGTTTTATAATGTATCTATTCTAAAATCTGGACTGTGCACGTATAAACCTTATTTCTAGAGTTGAATATTAAAGATATTTACATGTATTTTAGATGAACATCTAAAATCGCACTCAAGAATTCATGTTTTCTATAGGAAGATATAAAGAAAACTCTGAAGGTAGTAATCTGCATCATCATTTTTTTTGTTGTTGTCTAATCTGTACCGTGAGAAAAGTTCTAGCTTAGGCTATATTTCCCTTATCTCTTGTTTCCCTTTTCTCTAAAAAACTCAAAGGAACCAGCCTTCTCTGGAGATTAGACAGATGATCTCAAGCAAGGTCTGTCTACTCAATGTTGGCAAAGTCTAAGGCGCAACACTATTAACCGAAGGCAGATTTTGTTCCAATAATTTTTGGCATGCCCGGTGGGACCAGCAAATCCCACAGTATTATATAAGTTTTGGTGTTTTACTTTAGAGCCTTTCGTTCGAAAATCTCAAGAAAAAACTACCTGGCGACTCCGTTGCAATAAAATTTAGACCATAAAAGAAAGACCTTGTCTAAATTTTTTTGGTTATATAGCCATATGATAACCAGATCCCGAGCTAGAAACTCTGAAGAACCCATCGAGTTCTTTGAGCTACATCTCGAAAGCCTAAAGGCACACCCTGTGCTAGCCGCACGATCAAATCCACCTGGCACCATTAGCACCTCTTTAACACCCATTGTAGGAGCATCTGCAAGCAATCCTATAGTAGTTGTAACTCCTTTAGCAACCATGGCAGCTGCCCCTGCCCTAGCGCATCTTGTGTGGAACCAAACTGGTCCTTTGAACTTAGGAGCACACCACCAAATTCCACAAGCTGCACTAAAAGCATTGCCGACCTTTGACGGAATAGGAAAAACAACAGATGAGCACTGTTTAGATGTATCATCGCTAGCATCTATTTACAATATCACTCAGGAAGATGTAATGGTCAGATTGCTAGTTATATCTTTGAAAGGAAAGATGCTCTATTGGTACAGAGCGCTTCCCGCTGGATCCATTACTTCTTGGGCAGTGCTCGTCGGCCATCTGGTCGATGAATTTAATATACATGCGGATCCTTTCACATTGCTGAATCAATTCACTGTTATTGAGAGGCATCCACAAGAAGAAATCCAAGATTTCAACATCAGATTTACCAGAACTCGTGATAGAGTACCTCAGGGCCTAAAACCCATGGAAGAACAAGCTATATGCTATTATTTAAGGGCTTTTGATTCAGATCTTAGTATGATAATAAGGCAATCCCGTGTAACCACTTTCCCTGAGATCTATCTAGAGGCAGCAAAGGGCGAAGCTGATCTCATCGCTACAAAGAGATATCCATCAAAGAGTTTATTGCCAATTGTACCAAAACTTTCCCAAGCATCAATTTCTAAACTGCCTATACTCCCATCAATGCAGGCTCTCCCAGCTATAGCCGCACCTCCTACACTCCTTGCATTACCAGCCCTACCCCTTGCATCAGCTCCCCCGAATGACCAGTACACGACCATAATTGATACAATGAAAACATTGTCAAATGAAATGGCATCCATGAAAAAGAGGGAAGCTGAAAGGAATATTCAAGCAAGAAGATTTCCACAGATACAAAAAGAAGGCACTTCAATGAGTGGTAGAGGGCAAGATAGAAAAAATGTGGTGTATGCGAATGAGACGGGAGATAATGGAGAACCCACTAATTCTGATTACTGGTGTACCACTTGCAACGATCCTCATGGAGAAGATTCATGCATGATTCATCAACATCATGTGCAAGCGGTTATTAATGAAAGAGCCAAAGAAATCGGCAAGGGACAGGTGAACATAATCAGAGAGGTCCACCACAATTTGGCAATGCCATCAGTGGAACAAGTTTTAGTCCTGACAAGATCGAGAAAAAGTCATTACAAGTCGACCCTAAGGAACTCCAACCACTAGGTTTTCCTCCTGCCCCCAGGGCAACTCCACAGAAAAACCAGTCTAATGAGAAAGGACGTTCTGACCCTCCTCAGACTTCTACGACTACACCAAGAAAAGAATTTCCTCCTAGAAAAGGGAGCGAGTCTCAAGAGCAAGCGAAGGAAAGACTCAAATTTCCTTCATTGAAAAAAATGCAAAGAACAGAAGCCACGCAGGTCTATAGAGATAGATATGACGCGTCGACTAGTGGAAGGGAAAAAAGTGTTGAGGTATCCCCAGCTGCAACCCTTTCATTCAACATTGCAGAAGAAATGAAGAGGACTCCTTCCAAAATAAGCATGTATGATGCACTGCAAATTCTTGGTCAGATTGACCTCCTCCAAGAATCCCTAAATTTAAAGAATGATACCTCCTCCTCAAATGTTATACAAGCAAATGTTATGTCAACCTCTAGGAAAAATAGACCACCCCCATTCTATCTATCTTTGCAAATGGAGGGGTGGATAGTTCACAATTGCATGATTGATTCAGGGGCCACAACTACGGTGATGCCGAAAGCCGTATGTGACATAATGGGGATGGAATATACTCGAAGTCATCCTGGTGTGTTGCAATTAGATGGTACTCTAGTAAAATCCATCGGGGTGATCAAAGATATCCCTATTCAACTCCACAGAATACCATAAGTAGTCATCATACAAGAGGTAGTCATTGTAGACTTAGAACCATATTTTGGTATGTGTTTATCCAGAGAATTCATGGCCAAAATGGGTGGTTATCTGTCTCTAGATTATTCTCATTTGGAGGTACCTTTCAAAGGTAAAAGAGTCAAGATCTACAATGAAAAACCATCTACTTTCCACGTAGAAATACTGGAGGAAACAACCACCGTCAACATGATGTCTGAGGAATTGGAAAATATCGATTTAATGGAAGAAACCCTGGAGGAACTCCAATCTGAGGATCAGTTTTCAATGAAAGACTTCAATGCTATGATAGAGACAGAAATGGGAAGCTATTCCATTGAGAAACCAAAAAATCTCCCTATTGTTGTCCCTAAAATAGATGATTCGGCCAACCAGTTATGGAAATTGTACTTTGATGGGTCAAGGTGCAAAAATGGAGCAGGAGCTGGAATCGTTCTGATTTCACCTACTGGAAAAGAAAAAGTCTTTTCATATAGGTTGACATGGAGTTGCACCAATAACGCAGCTGAATACGAAGCTTTGTGTTTGGGACTTAGGAAAGCTAAAAAATTGGGTGCAAAACAGCTGCTGATCTATGGAGATTCAGAGCTGATTGTTAAACAGGTTATTGGCAAATGCATTTGTAAGCAACATTACCTAAGGGCTTACAAAAACAAAGTGTTGGATCTATTGGAAAATTTTGAAGCACTAAACATGAAATCCATTTCCAGAGAGAAGAACACACATGCAGACCTGTTAGCATCAGTAGGATCAAATTTTTGCCCAGTCAGCAATGTTATTCAGAAGTCTAAAATAGTTAGACTTATATACAGGCCTTCTATGCCCGACAAGGACATTTTTTGGCAGGTATTTGAGAACGATGAGCAGATCCTAGATTTTTTGATTCATGAGATGAATTGCTCTACAGATAGAGCGTTACAAGAAGAGGACGAAGAGAGCCTTATTCAACTGAAAAACAATCATATCCCTAGGGGACTGATCACCCTGGAGAGCCTTTTTGACAATAGCGACAGAGCTGTAGGTCGAAGGATCAAGGTAGATGAACGTCGGTATAAAGAAGTAGAACTAGAACCGGGCAAGATGATCAAAGTAGGGACCGATTGTATAGAAGTAGAACTAGAGCAAATAAAATGGTTATGTAAAGAGTATCCGGATATAATAGCCTGGACTTATAGTGATCTAAAAGTGTACAGGAAGGAGGTCATTCAGCATACCATCGAACTAGAGGAAGGAGCTAAACCTTTTAGGCAGAGGCAGAGGCCTGTGAATCCTAAAATTGAAGCCTTAATGAAATAGGAGTTGTTAAAACTCCTACAGGCTAAGATAGTATACCCAATCAAGCACTCTACCTGGGTGGCAAATTTGGTTCCAGTCCACAAGAAAAATGGAGAAATAAGACTATGTGTCGATTTCAAAAATTTGAACAGAGCCTCTTTAAAGGATCACTATCCTTTACCCCAGATTGACCCAATCCTTCATACTGTGGCAGGAGCAGAAAGGTTTTCTCTGTTAGATGGCTTCTCTGGTTACAATCAAGTTTGGGTGAGAAATGAAGATCAATATAAGACTGCATTCACCACTAAGTGGGGAACATTTGCATACCAAAGGATGCCCTTTGGATTATCTAACGCAGGAGCAACTTTTCAAAGAGCCATGGACGTAGCTTTTGGGGAGCTTGCAAACAAAATTATTGTCGTCTATTTAGATGACATGACCGTATTTTCTCACAACAAAAAAGACCATGCCACTCATCTGCGGCAAGTATTTGAGAAATGTAGGGAATTTGGAATATCATTAAATCCCAAAAAGTCTATTTTTGTTGTGGAGGAAGGAATACTCCTTGGGCATGTTATTTCTAAAGTTGGGCTTTCAATTGACCCTGATAGAGTGAAGGCACTTCTTGAGTTGTCACTTCCAGTTAACAAGAAAGGTTTGCAGTCCTTCTTTGGGCAAATAAATTTCGTCAAAAAATTCATTGCAGACTTTGCCCAAATAGTTAAACCAATGACTGAATTATTGAAAAAGGATGCTCCCTTCAAATGGACAGAGCCAAGGAAAGAAGCTTTCCAAAAAATTTTAGAAGCCATCGCTCAAGCTCCTGTGCTAGTTAACCCTGACTATTCACGAGGTTTCATACTATATGCCATCGGAGAACAAGATAGTTATGCTGCAGTTCTCACTCAGAAAGGAGCAGATGATGAAGAAAGACCCATAGCCTTCCTGAGTTCCACCATGCACAAACACGAGGAAAGGTACAACTTCATAGAGAAACAAGTATATGCAATTATGAAATCCTTGAATAAGCTAAAACACTTCTTATCCCAGAGTCGGACGATGGTTTATGTTATTCATCCCGATGTAAGGAACTTCATAATTCAAGGAGAACTGGGTGAAAAGAGAGCTGGATGGGTGACTCGCATCCAAGAGTATGATGTAGAAATACGTCCTACTAAAATAGTAAGAGGGAGAGCTTTGTGCCAGGAATTGGCCAAGCAAGCTGCAAGTGGATATGGGGAGAGCCATCCCGTCATGGCAAACACTGAGCAACATCAAGACAGAGTAAGTTCAGGTTGGATCGATGACTTTGTGAGGTACTTTCAGACTGGGTCATGCCCTGAAGATATGAATGCTTCCCAGAGAAGGAGATTCAGAACCCAAGCATTGAAATATACCCTTCGAATAGAAGGGTTGTACAAGATTAATATAGATGGTGTATTGTTGAAATGCATTCCCGATAATGAAAAGCAGAAAGTGTTAGATGAATTTCATGGGGGTCTCTCAGGGGGACATTATGCAGGCCAAACCACAGCTTTGAAGATCCTTAGAGCTGGGTGTTATTGGCCTTCCATATTCCTAGATGCATACAAAGTGACCCAGAGGTGTGAACAGTGTCAGAGGTATGTGGGAAGGAACAGGAATGCGCCTATGCCCTTAAAAGCTATTCAAGTCGAGGAACCGTTCCAGCAGTGGGGGTTGGATTTCGTTGGTATAATAGAGCCAAATTCATCATCAGGCCACAAATACATTCTCACTGCCACGGACTACTTCACCAAGTGGGCAGAAGTGGTACCCACAAAGAAAGTTGATTCAAAAGTGGTGATAGAATTTGTCGAGAGTCTAATCACAAGGTTTGGCATACCAGATTCTTTGATTACAGACAATGGATCTCCTTTCACTAGTGCAAAGATGATCGAATTTGCCAGTCGATATGGAATTTACTAGAAGACTTCCTCTAATTATTACCCACAAGGTAATGGATTAGCTGAGTCTACTAATAAAAATATTTTAAGAATTCTGAAAAGAACATTAGAGGATAATAAGAAGAACTGGCACTCACTCCTGAATCAAGCCCTATGGGCCGACAGAATTTCAATCAAGAAATCAATCAATACATCACCATATGCTTTGGTTTATGGCAAAGAGGTTGTTTTGCCGATTCACATGGAGATACCCACGTTGAAATTGCTCAACCAAGTTAATGAAGACGAAGGCCATCCAATGGATGCCCGACTGATGCAACTTCTGCAGCTTGAAGAGTCTAGGGAACAGGCTTACAATCATCATCAAAAGCACATGGTAAAAATAGTTGGGTGGTTCGATAAGAAAACCACTTTCAAGAAATTCAAAACAGGTGATCTGGTGTTAAAATGGAACGTCAAGAAAGCAAAACCAGGACACCATGACAAGTTTGACGCGTTCTGGGAGGGGCCATTTGAAATTATTTCAGAAAAGCAATTCAATGCCTTCCAGTTAAAATATCAGGATGGATGGGTTCTACCCCTCACGGTGAATGCATTTCACCTAAAATTATATTTCCAGTAAAAGGGACAGATCGCCATTATATGTACAGTATATTATAGGTTTTGAGGTTTGTGAATATTTCCCTTTTTCGCGGCCTAATAGGGATCATTTTTGAGGACTATCAGAGTCCGACATTTTGAAATAAAATTTGGAGGGAAAAGTCCACCCTTGTTATTTTGCATTTTCAAATCCGGAGTTGCCACGTGGTCGCCTGATAGTCGACAAGAGGGAATGATGAGAAAAGAATGTTTTTAAATATGTTACGTGTGTTTCTCAAAATATTTCTAAAGATCCACCGTCGAATGTTTCTAAGCAACCACGTGCCCAGGGTTCAGTGGAAGAAGATAATAAATCTGTCAGGTAGCATCTTTCTCGGCATGAGATAATTCCCAGTCCCCAAGTGGGTTTTTAATGAGCCAACGAGCATTTTTGGAAGTTTCCTAAGGAAGGTGGCGAGAACGGAAACCAAAGAAAGATGGACGAATCAAATCGACCAACCATCATTTAATGCATTAATTTTGCATGTCCTCCTAAGCTATATAAAATTAAATTCAAGGATTTAGAGAGGCATTTCGCCATTTGCAAACTTGCTGAAAACTCCTGAAGAAGAAAAAGAAGCGAGGAATTTTCTCTGAGATGCTTGAAAAGCCAGAAATCTCGCCAGCTACTGTTATACCACCACACTATAGCGTAGTGAGGAAGGAGTTGTGAAGCAATCAGAAGAGGTTCAAAATCTGTATACCTGATAATTCATAATGGCTCTGAAGAATGCGAAGGACCAGGCAACATCTACCTCATCACCCCCGACTACTTCGGTAGTAAAAGGAAGGGAGGGGGACAACACTAGTTTTATTGACAGAGACTCCCGAATTGCGGATACAATCATAACATGGAAGGACCCGACGGAGATTCGGAGCAATATAAAGAACCGGGTAGCAACTGGGGTTTCTGCGTCTTCTCCTTCGACATTTGCATACCATTCTTTCTTGTACTGGTATGTATATATTCCTGTTCATCCCTGCCCAGAATTGGTAAGAGCAATTGCAAATTTCTATGATGAAAAGGAGAGAAAGATTAGAGATTTTTCAGGGAGGGTTCTGTTTTCTCTGTCCAAAAATGCTTTTGTTTCTGCTTTTGCTGTGGGTCGTGTCCCTCCCTTAGAACCTAAGAAATTTGACCCCTTAGAACAGGCTACATATTTTGGCTCATCCAAAAAGGTGAGGGGTTTCCTAGCCACTCAGCTAAAAGATCTTCCAGAAGGGGTAAATCCACCAGAACCCCCAATTGACAGGGCAACTTTTAAAAACCCCGAACTATATTCCATCCTGGCCATGATTGCTGGACTAAAAAATGATGAAAAGGTTCAGAAGTGGCAGGTGGTTGTAGCAGAATGTTTGTCGAACCCTAGAATGTATGATTCGACAGTTATGAGCAGGAGTGTGAGACCTATTTTCTTTGACTGGCCTGAGTTTTTAAGTGCAGAAATTCATGAGGGTTTGGCGGCATTGAAGGCTGGAACCCAGTTTTCTTTCAGATACACTTCATATTTGGTATGGTTATTCTTTTATTTTATGTCTCAAGAGTTAGCTTTCATTTCAAAGAATGATAAGAATGAGAAGGGAGAAATTTTTCCAGTATATGAATGGACTAATGTGTTATACAAATCTGAATCATATTATGATTTCAATAGGGAATTTTTGGGCCCTGCACTAAAAATCATGTATGGGCAAATAACAAGATTGACCCCCAAAGCGGAAAAGGTATTGCAAACCAAGTTTGCAGAGGAGGGGGATTGGTTTATCCTAACACAAGGAGTATGCATCAGATTGTATGGGTTTACTGACAAACCCTTTTTACTTCCTCATTATGTGACTGACATAGTCTTTGCCTTAGAATATGTTAGGCAAACAGAAAGCATTAATGTCAAATTCGGGACTGGAATTGGGAAAACCAGTACTGTAATATGCCCTTTAGTTTTGAAGGAATTACTATTTCAAAGAAAGGGCAAAATGAACAAATAACAGAGTATTTGAGGAAATTGGGGCTTATTGAGATTTCGCAAAGATGGAAATATGACCCCATAAACAGATTTTTTGAGAGACAATCTATTTTGAATAAAACACATAAAAAATAATTTCATGTTAAAGTCAGGGATGATATTGAAGAAAATAGGAATAACACAGAAGATAAACCCCTGGAGTGGCACATAGAGAAGATGGAGCCTTTGCCTCCTTGGCATGATTTTTATGAAGTAATTGTTCAATTTGACCCAAAAAATAAAAAGGCTCATCAGTTGACGGAGGGCAAAATCACCAGGATTCAGAAGAGTAGACCAGATTGGGATGTGGCAAAAATTTGGGAATGGTGGGTAATGAGAGTCCAAACAAATTCGATTTCATCAAGATACCCCACCAAAAATGACAATCTGTTCGAAACTCGGTATACTAAAAACCATGACTCCTGGGGAGGAAGTTTTCCTGTTAGAATCCCTCCAAGCATAGGAAGTAGTCATTCTTCTACTCCCGAAGTATCCCAGCCACCTGAAGAATCCCAGCAGCCCAAAGCGGGTAAAGGAAAAGAAATTGCAGAGGCTCAAAATCTTCCCCTTGTTCAGACCAAACCTAGGACATCTAGGAAAAGATCGATAGAAGAGGTTTTTACTGAAGAACAAGGAAAGACTTATAGTTCGAAGGCCGCCTAGATGATGTTGAAAATGGGTTATGATGGAAAGGGGCTAGGCAAAGAAGGACAGGGGAGAGTTGAACCTATTCTAGTCCATCAAAGAGAGAAATGTCTAGCACTTGGGGCAGATACTCTGACGTCCAGACATCATTCCTCAAAAGTTGTAAAATTCGTTCCACCTGCGGACTCGGATACAGAATCTGATGAACCCGTAGCAGAAAGAATGAGGAAATTGAAAATGATGGCTGATAGAAGAAAAGACAAGAATATTATTCAAACTTCTTCTAGTGATCAAGAGCCTCTAGATACAGAAGACAACTCAGGGAAAGGGACTCAGGAAGGTGAACCAGCCCATATAACTGAAGGAAACACTGATGCAGATGCTCAAAAAGTTGAGCATGAAACTTCATAGAAGGAGGTCTCACGCGGCCCACCCATTTCGGCTCAAGAGAGCCAAAAGAGTGAAAATAAAAAACAAATTTTGGTTAAAAAGGAGATCCTGATGGTAGGAGAGCAGCAGGAGAAACAAATTATAAACTTGGATGAAAGTGATGAGGAAAATAAAACTCCTGATAAAGACAAAACATAGAGTGAAGAAATGACCGTCAGTGAACATGAAGGAGAAGAAGAACACCAACAACCAATCCAACCGAAAATAGGTATGTTTTCTTCACTTTCTTCTTCTCATTCTCCTACTCATTCCCATTGTAATTCTCCTTCCTTTTCTAAAATCAACAAAAATATAATGTTCTTGCCAAAAAATTACCTTGTTCTCCCAGAAATGGCAACGTCCTCCCAGAATCCGCTAAATGTTGGATCCGCAGTTGCTCCCATTCCTTTTCTCCCTAGCATTGACATCCCGATGGCTGGAGTTACAACTTCTCAAGGGACTGAGTCACACTCCACCATGGCCAAGATTGAAAATCTGAAGAAGGTGAGCAGGAATGCTTTAGATTGGTGGACTTCACATTCAGCTGAGAATCCTAAAGCACCGGCTACTGTAAGAGAAATCATTGCTTTAGATCCAGCCAATATGCAGAGGAAGAAGTTGAAGTTAACTCCCATTACTAAGAAATCAAAGGGAGAAATGACTGTGGAAGATTACCAGGTGGAAGAGATAACTGAAGATATATCTCAACTGCCTATGCAAGATGAGTGGGTGAAAGCCCAAGCACATTTTGGGACCATATACTTACAGGGAGGACACTATCAAGAAATGTTTTTGAAGGAAAAGGAGAAGAGGAAAGAATTAGAGGCTGTAGTGAAAGAACAAAAAATAGTAGAGAAGGCTCTTACTCTGGAGGCTAAAAAATGGGAGAGTAAATTCAGTGTCACTGCCAGCGAAGTGGAAAAGGGTAAAGAAAAGTTGAGTATAGCAGAAGCTCAGATTCAGGCATTAAATACATAGGTACAACAACTACAACAACAATTGGTAGACCAACAAAATGCTCCTTCCAGATTTTCCAAAGATAAAGTAAAAAACATGAGGAAAGAATTGTTAAAGGATTTGTTACCTTTAGTATTAAAGGCTAAACCTTTATTATTTTATTTAGCTAAAGTAAAGGAAACTACCGAAGTAGTAAAATAGGAATTTGGAGCTGCTGAAGCATTTTTGTTGAAAAGAGAAGATGCAGCTACTAAAATTCAGATTTTGTCAAAAAAGATGCCAGGAAGCATGGAAGCCAAGCTCAGAAGCGAAGCCTGGTCTCAAGCTAAAATCGCAGCAAAAAACTTCTTTAGAAAGTTTAAATTGATCGCACAGGGAAATAAGTTTCTGCAAGAGCTTGAGGATGAAGCGAAGGGGTTGCTCCAAAACCTTGATTTGGCTATCCATAATGGGCTTCCTTACCTCTGGGATGATGGTTCAAAAGTTTTGAAGGAAGAAGTCCTTTCGGCATCAATAAAAGCTTTTGTTGAAGATGAAACAGACATAGACGGCTGGCAGGAACCTATAGAAGAAACACAGGTCATGGAAATGATCCAGAGGCTGACATAGATTAAAGCCTATTTACAAGAGCTAATTTTCAGGCAAAAGATCATTTCTTATGATAAGGTGGAGGAATTGCAGTATGTATATCAACTCTTCATTGATTCTTCTAATTTAGAAGATGAAGACTGGAACCAAGTCTGCAAAACTTATCAAGAAATAATTACAGCAATGGATAAAATCAGAAGATCTAAACATCAAGGTCAGTAACCAGTAGCCAAAGCTGGGACCAGCTCTCAGAATTGATTTTTTTTGTGTTCCTCAGGAAAAGGTTAAGTCCCTAAGCGGTAGAAAAAGGTTTTGATAAGGTAAAGATCACTTATATTCCAAAGTGCATTCTTTTTCTTTTATCTTTGCTTTTTCACTTGAAATTTTACTTTTCGCAACTGTGTTGGTGACTCCGTTTCCCAATGGATGAAGGCCTGGTCTCTATTTATTTTTGCGAGCAAAAAATCCCCTGAAAGGCACCAAGAATGTTAGTCAAAAAGTGACTAACTACAAAAAAATAGTTGATGCACCTTTTTTCAATTTTTTAAAGAAGACCGAAGTGGCCCATATGCTAAAGAACAAAGAAAAAGCAAAATACACTAAGGAAGAAAAGTGTCACGATTTCGTGACACGTCGAGTTTTCGCGACAAAAAATAGCAAGGAGGGAAAGCAGGGAAAAAAGTCATGATTTTGCGACATGGCTTATTTTTTCCAGAAGAATAGAAAAACTGCTAAAGAGACTAAAAGTGTCGCGATATCGCGACATGTCCCTTTTTCGTGGCCAAAAGCAACAAGAGGAAGCGAGGAGGAGAAGTGTCACGATTTCGTGACATGTCGCATTTTCGTGATCAAAACCAAGACAAAGAGCTATGGAGGCGAAAGTGTCATGATTTCGTGACATGTCACATTTTCATGATCAAAACCAAGACAAAGAGCTATGGAGGTGAAAGTGTCACGATTTCATGACATGTCGCATTTTCGCGATCAAAACCAAGACAAAGAGCTATGGAGGTGGAAGTGTCACGATTTCGTGACATGGTCAATTTTTGTGGTGCAAAAAGACGAATCAGGCTGAAGACATAGAAATGTCATGATTTCGTGACATGTTGCATTTTCGTGACTCAAGAAGGGCAGACAGACAGAGAAACAAGAGTGTCACGATTTCGCGACATGTCTGGTTTTCGCTAAAGAAGCAGAGTATATTTTTGGCAACTGGAGCATGCACTGACATCAGGTGCTGATTTTTGAAGAATGGTCAGTTGATTATAACCTGGCAGGTCCACTGGATGATTGTAGAATAACAGGCTCATCTAAATTTAGCCAGAAGGAAATCTATCTAATCTACGGGAAATCCATTGTATATTCTTAGAAACTGTAGACAATTACTTGTAATTGATTGAGGAAATTAAATGTACATAGTAGAAGATACTCTTTTTAGGGTATAAATAGGAGTGAGTCGACCATGAAAAAGGGTCGGCTCTTGGACGTTTACAGACTTGATGTACATGTGTTGGATTACAAGCAATAAGAGATATTCTTCCCCTGGCTTCTAAAAATCTGTATGCGAGTGTATGTATCTGGTGTTTTAACTTTTATTCATTCTAAGTTTTATAATGTATCTGTTCTAAAATCTGGACTGTGCACGTATAAACCTTATTTCTAGAGTTGAATATTAAAGATATTTACATGTATTTTAGATGAACATCTAAAATCGCACTCAAGAATTCATGTTTTCTATAGGAAGATATAAAGAAAACTCTGAAGGTAGTAATCTGCATCATCATTTTTTTTGTTGTTGTCTAATCTGTACCGTGAGAAAAGTTCTAGCTTAGGCTATATTTCCCTTATCTCTTGTTTCCCTTTTCTCTAAAAAACTCAAAGGAACCAGCCTTCTCTGGAGATTAGACAGATGATCTCAAGCAAGGTCTGTCTACTCAATGTTGGCAAAGTCTAAGGTGCAACACTATTAACCGAAGGCAGATTTTGTTCCAACAGGCATCCATAATGCAATTCATCATGAATCTTAGCAAGTAGGTAGGGGATAAGTGCAATAGCTCTCTTTCATTATACTCGATTGAGTGTATAATTCAACAAGGCTTTATTGCTCAAATATCCAATGCTCTCTCTAATAGTTTACCATAATTTTGAGAGGTACTTATAGGACTACCCAAGGGCTAGGGGTGGCTTCATGGAGAAGCTAAGACCAAGAAGGGGTGGTTAGGACAGTTGGAATAGAAGCTTCTATCCTCTAACCACCATCTTCTAGATCAAATGGTCATTCAAACCAATTTGGCTCAGATGAAGACCAACTAAACTTCAGTTAAGACCATAGGTTACAGCTACGATCTATACTGTAAACTATAGACCATAGGTCTGGGCTATGGTTCAGACTGATTAGGTCAAGGAGTCCAAATTGAGTGGTTAGAACCACTACTCTATCTTGGAGTCTATCCAAGATCCTCCATATGATCTTGTAGCATGTCCATATGAGTAGTCGCCCTCAACATGACGCATTTTAGGTGTCTATAGATGCCTCTTTTGAGATGCGTTGTGATATCGAACAATGCTAAGAAAAAATATACCTCCTAAAATGATGTCAAAGGTTCAATGATGATCATTATTCAGATCAACATTAGATGCCTCTTGTCCAGTTAAAGGACGCACATCCTAGAATCATTGTTTCCAACTGCGTGAAAGGCTTATATTTGAAAAACTTATGTCCTTCTCATATCATTTGGTGTAGTTGTGCATTCCATAGGTATATTCTGACCCATAGATTCGAAAGGTGGAGAACAACAAGTAAAGTCATATTTTCTATTTGCCCCAACCAAAGGGGTAAGATTATGATAGTTGTTGACAATGATTCGCAAGGATGAATGCAATTTTGATGAGATCAAGGGATCTACTTTCTCTGGGATCTTCTGTTGATTTTGATTATGATTTGATATTATGACTACCCCCTCAAGCGATGAGTCAATGAGGGTAATGATAATTATTAAAGCAACGATATCACTTGACCACCATGGATGATCTGAAAAAAATTATATTTGATCCAATTAATGCCTTGGCTAAGCCTAGTTCAGCTTTTGATTCCAACTATTAATAGTGATTGCACATTCCTATCCCATGGAGCAGGCGAGATACAATAGCCATCTTAGGAAATCGAAATGATACAATCCAATTAGATTTATGTTGAATCAAGTTATCGATGATCTTCTAAAAAATGTCATAGAAGACATGACATGAAATGCCTCATTTCCATGGAGAAGTCCAACCACGAAGACCTTCGTAGGGATTGAAAAGAAGCATATCAGATCAACGATGACAATTTTACCCCAAATATCCTTATGGTAATTTACTCATCTTGTCGGATTGCATGGAGCACAAGTCATTGCAACCACCAAGTGTATAGGGTAAATTACTGAATATGAGGCACCTTTGGTGTTTTTATTTATTTGATTTTTTGTTAATTTTGATTTTTTAAATTGATCCTAGTGCTTTAACATCACAAAATTTTCAATATTGATTGCTCTTTTTTGAAAATTTGATCTAATATGAGTCATTAATTTACCTTTTTAGACCTTCCCATGGTGGGTTTTGACTAACTTTGCTACCAGTTGCAAACCGCGACTAGGGTCTGCGGTTCCCTATTGCAATTTTGAGAACCTGTTGGCATTTTTGCCACATTGATTCTCATTGATGAATGCATTGATGTATTGTTGGGGATCTGACCTTTGATTGATGCAGCTTGGGCGAAAAAAGGAGAAAAAATGAGCAAAAAATGACTAAGTCTGAAAATTGCAGCGACGCGCTGACATGTTGCAGAATCGCGGTCAACGCAGTCAACGCAGGCAAGTTGGCGGAACCGTCGCGATATCGCGACGTGTTCCGAAATCGCGGGTCGGCGGGCAAAAAAAGCATTAAGTTGAAAACATGCAGCGATTCGCTGACATGTCAGCGAATCGCGACCCGGGCAGCGTCGAAGGCGTTAAGTCAAAATTTGCAGCGCGTCGCTGACATGTCAGCGAATCGCGACCGAAAAAGATGATTGGTATGGCGACGGAAACATGTAGCGAAATCGCTACATGTTCCGATTTCGCGGGGCAGAGCGCAGCGAAGCGTACGACATACAAACATGTCGCGATTTCGCGACCTATCGCAATTTCGCGACCCGTCGCGTTTTCGCGACCTGTAACTGTTTTCCCGCCAAGTGCAGTATGAACGGCCGAGAGGGTTTTTTCGATTTTCGATGATTTAATGCTAACCCGAATTAAATATTTTGCGGATTTCCAATGCGGTTAAGGTCAAAGAGTGCCCAGGCTACCAAAATTAAAGGGTTTATTGGTTCGAAGTTGCCGTTCGTGGATTAATTCAACGGTTTTTCATGCACATATTCAAAGAATCGAATTTAATGAAGGGCCGCAAGCGTTTCATGGAATTTAATTTTTATTTCTTCGAGGCTGCGATTAAGGGGATCATGTTCCTCGTTTCCTTCGCATAATTGTAGATCACGAGGAAGTTGGTTTTAAATATTTTAATGCTTGCAAAGAGGACGGACCTCTATAAAAACCAATGTAATTCTCATTTCAAAGGGTTGGAAAAACTTGCTGCTAGAGACTGGAATTGTATTTGCGGGAATACAAGGATCGACTTCTAATTTTTCAAGCGTCGCATGGATGAATTTGCTTTCTGTTTTCTGCATTTCTAATAGCATTCGTACTCCTGCATTGCTATTACATTTAAATTCTGCATACTGGATTTAAATACTGCGGTCAGGGTACAATTCTTGGAATGTGGGTTTGGAGGGATTTGCGGCATGTGATTGTGCGAGGATGAAGCTGATTTCTTATGTTACTTGCTGTTGTTGCGTTTGTAGTTTCCTGCTATTGTTTTTCTGATCCCATCACTTCGGCCTGTGGCCATATTTCCCATTTCTTTCCGCAACCTTTTAAATCTCTTTCCAGCAACCCTATCTTAAACCCATTTTTAGAGTAGTAAAGGGAACCAGCCCACTCTGGAGATTGGTCTGGGAGCCATTTCTTGCTTCCAGCCTTTCAATGTTGGCCGGGTCTAGGGCGCAATTGTAAAAATCCTTTCTGTGTAGATTCGTGACCAACGGTTTTTGGCACGGGTGGGCGTTCTCAAAACATTGGGACCATTTTCCCGTGGGACAGACTTCTTCTGTCTCACAAAAATCCACATTTGTTTTAACACCCGGAGGTCTCAAGATTTGATGAGCTGTCTTGGCCTCATAGCGGAGATTTGTAAGTTCATCTGGCGACTTTGCTGAGTTGAAGATCCGGATTTTTGATCGTGGACGCCTGCCTGTTATTTGGTGACTATGCTGAACTCAGAAATACTTCATGATCACAAGATCACAGTCAAAGAAATTTGGCGATCTTGTTCAGTTTTTTGAACTTGATAGTTCGAGAAGTGGTGAGCATTCTAGATTAGTTTCCTCGTCTCTTCCATCTTCTGCTTGTACAAATACCCGAGTATTGTTGCTAGTGTTGCACCCCTACAAGTTCCACCAATGGCACAATTTCCTCCACCCAGAAAATTCTTGGCATGGAACAACACTGGAGCCTTGAATCTGCAGGCTCAGAATCCAGTACCACAGGCTGCACTGAAGGCTTTGCCCACTTACGATGGTATTGGCAAAACAACCTATGAGCACATAAATGATGTGGCTTCTCTGGCTGCTATTCATGACATTACTGATGAAGATGTAATGATCAAATTGTTAGTGTGTTCATTGAGAGGTAAACTGCTGTTTTGGTACAGAACTCTGCCTCCCGGCACCATAACATCATGGGATCAATTGGGTGATTTGCTGGTGAAACATTTTCATGAACAGGCTGACCCTTTCTCATTGTTAAATCAGTTTACTGTCATACAGAGACATCCACAAGAAGAGATACCTGATTTTAATGTCCGGTTTACCAGAACTTGGCAAAGGATTCCTGATGGTATTCGGCCTGCTGATGAATTAGCTGCGATGTACTACCTCAGAGCGTTTCACTCAGATATCGGATGGGCGGTTCGGCAGTCTAATGTGGTGACGTTTCCAGAAATCTTTGAACAAGCAATTAAAGCAGAAGCTGATCTGGTTGCTGTAGGAAGACTGCCTCCAAAGGTAACTATGCCTCTTATTCCAGATTTGCCTCAATATTTATATGGTTCACAACCACACCCCATGCCAGCTATGTATCCTACACCATCATGGAGTTCTAAAGCACCTCAGGTTGCAACTGTTCCAACTCCTCAATTGCCTGCTTTAACTCCTTTACCGCTCCCTGCACCCAACATTCAACCATCTCCCGTTTCCACTGCATTTCCAGCTTTGCCAGCACCACCAGCTCCTTTGCCCTTACCAGCACTTCCTGCACCTGCAAACCCTGATCCATATACAACATTATTGCAAGAGGTTAAGTCTGCAAATTCTGCCATTAGAACCATGGGAAACAAGATCACACTCATTGAGAGGAAGCAGGCTGAGAGAGATTTCCAGCCAAGGAGATTTCAACCTCCTCAAGTTACTAGAGATCAAGCTGCCTCCACAAGCAAAGCACCTGAAAGGGGCTTAGCTGTTCTAGCAAATGAAGATGCAGCCCATGCAGATGGAGTATATTGGTGCTCGACTTGTAATGATCCTCACGGAGAGGATACATGTATGGTCCACTTAAATTATGTGCAGACCTTGGCGGCCAGCACCTCAGGTGACCATGTTAATATGATCTCGAAAGTTGGTTATAATTTGATGACTGCAGTGGAAGATCAAGTTTCAGTTCTAACAAGGACTGGAAAGAAGCCTATGAATGTTGATCCTGCTGACTTAGAGCCGTTAAGAGTACCGGCTGAAGTGAAAAGGCCAGTGAAAGCTCCTGTGCTAGCTCCAAAGCCTTTGCCCAAAGATCCAACTTTTAACAGAGTTCAAGAAAAGGCAGCAGCTGCACCAGTAAGGTCAGAAGCAGAGGAGCAGGCACGTGAAAAATTGAAGTATCCATCACTGACCAAGAGGTTGAGAGTGGAAGCTACACAACAGTACAGGACCAGATTTGAGCAACCTGTTGAGACGAAAAATTCTGCTGCAGTTTCATACAACATTGTTGATGATCTTAAAAAGACCCCTGCTAAGGTGAGCCTTTATGATGCTTTGCAATTGCCAGGCCAGGTAGACTTATTACAGGAATCATTAAAATCTATCAAGGATAATGAAAAAGGTCCTACCCAGACAGTATATGCACAAACTTTAACCACCTCTGCTACTGGAAAAAATAGGCCACCTCCATTTTATTTGTCATTGCACATAGAGGGTTGGATTGTTCATAATTGTATGATCGACTCTGGTGCTGCCACAACTGTAATGCCCAAGGGAGTCTGTGAAGCAATGGGAATGGAGTACACACGGAGTAGTCCTGGAGTTCTGCAATTAGATGGTACGCTTGTAAAAATAGTGGGTGTGATTAAGGATGTTCCAATTACTCTGCATACAATGCCCCAAGTTACTGTTATCCAAGAAATTGTTGTGGTTGATTTAGAGCCCTACTTTAGTATGTGTTTATCTAGGGAGTTTACCGCCAAGTTAGGGGGTTATTTGGCACTTGATTATTCCCATTTAGAAATTTCTGTCAAGGGTAGGCGTCTCGGGATTCAAAATGAAAAGCCTTCTTCTTTTCACATTGAAAAGTTGGAAGAAACAGAAAAGGAAGTGCAGTCTGTTTACATGCTTATCGACGAGTCCGAAGACTCTGTTTTCTTGAATGAAGTTTTAGATAGTCTTCGATTGGATGATCAGTTTTCTATGCTTAATTTTAATGCCATGCTTGGAAGCGAAATCGGTCGTTATGTCATCCAAAAGCTCGAGAGTGACATGAAGCGGGAATTGCCTAATCAAGGCTGATCAGAATGTTGTCACAGATCATTTATGGCAGCTATATTTTGATGGGGTTAAATCCGAAGATGAGGCAGGAGCAACATTATGCAAGTCTTTTGGGCAAATCGTTGAAGATAATGAGCAGATAGTCAACTTCTTGAATCATGAGACTGCCATTGTCGAAGGGAGAACTACAGGAAGAAGCCAGCCCAACCGACTCAAGTATGACCAAATCTGGGCGGGACATTGCAGATTTACAGGATAACTCCTGAGATCGGGTTTGTGGTGGCGACATGCCAATCATGTCGTAAACTTATGTATATAATATAAAAAAAAAAAAAAAAAAAAAGAGAAAGTGAAGAAAAAGAAAAGAGTATGTATATATGTGTTGCCTTTTGTTGTCACCTTGGCTCTTGTTGCTTGTGGGCTGTAGGTGTTGGTTTCCCTTTTTGTCTCCTCCTTTCCCAGCAGTTGGTGGCTTTCTTCTTTTCCCTCCCCTTTTTCTTTCCTTTCCCTTCTTCATCTTCCTTCTTTTACTTCTTTTTCTTCTGCAGTCACAGAATAAGCCACGGCTGTTGTTTCTTCTCCCCTTTTCTATTTTTCCCGTTTCCTCTTATCCCTTTCTTCTCAGTTTGTCTTTGTTTTAAAAAGCATTTATTTTCCAGATTAGTTCATTTTCATTTCACGCTTCAAAACTTCCACTTCTGTTCCCTCCATTCGTTCATTCCATCTATTGCCGCTGGTAGTGTATCAACATGATGTTGTTATGTCCATCTCATCACTTGTTTACTTCCACATCACTCCATTGCAGTCACCGCTTGCGCAATCGCAAGAGCTCACTCCACCATCACATTCCATTTCTTCAGTTTATAACCGCTTCTATGCAGGTTCTTCCAGTTCTAGTTTTCCGCAGCAGAAGAAGTTTGGCAGCAGTCCCCTGACATGTTTTGCAGCAGCTTGTTTACAGTTCCAATATGACTCTGTGCCCAATGGACTAAGGCCTGGATTCTTGCATACAGCGAGCTGTATACCCCGCGAGCCGCCAAGAATGTTGGCATTTTTGCCACATTGATTCTCATTGATGAATGCATTGATGTATTGTTGGGGATCTGACCTTTGATTGATGCAGCTTGGGCGAAAAAAGGAGAAAAAATGAGCAAAAAATGACTAAGTCTGAAAATTGCGACGACGCGCTGACATGTTGCAGAATCGCGGTCAACGCAGTCAACGCAGGCGGGTTGGCGGAACCGTCGCGATATCGCGACGTGTTCCGAAATCGCGGGTCGGCGGGCAAAAAAGCATTAAGTTGAAAACATGCGGCGATTCGCTGACATGTCAGCGAATCGCGACCCGAGCAACGTCGAAGGCGTTAAGTCAAAATTTGCAGCGTGTCGCTGACATGTCAGCGAATCGCGACCGAAAAAGATGATTGGTATGGCGACGGAAACATGTAGCGAAATCGCTACATGTTCCGATTTCGCGGGGCAGAGCGCAGCGAGCGTACGGCATACAAACATGTCGCGATTTCGCGACCTGTCGCAATTTCGCGACCCGTCGCGTTTTCGCGACCTGTAACTGTTTTCCCGCCAAGTGCAATATGAACGGCCGAAAGGGTTTTTTCGATTTTCGATGATTTAATGCTAACCCGAATTAAATATTTTGCGGATTTCCAATGCGGTTAAGGTCAAAGAGTGCCCAGGCTACCAAAATTAAAGGGTTTATTGGTTCGAAGTTGCCGTTCGTGGATTAATTCAACGGTTTTTCATGCACATATTCAAAGAATCGAATTTAATGAAGGGCCGCAAGCGTTTCATGGAATTTAATTTTTATTTCTTCGAGGCTGCGATTAAGGGGATCATGTTCCTCGTTTCCTTCGCATGATTGTAGATCACGAGGAAGTTGGTTTTAAATTTTTAATGCTGCAAAGAGGACGGACCTCTATAAAAACCAATGTAATTCTCATTTGCAAGAGGTTGGAAAAACTTGCTGCTAGAAGCTGGAATTGTATTTGCGGGAATACAAGGATCGACTTCTAATTTTTCAAGCGTCGCATGGATGAATTTGCTTTTCTGTTTTCTGCATTTCTAATAGCATTCGTACTCCTGCATTGCTATTACATTTAAATTCTGCATACTGGATTTAAATACTGCGGTCAGGGTACAATTCCTGGAATGTGGGTTTGGAGGGATTTGCGGCATGTGATTGTGCGAGGATGAAGCTAATTCCTTATGTTACTTGTTGTTGTTGCGTTTGTAGTTTCCTGCTGTTGTTTTTCTGATCCCATCACTTCGACCTGTGTCCATATTTCCCATTTCTTTCTGCAACCTTTTAAATATCTTTCCAGCAACCCTATCTTAAACCCATTTTTAGAGTAGTAGAGGGAACCAGCCCACTCTGGAGATTTGTCTGGGAGCCATTTCTTGCTTCCAGCCTTTCAATGTTGGCCGGGTCTAGGGCGCAATTGTAAAAATCCTTTCCTGTGGCAGATTCGTGACCAACAGAACCGTAGTTAGGGCCTGTGGTCTACGCGGAATAAGAAAAGCTTATAAAAGGCTCAATTTTAAGATTTGTTTCATTATTCCTTGACAGCGATTAGAAATTATAGATATCTGATAGTGAAACTAAAAATTGACCTACAACCCTACCAAACTCTACACCCACACCCTACACACCACATGATGGTAGATTGTGGGCAAGCTTCATCTAGCTGAGGCAGAGGTGAGGTCAAGGTAATTCAAAACTAAAACCTTGCATCCATTATTAGTAAAATTAACCTCATTAATAAATGGGCTCATTAAACCTAATTAAACTGCTAGTAACGAACCTCATGTTAGATTAGGCTAGTGTAGGTTTTTTTTTTTTTTAGTCGAGGAAATGACCCCAGCAAGATCTCAATTGGAGACCGCAGGTACAAGTTGTGGTTTCCAATTGATCAATTGGGGACCACAGATGCCAGCTACGGTCCACATTTAAAAACCCAATGGTCAATTTTTGACCACATGTGGATCGTAGGGTTGACCCACGGTTCGCAAACTTTAGGAAAATTTTATCAATTTTTTTATTTTTCCAAGGTTTAATAGGTAAATAATGTCATTTAATGCATTTTTGACTTGTCTAAGTGACATTTTTTATTTTTAGGATTGCTTGATGATATGTTTTTGTACTTTTATAAGTTTTTAGATGTTTTTGATGCTTTTTAGATCATTTTTAAATGTTTTTTCTTATTTTTAGTTAGTTTTTCCTTATACAATGATTTTATTTCAGAGGTTGACCTCTAGAGCTCACAAGCCTAAAATTCTTAGGACTCTTTGTGAAGAGCTCACTCTCAAGGAGTAGAGATGGTTTGGATCTATCAGCTTTGGTTATGTCCTAGATCTACCTACGATTAGGGTGGATCAGGCTTAGTTGATTGCGTTGGCCCGACGCTCGAATGCGTGGACCAACACATTTTACCTGCCTACAGGTGAAATTACTGTAACCTTGGAGGACGTCTATAGGATCTTTAGGATACCCATTGATTGTGAGGCCATCATCTCTTCTACTTTTGGGGCTAAGGGGCCCATTTTTGATGTTATCTTTGGTGATGAGAGCCAGGAGGCTCAATGCAATATCGATCATGGAGGAGTCCACATCAGATACTGGTAGGGGAAGAACATCTTCTCTATGTGGGAGGTCATATTTATGCACCTGGTGGTGCAAGTTGTTCTTCCATACTTCTCAAGCATGAGGATTCCCTAGAACCTCCTGGCCACTATCCGAAGAGTGGTTCAGATCTCAGTGGATCAGCCACTACGATTGGCCTGGGGGAGAACCCTGCTATACCAGCTATATATAGAGCTATATCATATTACTAACCAGAGCCATCGAGGCATCAACTATAGTATTCTACTTCATATTTAGGGTTGGCAGCACATCAGGATAGAGCATCCTAGAGAGCTACCACTACACATCTTGGAGATCGATGATGACCACCAGTGCTATGTCACCTACTAGCCTCGTAAGGAGGAGGGGTTCAGGAGTAGAACTTATGTTGGTGATATCCAGAATTATATTACATGGTTTGCATCACTCGGCCTGGATGATATTGAGTGGCAGTCATAGATGGATTACCCAACATGGGTTGAGGCGAGCGAGTGGATTTGATAGGCTCACTGGGATAGGTGGCTACTCAATCAAAAGGCTAATACTATAGAGTATCAGTTCTACTCTTGCATCTTGCATCAGTTTGGCATAGTGCAAGACATTCCAAAGATCTTATTTGTGTATCGATGCTTGGTTTTATAGCAAGATCTACCACGGATTCGACCTTTGACTCTAGGGGATGAGCTAGATGACTTCTAGGAGTCTGGGGTTGATAGGGTTGCTACCACCCTAGCATATGATGGATGGTGTTCCATGCTTCAGTGGCATGGATTAGGGCCTCTAGGCAAAGTTCCAGACTAGGCAAAGGAAAATGTGGATCCTAATGTGCATAGGGTGCACCAGAAGATAGAGGGTGGATGGGGCACAAAGGCCACCATCAAGAAGGCTCTTGAGGTTGACCTAGATGATGAGTCTCCATAGGAGGGTGAGGTCCCTCCTAATAGTGCAGAGGGGCTTCTATTAGCCTAGGTTGCTAACTTGCAGAGTTAGCTTGACCGATATGTTACACAGCATATGGAGCGAGACACCACTATTACCACTTTGTGAGCATAGTTTACTAATAGAGATCATAGACTAACTCAAGTAGAGTAATATATTACTAGCATAACAACATAGGCCATGCTAGCAGAGGCCCAAGTTAGAGAGCTCACCAACACCCATGACTTGGCATAGGCATAGTAGGGTGAGGCAGCAACAGAGAGAGATCTACTCAAAGCACAAATGGGTATTCTTCCACCCTCTTATGCAGTCATGGGACCTCTAGCTACTCTATCAGCTATATTTCTAGGAGTTGATGATCCTATGGTAGATTTCAGGTGGCTCACTTCCCTTTTAGAGAAGATAAATGACCTATGTGATGCGATGATAGCTCACATCTTGTAATTGGATGGCTATATCAGACTGAGGGGCTTAGAGGTGCCTGAGGATAGACATGCTACTGGGTCTCAGAGGATAGATCTAGGACTATAGGGTATTCTACAGCTAGTTCTAGTTAGATGACTCTCAAGATAGGTAGGATGCACAGGTCCTCAAGTACACATGGTGGCAGCTCTCATAGGAGCCATAGGGAGATAGGTGCAACCTCGAGTCATAGGACTACCTACCTAGACATTGTGGTGTCCTATGTGCTAGGCCTCTTTAGGTTAGGCAACACATAGGGCCATCAACAAGGTGCACAACAGGCACCAAAGTTGACTGTAGAGAAGGCTCCAGGTCATAGGGTTGAGGGAGGTGGCAAGAGCTCCAGTTCAGAGGGAGTAGGCTAGAGCTAGGGATCTATCTGATCATAGCTACATTTTTGCATATATACCATTTTTTGTGTAAGGTCGAGGACCTGCACGATTATATTCGATGGGTATTTTGTACTGTTCTGATGTACTCTAAGACACACACATACACACACACATATATATGATTTGATCATTTATGGCTCATTATGTGTACTTGATTTATATGTTTTGATTTTATATTTATTTGATGCACATGGATGCAATGCTTATGTTAATTTGATGTTATATGATGTGATGTATGGATGACATGCACTAGATAGCTATTTGATTTATGATGATGATGATATGCAATGATCTATATGCTTAGATGTGTGATTTATGATGGATGCATATGGATGCAATGTTTTCTCTTAACGCATAGTTGATATTGCTTTATTGTATGCATTAATGTATGTAATGATTTATTTAAACAATGGTGATCTAATGAAAATGAACATGTATGCTTTAATCACTTAAAACATAAGGAATGAATGCAAATATATTTATCAATCTAATGGATGACACCATAGAATGTATAAAAATCATGAATGTAATTGAAAAATCCTTAAGATAAGAATTTAATCAATTAATCATCCATATATGAAATGCAATGAATGCAGTTGTTTGATGCGAATGATATAATGTATCATTCTATTTTATTTTGCAAATTTTGAAAAATATGCACGATATAGTTAGTGGTCGTCTAAATATTATTTCTAATATCCATCCGGTATCTATCCTATATCTTGATTGTGCTCTATATTATGATGTATCATGGACTCGATACTTTGCAATTTGATGATTTATATGGTTTGTGATATTTGATATTTTGTTGCTATGAGATAAATTTTTGAGGTTTTCCATGAGACTCAAACACCCTAATAGACTTATCAAAAGTTGCATACTAGCCACACTAGACTTTTGAGATAAAAGGATTTTGCTAGGGTAGGCCCTAACCGTTCATTATCCCTATGTGTGGACATGATTATTTTAAGATAAGACACAAGCGTTCCCCGATGTCAAGCGGGATTATTTCACCCCATTGCTAAGATAGGGGTACCACAAATATCTTATCCAATCCCAAGTTTAGATTTTAGTTGGACTAAACCCATAGGTAATGCAGGACACCTGAAGCTAGCTCTTCCACATTCAAACATTGGTCTACCCACAAGCGAGATGCAAGTGTATCATACATATCATCATGCGTAAGGTACAATAGTGCCAACAATTCCAAGGATTCAGGCTCATTCCTTTCTATCCTTCAATTTTTGGGATACTTGCTCATATGTAGTGAAGCAAGGGTGTTGAGTCCATTTTCATTCTGAACTATCTTTGGATCTTCATTTGATATCTCTTCAAATTGAATTTTGGATCTTCACTTGATCTCCCCTCAAACTTTTATTTATGATCTTCATTTGAACTTCACTTTGAACTTGATTTGAGCCTATTTTTTTATCTTCATTTGATCTTCAATTTTTGGAATTTATACTTGATAATTTTCTTCAGAAACTTTCCTTTGGGGGATTTACTTTGTAAAAATATTTTTGGTATATCGTTTGAGGCTATCGATCTTATACTATCAATATGGGATATCAATCTGGGAAGTTGATCTATGATATTGATCTAGGGTATCAATCATGAAGATTGATGTGGGATGTCACTCTGGGATATTGCTCATTTTATCATAAGCAAGGGATTATGAATAGGGAACTAACATGTCCTTTTTCTAACTACCAACATTTTCCATATCATCTGCACAAAGGGATAAGCAAGAATAACCCTTTTTGCTTTAGGATACTCGGTACTGCTTCTCAGCTTTCATCTTACCTTAGTCCTTATTAGGATTGTTTAATTTTTTTATTAGTGATAGGCTTCTGATATGCTAAGGGCTATACTAACTAAACCTTAGCTACAAAATCAAAGCAAGATTTCTACCAACTCTTGATAAGACCACTAGGTATGGTTGAGTGACCGAAAAACCCTAGTATATCTCCATAGCAACAAAATATGTTGTGTTGAAAAACACAATTACTCACATGAATTATGGATCATGATAAATGCAAAGATGCATGATTTAAACATAAATGTGGTGTCGTTTGTAATACTTATAGACATAATCCCTCCTACTATGGAATGCAATGGATGACGAATGCCTATATGCAATGTAGTAATGCAACGAATGCATGTGTGAATGCAAAATGAGAATGAAAAATTCAAATGCAAAATGCAAATGTTTTTGGATTTTATGCTTTACCAAAAACAATTTGGTTTTTATTTATTTTATAATTTTTATGAGTTTTAAGCCTCATATCTGACCAAAAGATGAGTACATGCCTCTTGAGCCTTTATATTGACCAAGAAATTTTTTAGCAAAATCCTTGGAGCTTTTTAGGATGACCGAGCAGTTTTAAGCAACCCTTGAAGTTTTTAGTGTTTGACAAAAGGGTTTATGAGCACCTTTGGGACTTTTTGGGATGACCAAGCGATATTTTAAGAATCCTTGGAGCTTTTGGGTTGACCAAGCAATTTTTCAAAAACTCTTGGTGCCTTTTGATTGACCAAACTACTCATAGATGAGCTTGGAGCCTTTTAGGATAATCGAGCGATTATAAACAAACCCTAAAGGCTTTTGACTAACACAACCAAGTGGTTTCAAGAACCCTTGGAGCCTTTTAGGATGATATATTGATTATAAACAAACCCTCAGGGCTTTTTATTGACATGACCAAGCGGTTTCAAGAACCCTTGGAGCCTTTTGGTATGACTGAGTGATTTTAAACAAACCCTCAGATATTTTTGAGGTTTACCAAAGGGCTTACAGATGCCTTTAGAGCTTTTTGATATGACTAATCTGTTACAAGCAACTCTCAGGACCTTTTACTATGCTCTTCAAGCATAAAACACCTTAATATGGATGATTTTGAGAGGTTCAGGCTCTTCAACACCCCCTAGCGATGTTAGGCGATAGGTACCTGGACCAATATTTTCAAATATAATGTAGGGTCCTAGCCAATTAGCTATGAATTTGTCTCACATATCTGGCATTAAATTAGAGTTCTATTGGTTCTATTTCAAGACAAGATCCCCAACTTCAAAGTCTCTCTGGTGGAATTTGATATTGTAAGCTCTTTTTAGTCACTCTTGATAAATGTAGAGATGCTCCAGGGCATTCACGTGACATTCATCAAGTAGCATCAGTTGATCCAATCGATCTTACCACGCGGTGTCGTCATCGATGAACTCTTTCAATACGATGCATAGCATTGGAATTTATAATTCCAAGGGCATAATGGCCTTAGTGCCATATACTAGTGAGAAAAATGTTGTCCCAGTGGGCATCCGAATACTAGTCCTCTAAGCCCATAATGCAAGGGGCAGTTGGATATGCTAGTATTTGTGGATTTCTTGTACCGTATTTTTCAAGATAGCCACCACTATCTTATTTGAAGCTTCAGCTTGCCCGTTTGCTTGCGGATAATATGGAGTTGCAAAACTATGTTTGATTCTACATTTAGATGTCAAAACTCTCACAATTTTTTTCTTGAAAGATGTTCCATTATTCGATATTATTTTGGATGGAATCCCAAAATGACTTATGATATGCTCCAGTATAAAATTTTCTATACAAGCTCCAGTTGTAGTTGTTAAGGGTATTGCTTCCACCCACTTTATAAAATACCTACGTTGTTAAGGCTACCTTGCAGTCTTCGTCCTAGTTGAATGGGACTACCTTATGTAGTAGTCGATTCATGGGTCAACATTTATTCGATAGTTGGGCGATAAATCGCTTTATCGAGGCTACCTTACCCTAAAGGCTCCTTAATTTCTTAATATTGGTGGGAGGACACATTTTCAAGATGGCCTTGACATTCGCTGGATCTACTTCTATGCCTCTCTTAAAGATAATGAATCCTAGTAATTTTCCAAAAGTTATGCTAAATACACACTTCTTAGGATTTAGCCTGACATTGTGCTCTATTAGGCGATCGAAGACTTTCCTTAAGACCTCTGCATGCTCTTCTCATAGCAATGACTTGGCCAATAAGTCATTGACATAATATTCTAGAATTTTGTGCATATAGTCATGAAAAATGTATGTCATGGCCAGCTGATATGTGGCACCAGCATTTTTGAGGCCAAATGGCATAAATTTGTAGAAAAACATTCCCCATGGCATTAAAAATGTGGTTTTATGTTGGTCTTCAAGTTTAATATGAATTTTATTGTAACTAGAAAAATCATCCATTAAGAAGAGCATTTTGTGACCTGTAGTTGTATCTACGAGAGCATCAATATTAGGCAACGAAAATGAGTCTTTGGGTGTTTCCTTATTTAGGTCTCTAAAATCCATGCAAATACGAATTCTTCCATCAAGTTTTTCCATGGGTACCATATTGGACACCCATTCTAGATAGTCGATGGAGATCACAATTTCCACATCCAACAACTTTTATAGCTCATATTTCACCATTAAGGCTACTTTTGGGTGCATTTTTCTAAGCTTTTCCTTGACCGACATCTTTGTCAAATCTAGCGAAATGTTATATGTAACCAATTTTGGGTCTAGACCTGGCATATCCTTGTACGTCCAAGCAAACAAATTTGGTCTCTCTTTTAGCAGAGCGATGAGGGTAGCCCGTTCATCTGGAGTGAGACTCTCTCCAAATTTAACCTTATTTCCACTAGTGGGATCATTACTAATATCCACCTCAAATGTAAACTCTACTGACATATGCAATCCCTCCCTAAGCTAGTGAGGTGTAGGAATCATATGGATGTCATCAGTCGGGTTGATTGGTTCCATGTTGGAAGTATTTTCAATATGATAAACATCATATGCACAACCTGGCACAAAATGGAAAGGTTGCAACATTTCTTCATTAAGGAAGAAATCTTCAGTCTCAATGGGTGAATAAACATGATCCCAGTCGATAGCATCTTTGTTAAGATACAACGGTTTGGATGGATCTGCTGGATTGCATAGTGGAGTGGTAAAATCAATGGAGACCATGTTTATGGAATGGAATTGATCTCCAGGACCACATGGACTGACTTCTACAAAATCTATGTAATCCTCATACCCATGATCTGGCTCTAATGGCAAAGGCACAAAGGGATCTTCCTTGTGAGGACTACAAAAAACTGGATCCTCCCTATACACTGACTTCAAAATAGGATCATTTGGCTCATGGAGCTCCATGTAGGTTGGTAGAAGGGGATTAACCAATCGATGAATTTGATCCAGGTTTAACCGTCTTGCTCTTATATGAGGCCTAATGCGTAACTGTCGATAGACATCATCAATGTCGATGGGTTGATGATGGTAACACAAATAAGGAGGACCAAGGTAGGCCCTCTCTAGCTCATATTCTTCATCACTATCATAATAGAATAATTCATTCATCCCTACTCCTATGGGGCACTCTAGCAAGTGCAACCCCATGAATCTGATTACTTGATCATTGTCATCATTATCTAGATAAACTGGATAATTGTATCGTAAGTGTGACATTGCTAAGAAATCTAGCTCTACTTCTTCCCCTAAATGATCAACGTTGGGAAGGATCTCTTTGATAGCTTGTATCACTTCAACAAGAAATAAATGATGTGCATGCTAGGGCCTTTCATAGGCACCTTCAACTTCATCCCCAGATTCATCATTATTTGAGGATTCCTCATCTATGTCATAAATTGGTCCACTCATATTGGAGGTGGACTCCACTCCATATTCATTGCAAAGATCTCCTAGCTCAAGATCACATATAGTAATGGGGTTACACCCCTAAACGTCTGTGTCATTGACTACATCATGGGTTTGGTGTCCCATGTGATCTCTGGGGTTCAGTTCTGTCTTAGTCTGCTCAAGGAGTTCTTCATGATGATCTTTGAGTGGCTCCATAGTGATGACAAATATCATAGGATGATTCCTCCAAAATCTAGAAGGATCCGGATGATATGGATTAAAATCCACATCATCCACCATACTAAGGTATAGATGATCTAGGGATACTATGAGCAAATCATCCTACCCCCATATCTATAACCCTAAACCAAACCTATCAGTGAATAACTGATAATGAGGTTCCAACGGAGTCCTCCATACTTGTTCAAAGAGACCAAGGCCATATCCATACCAATGATATAGCTCAAAAATATGCATGGCATCCTCTGGATTGGACAGATAACGAACTTTTACCATGAAAGGCTCATCATCATCTTTATCCATGGGCTCTCGCATTGGAAGTTGGTCTAGCCCTACATAGATGAAGTTAGTCTAATTAGGTGGCTCTCCCAATGGAACCACCAATCCTACAAGGTAATGATGAGTAGATGGTCGGTCCATATCTTACGCAGTATTTAGAATCAGTTTGAAGGTTACATTCTACACAAGGTACTCGTTTAATACAGTGTTGGTGAGATGTACTATCACCCATGATGCAGATGACCCTACTGAATATGCAAACCAGATAGGTTGAGGCACCTCCTCGACTTTGTATTAGGGTTCCTCAACTTCCATAGGAGTGGGAATCTCCTTGATGACTAGCTCAGGCTCATGCTCCTTCTCTTTCTCACCCATTTTTACCTTCAACTTCCTGTCATCCCGATGCATGACTAATGCTGATAATTTCAAGGAAGTGGCAGTGATGTGCTTCAATCTATGTGATATAGATGGAATTGGTTGAGCATGTACTATTGGTTTATCTCCTGGTTTCTTTATCGACGATGATGACTGAACATCCAGGTGTGTTGACGGGAGTATGAACCCCCAAGCAAATATGATAGGTTCATAAACTTAAATGACTCTTCATTTGATGCCACTACATGAACATGTCCCTTGTGAATCTACTTCACACACTGATGCAATATCGAGGGAACACAATGCATTTCATGAATCAAAGGCCTACCAAGTAGAATGTTTTACTACATGGCCCCTTCTATCACATGACACATCATAGAGATGATCTTTAGACCTACCTACATGGGTAGGATAATTGTGCCAAAATTCAAACATAGTACGTTGTTAAATGCTATCAATATAAATGTAGTGGGCATGATGTGTGATTTAGGTAGCTTCAAATGACTCAGCATCTTGGTCATTATTATGTTGATTAATGAGCCAGTATTGATTAAGACCATTTTAAATGGCATGTGATTAACACATGCAATTATGTGCAACAACGGGTCGGCCATAGTTGTAGAAACTGTCCTTATCTCATGATCATAAAATTGGATCATCAATTCCTGATACTGTTGTACATATTCCAAAAAATTAGTAAATACCTGTGTATCCTGGGACTGTACTTCAGTGGACATTAAAATATCTATAAGAGTCTCCCTATACCTCAAGGACTACTGTATTAGCTCATATATCGACAACTTCATAGGAGTTTTCTATAGGTTTTGGACCAACCTACTCCTTATAGTCACCATCGATCTTGTTGGTGGGCCTGGAATATTTTGTACCAACTGCTAATTCAGCATGGATTGTATTTGAATGGGAGCATGAGTTTGATTCTATTATTCATATCTCCCATGTCTAGTGACAACATTCACCATACCTATGAATCCTTGGGTAGGTGGTTCGACTCGCACCTGGTTGACCCGGCCATCGTTGTTGCGAGGCACCTCATGATTTGGCAAGGGGTTTTTATAAATCCCCATATAATGATTATCAAGTACCTACGGGTTGTGCGGCACTACAAGCTCACCTTTTTCAATCATATTTTACACCATGTGTTTAAAATTCTAGCACACCCTAATGTCATGGCCTTTCATTCGATGAAAACTATAAAATAAATTTTCTTGGTACCCCTTTGATTTGGGTTGATTGGGGTCTACCATCTTAATTTTGGGTAATCTAATTGCCTTGGCCTCGCACAATTGATGGAAAATTGACATAAGTTATTTTGTAAATGGTGTGAACTATCGATATGGGCATTGATATTTGTTCTTACCTTTATAATTGTTGTTGTGCTTGTCACATTGCGCAAGGGGAGGTTGGGCATGATAATTTTTTTTTTGTTGCCCCTTGTTCTCCCTCTAGAGATTTAGCACCACTTGATTCACATGGGCTTGCTTGCCTTGTTGTTTTGTGGTGCTCTTATTTTATCCCTCTCTCATGTTCTTGAGCTTCAAGTTGCCTTCCTACAACTTGATGTCCTCAATCACTTTGGCTTGTGCCAAAGCCTCTTCAAATGTAGGATACTACTACATCTACAATAATAACGATATGTGCTTGGCACAAATCTTTGTAAACATTCAGGTTAACTCTATGGTAGGAATAAGGAATGGCAACTTCACCATTATTCTCCTCCATATATTTTTGTATTGCTCTATTGGCTCATCATCACGTTGAGCTAGCGCAGCCAGATCAGAAATATTGGCTTGTTTCTTGATGCCAAAGGAATAGCATTCAAAAAAGGTATCAACTAATTTCTCGAAACTAGTTATGCTATGTTTCTTTAGCTGATTGAACCACTCTCGGGCTGGACCAGAAAGTGTCATGATGAATGTATGCAACAACAATACATCATTTCTTGCTATCTAGAAACAAGCATCCAGAAAGCTCATGCCATGTTCCTATGCATCTTCATCACCCTTAAACTTGTCCAACCTAGGCATATCAAAATGCTCAAGGTAAGCTGGAGTAGACACCAAAGGAGGCTCATTATGAATTTTCCTTAATTTTTTCTTTTGAATAGTCATGCCTTGTCTCTCGATGGCTTTTATCTTCTCGATTAAGGCCTTATAGGTATTCAAATATAGATATACCTCCTCCCTAAGTTGATGTGGAGGTGGCTTAGGAGGTACTGTCTTCCTCATACGAGATGGAGGGTGTTGCTATTCCTCCTCCTCCTCAGCTTAGGAACTCTTAGGATATTCTTGCTCGTATCCATATCCTTTTGCTTCTTCACTCTGCCTCTACCTCTGATTATCGAGTGGTGGTGGTCGCTCCCTCTATTTGGCACTAGCATGGGTACGAGCGTCTCTTTGCTATTGATGCATATCAACTTAAGATAAAGCCTTCCTATATACATGCTCTCTATACTCATCATGAGGATATAGGCCAGTCCTAGCTAGCACATCTTCCTACTCCATGCTCTCCTTCTAGGCAAGGATAAGCTCTTTGCACATGCACTTCTCATATAGCCTCTGTCTAATGAGCCTCTGCACTTGAATATTCTTATCCTCAATGTGCTACCTCTCTTGGAAAGTATCCTCCAATTGATCTTGGAGGATTTAGTGTTTCTACTCTGATACCAATCGATGTGATCTATCGATTTGATCAATTGTGGGAAGCCTCTGGTATCCTTGCTCTGTACGAGCGATCTTATGGGTTCTGTACCCATCAGACTAATTTGCTCCGCCTTTGCCTCTATCTATGAAGATGGCATTGGCATCCTTCTATATCCTATAATGTGAACCACCATGTGTAGCTAGCAAGTGTGTTACATGATGTTGCTTAGAAGCTTCTCCATGCCCTCTAGTAGTCTTGATGACACTCATACTATGCTCACTCAGGGCACGAGCGGGTGGAGTGGAAGGCTTGTAACCTAGCTACTCTAAAATACTACCTAGACCATCTAGTTGTCTAGACCACCACCACTCATGCAACGGTGTGACATTAGCTCCCACCTTTGATATATCAATGGTGGTCTTGCATGGTGGACCATGCATGGAAGTATGGATAGACCTATGCTTGGTAGCGAGCCTATCTGCCTACCCTTGAATGGGTGGATATCTAGTCTTTCTATACTCAAAATATGGAGGTATGGATCCTCCTATGGACTTAGTATGTAGGGGCACCAACCTGGTCCCTTGCACAACAAATTCTTCAACTAATCCCATGGATGCATGTGTAGCGCAGTCTCGATAAAGGCTCTCGAGTGGAGCACCATCATGCTGAGAGGCTCCCTATTCTATCCTATGCCTAGAGGAGTGCACTGAAGCTCCTATATCCATGATATTATCTCCTCTCATGTCGAGTTATCTCCTCTGATGCTAGTTGAACGATGTTTAGTTTGTTCATGTGGTTGAGGAATTGACATGTGTTGTTGTGAATTGGTTAGGGGTTGGTCATCGATGTTAGGTTTAGACCTTTGTCGACCACCTCATGTATCCACCATTGTGTACCAAGCATCTATATGTATCTTTTATTATTAAGCAAACAAGATATACAATAATGATTATATCGTATTAAATTTAGAAAATGAGTCCTAAACTATTTGATGTGTTTTCAATATTTGTTGTATTAGTGTAGAAACTCTTATCGTGTTTTGCAAAACTTGTTGGATTTTATTCTTAGTTTAATGGATTTCACCTGTACGCTTATAGCTCAAAAACTTGGCTATGAACTCCAAGTCGCGTAATCCAACCTATAATGTGTGGTAATGAAGCCCACACATGGTCAGGGAGCACAGGTCCTCCCATATCCTCACCCATTTTCTCCCAGTTAGCGTTATACCCTTCGAAGAGAATACATGCAAATTTTCTATGGTACGAAAGGTTCTCGGATCCAGTATCGGTCTAGTATCCAAAAGGTTCACGAGATTTGGGCCAACGGATGGAAGTTACACCCACCGTCATTGAACCCTACTAGTGATTGGATGTCAAGCCCAACTCACTAGCCTTTAAGTTCCAAGTGGTGTGTGGTTCCTTTTAATTTGCATGAAAGAGAAATGCATAAGACAAAATTCAAATGATTATTCTCTATATGTGATGCAAGAAAAAAATATCGTTTCACATTAAGAGAGTATGCATGATTAATTTTGTATGATATTAAAACAATGTATACTAATTATGAAATTGCCACTGATCGAGCCTTAAGCAAGCAAACATAATACAAAAGACATCCTAGCATGTTGGATACTAGGTCGAACTACACTCAGAGGTCCGTTGTTCCTATCAGTGCCTAGTAAAAATCTAAAAATGAAAGATCTAAGGACTTATGCGCATATTGCCAATTATGTTGTCTTTCCTAATTAGTCAAATTCATTTTGCATTCTAGAATTTAATAGACAATGAAAATAGATACAGAGAGTGATAGTGGGACCTACCTCAAGTCCTCATCTAAATAAGATTTATCCCTTTGTTTTTTGTTGTATCTTTTGGAAATCGTAGGTCTAGTCTATGGTTCTGACTGTGGCCTACAGGTTGAACCTACGATTCAATTGTTGACCCACAAATGATAGCTATAGTCTATACCTACAAGTTCAAAAACATAAGAAATAACAGTCAGATCATTTGAATTGCGAAGTTCTACCGTTATCGCCTTCTAATCTAACCAAAAAGCGTACACCCATCTACTATATAATATATCGTATTCATTCATTCAAGCATAAAATAATGACAACATTACATAGATTCAACAAAATAAGCATTTCTTGTATTAATATTTGCAAAGAATCCCCAATTACAATCATGCCCCTCTTAGGGTCACTCAAATAATGATACAATTAATACAATGCCAAAGCCCTCAATAGGGTAGACACATTAATGTTGCTTTTCAACTAGTCACAAACTACTCTAGGGCGGAGTTGCCATCTTCTGCGCATTGGGGAAGGAACTTGATGGTTGAATCACCTCCGAATATGTTCCCTATGATCAAGAAACAACATAAAAGTGTCAAAAATATAGCCAGACTCTCATTATGAGGACCTTTTAGGAAAAATGCATAAAGATACCATTTAGAATGTATAATCAAGAAAGCGTGAAAAGCATCTTTAAACTATGTTAATTGGATCAAGATTTATGGAATTGCATAAAGAAAGATAGCAGCTAAATAATGAATGGACCAATCACATAAAATAGAGCATGAAAGCACATAAAGAATCCATTAAAGCCTACTTAATGCAAATGCAATGAAACTATTCTAAACCTAATTCTATCGATCAGAAATCTTCTAAACTACAACTGAACCATATAAATGACTAATTTAAACTATCTAGCTAGATAGAAATAGAAATAGTAAGGTGGTGATACCTCTACTGCAAACCACAGCTCTTGTGAATGGTCTACACTATAAACTACAGATGAAAGCCATGATTAGCAATCTGATAGGTTTACCCTCAATTTTAAGGGTAGTGGGCTTGACCTCCTTGTCCAAATTGATGTTAAATGGTTGCCTTCGGTGTCCTCATACTAATTTAATGGTTGATTCACTGTGAGGGGCCTTCGTTTACTTGAATATACACTTCTTGGCTCTCCTAGGCTCCTAGGGCATCCATAATGCAATTCATCATGAATATTGGCAAGTAGGTAGGGGATAAGTGCAATAACTCTCTCTTAGTATACTTGATTGAGTGTACAATTCGATAGGGCTTCGCTGCTCAAATATCCAATGGTCTCTCTGATAGTTTGCCCTAATACTGAGGGGTGCTTATAGGACAACCCAAGGGCTAGGGGTGACTTCATGAAGAATATTATATCAAGAAGGGGTGTTTAGGACAGTTGGAATGGAAGCTTTCATTCTCTAACCACCATCTTCTAGATCAAATGGTGATTCAAACCGATTTGGCTCGGATGAAGGCCAACTAAACTTTAGTTAAGACCGTAGGTTACAACTATGGTCTAGATTGTAAACTGCAGGTCTCAACCATAGTTAAACTTATAGACCACAGGTCTAGGCTACGGTTCACATTGATTAGGCCAAGGAGCCCAAATTGAGTGGTTAGAACCACTACTCTATCTTGGAGTCTATCCAAGATCCTTCATATGGTCTTGTAGCATGTCCATATGAGTAGTCACCCTTGACATGACTTGTTTTATGTGTATACACTAAATTAAAGGAGAAATACATTGATCTTTGCCTCAAATTCATGTTCTCATGATTGATGTTAGAGGTTAGAATTTCTTAGTTGCATTTTTGTAGATACTTTGATGGTTAGTTTGTGTCGAACTTTGGATTACTAACTATTATAAGTAATTGAAATATGCTTTTGAAATCATTCTGTGGTTAGGAAGTACATTTCTATGAAATCTAGGTGTTTGGTGAATTCTATTATTTGGATTATCATTCCCTAGATATTGAAATTACTTGCTAAAATATTTCTTTATTGTGCTTTAATATATAAAACAATATGTTTTGGGATAAATTTTGATCTGAGTATATGTCCTTAGCATGGTTTTTTAGGAGCTTTTTATGGTAGTGCAATGTTGTTAACCTATCCGTACACTATTATACACATCTCTCTAACCCTAACCTTCTCTTACCCTAAACTCTAAATCCTAAGTGAGCATAATTGTGTCAACAACTTGCTCAGTTGACAAGGAACCAACCTACTCTAGAGGTTGGATCAAAAACCCCTATTTTGGTCCATCCAATGTTGAGTGCTGAGATGTAGCTATCGGGTGCAAGACTTGATAAAAAATAGGAAGATAGACAGTTACAGTATCGAGTGAAAACTTGGTGCAATTTAGTGCCCAAAATTTTTTGGCATGCCTGGTGGGATAGTTCACAAGGAACACAAAACCCATCTAAAGAGTTATTGTTATCTCAACCTGAAGGAATCAAGATTTAGTGAATTGTCTTGACCTTATTAGCAGAGAAAAGAAAGTTCACCTGGTGACTCCCTGGTCAGAAGATCCCAAAAAAGTATTGTAGACCAGTACCCTTTCATGTATACCAGGTCTTTCAAGAGGAACAACCCTGATTCTTTCTTTCATTATGAGTTACCTCAAAGAGGGGCTACTGTTATCAAAAGTTTAGATCAATATTTTATTGAAGAAGAAGAGCTTATGGAATAAAACCCTATAGTTCCCCCAAGAAGGCCTACAACCATAAATATGGCATAAAAAGTGGTTCTTAATCAGCCACTATAAAAGTACCCTAACTAGGATTCAACTGGGCCCCTTAGATTAGCCCAAATGGATGCCATCCCCCATGCTATATCTAAGGCAACCCCCACGTATGATGGATTTGAGAAAATAGCTTATGATCACTGCTAAGATATCTTGAACTTGACAACAATCCACAATATAAAAGAGGAAAATATTATTGTTATAATTCTAGCCCTATCCTTTTGTGGAAATATATTGCATTAGTTTAGAACTCTGGAATATAATTCTATCACTTCATGGCAATCATTGGCTGAGCCATTCATAGAAGAATTTAATGAATCTACTAATCCCTTTTCTCTATTGAATCAATTTACAGCCATGTAAAAAACCTAATTTAATTTGATATTTAGCAGAGCATGGAAGAGAATTTCTTCCATTGCTAGACCAGTTGCATGTTTGGATTACATGTATTATATTCAAGGCCTGGGATCAGATCTAGGTTTGCAAACACAACAATCTGGAGTAGAAACCTTCCCCCAAGTTTATAATGCAGTCGTCCATGTTGAAAATACTATGATCAATGTGGGAAAAATTCCCCCCAAAATCGTGTTTCCTTATAACTCAGAAGCCAATAGTAGCCATGAGCAATCCACAAAGCCCTCCTACATGGACCCCCTTTCTTTACCATCTCCATATCTACAAATGAATTTGATTCCTTGGTCTAAACCTATATCCTCTACACCTCATTTTCCTCCCCTTCCTTCTCAACCTTCTCAAGAATTGTCTGCTATTCTAGATATAGAAAATACTATAAAAACTTTGAGTAACAAAATGAATTCAATGGAAAAGAGAGATCATGAAATGTCACAATAAATGAGAGTACAAAATTGTTGAGGAGATGAAAACAATTCCATCAAAAGCTAGCCTGTATGACACTCTTTTCATTTCGGGCCAGATTGACCTTCTTAAAGCTTCCCTTAGCAAAAATCCCCAGAACAGACCAACCACCACCATCCTCAGTATACCACCAAAAAATAAAGAAATGACACCTATTTTTATAAAAAACAAACCTCCCCCTTTCTACATATCCTTAAGAATGGAAGAATGGGTAGTCCTAAATTGTATGATTGATTTAGGAGCATCAACCATAGTTATGCCTAAGGTGGTCTATGAAGAAATGGGTATGGAATATACCCAATCTTGTCTTGGATTGTTGCAACTAGATGGGATACCTATCAAGATAGTTGTGGTTATTAAATATGTACTGATGAGGTTGCAGAGGGCTCTCGAGGTAATGGTGGTGTAGGAAATAGTGGTGGTGGACTTAGAACCCTATTTTGGGCTATGCCTCTCAAGAGAATTTACTGCAAAGCTAGGGGGATGTATGTACATGGATTATTATAGCATGGTAATCCCTTTCAAAGGAAAAAGGATAAGGATAAAACCTGAGAAACCAGTTGTTTATCATATTAAAAATATTGAAGAAAATATATGCAATCTTAATCCTTTGGAGGAATTTGAGCTAGTGGAAAACATTGAGGAGCTAGATATTGAAGATGAGTTGCCTTTCAAAGAAGACTATAGTCAATTTGGAAGTGGTATGGGTACATACAACATCACAACTGAATTGGAAAAGAAACTCCTTGCTATTTCTAATCAATACCTAAGAAACAAGGAAACATGGGTTATGCATTTTGATGGTGCTAAATGTAGAAATGATGCAGGGTCTGGTGTGTTTTTACAATCACAGTAAAAATGGATAAATAATTTTTCTTACATATTGACATGGTCATGTACTAACAATGTTGCAGAGTACGAGGCTCTATACCTAAGATTGATGCAATAAGAAAGCATGGGCATCAAGATTTTGAACATATATGGTGATTCTGAGTTGATAGTCCATCAGGTAAGGAATAAGTGCAGCAGTAAGCACCATTACTTCAAAGCTTACAAAAATAGGGTATGGGACCTAATGGATTCATTTGATGCCCTAAATCTAAGTTTTGTGCCTAGAGAGGAGAATCACCTGGAAAATTCATTGGCAACGAAGGGAGCTAATTTCAATCCTCATATATATATTGGAACTAAGAAGACCAAGGGAATTAAAATAGTTTTCAAACCTATAGTGCTAGAAAAGCTAGTAGGTTTTTGAAAGTGATGAACAAATTTTAGATTTTATGATAAGAGAAGCATGCTTCTCAACTGTCCAAGAGGAAGACTTGGAGGAAATAAATCATCAAGACTTTATCCAACTAAGAAAAAATCATATTCCAAGGGGATTGGCCACCCTTGAAAATCTATTTGATAACAAAGATAGAAAGAAGGTTGGAGCCATGAAGGTTGGTGAAAATATCTATAAAGAAGTGGAGGTCGAAATAAGAAAGAAACTCAATACTGGGATCCAGTGTTCACCTAAGGAAGCAGAAGAGATTATAACTTTATGCTTAAAATACCAAGACACTGTGGCTTGGTCATATGAAGATCTTAAGCTGTATGACAAAAGGATTATCCAGCATACCATTGAGTTAGAACCTGATGTTAAACCATTTCGACAAAAATAGAGGCCTGTAAATCCGAGGATAGAAGCCATTATGAGAGAGGACCTCTTAAAACTACGAAAGTCTGGGATAATATATCCAATAAAACATTCCACTTAGGTAGCCAATTTGGTACCCATAAGAAATAAGAATGGGTATATACGCCTATGCATAGATTTTAGAAATCTGAATCAAGCATCCCTCAAGGATCACTACCCCCTCCCTCAGATTGACTAGATATTACGCTGGAGAAAAAAGATTCTCACTATTGGATGGTTACTCTGGATATAACCAAATTTGGGTAAAAGACGAAGACCAATACAAAATAGCATTCACCACAAAATGGGGTACATTTTCCTATCAGAGAATACCTTTTGGGTTGTCTACTGTTAGGGCTATATTTCAGAAGGCCATGGACTATGCCTTTGGTACATTTATAAATAAAGTTATTTTGATTTACCTAGATGATATGACAATGTTTTCTCATGATAGAAATGATCACCTATCTCATTTGAAACAGGTTTTTCAAAAATGCAAAGAATTTGGTATCTCACTGAATCCTAAGAAGTCATTTTTTGTAGTACATGAGGGAAAAATATTATGTCATGTGGTGTCAAAGGAAGGTATGGCCATAGATACACAAAGAATTAGAGCAATTCTAGCTATTCCTTTACCTACTAATCAGAAGAATTTACAGTCCTTCCTAGGTCAAATCAATTTCATCAGGAAATTCATTTTTTATTTTGCACAAAAGGTGAGGCCTATATCTAAACTACTCAAGAAAAAGGCAGATTTCAAGTGGACTGAGGCTAGGAAGCAATATTTTGAGGTCATCAAGCAAGCCATTGCAATAGCCCCAGTCTTGATAAATCTTGATTTCACTAAATATTTTATTCTCTATGCTTATGGAGTTGAAGAGAGTTATGCCTCGGTACTCACCCAGAGAGATAATCAAGGGGATGAACACCTTGTGTTATTTTGGAGTCACACTTTACATGATTATTAGGTAAAATATAACTTTATTGAAAGACAAGTGTTTGTTGTGATGAAGTCGCTAAAGAAGTTTAGATAATATCTGGTAAAAAGTAAAACCCTGGTATATGTGGTTCATCCAAATGTAAGAAGTTTTATTTTACAAGGTAACCTAGGTGATAAAAGGTCTGTTTGGATTACTAAGATATAGGAATATGATGTATAAATACATCCCACCAAGATGGTAAGAGGTAGATTCTTGTGCCAAGGATTTACAGATGCTTCAACATTGGCAAAAATGACAGCTTGTCAGATAATAGAAGAGGATTAAATAGAGATTGTACACACTCCAAATTCTAATTGGATAGAGCAAATGACTAGGTATTTCCAAATTGGGATATGCCCATCTAATCTGAATCCTTCTCAAATAAGGAGGTATAGACTTCATGCTCTAAAATATGTATTACTACCTAAAGGGTTGTTCAAAAGAAACTTGGATGGTATTCTCCTAAAATGTTTGAAGGAGGACCAATAAAAAAGAGTCATAAAAGAATTTCATGGAGGGTCAATAGGTGGTCATAGCTCAGGTAGAGTTACAACTTTGAAGATAATAAGAGCAGGCTATTATTGGACTTCTGTGTTCAATTATGCTTTTAAAGTTACCTAGGCTTGTGACAAATGTCAGAGGTACGTTGGAAGAACCAAAAATGCTTCATCTCCTCTAAAACCTATTCAATTTGAGGAGACCTTTCAAAAATGGGGATTATATTTCATAGGAGTTATAAATCATAATTCTCAGTAGAGCATAAGTTTATATTGACAACTATAGACTATCTTACCAGATGGGTGGAGGCCATTCCTACAAAGAGGGTGGACCAGGAAGTTGTGATTAACTTTATGGAGAATTTGATTTCCATATTTGGAGTCCCAAAAGCTTTGGTGAGTGATAATGGCCCTGCTTTCATAGGAACCAAGTACATTGATTTTTCCAGCAAGTATGGCATCACTCTTAAAAATATGTCAAATTATTACCCACAAGGTAATGGACTTGTAGAATCTACCAACAAAAACCTATTAAGGATTTTGAGAAAATCTCTAGAAGGTAACAAAAGGAGTTGGCACCTATTGCTCAACCATGCTCTATGGGCAGATAGGATTACTATTAAAAATTCCCTCAAAACATCTCCTTATGCACTGGTATATGGAAAATATGTGGTACTACCGATTCACTTAGAGATCCCAATGCTTAAGCTTGTCAGTACAGAAGAAGAATTAGAGGATGATCCAGTAAAAACTAGGTTGACACACTTGCTACGATTGGAAGAGAGCAGAACTCAAGAATATGATCATTTTCAAAAGCATTCATTAGACATTAAAGTATGGTTTGATAAAAATGCAAGGTTCAAAAAAACTCCAAGTTGGAGACTCAATTCTCAGATGGAATTTTGACAGAGCAAAACCAGGAAAGCATGAAAATTTTAATTCCTTTTGGGATGGTCCTTTCAAAATAGTGGAAGCTAAAGAGTCTAATGTATTTTAGTTGAAGTATCCAGAGGGAAACATACAACCAATTCCGGTGAATGGTTTCCACCTCAAGCTCTACTATATGTAAGAAGTGAGCTCATTGTAACATATGTATATACATTGTACAAATATTTCCTCTTCCTTTTTGCACTTTGTATTTGATTTCTTTTTTGCACTTTGTAATCAGTTCTTTTCAAATAAATTCTTAAAAAAAAAAAGAGAATAAAGTTTGCAAGCAATGACTAAGTGTTGGCCAAATTCATGGTGATGTTCCATTCCGCACACGGTGCTATGTAAAACTCTTCGAAATGGTATTTCAACCTCAAGTCTGCATGGTTAATTTTGGATTTTCATAGAGTGGTCTATCAGTTTCTATCTTGCATAGAGAAGGACAAAGAATAGTGCTAATCCAGGAACCTCTCAAAGCTAGAGATAGTCGGAGCGGAATTGAGGTAGAGTGTCGTGTGTGTAAGCTTCAAGTACCAAAGCAGACTCGAAAGGTCCTTAAGACACCAGAGCAAAATCAGGCCAAATATGAATAACAAGTTCTAATCTAATGCATGGAGGCTAAAGAGTACTCCTGCATTCAATTCTAAAGAACTTGCACATGAACCAAAGAGTAGCCGAAGAGATATGATGAGCTGGCAACACAATTTCAAAATTTGACGAATAAGAAGATATGATGACACCTTTTATCCACCAAAGAAATAATGAAAATGATTGGAAAGTGTGCCAACAAAGATATCACACAATAGTTGCATTAATGGTGAAAGATACACAGGATCCAAAGGAGAGAAGTAATGAAAAGCATACAAAAAATCCATTTGGAAACCCCTTGCATCTATAGGAAGGTAGAAAGGTACAATGATACCTTGGAGAATTTACTACAAATCGGGAGGACAAAGTTTGCTACTATCAAGATGATGCCCAAAAAGTCATCCACTGAATCATCAAAGATAGCGACAAGATTGTAGGTTCATGTACATCAGACCGGTCGAGTCACAGATATAGTGATGACAAGAGTGATAAGGACCCACCTCAAGATAGGTTTCAAATTTTCGTATTTCAAAGGAAAGACAATGCGATGACAGGGTATGATAGCCATAAAATCCTTTTTGTTCTCTTATATTTGTGATTTTGTGCATCACTGCCCTAAACTAGTCTCTGCTATGATTCAATTCTATGATTCTAAAAATAGAACATTCAGAACCCTTGAGGGCACTCCCCTATTTTCAATCACAAGAGAGACTTTCTATGAGTTATTCGCCATAGGGGTAGGCCCATCATCAAAGCTCAGACCATTTAGCGTAATAGAGCTAGACCGGGATTACACTAACATGATAGATTCAGAAGAAAAAAGGAAGGCACTAGAAAAATGGGTTCATCTTAATTTCATAAGGATAAAGAATCAAGATGAAATGCCCAAAGTCCCAATTCACATTGATGAATTTGCAAACCCAGAATTATTCTCTATGTTGGCTTGTATGGAGGGTTTGGACTCTGACAGGATGGTTCATGGTTGGAAAATTGCTATGGCATATTGTATTTCTAATGAGAGGATGTACAAGAAAGACGTGATGGAGAGGGGTACCAGAGTAATTTACTTTGACTGGCCAAATTTTCTCGCTTAAAGGATCCATGAGCAGTTGGTAAAAATGAAGAAGGGTGTTGGTGCTCCCAATTTTAGACATTGCTCAAATCTGGTGTGGATGTTCTACACATCTATCAAAAGTAGAATGTCATGGATTTTGACTAAGTATAAAACTAGTGATGGAGAACCCTTACCCGTCTATTATTGGATGGATTGTTTGAAGAGCAATGAGTCTTATTACAGATTCAACTTGGAATTTTTGTAACTTGCCCTAAAAATAATGTACAATGAGTGCCCTATGTTGCCCCCCTTAGCTAAGAAGATTCTAAGGAAGGAATATGCTGAGGAAGGATATTGGTATCTACTAACAGAGGGCATAGTGTAGACACCAAAACAGCACCAATCCGATTATGTGACTACAAACACTGATCACATTAACACACACAGCCCCCAGGGTAGCCCCCAGAGGTTAAACAGTGGTTCTAACCACTTACACAACGTAGTTTTACAAGTCAAAAATCAGTTTGGCACCTTTTAGACACTTTATTTCTTATTCGTCCCACCCAGGGACGAGTGCGAATTTGTACTCGTCCTACCCAAGGACGAGTATGGATTTGTACTCGTTTCACCCAGGGACGATTATTAGCGCTCGCTCCGGGGTGGGACGAACGCCAGGTTTGACCAGCAAAAAGTCAGACCTCAGCGCATGACAACTCAGAACTACCACTCAGCTTTTCATGCATGACATAGGAGTGCGAGTGAGTTCTTTTGACAACACACATCTGCCAATTGACTTTCCCTTCACCGCATGGGAAGGAGAGTAAGCCTTTTAAGACAACTCGGATTTGCCACTTAGCTATCCCTTCATTGCATAGGAGTGCAAGTGAGTTTTCTAAAACATGCAAAGACATGCACAGAGGCAGTTAAGAAGCCCTTGATCAAGAAGAAGTCTTCTCTTCACAAACAAAAGCATTCATGCAAAGAAACACTTTTGCATGTTAATTCAAAAAGACCCCTTGGGTCTATAAAAACGGTGAGTTTTCTCACCCAAAAGAAGATACGAGAGAAGGAGCATTTTGAGCAACGAAGTCGTTGCTAGTTCACTTACGGCGATTTGTGCTTTCATAATCGTGGTATTTCTTTTAGTTTCATGTTTATGCTTTTGTCAAGTTTTTCATTTCATTTAGATTCATTTCAACCATCGTTAGATTCATCTTTTATTTTTCATACACAAGTGCTACTGACTTTCTTGTTTGTTTCTTTGAGTGCGAGTTGCGGCATTAGAGGAGCGGCGAGGAGTCTACCTTACCAACGCAAGCGGCGGCAACATTTGGCCCGCCCATTCCAAACGTGGGCATGCGGAAGGAGGAATACTGAAGTCACAAATTGTAACAAAGACCAATTTTTAACGCTCCTAGCCCCTAAAAGGGGAGGAGACGTATATGTAACACGAATTGAAAAGAATATCAATAAAAAGGGCTATAGTTTATATTGCTTTTATATCTTGTGTTCATTCATTTGTGTTCTTTCCTTTTAATGCAATTTTGTTTAGTTTTTCCTTTTTGTTTCCGGAATCTCGTGCTTTCAATGGCGATCACGGTGGGACCTCTGTCCCCTATTTTTTTAAAATCACGAAAACGATCTGAATTTTTGTGTTTTTTTTGATAGGTACCTATTTTTCATACGGATCGTTAATCGTCTCTGCAAGGGACGATTACTGTTGGAAATCGTCTCACCTCGGGACGATTGTAAATATCGTCTCCGCAAGGGACGATTACAGTTCTACAATCGTTTCACCCCGGGACGATTGTAAAATCATCTCTCGCCAGGGACGATTTACGTTCCGTTATTCGCCTCACCAAGGGACGATTATACGTTGTGCAACTTTTCGAGCAAAATTTCGAGGAATCTGGAGCGAGCGAGAGAAGAGGTAGGGGTTTTCATCATCTTTGTTGAAATTTTTTGTTTGTTTTTGTTTCTTTGTTGTTTCCATTTTAGCTTGCATGGCTTAGGAAAAGATTTCTTTTCATTTGCATGTTTCAATTTCGTTGGATAAAATGAACCCCACACATCACGTTACATTTTAAACCAAGGCGTTGGTCGTAAGACCCCAACCCTTGAGCAAGACCAACGGTGGGTCAATCACCACCTTGGCTTAGCTTTGCATCCATTCCCCGATTGTCAACTCGTTGTTAGGCGTAAATCCTGACGAAGGCAGACCGAGTGTCGGTGGGGTGATTCCCATGCGCGCGAGGATAAGTCTTCTATGGTAGGTGCCATTAACAGGACAATCCCCCTTTCGTACCGCCTACGTACCATGTACCATCTGCTCTCACGTACCTATAGTCTCCCTCTCGTAAGGGCGGGTATATAGAGAGGTTGGTATATCGGCCTGGCTGGTATATTGAAGGGGCGACCATTTTGGGAGTTATAAGAGCCTTCATAATTGCATTTAAACGTTTCACAAAAACCTACAAAAACAAAACAAAACAACAAAAACACACTAAACCAGATTTAGGGCACACTATTAATCTTTAAAAGAGATAAACATTGCTTGTGTGTGTATGCTATTTTCTGTTTAGACAAAAAAAATCAAAAATAAAAAAAAATCATAAACAAAGATAAAAATCTACGCATTTTGCCACTCGCTCCAAAAGCTCCAAGGATTCCCGCAATCGCTTGGTCACTCCAAAATGCCCCAAAGGTGTCCATGAACCCTTTGGTCAACCCAAAAGCACCCTAAGGTTCCCATAAGTGATGCAGGACCATCCAACAAAATATGGGAAATTTTATATTTTTCTCTAAATTTTAGTGCATCTTGCCGGGGCCATAACTTCTCAACCGTAGCTCCGATTGACTTGAAATTTTACAGGGAGTTAGTTGGGATAATTTTAAACAAATATAATTCCCTAGAATTCTATTTGCCCAAAAAAGTCAGTTTTCGGGGCCAAATTCCATCATCTAGTGCCCCAAAATTAGGTTTTAAAATTGGGCACGCATTTTTTTGCACTTTTTGAGCTGTTCGGATGTCAATATCTCCTAATGTATTTAGAGTTAGGACTTGAGACTTCATTTTTGTCTTATCTACTATAAGAGGGATGCGCACACCAATTTTGGGCCCCATCTGAATCATTTCAATTTTTAGGGTTTTTAGAGAGACATCGCCATGGTATTCACCCGTAGTCAAGCCCACTCATGGGCAGACGCTATGGAGAATGTCCAAAGAAGCACGAGTCACATCCGTTATAGTCCCCAAGATTTGGTCATACCACCTTGGCGACCTAACACACAAGGCAGTCCCCTACACACCTTAACGGAAAGGGACTATAGGGGCACCTCTTCTAGGGGCACTCCTGTTCAGCATAGCACCCAACACACATCCTCCCATGAGGGGTACATCCATAGGAGAGCTCCCTTAGATGCTCGCTATGAGTGGTCACCATGCAATGAAGCACTAGGTCAACATAGGGTTCGACGGGAGGAACCACATGATTACACTATCCCTCCTTCACCCCCTCTAGTTGTCAGGACTACAAGGACAAATACAGAGCACAAGGCTCCTCAGGCGGGGCGAGCCAACTCTTCCCGTTCCTCTTTCACTTACAAAAGAGAGCACGAGGAAAACCCTTACCTTCCTCAAGAACAATATACATCGTAGGAGCAACACGCCTCCGCAATTGCTAGCTTTCAGGATTACCTATTGAGGCCAAAGCCTCAAGGGAATGCCGCTACCCCCAACAGAGGGAGGCGACCTATAGAGATCTCGGATCACCATGACCGAGATAGATATCTAGGAGAGGCATCTAGGCCTTCTAGACATGAGATGACAGGACCAACTATCTTAGAATCTTCCAAGCATATTGCACGTCGGATGCAACTCACGATACTTGAGCTGGAACAACAACAGTTAGAGCAACAATATCTTTTAAATCAAGAGTGCCTTCAGCGCCAGGAGGATGAGTTGTTACAACACACTATGCAGGCGAAGACTCCAACCCCTCGCATGCATAAGACAAAACATTATGAGAAACACAATCGGGTGCAAGACAGGTCTCTACGACCTTATCAAACGTTGCCCTCGACGCCTCCTAGACTTGAGCGGGAGGCCAATCCTAAGACCAATGACGGGTGCCTTCTTCAGGCGCCCACCCAAGTTCATGGACCACCCCCAAAAATTCTTCAAGAAGCCTCTGAGGAACCTGAGCTAGAAAAAGAGTGGACTAAAATGAAATACCAAAGCATGGGGGGTGCTATCCAGTCATCCCTCCCAAGGCATCAAGTTTCCCACAACTTGCAACGGGAACAAATCAAACAGGAGGAGCTCAAATCCCTCGATACAAGCAATGCACTGCCCAAGCACTTAGAGTCAGTAGAGACCAAGATTTTGGGGCCACAAAAGCCCAACTCACGTGAAAATCCTCTCAAAGAGGATCAACCCCTGGTTGTAGAGCTACCTGATGATGAGGTCTTCCATATCTTAGAATCACCAGGTTCTGATAAGCCTGACTCTCTTGCCAAAGATGAGTCAGCATATGCAATAGTGCTATGGGACCCGTTCGAGTCTGACATCACTAATTCACAGGTGGTCCCCATGGATGAGCATCACAAAATTCTCTTAACATTACTCCCTTTGGAGGCTCCCATCGAGCCCGTGCCATTGCCAGAAAATCCGGTCCCCCCGCAAAGCGCAGAACAACCCCATCGGGACCATGTCAATCTGCTCGAGCCGAACGAGCTTAGCATGTCACAGATAGCTGTCGGGGCCAACGAGGGCCTTTGGATCATCGACAATGATTACAAAGATGAAACTGAGATGGCTTATCTCAATCATGCACGATGGCACAATCACCCTGTCACCCATGACGAACTAATGGCCCAACTAGGCATAAGACTAGGGCATGAGTGGCGCATAGACCCAGCCCACTGGCATCACATGTTGATCCCACTCCTTTGGGAAGATCACGAGCACCTTCCACCCAGAGATATCATAGCACCATCAGTGCCGAAGGCAGACCTTGCCCTCCTATCCATGCATAAGGCCGATCCATTCGTGCCAATTCCTACAGAGCCAGATCCGGTGCACAAAGATCATCACGCTGGGGGTACCTCTATTCCCTGAAGAGCCAATGGGTTACACCAAATGCTCCAAAGGTGTCCATAAACCCTTTGGTCAAACCAAACGCTCCAAAGGTGTCCATAAACCCTTTGGTCAAACCAAAAGCTCCAAGGATTATCGTAATCTCTTGGTCATCCCAAAAGCTCCAAGGATTATCGCAATCTCTTGGTCACCCCAAAAGCTCCAAGGATTATCGCAATCTCTTGGTCATCCCAAAAGCTCCAAGGATTATCGCAATCTCTTGGTCACCCCAAAAGCTCCAAGGATTATCGTAATCTCTTGGTCATCCCAAAAGCTCCAAGGATTATCGCAATCTCTTGGTCATCCCAAAAGCTCCAAGGATTATCGCAATCTCTTGGTCACCCCAAAAGCTCCAAGGATTATCGCAATCTCTTGGTCACCCCAAAAAGCTCCAAGGATTATCGCAATCTCTTGGTCATCCCAAAAGCTCCAAGGATTATCGTAATCTCTTGGTCATCCCAAAAAGCTCCAAGGATTATCGCAATCTCTTGGTCACCCCAAAAAGCTCCAAGGATTATCGCAATCTCTTGGTCATCCCAAAAAGCTCCAAGGATTATCGCAATCTCTTGGTCATCCCAAAAAGCTCCAAGGATTATCGCAATCTCTTGGTCACCCCAAAAGCTCCAAGGATTATCGCAATCTCTTGGTCATCCCAAAAGCTCCAAGGATTATCGCAATCGCTTGGTCATCCCAAAAAGCTCCAAGGATTATCGCAATCTCTTGGTCATCCCAAAAAGCTCCAAGGATTATCGCAATCGCTTGGTCATCCCAAAAAGCTCCAAGGATTATCGCAATCTCTTGGTCATCCCCAAAAGCTCCAAGGATTATCACAATCTCTTGGTCACCCCAAAAGCTCCAAGGATTATCACAATCTCTTGGTCACCCCAAAAGCTCCAAGGATTATCGCAATCTCTTGGTCATCCCAAAAGCTCCAAGGATTATCGCAATCTCTTGGTCATCCCAAAAAGCTCCAAGGATTATCGCAATCTCTTGGTCATCCCAAAAGCTCCAAGGATTATCGCAATCTCTTGGTCATCCCAAAAGCTCCAAGGATTATCGCAATCTCTTGGTCATCCCAAAAGCTCCAAGGATTATCGCAATCTCTTGGTCACCCCAAAAGCTCCAAGGATTATCGCAATCTCTTGGTCATCCCCAAAAGCTCCAAGGATTATCGCAATCTCTTGGTCATCCCAAAAGCTCCAAGGATTATCGCAATCTCTTGGTCATCCCCAAAAGCTCCAAGGATTATCGCAATCTCTTGGTCATCCCAAAAGCTCCAAGGATTATCGCAATCTCTTGGTCATCCCCAAAAAGCTCCAAGGATTATCGCAATCTCTTGGTCACCCCAAAAGCTCCAAGGATTATCGCAATCGCTTGGTCATCCCAAAAAGCTCCAAGGATTATCGCAATCTCTTGGTCATCCCAAAAAGCTCCAAGGATTATCGCAATCGCTTGGTCATCCCAAAAAGCTCCAAGGATTATCGCAATCTCTTGGTCATCCCAAAAGCTCCAAGGATTATCGCAATCTCTTGGTCATCCCAAAAAGCTCCAAGGATTATCGCAATCTCTTGGTCATCCCAAAAGCTCCAAGGATTATCGCAATCTCTTGGTCATCCCAAAAGCTCCAAGGATTATCGCAATCGCTTGGTCACCCCAAAAGCTCCAAGGATTATCGCAATCGCTTGGTCATCCCAAAAAGCTCCAAGGATTATCGCAATCGCTTGGTCATCCCAAAAGCTCCAAGGATTATCGCAATCGCTTGGTCACCCCAAAAGCTCCAAGGATTATCGCAATCTCTTGGTCATCCCAAAAGCTCCAAGGATTACCACAATCGCTTGGTCAACCCAAAAGCTCCAAGAGTTACCATAACTGCTTGGTCAACATAAGTATTCAAAAATCAACAAAAACAACACAAAAATCAAAATCACAAAAACATTTGCATTTCAATTCCATGCATTCTCATAACACATCAAAATTACAAAAACAATTGCATTTCAATTCCATGCATAAAAAAACAAAAAAAACAAATCAAAAATCACAAAAACAATTGCATTTCAATTACATGCATTCTCATAAAAAAACAAAATCACAAAAACATTTGCATTTTCCATACATTCTCATAAAAAAAAAACAAAATCACAAAAACATTTGCATTCCAATTCCATGCATTTTCATAAAAATCAAAATACAAAAATATAGGTTGCATTAAACATTGCATCCATCCCTTGCATACTTCGATAGGTCATACAAGTCAAAAGCACCATAGGCTGTCATTACTTGGCAATTCCATCATTTCCACCTCAAATCCATTTCCATAAACGCATACATCCAGCATATCACCCTTTTATTTTAGCATAGTCAGTTGTCTCCTAATGTATATAGGGTTTTCGTCATTCAGATGTCTTTAAATTTCTAGCCAAAAACTGTACACAGTTAAGCAGATTTTACACGGGAAAGTTTTACTTGGATCACACCTTGTTACGTAGCATCCCAACACAAATTAACACACATAAAATAATTCCTAAGTTGTGTGAACGAAAGATGAAACCTGCACCGTAATCCAGGTCACCATAAGCGAAACGGCTATCTTGCTTATCCCCCTGTGCGAATGACCCTAGGAATGCTGAGAGTTGGCAAAAGGACAAGCATCCTCCCTACCCAATTCCCCATGAATCCCAAGTTCTCAAAAGTTGCAAAACATCAAAAATTTGCAAAACGTCAAAACATTCAAAATTGACATCCTACAGTGCACACATCAAAAGGCACGTACAATAGTGATTCTCGTCACTCCCTATCCCTTGCTCAAAAAAAAAAAAAAAAAACATCAATAAAACAAAATAAACAGTGATCTTATCACTATAAAGAGCAAGTATCCCAATACAATTGAAGAAAAGCAGGGAGTCGAACTTGAATCCCTGGAATTCTCAGCATTTTGACAGGTCATGAGGCAAGCTTCAGTACCGGTTTGGTTGATAGCCTATCGGTCACTGGTAGTAAACCTCCCGCATGACGATATATCTGTCACATTAACTTGTGTACAGATCAATGTTTGCATGTGGATGAGCTAGCTTATGGTATCCTAGATAGCATCGCGGACAAATCTGACTAAATACAATAAAGGAGTTAGTGGAGCTAATTAGGTGATCCTCGATACAGGTTCGGTTGAAAGCCCATCTGGCACTGGCGGTATCCTGATGAATACCACATAAACGAACTCAATTGCACACACAGGGATGTGAAATAACTTGGTTAAATTCAAGTCGAATTTATACCTTGTTCAAAAGTCTTGCGAGATAAATGTACAGTCTTGGCTAGTTAGTTAAAATATCTGAATCTCAGAAAAGCTTAACTACATTTTAAAAACAACTGTCACATTTTATTCCGTACATCACCATCAAAATATATGCAAAATACAAAAACACATAGTTATCACATGCAAAGTCATTCCACAAAGTCATCCCATTAGTATAGCAAGTCAGTCAAATCTTGTACAGTCTATGGTGCATCGACACATCATCAACAACTCATTTCATTCATTCCATATCTATACATCATACAAATTAGAAACATCACATTCATAATCACCTCTGCATACATCAAACACATACATAAAAAACATGCCACAAAAAAAAAAAAAACAAACAAACACAACAAAACAACCAAAATATAAAAATGACAAATGCCAACAAAACCACTAAAAATTGCCGGACAAAAGTGCTCTTGCACTTAACCTCTTCGCATTAGAAAATTGATGTCGGGGTCTACCTTGTCGTTATCCTACTCCCCAAGAAGGCTACCATAGCCGGACCGCTCCACGGGAAGACGGATTTTTGCCAATGTTAACCCCAAATGGCATCCCAAAATGGGTTCACACCCACCAAAAATAGGTCCACAAAAATCGAGAAATTGCTCGCGCATTCAACGGACAACATCTGAAGGCACCCTCACTTAAGTCATCTTGGGTCAAGCGACTCGTCGCTTTTCTCATGTCAGTCATTCCTTCATCGATTCGTCGCTTGAGGGGGTAGTCACACTTAAGTCACCAATCAACAACAACACACCCAATCAAGGCAATGGCATGCATTCAAAGAATCATTGACAAAGACAATCACGCTCCCGCTTGGGGCAGCAAACAAGCAATAATCACAAAATTGATCAAACACTTGGCATTCCCGAAGCATGAACACAAGGTTCCCCCGTGGATAAAAGGTTGCGCCCTTTGCCTATTCATGATTGATCAATGTCCAAGCTCAAGTCACACCTCACCAAAATAGGTTAATACTTGAAATCAAATTCCTTAGCTCGTCCGAAGCAAGGATTCAAGAATGCATGCCCTTTCCATGCTTGGGGCATCAAGAGTTGGTTAGGTTACTGAGAAACCCTAATCATTAGTGCTTTGGTTATCTATTTTTGCTCGACGCTGTGCCTTGCACAACGCTTCCCAAAAAGGGGCATCTGTAGACACCAAAACAGCACCAATCCGATTATGTGACTACAAACACTGATCACATTAACACACACAGCCCCCGGGGTAGCCCCCGAGAGGTTAAACAGTGGTTCTAACCACTTACACAATAGTTTTGCAAGTCAAAAATCAGTTTGGCACCTTTTAGACACTTTATTTCTTATTCGTCCCACCCGGGGACGAGTGCGAATTTGTACTCGTCCTACCCAAGGACGAGTATGGATTTGTACTCGTTTCACCCGGGGACGATTATTAGCGCTCGCTTCGGGGTGGGACGAATGCCAGGTTTGACCAGCAAAAAGTCAGACCTCAGCGCATGACAACTCAGAACTACCACTCAGCTTTTCATGCATGACATAGGAGTGCGAGTGAGTTCTTTTGACAACACACATCTGCCAATTGACTTTCCCTTCCCTGCATGGGAAGGAGAGTAAGCTTTTTAAGACAACTCAGATTTGCCACTTAGCTATCCCTTCATTGCATGGGAGTGCAAGTGAGCTTTGCTAAAACATGCAAAGACATGCACAGAGGCAGTTAAGAAGCCCTTGATCAAGAAGAAGTCTTCTCTTCACAAACAAAAGCATTCATGCAAAGAAACACTTTTGCATGTTAATTCAAAAAGACCCCTTGGGTCTATAAAAACGGTGAGTTTTCTCACCCAAAAGAAGATACAGAGAAGGAGCATTTTGAGCGACGAAGTGCTGCTAGTTCACTTATCGGCGATTTGTGCTTTCATAATCGTGGTATTTCTTTTAGTTTCATGTTTATGCTTTTGTCAAGTTTTTCATTTCATTTAGATTCATTTCAACCATCGTTAGATTCATCTTTTATTTTTCATACACAAGTGCTACTGACTTTCTTGTTTGTTTCTTTGAGTGCAGAGTTGCAGCATTAGAGGAGCGGCGAGGAGTCTACCTTACCAACGCAAGCGGCGGCAACATTTGGCCCGCCCATTCCAAACGTGGGCATGCGGAAGGAGGAATTCTAAGTCACAAATTGTAGAGATCAATATCTAACGCTCCTATCCCCTAAAAAGGAAGGAGACGTATTGTAACATGAATTGAAAAGAATATCAATAAAAAGGGCTATAGTTTATATTGCTTTTATATCTTGTGTTCATTCATTTGTGTTCTTTCCTTTTAATGCAATTTTGTTTAGTTTTTCCTTTTTGTTTTCGGAATCTCGTGCTTTCACATAGTAATTAGGTTATATGGTTTTGTAGGTTGTAGCACCCTAAAATTGGCGCAATAAAATTATAAAAATTATATTCACCTTAGTAAATAATTTCAAATTCAAATTTAACCTCCCAAACCGCCCGTTAACCGTCGGGTATTCCGTTTCCCCTTTTTTCGTGCCAATTTTAGAGGTTGTTTTGACCGTTTGACGATATCGTCGCCGATCAGACGATATCGCCCCATATTGGACGATTTCGTCTGGACTAGGACGTCCGGACGATCTTGTCGCAAAACTAAATTTGCAAAGTTGGAATCTGTTCCAACGGGTCTCCAATCTGGGCAGAAGCGTGTCTGCGCCGTTGGGACCCTCCCCCGTTGGAGATCTCCCAAATTGGGATGATCTCCAACCTCCCAACAACTCCCCTAAGCCTATTTAATCTCTAGGATTTTCCCTCCCCAACCCCTGGCTGAAATTATCTGTAAATTGACTCCCTCTGCGTTAAAACATCCTGATCTTGCATTTGCATTAGTCCCATACTAATTTTGTTGTAGGTACATCATTATTTTTCAACCGGAGCCAGCACCCATCGTCGTCGACGAACTTGTCCAGATCGGAGGCGATCCTGTCAAATTCGAGGCGATTTCGTATCGATGCGAGACGATCTCGACTGCAGTCCACATCGAGGCAATCAGTGCCTGAAGTTTGCTTTTCTCATCTTTTTCCCTGTCATTTTATGCTACAAATTAGATCATTTATTCGGTTTTTATATTATTTTGCATTTGGAGTTCACCCATTTAGCCTAGATTGCATACTAAGATCATATTTTGCCATTAAAGTACAGTAATTTGCTTGAATTTTTGTTCTTAAATATTGTTAAGTATTCGTACTACTATTTGGTATAATTTGCCTCTGTTTGCACAGTAGGACTTCTTGTATTTTGCATCTATTTTCTTGTCTTGCAGGTCTCTGACGAATTCGTCAGATTTCGATCGATTCTGTCAGTATCAGACGATTCTATCAGATTGCAGGCGATTCCGTCGAATTCCAGACGATCCAGACTGCTTCAAACGTCAGAATCTTCTTCAGACATCCGGATCAGGTATTCTTCATTTGCATCCTGTAAATTCTCTATTTTCTGCTTTTAAATCTATTTTCTGTATTCATTGAACTTGCATTTTCATATAGATTAATCTAGTTTCATTCGGCCAAACCTAGGATGAATGCTTAAGGTTAAAACGAACTCATCAAACACATTCCAAAACCTAGGCGTGGAAACTGCCGCTAAATGTTTCCTGGTGAACCCACCATCCGTCGAAAAATCATCAAAATGCACCTCCCTTGAGAGGCGGGACCTTCGCAAAGTCCTCTCAGTCCGAGGTACCATGCCATCCTTTTCCCATCCTCCTTCCGGGCACGGATCCTATAGCCTGAAGGTAGGGATGCGAAAAATTTGGAGCGATACATTTTGGTGAACCCGACGTGAATGCATCATAACCTTTTGAAAACAAAAACAAAAAAAACAAAAAAAAATTAGAACAACTAAAACTTAGATGCATTTTAAAACATTTAAGGTTTAGAGTCATGTTTAGATGGTAGCTCCTAAAAAGAGGTTAGCAGTTACTATAAACGTAGAAAACCAATTGGCAGCTATAGAAGTTAATTCTGTCCTTAGTGTGCCTGAAACAAGTAGAAATCAATTCCTGTGGAACGAACTTGACAGGAGACTTAGTCTCATCTCATCTAGGTCCACACAACTTAAACAGATTAAGAGGCTAGTCTTGGATAGAATCCTGGATCCTCATCAATTAGTTTTTTATCATGAACTTCAGAGAGCCTGCCATAGATGGTTAGCCTATAGGAGAGCTTTAGTATCTTCAAAATTATTCAGCTTCGAGGAATACCTCGAGAATGCAGACATTGTACACTAATTCCTAGGCCTTGTAGAAGACCAAGAGGTTGTTCTTATAGATAGGGAAAGATGGAATAGAGTTCCGCGGGCTATGCTATATCGAGAGTATTGCCATGAGCTTTACTTTTATCAACCAGCATCTGAAACACATGATATCACCATAGCCCTTTTTGTCAAATTCTTAAAAGAAAACTTTCAATTTGAAGAAGAACATTTCATGACCCCTGAAGAACTAGAGCCTATTAATGATGTTTATAAATTGTTCTTAGAAGACTAGCTCATTTACTTTCAGTCTTATTATTGCGTGCATTTATTGTTTCATTTGCTGTCTTTATTATATTATTTCAAAAACTAAAAAAATAAAAAAAAACATAGCAAAAACTTAAAAATTTCATTTCCAATATTGCATTAGGTATATAATAAATATATACCTTTTAATTTGTTGCATATATATATATATATATATATATATATATATATATATATATATATATTTGCTGAAATCAAAACTTAGCACCATGCCTAAACTTAGGAATGGTAAAGAAACTTTAGGAGAAGGAGAAGATTGGTTACAAGATACAACTGAAAACCCAAATGTCCTTCTTGGAGATACAAATCCGGAAGGAGAAACTCTAGGTCAGTCAGACGAAGACTTAGGTGAAGATAAGGAACAAGAAGGAAGTGTTAAAGAGGATGAATCCTCATCCCCTAGAGTAGCTCCAAATGGAGCCATTGCTTTTGACAACGCAGAACATTTTCAAAAATTTCTCAATGAAAATATTGACATCCTTAATGTGGCAGTTCGTATTGATAGAGGGGAAATTAGTGACGCTCAAGCAGCTATAGAACGGGCGTTTGATATACACACTAATCCTTTATCTTTCGTTGATCAAGAAAGTGATAAGGCTGGGCCATCCAATACAGATTTGGTCACTATGGCCCAAAAGATGTCAAAACAACAGGTCACCCAACCTCCTAAGGGACCTGTTATTCAACCTAAAATCACTCCCACACAAAAGAAACCTTCCTTCACTACTTTATTTCGCCAAACCATTGAGCAATATGCTTCAAGTAAACAAAAACCTAAAACAAAGCCAAATATAAATTTTCAACAATCCGAAATACAACATAATCCAACTTCAAAATTCCTCCATAATATTTTTCCTACCAATACTTTACACAATAGTAACATGGCATCTAATCTGCATGTTCCTCCATCATATGCCCATAAAACCCATGTCAATGCCCTACCGAATCAATATGGGGGGCAAACTAGTAATCTGGAAGCTATGGTGAAACAATTGGCTTCACGTATGGACCAGATAGATCCCTACCGTCCCTCGTATAATTATCGAGAGATCTGTAGTCAACCTTTGGATCCCATAGTTGTAGCTCAACCATACCCTAAGCATTTTCCCATGCCCATCTTGCCTATATATAAAGGAACCGAAGATCCCATAGAGCATCTTCGCATGTTTAGGATAGCATGTCATGACATATCGCATGATGACTTGCTATTACTAAAAATGTTCCCAAAAAGTTTAGGTGGAATGGCGTTAGAGTGGTACTATCAATTGCCCACTCACTCCTTAAGAAACTTTGAAGAAACAGCTGAATCATTTGTTCATCAATTTAGTGCCTACATCGAGAGGCATGTAACTATTAAAGACCTATACAATTTAAAACAAGATAAAGATGAGTGTTTTGCTGATTTCTTAGCTAGATGGAGACAATTGACAGGAAAACTGCACTTTGTGCTACCTTATAGGGAAATGTTAGACATTTTCATCAACAATTTACAAGAACAACTTTCTTATGAGCTATCAACAACTACTTTGACTACCTTCGATCAAGCTATAGACTTAGCTCGAAGAGTAGAAGATGCCCTCATTAGGAGAGGCCAACTTAGGAAGAAGGATGATGAGAAAACATCTAGAAATCAATATAAAAACAAACAGGTTGTCGGTGACGGAGTCACTGACAGCAGAAATGTTGCTAATGTCAATGCAACAAAGACAACAGAAAAATTTATATTGAAACCTCCTGATAAACCTCCCCGAGAATTCACCAGATTAAACCAACCCTTATCAACTATTTTACCTCAATTACTTGAAAGAGGTTTAATCCAACTGCCAGCTATCCGGGAACCTGATCCAACTATACCCGGATATAGAGCTGACTTACATTGTGAGTTCCATAGAGGACCTGGACATTCTACCAACGCTTGTAAAATATTGAAACATAAAATACAAGATTTGATTGACAATAATGAAATGGAAGTGCAAGCCTTCCAACCTAAACAAAACCCTCCTAATAATACTCAAAATACTGTTCCCCAAAATCAAAATCAAAATGCCAATCAAACTTTAGACATATTTCAACACCCTTTACCACGACATGGTAAAGAGGTAGCCAATCAAATCGAACATCATAATGTTCCCCCTCCTACCCGATATGTAGGAACCATTAGCGGACAATTACCTGTTCAGGATTCTCAAATATTTGACACAACCTTATCCCTGGTTACAACCAGGCCCTTACATAATTTTCAAACTTCTGATTCTAGTGATATAGAGTCAGATAGTGAAAGTGAAGTAGACATTACTTCCAACCAATCGAATAGTTCTGAAAATGAATCAGATCCTATTCAACCCGTCACAGATGCTATGGTTCCAGAAGAACCATTTCCTAGAAGAGTCACTACTCGACCTTCTTCTAATACAGTCCTTCCTTATGAACAAGCCATAAATTCTCAACCGAGGCCGTTTCAACGTCGTCACTATAACATTGTCGGTACCATCGGAGTCGTCACCCGACAACAAGCTCAAAATTCCCAACAAGAACCAAACCAGAACGATGGATCAGCTCCATTTGTTCTAAAAAATCCCAATAAAGGGAATCTTGCTTCTAATGCTCAACCTAAACCCCCTTACAGTATTAACGAGCAATTGTCCAATACCACGGCCAGAATTTCCCTTTTAGATTTATTACGATCCTCTCCCACCCATAGGGATGAGTTGATGCTTACATTGAGCCAAATGATGGTACCTCAAAACATCCAACCTGAAGCTATGGCCAATACTATCATCACTCGAGAGATTGATTGTATTGACTTTCGGGATAGAGATATCCCACAACACAGTTTACACAAGGATAATCCCTTGTATATTACTGCTTTAATTGGAGATGTAGTCATCAAACGAGTCCTGATTGATAATGGCTCATCTCTAAACATTTGCACCTTTGACTTCTACCAACGATTTGGTTTTAGAAGTGATGAAATGAAGAAAACTGATATGATTATCAAAGCCTTTAATGATGAAACACAAGAAACATGTGGAGTTATCACCCTCCCATTGCAAGTTGGTCCTAGAACCCTTGAGACAACTGTGTTTATTGTACATTGTCCAGCATCGTACAACATACTTTTGGGTCGCCCTTGGATCAATGCCATGCGAGCGGTGCCATCAACTTTACACCAATGTGTTAAATTTGAGTTTAAAAATCAGTTGGTCACTATTCATGGTGACCCTAGACCTTTTGATATGTGTTCTTTGGCAGAACCAGTTGGAGTGCAATTTTGCCCTGCTCTGTCATCCACACATTCTAGTTCTTCTTTTTCATCTAAAACTGTGAAACATAAACCCATAACTTCACCTATTTCCCCTCCATTAACTTCATCCTCCTATATAGATCAACAACCCTCTAAACAAATTACTTTAGAACCTCAAAAAGATTTTAAAACTACAACCAATCCTTCAAGTTCTATTCCTATAAATTCAAAACCTATAGACACATCCATCATACCTTCCACATCTCAAAATATAGGTAATAAGCCTTCTACATCTTATGCCCTTTCTGATGAACTCTTACCAGATCTATCTACAACCTTCATATCAGAAAAAATGAATGATTTCATGCGAGATTCAAACCTCTTAAATAAATTGCCGCCATCTCCTCGTACTTTGGGCCTCCCACAACCTATGGGAAGCACCTACCAAGTCGGGAGTTGCGCCTTCATTTACAAAGGATATGACTGGGGAAGAATCCCTCGAAATATCAAAACTCACCATGAAGGATACGCTCGGTGCTATTTTACCAATGATTATATTAAAGCTAAACCCATGATGCTTAAAATGGGATATGAAGGGAAAGGTTTAGGACCTTTCCAAAATGGCATGAAAGAACCTTTCGAGGTAGAACCGTGGCCTGCCCGCTGTGGTGTGGGCCTATTTCCTAGTAAGGGACAACCCTTTCCTTTTGAAGAGGATGATCACCTCATATGCTATCAAGATTATTTGGATAGACATGTTGATTTGCCTCTCCAAAATCAGTCATTTTCATGCAACATGCTATCCATAGCCTACCCTGAAATGATTGCTGACCCCGATGAAGAGTTGGAAGGAGATATCTTCCATGATGTCTCTGTTGAAGAGATGTTGCACAATGGGTTTTATTTTGATGGTTCTATACCAACTATAGCTCAGCTTGAGACCACTAACCCTCAAGATGAATTATCTAAATTAACCTTACAAGAATTACAAGAACTGGGTGTTTCACCCGCCCCACCTAACTTTGAAAGAGATCTACACATGGAGGTAGAAAATGTCATTAAAATTAATATTGGAACTGAGGACAATCCTCACATAATCAATATTGGATCAGAATTAAGCCCAGACAAACAGGAACAATACATTGCATTCCTTAAAGAGTATGAAGATGTCTTCGCTTGGACATATGAAGATATGCCAGGTCTAGACCCTTCTGTAGTCATGCATCATCTAGTGGTCCATCCGGATGCTAAACCGGTTAAACAAAAACTTAGAAAAATGCATCCCAAAGTGGCTCTGCTAGTCAAAGGGGAGTTAGAAAAACTCCTGAATGTTATCTTTATACAAGCTATTGATTATGCTGAATGGATCTCAAATGTAGTTCCAGTCACCAAGAAAGAAGCTACCAAAGTTAGGGTTTGCACCGATTTTAGAGATATTAACGCTGCATGCCCTAAAGATGACTTTCCTCTTCCAAATATGGATCAAATCATTGACTTTACTTCCAGGAGTGGGATGATGTCCTTAATGGATGGATTCTCCGGCTATAATCAGATCAGGATAGCTCCTGAAGATCAGGCTAAAACAACCTTTATTACCCCTTGGGGTACCTTTTGCTGGAAAGTGATGCCATTTGGCTTAAAGAACGCCGGTGCAACTTACCAACGCGCTATGACCTACATTTTTCATGATATGATGCATAATATCCTACATGATTATGTAGACGATATTATAGCTCGCTCTATTATTGAAAATAATCATTTAGATGATTTGAGAAAGGTTTTTAATCGATTACGAGAATATCTCATTCGATTAAATCCAGCAAAATGTATATTCGAAGTCAAATCCGGCAAACTATTAGGGGTTTTAGTTTCTTTACGTGGTATCGAAATCGACCCTCTCAAGATTGCGGCTATCACTGATATGCCCGCACCTACTAATATATCTGAATTACGAAGTTTACAAGGTAAACTTCAAGCTATCCGTCGCTTCATTGATAAGCTGGCGGACAAAACTGGCCCCTTTCTTAAACTTCTTAAGAAGGATGTCCCTTTCAATTGGGACACAGAATGTAGAGAAGCTTTTGAACTTCTCAAACAATACCTCCTTAACCCACCGGTGCTTTCACCGCCTAAATCTGATCGCCCATTTCTTCTATATATTTCTGCTTCAGATTCTGCCTTAGGAGCTATGTTAGCTCAACTCGATGATGAAAAATGAGAACGTGCTAATTATTACATTAGCCGAACCTTCGTCAGCTATGAAACCCGCTATACAGCGTTAGAGAAGCTATGTCTAGCAGTCATGTTTGCTACGCAAAAATTATGACATTACATGCTTAGCCAAAAAACGTATGTCATTGCTAAATATGATCCCTTAAGATATCTCATGAGTCGACCTTATTTATCGGGTCGCACAGCCAAGTGGGTTCTTGCTCTAAGCGAGTTTGATCTCACATTCATAGGACAAAAGTCTGTTAAGGGTCAAATCATAGCAGATCAATTAGCTGTTGCACCCTTAGAGTCTACTCATCCCCTCATTATCGAGTTTCTTGATGAATGCCTTCAATTAGAGGCAGACCTTGTTGAACAATGGTCCTTATACTTTGATGGAGCCCGATGCATGAGTGGGGCTAGTGCGGGTATTATTTTAATATCTCCGCAAAAACATCTTATTCCTCTGTCCTTCAAACTGACCTTTGCTTGCACCAACAATACTGCTGAGTATGAAGCTCTAATCCTTGGATTACGAGCTGCTTTAGCACTAAAAATTAAAAACCTCTTAGTTTTTGGGGATTCCCAATTGGTTATAAACCAAATTAATGAAGTTTATCAGACCAGAGATGATAAACTTCGCCCATATAAGGCATATGTTTTACAACTAATGTCCTTGTTTGATCAAGTCACCTTGGAAGCTATTCCTCGAACTAGCAACCGTGCAGCTGATGCTATGGCCGCCGCTGCATCTCTCCTGCCCTTGGAGTTAGATGACGAATATGCCACTATCATTATTCGTCGACTCCAGGAGCCCGCTTCAAATAAGTCCTGCTTAGAGCCTTTGGATGTGTTTCTAATCAATGAAACTACTCCTGCACCTTGGTACACAGACATATTTGATTTTCTCCAAAATGGGACTTTCCCTGACAATTCTGATAGAAACCAGCGTCGGTTATTACGGCGACGAGCAAGTCGATTTGTAATAATTGGTAATACTTTGTATAGGAGATCTTTTGAAGGTATCCTATTAAGATGTCTAAACTTAGAAGAGTCTAAACTAGCCTTGAGTGAAGTCCACGATGGATCTTGTGGAGGACACTTTAGTGGTAGCGTCATTGCTAAAAAGCTCCTTCGGATAGGATATTTTTGGCCTACCATGGAAACTGATGCACATGAGTATGTGCGCCATTGCGACAAGTGTCAAAAGCATGCTGACCTTGTCCATGCACCTGCACAAGAGTTGCAGGCTATTTCATCTCCTTGGCCCTTTTCTAAATGGGGCTTAGACATTATTGGCAAAATCAACCCTGTGTCATCTGATGGACACAAGTTCATCATAACCGCCACGAAGTATTTTACGAAGTGGGTTGAAGCTATGCCTTTAGCTTCCTGCACTGGTTCACAGGTCTCTAAATTCATTTTTAATCAAATCATTTGCAGGTTCGAAATTCCTGCCAATCTCATCTCTGACAATGGAACATGTTTCAAAAATAAAGATGTTAAAAAATTATGCCAAAAATACAAGATTCAACATCGCTGGTCCACCCCCTATTATCCTCAGGGTAACGGTCAAGCAGAAGCTTCTAACAAAACTTTAATCAAAATCCTCAAAATATTAGTCAATAAAACTGGCCGTGACTGGCACATCCAGTTATATCCAGCCTTGTGGGCTTATCGAACTAGTGTTCGAACTCCCACTGGAACTTCACCATTTGTTTTGGTTTACGGTGCTGAAGCAGTTTTTCCATTTGAATTAGAAGTTCCTTCTTTGGCTCTGCTACTTCAAGATACCGAAGTAGGAGATGAATATCGTGCTGGCAGACTCAGTCAGTCTGGAACTCCTAGATGAAAAATGCATCAATGCTTTGGAGCATCTCCGTGCCTACCAAAACAAGCTAAAAAGATCATATGCCAAGAAAGTTCGTCATCGATCCTTTGAGATCGGCGACCTTGTTTTAAAAGAAAATCAAAAAAATACAAATGCAACTAAGGACCTTAAAGGTAAGTTTGAGCCCAACTGGCTCGGACCATACATCATTACTGCTAAATTTGAATCAGGGGCATACAAATTGTCTACCTTAGATGGTAAAGAACTTAAAGAACCCATGAATATTTTACATCTTAAACGTTACTATGCATAAAATGTGATTATTTCATTCTTGTACATACATATTTATTTTGCATATTTCAAAACCATTATCTTGTTTTCTTTTAAATTTATAAAATATAAAAATCCAAAAACATCAAAAACATTCATAATCACCAAAATTTTCAAAACTATTTGTTGCATTTATTTATGGCACTTGTTAGCTTTTGTTTTTCACAAACAAAAATCAAAACAAAAATAATGATAAAAACAGCAATATGCTTGACTCTTTCGAAACCCAAAACAAAATAATGAAGAAAGAGAGAGTCAAACATTCTCAAAAACTTCTCAAAAATTTCTTATATATTTTCTTACAATTATTGCAGTTATATGTTTCAAATTATTCTGGATAAATTAGCATTTATTTGGAATCCCTCACTTGCACACTCACAAAAATAAATATCTTGATTTTATTTGGCATGATTACTAATCTCTCTTATATCAAAGTCCACAAAATTCAAATTAAATAAAGTTTGAGCATAGAGAATTGATCTTGTTATTTACTTAAACCAAGCACATCTTTCACAATAAAATGATTATATTTGTAATTTCCATGTTTTGCTACATAGTAGAAGTGATTTCTTGAGTGAAAAGTTTCCCCTGCTATCCTATCATGCACATGGTCTAGAATCTTTGAGAATTGGCAAAAGGACAAGCTCACCCCTACCCAGAATAAAAATCCCTTGCTCTACAACTAATCTGAGCAAGTATCCCTAGTATAGAACAAAAAAAAACAAAAGCAAAGTTCAAGAAAAAGAGAAAAATAAAAATGTTATTTTGAATCATCACAGCAATATTTCAAGCATTATCTCAAAAATCAAGAAAAAAATACAAAAAGAAAAAGAAGCAAAGTTCAGAAGAAAAGCAAAAGAAAGCAGAAAGCAAAAGCAATAAAATCCCTTTCCCTACCCTTTGAAAAGAAAAGAAGGGTTGATGAGCTTGAATCCCTGGAATTCTCAATTATTCGAAAACTGTGAGGTAAGCCCCATAACAGGTGGTTTGTGCCCAACCTGCTTGGCCTTGGGTAACTCCTAGCGTGGCGATATGTCTGTCACATTAGCGACCTTCTTTTGTACGGACCTATGTCCGCTTATGGATTAGCTAGCTCTTGATAATCCGACCTACATAGTAGTCTAATATGGTTATATGCATCTACATCATGGTTAATGAACACTTATTTGGTTTCTTCAAATCACTTGTATCATAGTATCTTGCTCAAAACTGGTAAATGAACATAGCAATTGCACACACATTTGTATTTGAGAGATTTTGTGTATCATTATGATAAATCAAGATCGGAACTGAATTCACATATGCACATGGGATTCCTTATAAATCTAACTTTTGTCTTTAAAATAATTTGAAATATTATTTTTGCAACTTGTTTGGAATAAATCAAGTACAGTTGTTTATCACAAAGACAACTATATAACAAAAAAATCAAAAATTTCTTTCAAACTATACAATCAAAACATATACATATATATCTGATTGACTTTCGCGACGATGGTATAGTTTCAAAACCAAAATTGGAATTGAATGCCTAGCGCAAGCCCTCCTTTTCATATTTTCTGTTCATCAAAAATCAACCTTGCAATAAAACTATCTTTTTTTGGATTTTCGCGATGATGGTATAAGTCTATACCTACATATTCTATGCCTAGCGCAAACCATTGTAACAATTTTTATTCCCCATTTATCAAAAAATCATAAAAACCATATGACTTCATTTTATGTTACACAAATTATGCCTTTTCAAAAGCAAACCCATTTTTTTTCACTATTTTCTGTCATTATGTCAACCTTCAACTTTGCAATGATGGTATAATTCCTAAGGAATTATTCAAAAATCTTATCACACTTAGGAATTTATGCCTAGCAAAAATCATTTTAAACATTATTTCATGCACAAATATTTTTCATGAAAATCTGAAAACAAACCAACCATCATCATCACCAGTTGCACTATTGCACCAAAGTCTTAAGACAGTCTCTTAAGCACTCTTTTACTTTTAACAATATTTCTATAAATGGGATTAGCTTGACGACCGAGTGAGCAAGCGACTCCATGAAATGGTCTATAATAGCGACAATGTCCTTTGAAATTTTGTTAGAAGTCTCTTTTTATCTTTTATTTCATCTCATCACAAACAATCAATTTGTTACATCAGATTATTTCATTTAAAATTTTATAGCATGACATTCCAATTATAATATTTTTAATGACATAATTACATGAATTATCAAATCAATCAATCAAACATAAAAGCATCATAAACATACTCAAAACATAAGTCATATGATCAAAAATATCTCCTATATATATCACAAATATATGTACATCACATCAGCTAGACTGGTATGCCACAATCTATATCTTGGCATACTCAATCAAATACCCTCTGTGTAGTGTCTCGAGAGCCCCTCGAGCTCTCAGCCTCATCTCCTCCCCCCCTGAGGTGGAGGAGGTGGCCCCATCGCAGTCCGTGTGGTGCCGTGAGTCCTGGATGCAGATCGTGATGATGTCCTAGATGACCCCATCATGACAGGCTCTGCAATGTGTGCTGGTAATGGCACCCTCTGCTCCGCTGGCACCGCCTGGTAGTATAGAGCCTGATAGAAAGTGATCTGGGTGATAGCACGTGCTAAATCTCGAGTGCTCGCTCCTCCGCCCCGAGCTCTGAGCCGTGTAGCCTCCTCCTGCAGTGTCTGCACCTGAGCCCGCAAGCGGGCAACCTCAGCTCGAAGAGTCACTGTCTCGCTGCTCTCCCTAGTGTCCACGCCCTTGCCCTTATCGGGCGATGGTGGTCTCTCTCTCTATGGAGATGGGGGTCTCTCCTCCCTCCTCTCCCACTGTCGTGGCCTCTCCTGTGCCTGTGGCCTCCTCTGCTCCCTCCCGTCGTGACCCTGGGCCGCCTCTATCGCCGCCTGGCATCGCCTCCCTATCCGATGCACAACCGCATGGATCGGACCCTATGCCCTCGTCATCCGAGGAGGGCGGATGCCTGCATACCAGGCATCGTAGCCATCGGCTACCCCTGCATCATCCCCATCCACTGGCTGGATGGGGGCATCGTCCGCATCCTGGCTCCAGAACCGCTGCATGTCGGGAGCCCCGCTAACCGTAGTGTTATCCCGGACAGTCCGAGAAAACTCGTAATCCCTCAGAGATGGGATCCCCTGCTATAGACCGAACTGTCTCAAAACTCGGTCATAGCGGTGGAGCTCCACCTCTCCTCTCTCCATCCATAGCCAATAGACTCGCCTGATGCGAGCCAGCTCCTGTCCATCCTCGGCCCACCCTGGGTGCCCTCTCCATGGTCTCCAGGTGATCTGGTCCAGGACCAAATCATCTAGTAGCCTCCGGGACATCGGTAGGTCGATCCATCACTGTGACCCTCTCTGGAGCCACCAGTAGAAGACTCGGGGCCTCTCCCCGTCTATCCCTGTCAGTGGAAGCCCTATCGGCCTCCGCACTGCAATGTGCTCCCAGCACCAAACCTGTAGGAGCGATGTCATCACCAGACATCGGCCGCCCTTGTACACGACCCCATACAGGATCCTGTACAATCGGCATAGCACAAAATTGCCCCAGCAAAACCTGTACCCATGATCTCGCATATCGTAGATCACATCTACGAGCATCCATGGCACCCTGCACCCACTTTGGTGGCACAGCAGAAGTCCACCAACCACTCCAGCTAGCACCCGTGTGAGTCTAGATGCCCCAGGCATCTGGCGCAGTGCCTCGATATTAACTCCGCCCTTCTCCAGGGCGAAGCTCGGGTCACCGCACAGCCGTCCCATAGCGTGGCCCTGATTGGCCGTAGGAGTGATCATCCGCCCTTGTATGGGGATTCTTAGAATCCTCCATACATCCTCTAGTGTGGGAGCCATCTCCCCTGTCGGTAGCCAGAAATAGGAAGACCCCGGATACCATCTCTCTGCTAGGGCTGTTAGAAGCCCCATATCTGTGGACACTTGTGGCATCTCCGCCACATGCTGCAAGCCGGCCTGTGCCAGCAGATCTCGCTCTGCCTCGTGTCAGAGCGGCCAAGTCATCTCTTAATCCTCCATACTTCCATTCTCTGCTCTTTAGCAAACCTCTCTGCAACATAAACAACAAAACAATAAACAATCATTAATAACAATTCCAGTAATTAATAATGCAACTTAAAGATCAATTTCATGTAATTGATGATATCGCCCACTATTGGACGATATCGTCCCAAATTTGAGCATAATCGTCTCCGATTTCGCCTGCCGAAATCGTCTCTAAATTGACGAAATCGTCCCCCTTTCGCCGATTTCGCCCTTGGGCGAAATTGACGAAATTGAGACGATTTCGTCGAAATCGGGACGATTTCGTCCCGACGACGTCGACGGCCAAAAACGGCCGCGATGCTCAAAATTCACCTAAAAATCTACCTACAAAGCATGTAAATTCAAATTAAATCAGTCTAAGTTGAGTCTAGACCCTTACCCGTAGACCACGCCGGACCTCTGCTGATCTGTGCGTCGTCTCCACCATTTTTTTTGCTTCAGAGCTCTAAAAATAGTAAAAATGAACAGTAACAATGAATTAGGGTTTTACCCTATTTTTCTTAATTTTATTCAAAATAATTCAAAAATAATTTTGCTTTTCCGCGTTTTTACCTCAAACGTTCGATTTGGGTAAAAACACGGAGGGGGCACCATAGTAAGTCGTCGTACGATTCGACCAAGAATCGTCGCCTAAAAATGGGTATAATTTTTTGCTTTCTCGTAGATCGAGAAGAACTCATCTTTAACGCATTTTCTTCGAAAAATTCGCTAAAGAGGGGGCAAAATGTAGCACCCTAAAATTGGCGCAGTAAAATTATAAAAATTATATTCACCTTAGTAAATAATTTCAAATTCAAATTTAACCTCCCAAACCGCCCGTTAACCGTCGGGTATTCCGTTTCCCCTTTTTTCGTGCCAATTTTAGAGGTTGTTTTGACCGTTTGACGATATCGTCGCCGATCAGACGATATCGCCCCATATTGGACGATTTCGTCTGGACTAGGACGTCCAGACGATCTTGTCGCAAAACTGAATTTGCAAAGTTGGAATCTGTTCCAACGGGTCTCCAATCTGGGCAGAAGCGTGTCTGCACCGTTGGGACCCTCCCCCGTTGGAGATCTCCCAAATTGGGATGATCTCCAACCTCCCAACAACTCCCCTAAGCCTATTTAATCTCTAGGATTTTCCCTCCCCAACCCCTGGCTGAAATTATCTGTAAATTGACTCCCTCTGCGTTAAAACATCCTGATCTTGCATTTGCATTAGTCCCATACTAATTTTGTTGCAGGTACATCATTATTTTTCAACCGGAGCCAGCACCCATCGTCGTCGATGAACCTGTCCAGATCGGAGGCGATCCTGTCAAATTCGAGGCGATTTCGTACTGATGCGAGACGATCTCGACTGCAGTCCACATCGAGGCAATCAGTGCCTGAAGTTTGCTTTTCTCATCTTTTTCCCTGTCATTTTATGCTACAAATTAGATCATTTATTCGGTTTTTATATTATTTTGCATTTGGAGTTCACCCATTTAGCCTAGATTGCATACTAAGATCATATTTTGCCATTAAAGTACAGTAATTTGCTTGAATTTCTGTTCTTAAATATTGTTCAGTATTCGTACTACTATTTGGTATAATTTGCCTCTGTTTGCACAGTAGGACTTCTTGTATTTTGCATCTGTTTTCTGTCTTGCAGGTCTCTAACGAATTCGTCTGACGAATTCGTCAGATTTCAGACGATTCTGTCAGTATCAGACGATTCTGTCAGATTGCAGGCGATTCCGTCGAATTCCAGACGATCCAGACTGCTTCAAACGTCAGAATCTTCTTCAGACATCCGGATCAGGTATTCTTCATTTGCATCCTGTAAATTCTCTGTTTTCTGCTTTTAAATCTGTTTTCTGTATTCATTGAACTTGCATTTTCATATAGATTAATCTAGTTTCATTCGGCCAAACCTAGGATGAATGCTTAAGGTTAAAACGAACTCATCAAACACATTCCAAAACCTAGGCGTGGAAACTGCCGCTAAATGTTTCCTGGTGAACCCACCATCCGTCGAAAAATCATCAAAATGCACCTCCCTTGAGAGGCGGGACCTTCGCAAAGTCCTCTCAGTCCGAGGTACCATGCCATCCTTTTCCCATCCTCCTTCCGGGCACGGATCCTATAGCCTGAAGGTAGGGATGCGAAAAATTTGGAGCGATACATAGGTAAACACTTTCTCCTACCTCACTTTGTCATAGAAATGCTATTCGCCCTAGAGTATCTAAGGTAGGTGGTGTACATTGATGCAAGATACGGTTCGGGAAGGAAGAAGAAGTCTTTAATTACTTACCGCACTAAAGATAATATTATTGTATCCGAGTGGTAGAGCCAACAAATTGATCAATACCTTGATAGATTAGGTCTATTTTGTATTCCTAAGAGATGGAGTTATGATCCTGACGATGTTTTCACTATGAGAAATAAAACTTAAATGGATACAAGGCCTATAAATTTGAAAAAAGGCCCAAGGCTAATTTTTAACAGGGAAGGAATAATGATGAAACTGCTCTTTTGAAGTGGAACATCTCAAAGATAGATCGGTTACCTCCATGGTTGGATTTCTACGAACAGGTTGTGGATTTCAATCTAGAGCATGAACTCAGCCATCGGCTTACAAATGATATAATTAATAAAGTGAGGGTTGAATATACCAATATGAAAGACACTCTTTCTAAATAAGAGGTAGTAGAGAGAGAAATACCAAAGGAGAAAATACCATGGAAGATAAAAAAGATTGCAGATTGGTGGCATATGAGGGTCAAAATTGGAAAACCCAAATCAAAGTTTGGAATGAAAATTGATAAGGAATTTTCAAGGATTTATAATAAGAACATTGAAGCATGGAGACCAAAGGATGTTATAAATATAGTATCGATTGATGAAAAACCCCAGAATGATTCTAAGTCCCTCCTTCCTCTTAAAATTCAAAATATTTAGATAGAGATGCAAAAATTTCCTTTGACCACAACTAAAGTACTCAAAATCTCCAATCCTCTTTCTAAGCAGGTAGAGAAGTTTCTCGAGAAGGCTAAATTGGTGAATGAAATGCAATTCTCCAAAGAAAGAGCTTTTAATATTCTGCTAATTGAAATAAGATTCCCACATTTTTCCATCCTCTCTACAGCATCAGGTGAGTTACAACCCATATCTGAGCAGTCTCTACTTTCAAGAGTAGTACAAGAATATGAAGAGGGAGAAAATTTTGAAGGAGAGATAGCTACTTTTCAATTAGTTTATAGGACTAAGAGGGCCCCAAAAATAGAGGAGAGAGAGGTTTCCAAGAAGCAAAAAATGAGTATGGAAGAAATTTCTAAAGAGGTAGTTGTTTTTAATACAGAAGGGTTAGTTGAACAAGAACAACAGCTAGAGACAGAAGCTAAAAAAGACACCCTACATATGTAGGCGAAGGTATGGTTTCTAATCCCTCTTCTCCTTTTCATCTCCATGAATCCCCAAAAGAATTTCCCTTCCTTTCTAGTCAAGAAAATGTGGAAAATTTACTCCTCCACCTCACAGTTATTCCCTCGTCTCATCAGTAGCTATGGAGGTACTGGTTAGTTTTGTTGTGTCACAACATCCTCAAGACCCACCTTCCACTATGGAGATGTCCACTTCAATATCCACCATTATTTCACCCTCATCTATTTCATTACCACCATCCATGGGATATTGCGTTCTGACTTCATCCACCCATTCTACTATCAGTTATATTCTTATTTCTCTAAATTTACCTATGCAAAGGTAATCATAGAGTCTACTATTGTAACAGAGGCTGCTCTCAATATATCTTCACCCCCACCAAAAACAAGTCAGTCCACCCTCATGTTTTTGATACCATTATCTCCTTTGGATACTGATTTTTCAAAGTCTATTACTGTATCAAAAGAACAGGCAGCCACTTAGAGCATAAATGACTATTGGGTAGAGAAGCTTACTTGTTGTGGCCGCTCCACAACGTACCCCAAAAAATTGGGGACCCCCCTTTTTGCTTTGAAAGTTCGATGTTTGCAGTTTGTTTTAAGGGTCTATGCCTTCGTTTCGTCGTGGGCTTTGCAGTTGTTGTCGGTTCTTGTCGACAATATTTTATTGTCGATGATATTTTATTGTCGACAACTTTTTCTTGTTGACGACTTTTGTCGTCATTTTCTTGTCGACGATTTTTTCTTGTCGACAATATTTTATTGTCGATGTTTTTTTGTTTTATTGTTGTCAACGACTTTTTGTCATCATTTTTGTTGTCGACAACTTTTATCATCATTTTTGTTTATGACAACTTTGTCGTCATTTTTTTTGTTTTTGTTTTTAGCAAGTTTATTGTCGAGGGTTGGTGTTTCTTGTCATGGGTGGTTTAGATAATGAAAACAATAAAAAAATAAATAATAAAAATTACAAATTTAAAATAAAAATAATAATAATAAAAAGAATATAATCTAATATATATTATATAGTATATAATATAATATATATTATATTATATAAAAACAAAAATAAAAATAAAAATAAAAGGGATAGTAAAAAGAAAATTTATAAATATAAAAGAAGCCACATGGCTTTCTTTTCATTCAAAAGGAATGAAAGCAAAATAAAATTTCACAGATATATTTATATGCCTACGGATTAAAATAGAGTCCTCACAAAATACTTGGCTTTATGAAAGATCTCATGTTTTGTTTCGATTAAGGGTTTAACACGATGTTTGTTTGCATTACAGATACATGAAGACATGCGGAGTTCGAGATGGAGTTGGACACTAAAGACGAGGCGAAGGCCTAGACTTGAGCCAACAGAGACCCCATGCGAGGCGAATGACGTGGTCAAGGATGATGCACCCACCAAGGATTTGCTGACCAATTAGAATGCGAAAGACGATAGCGTGGTGTAGACGTCTGATTGGCTACAATGCAAAGGTTGCATTCGAACATAGACAACAATATCGAGGACGTCGCGAGGGTTTTAGAGCGGATAGGAGGAAGGGAGAAACAAGACACAGCGCTCGACGATTTCGAATTGAAATGGTCGCGGATGCCGTGAGGTCGGACGAAGATAGCCTGAATGGAGTTCGAACGAGCTAGGCACAATAGGACCCCACAGTATAGATTATTCGAGCGCAGATGTCTTCGACGGTGAGTGTTCAAATGACGGGCGGTCCTATTCGTCTATGTCAGAGCAGGTAGCAGCAGCAGCATCACCGGCAGAGCGGTCGATGAACACAGACGAGGGGAGATACCATCCCATATGTGGCAGAGTCAACGACATATTGAAGGCGTTGAGGTGGATGTTACACGGTGAAGAGGGTATTTACCATACCCATTATGGGTAACTGGAGCAATAGCCAGAGGTCGATGAGACAGATGAATAGCAGCATGCAGCACCAAGGGGATCAACGGTGGTACACACGATAAATCGCAGTGAACAACGACGTTGTCTGCAATGTCAGTGGAGAAAGTTGTAGGTTTTGGTTACTACGCTTCCATGGGAATCATAAGCCACCTCATCATTAAATAAATTCAAATAAAGTTTAATGTAAGTGATAGGATTTACATAAGATGTGGCCTTCGTTTGTATGGAGACTATGACCCAAGGCCAAGGCCACGGTGGGGAGAAAATCATTATACACATGAAATAAAAGACAAAAGAGGTTTTATCATTAGTTCAATAAGTGAATTAATACATTTGAACAACATAGAATAAAGATGCAGCAGAGATGTTATGGGAAGGTTGGTCAAACTCCAGCATAACCTTTGAGGTCTATGGAAAATGTTTAATAAGATGTGAGGGGGAACATGTACATATGCCCATTTACTTATAAATAAACAATACCTCCAAGGTGTAAAAAAGGTGCTACTATTATTAGGAGGTGGTTAAGACAAAAGCGTTAAATTTATATAGGCCTTATAATGTCTCTTATATGGGGAAACGTTTAAGTTCAAAAAAGGGAAAGGAAACCATACGCAAAGTGTAAGAGGTAGATGAAACAACAAAGAACCCATCGAAGGAAAGAAAATGAAACAAAGAGCCTCAAGCAAAAAGGAGGGGTGTTGGAAAATTTCAAATACGCCATTCAAAGAAGTTGCAAAGGGTTGGAAACTTCTAAAACAGAGTTGCAGATTTGAAGGCAAGAGGGCCATTCTGGACCTGTTTGGATTGTTTTTCTTCCATTTGGCTGGTTTTGGAGAACCAAAATTTCTGCTATTGTAAAATGACACATTTTTAATGCAGAAAGTTTTTTCGAAAGTTGCATCTTATGGGCAAGAAAGGAGGAGTCATTTTCTGCATGCAAGATTAAATGTCTATTTTTTTCCCTTTTCAGATTTTAGGCTTGTAAATGGAGTTTATGCAAGTTTCTTGGTTGCTTCATGTGAATGCTTAAATCTGAAAACCTCATTTAAAACCCTAGGAGCCAACACTTAGCTTATCCGGATTGTGCTTGTTTTGCAAGTCCAATAGGTTAGGTTGCATGCATGAAAACCTCACATCTTCGGTTTTGCCGGAATAGGATAGCATCAAACTGAATGTATCATGTGTTTCATTTTCTGCATTTCATTTTCATTTTTCTGCATTTTATTTTTCCAGAAATTTTAATTTTTTTTTTAATTTTCAGGCATTAAAATAAACATTAAAAAATTTTCAAAATCCAAAAATAATTTCACCATTGCGTAGGTTATACTTCATACTTCCAATACGCACTTTGAAATTTCATTTTTGGAGTTGTTTAGTATTTTTAAAAATTCATCGAAGTTGTTGTTTTATTACAGATTTTAAAAATTCGAAAATAGAAAATTTCCATTTTTGGACCGAATTTCATTTTTTCAGTTTCATGTTTCATTCATGAGCCTATGATGACATTCCCTTCATGAAAATTCCAATTTCATTGAAGGAGTTATGTTTTATGGCATTTTACAAATTTCCATTTTTGAGCCTAAAATTGCCCTCTCTTCATAAAAATTCTAATTTTACGAAAGAGGGGTAATTTGAGTATTACATTGAAGGTCATTTCTTCAAAGCACTTAATTGTTCATCTTGATGAAAATTTGATTTCATTTAAGAGGGATAAGTTAAAGTGACATTTAAAGCCCTTAATTTAAGGCCATAAATTATTGCTTCTTTGTGAAAACCTATTTCACCAAAGAGGGATAGTTTATCGATCACATTGAAAGCTATCTTCATCTTCATGATAAGAAGCCATATTTGGACTTAATAAAGAAGATAAAATCTATCTTAAAACCCTCAAGATAAAAGGAATTAAGGCACTACATCGTGGTCATATGAGGGCCAACTCACATTTGCTTTATTTTGGTTCAATGAACAATCACTAAAGTTTCATGGTAAAATAAACCAACATTGCCCCTTGTTTACAGTTACTTGCAATCACTAAGGTGTTCCAAGCATTTAAATTGAATATCTTTATTTGAGATTACTAATACACATATGCAAATGCTAATATAGCGGAGACCTTGGAGAAGTTGTTTGTTTAACTTCTTTGCAAGAGGGGATTTGGAACCCAAATCCTAAGGGAGAGTGTACTTTCACAATTGGGTGAAAATACCACTCAACATTTTGGCGCTAGAAGGAGGGCCTGAATTGGTTTATTTCAGTGTGATTTAAATGCTATAGGGATTTAAATTTTGAATATTTCATGCCCTATTGATTATTATCTTTAGCCCTCTTTTAACAATACAACCTTGTAGTGTTAAAAGGAGGACATGAATTGCTATGCATTGTTCTAACGCTTTTGATTGTTCATACAGGAATAATGTGTTTTGATTTGATTTTGAAAAATTTTGGTCTTGACTAACGAGGTTGTCTCCATGCAATTACTTTCATTTGATTTTAATGGATACATCTCTTGGTTGATGCTAACATGATTATTCATACGTTACATGTTTGATATTTGCTAGTCATTTCATGCTTATTTGTAAGGAATTATTTTGTCTAAAATGTATTTGTTGTCGGTATTATGCTCTTCACTTGCGTGTAATGCGATCTTGTGAATCGAAAAGCCTACAACACTAGGAGTATGCTCTTCACTTGCGCATATGCGATCTGGTGAATCGAAAACTAATTTACATTTTTAGAATATTGCTTTGTCATGGTTCCTTCTTTTATTCATGACTAACAAATTGGTTTTGAAGTTATTCTTTGAGTTTCATTAATGGCTACAACTGTAGGAACGTGGTATGGGATACATGTTAATCCTTTGAACATTAGTGGAGATTCTCATGATTTACCCAAGAACGTAGAAAAATGTTTGCCCAAATTTAAACACAATGGTCCAACATTAGCCGAGGAACATATTCAAGCCTATGTGGATATCCTAGTTAGATGGAATGTCGAACATGAGGATGTGGCATGTAGAATGTTTCCTGGAACCCTAGATGAGGTGGCATATGATTGGTACATCAATTTACCCACTGGTTCTATTACATCTTGGACTCAATTGAAAGATGATTTTATCAATCAATTTAGGTTGCTCATTGATCCTCTCATGATATATCAACAATTTACTTCTTGCAAAAGAGAACCTAATGAGCCAGTGAGAAGTTTCAACTTGAGGTTTCGAAAGCTTTATGCGAGATTAATTTCTCCCTATACTATTGAGGAAAGTGGTGCTCTTCAAATATACTTTCGAGCATTGGATCCATTGTTTGCCATATTTGTTAGGATGAATCCCTTGGTTACTGATCTTGCATCGGCCTACACAGAAGCTATGATTGTAGATCAACAATTGAGGCCACAAGGTTATGGAATGGAGCAATCAACTATGGTAGGACAACTAGGGGCTTGCAATCAAGCCTCGATGGTAAATCAAGCGTGGGCACAACAAAATTTGATATCAAATGTTTTTCCCTACAATCAACTTTATCCTACCATACCAACTTATGCTCCCACATGTGCTTATACAAGTACTTCCATCCATCCAACTATGCCTCAATTAGAGAATCATGTGGTCACTCATGGAACCATTGCAACAAATGTTCAAGCTTTGTCCATGGATATCAATCCAACTAATCCTACTACTTCTACCACTCAACCCAAAGAGTTCGTATCGAAAGTAAAAGAGCAAAAGAAAGTGGTTAAGAAGGTATGTAGGCATGTTCCACCACAAAAATGAGCACATCAATGTATGCATCCAAATCATCCTAGGAAGAAAATTCATAATGCCGATCTTAATGATGTTTCATGTTATGCTTCTTCAAGTGATACAAGAGATTTTGAGGTGACTTACGTTGAAGTAAATACCTATTCGAAATGTCTTGAAGAGCATGAAGATTTTGGAGAAGAAATTCTATGGATGGGTAACAAGAAGTTGGAATCAAATGATCACCATCTTGTTTTGGAAAAGAAATATCTAGAATCATTACCCAAAAAGGAGGATTTGGATGAACAAACTTATGTGGATATGATTTGGTCAGATGTACTTGCAAAGGATTGGAGCAACTATATGACACGAAATTCAAAAATTGATCCCATTATAGAAGCTCCTAAGCCATCACAAGTGGCTGAAAATGAATTTGAAAGAAAATCAACAAATGAAGTTGAAGACATAATCGAATTTCACCACTTGTTCTCGAAAGACACTTTGGATGATGTTCTCGAAAGTGATGACCAAGAGGATCCACACCTTCCAAATTGTGATAAAATTGAATCATGGGTTACAAATTTGGATTATGATAGCTTTACCAATTTGAATTCAAGAGATAACCCACTTTTGGAAATAACTGAACCATCTAAGGAAGGTGAAGATGAATTGGATGAGAAACATGTTGATGAATCGAAGATGAAGAAGAAGTACTTGAGCATCACAACTTGAACTTGGAAGATGATTACTATGATTCATGGAAGAAATGGGAAGAATATTATCAATCTAAATCTTCTAATAAACTTGTTGTGTCAATTAATATGCAGGATAACTCAATTGCTTCCTCACATGAGGATACTATAAATCCTGTACAATTTGAGAAAGTTTTGGAAGAGGAATTCGAATCTCATCAAATTTTGGAACATGATAAGGATTCTACAACCATGAATCAAGAAAGAGAGTCATTTGCTTTAGATTCCTTTGAAGGAAAAGAAATTGAAAATCTTGATCCACTTACTTGTGCTACAATGACTATGCCATTTCAAAATGAGAAAATTACAAAACCTAAATCATTTGGGTTTGATATCATTGATGATCCAATTGAAAATCTCACGTTACCCAAAACAACCCAAGTGATTGATCATGGAAATGTGTTAGTTAACCCACCCCTAGATAGACAAGACTTATGGTTTGAAAGGGATGGACATGTTTTCAATTGGGTACCTAAGTTTGGTGCCTTTGATAAACAAGTCATGGAGAAAGAACAAGTGCTACATGATGATGAATGTCATGAGAGAAAAGAGGAATTTTCAAATCCTCTTCAAGTAAGGTTAAATGAAAACATGCCAAAGGTAAAATCTCACCTTTTTGGTTTCACCATGCAAAATTCGAATGAAGGTTTGCCTAATGAATGGTTTGATTCAAATATTATTAATGTTATGGCTTTATTGAATGAAAATGAAAGCTTATTTCTACACCATGAATCAAAGTGCGGAATGGACATCTTAAAGAATAGACATAAAAGAATTGAATATCAATCATTGTCTAATCAATTTGAAAACTTGAAACTCCACCATAGGATTATTAATGAAACTAAATCAAATTGGTATGGTGAGAGGGGCAAGTTGAAGTTTGTTTCTTTGTTTGGTTTGATCTTGTTTTTGTTGGATTCCTACAAAACTTGGTATGCGTATCACGTCATATGTCTTTTAAAGAATTCTAATCAGGTTTGGGATCCGGGAAAATGATAATCCAAACTTTGCACCATCTTGTATTATATTGTACATTTGTATATACTTTTGGTTTTCGTGTTTTGGTTTTGGATTGGATCTCATTTTGGTTTTAAGTTTTGTGTGTTGGTCCTTTGGACACTTTTGGTTTGTCTTGAAAAAAAAAAAAAGAAGAAAAGCGAGATGTCAACTTATGTCCTTATGAATGTTGACTAAGACTAAGAGAATATGAAACATCGGAATTGTATTGCAGAAAGCTCCACGAGTATCGCAAACACATTAAAGAATATCGTTTGGAACTTGTGATGCATGAAGTTGTCAGTTTTACAAATTATGGCAAAGTAGGTGGTATACTCCATCCGCATTTCAAAAAGAGCAATGCATTCATCCATATCTCATGTTACATTCCACATTGCATATACATTTCATCTCAGTTGCATCTACATTTCAAATACAATCATTGAAAAGGTGTCGAATCCTCTTAGGGTTATTACATAACATATATTAAAAGGATCCTAAGGTTGGGAACTGATGCCCGAACTATCTTGAACCAAACACGTTCTACACATATTAAAGAGGATCTTGAGCAAAATGGTCAAAACCATACTTGGAAGAAAAGGTGAGGCGAAAGGAGTATTTCGTGTCTGTCCTATCATGCAACATAATCCTTAAAATAGTGGTTTTTACCACTCCCATAGTGCTTAAAGCCTAAAATCAGAGTAGTAAGGATAGGGTTAAATCCCCATCGAACTTAGGTTGAGGATCCAACTCCCCAAAGCTCTGATTTGACCTTCATGGAGTAGTAAGGATAGGGTCTAATTCTCATCTCGCTTAGGTTGAGAATCCGATTCCCCAAAGCTTCTATTTTGCCTCCATCACGCTTTAAGAAATTAAAAGCACGATCTACACTCAAGAACTTGAAATTCCAAAGCAAATATTTTTCATTCTACTTTCATTTCATCATTAATATTGGATTGGAAGGATCGTACTACATGTCCCTTGCAAGGATGGGTAGTCATCCCCAAGGTTCAAGAAATCAAAAGTAAAGCCAAATCCTGGATTATGGGGTTAATCTCCACCGGGGCTATAGACGCCTGACTGGCAAGTGGAGTATGCTCATGTGTGGCAACATGTCTTGTCTAAAAGCAAGACCACTGATGCTCAAACGGACAGAGCTAGCTTGACAGTTTCATCCATAACAGGTTAAATCATTTTGTTCAAGATGAGGTAATGAACTCCAGATCATAGTAGTAAGGATAGGGTTAAATTCCCATCTCGCTTAGGTTGGGAATCCTATTCCCCAAAGCTCGATTTCACTTACACTTGCACATGGGTTCAAGATGGTAGTGACACATAACCAACTTTGGGATCTAGTAAATTAATTCAGTATACACATATTTGGTCCTAAGAGGGTTTGACAGTTTTAATATGTTTGTTCATGGTACTAGAAAGTTTGAGCCTTTGCAAAGCAGGTTGTTATATCTCTAGCATCTTCACCATACATTAAATCCTACAGGAATCATCCATAACTTCTCATATGCATGAATCATAAGTGAAACAGATGATGGAATGTTGATCAATTTCAAATGATAAGGAATGAATCACACCGCACACATTGAGTTGATGCTGAATAATTCTAATGCTTCATGTATTTCTTGTCTAGTTTCATTCTTTGGATATTTGTTGACGCTTGTGTTTGAGTTTTGAAGGTTTTCAGGTTGGGTTCTCACCGAAATGCTCAGGAGCATTTCCCAGCAGAGTCACCATTTGTTGTGGCCGCTCCACAACGTACCCCAAAAATTGGGGACCCACCTTTTTTTTTAGAATTTGGATGTTTGCATGTTGGTTTTAAGTGTCTAATGCCTTCGTTTTTTTGGGATTTGCAATTGTTGTCGGTTCTTGTTGACAATATTTTATTGTCGATGATATTTTATTGTCGACAACTTTTTCTTGTTGACGACTTTTGTCGTCATTTTCTTGTCGATGATTTTTTCTTGTCGACGATATTTTATTGTCGACGTTTTTTTTTTTTATTGTTGTCGATGACTTTTTGTCATCATTTTTGTTGTCGACAAATTTTATCGTCATTTTTGTTTATGACAACTTTGTCGTCATTTTTTTTTTTAGCAAGTTTATTGTCGAGTGTTGGTGTTTCTTGTCATGGGTGGTTCAGATAATGAAAACAATAAAAAAATAAATAATAAAAATTACAAATTTAAAATAAAAAAATAATAATAAAAGAATATAATCTAATATATATTATATAATATATAATATAATATATATTATATTAAAAAACAAAAAAAAAAAAAAAAAAAATAAAAGGGATAGTAAAAAGAAAATTTATAAATATAAAAGAAGCCACATGGCTTTCTTTTCATTCAAAAGGAATGAAAGCAAAATAAAATTTCATGGATATATTTATATGCCTACGGATTAAAATAGAGTCCTCACGAAATACTTGGCTTTATGAAAGATCTCATGTTTTGTTTCGATTAAGGGTTTAACACGATGTTTGTTTGCATTACAGATACATGAAGACATGCGGAGTTCGAGATGGAGTTGGACACTAAAGACGAGGTGAAGGCCTAGACTTGAGCCAACGGAGACCCCATGCGAGGCGAATGATGTGGTCAAGGATGATGCACCCACCAAGGATTTGCTGACCAATTAGAATGCGGAAGACGATAGCGTGGTGTCGACGTCCAATTGGCTACAATGCAAAGGTTGCATTCGAACATAGACAACGATATCGAGGATGTCACGAGGGTTCCAGAGCAGATAGGAGGAAGGGAGAAACAAGACACAGTGTTTGACGGTTTTGAATTGAAATGGTCATGGATGTCGTGAGGTCGAACGAAGACAGCCTGGATGGATTTCGAACGAGCTAGGCACAATAGGACCCCACAGTATAGATTATTCGAGCGCATATGTCTTCGGCGATGAGTGTTCAAATGAAGGGCAGTCCTATTCGTCTATGTCAGAGCAGGTAGCAGCAACAGCATCACCGGTGGAGCGGTCGACGAACGTAGATAAGGGGAGATACCATCCCATACGTGGCAGAGTCAACGGCAGATTGAAGGCGTTGAGGTGGATGTTACGCGATGAAGAGGGTATTTACCATGCCCATTATGGGTAACTGGAGCAACAGCCAGACATCGGTGAGACAGATGAATAGCAGCATGCAGTGCCGAGGGGATCAACGGTGGTACACATGATAAATTGCAGTGAACAACGACGTTGTCTGCAATGTCAGTGGAGAAAGTTGTAGGTTTTGGTTACTACGCTTCCATGGGAATCATAAGCCACCTCGTCATTAAATAAATTCAAATAAATTTTAATGTAAGTGACAACATTTACATAATATGTGGCCTTCGTTTGTATGGAGACTATGACCCAAGGCCAAGGCCACGATGGGGAGCAAATCATTATACACATGAAATAAAAGACAAAAGAGGTTTTATCATTAGTTCAATAAGTGAATTAATACATTTGAACAACATAGAATAAAGATGCAGCAGAGATGTTATGGGAAGGTTGGTCAAACTCCAGCATAACCTTTGAGGTCTATGGAAAACGTTTAATAAGATGTGAGGGGGAACATGTACATATGCCCATTTACTTATAAATAAACAATACCTCCAAGGTGTAAAAAAGGTGCTACTATTATTAGGAGGTGGTTAAGACAAAAGCGTTAAATTTATATAGGCCTTATAACGTCTCTCATATGGGGAAACGTTTCAGTTCAGAAAAGGGAAAGGAAACCATACGCAAAGTGTAAGAGGTAGATGAAACAACAAAGAACCCGTCGAAGTAAAGAAAATGAAACAAAGAGCCTCAAGGAAAAATGAGGGGTGTTGGAAAATTTTAAAAAGAGATTGAATGGCAGAATACGGGGTTGGAAACTTCTAAAACAAAGTTGCAAAGCTGAGGGCAAGAGGCCATTCTGGACCTGCTTTGGATTGTTTTTCTTCCACTTTTTCTGGTTTTGGAGAACCAGATTTTTGCCATGTACAAGGACATATTTTTAATGCATATAGTTTTTTTAGAAAGTTGCATCTTATGGACAAGAAAGGAGGAGTCATTTTCTGCATGCAAGATTAAATGTCTATTTTTTTTCCCTTTTCATATTTTAGGCTTGTAAATGGAGTTTATGCAAGTTTCTTGATTGCTTCATGTGAATGCTTAAATCTGAAAACCTCATTTAAACCCTAGGAGCCAGCACTTAGCTTATCCGGATTGTGCTTGTTTTGCAAGTCCAATAGGTTAGGTTGCATGCATGAAAACCTCACATCTTCGGTTTTTCCGAAATAAGATAGCATCAAACTAAATGTATCATGTGTTTCATTTTCTGCATTTCATTTTCATTTTTCTGCATTTTATTTTTCCAAAAATTTTAATTTTTTGTTTTAATATTCAGGCATTAAAATAAACATTAAAAAAAATTCAAAATCCAAAAATAATTTCACCATTGCGTAGGTTATACTTCATACTTCCAATACGCACTTTGAAATTTCATTTTCGGAGTTGTTTAGTATTTTTAAAAATTCATCGAAGTTGCTATTTTATTACAGATTTTGAAAAATCCGAAAATAGAAAATTTCCATTTTTGGGCCGAATTTCATTTTTTCAGTTTCATGCTTCATTCATGAGCCTATGATGACATTCCCTTCATGAAAATTCTAATTTCAATGAAGGAGTCATGTTTTATGGCACTTTGCAAATTACCATTTTGGGGAGTAATCAAAGCACTAAATTATTCGTCTTGATGAAAATTTGATTTCATTTAAGAAGGATAATTAAAGTGACATTTTGAAGCTACATTTGAAGACCCTACTCATCATTGAGGATTTAATGCAAGATAAAATCTATTTTAAAACCCTCAAGATAAAAGGAATTAAGGCACTACATCGTGGTCATATGAGGGCCAACTCACATTTGCTTTATTTTGGTTCAATGAACAATCACTAAAGTTTCATGGTAAAATAAACCAACATTGCCCCTTGTTTACAGTTACTTGCAATCACTAAGGTGTTCCAAGCATTTAAATTGAATATCTTTATTTGAGATTACTAATACACATATGCAAATGCTAATATAGCGGAGACCTTGGAGAAGTTGTTTGTTTAACTTCTTTGCAAGAGGGGATTTGGAACCCAAATCCTAAGGGAGAGTGTACTTTCACAATTGGGTGAAAATACCACTCAACACTTACCTAGCCTTCCAATAGGATGGTCATGACAAAAAAAAGTATGTATGTTAACCCTATCACTAGGCAAAGGGTTTCAAGGTCTATGATTCCACAAGTGAGAAAACCTGAAAATGAAATGACTGCTCAGGATTATAGAGCAAAGGAAATCATAGAAGATATTACAAGCTTCCTACTGAGGATGAGTTAGGGATTTCCAAGGCTCACTTAGATACATTTTATGTGAAAACTGATATAGCTAAAGAGAAGGTAGATAAGCTGAAATAACAAGTTGAAAAGCTTAAGAGGAGCCTCATTGATCAAAAGGAAATAGAGAAAGCTCTGAGAAAAGAGGCTGAGAGTTGGTAGGAAAGGTTTCAAAAGGCTAATGAGTGGAAAGACCAGTTAGAAGAACAAAAGAATCTGAATGAGGATCAAGTAAAAGAAATTCAAAATTTAAAGCATCAGCTTCAGATTAAGAAAGCCAAGTCCTCAAGTTTTTCCAAAGATGATTTGAAAAGGATAAAGTAGGAGTTGCTTTATGAAGTTCAAGAAAAATGTTTAGGTATTCAACTCATAATCAACTACCTAAAATATGCCATTTCTCTCTACTATTTATAAGGATTTAGATCAAATCATTGGAGAGTTATAGCCTATGGTGATTCTGGTAGAAAAAATGTATAGGTTGGTTGGAAGTAGGCTCGATGATCCTGCTAAACCAATTTCCAATAGGTAATGGAATCTAGCTGGGGTAGCTGCAAAAATAGTGGTGAAGAAGCACAGGGCAGTTCAGAGAGTCTGCTTGTTGTTGGACATAATGGAAAGAGGAATTAAAGACATAATTGAAATAAATAAGGAAATTATTCATGTTGATTTCAAATGACTTTGGAAGGATGACCATAGCTTGTTATCTATGGTAGAAGCCCATCAAAGCATCAAGGATAACTTACAGGATGGGGCTAGAATTGATTCACTGGAAGAGCCACTATCCCAGGAACAAGTTGCCAAGCTGATTATGGATTACACCCGATTAAGAGATCTCATGGAGGATATGGTGACTAGAGGGAATGCTGCTAATTATGAGGATGTTGGGGAACTTCAATATGTTTATAAGTATCTTAAATAAACATCAAATACCTCTAAGGAAGCATGGAACAGGCTCTTTAGTCTTTGGAATCAATGGTCCAATTGTTTGGAGACACCTCCGATGAGGATAACCAGAGAGTACATGCTCTAGAAGAATAAGGAGAAGAGGAAAGAGAAGATGAGGATGAAGAGGCTATAGAAGAATGAGGATAATATTGAGTAGCTATAGGCCCAAGAGGGGCTCCCACTTAAATCATTTTATTTCTATTTGTACATATACATAAGTTTGGTGTTTCTATACATCAGTTTCGTATTTCTATTTTTTACTCTGACAATTGTCAAAAATAAGCAATAAAGGCATGAAGCCTACAGTGCAACGTTTTTGTGTGAAGGCATTTTTTGAAATGAAGCCTTATAAGGGAGGTAGAGTTGTGTATATTTTTTGAAGGCAGTAGTAATACTGATATTATGGATATAGTCTCTAGTTGAAAAAGTGAGTTCTATGATGTTTTTGGCATGGTTTCTATATGAACCTTTACCCTCTAGGTAGAATTTGAGCTTTCAGAGGGTAGTGTTTGTATGGAAATTATTCCTTAAAACATATCTTCAAAGATAAGTATTTTTTGACTCCCAAGGCCCAATGGATAAGACTTTGTATTCGATTAGCTTTGCAAGCAAATCCACCTGGGAGGTGCCATAATATATTCCCAAAATGGCAACATACTTAATAAATTTTTGTATAATTTTGACTAAGTGATAAAACCATCATTCCACAAACCTTGTAGTATGCTTTGAAGTGGAACCGGGTCAGAAGATATGAATCCACTCAACGGTTAGTGAAGTTTTCATGTTTGGAGCGATTCTGGGTGATTTCCCTACAACTCTGGAATGAAGGCAGATCTCAAATATGCAAAATTTCCTAAGAGACAATGATGTCACTAGAAGAAAAATGCAAAATAGCATTTTTATATTTTGAATATCCGATTCTAGAAAAGTCTTTTTGTTTTTGGCTCTGGATTAATGCTACCTTCAAATCCGCAAAAGTTTCAAGGAGATGATGACGTCACTGGCAAAAAAGTGTGGATTGGTGATTCAGGGAATGAACAAGTCTTTCCTTTTTGAAATAAATATAATATGGGGTGGTAGAATAACAAAAGTGTGGATTCACAACGGAAAAGTGTGTGACTAGCTCCGGACCTGGATTGAAGAATATAATGTGAATTGAAGAATATAATGTTGAATATAATAGATCCTAGAGCAGATTTTATGTTCAAATATTAGAGATCCGGATTGAAGATTTTGCTACTTCTGATTAAAATATGATGTCATCAATTTTAAAGCGGAATGACGTTTAGCTTATTCCGGATTGAATCTGAATCATGTGATGAAGAGAATCAATGGTGGAGGTTAAGATACCAAATATTAGTGGTTTAAAAGATATTGCTGCGTTAGAATTTGTAACTGTTGGATGGAAGATGAAGCATCGAGGTTTTTCCAAGAAGATAGAACTAGAGGCGGTTATAGATCGGTGGTGGTAATTCACTCCCAAGAACGATCGACGGAGACACATAATCTTTAACAGTATGAACTTCAGTTCCACTGAGCGATCAGTAAGTTGCAAAGACCTCGAGCTGCCATGGCAGACTTTTCTTCAATGGAATTCCTAGAGGACAGACCAATGAGATACTGCCAGCTAAATATCTTTTTTGTGCTATTTTAACAAGATCTTTGGTATTATTTCTTGTTTATTGTAATGAGAAAACTATAAGTAGAGGGGGAGCCCTCACTTTTAAGGGTCGGATCTAGCGTGTTTGCCTGTACCATTGTAAAAATTCTTGAAGAGCTGAATGAAAAGAGAAATACATTGATCTTCACCTCAAATTTGCGTTCTCATGCTTGATGTCAGAGGTTCGGATTTCTTAGTTGCATTTTTGTAAATACTTTGATGGTTAGTTTATGTCAAATTTTGGATTACTAGCTGTTATAAGTAATTGAAATCTGCTTTTGAATTCATTCTATGTGGTTAGGAAGTATATTTCTATGAAATCTAAGTGTTTGGTGAATTATATTATTTGGATTATTATTCCCTGGATATTGAAATTGCTTGCTACAATATTTCTTTGTTATGCTTTAATGGATGAAACAATCTATTTTGGGATAAATGTTGAATTGAGTATATGTCCTTAGCATGGGTTTTTAGGAGATTTTTATGGTAGTGCAATGCTGTTAACCTATCCATCCACTATTATCCACATCTCTCTAACCCTAACCTTCTCTTACCCTAAACTCCAAACCCTAAATGAGCATAATTTTGTCAACAACTTGCTAAGTTAACAAGGAACCAACCTACTCTGGATGTTGGATCGAAAACTCCTATTTTGGTCCATCCAATGTTGAGTGTCGAGCTACAACTATCGGGTGCAAGCCTGGACAAAAATTAGGAAGATAGACAGCTATAGTACTGAGTGAAAACTTGTTGCAATTCAGTGCCCAAATATCACTAGGAGTCTCACCACTCCCCTCCTATGCCATGACTACTAGCTCCACCCTCTGCACATCTACTGCCTCACTCGATGTTGGAGAAACCTTGTCCAACTATGTTTCCATAGGAACTACTACCCATTCCAACTTTGAGGTAGCTCCCACTACCTAAGACACCACTAGTGCTTCCATACTTAGCTCCATTAGCACTATCAAGAGAGCTTTTTGTTGACTCTGCTATGAGTGCATATGGGTCCATGATCACAATCTTGACCTTGGTTGTGATCCTTTGTAATATGGAATTGCATACCCATACAAAGTTAGGGTAATCTCAGACTACATCCTCATCAAAATCTACCTCAAATATCGCTCTACAACCTCCATGTGCACCTATCACCAATGAGATACCTCAACTAGCAAGGCTTTCACCTTAGTCCCCAAACCTACTACCTCCACTATGGCTTGGTTAGTTGCTATCCTAGCATAATTGATATCCTCCCACACCTAATTTTTTCTATCTATCTCTGCATGCAACTCTACCATATCCACCTTATGCACCACTCAAACCACATCCCTATCAAACTACATCCACTACACACTCTCCTATATTATGGTAATATCTACCCTCAATCTCTCCTCGATGGCCATCATCTCCATAACTCGATGTTATAAATCCTTTATAATCTTACATACCTCACCTGCTCTACCTCAAGTTGTCCTCATAACTCATCACATCACCTCTTTGACTCCTCTCTCTCTATGTGTCTCACCTACTCACTTACCGTTAACCTCTCCTTAAACTCTTTATGCTCCTCCCTCCATCTTCCCAGATCGAGAATCTAATCTATCTCACTCATGTAATATTCCCTCTAGATCTTATACTCTCTCTTAGGGTCACCAGTTGGTCTCAAGAATCCATCCTATCCTAGATATTGAATGGTATGTTCAACATATCTCTAGCATCATCCTCCTCCATCATCACCATATCTCTCTAAGGATACCCTACTAATGGATCGATTGTCATGCCATCTCCCTCTTCCTCCATAAGCTCTGCATCATCTAAGGGTTAGTATCCACCATTGTCTTATTGCTCTAGTGACCTCACAACAGGAATCATAGACCCATCATATTGATTTAACCTCTACTATCAGAGAGGCTCCTCTATCCCCTCCTTCGCTTATGCATCTAGCATAAATCTAACTTCCCCTAGTGCCTATCCCCTTGCTATAAGAAATCCTACCACTGGTTGCACCTAGTCATCAACCACTCCAACTCCTGGTTCTCATATCTACGTGGTCCACCATCCATTATACTTAGGAATCAACCCTGCATCATCCATGTCTAAAATCACCATCGATGGATCCCTCCCAACATCCAAGGGAGGCACTATAGGTCACATTCCTAGATCACCCTACCTCCTCCCTATCATAAAACATCCTCCCTATCACAACAAGTGTATCTAGTCTCCTCTATTGCAATCTGCACTATCGCATAACTCTACTAAAAAGGAAGAACTCTACTTGTCACCTATACCACCCAACCACCCATCGCCCTTGGTGGATCACCCCAAACTATTCATCATCCTTCTCCTACACTACCCCACCCTTCTAAGGCCTCCACTGGATATGCTTAGGCTCTAAATCACCTAACTACCTCCTCTAAAACAAGCCATCACCCTCATGACTCCTCTTCATCCCCTTCTACATATTCATACACCATTTCAAGGTGTAGGGTATGAAGTCTCCCATCAAAACATGTTCCTTATAAGGCAACCGTGGTGGTCACTCTATCACAATATGCCCCCATGTCCAAACCTACAACAATGGACTCCAACTCAAGCTTGATTGCCCTACTCGTACCACATCGTGCAACTCCTTGTACAGTTGTGCCAATAACATGGGTGCCCACATAAACACTATCTCATGATCTACCATATCACATACTACATCCATCATTTTCCAAGAGAAATTTACTCCTGAAGTATTTCGTAAAGCATACGTTGATATCATAAGCATCGCCATAAAATGACGATTAGACATCTTCTTGTACCAATAGTACTCGTAGTCCACCCCCTTATAAAACTGTACCTCCCTCCACTTTACACTAAAGGTCTATTACAACATCTCCTTATACATACCATCTGATTCCACTCTCACTATGGTGCCCTCTATCAACAATTTGTAAATTTTGTATATATATTTCAATGTAATGGTCATCTGTCCTATGGGAAGTTGAAATGTATTCTTGTCTGGATTCCACATCTCACACAATGTTGAAATATATGCCCTATTGGTGTGAACACTTACAAAATTCCATACATCCTTCATCCACACCCTACCCATCCACTCCATATCCTCCTTGGAACATTTCTTACCCAAGACACTTCTCAATGACTACACACGATGCCACGGGTCAATATTCTTCACCTATTTTTATTCAAAAAAATTATACAATTTTTTGTCAGTTTCGCATGCATATACATTCATTTTCCTTATTTTATACAAATAATCATCACATATAACCTTGATACAACATATCTCATGCATCACACACATCAATAAAATTACAAAAAATAATCTTGTTCACATGCTGCTATGTGAACTCCAGTTCGCACCCCACCATGCAAACTCTGCTAGGAAGGCATTTTTGAACACCCATTAGGCCATTTTATGGTAGAAATTTCATCCATATGCAAAAACATAACTTTCATGGCATACAAAACATCATACAACCCCACAAGCACACATTTTGAGGCGTACACCCACAAAAAACACAAACACATTACAAAACAACAAAACAATCACATTTTTGGATACCCATTTTACCCTTTCATGGTGAAAGTTCAAACAAATTCCAAAAAAACTTACATATTTCATACCACATCATAAAATCACATTCATACACATACACTTCATGGCACACAATTCCAAAACTTGCCAACACATCACAAAAAATTAAACTGATCACATTATTGGACACCCATTTTACCCTTTTACAATGAAAATTTAAATAGATTTCTACAATAGTACACTATTCATGCAACATAACAAAGTCAACTCTGGCACATGTGCCACATGTCACAAAGTCAAAATAGGTCAATTTACTAGTCTAACCAAAAAATAATATACACTTCTAGGTATCCATTTGGCCATTTCTACACTTTGTGCACACGTTTCAAACCAAAATCACATGCAAACATCCATACATGCTCAAACCTACATTATCGTACTTTTCAAATATTCACGCAATTCAAAATAAAAAAGAGTTTACATATTGGGTACTTATCAGTGGGATACCATATCGATCGCTAGTGCTCACATGCCCTCTCACAATCTCTACACTAACTTAGGATTTCTACAATGCTTCACTTTGCAACCTCTTCCTCACTCCTCTCTCCACTACTCCTCACAACACAAATAACCCTCACACATATGACAAGGGGCTTTATACTCCCAAAAACCCTAGTTTGCATTCCGCCATGCGAACCCCAATCTAGTACACATTCCACCATGTGAAATCTAGTTTGCATGCTGCCATGCAAACCTAGTTTACATGGTGCTATGTAAACCAAACCTCATGACACCATTTTCACTTTTTTTTTACTCCTGCAACTTCTTCCTCCTTCCCCACCACTATTTGCCCAATTTTTGACCTTTTATCACCATTTTCCTCTATCAATCAAATCATCACCACATCACCACATGTCATCTGTACCATTTTTTATTCCTCACTTGAGGGGGTATTCATACACAAATTCGCTTTGCATACGATTAAACAATCAAATATCCAAATCATGGATATCACATCTATCCACAAAAATATTCACTAAAGATTATCTCAAGATAATAAAAACCCAATCCCAATCTGACATTTTTTAGATCACGAGAGCCAAGCACACTTCTAGACATGTCTTGATTTCATTCTATATATTGGTGTTGACCATATACTGAATGTTACACTTGATTTTTCCTTGCCACTCAGCTCAAATGATTTGATAAATGTCATCATGCGCTCAGTAATCAATCAAAAGTAAAATTTTGAATAGGTATTTTTTCTATTCGTAATTGGACCATCTTGCATTGGTCGTAAAAGCAAAGCAATCTTAAGTTGCCCTCACACACAACCAGTACAATATTGCAAAATATTATACTAAATTGGAAAATCACTTGTTTTACCATCATTTTTCATCTACATTCAATCATTTGCATGCATCCCCACATTTTTCATCTTCTAAAAATACGTCATCACCTTCTTCCATCATATTTTTTTACTAAATTATGTTTTACATAGTAAAGTACAAAAAGTAGCAAATGTAGACACCTAAAAGTTTTACATGGTTGCCCATAGACACTTGCAAACTTGTATAGACACTCGTAGGCCATCATAGGCCATCATACATCATCATAGGCCATCATAGGCCATTGATGGCCATTGTACGCCATCATAGGCCATCATAGGCTATTATAGGTCATCGTAGGCCATTGTAGACCATCATAGGTCATCGTGGGGCATCATAGTTTTTCGTAGGTGCAAAACCCTATAAAACTATACAAAACATGTCCAAAACATCTATTTGCAAGAGGGCTACCTACTAGCTCTCTAAGGCCACCTACGACCTTTTCTACCCCTAAATAGGGCCCCCATGGGACCATTTTCTACAAAAACCCTAACTAGGCTAATTTGGATTCTAATTTGCAAGTGACTTTCCACTTTAAGTGCACTTTATCACTTAATTGGGTTTAATTAGGGTTAATAGTCAAATTAGCCCTAAACATGTCCTCACACATGTGCACCCCAAATTAGTTAGGATATTTTCTAGGATACCTAACTCAACCCTCACCTAACCTAGGGACTAACTAACTAGAGTTAACCCTAATCCTAGCTCACACATGTGTGAGGATAGGATATTTCCCTTAGGGCATGTGAAAGGATGACTAAGCTTACCACTTCATAAACCCTAACTTGACCATGATAGGACTTAACTCTAGGGTCTAGTACACCTAACTACCCCCCAACCTTGGTTTCCTCTATAAATAGAGGACCATTTCCTTCATTAATCCCTTTCTCTCCCTTTTGGTCAACTTACCCAAACCCTACCAAAATTATACCAAAACCCTTTCTGATAATTTTACACTCAACAAACAACAATGAATACTACCAGGAACACATCTAGACAATAAGTTTGTAGCAACAGTCAACAACAGCCCAGTTCACATCCTACCATGCAAACCTAGGATCCAATTTGCATGTCACCATGCAAACCAACTCTACAACACATCTTCAACACCAAATTAGGTATATATTACTTTTATATAGTTTTCATAGTATTTCTATCATTTTTCATCAGGTTTTTCTTCAATTTTATGTCGATTTATCTTCATGAATATGGGATCCAATCTAAGATAGGTCTCCAAATGCACTAACTCATTTTTGTAGGTCTACAATAGGTATAAAGAACACATTCAAGTAGACTACCGGTGGCACATGCACACAAAATCCCACCTACATTGAGGGCATCGATAAAACCCCACAAGTTCACCTACATTTGTATTAAAAGAGAAAGAAACACTTGTCTCCAAGGAGACTGTATTGTAACACTCTTCCTAATTCAATAGTAACATAACTCTTTTGCACATATTCTATTAGTTTTAGAATTGGGGATATTTTACATGTTACACATAATAGTCTTCTAAAAGCATATAAATGCAGAGTGTTGGACCTACTTGAAGCATTTAATGCCTTCAATATCTAAACAGTTCCAGAAAGAGAAATCAAGAAGCTGAAAGGATGGCAAGCGTGGGGGAACAATATGATCTACCTATTGAATTACATAAGAAGTAATAGAAATATGTAAATTCAACTATTAGGCCCTCAATTCCTAATAATGATAAACATTGGCAAGTATTTGACTCCAATCAGTAGATAGTAAACTTTATTATGCAAGAGGCTGAATTTTCTAAGGATATTCAAGATAAGTTGCAGTAGACATTTAAGGATAATGATATCATTCAGATTAATAGCAACAAGATTCTAAAGGGACTCATTACTTTGGAAATTTTGTTCACTCCAGATGATTGATACAAAGATAAATAGAAAAGAATGACAACTAAAATTAATTCTTGCTGAGATGTACAAATTGCTCCAAGTAAAGTCCTTATGCTTGGTAAATGTAATTCTCTTAATCAAGAAGTTGTCTTCATTTACAAATACAAATAATATGATGATATTATAGTATGGGACTATGATAAACTAAAGGAGTATTCTTTGAATATTGTAAAAAACACTATAGTGCTCCTTCCTGATGCTAAACCCATGTGCTAGAAGCAGAGACCTATCAACCCCAAAGTTGAACCTCTAATGAGAAAAGAATTGCTAAAATTGATTGAGGCATGTATCATATATCTCATCAAGAATTCTACTTGGGTATCTAACTTGGTACCATTTAGAAATAAAAACTAAGAAATTAGACTTTGTGTGGACTTTTAGGATTTGAATTGTGTCTCTCTTAAAGACCATTATTCATTACACTCAATGGATCAGATTTTGTAAAATGTGGCAGGAGCTAAAATATTTTCTATGTTGGATGGTTTTTTAGGCTTTTATTAGGTAGTTATTAAAGAAGAAGACCAACATAAAACTATATTTACTACCAAATGGGGTACATTTGCATATCATAGAATTCCTTTTGCTCTTTCTAATATAGGTGCTAATTTTTAAAGGGCTATAGACCTAGATTTTAATGGACTGGAAAATGAATCGATTTTGGTATATTTGGATGATATTATAGTATTCTCCAAGAATTTTTGTGATCATATGGAACATATGGAAGCTATTTTCTAGAGATGCAAGGATTTTGGGATTTCTTTAAAACCAAAGAAATATATTTTTGTTGTTTAAGGGGGTAAATTTTTGGGACATGTAATGTCCAAGGAGGGTATTTCCATTGATTTGAAATGTGTTAAAGCTATTTAGACCTTGTCCCTACCTACTCATAAGAAGTCTCTGCAGTCATTCCTAGGTAAGATCAATTTTGTGAAGAATTTTATATCCAACTTTGTTGATATAATAAAGCCAATTACCACAATGCTTAAGAAGTATCAGTCATTTAAGTAGACCAAAGAAGGTAAGAAATTTTTTTAGAATATCAAGGATTCTATTTCTAAATATCCTATTTTAATTAACCCCAATTTTGAAAGAGATTTTATCCTACATGATTTTTGGGGAGAATATAGTATTGTTTTTGTTCTTACATAGGAAAACAATGAGAAAATAGAGCATCCCATTGCCTTCATGAGCTAGACCCTTAAGGAGTATGAATAAAGGTATGATTTTTTGGAAAAATATTTTTTTGTACTTATTAGAGCTTTAAAAACTTTCAAGCATTTGGTGGCTCAAAATAGAATAGTAGTCTTTGTGGTTCATCCCAACATTAAAGAATTTTTGTTAGGTCGTGATGTTCCTGATAAAAGGTCTAGTTGGGTAACAAAAATTATGAATTTTGATGTTGATATTAAGTGACAAATTAGTATAGGGAAGAGCCCTGTGTCAACACCTTACAGAGGATTTAAATACTAAGAAAGCATTCTTTAATGTTCAGCCAATAGAAGGAGAGTTAAATTAGTTCCATGTTATGATGGATTATTTAAAATTTGGAACCTACCCAACAGTATACAATAGAACCCAAAGGAGAAATCTAAGATTAAAAGCATTATATTTTGAAGTGATTGATAAGATTCTTTTCAAAATAATTCATGATGATGTTCTTCTAAGGTGTATTGAACCAAAAAATATTAAAAAACTATTTGAGTTATGCCAAGGGTTTTTAGGTCATTTCTCATCATCAATCATAATGGCAAAAACAACGAGAGCTATTTATTGGCCAACTGTATTTTTTGATGCAGTTTAGTGGGTCTAAAAATGTAAGGAATGTTTACTTTTCTCAGGAAGGAAGAAGAGGGCTTCCTTTCCCTTATAGTCAATTGTTGCAGATCAACCATTCATACAATGGGGATTAGACTTCATAGGTGTGATTAATCTACATTCAAGTGTTGGCCATCAATTTATATTGATAGCTACATATTAGTTCATGAGATGGACTAAGGTTGTTGCATTAAAATAAGCCACTAGAGAGGCCATTATCGAGTTTATAAAAAGTATTGTTACAAGGTTTGGAGCACTTGAGATAGTCATTGATGATAATGCTAAAGCCTTCATAGGTATTGTAGTCATATAGTTTGGTATCAAATATAAGATCTACATGAAGACATATTCCAATTATTACCCTCAAGGGAATGGGCTAGCTGAGTCCACAAATAAAAACTTTATTAGGATCATTAAGAGAAAAATGGAAGAGAATAAATGAACATGACATACCAAGCTAAAAGCTACCCTATGGGTAGACAAAATTATACCAAAGTAGGCCATAGGAAAATTCTCCTTCAGACTTGTGTATGTCAAGGAAATAAGTCTCCCTATTTTACTAGAACTTCTCACCTTGGAGTTGGTTTATCAAATGAACTTAGAGCATTATGATCCTACGGAGCTCTGGTTTGCAGAGCTGATACAACTAGAAGAGACTAGAGATCAAGCTAGAAAAAATATTTAAGATAATCAACTAATAATGAAGTACTTTGACAAGGGAGGAGGTCTAAACTATTGGAGGAAAGTTGTGATGGTATCGGGCCCATCATAGAGTGTGCATGCTAGTGATATTTTTCATCTAAAAAATATTAGAAGGAATAGGATTTCCCATTACATGTTAGAAATCACTTGGTAAAGAATAATGGATGTTTGAAATGATGTGAAGCCAGGCTAGTTCTAGAGGTTCAACCAGACTCGATGGTGGAATATGTGGAGTATTTAACCAAGCATGTTCTTATTGGCAAATTTATGGGTATACAAATTTATCTTCCCTTTGTGGAGGCTTGGGTTAGGAAGACTTGGAATCCTGAAGGTGACATGGAGGTGATTTTGAGTATGAATAACTATTTTATAGTGGTTTTTGTTGAGAAGCAACACACCCCCACTAAAAAAATGAAATTCCATCCTTTGAAAATATTTAGCTTTCATTTTGCAGTAGGGACCCTCTTGATGTTTTCCAGGTTTTAATTCCAAATTTTGCTTGCCTCCTTCTTCTTCAAGTTTTGCATATACCAAAGTATCTAAGTAGGCTTGCATGTGACTTTAATTTCAATTTAGAATTCACTTCTTTAATGTTAGAATCATTCTGAGTAAAAAGATCTTTCACTGATATGTAAAAATGCAGAATACAGATGAATGAATTCATTGGAGTCAACCTACAATTTCTGGAAAATTTGCTAAGTAATGAAAACATCGCGATTTCGCGACATTTCCATTTTTGGAAACGTCGCGATATCGCGACATTTTCATTTTTGGAAACGTCGCGATATCGCGACATTTTCGTTTTTGGAAACGTCGCGATATCGCGACATATTTTGGTTGAAAGCAAAGCTTGTAGAAAATGTCGCGATATCGCGACATATTTGGAAAGAAAGTTCCAAGTAGTGAAAACGTCTCGATATCGCGACATGTTTTGGAAAGAAAGTCTAAGGCATGGAGGTGTCGCGAAATTGTGATGTCGCGATTTTGCGAAATCACGACACGGTTCAAGAAGAAAGTTTAAGGCATGGAGGTGTCACGAAATTGTGACACGGACATCAGAAAAGAGTGCCAAGGCAAGGACGTGTCACGAAATCATGACACGGTCTAGGGAAAAAGCTCCAAGGCAAGGACATGTCACAAAATCGTGACGTCATGATTTCGCGACGTTGCGAAATCATGACATGGTAGAGAAGAAAGGCCTAAGGCATGGCCGTGTCGTGAAATCGTGATGTTGTGATTTCATGACGTTGCAAAATCGTGACATGGCAGAAAAGAAAAGAAAAAACGCCAAGGCATGGATGCGTCGCGAAATTGCAACATGGTCCAGAAAAAGGAGCCCAAGGCGGGGAAGCTATCACGATTTTGTGACATGTCATGAAATCATGACATGTCGCATTTTCATGACAGAGAAAATAAAAGCAGTGCAGAGTAAAGAGAATGTCATGATTTCATGACATGTCGCGAAATCGTGACATGTCGCGGTTTCATGGCAGAAGAGCTAGGGAAGACCAGAATGCAGGGGGACGTCATGATTTTGTGACACGTGTCAAAATAAATAAAGCCGACATATAATGAACATTAGGGTTTTAAATTAATAATATTAAAATACTAATCCTTGCTTGTTCTTTTGCAGAAAGCCAGTTGGCAGTTGCATACTAGCGGAAGTAATGGCGAAAAAGGACAAAATAAGCACGGATTAAATGAAGGCCGTCAGATGGAAATGTGAGATGCCGAGAATTTTTGGTCCATCCAGATTTTATAGATCTGGCCGCAAAGAGACTTTACGGTGACTAAGCAGCTGCCTCATTTAATAGAATATGTCAGCAATTGATCGAAAAATGAAAATATCTACACACAGTTATCGAAATTTGCCGATGGACGCATTTAACAGGAGAATTTATGGTGAAAGTAATGGCGTGCAGAGAATTTCAACTCAGAAGTGGCTCTGCGAAGATAAAATGTCAGAGAAACCAGTGACTCATTCCGAATTTCTCTAAGGAATTAATGAGACGCTCCCGGCAAGTGCACCAGAAAGATGAAGATATTTACTAGTGCCCATTTATGGAATATATCGATGACTAGCTAGAAAACGAAGATATTTACTTGCAGTTATAGATGGATGAGAATAATATCAGATCATGCCTTCTCCATTTATGGCAAGTAACTGCACTAAGATTTGTAGAGTGGTTAGGGTTTATTCAAAACTCTATTTTTAAAGGGCCTTATATTGTAAAACCTGGGTAGTAAGGTTTAGAGGATAAGATTTAGGGTTTGAGAAGAAGATATTTCTAAAAAGATCAGGGTCTGTCCTGAGTCTATAAATACTTCTTCTGAATGTAAATTCCAGAGGCGAAAACTTAGAAATAAAAGCTATTGGAGCAATTTCTTGCAAATCTTGTTTGAATGCTTTGTTCTGGACTTAGAGTTGGTGTGACTTTCATTTTCTATGATAGCGTGGCCAGGAGCCTAATCTCTTTTAGATTGTGATAAGTTCATCTTCTTTTGTTTTCGTTTCATTAAGGTTTATTTAATTTATGTTGTAGATCTGTGTTACCAGGATTGGATATGTTGCTAGGCTTCATTTTCTTTATTGTATGTTAGGGAAAATTATAGATTTAAGGTTCAGGCCTGTTCTAATTGCTCTGTCCTCACTGTGCGAGCTAGGCTGCTGGTGAGAGATACCAATTTTAACCGACTTCCCTTCTATTTGTGATTTTCTTTCAGATCTGTTGTTGTCTCTGTCTTATGCTCTTAGTGGAAGGTGATCTTAGAAAGCTGGACACTTTCCTCTTTGATTTGTTCTATTGTGAAGCTAACCGGTATAACTAAAATTGGTAGTTTTGGTTTTGCAGCTAAGTTAGATAAACTTCTCTTCTTGCCCTACCCTACTCTCTCTGTTCCACCGATTGAATGATCCATTTTTATTTTCTTTAAATTTGTCTTTTATTTAAATCTGCTAAAGCATAAAGAGCTAGATCAAAGAACTGATTGTAAATCTGATTATCCACAAAGATAACCAACTCCAAAAACATTACTGAACTAAAGTCCCGAGCCCGTTGTAAGGTAACAGACAGTCCACTTGAAACTATTCCAGAAGCGAAAAAGAGTGAATAGACATTCGACCCAACTCTGTAACTCACACCTTGGATATCCAGAAAGATCCTAAAGTGAGTGGGATTTATCCCGTATAAGTGTTATCGGTATTTTATGCTCATTCTTCATAGGGTGTGTATAAAAGTCGAACCAACATTTAAAATTGGTGCTAGAAGGAGGGCTAGAACTTACGTTCTTAGTACTGTTGAGTTGTATGAAAGTGTTGTATTTTATCTTTGAATCCTTTCCCTCCTCTTTAGCTTTTAAAACTTGTTTGTTTGAGTTTTTGCCTAAAAAAAAAAAAAATTTAAAATTTGGAAGGTAGGAGGAGTTTAGATGGTGTTTTTTGATTTTCCCTCCTCTTTAGCCTTTTAAAACTTGTTTGTTTGAGTTTTTGCCTAAACAGCGAAACTCAACACCAACATTTAAAATTGGCGCTAGAAGGAGGGCTGAAGTTCAGTAGTTTGTTAAGGATTGTTTTATCACCACTTGTAGTTACTCCAACTACAACTGAAAATATATCGTCATTAATCAAGTAGTAATGGCAAGCTGGTTGGGTTCCACTGCCTTAAATATCCCTGGTGCAGCCCATGATCTGCCCAGAAATCCTGAGAGATATCTTCCTAGATACAAGCATGATGGAACTAAAACAGCAGAAGAACACCTGATGGCATATAAGAATGCTCTAAAATTGTTAAATATACAGCATGAAGATGTGGCTTGCAGATTGTTCCCGTTCACTCTCTAGGAGGGAGCATACGACTGGTTTTTGAATCTCACTAATGATTCTATTACTAGTTGGAATGACCTAGAGAAAGTTTTTGTATCACAATTTGGGGAAGTGATAGACCCCAGTGTGTTATACCAACAATTTTCCAGCATTAAGAGAGAGTCGGGAGAAGCTATCAGGTCTTTCAATATGAGGTTCCAAAGAGCTTATGGTAGAATGACTGGTCATTACATCCCAAATGCAAATCTAGCCTTAGAAATCTATAAGAATGCATTGGATTCGGTGACCTCTATTTTCCTCAAGAGAGACATCAATATCACAACCCTGGCAGGAGCTTATAAAGAAGCTTTAATTCTTGAAAGATAGTTAGGACCTCAAATTTTGAGCAGTCCTTTGATATCCTATGTTACACAGAACATGCCTATTTTGAATCCCATTCCACATCATGAGTTAGTGCCAACATGTCATGCTCTACCCAAGGAAACTCCGTTAACTGTGACATCCACTCAACATGTGCAAAATATAGAGAAAGATTCTGACAAGTTCAAGGTGGAAGTGCCTGAAGTAAACATTTGTGACCTAGCATTACCCAACTTTGAAGCTTTTCCTGGTGAGTTAAATTTTCTTGAAAATCAAAGAAATATTGATAGTTCTGGTTCATCCAAAAATAGTACGACTATGGTTTCAGATTCATTCACTTTTCCCGAAGAGTCAGAAAATGTTGTAGAAATTCCTATGGATGAAATGCAAGATTTTCAACAGTTCCAAAGGGACAGTTATAATTTGAGATGTGAAAATCCAGAACCTACTCCTAATAATGATCCTCCCTCACCAAAGGATGATGAAAATAAGATTCAATATCACTATGCAGAAGTAACTAGGAAGGAGTATAACATCATTGAGGATATGAAGAAAATTAAAGCTAACATCACCCTCCATGAGTTGGCTCAGATTGTTGAACAAAAGGATAACTTGATTGAAACTTACTCTGGACCACCTATTGAATTTCAAGAAAAGGAGAAAAAGATAGTAAATGTGAATGTGGTCAACCAACTCGGAATAGATAAAGAGTCTCAGTATAAGCCTGTGTTTACTGAACATAATATCAAAAAAGAGGTTGTAAACCGTGTTGATACAGATGTTGGAATTTATAATTTGGCAACTGAGAAGGTAAGACCAGTTACAACTCTAACCAATCACAACAATGATATTTGGACATTACACATTGATGGGGTTAAATCTAAGCAAGGCTCAGGTGAAAGAGCAAATTATGAAAATTCTACTAGAGGGATAAAAATTGAAGTCTTGGATATTGAAGCAGTAGAGCAACCACAAAATGTTCAAGCTATTAAGAACTATGACATACAAATAAAATATGATCTCTTTGAGTTGTTACATAAATCTGAAGATGTGATGATCTGGGTCTATGAAGGCTTTAAGGTATTTGATCCTGGGGGGTTTTTACATTTCGTCCCTTTGAAAGAATTCTGCAAACCCTTCAAGTAGAAGCATAAACATGTTATTATATGATTTGATTAATTTGGAGGGTGAAAGAGTTGCAGATTTGGTGTTTCAGTGGGACAAGATCCATATAAAAAAAAAAAAAAAGAGAGGGAAGACGGTAAACACAAGTCTTTCCCAGGTAGCAAAAAATTTTGGAAGCATAGTCTGGAGTGCATTTCGTCAACAGGACCTGAAAGGTAATTTTTCTAAATTTACCTGCAAATGGTCAAATTTTTTTAAGGCACTATTTCTCTGCTTTTCCATCTGCTACATTTTTTGAGTGATTGAAGGGACTTTGTGCATATGTATATATTGTAAATAAAGTTTGAAGTAGTGTGTTGTTATTTGGTTTTATTTAAAGGTTTAAAGTTCTGTGTTTTATCCTTTGGGGTCTGTACAAATTTCTTTTAGCTTTTAAAATTCTATTTTTTTTAAGTTTTGCTTGGGCAGTAAAGAAAGAATCAACCTTTAAAAATTGTTTTTATTCTGAGTTCAAAATCCTGTGTTCATTTTGTTTTATTCTAATTAAGAGATAGTCTGCTTAAACTGAACAGTGGAACTATTTTGTTATTCAGAACAACAGTAGAAAGATAATTGGATTTTGTGTCTTGCTTGCCACAATTATTTTAATTATAAAGAAACTGCTATACTGTTTGGCTGGAGAAACTCCCAGGGAATCCAAGAAAAGTTGGTCGTAAGAGGGGACTCTGATTCATGAAATTATTTGAGTATCCATAGAGGCTATCAGTACCCAGGCTGAAGCAGTTCCAGATCGATGAAATATTAAAAAAAAAAAAAAAAGGGGAAGGAAGAAGTTATTGTAATGAAAGAGATAGCCAAGGCTTCAGAAGATGTTTTCTTTTACCAAGTTGTAGATACCACCTCACAGTTGTGGATCAGGGTCGTGAAAATCTAAAGAGTAACTCTGTCGGGGCTGTAAAAGGCTAAACTAGTAAACAGAGCCCTACTCGGTTTCCCCTTTCACAATCTAGAAAAGCTGATCAATCCAGAGTACAACATTCGAAGGCCCAGTCATTCTTGAAGAAAGTTTTATACGCTTATAATTGCACATCGAAAATCTTCCTTAAGTGATTCAACCTAGTATGTCCTTGGGAAATTTTGACAACTATCAGGTAGTAGTTAAATTATTTTGAAGAATATTTGTGGCAAAGCATGGTACATGGTCTATATTGTTTTGAAACTAGAGTCCTGGATTCTAAAATAGTGCTACTATTTTACCCGTAGATATCGCCATTTGTTGAGAAGCAACACACCCCCACTAAAAAAATGAAATTCCATCCTTTGAAAATATTTAGCTTTCATTTTGCAGTAGGGACCCTCTTGATGTTTTTCAGGTTTTAATTCCAAATTTTGCTTGCCTCCTTCTTCTTCAAGTTTTGCATATATCAAAGTATCTAAGTAGGCTTGCATGTGACTTTAATTTCAATTTAGAATTCACTTCTTTAATGTTAGAATCATTCTGAGTAAAAAGATCTTTCACTGATATGTAAAAATGTAGAATACAGATGAATGAATTCATTGGAGTCAACCTACAATTTTTAGAAAATTTGCTAAGTGGAATGAAAACGTCGCGATTTCGCGACATTTCCATTTTTCGAAACGGTCGCGATATCGCGACATTTCATTTTGGAAACGTCGAAATATGCGACATTTATTTGGAAACGTATGATATCGCGACATTTTGGAGGATATCACATTGTGAAACGTCGCGATATCGCACATATTTGGTTGAAAGCAAAGTTTGTAGAAAAGTCGTGATATCGCGACAGGTGTTTGGAAAGAAGGGGCTAAGTGAGTGAGAAGTGTCATGATATCACGACATGTTTTGAAAGAAAGTGCAAGATGGAGGGTGGATATCGTGAGATGATTTCATGACAGTCAGAAATGTGACAAGAAGAAAAAGGCAGAGGTGTCACGAAATGTGACAGGATTTGCGAGTGAAATCATCGACACGGTAGAAAAAGTGCAAGGCAAGGAGTGTCATGAAATCGTGACACATGGAAAAAGCAAGGAGGGATGTCATGAAATCGTGACATGATCAGAGAGAAAGAAAGCCAAGGATGGATGTGAAATTGGACGTGATTTAGGATGTCACGAAATCATGACACAAAAAGAAAAGAAGCCAAGGATGGATGTGTCACGAAATCGTGACACGTAAAAAGGAAGCCAAGGCAGGGAAATAGATTTCGTGACATGTCACGAAATTGCAACATGTCACGTTTTTGTGGCAGAGACAGCAAAAGCAGCGCAGAGTCAAGAGAACATCGTGATTTCATGACATGTCACGAAATCACGACATGTCACGGTTTCACGGTAGAAGAGCTGGAGAAGACCAGAATGCAGGGGGACATCGCGATTTTGTGACACGTGTCAAAATAAATAAAGCCGACATATAATGAACATTAGGGTTTTAATTTAATAATATTAAAATACTAATCCTTGCTTGTTCTTTTGCAGAAAGCGAGCTGGCAGTTGCATACTAGCGAAAGTAATGGCGAAAAAGGACAAAATAAGCACGGATTAAACGAAGGCCGTCAGATGGAAATGTGAGATGCCGAGAATTTTTGGTCCATCCAGATTTTACAGATCTGGCCGCAAAGAGACTTTACGGTGACTAAGCAGCTGCCCATTTAATGGAATATGTCGGCAATTGACCGAAAAATGAAAATATCTACACACAGTTATCGAAATTTGTCGATGGACGCATTTAACAGGAGAATTTATGGTGAAAGTAATGGCGTGCAGAGAATTTCAACTCAGAAGCGGCTCTACAAAGATAAAATGTCAGAGAAACCAGTGACTCATTCCGAATTTCTCTCGAGGAATTAATGAGACGCTCTCGGCAAGATGCACCAGAAAGCAGAAAACCGAAGATATTTACTTGCAGTTACAGATGGATGAGAATAATATCAGATCATGCCTTCTCCATTTATGGCAAGTAACTGCACTAAGATTTGCAGAGTGGTTAGGGTTTATCAAAACTCTATTTTTAAAGGGCCTTATATTGTAAAACCCGGGTAGTAAGGTTTAGAGGATAAGATTTAGGGTTTGAGAAGAAGATATTTCTGAAAAGATCAGGGTCTGTCCTGAGTCTATAAATACTTCTTCTGAATGTAAATTCCAGAGGCGAAAACTTAGAAATAAAAGCTATTGGAGCAATTTCCTGCAAATCTTGTTTGAATGCTTTGTTCTGGACTTAGAGTTGGTGTGACTTTCATTTTCTGTGATAGCGTGGCCAGGAGCCTAATCTCTTTCAGATTGTGATAAGTTCATCTTCTTTTGTTTTCGTTTCATTAAGGTTTATTTAATTTATGTTGTAGATCTGTGTTACCAGGATTGGATATGCTGCTAGGCTTCATTTTCTTTATTGTATGTTAGGGAAAATTATAGATTTAAGGTTCAGGCCTGTTCTAATTGCTCTGTCCTCACTGTGCGAGCTAGGCTGTTGGTGAGAGATACCAATTTTAACCGACTTCCCTTCTGTTTGTGATTTTCTTTCAGATCTGTTGTTGTCTCTGTCTTATGCTCTTAGTGGAAGGTGATCTTAGAAAGCTGGACACTTTCCTCTTTGATTTGTTCTATTGTGAAGCTAACCGGTATAACTAAAATTGGTAGTTTTGGTTTTGCAGCTAAGTTAGATAAACTTCTCTTTCTGCCCTACCCTACTCTCTCTGTTCCACCGATTGAAATGATCCATTTTTATCTTTCTTTAAATTTGTCTTTTATTTAAATCTGCTAAAGCATAAAGAGCTAGATCAAAGAACTAATTGTAAATCTGATTATCCACAAAGATAACCAACTCCAAAAACATTACTGAACTGAAGTCCCGAGCCCGTTGTAAGGTAACAGATAGTCCACTTGAAACTATTCCAGAAGCAGAAAAGAGTGAATAGACATTCGACCCAACTCTGTAACTCACACCTTGGATATCCAGCAAGATCCTAAAGTGAGTGGGATTTATCCCGTATAAGTGTTATCGGTATTTTATGCTCATTCTTCACAGGGTGTGTATAAAAGTTGAACCAACAGTTTTCTCTTATCTTATGAATCGTAACAAAGCATTTGAAAGAGGTCCCTATTTCTATAATAAAGTGAGACTCTTTATTAAACCCTGGCATGTGGTTTTCAACCCATCAGAGGAGAGATCATCATGGGTTCCAGTGTGGGTTCGGTTCCCATGGCTCCCATTGGAATTCTAGAGAAATGACAACTTGCATATGATTTCCTTTCTTCTTGGGAATTTAGTTGAACCGTCACAACAGATGATGGATAAAAAGGTAATCTTTTTTGCCTTTATCTATGTCAAAATTGATTTAAACAATCCTATTCCATATTCTATTGAAATACAGTTTGGATTGACTACATGGGTTCAACAACTTGACTATGAAGCTCTTCTATTTTTTTGCTGGATCTATCATGAATATGGCCACCTGCAAAGAAAATACCCTAAGTTTGTCATACTCATGGCTTCAAATATTGGGCCCTCTCGATCTACACAAAATATGTACAAAGAAAAAGTCCCAATAAAGGAAGGGGATCGGTATAAGGAAGGCTTTGTTCCTGTAATGAAGAACACAAGCTTATACTAGGGGGATGAACAGTATAAGACCACTTTTTACTTTTCTTTCCAATAAATATTATGCAATGTAAATATATAAATATCAACAATAGTAATAAAAGCAATGTATAAATCACCACACACATAGAGAAACCAATTTAATGTGGTTCACCCAATGTGGGCTACTACACGGAGAAAATATTTCACTATAATTTTCTCAATCAATCTTTTGGTAATCCTTTTCGTATTACAGTATATATGGATCTCTATCCAAAGGAGACATCAATCCCCTAATTAATTTTGTGGATCTCTATCCATAAGAGAACTCGTTTCTCCTTAGCTCTGAGTGGTGATATTCTAGAAGAACTATTGTCCCCACTGCTCTAGCTAATCAATCTCTATCCACTGAAGACACCTGTCCTCACTGCCCTGGCTAATAGATCTCTATCCACTACATACTATCATCCTCTATACTCTGTCACGTCCAAAGCTCTATCTTAAATCTATATTAAACACAAAATTTAGTCTAACATAAATCTTCTCAATATCTATCTTTGGTCTGGAACAAACATGTCCTCTAATTTACACCAAACTCTATCCTTGAATATGTACTAAACACAATCCTTTAGTATAGCACAAATTTGTTCTCAATATCTATCCTCTAATATACACTAAACATAGTCCTTCGATCTAGCACAAATCTGTTCTCAATATCTGTCCTCAAGCCTTAACAAAAATCTTGACTCAATATCAAATCAACTCTTTTGGATCTTCCCCAAACCTTAACTCGAGGTTTGAACAAATCAATCAATAAACTCTTCTCTCAAGTATTCTCAAAAACTTGTCTCAAATCTACCTTGTAAGCTTCCACAAAATCTCACACTAATTTGTCCATAAGTTCTCTCTAGAACTTGTCCAAATCTAATCAATAAGTCCTCACTAGGACTTATCCAAATCTACTCTCAATCTGTATTGTAAGCTTCCACAAAAGTGCACACAAATCTATCCACAAGTCTTCTCAAAGACTTACCTCAAATCTGCTTAACAAGTCCACACTAGAACTTGTCCAATATCATAGAAACATAAAGAGAATTCTTAGAGACTCAATATGCTTCACATTTACTTCAATACTCAATTACTTTCAATCATTATTTTAGAAACATATAGAGAATTATTAGAGACTCAATATGCTTCACATTCACCTCAATACTCAATGACTTTCAATCACTCTGTTAGAAACATATAGATAATTGTTAGAGAATCAATATGCTTCACACTCACAAAATCTCAATCACTTTCAATCTCTCTTTTATCATAGAAACATATAGAGAATTGTTAGACTCAATATGTTTCACATTCATCAAAACTCAACCTCTTTCTCAAATCAATTTAGAATATAGAACAATTTGTTTCATAGAACTTGAACTATCACTTCACACATCCATTTGACTAGGCTCAAAAAACTCTACTCAATCAATCACTCAATGAAATAACCCTTACTCACAACCCTAGTCCAAACATATGAACACTCACTCAAAAATTTTCGAACAATGCTTATCTACCAACCTCACATAACAATGATACTCATGATCTTTGCAAACTCTAGTTCAAGTTCACTCAATAAATGGCTTCAACAAAAATGCTTATCGAACAAGGTTTTATCAATCAACTCTTTATTCCATAAAAGCTTGAAGCATTAAAGCACACTCAACAATGCTTATAAAACAATCTTCTCATATAGCTCAACAACTCAACAAGGAAACCTAATTAAGTACTTTTCACTCCAAAGTTATCTTTCAGAAAACCATCCAATCAACTCAACCAGAGAAGAATGTGCCCATACCTTTTTCTTTGATGTAGGATGACCTTCAAAACCTAGATCAAATATCACAACTTTCTTTGCCAAGTACAAAGGGTTAGATGACAAGAATTATCACCCTAACACTTTTCACAAAATACAATGTTAACTCAAATCCCAAATACACCTTATTGCTCCATCTCAATAATAAATTCCAACATCATAATTTTCATCAAAAACTCTTTAATAAAATATAACTCAATTACTACTTATAACTCCTTTCTCTCCGGTCGCGATTTTGCAACATGTTGCGATATCACAACACGTTTTCTCTTCAGGCACGTTTTTGCAACTTGTCACGATATCACGACACCTTTTCTCTATGGCCACGGATTTTCATCATGTCACGATATCGTGACACTTTTTCCCTTCGGTCGAGATTCTGCAACATGTCACGATATCGCGACACTGTTCCTCTTCGGCCTGGATGATGCAGTTTGTCACGATATCGCGACACCTTTTCTCTCTAGCCGCAATGTTGCAACTTGTCGTGATATCACAACACTTTTTCTCCTTGGCCGCAATATTGCATCATGTCATGATTTCACGACACTTTTTCTCCTCGGCCGCGATTCTGCATCATGTCGCAATTTCGCGACACTTTTTCTCTTCACCGCGATTCTACAACATGTCGCGATATCGCGACACTTTTTCTCTCCGGCTAAGATTTTGCAACATGTCACGATTTCGCGACTCTTTTTCCCTTCGGTCAAGATTTTGCATCATGTCACGATATCACGACACTTTTTCTCTCCGATCGCGATTTTGCAACATGTCGCGATATCGCAACACTTTTTCCCTTCGACCGAGATTTTGTAACTTGTCGCGATATCGCGACACTTTTCCTCTTTGTCCTCGATGATGCATCTTGTCACGATTTCATGACACTTCTTTTCTTCTGGCACCAAAATTGCAATTTGTCGTGATTTCATGACACTTCTTCTCTTCTAGCAGCAACCTTGCAACATGTCGCGATCTCGCGACACTTTCTCTCCTTTGGCTGCGATGCTGCTTTTTGTCGTGACTTCGCGACATCTTTTTCTCCTTTGGCTACATCAATGCAACATGGCACGATATCACGACATCTTTTCCTCCTTGCTTTTTCCCTATGCTGTGGGCCACGAAAACATAACTGGTCGCAATATCGTGACACCTTCCCTCTTGTGGTGTTTTGCTTTATCTTTGATATTTAGCTCTTGGGCCTCCTCTGATGGCTTGGAAAACATGTAAAAACCTCTTGTACAAGGTTTAGGGACCTTTCAACACCCTTTCAACCAATCAAAAAAAAAAACTCCTTTCTCAAATTGCACTTATCAAATAAAATACTTTATGAAATAATGCAATTTATTCTTCTAAGATAAAATTAATTACCTTAGTTTTACTTTATCAAAAACTACCTTTTATCATGTGCAAAAATAACTTTAGCTTAAAAGTAAATAATCCACTTTTAATCATCACCTTATCCCTCCTAATATTCTCACACAACCTTAGGCAATTCAAATTAATAAAAAATTAATACCTTACCCCTTTGTGGGATTCAAACCCAAGATGCTACATCCCCTTTGTGCCTTAGCTGCGGCCTTGGCTACCGCATGAGCTAAGCGCTCACATAGGATCTTAAGCGCATGCTTAATAACCTCCTGTTGGCATCACAAAAATGAATGCAAAAAAACTATTTGACTATTGCCATCGAGTTTCGAACCCATGACTTCTCTGCCACTAAGACCAAACACTGCCAACTGCACTAGTCATTGTATGATGGTTAATGGTGATTCACTTGTCCTTTTGAAACCATCCAAAATTTTGGATGATGTCAGCACACTATCTCCTCTTCTTCCTTCCACAAAAATATAATGAATATCTCTCATTCGAAATTCGAATTACTTTTTTGTTTTGCTTTGGGTGAGGCAATATTTATATTGCCTATGGTTTCCTCTAATGCGTCGATGGTGGTGTTCAACTTTGAACGTCGGTGCTATGACTTTAGGGTTGAGCCCTAAGTAAATAAATTAATATTTATTTATAAAATTTAAATTCATTTGAATTTAAATATTTATAAATTAAATATTTAATTCTTCTTCCTTGGCTTTTTAAATTGGAATTAAAAAGGTTTCCTTGGGTATTTATAAACACCCTTTTTTTTTCCCACATGGTTTTAATAAAAAACTTTTATGCCATCATGGTTTTTAATAAAAACCTTTTGTGCCACCATGGTTTTAATAAAAACCTTTCATTTTGCTTCACATAATATTATTTTGTCAACCTCTTGCATTGCTCATTTTAACCTATTGGCATCAACGGTGGTTCACTCCTTGACATCGATGACAACTTCATGCCTTGACATCAATGACAACTCTATGGACTCAAAATGTCCAACATGTAAAACCTCAAAATAGAAGAAGAAGGACAAAAAGAGACCTTAAGGATAGCCAGCCAGATGCTCTGCTCAACCATTTTGAGATACTAGATGATCTTGATCAGTGCATGGAGATACCTTAAATATCACTACCTGATGCAAATATAATAGGGTCGAATAATATGTCTCTTATTAAGATGGAACCTTAAGAATCATATCTAGGGGGTTTAAATGAAGAACATAGGGCTTTGGTTTCGAATACAAGTGATATGGATGGATTTAGCCTTGGAGGGAAAACTATTTTGGAAAGTAGCACAGATTTAGTTATGCCCTCTCCTACTCAAATACTAATTCAGTCATCCTTGGACTACAAAAATCCTACGGTGTAGGGATTGCAGTAGAAAACAATTAAAAAAAGTGTTTTGGATAAGAATATGAAGGTGGATCAAAAGAAATACCATGATAAATTAAGTTAATGGGGGAGACTTTGGTGGAGTCAAGCTTGGTGAGAACATTGGACTCCCATTTTTATAACCCCCATAAATAATTATCCTTTCATGGAATGTAGTGGGGTTGAAAAGCATCCCTAGATAAAAAATTATTCATGATTTGGTTCGTGTTCATTTTCTAGATGTAGTGTTTATTCAGGAGACTAAATTGGCTATTGATAGTATATTCAATATTACTCCCAAGTTGTGAAGGTGTCAATGCTAGTGTATTTATGTATATGGATATGCTGGTGGTATTGCTTGTTTATGGGATCCAATTAAGATCTCTTCTCTTGGATTTCCAGTAGATGGTCTATTTCGATGATCAAGCATGATAATGAATCTAGTGAAACCATCCTACTTACAAATGTGTATGCTCCTATTGATTACAATGGTAAAGTGAATTTGTGAGAGCACATTGGCTTTGTGAGAAGTCTATCTCCCATGTACCCATGGATTTTGGCTAGATATTTCAACTCTATCACTTTTTTGGAGGAGAAACACGGTGGGGTTGATCATCTCGATCCTTTTTCTTCTATCTGCAGTGCTCATATCCTAGCTCTAAACTTGGTTGACATCAAGTCGAATAATGGGATATTTACCTTGCACAATAGAATATGTGGAGAATATTCTATCTTAGAGAGATTAGATAGGTTTCTGATCTCTAGTTTTTGGATTGGTAATAACAGAAGAACTAGTTCTGTGATTCTCGAGGGTATGGGATCTAATAATTGGCCTATCAAAATCTCTGCTCTTGAGTTTAGGCTAAATAAGAATTCTTCCTTTAAGTTTCAACTTATATGGCTTTAGGATCCTAAGATTCATGATTTCATGCGAGGCTAGTGGACCAATGGTAAACCTTCTCATGGCACTACTATGTATTCCTTTAAGAAGTGGCTGCAATTCATTAAGCATAAATTGAAGATGTGGAATGGTCTAAATTTTAGGAACCTTTCCTTGGCTAAGTTGGTAGCTCCTAGGAAGGTGGAAGAAGCTTCAAGGAATATCAGAGATCATGGACTCATGGAGGAGCTTCTCATTGAGGAATCTAAGGCTATGAAAGACCTTGCTAAATGGAAGCCAAGGAAAGAAATTTTTGGAAATAAATATCTCGAGTGGATTGGTGTTAGGAAGGGGATAGGAACATGACATTGTTTTTAATCTTAGTTAAGGCTCATTGTAATGGTAAACTGATTTTCTCTCTTGTGAATTCTCAGGGTGCCCTTCTCTCTTATTTTAGGGATATTTCATAAGAGACTATGAGGTATTTTTCCTCTCTCTTTAAGGAGGACTCACTCTCAGATGAAGAGGTTGAAAAGCTTATTCTAAATTGTATTCCCTTGATTATTTATAGAGAAATAAATGAGTATTTTATGGGTCCAATTTCCCTTGAGGAGTTGGAAAATTTTATCTTCAAGTTGAAAAAAGGGAAATCCCTAGGCCTAGATGGATTCCTAATTGAGTTTTATCAGGAGTTTTGGGAGTTAATCAAATTTGATCTTCTGGAGGTGGTCCATGAGTCCCAAAAGAACAAACAGATGCTAAGGGCCCTAACTGCTACCTTTATGGTACTTATTCCCAAAAAAAGAGGGAGTGAATTCCTTGGATATGTTTAGGCCTATTTCTCTCTGCAATGTTGTGTATAAGATCATTACAAAAATTATTACCGAGCGGCTGAAGATATGGTTGATAAAAACCATCTCTAAGAAGTAAGTTGTGTTTGTTGTTGGTCGACAAATCTTGTATGGAATTGTTATTGCTACAAAAGCTATTCACTCGATGGAAACTTCTAAGAAGAAATATATATTCTTTAAGTTGGACATGACCAAAGCATATGACTAGGTCAAATGGTCCTTTATTCATAAATTTCTTACTACTTTTGGCTTTGAGGAGGATTGGATTATATGGGTGATTAGTTGTGTTTCTTCTTCCTCGTTCTCTTTTCTTGTTAATAATGAGTCATTGAAGCTATTTGAGGCCTCAAGGGGATTGACACAAGAAGATCCTCTATATCCTATTTGTTTATCATTTTTGCAAAAGGGTTGGGAATATTTCTCAAGTCTCAGGTTAGACATGGTTTCATTTAGAATTGGAAGTGGGATAGTAGTTCACCGCCTCTTTTCCACCTTCAATTTGTTGATGACACTGCTTTGCTCAGAGTTGCCACTATCAAGGAAGCTAGAAACATTAGATGGTATATTTAAATATATCTTGGTGCTTTTGGATAGTTGATTAATGAGGACAAGTATTCTATTTTCTTCTTCAATACCCATCCTCTTATTCAAACCAATATTGCTCAAATTCTAAGATTTTAGGTTGGGACTCCCTCCTTCATTTATCTTGGTATTTTGATTTTATCTCATCATCTACATAGATCTTCTTGGTAATCTATTTTGGATAAGTTTAGAAGGAATGTGAATCACTGGACCATCAGATGACTCTCCTTTGTGGGTAGAGTGTTGCTTTTAAAATCTGTTGTTCAAGCTTTACCCATCTATAGATGTTTTGTGCAAATAGCTACCTCTCATTTCATCAAGGACATGGATGCTTTTTCAAGATAATTTTTATGGTATGGAAAACTTGATCAATATAAATGGAGTTTAGTTAGGAGGGATTTTACTTTATAGGTTGGTTCAAGAGGGAGGCCTTGGATTGTGACAGGTGGTTCTTTCTGGGTAGGCTTTGGCTATAAAACTTTATTGGAGATGGTGTACTTCTCAAGATCATATTTGGGCTAAAATACTATCTTGTAAGTACTTAAGAGGTATTTGATCCCTAGATTTATCTTGGTTGGGAAAGGTTTGGTTATCTAGGACACTCTAAAAAGAGGGGCTAATTTAATTAAGAAGGGTTTGTTCTAGTTCGCAATCAAGAATCAGATGCTATTTTCTAGGAGGATTCTTAGGATGGCCACCCTCCTATCTTGACTCAATATCCTAGGCTAATTTCCTAAGTATTTTTTTTGGAAGCGGGTTGGTATCATGTTGAGGACTTTAAAACAATCTAGTATTTTGATAATATGGAGATGTATAAGTGGAAATATCCATAGGAATGGCCCCAGGGAGGATTAGCCGAGGACAAAGATGTGCTTGCTTGTATTCTTGTAGGAAGACCCTATTTTTTATTGAGGGGTAAAGATAGTTTGGCTTGGAACCTTGATCCTAAGGGAACCTACTCTATAGCCTATGGCTACTAGGTTCTTGATATGCAAAAGTTCAGGAGCCTCCTTATCACATGGTGGAAAAATATGTGGAATAGATTTTCTTGGCCTAAATGTAACTTCTTTCTTTGGCTAGTAGCTCGAAATAAATGCCTCACTTGGGATAACTTGAGGAAGAGGAGATTTTAGGGTCCCTCTATTTTTGTCCTTTATGGTAATAATGAGGATGTATTTTCTAATTAATTCTTCCAATGCTCCCTTGCCAGGGATATTTGGCCCCATTGGTGGAGTGCCTAGAATCATCCTTGTTTTCATGTGCTCTCCCTAGTGGAGTTTTAGAGTAGTCTAGGCAGACATCCTGCCAATGTCCCCTTCCTCTAGGTGGATTGGAATTTGGGTCCTTCTTACATCATCTAGAATATTTTGCTCAAATAGAACCATCACATTTTTTAGGGTAGTCATTTGGCTATTCAAAATATCTAGAAAATAATCCTAGGTATGGTTCAAAAAACTATCCATAGCAAATATGATGTGAACCCTCTTTTGGACTCTAGGGAGGAGAAGGTACGATAGACCCTTGGTCTCTTTAAGATTGGTGCAAACTCTTATCATCCTAGCAGGGCTTCTCAACTTAGCAAAAAATATAGGAGAGATGGTAGATGGAGGTCGTCCCCAGGAGGAGTTTTAAAAATTAATATTGATGGGTCATCCAAGGGTAATCCTGTACATGCTAGAATTGGCGGTTTTGGGAGAGACTCTTTTGGCATGGTCATATTTTTCTTTTCCATTTATAAATATGTTCACTCCAACAATTTTATGGAAGCTCTTATGATTCTCAAGGCCTTGCAGAGGGGGTTTTCTCTTGGTTGGTACAGGAGCATCTGTGAGTTTGACTCTCAAATTTTGGTTAATATTTTAAATAGCAAAATGTTGGAGGATGTTAATTGGTAGTTGGTCTCTATGGATGTTAAGATTCTTAAAATTAGTGAAGATTTCAAATTCATCTCCTTTTTGCACATTCTAAGGGAATGGAATGGGGTTGCTAATTATTTGGCCAAAAGGGCTTCTAATATTTTGGGTCCTTGTATTATGGATAACTAGGAGAGTCTCCCATCTAGGGACTCTTAGTACCTCTGGGAGTTGATCCACAAGGATTTTTAGACTTAATGTGGTTTGTTCTTACTATCTTCTTTGGTTTTTGACCTTGTATCGCTCCAAATTTTTTGCATCCTTACCCTCAGGCTATAGGATCCACGCCCGAAAGGGGGATGCGAGAAGGATGGGACAATACCTCGAACTGAGAGGCCCTTTGAAGGTCCCGCCTCTTAGGGGAGGGGTATAAGGATGAATTTTCAATGGATGGTGGGTTCACCAGGAAAATTTTGAGTGGTAGTTTCCACGCCTAGGTTGATAGTGGGTTTGATGTGTTCATTTTTTATACTCGATCATTCAACTCCTAGGTTTGGCCAAGATGAATCTAAACTATTCTATATGCCAATGCTGATTTAAATGAATACAGAGAATAGGAATGAATGCTAAACATAGAAAATATGCTAGTTAGATCATAACATACCTGATTCTAGATGTTTGATGAAGATTTTGAGTCTTGTAGCAGTTCAGATCATCTCGACTCATACGTAATCATCTAAAATTACATCGAATCGTCTCAAATCATAGTCGATCATCTGAGATCAGACATAATCGTCTAAAATCTAATGAATTCATCAAAAACCTACAATCACACAAATAGATACAAAATACCCAAGATGCAACTCCAGAAGTGAAGGGAAATGACAGAAATAATTGTAAATTTGTCTAAATGACAAATCCAAATAGTAATTAAAGAGGAAAAGCATCAACTTCACAATTTATTTTGATTTTATCATGCATTTATATTAGATGAGGTGAACTCCAAGATGCATAAACATAATAATTTAAGATAGTGCATAAATAAAATAGGAAAATGCAGAAAAAGCTAAGGAAATGCAAACTCTGGGCTCTAATTGCCCCCAATATGGACTACAGTCAGGGTTGCCTCCAATTGTACGAAATCGTCTGCACTCCTCGACATGATCGTTCGAAATGGTCTGGAATCATTTACGACGATCCGAGCTAGCTTCGATTGAAAAATAGTAGAGTTATTGCAAGAAAATGCAAAATATAGAATGTATACAGTAGTGCGAGGATGCTCTAGTGAATAAGGAATTAAATCTGCAAGAAAATATGTCAGCTAAGGGGTTCAGGGGAGTCAAGGGGGATAAACTAGAAAAATCCTAGTTTATATAGGATTAGGGGGAGGCTAGGAGGTTGGGGTTCATCCCAATCTAGGAGATCTCCAACAAGGAAATCTCCAACTGCACAGACATGCTTCTGTCTAAGTTGGAGAGGCTGTTGAAACTGAAGCTAATTTTGAAAATTTGGTTTTGGGACGAAATCATCTGGATGCTCTGTTCTAGAAGAATTCATCAGATCGAGGACAATTTCGTTTGATCTATGATGATATCATCCAACGGTCAAAACAAATCCTAAAAATGACACGGAAAACAGGGAAAGCGGGTAACAGGCGATTTTGGGGTTAAAATTTAAATTTTTATCTTTTATCTTTTACTAAGGTTTTAACCATGCCAATTTTAGGGTGCTACATTTTGCCCCCTCTTTAGCGAATTTTTTGAATAAAATGCGTTAAAGACGAGTTTTCGTTTTACGAGAAAGCAAAAATGTACTCAATTTTTTAGACAACAATTCTTCGTCGAATCGTACGAATGCTGACTATGGTGCCCCCTCCGTGTTTTTACCCAAATCGAACGTTTGAGGTAAAAATGAGAAAAAGAAAAAATTAAAAAAAGAATGTTGGTTTTGAATAAAATTAAGAAAAATAGGGAAAACCCTAATTCATTTTTTTTTACTATTCATTTTTACTGTTCTAGAGCTCTGTAGAGAGAAAATGGTGGAGACAGTGCACAGAGCAACAGAGGTCTAGCGCGGGCTACGGGTAAGGATCTAATCCTAGTAGATTAGGTTTGAATTAACTTTGTACAATTTTTGGATTTAAATTTTGATTGTTTGGGGCATCGCGACCATTTTTAGGCCGTCGACAACGTCGGGATGAAATCGTCCCTATTTCACCTAAATCGTCTCTAGATCATCGATTTCGTCTGAGGGAAAAATCGATGAACTAGGGGTGATCTCATCCAACAAGGGGTGATCCACGAGTTGCAAAATTGGAGATGATTTTGTCCTAACAAAGGACGATGCTACCCAATTTGGGATGATATCATCCAATGGTGGATGATATCATCTTTAAACTTGATGTAAAATGTGTTTAATTTAATTGCAATGATTGATTTATTAATAAATTTTATTGTTTTATTATTTGTTTTGTAGAAAGGATTACTAAAGAGCCAAAAATAGAAATACGATGGGCTGAGAGATGACTTAGCCACTCTCGACCAGGCAGAGTGCTACCAACTAGCATAGGTCGGGCTATGACATGTGGCAGAGATGCCACAAGTACCAATGAATATGGGGCTACTAACAACCCTAGAAGAGAGGTGGTATCCGGGGTCGTCCTACTTTTGGTTATCGATAGGGGAGATGGCTCCCACTCTAGAGGACGTATGGAGGATCATGAGGATCCCCATATAGGGATGGCTCATGATGCCTGCGACCAATCAGGGCCAAGCGATGATGAGACTGATTGGAGACCCGAGCTTCACCCTAGAGAAGGGCGGAGTGAACATCGAGTCTCTATGACAGATGCTTGGGGCATCTAGGCTGACTCAAGTTTTGGCAAGAGTGGTAGGTGTTTTACTGCTGTGCCACCAGAGTGGGTGCAAGATACCATGGCTCCTCTCAGATATAGTTTGCGACATGAGAGACCATAGGTACAGGTTTTCATGGGGCAGCTTTGTACTATGCTTCTTGTATAGGATCCTGCATGGGGTCGTATACAAGTGAGGTTGATGTCTGGTCTTGACATCGCTACTACAAGTTTGGTGCTGGGAGCACATTATGGTGCGAAGGCCGATAGGGCTCCCACTGATAGGGGTTGATCGAGAGAGGCCCCGGGTTTTCTACTGGTGGCTACAAAGGGGGTCATAGTGGTGGATAGATTTGTCAATGTCATGGAGGTTGCTAGAAGACCTCATCCTGGACTAGATCACTTGGAGGCCATGGCGAGAGCACCCCAATTTGGCAGAGGATGGGTAGGATCTGGCTTGCATCAGGCAAGTATGTTGGCTAAGGATGGAGCAGGGAGAGGTAGAGCTCCACCACTATGACTGGGTACTATGGTATTTTGGTCTACAGTAGGGTATCCCTTCTCTTAAGGACTACGAGTACTCCTGATCTGTTTGAGATAGTACTACACTGAGCAGGGCTCCAAACATGCAGCGGTTCTGGAGTTAGGACATTGAAGATGCCCCCATCTAGCCAGTGGATGGTGATGATGCAGGGGTTGCAGATGGCTACGATGCCTGGTACACAGGCATCCGCCCTCCTCGGATGACGAGGACGTAGGTTCCAGTGCATGTCGTGGTGTGCCAGATGGGGAGGCAACGATAGGCTACAATTGAGGCAGCGCAGGGTCACAGTGGGAGAGAGCAACGGCGGTCCCCATAGGAGAGATGCCAACGGATGGGTCAGGCTCCACAGAGGCCATGGGAGACAGGGCGGAGGGAGGAGAGACTCCCTTCATAGCAGGGGGAGAGACCACCATCACCTGGTAAGGGCAAGGGTGTGGATGTAGGGGAGAGCAACAAGACGGTGGCTCTCCGGGCTGAGGTTGCCCACCTTCGAGCTTAGGTAAAGTCACTACAGGATGAGGCTACTCAGCTCAGGGGTCAGGTACGAACACTGTAGGATGAGACTACACGGCTTAGGGAACATATTAGAGGGGTGAGAAGGGATGAGCTAGTGCGGTCTATGATGCAGACCACATTCTACCAGGGAGTATACTTTTAGCTAGCTCTAGAGGGTCAGAGGGTACCATTGCCAGCGAACATTATGGAACCAATCCGGATGGGATCGATGAGGACATCCTCATGATCGACAGCGAGGACCCGAGACACATCATAAACTGCTATGGGACCACCTCCTCCATGTCAAGGTGGGGGAGGAGATGAGGCTAAGAGCTCGAGGGCTTCTCGAGACTAGCTGGCTATAGACTGCACAGAGATTGTATAGATTTTTGAGAGGATTGAGTATGCCAGGGTATAGATTGTGGCATACCAATCCAGTTTTGATATGATGTATATAATTTTTGTGATATATATATATATATATATATATATGATATTTTTGTGATATGACTTGTTCATATGTTTTTATGATGCTTCAATATTTGAATTGTTTGTTTGTTTGATTGATGATTCATGTAATTATGTCATTTGGAAATATTATAATTTGATGTCATGCTGTAAAATTTAAATGAAATAATCTGATGTAAACAATTGGTTGTTTTGGTGTGATTTGATAAAAAATAAAAAAAAAAGAGACTTCTAACAATAATTTCAAAGGACATTGTCGCTGTTATAGACCATTTCATGGAGTCGTCGCTCGCTCGGTCGTCAAGCTAATCCCAGTATAGAAATATTGTTAAAAAAGTAAAAGAGTGCTTAAGAGACTGTCTTAAGACTTTGTGTTGTGATGATGGAAATGATGATGGTGATGATTTGTTTTCAGATTTTCATAAAAATAGTATGCATGAGATACTAAAAGAAATATGATTTTGCTAGGCATAAATTCCTAAGTGTGATAAAATTTTGAACAATTCCTTAGAAATTATACCATGGTTTGCAAAATTGAATGTTGACATAATGAAATGAAATAGAATAAGTGTTTGTTCGTTTTAAAGCATAATTGTGTAACATAATGATGCAAGTCATATGTTTTTATGAATTTGTTTTAAAATAAATGGAAAATAAAATTAGAACAATGGTTTGCGCTAGGCATAGAATTTATAGGTATAGACTTATACCATCATCGTGAAATCCAAAGAAGAAAATGGATATTTTAGTTTTATTGCAAGATTAATTTTTGACTGTTGATAAACAGAAAAATAATAATATGAACATGTTGTTTGAAATCATTTTGTGATTTTGTGAAACAAAGTATATAATTGCTTGAAAACAAAACAAAAATTCTGAAATAAGCGGATAAAACTATTTCGAAAAGAATTACAAAAATAGTTTAAATTATCGCAAAGACAAATGTAGATTTATTAAGGGATCCTCATGTGCAAATGTGAGTTCATTACCGATCTTGATTTATCATAATGATACAAAATCTCTCAAATACAAATGTGTGTGCGATTGTATTGTTCATTCACCAATTTTGAGCAAGATAATTTGATACAAGTAATTTGCCTTAACCAAATGAGTGTTCGTTGACCATGATTTATATGCATGTAACCGTACCAGACTACTATGTAAGTCGGGTTATCAAGAGCTAGCTAATCCATAAGGTGACATAGGTCTGTACAAAAGAAGGTCGCTAATGTGACAGACATATCACCATGCTAGGAATTACCCAAGGCCAAGCGGGTTGGGCACAAACCACCTGTTATGGGGCTTACCTCACAGTTTTTGAATAATTGAAAATTCCAGGGATTCAAGCTCATTCACCCTTCTTTTCTTTTCAAGGGGTAGGGAAAGGGATTTTATTGCATTTTGCTTTTGCTTTTCACTTTTGTTTTTTTTCTTTCTCTTTTTTTTTTTTTTTTTGTATTTTTGCTTGGAATTGAGATAATGCTGAAATATTGCTGCGATGGTACAAAATAATATTTTTCTTTTTTCTCATTTTCTTTGACTTTTCTTTTTCTTCCTATGCTAGGGATACTTGCTCGGATTGGCTGTAGAGCAAGGGATTTTTATTCTGGGTAGGGGTGAGCTTGTCCTTTTGTCAATTCTCAAAGATTCTAGACCATGTGCATGATAGGATAGCAGGGAAAACTTTTCGCTCAGGAAACCATTTCTACTATGTAGCATCATATCGAATTTGCAATGAAATCATTTTAATGTGAAGAGATGTACTTGGTTTAAGTAAATAACAAGATCAATTCTCTATGCTCAAAACTTTATTTAATGCTAATGTGGACTTTGATATAAGAGAGATAAATAATCATAGAAAATAAAATCAAGATATTTATTCATGTGAGTGTGAAAGTGCGGGATTCCAAAATAAATGCTAATTTATCCACAATAATTGAAAATATAACTGCAATACTTCAAGAATTGATAGGTATGAAATAAAAGATGTTTTTGAAGATTTTGACGATTTTGATGTTTTTGTATTTTGATTTTAAGTTATGAATTGAAAGAAATACAATGTGATTGTTTTTGAAACGTTTTATATAAGTGACTAAAAGGAAATAATATGCAAAACAAATATATACAATGATGAAATGACCAAATTTTATGCATAGTAGCGTTGGAGATGCATAATGTTCATAGGTTCTTTAAGTTCTTTACCATCTAAGGTAGATAATTTGTATGCTCCCGATCCAAATTTAGCAGTGATGACATATGGTCCAAGCCAGTTGGGCTCAAATTTACCTTTAAGGTTTTTAGTTGCATTAGTATTTTTTTTATTTTCTTTTAAGACAAGGTCACCGATCTCAAAGGATCGAGGATGAACTTTCTTGAGATATGCTCTCTTAAGCTTGTTTTGGTAGGCACGAAGATGCTCCAAAGCATTGATGCGCTTTTCATCCAGAAGTTCTAGCTGACTAAACCTGCCAGCATGATATTCATCTCCTACTTCAGTATCTTGAAGTAGTAGAGCTAAAGAAGGAACTTCTAATTCAAAGGGAAAAATGGCTTCAGCACCATAAACCAAGACAAAAGGTGAAGTTCCAGTGGGGGTTCGAACACTAGTTCGATAGGCCCACAAAGAAGGATATAATTGGATGTGCCAATCTCGACTAGATTTATTGACCAGTCTTTTGAGAATTTTGATTAATGTTTTATTAGATGCTTATGCTTGGCCATTACCCTGAGGATAATAGGGAGTGGACCAACGATGTTGAATTTTATATTTTTGACATAATTTTTTGACATCTTTATTTTTGAAACAAGTTCCATTATCTGAAATGAGATTGGCAGGAATTCCAAACCTACAAATAATTTGATTAAAAATAAATTTGGAAACTTGTGTTCCAGTGCAAGAAGCTAATGGCATAGCTTCAACCCACTTCGTGAAATACTCGGTGGTGGTTATGATGAATTTGTGTCCATCGGATGACACAGGGTTGATTTTTCCAATGATGTCTAAGCCCCATTTTGAAAAGGGCCAAGGAGATGAAATAGCCTGCAGTTCTTGTGCAAGGCGCATGGACAAGGTCAGCGTGTTTTTGGCACTTGTCGCAATGTCACACATAATTATGTGCATCATTCTCCATGGTAGGCCAAAAATATCCTATCCTAAGGAGTTTCTTAGCAATGGCGCTACCACTAAAATGTCCCCCACAAGATCCATTGTGGGCTTCATTCAAAGCTGATCTAGATTCTTCTAGATTCAAACATCTCAATAGGATGCCTTCAAAAGATCTCCTATACAAGGTATTTCCAATAATCACGAAGCGACTTGCTCGTCTACGTAATAACCTACGTTGGTTGCTAGTACAACCATCAGGGAAGGTCCCATTTTGGAGAAAATTAAAGATATCAGTGTACCAATGTTCAGGAGTAGTTTCATTGATTAGAAACACATCCAAAGGTTCTAGGCATGATTTGTTTGAAGTGGGTTCCTGGAGTCGACGAATAATGATGGTAGCATATTCGTCATCTAACTCCAAGGGCAAAAGAGATGTCGATGCAGCCATAGCATCAACCGCACGATTGCTAGTTCGAGGAATAGCTTCCAAGGTAACTTGATCAAATAAGGATAATAATTGCAAAACATATGCTTTGTATGGGCGTAATTTATCATCTATGGTCTGATAAACATCATTGATTTGATTTATGACAAGTTGAGAGTCACCAAAAACCAATAAATTTTTAATTTTTAGGGCCAAAGTAGCTCGTAAGCCAAGGATAAGAGCTTCATATTCAGCAGTGTTATTGGTGCAAGCAAATGTTAATTTGAAGGACAGAGGTATAAGATGTTTTTGTAGAGATATTAAAATAATACCCACACCATCCCCACTCATGCATCGGGCTCCATCAAAGTATAGGGACCATTGCTCGGGATGGTCTGCCTCTAGTTTAAGGCATTCATCAGGAAACTCAATGATGAGGGGATGGGTAGACTCTAAGGGTGCAACAGCTAATTGATCTGCTATGATTTGACCCTTAACAAACTTTTGTCCTATAAATGTGAGTTCAAACTCACTTAGCGCAAGAACCCACTTTGTTGTATGACTAGATAAGTACGGTCGACTCATGAGATATCGCAAAGGGTCGAATTTGGCAATAACATACGTTTTATGACTGAGCATATAATGTCGTAGTTTTTGTGTAGAAAATACAACTGCTAGACATAATTTCTCTAATATGGTATAGCGAGTTTCATAGCTGATTAAGGTTCTGCTAATGTAATAATTAGCACGTTCTTTCTTCTCATCGTCAAGCTGAGCTAACATAGCTCCTAAGGCAGAATCGAAAGTAAAAATGTACAAGATAAATGGACGATCAGATCTAGGTGGGGAAAGCACCGGTGGTTTAAGAAGATATTGCTTAAGGAGTTCAAATGCTTCCTGACATTCGTCGTCCCAATGAAAAGAGACGTCTTTCTTAAGAAGTTTAAGAAAGGGTCCAGTTTTGTCTACCAACTTGTCGATGAAGCGGCGAATAGCTTGAAGCTTACCTTGTAAACTTCGTAATTCTGATATATTGGTGGGTGCGGGCATATCTGTGATAGCCGTGATCTTGAGAGGGTCAATTTCAATGCCACATAAAGAAACTATAACCCCTAATAATTTATCGGACTTGACTCCGAATATGCATTTGGCTGGATTTAGTCGGATAAGATATTCCCTTAACCGATCAAATACTTTTCTCAAGTCATTTAAATGATCATCTTCTTTGATGGAATGAGCTATAATATCATCTACATAATCATGTAGAATATCATGCATCATATCGTGAAAGATATAAGTCATGGCTCGTTGATAGGTTGCACCTGCATTCTTTAAACCAAATGGCATCACTTTCCAACAAAAGGTTCCCCAAGGGGTAATAAAGGTTGTTTTAGCCTGATCTTCAGGAGCTATCCTCGATCTGATTATAACTAGAAAATCCATCCATTAGGGATATCATTCCACTTCCAGTAGTAAAATCAATGATTTGATCCATGTTAGGAAGAGGAAAATCATCTTTAGGGCGAGCAACATTAATATCTCTGAAGTCTGTACAAACCCTAACTTTAGTGGCTTCTTTCTTAGTTACTTGGAACTACATTTGAGATCCATTCAGCATAATCAATGGCTTGTATAAAAATGACCTTCAACAATTTTTCTAGTTCTCCTTTGACTAGTAAGGCCACTTTAGGATGCATTTTTCTAAGTTTATGTTTAATAGGTTTAGCATCCGGATGGACTACTAGATGATGCATAACTACAGAAGGGTCCAAACCTGGCATGTCTTCATATGTCCAAGCAAAGACATCTTCATAGTCTTTAAGAAATGAAATGTATTTATCTTGTTTTTCTTGACTTAATTCTGATCCAATATTGATTATGTGAGGGTTATGTTCGGTTCCAATGTTAATTTTTATAACGTTTTCCACTTCCATATGTAAATCTCTCTCAAAATTAGGTGGGGCGGGTGAAACACCCAATTCTTGTAATTCTTCCAAGGTTAGCTTGGATAATTCATCTTGAGGAGTCGAGGCCTCAAGTTGGGCTATACTAGGTATAGAGCCATCAAAATAAAATTCGTTATGTAACAAGTCATCAACGGAGACATCATGGAAGATATCCCCTTCCAACTCATCATCGGATTCGGCAATCATCTCAGGGTAGGCGAGAGATAGCATATTACAGGTAAAGGGATTATTCTTTGAACGCAAAGAATCTTGTTTATCCAGATAATCTTGGTAACATGTAAGATGGTCATCCTCCTCAAATGGGAAGGGTTGACCTTTACTAGGAAATAGGCCCACACCACATCGGGCGGGCCATGGTTCTACCTCAATAGGTTCTTTCATACCATTTTGGGAAGGTCCCAAACCTTTCCCTTTATATCCCAATTTAAGCATTATGGGTTTAGCTTTAATATACTCATTAGCAAAATAGCATCTAGCATATCCATCACAATGTGTCTTGATGTTTCTGGGTATTCTTCCCCAATCATATCCCTTATAAATAAAAGCACAACTCCCGACTTGGTAAATACTTCCCATAGGCTATGGGAGGCCCAAGGTACGAGGAGAGGGTGGGAGTTTATTTAAAATAAGGGAAGCTTGCATGGCAGTGTTGGTTTCTTCTGATATAAGAATTTTAGATAAATCGGGTAAGAGTTCATCAGTAAGAGCATAAGAGGTAGAAGGAACATTTCCTACATCATCAGATGTGGAAAGGATGCCTGTAGTGGATGTGGATGTTATAGGGATATCGATGGATGAGTCTATCGGTATGGAAGTTATAGGGGTAAAACAAGAAGCATTGGTTGTAGTTCTGGGATCTTTTTGAGGTCCTACTATGGTTTGTTCAGAAGATGGTTGAGCTATATGTATAGGTGTAGTTGAAAGAGTAGATGATGTTATGGGTGTGTGTTTCACACGTTTAGGTGGATGATGAGAATTAGGATGTGTGGATGACAAGGCAGGGCAAAATTGAACTCCACTAGGTTGTGCCAAAGCACACATATCAAAGGGTCTAGGATCACCATGAATGGTAACCAACTGATTTTTAAATTTGAATTTAACACATTGATGTAAAGTGGATGGAACCGCTCGCATTGCGTTGATCCAAGGGCGACCCAAAAGTATATTGTACGATGCAGGGCAATGTACAATAAACACGGTCGTATCTAAGGTTCTAGGACCAACTTGCAAGGGTATAGTAATGACTCCACATGTTTCTTGTGTTTCGTCATTGAAGGCTTTTATAATCATATCCGTTCTTTTCATTTCGTCACTTCTAAACCCAAATATTTGGTAGAAGTCAAAAGTGCATATGTTTAAAGATGAACCATTGTCAATCAAGACCCGTTTAACTGCTACATCCCCAATTAGGGCAGTAATATATAAGGGGTTATCCTTATGTAAACTATGTTGTGGTATATCTCTATCCCAGAAGTCAATACAATCGACTTCTCGAGTTATGATAGTATTGGTCATGGCTTCAGGCTGAATATTTTGTGGTACCATCATTTGGCTTAATGTGAGCATTAATTCATCCCTATGGGTAGGAGAAGATCTTAAAAGGTCCAAAAGGGAAATTCTAGCTGTAGTATTGGATAATTGTTCATTAATATTATAAGGAGGCTTAGGTTGAACATTAGGCGCATAATTCCCTTTATTAGGAATTTTCAAAACAAATGGAGCTGATCCATCATTCTGAGTTTGATTCTGTTGAGAGTTTTGAGCCTGTTGTCTGGTAACGGCTCCGATGGTTCCTACAATATTATTTTGTGGGTGATGAATAGGTCTTGGTCTAGCGTTTATGGCTTGTTCATTAGAAAGTAACTGATGAGAAGATGGTCGAGTAGTAACTCTTCTAGGGAATGGTTCTTCCGGAACCATAGAATTTGTGATGGGTTGAATAGGATCTGATTCATCTTCAGAACTATTCGATTGATTTGAGGTGATTTCCATGTCACTTTTGGTATCATATTCTACATCACTAAGGTCAGGTGTTCGAATATTATATAGAGGTCTGGACGTAACCATGGATAAAGTTGTATCAAATATTTCTAAGTCATGAATAGGTAAATGCCCACTAATGGCTCCTACATATCGGGTAGGAGGGGGAACATTATGATGTTCAATTTGATTAGCCACCTCTTTACCATGCTTTGGTAAAGGATGTTGAAATATGTCCAATGATTGATTGGCATTCTGATTCTAACTTTGAGGGATGTTCTTTTGAGCATTATTAGGAGGATTTTGTTTAGGTTGAAAGGCTTGCACCTCCATCTCATTGTTATCAATTAAATCTTGTATTTTATGTTTTAATCATTTACAAGAGTTGGTAGCATGTCCAGGTCCTCTATGGAAATCACAATGTAAATCAGCTCTGTATCCGGGTATAGTTGGATCAGGTTCTCGGATAGTTGGTAATTGGATCAATCCTCGTGCTAGTAATTGTGGGAGAATGGTTGATAAAGGTTGATTTAACCTAGTAAATTCTTGGGGTGGTTTATCAGGAGGTTTTAATATGAACTTCTCTGTTGTTTTTGCAGTATTAACATTGGCAATGTTTCTGCTATCAGTGACTCCATCACCCACAACTTGTTTATTTTTATATTGATTTCTGGATGTTTTCTCATCATCTTTCTTTTTGAGCTGACCTCTTCTAATGAGAGCATCTTCCACTCTTCGGGCTAAGTCTATAGCTTGATCGAAGGTGGTCAAGGTAGTAGTTGATAATTCATAGGATAGTTGTTCTTGTAAATTATTGATAAAAATATCCAACATTTCTCGATAAGGTAACACAAAGTGTAATTTTCCTATCAACTGCCTCCATCGAGCTAAGAAGTCAGCAAAACACTCATCTTTGTCTTGTTTTAGGTTGTACAAATCTTTAATGGTTACATGCCTTTCGATATAGGCACTAAATTGATGCACAAAAGACTCAGCGGTCTCTTCAAAATTTCTCAAAGAATGAGTGGGCAATTGATAATACCACTCCAATGCCATCCCCCCTAAACTTTTTGGGAACATTTTTAGTAATAACAAGTCATCATGTGATATATCATGACATGCTATCCTAAACATACGAAGATGCTCTATGGGATCTTCAGTTCCTTTATATATAGGTAGGACAGGCATAGGAAAGTGTTTGGGATATGGTTGTGCTACAACTATAGGATCTAAAGGCTGACTACACATCTCTCGATAATTATACGAGGGACGGTAGGGATCTATTTGGTCCATACGGGAGACTAACTGTTTCACCATGGCTTCCAGATTACCAGTTTGTCCACCATATTGGTTTGGTGGTACATGAGCATGGGATTTGTGAGCGTAGGAAGGCGGGACATAAGGATTAGATGCTATATTGTTGTTATGCAAATGGTTGGTAGGAAGAGTATTATGAAGAAGATTTGTTGTAGCATTATGTTGTATCCCAGATTGTTGGAAATTGGTATTTGGTTTTGTTTTAGGCTTTTGTTGATTTGAGGTATATTGATCAATAGCTTGGTGAAATAGAGCGAGTGAATGAAGGTTTCTTTTGTGTGGGAATAACCCTAGGCTTAGTAACAGGCACTCTAGGTGGTTGGGTAACCTGTTGTTGTTGCATGTTCTGGATCATAGTAGCCATATCCAAATTGGATGGTCCAGCTTGATCACTTTCTTGATCAACAAAGGATAAAGGATTAGTGCGTGTGTGGTATATTTCTTCTAGGGTTTCTTGAGTGTCACTAATTTGATCTTTGTCCATATGGATTGCTCTATTAAGGGTGCCAATATTAGTATGGAGGAACTTCCAGAAATGTTCCATGTTCTCAAAAGTAACATCTCCTTCTGGAGATATTTTAGGGGATGAGGATCCTTCCTCTCTATCATTTTCTTTTTGTTCATTTCCTATCAACAAATTCTTCTTCTTGTTGGTCGAAGGTTCCTTCTTCCTGAATTGGGTCTTCAGGAAGGACATCTGGGTTATTCTCTGTTTTCCTTAACCAATCTTCTTCTACTTCAATTTGTTTTCCATTCCTGAGTCTAGTCATTATGTCTAAATCTTAGATTTTAGCAAATATATATTAATATATTTGCAACAGATTTGGGAGGTATATATTTTAATTATATACCTACTATAATGCTTAAAAATAAAATGTTTTGATTTTTTGTTATGATTTTGTTTTTTTGTTTTTGTTTATTTTTATTTTATGCTTATAAAGACAACAAACAACACACTAAATACAAGAAATAACAATAATAAAAAGAATAGCTTAGTTTTCTATAAATAGTTTATGAATGTCATTGATAGGATCAAGTTCATCAGGAGTCATAAAATGCTCCTCTTCAAATTGGAAATGGTTTTTCAGGAACTTGATAAAGTGTGCTATAGTAATATTATCTGTTTCAGATTCTGTCTTGTAAAAATAAATCTCATGGCAATACTCTCGATATAACACAGCTCTGGGAACTCTATTCCATCTTTGTCTATCCATAAGAATGACCTCTTGGTCCTCTATACGAGACAGAAATTTATGTACTACAGCTGCATTATCGAGGTATTCCTCAAAGGTATACAACTCGGAAGACACAAGGGCTCTTTTATCTGCTAACCACCTATGGCAAGCTCTCTGAAGCTCATGATACAAAGTCACTTGATCGGGATCCAGGATTCTATCTAGGACAAACCTCTTGATTTGCCTAAGTTCGGTTGCTCTAGATGAAATGAGATTCAATCTCCTATTAAGCTCGTCCCATAAAGGTGGGACTCTATATGTTGGAGCTACTCTAAGTAAAGAATTAATCTCTATAGCTGCTAATTGATTTTCAACATTAATGGTAACAACTCGTCTTTTGTTATAATCTACCATCTAAATACAATATGCAATCTTTAGTTCTAAATGCATTTATTTTTTTGTTTTTTTTTTTGGATTGTTTTCAAAAGGTTTTTAGTTTTCACGTCGGGTTCACCAAAATGTATCGCTCCAAATTTTTTGCATCCTTACCCTCAGGCTATAGGATCCATGCCCCGGAAGGAGGATGCGAGAAGGATGGGACAATACCTCGGACTGAGAGGCCCTTTGAAGGTCCCGCCTCTCGGGGGAGGGGTATAAGGGTGAATTTTCGATGGATGGTGGGTTCACCAGGAAACTTTTGAGTGGCAGTTTCCACGCCTAGGTTGATAGTGGGTTTGATGTGTTCATTTTTATACTCGATCATTCAACTCCTAGGTTTGGCCAAGATGAATCTAAACTATTCTATATGCCAATGCTGATTTAAATGAATACAGAGAACAGGAATGAATGCTAAACATAGAAAATATGCTAGTTAGATCATAACATACCTGATTTCGGATGTTTGATGAAGATTTTGAGTCTTGTAGCAGTTCAGATCGTCTCGACTCGTACGTAATCATCTGAAATTACATCGAATCATCTCAAATCACAGTCGATCATCTGAGATCAGATAGAATCATCTAAAATCTGACGAATTCATCAAAAACCTACAATCACACAAATAGATACAAAATACCCAAGATGCAACTACAGAAGCGAAGGGAAATGACAGAAATAACTGTAAATTTGTCTAAATGATAGATCCAAATAGTAATTAAAGAGGAAAAGCATCAACTTCACAATTTATTTTGATTTTATCATGCATTTATATTAGATGAGGTGAACTCCAAGATGCATAAACATAATAATTTAAGACAGTGCAGAAATACAATAGGAAAATGCAAAAAAGCTAAGGAAATGCAAACTCTAGACTCTGATTGCCCCCAATCTGGACTACAGTCGGGATCGCCTCCAATCGTACGAGATCGTCTGCGCTCCTCGACAAGATCGTCCAAAATCATCCGGGATCGCTTGCGACGATCCGAGCTAGCTTCGACTGAAAAATAGTAGAGTTCCTGCAAGAAAATGCAAAATACAGAATGCAAACAGTAGTGCGAGGATGCTCTAGTGAATAAGGAACTAAATCTGCAGGGAAATCCGTCAGCTAAGGGGTTCAGGGGAGTCAGGGGGGATAAACTAGAAAAATCCTAGTTTATATAGGATTAGGGGGAGGCTAGGAGGTTGGGGATCATCCCAATCTGGGAGATCTCCAACGGGGAAATCTCCAACTGCACAGACGCGCTTCTGCCCAAGTTGGAGAGGCTGTTGAAACAAAAGCTAATTATGAAAATTTGGTTTTGGGACGAAATCGTCTGGACGTTCTGTTCCAGACGAATTCGTCAGATCGGGGACGATTTCGTCTGATCTGCGACGATATCATCCAACGGTCAAAACAAATCCTAAAAATGGTGCAAAAAATGGGGAAAGCGGGTAACAAGCGGTTTTGGGGCGGTTTTGGGGTTAAAATTTAAATTTTTATCTTTTATCTTTTACTAAGGTTTTAACCATGCCAATTTTAGGGTGCTACAGACCTTGTCTAGTGTTTTTAGCTTATTTTGTTGCTTACTTGAGCCTTGGTTGGGGGCTTTGTTGTACTCTGTAATCTTGTCTTCTTATCAATAATTTTTTACCCCTTTATTTAAAAAAAATGAAGTACTTTGATAAGAATGCTACCTCACAAAGCTTTGTAGAAGGATATATGGTCTTAAAATAGGATGAAGATAGAGTGAAGCCAAGAAAATATACAAAATTTGACTCTATCTAGAATGGGCCTTACATTATTACAGACTATAGATACAACAATGCTTTTGAAATATCAAGGCTCAATGGAGAAACATTACCGATCCTAGTAAATGGTATTTATCTCAAATCTTATCCTTAATTTCTTTAGCCGTAGGTTGTAGTTTTAGTTTCTTTTTCAGTTATGTTCCTGAAGTGTCCCAAGACACCTCTTGCTTCCTATGAAGCGTGTTTTGTTTTTTATGTTGTGTTGGCTATTTTTGTGTAGTTATTATTTTTCTGTTGAGTTTCTATCCTGTTATAAAGGTTATTTTCAATAATTTTGTCTTACAAAGAAAGTATGGAATTTTGTTCTTTTTGAAAATATAAAGATGATCAATGATTCTATGCCCAATGTATGCTAAGGCTACCTAGTCTTCTAAGTTAATTTCACATTGTAGGCATGTGTGGCTTGTAAGTTGATAAACTATTAATAAATTTTGAACCTCCTACTCAAATTTATTAATGATTGCACCAATTGTAAAAATCAAGTGGTACATGGTGGACAAGTTCATGTTTGTAGCTAGTGGAAGTTATAAAGCATATGCTCATAGGATACAAGCACCTATATTAAGTTTGTAAGCACCTATCTTTAGTTTGCAGGCACCTATCTTCATGTTGCAGGCACCTATATTTAGGTTGTAAACACCTATCTTCAGTTTGCAGGCGCCTATCTTCAGGTTGCAGACACCTATCTTCAATTTATAGGCATCCATATTTATGTTATAGGTACCTATTTTTAGGTTGCATATGCATATCTTTAGGTTGCAGGCACTTATCTTCAGTTTGCAAGTGCCTATCTTCTGGTTGACCAGTTTGACTACACATGCCTAGTTTGACTACACATACTCCCAGTTTGACTTCATATGCCCAGTTTGATTGCACATACTCCCAGTTTGATTGCAAGTACTCTTGGTTTTACCGGTGCCTACACTTGGAGAAGTACACAAAGATATTTTCTTATGGAAAAGTACTATGCAATTTTTATTTAAAAATTATTTAAATCTTCTCCATCTGTGAGGTGTCCACATTCTTTCAAATGTAAATATTTTAGACGTCCAGGTAGAAAATATTGTGTAGTTTTGTAAATTTGGAAAGTAGGTGTAAATTTATTTTGTATTTCAATAGATTTGACATCAATAGCAGAAAAATATATTTGCAATCCTATAAATCTATAAGGTGAGTGAAAATTAATGTGAATATCTTATAAATATGAAAGTAGACGGGAAAATATGCAGTTTGGTAGAAACAATTAATCTGGATAGTCTAGATGGAAAATCAGAAGGTAGGAAAAAACACCTCTTGTCTATAAAAGATTTTTTCAAAGCCTTTTTGGGGGTTGGTTGATTTGATCACTTGTTGATTTCTATAACATTGCAAAAAATAATGCAAAGAATTATTTGAACTGTATTTTGTATATCTTCAGTTTGGTTGGATTGCATGTGGCATTGGCCCTTGGTTCACGCCAACCTTACCTCTTACAGTTGATTTATAATTTGTTTTAATTTTTGTATGTCTTGTATGGTTTCTCTTGTGAAGTTCTTAGCGGATCAATCAACCCATTTTATATTGGTGTATTGCCTTTGTTCTTTTTATTTTATCCATCTATTTTGTACTTCTTTTTTATTTTCCATTTTATTTTTCCCTAGTGAGTTTAATAGTTCCATTTTATTTTTTATATTTATTTCGTTGTGTTTGTATTTTCTTGGCAAGTAAGTGCAGTTGTTTTTATTTCTATTTTTACCGTGAAATTTTTATTTTTACCAAGTTTGAAGTTTTTATTTTCAGTGTAGTTTTTGTTTTATATTTTTAGCTTTTATTTTATTTTCCTGGTAAGTAAGTTCAGTTCTTTATATTTATTTAGCTTAAAGTCTTTTATTTTTAGTTTTTGAGATCCGAATCTCTTCAAAGGTTTTTTCCTCTCAGTAAGTTCCACATGAGAGCAAAATTCCCATGTTGATGATATGCATGGGTGCAAATATAAGCATACATTTTTAGATATCAACACATTGTATTGGGAAAATGATCAAAAAGAGATAATCATATCAAACATTTAATCATTGAAGCTTATATATATATATATATATATATATATATATATATATATATATATATATATATATATATATATATATATATATATATATATTTTTTTTAAAAAATTCTATTGTAAGTATTCTTCATGTTATTGCATGAATGATTTTGGCCATTTACATTCATATTTGATGTTATTTTGAATGTTATGATTATTTATATTGGCCAATATTTACTTTGATTGCTCTTATATTTAAATATACTCTTGATTGAGAATTGGAACCTTTGATATTCTATTGGGACCTATGATAATCTAGCTTAAATTCCAATAGAATTAAAAACCTCTAGTTTATCTCCAATAATGAGTTAGAAGGTCTCAATGATCACGAACTCAATAAGACAAAGAAGGAAGCTCTTGGACTATTCCCCATATTAGTGGAACTAGATGTTCTTTTCTATATCAAAGAGAATATTAATCATGTTGGTGTATGGACTACTTTAAAATATCTCTATGGAAAATTAAATACTAATGAAGTTAATAGAATAGAAATTGAGCTCATTAATCTCAAAATTTTAGATTTTAGTAATGTCAAAGACTATATATCTCACTTCAAAACTCTAAAAGTTGATCTAGCTATGGTAAGAGGTAAGGTAAAGAGTGATGAAGAGTATGTCAAATCTATTACTTTCAATATTTCTTCTCTTTTTTATATAGTTGGATTGGTTCTTTATGTGAATGTTATAACTATCAAAGAACCATAACCCATCTCTCTTGAAGGACTTTTTGCACTTCTAATCCATTATGAAGTGGAAATAATGAATTATGGAGCTCTTTTTCATACACAAGCTTACCCAAAGGACTTCAAGTCAATAAAATCTAAGTCTCGGGTGCCTAAGGGTAAGTCTAAGGTTTCAAATAGGTTAAATATATATTAGTATTGTAAAAGGAAAGGACACTCCATCAAGAGTTACAAGGATAAAGAATATTGAGAAAAAAATCTTGAGGGCTAGAGATAAGCTTTCTAATGATGAATATAATAAAGGAAGAATAGAGGAGGCCCACTAGAGCATCCATTATTGAGGGTAAGGGATAGGTGTTATCTCTAATGATTTCTCTTCTTGGCCCTCTCAACTTAGATTATGGGGGTGTTGAAATATTTGTAGTCTAACCTTATTAGGAAAAGGCTAATAGTGGTGAAGTACCTATGAGTGCTTTTGATGTAAGCCTATAGAAAACTTCATGCAAGCCTATGGGAATATTTATATGTAATGCTATGGATATTATTTTATGTAATACTACAATATCATGTAAGCCTATGGGCATATTTCTATGTAAGCCTATGGGTATTCTTTTATGTAAGCCTATGGGTATGTTCATGTAAGCCTATGGGCCCCTTTCATATTTCACCCTTAGTGATATTGGTTAATCCACCTTTATGGATAACCTCACTCAAAAGGGTAATCTATTATTATTTTACTATAAGGTTAACCTCACTCAAAAGGGTAATCTATTATTATTTTACTCTAAGGTTAACCTCAATTTTAAGTTTATATTGGGATAAGATTAACCTCTCATTGGGAATTTGGTATCACTATAAATACCCTTCAATGAGGATCTATTTGTATCATAAGTGTGAATAACCTTATACTTCTTTTTGTTGTCTCCCTTTGTTTCTTCATGTTGTTCATTATTGTTATATTCTAAATCACATTATCTTCTTTTTAGCATATGATTGTGGTGAATGCATATTTTTGGAATGATTTTTAAAAATATTGTAAAATTTAACAATTGGAAACTATTTTTGTGTAATTGTTAGTTGTGTTTTCCTTTTTTTTTAAATAATTTGAGCAAGATATAGTTTTTTGTTTAGATTTTATTAAAAAATAGTATATGTGAGTAAGTCACTTGAGGGGTGCCATGGATTATATTGGTATTAAAGTATGTTTTTTTGAGGTTTTTATGAAGTTTGTTACCATTTTAGATGTTTTATATGTAGAATATCTTACACATCAAGTGTTTTGATGGAGTTCATGTGCACTATTATTGATAAGAAATGGGACAATAATAGAAATCAATATAACAAACTCTACCAAAAGAAGAGACCACTAAATAACAAGCCTAAGAGATCATCTATTTGAGGGAGAGAATAAATAATTGAAACTAAAAATCCATAAAAAGGAAGATATATTTGTTATGGTGAAAAAGAAGTTTCCTAAGATCAAGAACCATTCCACTAAAGTTGTTGGTATTTTTTAAGATTGAATTTCACAAATGGAAAACATATATTTGTAATTAATGCAGTTGCAACAAGGGATACCATCCAAAGAGGATTTGTTCTAGATCTAACAATATTAAACTGTGAATATATGAAGAAATATAAGAATATTTTACAATGTTCCATCAAATAATATAGCACAATCATTAAATAATTATGGAAAACAAACTTTATTTTGATTTCATATCCTTCAAAATACTATGATTCATTTGTTAGTTTTAATATGTATATTAAAGGCATACGTTTTAAGCTTTTAAAAAATGAGATATCAAGTATAAGTACTTGCAAAGCATGACCATGATATCATACATCCTATTAAAATGTTCTTAAGGCCTCAACATAAGAGTCTTTGATAATTTAAAAGGGAAATTTTTCCATGAATAATGTAGGTGCATCTTCTAATGTGGAGAAGAAACCACCATTTATCTAGAATTTTTATAAAGAGGAAAATGAAACCATTAAAATATAATTTCAAATAAATTTATAAAAAAACTCCAAAATATTGCAACCTTATATATAAGAAATGTTGATGGAATTTATCACATTGGGCATATGCAGTGCAAGATCTATACAGAACAAGGACTAGCAAGTATGCATTATGAAAATAAATATAAACATAGGCCTTTGATTTTTATATTCTTGTTATTATTGTGGAATATAATGTATTATATGTCAATTGTATTAGACCTTAACCCATTTGAACATTTGCTAAGAATCATGATAGTAGTATGTGTAGGAAGATCTTAATTCTTAAATATAGAAAATATATATCTATATATTGAAGGATACTTTCTATGACGATGTTGCAAATCACATGATTTAGAATATGGTTGGAAAAATTTAAGCAAATGGACTGTGATAGTGGTGAGTTTTTGAACTATGTTTGAATTTAGATACTCTAATTTCAATCATTTGTGATGACCCTTATACTATGATTTTTCCATCCATGGATAAAAGTATGTCATCTATGAAGGATAAATTTACCATTCTTCAAAAGGGGTTAACTTTAAATCAATCATGTCCTTACCAAGTATGTTGTTTTGTATAATACAATTTGTTAATATTTATATGATAAAATTACTAGTGAAGAAAACTTCAATCTACATCTGAAGCATGAATAAGTATTTTAACCCATAAATAGGGATATAGGTTTCATGGTTCTCTATTAAATAATTAAATTTCACTTAACTACTAAGTGAGAGATTCATATATGGATGGAATATGTTTAACCAAAGATAAAACCAAGAGGATTCATTCAAATCAATTTGAATAAAAAAATAAAATCTAGATCATGAAATGCATAACAAGATTCTTGTATTTTAATTTTATTGAGATGATATTTTATTATGTTTTGTAAAAATATAATCGATAGGTATATGGAATTATGCAATTCTAAGAGATTTTAAGATTCTAATATTATTCAAGAAAAAGTACACCATCACTCCAATTATTTGGATATGCTAATGAAGTTCAATTACCATTGACATGTTTATTGTGAGCATAGAAAATTTTGCACTTGGTGTGTATATGTCAACCCATTAGCATTTGTTTCTTTCAACCTAATAGTTTTAGCAAGCCAATTGTGAAAACATCATCCAAAGAGTATCCCATTATATTTTTTAATAGGAATACGTTTAGAGACACTTAATTATTTGAATAAGTGAGAAATAAAATTTTCACATATATAACGAGATTTCATTAATAAGAATTAAAACTTAATGTTAGCACCCAATTTTTTAAGTTATTCTTAAATGGGTTGAATGTAGTAAATAATGGAATATAACATCACCATTATTATCCATGATGTTTCTTTGTTAGCAGATAATATCTCTTTGCTAATTGATGGTTTTTTACCTCAATCGACATGGTTATTTTTTTTGCAATTATAGGAGGAGAAGAAAATTAGGGCAATAGGTGTTGTTAGAAATGAAGAATACATCTATCCACTATGATTAATATTTGCAGTTATGTGATAAAGTATATATGCATGTGAAATGAAGTTACGAGGTTGGGAGTTACACCTACTTTCTAACTTCATATAACCTCAGTAATCATAAGGTGAATACATAATATTCATAACATTCTCTTTCTTATTACATCAATGTGCAATCAAAGTACATACAAGAAAAATTATAAAATTTTCAAACTTTATATGTACAAGATACTTTTTTAAAATTAATGTATGCATATTGCTCTTATATGGGATAAAATTGGAGCTATATATTATGTTCTTGAGCATGTTCATGTATGAAATGGCACTGAACCTCAATGTGTTTTATGTGCTCATAAAAATAGATTGTGAACAAGTTTTAGAACTCCTTGGTTGCCACAACTAAAGATTATAGGTTTCTTCTATGGGATGCCCATTCCTCATAAGATGTGGCATAACCATATCATCTCATAGATAGATCCTCATATGGTATAATATTTAGAATTAGTGGAAGAATGAGCAAAAACATGTTGCTTCTTACTTCCCTAAGAAATTAGACTAGATCCTAGAAAGAATACATATCCAGAAGTGGATATCCTATCATCAATGAATCTTGTATAGTCTACATCCATAAAATTGATCATTCTTCTTGTACTTTAGATCATACTTAGTTGTACCATGGATATCTCTGAGCACCCACTTTGTTACTATCCAATGATACACCTCTAGTTCTTACATGAACCATAAATGATAGTTCAATATATAATGATATTAGGTCTAGTGTATGTCAGATAAATGAGACTCCCAATCAACAAGTGAGATAAATAGTTCTATTCACTTGTTGAAATGGATTATAATGTGATAGTTACAACCCTACTTCCATTGAAGTGTCTATGGGATTGTAATTTATCATCTAAAATATCTCAAGCAATGTCTCGTCATACTCTATTTGTGATATAAACAAATGATTTTCAATTTGACACACCCTTCAATCCAATAAAATAGTGCATTAGCCTAAGATTAGTCATGTTGAATGAATGCTTCAATTCTTCCTTGGTATCTTAAATCATCTTCACCAAAATCCTAGTGATGACCAAGTCATCAACATATATAGTGATGATTGTGACCTCTATTCCTTACATTTTGAAGTATAGGTTTGAATTATATGGATTATGATAAAATCTATGTCATAGAATATGCTCATAAATATTCACATTCTAAGATTTGGGTACCTGCTTCAACCCATAGAGATATTTTATGAGCTTACATACCTTATTCTCCTTATTAGGTGTTACAAATCCCTTTGGTTGTATCATGTATACTTTTTCATTGAGTTTACTATCAAGAAATGTACTTTTCACATCCATTTGATGCAATTTCCATCCAACCTATGCAACCATTATAGAAACCTTTGAATGATCTTGATCTTCATTGTTGGTGCAAAAGTTTCATCATAGTCAATTCCTTTATTCTATGTATATCCCTTTGCAACAAATATTGCTTTGTATTTCTCAATGCTCTCATTAGATTTGTATTTGGTATTGAATATCCACTTGTAATCAATAGGTTTCTAACCAAGTGGAAGATCAACAAGTTGCCATGTTTTGTTCTTCATCAATGTTTGATATTTGGTATTCATAGAATCCTTCTAATCTTTCAATTCAAGAGATTTTTTAACCATTGAATATTCATATGTCTACACCATAGTGTTAATTAGCGCTAGGTTGATCTCATTTCAAACTCTACTCTAATTTCTTAGTCTAGAATTAGATGTATCTAGAACATAATCTAATTTACATCATAAACTATACTAAGATACCACTTAGGTCTATGAGTGGTGCTCAAATTATATGGTATTGAGTCATAAAATCTACTAGGAACATCTTCTTGATCTTCATTAAAATCAAAATTCTTTCTCTTAGAGCCTTCATCATCATTAGACAAAATAATGATAGATGCTTTGTCAACAACATGTCTTGGAAGAAGAGGTACACTCATTATTCTCATCAAACATAACATATCTACTAATATATAACTTATTTATGGTAGGATCCATCAGACAATATCCCTTCAACTAACTACTATATCCAATGAAGATATATCACTTGGATTTCTCCTCCAACTTCGTCCATTTTTATTTAAAATATGCATGAATGCAATGCATCCAAACACATGGATACATGACATGGAAGGTTTATATTCTACTCATACCTCTTTAGGTGTGACATCATTCAATGGAAGTGCAGGTGTGTAGTTCAAGTAGACCATAGTATAAATAGCTTCTTTCAAAAATGCTAGTTCCAAATTGGTATCACTCAACATGCATTGCACCATCTCCTAAATAGTATAATTTTTTCTCTTTGCAACTATATTTTATTGTGTGTAGACATTTGTCAAATATCATTTGATTTCATATTGTAAAAATGTGAAAACCATGCATCTAGACCATTGCAAACATGTAACAATCTAATAAACAAAAATCAAGTAACCATTTGCACAAATAAAATATATCCAAGAAAATGGGGTTGCCCTTTTATTAAAAATGATAGATCTCGGTTACGATAGCTCCCTCTTAGGGAGTCACTCAAATTTATACAATTTTTGCAATAGTTGAGGCCCCTCAATGGGGGAGATGCACTCAAAGGGTCTTCACTTCGACACCAATTTGTGTGAGGGCTTACTAGATGTCTTCTTCTCCAATGTTTGGAAGGAATGTTTTGAATGCGGCTTATTACCGAATAGATCTGTTACCTGTATGTAAGGAAACAAACAAGAAATATTAAAAGCATATGAAGCCTCTCGATATGAGGCTTATTCCATATATATGCAAGAAATAGTATGAAAGCATAAAGAAAGCATGAAAAATCATAAATGGAAGCAAAAGAGGTCTATTACAATGCTTATGAACCATGAAAATATGATAAAATAATAAATCTAAACTAGGGTAAACTAATGATGCATAAAGAAAGGCAGATCTACACTAGAAACTAAAGAAACTACATCTCAAACCCTAGTCACTATCACTTAGGGTGGTTGGTCTGCTAGTTGCTACTACCGTCGGTGCTTGAGCCTGCATGCCGCTATCAAATACAATGACTGCTAACTATGATATTTACTCCTCATATCACATTTTGTGACTCAAAAATCCTCATATGAATTGATGTCCAAGGTTTTATTGGTGCATCTAAACATGAATCTATGAGTGAAATCTCTCAAATCTACAGCAAATATATGGCAAATGGATGATTTTCTTCTCAACCTTGTGGAAGCTTTGTTGTTGATGGTATGCTTAGTTATCTGCAATCAAGTAGCACTTCAATGCTACTCACATGGATGTCAATTTGTTGCTCAATGTGGTAGGGATTCACTGTATAAAATTTGGGATCTTCGAGCCCATACTTGTTCCTAGGAGGATGCATATGTAGGCCTCTCAAATTCCAAATCTTGGCTTCTTAGAGAAGCCAAGATCCATATTTGCATGAAACTAGTTGTTGGGGAGAAAGGTCCAATTTCAAACTTACATGGGAGTGGCAGTTAGGAAGAACTCTAGGAGATTTATGCCCAAAACCACTTGAATCCAATGCAAGTTTAGTTACCATGCATGATTTAGGCACACATTTCACATCCAACTTTGTCTTAGTGCTAGTTGTTGTCAAAAGTAGCAACTAGCTTGTAGCCACTTTGAGCTTCAGTGGTTGGGCTAGCAGCCACTCTGGTCGACAACGTCTATGCCTGAATAGGTCAGGACTACCCCTAGTAAGTGGTTAGAACCATTTCTAGCTCTTGGAAAGGTCCAAGATCAGTCATATGGTCTACAAAGGTGCCCATATGGGTAGTCTCCTAAACATGACATGTTTTAGGTATCTACAGACGCCCCATTTTGTGATGCATTGTGGGAAAATACAACATTGAGCAAAAATAGACCACCTAAAACCATATTGTATGTTACATGACGATCATTGATCTAATCAACATTAGATGCCCCAATCCTACAAAGGGTGCGCATATTAGATTTTACCTCTGACAAGTTAAGGAACTTGACTCAAGTACAAACTTTTGCATTAGGCTTACTTGATCTTGGACATTGTTCAGTTCATTAAGAGGCAAGGCCTAGGATCCTTCATGTTTCATGAATGCCAATCATTTTTTAATTTATTTGTTTATTTTTTGCCCCAAACAGGGGCGTGATTGTCTTTGGCAATGATTCATAAGATGAACATGATTTATGAGATCAAGTGATCCATTGTTGAATTTGATTATGATTTTGTTGATTATGACTACCCCTTCAAGTGACAAGTCGATGAGGAAAATAACTAGTGATTAAAACAATGATTTGCTTGACCAATATGATTTATTTGGACTATTTAATATGATTGTCTTATTGTTATATGGTAGGTCGTATTACAGGTGTGATTTCAACCAATAATAGTAACTGTACATTTTTATCCTATGGAGCAGTCTGGTCGTAATGGCCTTCTTAGGGAATCAAGATGATAGCAATTCGATTTAGCTTGTGTTGAATCACTCGATGATTTGCTAGAAACGTCATGGATGAAATGAAATGAACACCTCATTCCCATAGGGTAGTCTGACCACCATGGCCTTCTTCGAGATTGAAGTGAAACATTGCAATTCAATGATGACTAGTTTGGTTCAAATGACCTTATGGTAATTTACTCATCTTATCAGATTTCATGGAGTGCAAGTCACTGCAACCACCAAGTGTATAGGGTAAATAACTAGGTACGAGGTGCATTTGAAATTTTGATGTTATTTATTTATTTTTTAAATTTTGATGATTTTTCAATTGTTTTTGAAATTTTGATTTAATGATTTTTTTTGTTATTTTGTAATTTTTGATGATTTTGGATCGGTAGATATGTTTTTTTATCCAATTTAAGATTCCTCATGGTGAGAAATATAATGCATTTATTAATTTTTTCTAGCCACTGTTAGCAGTAGCAGCCTAATTTTATAATTTTGTGGCCACTATCCACGTCAGTGGCCTGCATTTCTTAGTCATTATCGACAACAACAATCGTGCCAAAACTAAAAAAAATATAAAAGGAAATTAGAGTTTTAACTTTCATTATTTTCAACTGTCATTTTGCAATTTGAGTTTTGAGGTGTGAGAGATATAGTGATTCAAAATGCTAACAATTTACCTACACCATGGTGGAGCAAGGCGAGGCTTCTACGAGCAGTGGAGCCAGAGCTTCTAGAGTATTTCTCCAAACCCTAACTTGTTTATTCAACTGGTAAAATGAAACAAACTAAGTAATCGATAAATTAACCTCATTAAACTTGTTGGTAATGAACTAAACTTGTAGCTAGGCTTAGAACTAGGCTAATTTAGGTGGGTGTCCTTTAGATTTAGGTTTTATTTTTATTTTTTGGATTTTTGGGTGAGGGCAGACGTCGTTGGTGTGTCACCTCACGGCCACTATCGCTCAGGGTGACCCCCAATTTTCAAAGAGGGATCGTTGTCACTGAGGGCTATCTACTGTCGGCATCAAAAACTGTTGTGGCAGCCATTGTCAGCGTGAGGGTTCACTAAATTTAGGAAATGTTTTTGATTATTTTTTTAATTTAATTGATTTTTTTGAATTTTTCAAATATAAATTTTGATTCTTTTGCATTTTTTGGTGCATTTTCTTATTGTGTTTGTAACCTCGCTTGATTATGAGTTTTTTGTTGTACATTTTTGGATTTTATTGTGTTTTTATAGTCCTAGTACATCTAATTAGTATTTTATGTTGCACACTTATCTCTTGTCTTCACGGGCTTGGGAGCCTAAGTTACTAGTCGAGATAATGCCTCTTATGGTTCATGTCGACTGGGATTGGTTTAATGCACAAGGTCTGATGTACATTGTTTGCTTATCGATGATGATTTTGGATCAGGCATACCTCATAGTGTTGGCCCATAGATGAGACTACCACACAAATATTTTCCATCTCCCTACTGGAGAGATGACCATCATGCCTGAGGACGTCTATACGATATTTAGGATCTCATTCAATGGGTGAGCCATCGTATTTTCCCTGACTAATCATAGACCAGTATTTTTTGCTAGGGTGTTTGGAAATCAGGCACAAGCAACATTATTGGACATTCAACATGAAGGAGTTCCTATTGCTCATTGGTATTAGGCCCATGTATTCTTACAGTGGTAGGTCCTTCTTATGCATGTCATCTGCAATGTGCTTTTATCTGACACTTCTAGAGTGAGGTTCCCATGGAACCTCCTGGTGATGGTGCAGTACCTAATGGACAATGCGGAGCCCATCATCATGGCTTTATGGAGTGCCCTATTAGCATGGCTCTATGATGATTTGTATAAGATTTAGAGATGGGGTTGGGTGGGGTTTGCTTGCAGCTTGCTCTTACATATCTAGCATGGGAGCACATTAGAGTGGATCACCTAGGAGGGCTACCCTAGTATATCACTAGTATAGCACCTAGGTCACAATGTTATGGAACCAGGTGGCCTCGAGATGCAGAGGAGTTATGGAGTCACTACCATGCAGGGGACTTGGCACATTATGCATGCTCATTGACTGGGCTATAGGCCCGAGATATTATCTAGAGGTCTTATGTGGATTGCCCTACTTAGGAGGAGGTAGACCGATACTTGGCATGGATGAGGTATAATCGATGGATCATTAATCACAAGGAAGGAGTTAGGGAGTTCTTTCATTACTCTCGGGTGACCAGGCAGTATGGGGTCCAGTAGGATGTTCCACTGGTACCGGTTTTGTATAGTAAGATTCAAATATAGAGGGATCTCTCCATGCCCCATGTGATAGCTCTTACAAAGGAGGTAATTTATAGTGTAGTTGATATTGGTGTAGCAGATATTAGGACTACAGAGGCACAGACCCAGTGGTGGGTTACGCAGCTATGGCAGGGTGGTGATAGCCTAGGACAATTCAAGGATGATGTACCTGAGAAGGACCCTAATGTGATATGGGTGTGGTCCAAGATAGAGGAGTGGGGTTTGACTACTGAGGAGTAAGAAACACCAAAGGATGAGGAGGAGGTAGTTCCAAATGATTAGGAGTCTCCCCTTCGGTCTCAGCTACACACCTCTCTTACTATAGTACAAAGCTAGTTATTAGAAGGATAGGCCACCTGGTGCAATTGTGAGGAGGAGAGGACCTCCCTATAGACCCGAATTGACTCAAAACTAACCAAGATAGAGGAGCTCACCGTAGAGGGATACACTCTACAAGTAGAGGGTGCACCATCCACTCCAGCTACTCAAGGGCTAGCAAGTTTAGACTCAAAGATAGAGGTTAGATGCCTACATGGGCTCTTAGAGGATTGTGAGGCTCATATGTCGATAGATGCTGGGTATATTGTCTCTTTGTAGCTCCAAATCATGAGGCTAGGTGGTACTCCTTAAGAGAGGTTTACAGTAGGGGGATTGCACCAGATTTGATAGAGTGATTCAGGGCAGTCATCAGTGCAACCCAACCATAGGACAAGGACCCAGATAGAGAGGACCATAGGGACTAGCTCCAGGAAGACTCGCAAAGATGGAGTTGAGGGTGGAGGTGAGCCTGGTGACACATGAATAGTCTAATTATTTAGATATATGTACCATTTTTACGTGTAAGATTCAAGGACCTACACTGTTGTAGCCTGCAAGAATTTTTTATATTTCCCTCTATGTACTTGGACATGTTACACATATATATTATATGATATTATTGTTGGAGACTCATTATGTGTATTATGTATTTTTGCTTTTGTGTTTATGTTTATAAGATGCATATGGATGCAATGCTTATGATATTATGCTATATAATATGATGTATTAATGACATGCACTAGCTAGATGATGGATGTATGATTAGATGTTGTGATCTAGATGTGTAGATAGACTACTATGTATGCATATATGGATGCAATGGTGATTATTAAATGCATGTTTAATTTGTTTTAATTGTTTATGAATTTATATTACGTTGTTATTATATGGTGAATGAAATGTATGTAATGCAATATTTACATGATGATGATCTAATGTAAATTAACCTGTATGCTTTAAACATTTAAAACATAAGGAATGAATGTAATATGTGATTAACAATCTAATGGGTGACACCACATAATGTATAAAAATCATGAATGTAAATAATAACTCTTAGCATAAGAATTAATCATTTAAGAATCCAAATGTGAGATGATATGATGCAATATGTATGTGTTTTCTTTATAAGCTTTTGTAAATTAATATATATATATACAAAATAGTCAGTGGTCGTCTAAATATCATTACTGATATTTATTCGATATCTATCCTATTTTATGAACACCCTTTAATGAACAAAACATCATAAATAAAGTTTATGATTTGATTGATGAAATGATTTGTTGCTATGATGGGAGATTTGAGGAGACTCAAACACCCTAGTTGATTAATCAAAAGTTGTATAATGGCCATACAAGACTTCTGAAAGATGAAAGTTTTGCTATGCAGACCAAGATACTCACTATCCCTATGTGTGCAAATAAACATATTAGAGAGACATAAGCCTATCCCAATGTTAGGCAAGATTCATTCAACCCATTGTTGTATTGGGGATCACCAAATTCTCATCATGATCCTGAGTTGGACTCATTTGGATTAGACCATTAGGCGATACAAGAAACTTAAAGCTAGATCTTTTTGTAAATTGCTTAGAACTACCCCAATGCTAGGCAGGATTCATTCAAACCATTGATGTATTGGGGATCACTCTATGGTTTCAAGTAGTGACCATTCCAAGGATTCAAGCTCTTCACCCCTTATTTTATTTTGATTTATTGGGATACTTGCTCATGCTTAGTGATAAAAATCACTCTTTATTTTGCATTTTTGTTTTTATTTTATTTTGTGCAAGGGATTTGATTTGATTTTGGGTTTTTTCTCATTTTGATAAAGCAAGGGGTTTCTTTGGGTAGGGGGGAGCTTTTCCTTTTGTCAATGATCAACACTCTATACCATGCGCATCACAAAATGAACAAGTATAAACCTTTCGCTTAAGATGACTAGGATCCCTTTGTAGTGCTCATCTTTCCCTTGTTCCAACTAGAATTGTTAATGTATTGATTAGTGATGGGATTTTGATATATGCTAGATGCTATAAAAAATAGACCTCATCTACAAAAGTAAATATTGTTTTCTACAAAATCTGAGAAGATCACTAGGTATGACTGAATGATCAAAAAACCCTAATATATTCCTCATAGCAACAGGAAGAGGTTGTGTTGAAAAACATAGTTACTCATATGGGTTATAGATGAATGAGGATTTGAAGATGCAGGATTGGCATAAAAACGTGGCACCATTTATCCTAATGTGAATGCAATGGATGCAACATGCCTAATGCAATGTAATTACATGAATGCAAATGCAAAATGTAAGTGTTGGACATTTGAGGTAATTTGAGGCATTTTATGTTGTCATTGATGTCACATGGATCACATTTGGTTTTGGTGGCCAAAATATTTCATAAATAAGCATTTATGATATTTTGGAAAGCATGGTTATTTACAGGGTTTTTATGAAAACCAAGGCAAGCAAAATAAAATGTTTTATTTAAAACCATGGTAGGCTTATATGGAAAGGGATTTTCTTAAAATCCAAGGTGGAATTTTATTTCATCGAAAAAGGACCTCCGGTGATGAAGATATTAAAGTTTAAAGTTTAAATTAATGGAGGGCCGACCTATGTGGAATTAATGGAGGTTGGCATATATATATGTAAAGGTTTCAATTTATTTCGGAAATGTGGCATATTATATATTGTTGGAAAGTTTATTTTGAGGGTTATTTGACTAAATTATTTAGAAGGAGAAATAAGGTGTGTGTAAAGATATATTTCTGATTTTGAAAAGGGGTTCCAAAAGTGAAGTTTGCATTGTTATTTTTCAAAATGATTCATTTTTTCATGAGGTGACAAGGTATGCAATATTGTGATTTATTTTATTTTATGGTATAAGTGGTTTTGGGAGTGAAAAGGTTATGCAATGTTTTAATTTATTTTATTTTATGGTACAAGTGGTTTTAGGAGATATAAGGAAGTTGTGCAATTAAAGGCCTTGGTTATGATAATTGAAAAGTGGAGTAATGTTGATTATTTTGTGATCTACTAACCCTTGTGAAGATTGGCAAAAGAATTTTGTGATTGTGGCATATTTACAAAGAGGTTTTTTCATATTCATAAAAGGTATGAGCACATTCTCCTATTTATTATTTATGGTGGTTGATTTATGAAATATCATTGGAGGGAAAAGGATTGTTTGTGGTTTCCTTTTCAAAAGTGGTTGGTTGAATGCTTCAAGGTTTTTTGAATTGAGAGTTGTGTCTAAACATTATTTGATAAGCATAGTTGTTGAAGTCCATTGGTTGTGAAAGAACTTGAGTTAGAAAAGAACATGAGTATCATTGTTATGTGATATTTGTGGTTGAGAATTGTTGGAAACATTTGAGTTGGTTGATACATACTTGGACTAGGGTTTGTAAGAAAGAGTTGTTACTTGTGGTAATTGATTGAGAAGAGTTGATTGAGCCTAGTCAAGTGATTGTGTGAAGTGGTTTTTCAAGTTCCATGAAACAAACTATTCTATATTCTTGATTTAAGTTGATATTGAGATTTAAAGTTAGAAAATATTGAGTCTCTAACAATTCTCTTTATGCTTCTATGAGTTGATTTGAGTTGAGTTGAGATTGATTTGGGTTGAGAGTGAGTTTAGAACATATTGAGTCTCTAACAATTCTCTTTATGATTCTATGAGTTGAGTTGAGATTGATTTGGGTTGAGAGTGAGATTAGAACATATTGAGTCTCTAACAATTCTCTTTATGCTTCTATGAAGTTAATTTGAGTTGAGATTGCCATTCATTGTTGAGTTAATTTTGAGTACTACTTGAGCATGATTGATTGAGCCTTTGAGAAGGCCTTTGGGACAGATTTTAGGACAGTGTTGGATAGGTTTGAGGATAGTTTTGGGATATATTTGAGGATAGTGTTTGGACAAGTTCTTAGTGAGCTTGTTGGAGCAGATTTGGGCAAGTTCTTGGTGAGCTTGCTAGAGAATATTTGGGCAAGTTCTTGGTGAGATTTCTAGAGCATATTTGGGAAATTTCTTGGTGAGCTTGCTAGAGCAGATTTGGGCAAGTTCTTGGTGAGCTTGCTAGAGCATATTTGGGCAAGTTCTTGGTGAGCTTGCTAGAGCAAATTTGGGCAAGTTCTTGGTGAGATTGCTTGCACAGATTTGATAAGTTATGTGTGAGCTTGTTAAGTAGGTTCTATGTGAGCCTATTGAGCAGGTTCTTAGTGAGCCTATTGACAGATTTTTGGATGTGACAGAGTACATATAATAGAGTCTTAGTGGATAGAGATCCAGTAGCTAGCATAGTTGAAGACAGATCTAAGTGAGGAGTATTCAAGTGGAGAGAGGTCCACCAGTTAGTGCAGCAGAGAGGTAGAGTCTTCTAGAAGATCATATAGCCAGAGCAAAAGGGGAAAGAGTTATCCTATGGAAGAGATCCACAAACTTGAGATTAGGGGATCAACATCTCCTTTGGATAAAGATCCATAAAAATTGTAATTGGGAGTGATTCCCAAAGAGATTTATTAAGAAAGTTTTAGTAAAATATTTTCTCCGTGGAGTAGCCCACATTGGGTGAACCATGTAAATTATGATGTCTCTATTGTGTATGGTTTTTGTGCATTGCTTTGATTATTGCTATTGATACTGCTATCTTTACACAACATAATATTGAATTGGAATAAAAAGTAAAAAGTGGTATTATACCGTTCACCCCCCTCTCAGTATAAGCTTGTGTTCTTCAGTAAGATGTAAATATTTTTGTATTTTAATGTTTTCAATTGTTTTTGTATTTTTTGTGTTTTTTTTTACCAAAGGGCTAAAATATCTTTGGATCTTGTAGACACCTAAAAGTTGTACATTCTCAATCATAGTATATCATAGACCATCATAGGCTAGCTCAGTTTTTTATAGGCACAAAATCCTATAAAACTACACCAATTACATCCAAAACACCTTCTATTCATAAAAGGGCTACCTACTAGCTCCCTGAGGCCACTTAAGCCCTTTCCTACACCTAATTAGGGCTCCTATGGGACCATTCCCTCTAAAAACCCTCATTATGCTAATTACAATTCTAATTTGACAGTCACTTTTCACTTAAGTGCACTTTATTATCTAAATAGGTTTAATTAGGGTTCTAATCCAAATTGGCCCTAATTACATCTTCACACATGTGTGCACCAAATTAGTTAGGATATTTCCTAACTCAACCCTAACCTGACCTAGGAATCAATCAACCCTAGTTAATCCTAATCCCTTATCACACGTGTGAGGATAGGATATTTACCTTAGGGCATGTGAGAGGGTGACTATGCATGACACCTCACAAACCCTAACCTAACCACCTTAGGACTTGACCTTAGGGTTTAGTACACCTAATCACACCCCCTACACCTTGGTTTCTTCTATAAATAGAATACCAAATCCTTCATTAAAGCTATCTCACTCTTTTGACTAAACATACCCAGACTCTACTAAAATTGCTCTAGAATACCTTCTACCAATTTTGCATCCATAACACATCAACAAGTACTACTTGGATCAGCTTCACCACATAAAGCTTGCTTCAATAGCATACAAATAGTCTACAGATCCAAATCAGGTAAGTATACTTTGCTTGTGGTTTTACAACATTTTCTTTAGTTTTCAATATATTTTACATGTCATTCTGTTTGTATAAATATGGGGTTTGATCCATGACATGTCCCCAAATGCACTAACATATTTGTGCAAGTTTATACAGGTATACTCAACATTCCAAAGCATCCAATTGGTGGAACACATATGCAAGAAGCCCACCTTCATTGAGGAATGCAAGGAGACCATCGAACGTGGTTTTCATGTGCTTCATTCATGCGCTTCGAGCGGCTACATACCTTTGATTGGATCCCATTCTTTTCCCTTCTCCTTATTGGATATCAATCAATGTTGTATGGTCATGCTTCGAGCGGCTACATACCTTTGATTGGATCCCATTCTTTTCCCTTCTCCTTATTGGCTATCGATCAATTTTGTATGGTCACGCTTTGAGCGGCTACATACCTTTGATTGGATCCCATTCTTTTCCCTTCTCCTTCTTGGCTATTGATCAATGTTGTATGGTCACGCTTCAAGCAGCTACATACCTTTGATTGGATCCCATTATTTTCCCCTTCTCCCTCTGGATTCCCACTCAATGTTGTATGGTCATGCTTTTAGCAACTACATACCTTTGGTTGGATTCCGTTCTCCTTCTATCCCTTTTCCTCTACACAACCCTTCACATTTTTATAGTAAAATGTGTTCCACACAATATAGTACAGATGTATTCATCTATTTATAGCCCTTTTGGTAATGTAAATAATCAACTTAGCATTTTTTATAAACTTGCCCTTGTCTATTTGCATTAGACTAGTATCAAAGCGGTCCACTCTTGTAGAATCTCCCTAAGGGGAGGATTTTCCTCCTAAAGAATTCTCCTCCCCCCTCCAAGCTACTATAACTATAACTTTTGATTATCTATAATTTCATTTGTCTATACATTTATCTATTCACCCCTATTTGTTTATCTATCTGAGTTTATCCTCTATAATTTTTTGTATCTCAAGGTTTGTGGTTGGACATCGTGATGTGGTTTTGCAGCATTCACATGTTTTTTGTTGATATTGATTTTCTAGCCCACCAATTTATGTTAAAATCTCACAGTCATAATCCTTGGGTGATGACTGTTTAATTGTTCACCATCACTTAATTTTGATGTCATGTTTTCTATTACATATTTATCTAGTAGCTGGGGTAACACATCCTAACACTTGGTTTATGGTATTTTTGGTTTATCATTGTGTGTTGTTGCTTCTTCAACGATGATTAGGACATTATTTTAGATTTCAAGGTCCCCCCATATTTTATTTGTACTTGATCTACGAAGAGTCAATTGCATACATTTCAATTATTTAGAAAATGATTATTTCTATTGTTTCTAACCTAAGCAATGACATTTATTGTTATCATCATGGCTAAATCCATCTTCTATGCCAGTCTTGAGCATATTTTTTCAAATACATCAAAAGAGTTAAATAACACAATCACTATAATATTCTTGTGCTCGAATACTATCAATGTGTCATTGTAGTCCATCCCTTTGCTTGCAAATGACACTATAGTAGTTAGTACATCATTCTAATATTTGTTTAGCTATAATTTTCAGGCATTGGACTCAAACTCAAAAACATAAATCCATGCTCATAGTTCTGTTGAGCTATTTCCTCCAACATGACTTTCATTGTCACAAAATTGTATGTTGTTTACTCTTGTCAAACTCACATTCTATGTGCTTCGATGCAGTGATGTCTCCTACCACATACCCTCCTAGTCTCTGCATCATTTTTCATGGAAAAATTTTATTGTCACCACAAGGAGAAATCCATGGCCAAATTCTATTGCTTTCTTGTTTCTTAGTTGTAAATCTAGAGTGTCACCTTCAACCACATGTCAAGGTAATTTTTGTTCTATATTATGGCACTGCATGCCCCTTATGGCCTTACTTCTTATAGCCTCACTCCAAGTATATTCAATGATCATGGAGCCCTAGATTTTCATACTTGTTTTACCCATGAGACGTGATTTTTTTAGTTCTATTGCCACGTTTCTAGAAGATGTTCTGACACATTGCTTTCTTTCACATGGCATTGTGTAGCCACAAGCCGACACACATCTCATTCTTCTACGATTAAAAAAAATATTGGCTTTTGTCTCTTATGTCCACATGGAATTTTGTCATTTATGTCCCTTGAAATATTCTTTTTTCAAATTGTAAAAGACCATTCTACCCCTATTTCTTTTGTTGTTTGGAGATCCCTTTATTTTCACAGAAATTGAGGCTCCATTTAGATACAAAGATAGCATTATTTATAGTTGTTGGAAAGCTCTTTTTGAGCCGAACCTAGTAAAAGCATTAACTTTCTATTTTATAAAGGTCTACTTTAACCTTTGGTGCTCCAAATTGTTTTTTGCTCAAAACTACTTTATTGTATCTTAGAGTGCATTTTTAGTTGCACTCGACACTCTTTTGTTTGAGCAATTGTATTCTATCAACAATCCACTTTTGACTTTTGATATTAGAACAAGTATTGTGGTAGTCTTATTTTGTGTCTTATTTGACTTTTGACGTTAGAGCAAGTGTTGTGGTAACCTTATTTGGTGTCCTATTCTGAGGTAAGTTTTGCAATAGACTTGTCCTCACCTATCTATTGAATCAAATTTTGGGTTTTGATTCATGCATATATGTGATCAATAGATATTATATTTGGTACTCCCATCGAAGTTTGTTTAGCCCTCTAGTGACATGTTTCTCTTTGTGTATTTTAGCATTTTAGCTCAGTTTATGTCTTCACCAACAAGATTCACTAGATTTCATAAGGGAAACTTTACATCAATTTATCTACATCAGCTTCTACATTTGGTTCATTGGATCCTCGATTATTTTGACCCTTGTTCCTATTTGGTTATTCCAGTTCCTCCTCCTATTCTTGTTGTTTTGGTTCTTGTTCTTGCTTCTATTCTGGTTGTTCCAGTTCTTACTCTTGTTCTAGTTCTTGTTTTGGTTGTTGTTTTTGTTTTTAGTTTGTTCTTACCAGATGGATAATGGTTATCCTTCCCTATTTGTACACATCAGATTATAAATATTCTATAGTGGGGAGGAATGATAGGGTTTAAAATATAATATTTTATAGGCCACCTTGATTTATATTAAAACTAATATTTTATAGGTGGTTACTTTTAATTTGACGTGGCCAATTCTAGATTGTACATGTATTATCATTTACATGGACACCTTAAATATTTATGCATGATAGTAAGGACTCTAGGTGTAGGCCTAGCTATTATTGTAATATGATCCTTGAGAGTGATGTATATATCCATTTATAGCTCATTTGGTAATGTAATTAATCAACTTAGTGTCTTTTAAACCTTTCCCATGTTTGTCTACATCAAGGAATATGAAAGAACATCAAGACAAAAACATTATAGGAAAAAATCCAAAATTTACTTCCTCAACACCATAGCTAGAATCAAAGCAAGGATATGTAGGCTACTTCAAATGAAGGAGGCAAATTTACTAGCAACTTATCTAGGGATGCCATTATTTGAGGGGAGAATGAGGATAGAATTATGGAATCTAGTTATAAGTAAAGTTCAAAATAAACTACCAACATAGAAAGGTAGATGGTTATCATTAGAAGGAAGAGTGCAACTAATTAAATCAGTCTTACAAGCCATTCCAACTTATTATATGTCCTTATATACTATGTCAAAATCAATAGAAAATATTTTAATCTACATTATGTGGTCTTTTTGTGGTTAGGTTCACATGATAAAAGAAATTTTCCTTTGCTGAAATAGAGCAAGGTGTGTGATGATAAAACTAGGGGAGGTCTCAGTTTAAAAGTTCATACAAAGGTAAACTTAGCACATAGGAGAAAATTAATTTGAAGATTGTACAAAGAGTGTCAAATATTTTGGGCAAGAATTCTTCTAATTAAGTATGTTGAGCGCAACAACCCAAGCTTAATATTTACTGCATTCTCACTACCATGCTTCTGCTCTATGGAATAGTTCTAAAAAATCAATTGATCTAGTGACTAAAGGTCAAATATGGGTGGTGGGAACTAGAGAAAAGACTTGTATTTCGATGGATACTTTGTGTGATAAAAAACCACTCAATTTAGATCCAATTTTGAAACCATGGATGATATTACTTCAAGACAAATATGGAATAGCCCAAGCATTCCTAAAGTCAAAATATTTATTTGGCTAGTAGGTCATAGAAGAAATTTATCCTAGGAAAACATTATGAAAGGGGTTTTCATGGCCCCTCACAATGTGTTCTTTGTAAAAAGGAGGATAGTATAAACCATCTCTTGGGACACCTCTCAATAGTTTGAAATTTATGGCAATGGATTCTTAATATGTTTAGTAAATGCATGGTGATGAATGACATAATTGAAGAATGATTAAAGCATTGGCAAAGCACATTTAGAAGTGAGGCTTTATAGACAATCTGAGATCTATCAAAAGATACAATACTTTGGACTATATAGCTAGAAAGGAATATAATAATATTTAAAGGAAAGCAATTTAAAGGTAACGAAAAGGAAAATTTATTTAGACATACAGGAGTCTAAACCAACCCTATCGACTCACCCAATCCCTAATTTAGAAGCCAAGAGCCTTGATAAATGGATTCAAGTCATCAAATAGAATTATATTGTTGGGTACATCATAAAAAAAAGAATGCAAAAAATATAAAGTGGAAACCACCGGATGTGGAGTTGGTCAAATTGAATTTTGATGGAGCATCTAAAGGAAATCTAAGACCAGCAAAAGGAGGAGGATGTTAGCGTACTTTGTCTATTTCATTATTTAGATGACTGTTACAACTTCGTAACAGTTCTGGCTGAGCCGTTCAGCAGGTGTGCTATTCAGGGCATTGTAAAATGTATTTAAACATTGCTCAATAATACATTTTCTAGTTCGCATTTCTATCATGGTATTAGAGCCAGACTGGTACGGGATTTTTTTTTGCAGTGAAAGGGAGCAGCGAGAGGAGGCTGGAGGCGGAAGGAGTTGATGCTGAGAAGAAGCAAAGGAAAAAAAAAAAATTTCCTTGCTGGGCGTGATTACGACAGACCACAGCCAAATTTTTTTTTTAATTAAAAAAAAAAAGTTCGCCTCGTATGAGGACTTAGTGCGTATGAGCGAGCAAAAAGAAAAGACAAAAAAAAAAAAATTGGACGCAGTGCCCCGCCCGCCCACTGGATCGCAGCGCCACGTGACGCACGCTGAGCGCGGACGCAGCGTCGCGACACTCAGTGCGGACGAGGGCGTCCGCAGCGTCGTCCAATGCAGAGCGCGGACGCAGTGTCCAACGCAGAGTGTGGGCGTCGCAATCCAACGCCTACAGCGCCCTGCGCATTGGAGGACGCAGGGTGGACGAACCCCCCCCACCCCCCCGTTGAGCGGATGGTGTGCGGGAGAGGTCGCCCCCCCCGGTGGAAATAAAAAAAAAAAAAAGAATCGCCCCCCCCCCCGTTGAGCGGATGGTCCGGGGCGCGGAAATTAAAAAGGAGGGAACGCGCAGGTTTAAAAATCCTCGATGCGCGACGAAGCTACAGCTCGCGATTTGCAGAGGAGGGACCTGCTCAAATTCGAAGAGCTCCACTGATCCTTCCGGATCAGCCCGCTAGCTCACTTGGCAGTGAGTTGTGCGGTAAGGCTTTGGGAGCCTGCAGGTCGGGGGTTCAAATCCCGCCGACTCCCCCCTAAGGTATAATTTTTTTTTTCAAAGTATTTTTAATTATTATTTTTTAATTAAAATTTTTAATTTTAATTTATTTTTTTATAGTTTTTAAACTTTATAAATTAAAATTTAATTTTAATTTATTTTTTCATAAGTTTTAAAACTATATAAATTAAAATTATTTATTTTAATTTTAAAAACATAATAATTATTAAAATGCTTTGTTAAAGAGATTTTTGTTAGGGGGGATATTTTTTCAAAAAATCAAAGGGGGATTGTGAGTAATTTTCTGAAAAGGCAATTTGGCGAATTGTAAAAGGTGCATTTTCGGCTGTGCCCGACACCTTGTGGGTTATTATTGTGGGCATTTTTTTTGTTGTATGTTGCATATTTCATTTTTGCACTATAACATTAAAAATTAAAATCAAAACACTCCCTAAGTCCCCGAAATAATTAAAACCCATTCGTGCAATTTATTGCACTGCAGCGTTCGGTATTTGTGATACCTCTGGCCAGCACTTACAGGTAAAGATGTCGTGATTTGGCTACTGTATCCGCCGCCTAATATAGCTGCTACAACGACGTCTGAGCTTGTTCTCTATAAATCGTCGGGGAGAGATAAGTTAGCCATTTTTGCATTTTTTTACTCCATCCACTACCCTTTATCGCTCTTGTGTTTAGGCGTAAATCCTGACGAAGTATTATTCATAGTGTTTAGGGGAAGTTACGCCCCACACATGAGAAGAATCTTCTATGGTAGGTGCCATCAACAAGGCGATTCCCTTTCGATCACCGCTTATGTTCCACGTATCGTATGATCTCTAAAACTCACCTATAGTCTCCCTCACGTAAGGGCGGGTGATTTTTGTTGATATTTCTAAATACCTATAGTTTCCCTCATGTAAGGGCGGGTATTTTGTACGGTATAAAGGCCTAGCAAAAGGTATATCGAAAGGGGGACCAATTGCTGATATAAGGAACCTTCACTATGGCCGCTGTTGCAAAGTTGATGACTGATCCGCATCAGTTATTGAAAGGTCCAAATTATACACCATGGAAACATAAGATGAAGGCAGTTCTCCAAATAGAAGATTTGTGGGATATTGTTACTGGAGTAACAACTAGGCCTTCACCAACAAGCGAGATCCACGGGTCCTGTTCGCAGATCAGATAGCTTTTGACAAGAAAGACAGTCGAGCAAAGGTGCTCATTTTGTTTGCTTTTTTAGATGAAGTGCAACCTCATATAGATGACAAAGCAAGTGGTAAAGAGGCATGGGATGCCCTTAGAACCATCTATGAGGGAAATAATGACTCCACCATTCTTCATCTTCAACAACAACTTCATAACCTGAGTTTGAGATAGGGTGAAACAGTTGAACTCTTTCTGTGCAGTGTCTGAATTGAAAGAGAAATTGAATTTTTTGGGAGATACTGTAGATGAAAAGCTTTTCATTTCACTTGTGATGAGAGCTTTACCTTCTTCATTTGATATGTTGATAACCTCCATCCAGGTGTCTCAACGACAAATTACCTACATCGAGTTGGTAAATCTGGTTCAACAACAGGAGGCACGCCAACTTCAAAAGGATGATTCTTTCAATACAGCCCTATACACCAACAGGTAGGGTTCTAGGAAGAAAGATAATGGGCAAAAAGGAGGCAACTTTTAGAAAGGAGAAAATTCTCAACAAGATACGAAAGGAAAAGGCAAACAACCTCAACAGAAGAAGAGGTGGTGCAAGATCTGTGAGAAAGACAACCATGACACCAACAGGTGTTGGCATAAGAACAAGCGAAAGGCCAAAAAAAACCACAAAATAAAAACAAGCAACCCCAGGTGAATGTTGCTGTTGAAGAATCTGACTCAGATTCTGAATGGGCATACAAGGTGCTCATGACTACCACAGATTCCACATAGAGGGATCCCATTTGGTATGTCAATTTTGGAGATAGCAAACATATAACTGGCGACAGATCGTGGTTTGAATCATTTGTGGCCAAAGAGGGTAAACCTGTCACCATTGCTGATGATAAAACCTACAGGGTTCAAGGAGAGGGTACAGTTTCGACCACTCTTCCCGATGGCAAGTGTCGGATTGACAAAGTCCTCTATGTTCCGGGATTGGCCAACAATTTGTTGTCGGTGACACAAATCCTGGATAGAAATATGGTTGTCAACTTTCATGTTGAGAATGGAAAGAAGTGTTGTACTATTACCGGGAAGGGTAAGCAGATTGCAACAGCTTCATATAAGCATGGCTTATTTGCACTTGATGCTATCTCTACTCCACATGTTGCCATGACTGTCTCTACCAAGGAGGCAACTTCCTTATGGCACAAGAGATATGGGCATCTTAGTTCTGGTTACTTACTTGAGCTAGGGTCTTCCTTCCCTTTCTGCCACATTACCAGTGTGCTCCGACTACTTGGCAGGAAAGCAACATAGAGTACCATTTGAGAAGAGCTCAACAAGAGCACGAAAACCTCTGGAGTTAATTCACACCGATCTGTGCGGTCCTTTCACACCCAACAGTTTTGGATGGAAGAGGTACTTTCAGTTATTCGTAGATGACTACTCACGAAATATGTGGGTTTTCTTTCTCCAACTAAAACCGAAGCTTTCGCATTCTTCCAGCAGTTCAAGAAATCCGTTGAGAAGGAGTCAGGAGCTTCTATTAAAACCCTTCACTCAGATCGAGGGGGAGAGTTTACCTCTAATGAATTTTCTGCATTCTTAGATAAGCATGGAATCAAGAGATAGTTAACAACTGCCTATACTCAGCAAAATGGAGTTTCTGAGAGAAGGAACCGTTCTATCATGGAAATGGTTCGTTGTATGCTCACAGGAGCTACTCTTGGGCAACAATATTGGGCAGAAGCTGTCACCACTATAGTATATCTGTTGAATAGGGCATCCACAAAGGCCCTAAAAGGAATGACTCCACAAGAAGCATGGAGTGGTCGAAAACCCTCCATATCTCATCTACGTATTTTTGGGTGTCACGCTTTCATGCACATACCGAAAGAGAAAAGGAAGAAATTAGATGAGAAAACACTGAGATGTATTTTTCTTGGGTATGATGAGCACTCTAAAGGATATCGTTTGATAGATCCTTTGACCAAGAAAATTCATATCAGTAGAGATGTTGTCTTTGATGAAGCTTTCACATCACAGAGCACATCTAAAGTACACCAAGATATTGTGGAATCTAAGGAAGAGAAGATTCTTTCGTCAACACAGACAGGAGGTCCTTCTACATCTTCTTCAACTCCATCGAAGAAGAATCCTAAATGGTGTACAAATACAATCAGAGATGCAAATTTATCCACTCCTCCCAATTTGAACTTGGATAGACCTCGTATACGCAGTATGGCTCAAAAGGAAAAAGAAGCCAAAGAAACTGGTGAGATTAATGATGTTTGTCAATCTTTTGAGCAACTTTCTGTAACTCCACGTACAGAAGTAGAGGATATGGATATTGATGATGATAGGGCGTTCATGTCTACCATAGATGATCTTGAACCTGCATCAGTGCAAGATGCTCTTAGTGAGCCTCAGTGGAAGGCCGCTATGGATACAAAGTATGAGTCTTTGATGAAAAATAAAACTTGGAAGCTTATTGATCTGCCGCATGGAAAGAAACCTATTGGTCGCAAATGGGTATATAAAGTCAAGTACAAGGCAGATGGAACAATTGATAAGCATAAGGCCCGTCTTGTTGCAAAGGGCTATGCTCAAAATGAAGGCATTGACTACGAGGAAACTTTTGCACCTACTGCTCGGATGACCACAATTCGAGTTATGTGTGCTATGGCAACACAATATGGGTGGAAATTTCACCAGATGGATGTCAAAAGTGTCTTTCTAAATGGTGATCTCCAAGAAGAAGTCTACATGACTCAGCCAGAAGGATTTGAAGTGGAAGGCCAAGAGCAGAAGGTTTGCAAATTGGTCAAATCCTTATATGGTCTAAAACAAGCTCCTCGAGCTTGGTATATAAAAATGGACAATCACCTTATGCAACATGGATTTAAGAGATGTCCCGCAGGATGCAAACCTCTATTTCAAGAAACAGGGTTCTGAGATAGTGTTGCTTGTACTCTATGTGGATGATCTGCTCATTACAGGGAGTTCAGAAACTATGATCTCTACTATCAAAAGAAACTTGTGCAAATCTTTTAATATGACAGATCTCGGACTTCTCCTTTACTATCTTGGTCTGGAATTCAGCCAGAAGGAGCACACCATCAAAGTGTCTCAGAAAAAATATGCCAAGACATTGCTGGAAAAATATCGCATGACTAATTGCAAGCCAATGGCAACTCCGATGGAGAATGGACTTCAGTTATCACGATATGATGATTCACCTCAGGTAGATGGTACTCTCTATCGACAGTTGATTGGAAGTCTCATATATCCGACCAATACTAGTCCGGATCTCGTATTTGCTATCAACTATCTTTCGAGGTTCATGCGGGAGCCTAAGACCACTCATTGGAAAGCAACAAAACGTGTTCTTCACTATGTTCGTGGTACTATGGAATATGGCCTAGAATACAAGAGGAACAACAAATTCTTCTTGCAAGGATACACGGACTCCGACTATGTCGGATCATTTGATGATCGCAAGTCCACTTCGGATACATTTTTCATCCGGGATCCGGGTCCTGTCTCTTGGCATAGCAAGAAGCAACGGGTGGTTGCTATTTCATCAACAGAGGCAGAATATTGCGCCGCACGTGAAGCCGTGTGCGAAGTGATATGGTTACGTCGCATTCTGACAAGTATGGGCCATCCATCAAAATCTCCAATACACTTGTTCTGCGACAATCAGGGTGTTTTGAACCTCGTCAAGAATCCGATCCATCATGAAAGAACAAAGCACATTGACACACAATGTCATTTCATTCGAGATGAAGTTCCAAAGCACCGAATTCAGCTTCAACACATTCCCACCGATGCTCAAGTTGGAGACATTTTCACTAAGGCACTTGGACGTGTCAAATTTGAATTGTTTCGTAGCTCACTTTGTATTGCAAAATAATGTAAGGGGATGTTAGTAGTCTAGTATAGCTATTAGTTATTACATTACCCAAATAATGTAATAAAGGGGGATGTTAGCGTACTTTGTCTATTTCATTATTTAGATGACTGTTACAACTTCGTAACAGTTCTGGTTGAGCCGTTCAGCAGGTGTGCTATTCACGGCATTGTAAAATGTATTTAAACATTGCTCAATAATACATTTTCTAGTTCGCATTTCTATCAGAGGAATAATTAAAAATAATAGAGAAGAAATTTTGTCTCATTATGCTTTCAATAGATAGCTTTGGAAGGGTTAAAAATATGCAAACAAATAAAATGGAACATAATATGGATGAAAGGTGATTCACTCATAGTAATAAATGCAATTTTGAGGAAAGCAAAGGCTCCATGGAACATACAAGAGATAATTTTGGAAATTCAAGATCTTGCTATAGAGTTTGAAGAAATTAGGTTTACACATACGTTAAGAGAAGGAAACAAATGTGCAGATTGACTAGCCAATAGAGGGGTTTCAGTTGAGGATCGCGAAGTTAAATTATTTTTTCCCATGGTTAGAGGAAGTAGTAAGTTTAGCTGAAGCTGACAAAAAATATTGATTACCTGAATCAAATAATGATTAAGATTTACTTTAATGTTTTCCATTGGTAATATTTGTTTTATTTTATAATATTAATGTGTTTTCATATGAACTATTTATTGCAATTTTTGTGGCTGCACTTATACTTTAGAAACCAAATTAGAGGTGTTTTCATATAAATATTAATGTGTTTTCTAGTATAGTGTGATGTTTTGAAAATATTACTCTACTAAGATGAAATGCATACATAGTAGAGGTGAAATTTTGGTATTGTGAAAGTTGTCGTAGAAAAATATTAAGAATGATGCTAAATTCTGAAATATTTGTATTCACACAAAAAAATTGAAGAAGATCCTGAATATGAAAACCAAGAATTCAGACATTTTATGAAAGATGATGTAGGTAGTTAACCATAGCAACTCAATTGAAATGAGATTTTAATTTATTTGTAAACTCTCAAACTCTAAGGAAGATAATTGTGATTTACCAAGGACGAGGACCCATGTACAACCTCTTATTTCCTAGTAAGAAGAGAAATATATCTATTCACATTGTTATCTAACTCCACAATTGTAAAATTAATTTATAATAAAGACCCAAATACAATCCCTTGTTCTCTAACAAAATTAATTTGTGGAAAACCATATACAATCCCTGTCCTCTAGAGCGCGCACAGAAGAGTATATATCTATTCACATGATTATCTAACTCCACGAGTGTGAGATTAGTTTATTGCAAGCTTGTTTGAAGAATAATAGTCTACTGTAATGGCATTCATCAGATCTACAGTTTTTTTTATTTTCAACAAACTTTTGATGCACAGAGCAGTTCTGATTTTATTCTGGCCAACCAATGAGATTGTGCCAATTCTTCACATTCCTGAGACAGCTATGGGACTCCTCACTTTGTGATCTCCATCACTCCAAGTGTAGGACCCAAACACATATTCCTGATTAAGAGGTTTTTTAAGAGTGAACATAACTGTGAAAGTTTGCTTCTCGCGATAAGCTTGGAAAGACAATTTCTGTGGGTAGATGTCAACAGACACACCTGGGGGCTCATCAACAGAGACAGTGTACTCACTCTTTCCACCCACATTGGTGACACTCCTTGTGATGTTCTCTGTGGTATTCAGGTTGGCAATGGCAATGGATGGGTAGTTGAGATCATTGGACTTTGGAGGACTTTGTGGGCATTTGAAGGTGGTGTTCAGTTCCATGTCAGCATTGATTTCAGAGCTGCAGAGGAAGAGAATGTAGTCCTCAAATGTGGCATCATACACCATGCCTGGGTCAGATGCCTTGTTGGGGTTCAACTGGCCTGACCCATAGTTGAAGGGTGTGGCTGGAACTCCAGATGCCTCTGTCATTGGATACCCGTTGTTGTTGGTAATAACGGCTGCACAACAATAGATGAAAAGCTTCAAGATTAAAGATCTTAGACTTTTATCAGATGAAATTGGATTCAGTGCTAAAAGAGTGCTGCTTTGGAAATTCATGGGTGGAATTGGTCACCTGTGGTCATGATGGCAGACTTGATGGCAGCAGGACTCCAATCTGGATGGACTACTTTTAACAGGGCTGCTATTCCTGCAACATGGGGGCATGCCATGGATGTTCCGGACATTATATTGTATTTCACATGGCGGTCGTCTGGCAAAAGCTTTGTGGGTGAGGCTGCTTCGCTCCAGGCTGCCAGAATGTTCAGACCAGGTGCCGTAATATCTGGCTGCAACAAGAAATTGCACTTACATATGGGTTATGCATAAATGAGACGTTAATCTTTCCTATACATTAAAATAGAAAACAATGTGATTGGTTGGCAAAAGTGTAACGGAGCAATCTAAAACGGTTGATGCAGGTGAACTTTCAATTTTAAATTTTGATGCAAAGAAACTAACGCTCCAACATAAACCACCCCCAACCAGCTATACTACAGAATCCATATCCAAAGCAGGTCTACTCAAAAAAACATACAAACTCCAATTGGGTCAGAACTAGGTGTTAAAGTGGAACGAAATTAGATGTCAAAGATATTTTCTTGGTTTAAAAACATAACAACCGAATTGTTCTTCTTCGAAGAATAAGATTTTAATTTTTTTTTTCTTAAGGTCTGTATCTTACCTTGATAATGTTTGGGTTGAGTAAATTAGGGCCTTTAGAGGAGAAGGCAGCCATGAATGGAGCAGGCTTGGTTCCCACCACTGTCTTTGCTGGGATAATCTGAGCAATAGGCTTGGAAGTAGAATTGATGTAGGCCAGTATGACTTGTGTATCACAAGAGACCACTGCAGTCCCTGGCAGAACATATGCATCCACTGAGATTTCTGCTCCATTTGCTGGGAGATTGCCAAGAATAACACCAGCTCCACCAGCCCTCTTCACCTCCAGACCTTTTCCAACCCTGGGACCATTTCCTCTCAGACAAAAAACAATCTTATCCTTTACTTTCTCTGGGTCCAGAGACCCTGGAATGCATTGTCTGCAGTACAAAGTAATTTAAGTGTACTAGTACATTAGTGAGCAATATAATTTGACCATCCATGGTGGCAGTCTATAAAGAAACAAATGCAGAGAAATTGTTAAATTGGGTATAATTGTGGTTAAGAGAGGTACCCAGCAGATATATTTGCTTTATTGACAGTGGGAAGTACAGCATCTCCAGCAAAGACCATTGGATAGAATTTGTTCTCTAGTTTGTAAGGAGTCACAGTTTGGCCCTGCACAAATAGATGGACTTTAGTACCAATTTTTTTCACCAAAATTTGGCAATTTTATACAATCAATCCATAGCATAAGCACTCCAAGACTATCATTTACTATAGATTAATCTGGGTTGCAGTTCAAATTAAAAATCAAGTAGTTTTAAAGTCTAGGTTATATATTATAACAAACAATATAGTTTAAAAAAATTTCAAATATATAAGATCATATAAAAAGACGTAAAATGGGGTATAACCCAACTGCACCTTGAAAGCAAAGGAAGAAACGTATACATACCTTAACTTTGGTGCCGTCGCCGAGCACGACGGGCGACGGGAAGTCCCGGTCGACGCTGTTGGCGGCTACGGTGACAATCCACGGGGCGAGATTGGTCGACGTGGCGGCCTTGGGACCTTCGTTGCCGGCGCTGCACGCCACGAGGACCCCTTTCTTCACGCCGTACAAACTCCCGAGCGCGATGGCGTCCTGTAAGTACGGCTCCGGGTCGCTGCTCCCGATCGAGATGCTCAAGACGTGGACGCCGTCGTCCAGCGCATCGTCGATGGCCGCCATCATGTCCGCGTCCGTACACGTGTTCTCTCCGGCTGAGTCACCGCCGGGGAGCGGCCAGCACACCTTGTAGACAGCCAGCCTGGCCATCGGCGCCCCGCCGGCGGCCCTGCCGGCTGCGAAACCCCCCAGCGCCGCCGCGTCACTCACCCGCCGCCCCGCCGCCGTCGAGGCCGTGTGGGTCCCATGCCCGTCCCGGTCCCTCGGCGACCGGTAATCCGGCGTGGCCGTCCGGTTTAGCGGGCCGTAATACCTCTCGTATCCCTTCAGATAATACCTGGCCCCTATCAACTTCCTGTCCCAAAACGCCAAAAATATTACACCTTATTTAAAAATAAATAAATCTTTTTGATGTTCTGATTGGGTTTTGTTTTTTTTTTTAATCGATTGCCAATAATGTAATGATGTTTATCTTGCCTTTCAATCAGGAGTCAATGAAATTAAAAAAAAGTGCTAATGTGATTTTTTTTTTAAATATGAATAATAATAGTTGAAGTATACGGTTAAAGTACATTGGGTTACTTTTTTATGAACCAAGCTCGAGTCTCACACCTATACTATTGAAATGTCCCAACTAAACAAATGATAATGTTTTTATTATGGCAGGGCAAGGAATCTCACATGGCCTTGTCTTATTTAGTGGATTGTAAGGTGATGGTCAGTCACCAACATCTGTTTGTGTTTTTTATGTCAAGACCCAACAACCAAACATGCAAATGATGTCGAATGAAACATTTGGAATTAAATGTGCATTAATAAATAATATTTTAGATAGGGTTTATTTAATATAGTTCATGATTTCGTAAATGTTAAGAATTATAATTAACTTTTAAAGTTTATAATGTTAAATTTTGATAAAATAAATAAATTTTTATTTATTTGTATTTTAAATTTTTAATTATAAAAAAAATAATTTTAATATTCAAAATAGTTTAAAACAATTATTTTATTTCAAATGCAATGAAACTTTTGAAAGGAGTTATGGACATTCTTTAAAATTCAAAAAGAAGGACTAATGGATTTGTCTTTACTAAAAAGTTTTACTTCAAAATTTAATAATTATAACAATTTAATTTTTATAAATGAAAAGTATTTGACTTTAAATAGATTATTTTAATTTTATTATAAATTAAATTAACTCAAGTGATATTAGTTCAACCGGTTAAATTCCTCGACATTTAAGAAGGAGACCAAGATTCAAATCTTGTTAAGTGATACATGGATAATATACAAGCTTTGTTGTAATACCATTAGGTAGTGATGATGTAATACAGGTGGTGCTCGTTTCAATCCCATATAATCAATTGAAAAAAAATTAACTCATATTAGTAGGGAGAAATACTGAAGGAAGGGGATGCAAATGGTGAAGTAATGATCTAAAAAATATAAATGGATCCAGAGATTTTAAAAAACATGGGTGCAAGTTCAAAATGTAAGTCAATACGTCACAGAGGGGTTTACAGAGATCCTTGGCTGAGGGTTTATAGAGATTAGTGGATAACAAAACAGTAAAGCGTTGGATGGTGGAAGGAGGGTTCCATGGGAACATGACCGATATGCAACATAACCACAAGATGTGGACTCTAAGAAGAACCAAAATAATCATGAGCACATGTAGGTGGAATAAATAATACAAGCCAGTGATCAAATCTCATTCTAGCAAGAGATAAGGTGGCCAAATATTGTAAGCCTAAAAATAATTATTAGGAGGTAGGAAGGCAATGAATCCCAATAGAGGAGTGGTCAATCCAAATCCTAGAGGATCAGAGAAAATAAATCTGTAGGACCATCTAGATGAGATCACTCTTGTGGTCTCAAGAGGAGGATACTCTTAGTTGGGGTAAGATAAGCTAGAGTGAATATACAATTGTCTTTGGATACTTAACCCTTTGTCAGAGTACCCTAATCCCATTAAGTAATATATTCATGTAGTTGTGGGCATAAAACCTTTGGCCCAAAGTTAGATTCTTTATTTGGATTCTACTTCATAGAATGATGCTAACAAGGGAATAATTGATGAAAAGAGGGATGCATGGGTCTTTCAAATTTGAGTGTGTTGAGGAAATGATATTTCACCTTTTTATAGAAGGATCTTTCACAATCAAACTATGGAAACAAATGCTAACATTGCTAGGTATTCGTTGGTTCGAGATATCTTCCATAAAACAACTTTAGAGGGAGTGGCCTAAACGAGGGGAAATGGACCAACCCACTCAACATATTTTTTATGTGAGGATGACTCTTCTTTTGTGGAATTTGTGGAAGGAGAGAAATAATAGTATCTTCAACCAAGAATGTAAAGACAACCAATATGAGGGATTCAATCCAATACCTGTTAAAAGATCCCCATAATCCTAACCAAAAGTGGATTAAGATAATATCTAAATTATAAGTGTCTCCAATGGTGGTCACATCAAAAAGGGTAATCCCAAATCATGCACAAGTAATAAAAAATAGGAATTAAAAACCTCCTCCAGAGGGACTAGGTAAGATTAATATAGAGGGAACCTCAAAGGAAAATTTAGGAAGAGTCAGTATGGGAATAGGCTACCTCTCGAATGAAACCCCTACTTTTATCTTTGCCAATAATATTGGTATCTTATACGATAACTTGGTTGAGGGATATGTCATCTTAAGGGGAATACAAGAGGCTCTAAAGGTAGGGTAGAGAAAACTTTAGATGGAACCAGACTCCCAAATTATGATTAACCACTTCAAAGGACCAGACAAGTAAAAAAATACAGATTGGAGAACACAAAGAATACTTGAGAAAATAGAGATGACCCAACAACACTTTGAGACAATGAAGTTCGTACACATCTTTAGAGATCAAAACAAGGTAACATATGCGATGACTAAGTGGGCTCTTGATCGAGGAGATTTCACTTGCTATGGATATCCTCCTAGATGGTGGCCTTAGAGGACGAGGGAAGCTCTTTTTTTCATTCTTACCATTGATGATAGTATTGCTTGTTGTATCTAGATTTATATATCCTTGCTTTACATGGTTACTATTTTTTGCATAAATAGTTGTAGTAGATTAGATGTAAGGGAGAATAGTCCCACATCCTCTATTAAAACTTGGCTTAAAAGTCTTCTATCTTTAAAAGCCAAGAGATGTAATCTAAACTAATTTAATTTAGTAATATTTTTTACTCCCCTCATCCCTTGAAAAAAAATAAATAAAAAATAAAATAAAAAATAAACTTATCTTGATTTCATTATAAAATATATTAATTCATTAAACATAACAAAGATAAACAAAAATAGATGTGTAAATAAATGGCATTAGCTCAACCAATTAGATTCCGACATTTAAAGAGGAAACTTAGGTTTGAATATTGCTAAGTGATATATGGATAATATTCAAGTTATCATAATGCCACTATGTGATGATGATGTAATACTAGTGGGGATATTTCAATTCTATGTCATCAATTGAAAAAAGACAAAGACCTCTAGTCAAATGACATTAGCTCAATATTAGTTGAAAAAGACAAAGATGTGTAGTCAAATGACAAATCTTACTACAATTTATAAATAATATCCAAAATATTGTAATATCATTATATAAAGATAATACAATTCAAACAAAAATTATTACAGGTCAATACAATTAATTAAATAAAAAATAATGATAAAATATTTTGATATTTTGTACAGAGAAAAGGGGACAAAAGATTCTACTATGTATACATCTTCAAAAATTGAGATATGAAAGAAATTTTGTAGGGACAAAAGATTCTACTATAAAGGAAAATGTGTACATCTTTAAAATAAAGGGGATTCATCTACTCGATCGTTCTAGAAAAAACTTTATCTTGAATAGAGAAGGAATGTTAAGAATAAAGGAAAGGAATGGTATTACGAAAGAAAATTTGTACCCCTTCAGAATAAAGGGAAATACACCCACAATTTTAGATGTGGCTTTCAAATTACAAGAAGATATAGCCTTCTTCTACAACATGTGACCACACACGTGTGCATGCAACTCTTACTTTTCATAAAAGGAATCCATTGCACATAGGATGCTATGTTTGGTTGGGTGACGTATGAACAAGGTATTTTCAGAACGTGTATAGAATGAAGATGCCATACATACACTGTCTGTTTTTGTACATGTCAACGTGTGAAAATCACACTTAACCAACCGTACCGTTTATTTTCGGTAAAGTTTGAATGAAGACATGACCTTTCGGTGAAAAGAAAAAACAAATTATCAAACCTTTTCGGTGGAAAGATTTGAACCAAAGTTTAGGATAATCTTTTTATTATTTGAATTTTTTAAAAATATATTAATTTAAATATTTTAATAATTATAAGTTTAAATCAAATTTTATATAATGGTAGTAAAAATTTTAAATTTTCTTTTCAAACTTCTAAATTTAAACTACAATAAAATATTTTACAAAAGAAATTAGACTAAAATTTACACTCAACAGAAAAAAAAGGAGTGGTAAGGTTCAGTGGACACGAAATTTTGTTTGCATGATTGCATGGAACTTGTGGTCCTAAAGACAGCTTTTTTTTTCACCGTTTGCCCACTTTTTAGATTCAGATTTTTATGATTAAAAGGAAAATCGATAGAGAGCAAGATTTACCTACCTTTATGTCTCATAGTCTTTATTGTGGAAAGGAAATTGTACGAGGACGGTGGGTGGTCGTCAAAAGTTTTGGATAACGATGATGGTGAACGTACCTTAGGCCTGTGGAAGGCATATAAATTAAAATTTATTATAAGGTTTTGACAAAAGTTAAAGATTTAAATTTTCGAAGTTTTGAGAGGAAATGATGATTACAGCGGTAAAAACGTTTTTACCAGGTTGAGAAAAAGACAAATTTGACAAGGACGTGGGAAGGTGACTGAATTGTCAAATTATTGCGCTTATGAAGATGACTTGCACGTGATTTGGCCCCCCATGACGTCCTCTTACAGACATTACTTTCACCTATTTTATTTTCCTGAATCAATGGGGTTTTCGGTTTTCTATCACCACCCTAAAGTTACGACCATGATTGTAGTTGTACTATGTTTTACTATGTCTAAACAACAACAAAGATGGACAAAATATAAAAAATAAGATAAAAAACATTGGGAAAATCTACTGTAATATATATATATATATATATATATATATTTTCAGCATTGTTTTGAAGCTCACTTGTTGCAATGGGAAGAATTAAAAGCCTCCCCTTGTTGACAGACGCCTTTCCATGTGGTTGGAACGGGAGGCATCCCATCGTCCTTGAAACTTTCGGATTCTGGCCACACTCCTGCGTTCCAAGGTAAAATATTAGAAGGAACACTGTTTACAAGTTGTCAATCTAACGATACTATAGACAAATATATAAAATTGTATGTACCAGAGTCCAGGAGACCAATAATAATGTCCTGCCCATAGTTTGCCTTCTTCCAAAGGCTGTCTGAAGAGTCGTCGTCGTTCTCTGTTCCGTTGGCCATGCCCAGAAAATTCCAAGACCTCGTGGTGTGCATTCTCCTCTCTTTGCTTGGAAATACAGAGATCACCTCTTCCATCTCTACATCAACGTTTCACAGTAATTAAATCAGATTTGATGGAAGTCAGCCCAGAAACAACAAATAATTATCAGTTTTCCTGATAAGGTTTTGAAGTGGAAGTGATTAAGATAGTCTTGGAAGTAAGCGTCTCCATAATTTTTTTCAAAAGGAAAACAGATAATATCAAATCTCTCAACAAAGTCCAAAACAATGCACATGAGTGTACCGATATACATTGAATATGGTTATTGTTTTCTTATTTTTGACTAAGGTTGGCTGGCAAATTTCCATGCAGTATATTAAAAAATTGATGTACTCAGTCTGAGTTTTCAGAGATAGTCACAAGACCATTCACATGTTTCTTGAACGGTTGTTGATACAGACAGATAAGAAAAGAAAAGAATTGTGCTCCTGCCAATACAACCATCTCCAACTATTTTTTCAAAAAACTGTTGTAGAACAGTTATTGAAGTTAGATATGTCACGGAAAATAATAGCTTGTATAAAAAGAGACAATATAAGAAGAATATCGTAATGAACTGAACCACTGGATGTTATAACAGTGTTGTTTAACTTTTTCATGGTATGGTGTTACCTGAGATGGCAGAAGCCTCTTCAGGAGAAAGATGGGCTGCAAAGCCATTGAAGCTGTGCTTGTAACTGTACACCAAAGACTCCCTTGCTTCATCACCACTGCCAAGTTCAAAGCACCAGATTATTATTATAATTTATCATCCCCTGCCATGAGTACAATGCTTGCATTTGAATTCTGATGGACCCACCTTCCCTTAACAGAAGCAAGCATGGAATGGTGCATGTCCACAACTTCCTGAGGCTGCAATCCCCCATGGTCACCTGCATACACAATATACACCTACAAACAACATACACAGTCACACAATGCTCCTCATCAGACCCATAACAGAAATCAATACTCGATGTATATACATCATCAGCTTCTATCAAAATACCCACTTCCTTGGCAGATACACAGCCCAAGAAGCAGCAAGCCAGAAGCTCCACTGCTACGACCAACACCATCAAATCCATCCAAGCTTGACCCATCTGCTCCAAAAATACTACCAATAATTTCAATAACAATGGCAGCAGAGCTGCTGCTCCTCCACCAGAGAAAAAAGAAAAAAAAGTTTAATCAAAAGGCAAAAAAAAAGTACAGCAGATAGGCTAAGGAAATGGCAATCCTTATCCCCCACCACTGTCCTCTCTGTCCTCCCTTTTTTAGGCGTGCATGTGACTCTGCAAAACTGAACAAACAAAAACAAAAAGTGCTTTGTAGTTGTAACAACTGCAATCCCCACACATTGAAATAACAACCCCCCACAAACAGACACAAGAGGCTTTTAATCCCCCTCCCAAACCATATCCAGATATATACTTCTCACCACAATTTGTGCCTCAATCTATTATTAAAAAAAAAAAAATTTAAAAGCCTACTCATTGTATCTGAGCTTCAGAATCCTGTACTTCTTCCACCGTTCGGAAGAAGAATCTTACCTCACATATTTCACAGCACAAATGCTCCACCTATTTATAGCCGTAGATCACCCTCTGGCTACGTGGCATCCTTCTAGTCGATGGTCATGATTCCAAGTGGTCCAATATCTAAAAGTCTTGGTGGGTAAAACAGATGAAGGAAAACCCAAAATCATAGAAATGCATTCTTGTGTGCCGTACATATAAAAAACAAGGATTGATATGATGGCCTAATGGCTTGCCTAAATATTAGTGCTCCCCTCAATATATTTTAGAAAACGAATTATCCCAAAGCTTTTAACGAAGAAGAGGATAAGGGTTTAACTGTCTGACCGTATTTTTTGATCCTTTGGACAGTCACAGTACTCTTTTTAGTACTCTTTAAAGATCTGAATTTCCTTTAAGGTTCATCCTTTTAACATTTAACAAGATAATGTCCCTTAAAAATCAAATCTTCTATTATTAACATTCATCTAAAGTTCAAATTCCTTTAACACTATAGAACACTTTTCCTCATCTTAATATTCTTTAAAGGCTAGAATCTTTTAACACCTACAATACTCTTGTGATACCAATACTCATACCTGATCTCTAATATTTTCTATCATATATATATATATATATGATCTGCCTACCCTCTGGATTCTCTCACGGGTGATATGTGATGCGTGTGCAATGGGGAACAAGGTCAACGACATTCATCCAAGGGGGACCATTGTTAGCACTAGATGCAGATGTTTGACGATGAAAGGTTATAAGATTAATGTGGTTTATAAGGCTTACACGGTATGTACACTATCACCACTAGCAAATATACTGTTGAAAAATCCTGTCTTTCGAAAGTTACTGTTTTCTTTTCCTCTAAACTATCAATATGAACGAATGTTGCACTTTAAGGGCTTTGTTTTGTCTAAAGTTATTGTCTTTTTGAATTCTATGAGCAATGATGTCGGTGCCTTTGCATTATGTAAATAATGTTGGATGATGGATCTCTTTGTCTTTCTAATGATATTGATTAAAATTAAAAGGTTCTGTAGTTCACAGAAGAATCTAATGATCAAAAGCAAACAAAGCAAGTCATATTTACATTAATTTTATTTTGGTTTCTTCTCTAATAAGGATTAGATCTCCATCAGTTTCAAAAGCAAACAAAGCGAGTCATATTTACATTAATTTTATTTTGTTTTCTTCTCTAACAAGGATTAGATCTCCATCAGTTTGTACAAGTTGGGACCCTAGTCAATGTAGAGCTCACTGTACAAGTTGGGACCCCAGTCAATGTAGAGGTCACTATACAAAATTAATTTTTTTTTTTAAGGACAAGGGAACATGTGGACTATGGTCTTCCTAAAAAAATCTAGAACCTAAAAGTTAAATATGGCTATAGTTTAAAAAAGCATTTTTAAGTTTTATCTTTTATATATATAATTTTAAAATAAAAAATATAGACATCCAAAAGTTAAATGCCTATACAATATAAACATAAGCTTAGAAAGCATCTTTTTAAATGTTATCCATCATGTATATAATTCCAAGATAATGTGACAAAATCTAAAACAAAAAGACTATATATGGCTATACAAGCTTACAAAGCTTTTTTTTAATGTTATCTATTATGTATATAATTCTTAAATAATGTCACAAATAAGGTTATCTATCGTGTATATAATTCCAAAATAATGTGACAAATTTTAAAAGCAAGACACTCATATTGAGGATTCCCAATCATACTAGTACAATCCTAATTATTATTAAATACATATAAAAAATTATATTTATAATTATTTTTTTTAATGAGAATATAAAATCACTTTAACTTTTTTATTAAATATTTAAAAACATATAAATCCTAATTATTATTAAATACATATAAAAAATTATATTTATAATTATTTTTTTTAATGAGAATATAAAATCACTTTAAATTTTTTATTAAATATTTAAAAACATATAAATTAAATATACTGAAAAGGACTTTTAATCAAATTATTTAATGATTGATGTATGACTAGAAGGATAATTTCTACCGCCAAGGAGAATTATTTTTATCTTCTAGCACATTTGTGGTCATCAATGCATATTCTTTTGATGTGTTGTCTTGTGCTCTCTTTTTGTTATTGGAGTTGTTTGTCAAACCACTAAAAAGCACTTTAAAGGTGAGAATAGTAGAGGAATCTACTAACAGCCAAAAGATGTTGCTACTTTTGGATAAAGCAAGAACAAGATATATTCTCACTTTACATTTGGAATTTTAGAAAAGTTTCTTATTTAAGATCATATTCTAATATATATTTTCTATATTTTCTATGTGAAACCACAATCATCATATTTTTTTTTGATAGTTATAAGTGTTTGTATTTATAGCGGGTTTTAACAAGGATCCCAAAACCTGATTACATAAGCAATGGGCCTAGGGCATCAATCCCTTGAAACTGAACACCAAAACAGAAATCTTGCCTAGCGGTAACAGTAAGCATGAAACAATCCCTCTTAGCGGGAAACAAACAAATAAGAAAGAAAGTAGTTTTGGAGATCCCGCCTGGCGGAGTAGCCAAAAACCACCATCGAGAAGATCCCGCCCAGCAGGAAGCACAGAAAAACCGTTACAATAAAATCCCGCCTCGCGAGAAGCAGTCAAAACCACCACAAATAGTTTCTCCTAGCGGGAAGCAACAGAGAAATCCCGCCATCCGGGAAACTAGTAGAAAAGAAAGGATCCCGCCTCGCGGGAAAACCGACGGATTTTGCGGATCCCGCCCTGTGGAGAAACCATCCCGCCCACCGAGAAAACATTCGGTTCAGCGAGAGCCATCCTGCAGGAAGCCGACAGCCAGCACAAAGAGGATCCAGCCCATCAGGAAGTGACCAAAGAGTTGCACCACAAGGAACCCGCCCCGGGAAAACAGAAGAGGATCCCAGCAGCACAGGGACCAAGAATCCCGTCCAAGCACAGAGCCCGCCGAGGATTCACAAGAAAAAGGGGGAAGCTATCCAAACCCTAAACCGTCACCTCCATCGCACCGAGAAACGCAGGGGACCAGATCCACGCGAATAACCTGCAAAAAACCCCAAGGGGAAGCCTGAGGGAAAAATGGAAGGGATCCCCAACCAAACAAGGATCCCTGGGAAGCACCAGTCCAAAAAAACAACCAAGGAAACCCTAGCCGGCCGGGAGGGGCGCAGATAGTGGAGAAGGATCTCCCCCCAGGAGATCATCTGCAAACAACCACTCCCTGGGAGGGATGACCTGGGTTGAGCCAGACACTACAATCATCATATTTGATTTAATTCATGCATTATGTATATATATCAAGGATAAAGTAACAAAGTTTTTTTTTTGGAAGGTTTAAGGTTCAAATCGCAACGTGGGCGAGTTTGTAAGGGGTGGGTGTGTGGTGGTTGAGTATGTGAGGGGATGGGTGTATGGTGGTTATGTGTTAAATTCGGGCGAGTTTGTAAGGGGTGGGTGTGTGGTGGTTGAGTATGTGAGGGGGTGGGTGTACGGTGGTTATGTGTTAAATTCCCTGTTTATAAGTATAGCTATCGGCTTTAGGAGGAGTCATGGTTCGGGAGAGCTTACCTAATCCTATGCGTTGGTCGGTCATAAGGGTTTCTTGCATTAACCTAATAAAAAAATTTGATATATATATTAAATTATTAAAATATTTGTTATTTGGAGAATTTTCAATCTAAATTATAAATAATAATTATTAATATTCAATCAAGTTTAAAATAATATAGTTAAATTAGATATATTAAGTATTTTATATAAATTATATATAATATTAAATGGTTTAAATAGTGGTGTTTGTGTGAGAGGGTAGGTGTGTGTATGGTTGTGTGTTTGGCCCTTATTGATAAGCGCAACCTTCACCTTTATCAGAGGTCATGGTTAATATGAGGATATCCAACCTTGAGTGTCGATCGTAAAGGTTTTTCATATTAACCTCAATTAAAAAAGGTTTTCGATTAATTAATTAATTAATTTTTAATTTAAAATAAGATTTAAATTTTATTTTTACCAATAAATAAATAAATAGCCAAACAATTGTCATACAATTATGTAATTATGAGGTAATGTTGGCCCTCAAGGGCTAAGTGGATTGGTAATTTTTGCCTGGCCAAACACTTACCAAGAATAAATCTAGGTTCAAACCTCAAGGTTATGCATGTTGTAAATGTATTTGTATTATTTGAATCCTCTAAGTGCGTGCTATATTGACGACGATGGTGTGAATCCCGAGTGATCGGTAGTCCCTTTCACATTAGGTCAATAATAACGAAGTGGTATAGGCTTTTTGGGAGCAGTCCTTATGGTTTGAACAATGCACTTAGTAGTTACTAAAAATAATGTGGATGTAACCATCTCTTCTATGTATCAAAAAAATAAAAATTATAAGGTAATATTATGAAATGAAATAATTTTAATTACTTTCATGAGACCAAAACAATCTATAGGACCAAGAGCTTTAATACAAGATGGGTTATGGAGTACAACCCTACTCCCTTTCCAACATAAATATTGGACCTCCTATTCAAAGTTTCAAAGTTTAATAACATCTCAAGAAAAAGTTTGTTCAACAAAGTAAAAAATCTCAACATCCTCTTATCATATTTTGAAGTGTATTTTTTCTATTATTAATTTTAATAAGAATTTTTCTTATTTTTCTATTCTCAATTCTTCAAAAAAACCAAAACAATATATAAGACCAAGGCTTTAATACAATATGGGGTATGGTGTACAAACCTACTCCCTTTTAAATTTAAATCTTGAACCTCCTATTCAAAGTTTCAAATTTTAATAACATCCAAAGAAAAAAATTGGTCAACAAAGTCAAAAATATCAACATCCTCTTATCATCTTTTGGAGTGTATTTTTTTTATTATTGATTTTGATAAAAAGTTTTCTTATTTTTCTATTCTCAATTCTTTAAAAAAAATTATTAGTGAGCTTACTTTTAGATTGTCCTCATATGAAATTTTGATGTCCCTACAACCTTTCATATTTCATGACAACTACTCTTGTTGTGCAAAAGACAAATTCGTTCTGACCATGCCTATTGAGGAATTATCCATCTTCCAATTTCACATCTGAGATAGTGTGAACTAGATCTTATTTGAACTATAAGAATCTTTTTATTCCATTCGATCTTTGTATCTATGTACTTTCTTTGGTTGCGTTCATAGTTTGGGTTGAACTAGTTGATGTATAATTGTTTTTTCCTTCCTAAATGTTCAATCCACAAGATAAGTTTGAATTTTCCTAAGATACTATTTAATTTTGTTGTTGGAGTTTGGGACCTCATGAAATTTAATGTTCCATTTGTTGTTTTCTTTCATCCATGTATTTTCTTCTATTAAGTATTTTTTTGATTGCAAGTTTTGGCAACCTATTATATTGCATTCTATATATTATTTTTAGATACCTCAATAGCCTTATCATAACTTTTGCTTCTAATGAAAAATTTCATATTTTAGCAAGTAAATTCTCATATGGAATTGATGCTTTAAATTTAAAATTATTTATAATTTGTTTGCTTTTGCTGTATTTTCATTTATCTCTATTTAAAATTTGATGTATTCCTAGCCCACACCTCACACACATACAACACCACTAGAAACTAATAACCCAAAAAAGACCCTAATGGTTTTCCAATCCCACAACTCTATTTTTATTCCTATTTAACAATGAGTAGAGTGCCCTCCATCTTGCTTATATTTGTTTCATCCTACATATTTATCAATTGGGTTTGCTTTGAAAATCTAAGCCAAGGTATTTGTATTCTATTACTACCTAAGGTATTTGTATTCTGTTACTACCTTTGAAGGATTTCTTTCAAATAAAAGATACCATTGTTTTTTCTCTCTCCGAGTATAGAAGGTTATAGTTTTAGTCTTTCTAGTGTTTACTTGCATCCCAACTTCTTTATAAAAGTGCTCTAAATCTACTAGATGTTCTTTTAAACTTTCAAATTTCTTTCCAATCAATATGAGGTCATTGGCATAAAGAAGAAGTTCACTACATAATTAGCCAATTGTATTCCAACTCCTCAGATCCTTTCTATCCATTCCTTTAATTTGTCAATGTAAAGGCTAAATAAAGTAGGTAACAATGAACTGCCCTATTTCACCCCAATATCATTCCCAAAATACTCTAATAGTCCTTTTAGAGTTCTAATTTTTGCCACCACCTACTCATAAATTCCATGTACCAATTGCTCTGTAGTTGGTTGGTACACTAATTTCTTCCATTATTTTCCATAATTATTAATAAATGATGCACTTTAAGGCCTTTGTTTAGTCGAAAGTTATTGTCTTTTGAATTCTACCAATATGAACAATGATGGTGGTACCCATGCAACAAGTAAATAATGTTGGGTGATGGGTCTCCTTGTCTTTTCAATCATATTGATTAAAATATCAAGTTGTTTTCAAAATCTAGTGACCAAAAGTAAACAAAGCAAGTCATGCTCACATTAATTTTATTTTGGTTTCTTCCCAACAATGAGGATTGAGTCTCCATTCTAACAACAAATTGGTTTTATAGTTTGCACAAGTTGGGACCCTACTAATCCCTAAAATCAATGTAGAGCTCACCATCAAATAATTTTTTTTGATGACACAATGAGACATGAAGACTATGGTTTTCTTTAAATATCTAGAAATTTTAAAGACACCCATAAGATAAACATAGCTATACAACTATTTTCTTAATGCCCTTCTTCATATCTTTTAGAGAAAAAAATACCTCAATTGTGTCAATTATAGGAGGGGTATTATTTTTTTGGTTTCTCTCATATAATAGATTAGCATACTAAAACCATTATTGGCTTGTGATATTGTTTTCTTTGTACCTTTTGCTCTCTTGTAGCTATTTTTACAATTGTCTTGGGCTATGCTTTGTCATATGTATCAAACTCTTTTTACCTTGCTCTTATATATATGTATTTGGTTTTCATTGGCTATTTATATATCTTGCCTAGTTATTTCAATGTTCTCCTTAATACTTTGTATTCTTCATCATACCATGGATTTACAAAGAAGCTTTAATGTTTTCTTTTCTTAGGTTTTAAATTTTTGCATGATTCCAACCTTATCTAATTATATTAATCATTGTTCCAAATTCTTATAACCAATTTATTATATATAATATTTTTGTCATTTCTATATAAATTAATTATAGTCATCATATACCTAGGTGTTGTAGGTGAGTTGGAGAGGAGAGGGCAATCCTCCAAGGGAGGTCCAAGGTTCAAATCTCCACCCTAAAAAAAATGTGAATTGGGTATCCAAAATCCAATTGATAATGTTGGTGCGGGCAGGGTCGGGTGTGACTCTCGGGTGAATTTGATGGTGTAGAACCCCTTGTTCGTGGTCTCTCAAGCCAAGGCAGCCCCGTAAGGGGTTTTTTGCTTAAAAAAAAAAAAAGTATAGTCATGATATAATTAAATTCATCACTATATTTTTACATATAAATTATAATTATAATTATAATTTTATAGCCAAATAATTCATAACATATAAAAATAAAACTAATAATTTATACAATGATGTTATCTTGTACTATTGATTTGAAGTTGTTCTCGTGTCTTACTTGAATGAAGGAAATTTCTACAATGATATTTACTTCTTCAACTTGCATATTCATTGTTATAAATTTTAATTGTATTAAATTAAATTTATGCTATTGATAATAATTTCTTTGCAAATATGACAATAAAATAAATTTTAATTTCATTATTCTTTTAATAGGTTGAAAAGTTGGGGGTATATCAGGGGCCACCCTCCCCGTGAATTGAACTTGGGTCTCTGCTAGGAGATCCAAATACCTTTTGCCATTGCGGTGTCCTTGTTGGGACTATAAAAATATTAAATTTTTTATTAGGGTAAAAAGGGTTTTAGGGTCCCCAAACCTATACATCAAGCTATGTAAGATAGTACAATATGTTGCAATAACCTTACAAAATACTATCATCCACTTACTACTATGGTTGAACCTTAGAATATCGCATATCGACAAAACAACTTCCAAAACATGACAGATTAGTAGACCACTTCCAAAATAAAAACTTAAAAAAACTATAGCTACCACCCAATCATAACAAAAACAACAGTCCAAAACCATTGGGGTTGTTACGAAGTTTGTAGCCAATGGGTCTTTTGATTGTTTTTCTTCTGTAGCATAGGTTCTTCCTCCTTCAAAGTGGCAAGATCTGAGAATGCATTTTTGCACTTCAAGCTCCTGAGGTAATATCTAGTTGTAACACATTTTGTATGATCTTCATTTTTAGAAAATTGATTATCATCGATTGTTTCATAATTAGCTTCAAGAATACTATTTGAGGTGCTAATATTTTCCATGGAACTGATTGGATGGTCTTTAGTAACCATTTGGCTTTTATCAATGATCTGATTTGAATTCTCCTTTCGAGGTTGAGTCTTTTGTTGCTTGCTTGATTCTTATTGGACAATTGGTGTAGCTAGAGGATGAGCTTCTTCCTTGTGAACTGGGACATTTGAAGGTTCAAGATCATTCATGTGCAGGGCCTTCTCCTCCACCAAGGAGGAATCAGAGCATGATTGGATGATCGAGCATCTCTTCTTCAGGTGGCCATATTGTTGACAACCATAACATCTCAAGGAGAAGTTTTCATATTCAATATTTTGGATCCATTCCCCTTTGCTTGAGGAGATAGTAATGGATTGAGGCCAAGGAACTAAAACATCCATCCAAACAACCAATATTGCTTTACTCATATTAATTTTACTGGACAAATTTTCCTCTGTTTGGGCATCCATATACTAGAATGCACCAATGGTATTACCAATTTTGGTGAATATCTTCTCTCCCCAAAACTCCATAGGGAGAGCATATAGATTCACCTAGACTAGGAAGCCATCAACTTCTTCTGTAAGGGGGTTGAAATCAAGAGTCCAAGGTCGTATATAGACACCCCTTTGTCCAAAAAACCAATTGTATCTATAATAGATTACCCTATCTCTATCCGCTAAATCAGAAAAAGAAATAGAAAAGAATTTTTTGGGTAGTAGAGTTACTTGGAATTTATTGGACCACCAAAGTTTAATGTATCCTTTGAGCTCCTCCAGGCTTGGTATTTTGCCCCTAAGTTTGCAGATAACTGTTTGGGCTTCATGATCAATCAAATCCAACCCAAATTCATCCTCCAAAATCTTGATAGAGGGTAGAGGTTCATCAGAAAGCTCCACCCGTGAACCCAAAGATCCCTAAGAGATATTTTTTTGACTAAAGAGGCTTTCTCATAGACTGAAGAGTGACTAATATCCTCCTGAGTACAATGAGCGAGCTGTGAACAACCCTCTTTCTACAATGCTTGATTACACCTAGGGTTTGCACCCCTTTCGCTCCATTCCATCCTCATGTCCTCTTGAGTACAACAAGTGGGCTACAAACAACCCTCTTCTTGCAACGCTTGATTGCACCTAGGGTTTACACCCCTTTCACTCTGTTCCATCCTCATGTCCTCCTAAGTACAATAAGAAAGTTACCAACAACTGTATTCCTACAACGCTTGACAATACCTAGGGTTTTCACCCTTTTAATTTTAATTTATTAAGTTTATAATATTGATCATAATTTTATTTACAAGTATTATTATTATTATTATTTTTATTTTACATGGTGGAATTGGTAGCCTCCACAATGATCTGGGCAGGTTATCCATATTTATGGTCACCATAATATTATGCATTTGTCACATCCCAAATATTTCCTACCTTTAATAAGATTTTTTTCCATGGTATAAACATCATAAGGTAGCTATAAAGTGAACCCTATAATTCAATAGTACTCAATTTAAATATACTAGATGTAAAGGTTCTAAGATCACCCATCTCTATGCTAGCATTACTATTTCAATGCCAACATACTAGGTAATAGCAAGCACCCATCCCTGTACTCAACTTTTTCAGCCAAGGTAGTACACTATGTGTTAAATCATCTTCGTTATAATCATTCGAAAGAAGTGTGATACCTGTTACACTCCCCATAATTCCATTTATGTGAGTGATTATCACTTTGACCACTTCATAGTTCCTTTAGTGAAGCTCTTCACAGTTCCTTTAGCGAAGCTAGATGTCTTTAATATTGGTACTATTTAGCACAACCATCCAATATCCTTTGTGGATACACTAAACATAATATCCCTATGTTTACAGAATTCACTAGAGGCTATCTAACATATGGCTTATCCTTTGACCAAATTCAAGGGTGATAATATTTATACAATAATTCCCTTGGTTGTACATTCCACCATCCTATTAAATTTTATTATAACTCTAGATCACCCTAAGCTTATTAACAACTATCCTCTCCATGGAAACCTAAAACCAACATATTCATCTCACTGTCAAAGGATCTAGCTATTCATTCCTTTGAACACCTCACAAGAATGTTTATTAACACACTCAACCATTAATAAACTTTTACAAAGGTACTCCACCTCAAGAGATATTCTTTAATAAAATATTAGGATAAAAATAAACCTTAATGCATTATTAAAGATTAAGAAAATGGTCTATTTAATATTTAGGATAATATTAAGACAATGGTCTATTTAAAATTTAGGATTTATCCAAGAACAACTTCAATTAAAATATAATTCCTTGAAGCTACATTCGGTCCATCTAACCATAACAAGTCACTACAAATTCCAACAATATAGAAGTATTATTTAAATATAAGAAGCTTCCATTACATTATCAAGATCACAACTCAGACTTACACAATAAAAAATAATAATTTCAATTACATTAACAAGTGAGTTTTTCTGCCAACTCAGATTCAAACACTACAGTTACAAACACCTTCACTATTTTAATTACAGTGGTCTTCAATCTACAATCTAGCGAATGAGATTTTGATTCTAGATCTAGCTAACTACACCTCTAAACCATCCAAAAGTCATGATGTCATTCACTTTGTTGTCACTAGTCAATCAACTCGCTATGCAGTTAATAGTAAAATTATCCTCGAGCACACTAATATGGGAATGCCATAGGGATCTGTCCAACTCTTTCCTTCTTTTCAAAAATGTATTCTAACTAAATTCACACAATGGAAACACAAAAATCCACATTGCAACACTCCAAACAACATTCAGGTGCATGGTTCTAAAACAACATCTATTCATTGTATGAATTGATTACATTTATCACAACAATGAATCCTTTTAATTTTCAAAGCTGGTTTCAACATCAACCAAGCCAATCAAGTCAAATTGAAACATTCCAAAGAATCCAATACTTAGACTCTCATTTTTTTATACATCAAGAAATTTATATATAAACTACCTTTAGGAAGCACAATATATCAATTTCCAATCAATTCATTAATCCCAAAAGATAACACGAAACCAATATTAAAACAACCATACATCTCATCACAACTAGCATACCAAAACACATCACTCATTTTCAATCCATAGCATTGAGATATCTTCTACCAATTCGTACATTTAAAGACATTTTATGTCTCAAGAGCATATGTATTGACTCACTCCTAACATTTCTCACATATCAACCAACTGTAGGTGTTTAGGTAAGGCCGACTAAGTTGGGTTCAAAACACTATCCAACTATTTTATCTCAGGTTAATTTATCTATAGAAGATAAATCTAAAGCACTACCTAATAGATCTAAAAATGGTCTCACTGGGTCATAACATCAACTTCGACTATCAATAATTTAGTAGATTCAATCAAATTTAACCCTACGAGTGACCCACTACACTACCTTAGGAACAATATTGATGTATAGTTCAGGTCTCTCATATTATCGCAACAAGATATGTTTTTGGGCATACAATTTAATCCAACTCCACTCTTCTCTTAAAGAGAGATCTAACTCACTCACTGGTGCAATATTGATAGAGGGCTCAATTCAAAATTGGTCAATCTATGACTTTTATTTCCATACCAACAATTTCCAGAATAATAATTCTCAAAACTAAACATTCATTGCTTTTGAATAGAATCGCTCAGGTCAACCAAAAAATATACACGCATACTCTTTTTAATAAACAAGAAGTAAGACATGCATATTCAATCAAATGATTCTACTTGAACTTGCTATTCGAGTTCCTTCCAGTCAAGCAAAGCTCATTATTTCTCGATCGTGCCTCTGTATGTTCTTCCAATAAGAAAAAATAAAAACACTCCCCAATATTTTTCTTTGGCTACAGGTTATCCATGCTTCACGTTCAACTACCGTGAATGCATTCATGAGGCCACTCTTCACCAAGTTTTCCTCACGATGTTCGCAATCAAGGTAACTAACCAGTCTTTCGAATCCCCCATGATTCTTTTCAAAGGGCCTTTCCACTTGTCAACAAGAACTTCATTTAAAAACAAGAAACTCCTAGTTGAACGTATTCAAAGCACAAACAACATTTGAAACAAATTAAAGCCTTTTAAAACTTTTAAATGAAGTTTTACTATACTTCACCGGATGCATGAACTTTAAAGAAAATAATAACAAGAAGACATTTAAGCAATATCTAGCTAATGTAATCTCAAACATCCCTTATGCAACAAGAGAAAATTCTTTTCAAATATCAAAGCAAGCATCACACATAACCCATTGACTCTTTTATTTTGGCCTCAACAACCTCACTGTCGATGGTTCATTCCATGAGTCAATTAACCATGTAACTATAAATGAAGGAAATCTGTCCTTTTTTGGAGCTTTCTTCCTTAAATACAATCATCATTTTCCTATTTAAACATCCCATCTATAGCGGTTGATTCTTTATTCTATTCATAAGAATGGTTGTTCCTGCAACACATGTTTCTATTAGCAGTATCATATCCCTTTTAATAAACAATTTCTTGAAAAATAAATCATTTAATTGTCAAACACCAAACTCATTAGCATATATATATATATATATATATATATATAAACCATCCATATTTGCATAATTATAATAGCATGTCAATCATTCTATTGAAATATATCATAGCTAATAAGAAATTCATCAAGAAAAGGTTTGCCAAGGGTGGGTCATGACAACGTTGTCTACCCCAAAAACTGCCACATAGTACTCACGTAGTCTGTCCCTATAACCACCATGCCACATTCATTATAAACCTTTTACACCGCTTAAAGCACTAGGAAAGGGACAATCGCTCAGTCCGATGAGGCTCGAGATATGAACCTTAGGTGTCCATTCCCTTACGGGGTTTCATCACACCAATTTGTCTATACCTCGAACATTTTTACAAGTATTATTATAATTTATATATTTATTTATTTCTTTACTCTAAGGATGTTTTTTTTTAACTTTTAATTTTGTCTATCCCTTATTTGTTCTAGACTAATTTTATATGTACGACACAACATATTTTAAACTTTATGAAAAGATAAATTTTAAATGGTAATATAACATAATTCACTTGTTAAAATAATTATTTTACTAGCTATTATAAATTTTTTATTTAAAATATATATTTTTAATTAAATCATAATTTTTATCTAATAAAATATTTAAAGAATTTAAATAATGAAAATATTGATAAACAAAAAATACTATTATAATATTATATTATCACGATGATGGAATGTTTGGTGATAAACTTGAAGCATTTATATGCAAGAATTACAAGTGATCACATAATAATTAAAAAAAATTAACTTAGTTTCTAGATAATTTATGTGAAGTAAAATGTTTAGTATTCATGCTTTATTTAAATTTATCATTGATTATTATAAATATAAATTATATTATATACATATTTATTTATTTATTTGATTTATTTGATTTGGTTATTTTGAGAAACTTCTATGACTGACATACAGGTATGAGCAGTCTCCTCCCAACCATGACCCCTATAATCCCTATCTTAATGGGTAAAGATGAAGCCAATGAGACCTTGATCCTCTAGGGAATCAAACCAAAAGAAAATCCATGACTAGCACTTAGCCACTACTAATTGATCTATCCCTTTTTAGGCAATTTTTTTTTTTTAGAAATATAAATTTTTGAGGGGTCCAAGTGTCTTCATACTAAGGTTTGAACTTAGATATACTTGGGCTTTTTATGTATTATTATAAATATACATATTTAGTTGGAATGTATTTACAAGTCAAGAGCATATGCAGGTAGGGAGCAAGCATTATTAGGTAGCATGGAAGAAAATCTATAATTGGAAGTTAAGATGCCTTATCTAGAAATATGGATGCTCAAGTTCGAGATAAGAGGAAGAATAAATATATGACAAGTTTAATCCAAGGAGAAAATGCTACAGTAAAAGTTATTATTAAGGATGAGATGATTGAGCATGATATAATGATTCTTAAAAGTAGAGGGTTAATATGTAAGTTCCATGGAGACTACCCAGTGATTTTGGAGATTAAAAATTAGATTAAGTGGAAATGACAATTGAATTTAAATTATTGCACAACTTTTCTTCCTAATTATTTTTTTCCTATCATTTTTCGGAAATAAGAGATAAAATAATGGGTGGTGACCAATGATTTAGACAGAGAGATGCCTTTTATTTAAGATAATGGAGTGAAAAATTCTCTATTAAGATAGAAAATATTAAAAAAAAATATGAAGTGGATTATGTTTTTTACTTCCATATCAACTTATCAATACAAATATTTTGAAGAATATAGGAAATACCCTAGGGGAATTCATAGAGGAAGCAACTACTAAGAAGCAAAAGCATGCTATATATACCTAGATATGTGTTCCTATGGTTATTTTAAAATCCTTACCACAATTTATTAAGATTAAATCTAAATCAAGAGAATAGGATCAAAAAGTGGATTATGAAACACTAGATTTCAATATAAGTTATTATGAGATTGGACACATGCAAGAGATTACAAAGTGAAAACAATTAAAAAAGATACACAAATTGTGGTCATGAGATACACTTCAAGATGAAGTAAGAAAATCATGCTATAGTAGAAGCTATATTAGATCAATGATATTCCATTTCAAAATAAAGGTAAAGTAAGTTGATATGTAGACATAGATGGTAAAGACTACCATAGTTCACTGGGATAAACCATTAGAAGAAACAAAGAAGCATATAAAAATATGAGAAAGTATAATGTACAAGTTCAAATTCAAAAGGAATTAAAGGTGAAAAAGTATGTGGAGAAAAATTTTAAAACAAAAGAGATGAAAGAAAGTTTATTTGTCGTCTTTTTCCTATAAATCTTGTTCTAGTAATATAAATGTTCTAGTAATATAAATAAAAATAAAAGTAGTGTAAAATATGTCCCTTGCTCTTTAATAATTCAAGAACAACATAATAAAGAAATGAGGATGATGAAAATCAATAGTAATTTAGAGTTTTTAGGGCAACATAAGAAGCTAATTGATGTGGAGGAACCTTCTTACACTTTAAGATAACATACAAAAGAAAACACTTTTGAGGTTATTCCTTGTATGTCAAATCCTTTATAGGAAGACAAACATATAGAAGATAAATCTCACTATAAACAATGTGGAAAAGTCAAAAATATTAATGAGATGAAGGTGTTGTGGAAATTAAAAAATGGATAGGAAAATATAAGAGTAAAAAAAAAAGAGATAACAAAGGATATTGATATGGGAGAAAAAAACAAATACTCAAAGTGTTAACAAGAAGAGACCCTCATCCCACAAATAAAAACAAAGGCTAATGATAAAAATATGTTTGAGAAATTTAGGGGTATTACTAAAACCTCTAAAAAGAGATATTAAGGAATTTACAAGTTGTCACAGCCAATATATTAATAGATATGGAAATCAAGTAGCAAATATTTTAACCATTAATGGCTTTGATTGTTATATTTGTAAAATTTAAAATTTAGAATTGGATTAATGAGATTTTATCTCTTAATGATGGAAGTGTAGCACTTTGATGAAGATGATGAATATATTTCAAAGAAAGGGAAATCAAAAAATCTTTTATACAAAGAGAATTTGAATATGATTTAATTGATATAATAACATTGTAAAAAGAGCAATGCAATATTTTTATTATTTCAATGGAAGTGGTCAAGTAGAATCCACACATAGTTTATTTAGAAAATCAATATGTATATTTAATTTATTAACAATTAATTATTACTTATTGAAACATATAGATAGATAGATAAAAATACATAAAAATATTTCACTGAATTTATTTTTCTAGTTAGAGTTATGTTTCTCATGCTTATATAAATTGATTATTATTAGACTTAATCAAATATTTGATTCACATTGTTGTATGCTTGGTAATGTTCTATCTTACATATAAATTTTTTTAAAATTTATTTCTACCATAAAATTTTTACTGCTAAAGTGAGATATCTTTGAAACCTTAAATTTATTTTAATGAATAATATTACTTGATATGATCTTAGTGAAAACTCAATGGTTTATTGTTTCGAGAGAAAAATGGGTTGTATTTGGTATTCCACCCTTGACAAATCGTAACTCTCTCCTTTAGAGCTTGAAAGTTTACTAGTAAATTCAATCATCGTTTCAATTGAGTTGCTATAGCTAGATGCATACATCTTTTATCATAAAAAGTTTATATTTTTTATTTTCATTTTTTTATCTTCTTCAATTTTCTTTGAAAATACAAATATTTTTATCTTCTTCATTTTTCTTTGAAAATACAAATATTTTTATCTTCTTCAATTTTCTTTGAAAATACAAATATTACGAAAATTAACATCTTTTATTTTTGACATTTTTTTTTTTTTTTTGATGAGGAACCTTTTATATACAACATATCCACAACATGTGAGGGGAGAGATTTGGACCTGGGCATCTCGATAACTAGAGAGTTTTAACTACCCACTTGAAAGTTAACATCTTTTATTGTTGACATTTTTCTGCAACAACCTTCACAATACCAAAACTACATTTCTATTGTCTATGCACTGCATCTTAGTAGAATAACAATTCTAAAAATTTGTACTATCATAATCTGCTTTACCATATTTGAAGTGTTAGTTTCCTTCCCAAAGCATTAGTGCAACTACAAGAATTGTAATAAATAATTTATATGAAAACATATTAATGTTATAAAATACAACAAATATTATCAGTGGAAAACATTAAAGTAAATCTTAATCATTATTTCATTTAAATAGACAACCTTTTCTTATAATATTTAACTAAACTTACTACTTTTAACCATGGAAAAAAGAAAAACTCAAAGGTCTATTGAACATTGAAGTCCATAACAATTTCTTTAAATATATATTTTAGATTTAGGAGCTCAATTTGGCTTCTAATTTTATAGGGAATATCTTTGCTTCTCCATGTAAATAAGCTCTTTTAACACCTTATTATTATTCATAAATAAGAAACATGTATTTTTATTACAATTACTATCACCCTCCATAAAAATAATGTTTACATATTAAAACTCAAATAAAGCAATTTGCAGGTATTGTAAGCTATAAAAGGATGAAATCCCTTGAAAAATATGATAATGATTATTTTCTAACTACTGGCATATTCATAATATTTGATATTAATTACTTTTTAGATAAAAATATAAATTATTTTAAAATTTTTTGGGTCTTATTTTGTCATCCTTTTATAAAACTATTCCAAATAGCTTACAAAACCTTGAAATAAATAATTTTTAAGAAAAAAATTATAAATTAAATTTTTTAAAAATAATATTAAATTAACACTTGTATGTTGATGTAAGACATCTCTAATGCATTAGATTTATTTTAGCTAATATACCTAGCATCTTAATAATTATTTTATGCATAATATAAGAGGAAATTACTTGTAAATTTCATTCTTAACCTATATTATTAGTCCTAAGTGAGTTAGTAATATGGATCCTTATAAAAATATTTAATACCCGTCATCTATGATAATACCCATCATATATCATAATTCATTCCTTCCACTTATATGTATACTTGAAATTATGGGCTCACCTTTAATATAAAAGTTCCTATGTAAACAATTTTTTTTTTTTAAATTGAGAAGATTATATTAAAATAAGATTATTTACAAGTTGGGACAAGACTTCTTACAAAATTATACAACAAGAGCACCATTTCCTCCTTTTAATTTTCCAATAAAATTTCATAACTCTAAAGCTCAAAATCCTAAGAACTAACCACTTTTGGTTACAACACTAAAAGCAAATATGCATTGGAGCCAAATATCCTAAACCATATATTTACAATGGCTATCCAAATTAGCCAAATGTTGGATTTGCTCACCAACTTACCTAATCCTCTTATCATCAATAGCCATACCACTATGCCATTGAAGCCCTACCTTCTTCTCAGTACCAGTCTTTGCCAAGAGCTCCTAAAATATTTGAGAATTTGATTATATGATTATCCTCCTATAACATTATCTTATTGCCTAGATAGAAGTAGATCTAATAGCTAAGGCTTCTACCTCATTATTTATGGCCTTGCCCAAGATTTTCAGTTCTCAATAGAGCATTATCCCAAAATCATTCCTATAGACCACTACTATTACAACTCTACCTAGACTATCTTTTGTAGCTCCATCAATATCGATTTTAATCCAACCTTATAAGGGTGTTTTATGTTGAATATTTTCCATGTTATTTAGGAAGGGTTAACTCTGAAAGAACTTTACACTCTATAAACATTTCCTCGTCGAGGTTTGGGGTTGAATTTTGTTTTGGGGGTTTAAGCAATTTTTAGACCCATATGGATGTTTTTGGGTTAACTGTAATGTTGGTCCATGGTTTTGTACTTATGGTGTTGTAAAAAAACTTATTGTATTATTGGTATATAAAGTAGCACTTGCATGAGGGTTTGGTAAGGAATTTGCAAGAAATTTAATTGCAAGAAAAAAACGAGCAAAAGAATTTTGTTGTATTGGAGATGGTCAAGTTTATACAATAAGGAGATATTCTTGCTGGATTTTTCTTGAAAGGGTTTTCCAGGATAAATTTTTGTGTAATGTGTTCTTCTTCTCTATTTTTCCTTGATTTTGCAAATACTATTTTTTTAGAATTTTGTTTATCAAGGTATTATTTCTCTTCATTTGGTATTAGAGCTAGGTTTTAGCTTTGTTCAAGGAGTAAGGGTTTAAACCTTGGGATAAATTTATTCTTGAGTGGGAGTAGTGCATGGAAGAATCTGGATGAAGGAAAAATGATGGGAAGCACACGGGTAGAGATCAAAAAATTTAATGGATAAAATTTTGAGTTATGGAAACTCAATATGGAGTATCTTTTGATGGATAAAGATCAGTGGATCGTAGTCTCGAGAGTAAAACCAACATGAAAGCCATATGTGGAATGACTAAATATCTATAGGAAGGCAAGGAGCTCTATTAGATTGTGCTTATATGATTCAGTATTGCTAAATGTATTGATAGAGACCATAAAAAAGTTGTTATGGGAAAAGCTGGGAGCACTATATCAGACAAAATCACTTGTAAATAAACTTTTTTCAAAAGAAGTTGTATTATATTTGGATGAATGATGGTGACTATATGGCTTAATATATAAATGATTTTAACATTGTGGTAAGTCAATTAAACTTTGTATATGTAAAAATGGATGAATAGGAAAGTGTATTACTTTACTTTATTCATTATATGACTTCTAGGATAACCTAGTTATGGCTATCACCAATACTACTTCTGAATTGAAAGTAGAGGATATAGTAGGAACATTGATATCTAAGGAAATAAGACAAAAATATTCTAAATATTATCATTATAATGATGCCTTGGTTGTAGGAGTTCATTCTCAAGAAAGAAGAAAAAAGAAATCAAGAGAAAGAAATTCAAAATCTGGAGGAAATATGTTGTTCCTGACAAAAGAAAATGCTAAAAGTATGGTAAAATAAGGCATTATAAAAGATATTGTAGATATAAAAAGGTTTATGAAGGAACGTTTGTAGAAATGAAGACCACAAATGAAGATTCAAGGGACTTGTTCATAGCTGTAGCATGCTCAAGTGAACACCATGAATCATGGTTGATTGACTTAGTCACTTCTTTTCATATGATTTATCATAGGGAGGGGTTTTATGAATATGAAAAGATAAAAGGCCTTCAAACAAGAAGATTCAAAGAAATTTGGGAAGCTTCATACATAGAGCTAGGAAGAATATCTTCTTTGGAATCAATATAATACTAGAAGCAACAAGATCAAAGATTTGAAGACGTGTAGAAAAGGTCCCATTACTAGATATTGTAGACCTATAGAGTGTAGAAGAAGAAAATGCCATAGGAGACTTATTGTAGATTGAAGGGAGAAGAAACTCCAAAGAAGATTCTTGGTGAATATAGGAGATTGATGATCTCCATTGAAGATTGAAGAATTCACCCTAAAGAATTTGAAGAGACCCACAAAAGATCCATTGAAGAAATTCTAGTTTTAGAAGAGATAGAGAAGGACTAGCGAAGGTCCTATTCCATATTTTAATAGAAACAAATTTCAAATATTCGAGAGAGAGATCTCATTACAACACTTTCATAGTAGAAGGTTGAAATAAAGGTCTTATTGAAAAATACTAGAGAAGCTGTGAGAGTGAAGACCCTAGATAAGAAGTCTCAAACAAACTCAAGAAGAAGTCTTGGAGAGCCTCATTGAAGGAGATTCAAAGAAGGCCATTGAAGGAGTTCCTAGGAGAACTCATTGGAGAAATTTACCACCAAGAATAAGTTCTTGATAAAGGAATATTTTGGGACATTTATCGCCGTCCGAAAACAATCCCAAACAAATAAGGATTTGATAAGAAGCTTTCCAAATTTTGGAGGATATTGGTGAAGATCTCAAGACTTTTAGATTCTTAATAAGAAGGTCTAGATTAATGTTAGAATTTGACAAGGAGGAATAAGGAGAAATATATTGAAGAAACTACCAAACCTGATAGGTTTGAAGATTGATATTGAAGGCTTGAAGGTCATTTCATTGATAGGAGGTTGTTGATTTCATAGTATAAAACTAAAGGATTTTTGAAGGAAAATTTTAGCTATTATTGGGAGGAGTTCCCTACCAAATTTTTGAGATTCAAGGATAACATTTCAGTAGAGATATTGACTACTTTGCAATAGAAAATTTTTAGATTTAATAACAACAAGAAAACAACAATTTGGCCAACATTAATAGTTTCTAAGTTTCAGATTTCTAGGATACATCCTAAAGGAGAGTTGAAGCCACCAAAATATAAGTTTTAGGCAACAAGTTAGAGGAGTTACAAAGCTGTAAATTGGTGATTTGAGAAGCTATTTTTAAGAACAAAGAAGATTTGCAAGTTCATCAAGTAAAGAGTATCAATTTTGTGAATCTAGTCACTAAGATATCCATCATCTATAGAGTCATAAAGGTAAGCAACTTAGGTGTGAAAGGTTTAGTAGTTGAACTTTAATTATTTGGTTCGTTATCAAGTTTCATTAGGCACCATATTAGAGTTTAAAAGTTGCAAGGAGAAGGTTTCATATTAAAGTCTTCAAGGGATTGGAGAAGATAGTTTCTTATAAAGGTTAATACCTACACATTAAAATAGGAGTTAGATAATTTTTGATAGAAATAAAAATATCATCTTCCTATTATCTAGTTACAACAAAGAAGACATTACTTTTAAGTGAAATTTGCATAGCTTATAGTGCAATATTCAAATTACTTTTAAGATTTATTTACAAGGAGGAATAAGGAGAAATTACTAGTGCATTATACTAGTTACTCTTAAAAGATTATTAAGTGCATTGGTTGTTAAGTTAAGGTGGAAGACCTAAGTGCACAAATCAACATAATATCAAAGTGTCAAAAGACACTATTTAGTGTAAAAAACTTGTAGCTTATTGTGGCATAGAGAAGCCACCTAAAAGGGTGATATACCTCCAAGGAGTGGAGAAGAAAGCCACCATCTTAAATATAAAAAAAGCTACAAAGGAGACTAGGAGAGTCTCATATTCAGGTGCAACTAAGGGATAGTTTCCTAAGTTAGTATAAAGTTATTTTAAACTCATACAAGAACCACACTTGTCTTCTATATTACATCAAAGGGAGACAAAGGTTCAAGTATCTCAAGGATAGAATACATATCTCATTATCATAGTCTACAAGCAACCACCATTAGCAAAGTAAAGCATAGGCTAAAGTGCTAGGAAGTAGAGCCATATGAAAGGCTTGATATCTGTATAATCAAGGTGTTAATGGATACCATAGTTAGGTGCTACAACCATAAGTGTCATAGAAAAGGACACCTATCATGGTGCAAAACCTACAGCAAAAGGAGAATAACAAGGTAATCCAAGCATCAATAGTGCAAGTTGGAAACAACACATAATAGTTGGCAAGGTAAAGAGAATATAAGGTGAGTTACCCAAGCAATAGAAGTGCCATCCATCTACATTGGAGAAGAGCCATTGCAAAGAAGCCAAGCTAACCTATGAAAGGAGTTAGAGAGAATAGGTTTTGAAGTAAACAAAGAAGTAAATATGTAGCACCCTAAAATTGGCGTAGTAAACCTTAGAAAATAATTAAAATTACCTTAGTAATAATTCAAATTCAAATTTTAACCCCAAAACCGCTCCCAAACCGCCTGCTACCCATTTCCTCATTTTTTGCACCATTTTTAGAGTTTGTTTTGTCCGTTTGACGATATCGTCGCCGATCAGACGATATCGCCTCAGATCGAATGATTTCGTCTGGAGAAGAACGTCCAGACGATCTCGTCCCAAACTAATTTGTGCATAATTAGCTTCTGTTTCAACGACGTCTCTAATCCAGGCAGAAGCGTGTCTACATCGTTAGAGACCTTCCCCATTGGAGATCTTCCAAATTAGGATGATCTCCAACCTCCTAACCTCCCTCCTAAGCCTATTTAAACCTTAGGACCCCCTCTTGGCATTCCCCCTAGCTGAAATTCCCTATAACACGAGTTCTACATGCATTAGACCATCTTAAATCACCATTTGCATTTGTATTTTTCCAAGTTTGTTTGCAGGAACTTCATTGTTTTTCAGTCGGAGCAAGCTCAGATCGTCGCAGACGATCCTGTTCAATTTGAGATGATTTCGTACCAATCCGAGATGATTTTGACTGCAGTCAACATTGGGGGCAATCAGTGCCCATGGTTTGCGTTTTCTCACTTTGTTTGTTGATTTATCCTGCATTTAGTCAAATTTGTTATTATTCTTTATTATTTTGCATCTTGGAGTTCACCCATATAGCTTAATTGCATAATAAAGTCATAATTTGCTATTAGAACGTCATAATTTACTTGAATTTCTATTTGGGATTATCTTCTTAACATCTATTTTGTTATTTCACATCATTTTCCTTTATCAAAATAGTTGCATTTCTGGTATTTTGTATCTATTTCTCTATTTGCAGGTCTTGATGAATTCATCAGATCTCAGACGATCCTGTCAGATCGAAGATGATCCTGTCAAATTCCAAATGATCTGGATTGCTTCAAAAATTAGAACCTCCATCAGACATCCGAATCGGGTATGGATTTCTTTAATCTAGCTTATTCTTTTTGTTTTCTTTTTAAATTTGTTTTCTGTCTTCATTTAATTTGCATTTTCATAATAGAACAACTTAGATTCATCTGGACAAACCTAGGACTTGGATGTTTAAAGCTAAAATTGAACACATTAAACTCATTCCCAACCTAGGCATGGAAACTGCCACTAAACGTTTCCTAGTGAACCCCACCATCCATCAAAAAATCACCTTAATACCCCTCCCTCGAGAGGCGGGACCTTCAAAGGGCCTCTCAGTCTAAGGTACCATCCCATCCTTTTCCCATCCCCCTTCCGGGCATGGATCCTTTAGCCTGAAGGTAAGGATGCAAAAAATTTGGAACGATACATTTTGGTGAACCCGACGTGAAACTAAAACCTTTTGAAAACAAAAACAAAAAAAAAAAACATAGATGCATTTAAAATCATTAGAAAAATACTAAGTTGCATATCATGTCTAGATGGTAGCTCCTAAGAAAATATTAGTAGTTACTATAAATGTTGAAAACCAATTAGCAGCCATAGAAGTTAATTTTGTGCTTAGTGTGCCTGAAACAGATAGAAACCAACTTCTGTGGAAAGAACTTGATAGGAGGCTAGGTGTCATTTCATCTAGATCAACCGAACTTAGACAAATCAAGAGGTTTGCCCTAGATAGGATCCTGGATCCTCATCAACTCATTTTTTATCATGAACTTCAGAGAGCCTGCCATAGGTGGTTAGCTTATAGGAGAGCTCTTGTGTCTTTAGAATTGTTCACCTTCGAGGAATACCTCGAGAACGTAGTTGTTATACACCAATTCCTAGGTCGTGTAGAAGATCAAGAGGTTGTTCTTACGAATAGAAAAATATGGAGGAGAGTTCCTAGAGCTGTGTCATATCGAGAGTATTGCCACGAACTTTATTTCTATCAACCAGAATCTAAAATACACGGTATTGCTATAGCACTTTTCATTAAATTCTTGAAAGAAAATTTCCAATTTGAAGAACACTTCATGACTCCTGAAGAACTCGAGCCCATTAATGATATTTATAAATTGTTTATAGAAAACTAGATCATTGCTTTCATTATTATTTCTTGCATTTAGTGTGTTGTTTGTTATATTTATAATATTGTTACAAAAACAAAAAAAAAAAACAAGAAAAACCAAAAACATAACAAAAACCCAAAAAATTTTATTTTAATACTATAGTAGGTATATAATTAAAATATATACCTCTTAATCTTGTTGCATATATATATATATACAAGTATATATATATTTATATATATATATATATATATATATATTTTGCTGAAATCTAAATTTAAGCACAATGCCTAAACTTAGGAATGGTAAACAAACTGAACAAGAAGAAGAAGATTGGTTGGGAGACAAAACAACAAACCCAAATGTCCTTCCTGAGGATCCAATTTCGGAAGGAGAAACTCTAGAACAGCTAGAAGATGACCTGGGTGAAGAAAATGAACAAGAAGACAATCTTAAAGAGGAAGGATCCTCGTCCCCTAGAATAGCTCTAGATGGAACTATTGCTTTTGATAACTTAGATCATTTCTGGAAATTTTTCAATAATAACATTGGTGCTCTTAATATGGTAGTTCGTATTGATAGAGGACAAATTAGTGACACTCAAGAATCCATGGAAGATATGTTTAACATACACACTAATCCCTTGTCCTTTGTTGATCAAGAAAGTGATAAAGCTGGACCATCCAATAGAGATATGGTCACTATGATTTAGAACATGCCAAAACAATAGGTTACCCAACCCCCTAAGGAACCTGTTATTGAGCCTAAAATCATTCCCACACAAAAGAAAACTTCCTTCACTACTTTACTTCGCCAAACTATTGATCAATATGCTTCAAATCGACAAAAACCTAAAATGAAGCCAAACACCAATTTTCAACAATCCGGGATACAACATAATACAACTTCAAAAAAATTTCATAACACCCTTCCTACCAACAATTTACACAATAGCAATATAGCATCTAATCTCCATGTCCCTCCATCATATGCTCACAAATCCCATATTAATGCCCTACCGAACCAATATGGTGGGCAAACCAGTAATCTGGAAGCCATGGTGAAACAGTTAGCTTCACGCATGGACCAGATAGATCCCTACCGTCCCTCGTACAATTATCGAGAGATATGTAGTCAACCTCTAGATCCCATAGTTGTAGCACAACCATACCCTAAACACTTTCCCATGCCCGTCCTACCTATATATAAAGGAACTGAAGATCCCATAGAGCATCTTCGTATGTTTAGGATAGCATGTCATGATATATCACATGATGACTTGCTATTACTAAAAATATTCCTAAAAATTTTAGGAGGAATGGCATTAGAGTGGTACTATCAATTGCCCACTCATTCTTTGAGAAATTTTGAAGAAACAGCTGAATCGTTTGTCCATCAATTTAGTGCCTACATCGAGAGGCATGTCACCATTAAATATTTGTACAACTTAAAACAAGACAAAGATGAATGTTTTGCTGATTTCTTAGCTAGATGGAGGCAGTTGACAGGAAAACTGCACTTTGTGCTACCTTATAGGGAAATGTTGGACATTTTTATTAATAATTTACAAGAACAAATATCTTATGAGTTATCAAATGCCACCTTAACTACCTTCGATCAAGCTATAGACTTAGCTCGAAGGGTAGAAGATGCTCTCATTAGGAGAGGTCATCTCAAAAAGAAATATGATGAGAAAACATCTAGAAATCAGTATAAAAACAAACAAGTTGTAGGTGACGGAGTCACTGATAGTAGAAACATTGCTAATATCAATACAACGAAGACAAAAAAAATTTATATTAAAACCCCCTGATAAACCTCCTCGAGAATTTACTAGATTAAATCAACCTTTATCAACCATTCTACCTCAATTATTAGCACGAGGCTTGATTCAATTACCAGCTATCCGAGAACCTGATCCAACTATACCCCGGATATAGAGCTCGATCTACATTGTGACTTTCATAGAGGACTTGGACATGCTACAAATTCTTGCAAAATATTGAAACATAAAATACAAGACCTGATTGATAATAATGAAATGGAGATGCAGCTTTCCAACCTAAACAAAATGCTCCTAATAACGCTCAAAAGACCATTCCCCAAAATCAAAATCAAAATGCTAATCAATCATTGGATATATTTCAACATCCTTTACCAAACCATGGTAAAAAGTTGCCAATCAAATCGACCCCCCTTTTTTTCCCCAAAGAAACCCCCCCCCCCCCCCCCCCCCCCGGACCCCCGGTATTTTACCCCCTCGGGACGAGCAAGTTGATTTGTAATAATTGGCAATACATTATATAGGAGATCTTTTGAAGGTATCCTATTGAGATGTTTGAATCTAGAAGAATCCAAATCAGCTTTAAGTGAAGCCCACGATGGATCTTGTGGAGGACACTTCAATGGTAGTGTCATTGCTAAAAAGCTCCTTAGGATAGGCTACTTTTGGCCTACCATGGAAAAGGATGCACATGATTATGTGCGCCATTGCGACAAGTGCCAGAAACATGCTAACCTTGTCCATGCGCTTGCACAAGAGCTGCAGGCTATTTCATCTCCTTGGCCCTTTTCAAAATGGGGCTTAGACATTATTGGCAAAATTAATCCTGTGTCATCCGATGGACACAAATTCATCATAACCGCCACTGAGTATTTCATGAAGTGGGTTGAAGCTATGCCTTTAGCTTCCCGCACTGGAACACAAGTCTCTAAATTTATTTTTAATCAAATCATTTGTAGGTTCGGAATTCCTACAAATCTCATCTCAAACAATGGAACTTGTTTCAAAAATAAAGATGTTAAGAAATTATGCCAAAAATATAAGATTCAACATCGCTGGTCCACTCCCTATTATCCTCAGGGTAATGGTCAAGCGTAAGCATCTAACAAAACCTTAATCAAAATTCTCAAAAGATTGGTCAATAAATCTGGCCGCGACTGGCACATTCAATTATATCCAGCTTTGTGGGCCTACCGAACTAGTGTTCGAACTCCCACTCGGAACTTCACCTTTTGTCTTGGTTTATGGTGTTGAAGCCGTTTTTCCCTTTGAATTAGAAGTTCCTTCTTTGGATCTACTACTTCAAGATACTGAAGTAGGAGATGAATATCGAGCTGGCAGACTTAGTCAGCTGGAACTTCTAGATGAAAAGTGCATCAATGCTTTGGAGCATCTTCGTGCCTACCAAAACAAGCTTAAAAGATCATATGCCAAGAAATTTTGTCATCGATCCTTTGAGGTCGACGACCTTGTTTTAAAAGAAAATAAAAAAAATACTAATGCAACTAAAGACCTTAAAGGTAAATTTGAGCCCAACTGGCTTGGACCATATATTATCAATGCTAAATTTGAATCAGGAGCATACAAATTAGCTACCTTAGATGGTAAATATTTAAAAGAACCTATGAATATTATGCATCTTAAGCGATATTACACATAAAATTTGGTCATTTCATCATTTGTACATATTTTGCATGTTGTCTCATTTTAAAATATATATATATATATATATATATATCAAACTGTTTAAACAAAAACAAATGAAAAAAATAAAAAAGTCAAAACAACAATATTATTGACTCTTTTGAAACCCAAAAAAAAAAATAAAGAAGAAAGAGAGAGTCAAAATCATCAAACTCCTCAAAAATATTTGTTGTATATATTTCTTCTTCAAGTATTGCAGTTATATTTTCAAGTTATTTTGGATAAATTAGCATTTATTTGGAATCCCCCACTATCACAAACACAAAAATAAATATCTTGATTTTATCTGGCATGATTACTAATCTCTCTTATATCAAAGTCCACAAAATTCAATTAAATAAAGTTTGAGCATAGAGAATTGATCTTGTTATTTACTTAAACCAAGCATATCTTTTCACAATAAAATGATTATATTTGTAATTTCCATGCTATGCTACATAGTAGAAGTGGTTTCTTGAGCGAAAAGTTTCCCCTGCTATCCTATCATGCACATGGTCTAGAATCTTTGAGAATTGGCAAAAGGACAAGCTCACCCCTACCCGGAATAAAAATCCCTTGCTCTATAGCTAATCCGAGCAAGTATCCCTAGTATAGGAAGAAAAGAAAAGTTCAAAAGAAAAAGAGAAAAGAAAAAAGTTATTTCAGCATTATCTCAAATATCAAGCCAAAATACAAAAATACAAAAAAAAAAAAAGAAAAGAAAGAAAAAAAAAAAAGGCAAAAGCAAAAGCAATAAAATCCCTTTCCCTACCCATTGAAAAGAAAAGAAGGGTTGATGAGCTTGAATCCCTAGAATTCTCAATTATTCGAAAACTATGAGGTAAGCCCCATAACAGGTGGTTTGTGCCCAACCCGCTTGGCCTTGGGTAATCCCTAGCATGGTGATATGTCTGTCACATTAGCGACCTTCTTTTGTACAGACCTATGTCTGCTTATGGATTAGCTAGCTCTTGATAACCCGACCTACATAGTAGTCTGGTATGGTTATATGCATCTAAATCATGGTTAATGAACACTTATTTGGTTAATTCAAATCACTTGTATCAAATTATCTTGCTCAAAACTTGGTAAATGAACAATGCAATTGCACACACATTTGTATTTGAGAGATTTTGTGTATCATTATGATAAATCAAGATTGGTAATGAACTCACATACGCACATGGGATTCCTTATAAATCTAACTTTTGTCTTTAAGATACTTTGAAATATTTTTGCAAATTGTTTGGAATAAATTCATTTTCTTCTTTGAAAGAACAGTTGTTTAGTATAAAGACAACTACATGCATTATCAAAAATCAAAATCATTTTCAAAACATGCAATAAAGTTACATTTATATATAACTTTTGACTTTCGCGACGATGGTATAGTTCCAAAACCAAAATTGGAATTTTATGCCTAGCGCAAGTCCTCATCTTCATATTTTATGAAGACCAAAATTAAAAATCAACCATGCAATAAAACTATTATATTATTTTCTTCTTTGGATTTCGCGATGATGGTATAAGTCTATACCTAAATATTCTATGCCTAGCACAAACCATTGTACCAATTTTATTTTCCATTTATTTAAAATCATAAAAACATATGACTTAAATCATTATGTTACACAATTATGCTTTAAAACAAACAAACACTTATTCTATTTCATGTCATTATGTCAAACTTCAATTTTGCAATGATGGTATAATTCCTAGGGAATTATCCAAAAAATTTATCACACTTAGGAATTTATGCCTAGCAAAAGTCATTTTAAAATATTTCATGCATAATATTTTCATGGAAATCTGAAAAACAAATCATCATCATCATCATCATTTGCATCATCACAACAAAGTCTTAAGACAATCTCTTAAGCACTCTTTTACTTTTAACAATATTTCTATACTGGGATTAGCTTGATGACCGAGTGAGCGGTGACTCCATGAAATGGTCTATAATAGCGACAATGTCCTTTGAAATTATTGTTAAAAGTCCCTTTTATTTTTATCAAATTATCACATCACAAACAACCAACTTGTTTACATCAGATTATTTCATTTAAATTTTAAAAAGCATGACATTCAAACCATAATATTTCCAAATGACATAATTACATGAATCATCAAATCAATCACACCACAACATTAAAGCATCATACAAACACATAAGACAAGTCATATGATCAAAAATATCTCATATATATATATATATATATTATTTTTTTTTTATCTCAACAATATATGTACATCATCTCAAAACTAGATTGGTATGCCACAATATGTACCTAGGCATACTCAATCCCCTATCAAAAATAATAATAAGCACTATAATCAATCTGTGTAGTGCAATCTGTAGCAGCTAGCCTTGAGAACCCCTCGAGCTCTCAGCCTCATCTCCTCCCCCACCCTGAGGTGGATGAGGTGGCCCCATCGTAGTCTATGTGGTGCTATGAGTCCTAGACTCTGATCGTGATGATGTCCTCGATGACCTCATCCCGATAGGCTCCGTAATATGGGCCGATAGCGGTAACCTCTGCCCCTCTGGCACCATATGGTGGTATAGTGTCTGATAGAATGTGACCTAGGCAATAGCCCATGCTAGATCCCGAGTGCTCGCCCCTCCGCTCCGTGCTCTAAGGCATGCTACCTCATCTCTGAGCTGTGTGGCCTCCTCTCGATGTCATGTAGCCTCATCCTATAGAGTTTGCACCTATGCCTAGAGATGGACAATCTTCTCCCGGAGAGTAGCCATCTCACTACTCTCTCCTGTGTCCACACCCTTGCCCTTATCGGGCAATGGTGGTCTCTCTCTCCATGGAGAAGGGGGTCTCTCCTCCCTCCTCTCCCGCTACCGTGGCCTCTGCTAAGCCTGTGGTCTCCTCTGCTCTCTCCCGCTATGACCCTGTGCCGCCTCAATGGCCACCCGGTGCCGCCTCCCCATCCGATGCACAACTGTGTGAATCAGACCCTGAGCCCTCGTCATCCGAGGAGGGTGGATTCTTGTGTACCAAGTATCATAGCCGTCAGCTACCCCTGCATCATCCCCATCCATTGGCTGAATGCGGGCATCATCTGTGTTTGAACCCCAGAAGCACTGCATATCTGGAGCCCCGCTAACTGTAGTGTTATCCCGGATGGTCCGAGAAAACTCGTAGTCTCTAAGGGATGGGATCCCCTGCTATAGAACGAACTACCTCAAAACTCGATCGTAGCGATGGAGCTCCACCTCTCCCCTCTCCATCCTCAGCCAACAGACTCACCTGACATGAGCCAGCTCCTGTCCATCCTCGGCCCACCCTGGATGATCTCTCCAAGGCCTCCAAGTGATCTGGTCGGAGACAAGGTCGTCAAGTAGTCTCTGGGACATTGGCAGATCTATCCACCGTTGTGACCCTCTCTGGAGCCACCAGTAGAAAGCTCGGGGCCTCTCCCCATCAATCCCTGTTAGTGGGAGCCCTACCGACCTCCGCACCATGATGTGCTCCCAACACCAAACTTGTAGTAGTGATGTCATAACCAGACATCGGCCGCCCTTGTATACGACCCCATGCAGGATCCTATACAATCGACATAGTACAAAGCTCCCCCAAGAAAACTCGTATCCTTGTGGTCTCTCATGTCGTAGACCACATTTGTCAATAGCCATGGTACTTTGCATCCACTCTGATGGCATAGCAAGTAGACCACCTACAACCCCACCCAAAACTCGTGTTAGTCTAGATGCCCCAGGCATCTGGCATAGAGACTCGATGTTCACTCTGCCCTTCTCCAGGGTGAAGCTCGGATCTCCACATAGTCACATCATCGTGTGGCCCTGATTGGCCATAGGAGTGATTAGCCATCCTTGTATGGGGATCCTCAAAATCCTCCATACATCCTCCAGTGTGGGAGTCATCTCCCTTGTCGATAACCGAAAATAGGAAGAACCCGAATACCACCTCTTTGCTAGGGCTGTCAATAGCCCCATATCTATAGAAACCTATGGCATCTCTGCCACATGCTGCAAGCCAACTTGAGCCAGCTGATCTCGCTCTACCTGAGATAGAGTGGCCAAGTCATCCCTCAACCCATCGTATTTCCATTCTCTGCTCTTTAGTAATCCTCTCTGCAACATAAACAACAAAACAATAAAAATCATTAATAAAACAATGATTAAAAATGCAAGTAAAACAAGTTCAATTTCATAAATGATGATATCGTCCACTATTGGAAGATATCGTCCCAAATTTGAGCAAATTCGTCTCTAATTTTGCCAGCTGAAATTGTCCCCTTTTTGACGAAATCGTCCCCATTTCGTCGATTTTGCCCCTGGACGAAATCGGCGATATCGAGACGATTTTGATGAAATCGAGATGATTTTGTCTCGATGACGTCGACGGCCCAAAAATGGCCGTGATGCTCAAAAATTATCAAAATTTAATCTAAAAAGCATAGAAATTCAAAATTCAAGCATTCTAAACTAATTTTAGACCCTTACCCGTAGCCCGCGTCGGACCTCTGTCGATCTATGCGTTGTCTCGACCATCTTGTTTGCAGAGCTCCACAAACCAAAAAATAAAAAAATGAACAGTAAAAATGAATTATGGTTTTTCCCTATTTTTCTTAATTTTATTCAAAAACAATTAGCAAAAATTTTAATTTTGGATTTTTTGCGTTTTTACCTCAAACGTTCGATTTGGGTAAAAACACGGAGGGGGCACCATAGTAAGCTGTCGTACGATTCGACCTAGAATCATCGCCTAAAAATGGGAATAAATTTTTGCTTTCTCGTAGATCGAGAAGAACTCATCTTTAACGCATTTTCCTTAGAAAATTTGCTAAAGAGGGGGCAAAATGTAGCACCCTAAAATTGGTGCAGTAAACCTTAGCAAATAATTAAAATTACCTTAGTAATAATTCAAATTCAAATTTTAACCCCAAAATCACTCCCAAATCGCCTACTGCCCGTTTCCTCATTTTTTGTGCCATTTTTAGAGTTTGTTTTGTCCGTTTGACGATATCATCACCGATAAGATGATATCGCCTCAGATCGGACGATTTCATCTAGAGAAGAACATCCAGATGATCTCGTCCCAAACTGATTTTTGCATAGTTAGCTTCTGTTTCAACGACGTCTCTAATCTGGGCAAAAGCGTGTCTACACCGTTAGAGACCTCCCCCGTTGGAGATCTTCCAAATTAGGATGATCTCCAACCTCCTAACCTCCCTCCTAAGACTATTTAAACTTAGGACCCCCTCTTGGCATTCCCCTTGGCTGAAATTCCCTGTAACACGAATTCTACATGCATTAGACCATCTTAAACCACCATTTGCATTTGTATTTTTCCAAGTTTGTTTGCAGGAACTTCATTGTTTTTCAGCCGGAGCAAGCTCAGATCGTCGCAGACAATCTTGTTCAATTCGAGATGATTTCGTACCAATCCGAGATGATTTCGATTGTAGTCAACATTAGGGGCAATCAGTGCCTAGGGTTTGTGTTTTCTCACTTTGTTTGTTGATTTATCCTGCATTTAGTTAAATTTGTTATTATTCCTTATTGTTTTGCATCTTGGAGTTCACCCATATAGCTTAAGTGCACAATGAAGTCATAATTTGCCATTAGAACATCATAATCTACTTGAATTTTTATTTGTAATCATCACCTTAACATCTATTTTGCCATTTCACACCATTTCTCTCTATTAGAATAGTTGCATCTCTGGTATTTTGTATCTATTTCTCTGTTTGTAGGTCTCTAACGAATTCGTCAGATCTCGGACGATCCCGTCAGATCAAGGATGATCCTGTCAAATTCTAGATGATCTGGACTGCTTCAAAAATTAGAACCTCCATCAGACATCCGGATCGGTATGGATCTTTAATTTAGCTTATTCTCTCTGTTTTCTATTCAAATATATTTTTTGTCTTTATTTAATTTGCATTTTCATAATAGAACAACTTATATTCATCCGGCCAAACCTAGGACTTGGATGATTAAGGCTAAAACTAAACACATTAAACACATTCCCAACCTAGGCGTGAAACCGCCACTAAACATTTCCTGGTGAACCCCACCATCCGTCGAAAAATCACCTTAATACCCCTCCCCAAGAGGCGGGACCTTCAAAGGGCCTCTCAATCCGAGGTACCGTCCCATCCTTTTCCCATCCTCCTTTCGGGCACGGATCCTTTAGCCTGAAGGTAAGGGTGCAAAAATTTTGGAACGATACAAAATATAATCTATAGGGTTAAAATGAATTTTGAGCTATTTGATTCCATGTAAAGAAGGTGCTTCCATTTATCTTAACACTATATAGAATCGAGTGTCACTTGGCACAAGGGAAGTAAGAGCATTTGCAATCCTCCATAATACTTGAGTTCAAGAAGAAGAGCACCCAGGTTGGTGAGGCATTTCAAGTTTGATTCCTTAATCATTATTCAGTACTCAAGAAGAAAGGGCACTCAAATAAAGTAACACCCTCATTATTGCTTTAACACTCAAGAAGAGCATCTTCAGTGCTCACCAACAATAGCTAATGCCCAAGATAGATACTCATACCTGCACCATGTAGCATAATATTTTTCAAGATCTATGATAAGCACTGTGCCAACTAAGGAGAAGACCAAACTCTTGGGCAATACCTACTACCACTTGAAATCTGGTTAAAAAAGGGAACACATATTTATAGCCACCATGACTAATAGTGCTGACAGAGGAAGCACATCTCTAGTGAGACTTGAGTGGAGTAGTCAAAGTGCATTAAGAGGACCAAGAGATATCCTAGAAGAGCGTCATTCAGAGGAAGAACATTGAATGTTCATGCCATAAGGAGAAGATGTAGAAAATCTAGTACTCATAGTTTTCACATCGACGTTAAGCCCAACACCAATCAACACATAAAATTCAAAGGTATATTTGCACTAAACATTTGCTTTCATTAAGGTATAAAAGGAGGTATAAGGTAGCTTATATATCTAAGGTTAAAGTTATATTGCATTGGAGTATTTATAACCTTAGAAAGGAAAGCAATTAAATCAAAGAGTGCATAACCTTAAGAATTAGCTCAAGGAGCATTATATCAAATATTTGCAAATAATTAATTAGGAGAAATAAGGGTTTCTACCTTAGATAATTAATATTATTTTGCAAATATTATTTTCTAAAGTTCCAAAATAGGGAGATATAAGGAGTGCTACATCAAACTTTAATTTATTGGAATTTAGAAAATTGAACTATTGAAAATTTAAGGATAGAGAAGCAAAATTATTGCTTGCTTAAAAAGAGTTGGAACTTATTGCTTATACTTATCTCATAGTCACATTAAAGGGATAAAAGGAATCCAACCATAGAGAACTTCATCAAATTGAAAAGTGCATAAGTTCAATAGGAGAAATAAGGTGAAATATGAGTTGATTATTATATTACCATCATTCTCAAAATATTACAAAATCAACTCAAAAGGTGAACTAATAGTAGCTAAGCACTTTATCAAGTTTATAGCTTACTCTATTCACTAGGGAGACATAAGGAATCCTACAAAACCTGAGTCTTGGAAAGGTTTTATCAAACTAGTTCATATACTCTAAACTAGGGAGTTATAAGGTAGCCTACAAGGACCATCATGACAACAAACAAATTCTTCCTTACAAAATCTCAACTACTTAAAGGTCCAAATTACTCCTCATGGAAAAACAAAGTGAAGGCAATTTTGATAGTTGGAAAGCTTTGGAAAATTGTCAAAGGAACAACAACTAAACCTAACACAAGTGATACAGATATTCAAAAGTTTGAATAAACTGATTCAAAAGCATTAATGATAATAATTTTTTCCATTACAAATGAAATACAAACTTACATTAGTTCAATAGGAACATCTACAGAAGCTTGGAAAACCTTATTCAAAATATTTGAAGGAAATAATAAATCCACTATCTTAAATATTCAAACTCAATTCCATTATCTGAAAATGAATAGTGGTGAAAGTATAGAACTATTCCTAAGGAAGGTAGCATACATAAAAGGAAAATTATTAATCTTAGGAGAAATGATTGAATATAAGTTTCTTATTCAAGTAACTATGAGAGTAATTCTAGAAAACTACAAACATTTAGTTACATCTTTACAAATCCTAAGTAAAGATACTTCCTTTGATGAGTTAGTCAATATTCTTCAAGAGTATGAAGTGGAAAATACAGTTAAATATGAAATGACTAACAATGCATTGGTTTCAAAAGATACTCCACAAGGAAATGTTACATCATCCATAAAAGGATGAAGACCATGGAATAACAGATATTTTCATGTATGCAGGAGGAAAGGACATAGCACTAATTATTGCAGATTCAATCCTAGAAACTAGAATTAGGGAAATCAAACAAACTATGGAAGCCAACCAAATAAGGTATTCCAACCAAGGCAATATCAAACTCAAAATAATTCTCTTTAGTAATAGTTTTGGTGTCCATGCAATTATCCTCAACTGGAATATCGAAAAGGGAATTAAAAAGAACACCTAGCTCAAAGGATTCAAGAAATTGAAGAACTGGAAGAACCTATAGATGAACATGAAGTCAAAGTTCTCTTAGCAAAGATAGTATTTTATGAAGACACTAAATTCATGCTTGAACATGATACAGACAAGGAGAAGAAGGAGAGTATACATTTTAGAATATTAGAAAGACGAAGATCCATATTGAAGACTAAATTCTTCAATACCCAAATAATGTAATACAAGGGGGTGTTAGAGTATATTACATTATTGGGTACATGTCAATGTACCACCTTGGGTACATAACTAGAGTAGGAGTTTACTTTAGAGTAAAGTTAAGTAGTTACTTCAAGCAATGTAATAAATGCACAAGTGTCAATGTGCAATTATGTAAATGTACAAGGAGTCCACTTGTATATTAGTTATAGGAAAGGTAGATGAAGAGTCATAGGTAGAGTAAGTGCCAAGGAACATATCTTCCTATATATAGACCTCATAGAGAGTGAAATATGGAGTAGTAGAGGATATAGTGAGTGTGGTAGAGAATATAGAGAGTGCATAGTATAGATTAGTAGTGGAGTACAATGTAGCTCTTTAAAACAGTTTATGGAGTGTTCATGTCCTCCATTATACTACATTGTACTATTTTCGTGAGCTTTAATTAATGGTATATTTTTGAGTTATTGCAAAAGTTTCTCTTATATTTTTCCTGCATATTATAGTGCCATTATCATATAGTTATCATATATTTCTTATTTTACATCTTGTGGTTGCATTTCCTTTATTATATATCCATAAAAAGTTAACATTTCCTTTGATTATGCAATTACTGCTTTTCTAGATTTTTGTTTATCGAGGTATTATTTCTCTTCAGGGATGAGACTTCTCCCAATATTAGCCAAAAAGAGCACCATTTCCTCCTCTTAACTTTTCAAAAAAAATTCATAACTCTAAAGCCCAAGATCCTAAGAACTAACCACTTTTGGTTAGAACACTAAAAGCAAATATGCATTGAAGCCAAATATCCTAAAAAATATATCTATAATGGCTATCCAAATTATTCAAATGATGGATTTTATCACCAACCTTCCTAATCCTCTTATCCTCAATAGCCATACCATTGTGCCATTGAAGCCCTACCTTCTTCTTGGTACCTATATTTTTCAAGAATCCTACCATTTTGTTTAGAGATCTACCTACATTAATTGGGATCACATCATCTACTTCCCTCTACATCTCCTTAATTTGGGTGACAATAATTCTTGATCTCCATATCTCCAAGACAAAGTTCCTCATGCAATCCAGAGCTCCTACAAAGATTTTAAAATCTAATTATATGATTATTCTCCTATAACCTTGTCTTACTACCTAGATAGAAGTAGATTTAATAGCTAAGGCTTCTACTTCATTATTTATGGCCTTGACCAAGCTTTGTAGTTCTCAATAAAACACTGTCCCAACATCATTCCTATAGAACACCCCTATTACAACTCTACTTGGATTACCTTTTGTAGCTCCATCAATATCAATTTTAATCCAACCTTCTAAGGGTATTTTTCAACTAGATCTATCCTAATCTTGCACTTCAACTTCCTTCTCCATTGTCCCTATATCAACATGAGTTTCCTATTTAGCATATATTACCATAGTTTATGTGACTTTACTCAAAATGACCTGCCAGATGCAATCCAAGGATGAAATATACCATTTCTCTCCAACCATAATTACCACAAAATAAAGTTTAAACCAATATTCCAATCAATATCAAGAGCTTTATATTTAAATATGCTCCTCTTCCACCTTTCCCAAATATTAATCTAGTTTAGGTCATAATTAGCTCAAATTTTATAACTTAAAAACCATATCTCTCAGATATGGCATGTGAACATACACTCCAACATCACATAGTCAAAATTTTCCTCATTTTTGTAGCATGAAATACACTAGGAGGGACCAACTATTTTCCTACACCTCAGATTATCAAAAGTAAGAATCCTATTATGCATGAACTGCTAGGACAAGAAGTTTACTTTTGGGCAACCCTTGGACTACTAAACCTTTCTTCAAACATCAACCTAATACACATGAGGAGGAGGTTTTGGAAGGATATTTTCATTACCATCATTTATTTTGTAGACTCTAAGGATCCCATAGCCCAAACCTAATTCATCCTCCTCATCCCTACCTATGAGAGATATTTTTGCCAAGATTTTAGTCATGATGGGTGCTAATTTTGTAGGTATTGGAATTGGCTACTGATCCAACTTCTCAAGTTGCTTAAACATATAACCTTCAACCAACTGGTGTTGAAATATCTTTCAATATGATCAAACCCTTACTTTCCATGGCTATTTTTACTAGTTCAAATTTTTGGAATTAAAAAATGATAGGTGGGTATTGATCCCATGAATCTATCCAACATTGTGCCTTCTCCCCTCCCCCACTTTCTAAAATAATTTATGTTTGAGATGCTATATTTAGAGCCTACCACACTAGGGACCCATTACCATCCAAAGGGAATTGAATCACCTCATTCAAATTCACTTGTCCCAAATATTTACTAGTTAACACTTTGTTGAATAAAGAAGTTGCTTGGGAGATCCACTTCTAGTAGAGCTTTGCAGCTAAAAATTTATTATTTAGCTCCAATATCCTCAAGCCAAAACTTACCTTTGACTTGGGCTAGATGACATTATTCCAGCCTACCAAATCCCATTTCCTTTCTCCTTTTTCTTCTCCCCATAAATATTTTTTGCCATATTTTTCAACTCTTTCTATATGGTGTGTGGGGGCAACAATGATAGAAATTTTATATATTGGCACGACCTGAATGATTGACTCTAAAAAAATTAATCTATCCCCAAGTATTAACCATTTGTGATACCAATGGTTAATTTATTTTTTGATATGGTCCAAAATATTCCTTCAAACAACTATCTTTAGTTTTTAAAAATGTAGAGGGACCCCCAAACAAACCACTAGGAGAGAAGTCCTTGTAAATGCCAATATATTTAAAATTCTATCTTGAAGCCTTTGGTCAAGATTGAAGAAGACCACTTTGGATTTCTTATCGATGATGGCTTGTTTTATGGCCCTAAGATAAACATTAAGAGTATATCTAATTGTAAACACTAAAATCTGATCAACCCAATTAGGCATCCATGAACAATGGCTAAATTGACATCACATGGCCCCTAGGGCAGCCCTCAAAAGGTATACAGTGGTTCTAGCCACTTCTTGTAAGGTTTTGGAGGCTTCTAGCCCATTTTTGGGAAGTTTTGGCTTCATATTCCTATCTGTCCCACCATGGGATGAATGCAAATCATGTTCATCCCACCCTGGGATGGTGGTAAGCAATTGTCCCAAGGTGGGACGGTTAGCAAGTTTGACCCAAAAAAAGTTAAAATATGGATAAATGGCACCCAGAAACTGCCATTTGCCTCACCAATTGAAGCATGTGGGTTAGAGGATGATGCATAATTATGACATGCTTCATAATGGAGGCTAAAAAAGGGATATTATATTTCCCTTTCAATGCATACCTCTTTTTTTACAAATGATACCTCTTGCCATGCATGCCCTTGCATGCCTTTTTGCACATGAGCCTCTTTTGGCTATAAAGTGGATCAATTTTCCACACAAAATATAGAGAGGAGTTTTAGGACAAAGCAACAAAGTGCTACTATGAAGAACACAAGCTTATACTAAGAGGGGGGATGAATAGTATAAGATCACTTTTTACTTTTATTTCCCAATCAATATTATGCAATGTATAGATAGCAATATCAACAACAGTAATCAAAGCAATGCATAAAAAACCATACACAATAAAGACACCATAATTTACGTGGTTCACCCAATGTGGGCTACTCCACGGAGAAAATATTTACTAAAATTCTCTCAATATTTCTCTTGGGAATCCTTCCCTATTACAATGTTTATGGACCTCTGACCAAATGAGATATCAAACCCCTAAATCAAGTTCATGGATCTCTATCCATAGGAGAACTCCTTCTCCTCTACTCTAACTGGTGATCCTCTAGAAGACTACTGCCTCCACTGCATTGTCTTGTGGATCTCTCTCCACTGAAGACTCTTATCCCCACTTAGAAGACCTGTCTTCACTACCCTAGATGATGGATCTCTATCCACTGGAGACTACTATCGTCTCTACTCTGTCACCTCAAAATCTCTATCTCAAATCTGCTCAATAGGTCCACTTAGAACCTACTCAAATATGCACAATAGGTCCACTCAAAACCTACTCAAATTTTCTCAATAGGTTCACTCAAAACCTACTCAAATCTGCTCAATAGGCCCACTAAGAACCTACTCAAATCTTCTTAATAGGTCCACTCAGAACCTACTCCAAACTACTCAATAGGTTCACTCAGAACCTGCTCAAAAATGCTCAATAGGTCCACTCAGAACCTGCTCAATCTGCTCAAGTCCACTCAAAACTTGTCCAAACTGCTCAACAAGCTCACTCAGAACTTGCTCAATCTGCTCAACAATTCCACTCATAACTTATCCAAACCTGCTTAACAAGCTCACTCAGAACTCAACCAATCTAATGGAAACATAAAGTGAATTTTTAGAGACCCAATATGTTTCAATTCAATGCTCAAACACTTTCTCAACTAAAATCAGAATATAGGATAGTTTATTTTATGAAACTTGAACAAACACTTCACACATCCACTTGACTAGGCTCAACCAACTCTACTCAACCAATCACTTAATGAAACACCCCTTTCTCACAAACCCTAGTCCAAGCATATAAACATCAACTCAAAATGTTTCCAACAATGCTTAACAATAAATCTCACATAACAATGATACTCATGTTCTTTTCAAACCCTAGTTCAAGTTCTTTGCATAACAACTCTCTTCAACAAGAATGCTTATAAATCAATCTTCACATAACGGTGATACTCATGTTCTTTTGCAAAACCATAACTCAAGTTCTTCATACAACCAATGGCTTCAATAACAATGGTAATCAAACAAGGTTTTGAAAACAACTCTTTATTCCAGAGAACCTTGAAGCATTAAATCAAACACTCTAAAAAAGGAATCCCTAATCAAATCCTTTTCACTCCAACCTTTGTTTTATAGAAAGTCAATCAAACAACTCAACTATGGAAGAATGTGCTCATACCTTTTTCTTGATGATGAAGGGATCTCATAAATCTACCACACTCACAATCACTTCTTTGCCAATATCAAAGAAATGTTAGAAGATAATAATTTTCTCAATGAATCACAATACAAAATGATATAAAAAAAAATACACCTTATCACTCCAACTTTAAAATAATATCCAACATCTTCATAATAATATTTTTGGCAAAAATCCCTTTACAAATAAAATCAACACTCTTAAAGTCTTACTCCTCCAATATGCAAATATAATAATTAAGACGTTATTTAAAAATAAAATCAAAATCCTTATAACTCCGAACTTTATTAAAAATAATTTCCAACAAACACCAATTTTCAACTAGCAACCCTTTCAACTATTTCCAACTAGCAAACCTTTTAACTCAAAACTTTAGGCAATATTAAAATAATCAAAAATTAATTACCTTACCTTTGGAGGGATTCGAACACTCAACGTAGTCCATGACCAACGCCTTTATCGTGGCACCAACCGCCGCTCGAGCTAAGCGCTCGCTTGGGAAGTGGAGAGCACAATGTGCTCAAAGAACCTCCCTCTCTCTACCAAATAAAAATATGCACCATTCCTTGGTGCTTCCAACACAATGCAAACACTATCACCACATTTTGAAAACAAGCCACTCGGCACCTCAACATTTTAGCCAATGCCTCCTCGTCATTAGGCTACGCTGCCCAGTTGGCTCTCAAAATTTTGACACTTATGATTTGTTCTCAATTGCTGCCACACAAAATATGAATTTACTATATTTTCGCACGAGCTCCTACTCATTCAATTTGCATAAAAAATAACGTTCGAAGCAAGGATGATTAAAATGCCTTTAAGGCATGGTATATATAGCCTTTCATCCTTTATGCAAACACATCGATGCTCCTCCAATATTATTCGACGTCGGCGTTCGGATTAATTTATAAGTGATTTAAATTTATTTAAATTTAAATGTTATAAATTAATTTAGGGCCTTCTCTTATTGCACAACTTGGTATTAATGATATTTATTTATAAAATTTAAAATCCTTTTGAATTTAAATATTTTATAAAATAAATACTAGACCTCCTTCTAACTTTGCAATAAGACTCCTTAGTTTTTTATGAAACAACTTTTAAACTAAGCTTCCTTATAAAATTAAAATATTATGGAGCCCTTTTTCCTTTAACTTCTGCACTAACTCTCTTGACCTTTGGTGTTATTTGAAGCTTCTTCGTGGATATCAAATGATAACCTTGACAACTTTATTTCTTGAAGAAGTCCTTGATATTAATTATGACTTCATATGGTGATATCAATGACAAATTTGACTTAGGGACTCAAAATGTCCAACATGCTAAGATTTCCTTTCACCCTTTTGTGCCCTTTTCACCCTCGAAATCTCTACCTAGTGAAGGAGGTTTGCGAGCGATCTAAGAGGCACAATTTGTTCACATAACCGGACCATATGAGTGAATTTATTCACCAATTTTGATGAAAATACCCATTAGAGTGTTTTGGACCATTCCATAGTGGAATTGGTGGTAAAAAGTGTGCAGAATTGGTGGGCATCCCACCCTAGGGTGCCCCCCAATCTATGATAGTCAAATTCATCCCCCCTAGGAAGAATAAAAATCCATGCATAATTTTCCTAATTTTTTAATAGACTTATTCTAGGATATAATATGATTCTACTGTCCAAATTTCATGCATTTTGGAATTGTATTGGAGGAGATATGGCATTTTGAAGTTTTTGTAGGTTTGTAGGGTCCATCAGAGCATGCACAGGGATTTGTGCTTGTTTTTGGAAATATGACCACATGGGTCCTCCCAAAATGTTTTTTTACTAATTATGTATAAGTTTCATGTATTTTTGATAGGTTTAGGGGCATAAATCACTTTCTTTGGGTTTTATAGGTTGGGAACGAGCACTACAAATACGACATGCCATCGAACACAATTTTGGCTCTATTTTTGGTGAGATATTCCCAAACCATATATTTTACATCCTCTACAATTTCAAGTCATTAGGAGTTGATTTGGTATAATATCCATGCATATTATTATTACTAGTATTTTGGTGCCTGTGGGGATTGCATGTTTTTCATCATACATTCTTGCTATTTGACATTTCTAATTTCCTTGTGTGTAGGTGTAGGTTTCTACAACACATTAGGAAGTAGCACAAGACCTCAAGATAAAATATACAAGTTGCGGTAGCATTAGCCTGCCCACATTGATTGTGGGTACGAGGAAAGACATTGGAAGTGCACCCAAGTTACTTGGAGGATTTTGATCCTTGGGCACCCAATTTGTAACAATTGTGTCATATTTAAGTCCTTAAGGGGACTTCTATGTAACATTGGATTTGATACACAAAATTAATAAGAAAGAGACTTGCTTTACTTCATTTATTGTTATTTGGTATCTTGTCCATATTTACTTGCATGCTTTCGATTTGATGCTCATGAGACATAGGAGATAGATGCATATTGTTCCTCTTAATTAGGTGCACCATTTTTCCTCTACTTTAGTGGTGATTATGATCAACCACCTAAAATATAGTATGATGATGTATAGGAGGATGACTTGGGTCTTCTCCCTCATCTATGAGAAAAGATTCATATTCAGTTTTAGGTGTAGGCTTCATATATTCAAGCTGCATAGAAGCACGACGTGTGGATGTTGAGTGCTCTCTATGAGGATTATGGGGGTGACTTACTCAATCAAACGGGGTGGTTTGCTCATCTAGGCTAGGCCATGGTGTACTCTCATGTTCACATTCTGATTGATGTATAGAGCAAGTTGGGGTATGAACCCATGATATTAACCTACTAGACCCCTCAGTGGGTAGATTATTTGCTATATAGAATTCTATCAAGGTATCCAAGTCAAGAAGTTTTCCTAGAGGACCTATGGGTGATTCGCTAGTAGGGGTATCTTGAAGGTTTACCCACTTGGGGATTATATCATTTTTATAATAGGACCTAGGATGCCATTCAGAGATGGGCATGTCCTCTAGAATTATTTGGAGATATTCATTGGCTATGGAGCTTGAATCTCTCTCTGAATTGGAGGTCTTGTTTTCAACCAAATTTGGACCAAATCCATAAAAGGGGGTCCATCGGCCATTTTTAGAAAATTTGGCTTTTCAAAAAAATGTTATAACTGTTATATATCAAAATGATTAGTGTGACGAGCTGATCACAATGGGCTAGGGCTCCAAAATTTGACTTATGGGTCAAAAATTTGTATTTTTGGAATATTTGGCCAACCAGGGTCGGTGGGGAAATGCCCAGTTTTAGGATTTTTTGGAAAATTTTGAAGCATGAAGAGTTAGGACCCAAAATTTCTATGAGATGTGCATAAGAAGCTAACTAATATATATATATATATTTTTTTGACAATTTTTGGGGTTGTCTAGACCATTTTATGACCATTTTAGTACAATTTTTCCCTATTTTTGGTTTCAAAAATAGAGTAATCATAAAACCAACATAAATTTTTTGTTATATCTCTGATTTATAGGATTCTCGATCCATTGGATGCAGAATCAAAAAGTAGATTTTTACTTGTTTTTTTTCAAAAAATTAGGGTTTAGTCCTATATGGTAGGATCTTACATTGATTACCCGATCAATAAGAAAACACCCAAAGTAGACAATATGATTATATTTTTTAAGGATTGGATGTATATGATTATCTCTTATGATTCAATGAAGTAGGGGAAAAATGGTGCACCTAACGAAGAGGAACAATATGCATCTATCTCCTATTTCTCATGAGCATCAAATCGGAAGCATGCAAGTAAAGATGGACAAGATACCAAATTACAAGAAATGAAGTAAAGAAAGTCTTATTAATTTGATGTATAAAATCCAAGGTTAAATAAAAGTCTCCTTGAGGGCTCAAAGATGATACAATTGTTACAAACTGGGTGCCCAAGGATCAAAATCCTCCAAGTAACTTAGGTGCACTTATAGTGTCTTTCCTCATACCCATAATCAAGGTGGGCGGACTAATGCTTCCGCAACTTGTATATTTGATTTTAATGTCTTGTCCTCCTTCCTAATTCACTATATAAACCTCCACCTACGCACAAGAAAATCATAAATGTCAAATAACAAGTGTGTATGATGAAAAACATGCAATCCCCATAGGTACTAAAAGACTAGTAATGAGAATATGCATGGATATTATACCAAATCTACTCCAAATGAATTGAAATTATAGAGGGATGTAAAATATATGGTTTTGGAAATATCTCATCAAAAATAGATCCAAAATTATGTCTGATGGAATGTCGTATTCGTAGTGCCTGTTCCTAACCTACAAAATTCAAAGCAAGCAATTTATGACCCTAAAATTATCCAAAACATATGAAAATTTGATAGAATGAATAAAACAACATTTTGGGAGGACCCATGTGGTCATATTTCCAAAAATAGGCATATATCCCTGTGCATGCTTCGATTGACCCTACAAGCCTACAAAAACTTCAAAATATGATATCTCCTCTAATACAACTCCAAAATGCATGAAATTTGGAAAGTAGCATAATATTATATTACAGAATAATTATATTAAAAAAAGTAGGAAAATTGTTCACATATTTGTATTCATCCTAGGGGAACATATTTGACTATCACAGATTGGGGGGCGCACAGGGGTGGTATGCCCACCAATTTTGCATACGTTTTACCACCAATTATATTGTAGAATGGTCCAAAATATTCTAATGGGTATTGTCATCAAATTTGGTGAGGAAATTCACTCATATGGTCCGATTATGTGAACAAATTGTGCCTCTTAGATCGCTCACAAACCTCCTTCGCTAGGTAGAGATTTCAAGGGATAAAGGGGCACAAAAGGGTGAAAGGAAATCTTAGCAGCACTCCATTGCTTTGTCCTAAAACTCCTATCTATATTTTGTGTGGAAAAATGATCCACTTTATAGCCAAAAGAGGCTCATGTGCAAAAAGGCATGCAAGGGCATGCATGGTAGGAGGTGCCATTTGTCAAAAAGGAGGTATGCATTGGAAGGGGAAGATAATCTCCTTTTTTGGCCTCCATTATGAAGCATGTCATAAGTATGCAGCATCCTCTAACCCGCATGCTTCAATTGGTGAGGCAAATAGCAGTTTATGGGTGTCATTTATCCATATTTTGACTTTTTTGGGTAAAACTTGCTAACCGTACCACCCTGGAATGATTGCATCCCACCATCGCAAGGTGGGATGGACAGGATCTGCATTCGTCCTAGGGTGGGGCGGATAGGAATATGAAGCCAAAACTTCCCAAAAATGGACCAAAAGCCTCCAAAACCTTGCAAGAAGTGGCTAGAACCACTGTATACCTTCTGAGGGCTGCCCTAGGGGCCATGTGATGTCAATTTAGCCATTTTTCATGGATGCCTAATCGGATTGACCAGATTTTAGTATCTACACTAATAATTCTTGATTTCCTAAGTTTGGTCACTCCCATAAATCATGTGTCATCCATAAAATGTAGGTGATTCAAAACCTCCTCACCCACCTTGATACCTGTGAGCAAACACTAATGTCTTCTCCTTAAGATAAGTTTACCCATTTTTCAACCAATATGAGAAAAAATAAGGAGAACAAAGATCTCCTTGATGAATGCATTTGGTGGCTCCAAATGGTTGCAAGGTCAGAATATTGATTAACACTAAGTATATCATATTAGAGACGTAGCTCATGACCCATTATATCCAATCCTAAGAGAAGCCAATACCTACCATCATCCTTCACAATAAGTTCCTCTTCACCCTATCATAAACCTTTGACACATCCAATTTTATGAACATTCCTCTATTGTCAAATTTTTTGCATTGAGTGGATTACTTATTGAGCTAGAACCACACCATCTAAGATATTTCTACCCTCTATAAAACTCTCTTGTTCCAAGGAGCTAATGTTGTCTAGGAGAGGTTTTAGTTTCTCAACCAATACCTTCATGATTATTTTGGATATGAAATTGCATAAGGTAATTGGTTTGTAGTTTGAAATATTCACCTCTCCTCCCCTTTTGAAATGAATATTTGATTTAATTATTTAAACATTCTTTTATTACCTATAGTCTCCTCTATAAGAACCATTACATCCTCCTCCAAGCTATTCCAAAAGAAAAAAAAATGATTGGGAATACATTTGGACCTTGCATCTTTCTGATACTCATTACAAAGACTACCTTCTTTAGCTTTTATCTATCAATGGGTTTAAGTAGGGCCTAGTTTTGTTCTTTAGAGATGATAGAGGGTATGGTAGAAATAACTTCTTTCTGAACCTCTTTCTCTTGCAACATCCCATCCCTAAACCATTTATCAAAATAATCCATTAAATAGAAATGCATACTTGGGATTGTGTCAAAGGAGATTATATTCTCATATTGAAGACCTTACATCTTGTTCATCTGTCTCCTAGCACAAGCAACCCAATGGAAAAATTTGACATTTTATCATCTTCTACTAACCAAGTGGTTCTTATCTCTATTCCCAGTAGATCTCCTCTTAGATTTTATTTTCCTCAACCACTTTATGTAACTCATAATCCTCTTATTTGAGTTTCTCTATAATTATATTTTCCCTAAATATATTTTGTACCTCATCCCATATGACCACCAATGAAGCTCTTTAGGCTTGGAAGTCTAACTTATTGCATCGACTCCATAATTTCAATTTATCTCAACATAATGATGCTACTTTTGGAATCTAAACATTGTTGTCATATATGTTAGACATCCCTCTTCCCACCACTATGGAATTTTATTTCAAAGTTGCTCCTTTTGTAACCATTTTTTTTTAAATCTGAATGGTTTTTGGTGCTGCCCTCTCTTGATCCCCCCTCCAACAAAATGAAGAAGTGATTTGAGAATAGACCCTCCAAAACCTAAAATTTTAGATTCTATTTCACAAATGCCTCCTCTAAAACTAAAAAATTATCTAAATTCATTGTCCTACTATGTGGCTCCCTCCTTTTATTAGTCCAATTATAGTTGGTTATAGGACATTTAATATCCACCAAGTGTGATGTGTGGACTTGGGTAATCATATGTTGATCCCTTGAGTCCAAAATTGGAGTTCTCCATTCTTGAGATATGGATGTTAATTTAGCATTAAAATCCCTAACAATAGTCCCATATAACTCCTCCCTCAAGACTCTCATATTATGCACCATTTTCCATTGATGAATTTGATTGTCTAGGTTTTTATCCCCATAATATTTTATGATTAAAACCTGCTCAACTATCACATTTTTCCTAAAATGGGTTGTGAGGACACCCCTCCAAGCTATATGCTATATTTTTTTCCATTCAAGAGAGTTACAAAAGGTAACTATCCCATTGAGATCCCTTGGAAAGCCACTTCCAAATGACCAACACACCTCCAAAGTCTATTTATTATTTTATACATGAGATCCAATGATATTTTGTTCTCTTGGATAAGAAAAAAATCTCTTTTCTCTAAGAGTATTCAATTGGTATATTGATGGGTTCTATTGTTTAAACCCCTAATATTCCATGATGTATAGTCAATAGTTACCTTGAGACCAGTTAGAGTCTATTGTCCTCACTGATCCCCCAATGACTAGTATGTATCCTTGAGATGCTATTAATTTTCTATTTGATTTTCTACACACTCCATAAGAGGATATTATTTGATCTCTTCTCCACCTGGATGATCCCCATAATTGTCTTCTCTTTGTTTTTTTATTGATCCATTATGATATCCTTTACTATTGATTACTCCTGGTTACACACTATCAATTCCCTTGTTATATTTGATTATGGTAACTCACTGCACTTTATTACCTGCTCTAGGATAGGAGGAATCAAAAGAGGGGATTTAACATAACTTTTATTGTTTTAATTATTCCCATACACTATTTCCATGAGTTCTACTTCCCACTCCACCAATATCTTTAATATCTCATGCTTATTTGCGGGCTTGGGTTGGGTTTGCTCTTTACCATATTTTTTAGTTTGCCTCCTTTTTTTGGTTTGTTATAAGCCATATCTCTTTACTTCTCCTCATTCAAAAGTGTTGGCTACTTATTTAGTGACTATGGACTTACCCTCCTTAGAAATATTTGAAATCCCTAGAGGAGCCCCAAATTTTGTGATTGTTTGAACAAAGACCGTGCCAAATATCCATAATTATGGAAAACTCTACACTTGAAGGGCAATACCTCATAATCTAGTTGTTAAATACAAGATAGTCCTGCAAGTTTGAGTTCCACCTATGTTGAAAGAGATTGGATAATGTCTATTTCAACACATAATATAGCATAAATGGTTGTGTTTCCTTCTATTGTGTCCCTAGAGACACCCAAATATCTTCCAAGGTAGCTACCAATGATTTTCAATACTTTCTCATTCTATAAATCCATTGAGAGTGCATATAATCACACCAAAATTGGGACGGTAATATGTTCAATTTGTAGATCAAATATCATTCTCCAAGGCTGAACAAATAATCATGCTAGACCGTGATTCAATTTTATGATTTGAATTCCCTATTTTTGTTGGCTAGTGAGGATAAACTAACAATAAAATATCCATTACTAATAAACCGCAAAAAATACTCCCTAAGAGGATTCTAGTAAACAATTAAAAATTTGTATAATTATTAAATATAATGCCTAAATTATGTTTGACTAATTTAAGTGATAACAATTAATTTACTAAAAATATTATAAGAATAAAATCACATTTTCATAAACAAAAATAATTATTATTGATGTTACATTATTAAATTCACAATATTTTAATAGATATTTACTCATTATACTTACTAATTTTTTTTAATAAAAATAGTAACTCAGAGGGGAGCAGGATGGCCCTGAAAGATGCCCCATCAGGATGATCGCATACCATTTGCCCATTCTCCTGCTCCTGACCTGCATCTTTCTAGGCCTACAGGATCCACTAGATCTTCTAGGCTTGTTTCCCATGCTTGACTGTAACCTCACAGCTGTTTGGATCATCCCAAAGACCCTATCCTAGGTGCCTTTGTTTGGATGGTTTTTGGCTAGCCTAGTTGGGGGGCTGTGGCTTCCGAAAGAGGGTTTGACATATTTTATTCTTGTTTCTCGGGATCACTAGCTACATTTTTTGTGGCTTCAAGGGAGCCCATGTTCAACATCTATAGATGGTCATCCCTTCTTGCTCCAAATCAGGTTTGTAATACCTCTAGGATCTCTTTGTAGATCTAGTGTTTTTCTACCTTTGGGTGTTCCGATGGAGCTCTTGCTACAATCTATATTTTTTGTCTTGGGTTGAGACCCTATATTTTTTTGTGCAACTGTGACTCTATATTTCATGGTTTCTTCCCTTTGTAGACTAGAGAGGCTGTGTACTTTTTTGATGCGGGTGGTCGTATTTGGTGGTTTGGTTCTACAATTTTAAAGGTCTTGGGGTGGGACCTCATGCTTCATCATTTACTACAGTTTTCAGGCCACGATTGACAATCCCTGTATTCAATTTTTCTCTAGTCATGGGTCATATTTGTGGTTGGTGTCTTTGGACCCTTCCTCTTCAACCTGCATTCTTAGTCTCCTTCACATAGAGATATTGTGATCTATCAAGATATTTGATATGTGCTGATCCACTTTATAGGCCTTGTTTTCATTTCAATCGTTTGTGGGATGGGTCTTCGAGTTTCACATGCCTTTTTGAATGGGATTTATTTTTTGGACCACTCTGGTTTTCCTATGCATCCGAAAGAGATTCTCTTATTGGTGATGATCTAGTCCCTTCCTGGATGAGACCTTCCATTGTTGTATTTGTTGCTTGATGGTTAATCCCTAGTGGGATTTCTTTGTTCCTACTGCTTTTCCTAAGCTTCCTTAGACAGGCCTTCCATTTTTTATTTTTTTGTTGCTCCTTTTGTTGGATTCTAGTTTTCTGAACCCTTCTAGGCAGGATGGTATGACAAGATGGCCCTGATGGGATTGTAAGTTTAAAATAGATTTTTGAATTTTTTGCTTTTGCAGTCATTGTGTTTTCTCTGCACTCATGGTTTTGCCAACTCATTTTTCAGGTGGGAATTTGAGTATAATTTTAAAAATTAAATTTTTGATTTTTGGGATTGTCCCACAGGACCATGTTCCTGTTTAGCTTTGCTTGTTCAGGTTCGATACCCCCTTGTGGCTTACCTTGACCTTCCTTTTGAGTCTATGGACCTATTGTTTTTTGTAATCGCTTTGTAATAAGGTTTTGGAGCCCTTTCAAAATCCAGTTCTAATCCAACTATAAAAAAATTAATAAAAATAGTTATTTTAAAATTAAATACACTAAACCATCATTTTATAAAGTTAAAATGAATTTAATTATTATATATATATATATTATATTATATTATATGTTTATAACTTTATGAACTTGCTTTCAAAAGTTATATACTTTTTCTAATTCACTACAATGAAGAAACAATAAAAATAATATTAATATTATTTTACTTTAATTATTATATATTATTATTTTTTGATTGATTGAAAGGGTGTTGAAAGGTCCCTGAACCTTGAACAAGTATTTTTTACATGTTTTCCAAACCGACCAAAGAGGCCCAAGAGCTAAAGATCAAAGAAAAAGCCAAACACCACAAGAAGAAAGGTGTCGCGATATCGTGACATGTTGCAATTTCGTGGTCCACAGCATAGAGAAAAAGCAAGGAGGAAAAGGTGTCGCGATATCGTGACATGTTGCGCTGTCGTGGCCAAGGGTGGAAAGGATGTCGCGAAATCGTGACAAAATGCAGCATCGCGGCCGAAGAAGAGAATGTGTCACGATATCGCGACATGTTGCAACATCGCTGTCGGAGAGGAAGAAGTGTCGCGATATCGCGACGAGTTGCGTCGTCGCGGCCAAAGAAGAAAATATGTCGCGATATCATGACATGTTGCATTGTCGCGACCCCAGGAGAAAAAGTGTCATGATATCGCGACATGTTGCATTGTCGCGACCCCAGGAGAAAAGGTGTCGCGATATCGCGACATGTTGCAACATCACTACCGGAGAGGAAGAAGTGTCGCGATATCACGACGAGTTGCGTCGTCGCGGCCAAAGAAGAAAATATGTCGCGATATCGTGACATGTTGCATTGTCGCGACCCCAGGAGAAAAGGTGTCACGATATCGCGACATGTTGCATTGTCACGACCCTAGGAGAAAAGGTGTCGCGATATCGCGACAAGTTGTATTGTTGCGGCCAAATGAGGAAAAGTGTCACGATATCACGACAAGTTGTATCATCGATGCCAAAGAAGAAAATATGTCGCGATATCGCGACATGTTGCATTGTCACGACCCCAGGAGAAAAAGTGTCACGATATCATGACAAGTTGCATTGTCGCATCCCCAGGAGAAAAAGTGTCGCGATATCGCGACATGTTGCATTGTCGCGACCCCAGGAGAAAAGGTGTCACGATATCGCGACAAGTTGTATTGTTGCGGCCAAATGAGGAAAAGTGTCACGATATCACGACAAGTTGTATCGTCGATGCCAAAGAAGAAAATATGTCGCGATATCACGACATGTTGCATTGTCGCGACCCCAGGAGAAAAGGTGTCGCGATATCGCGACAAGTTGTATTGTTGCGGCCAAATGAGGAAAAGTGTCACGGTATCGTGACATGTTGCAGTGTCACGGCCTACAGAGAAAGAGTGTCACGATATCGCGACCAGTTGTATCATCACGGCTTAAGGAGAAAAAATGTCACGAAATCATGACGTGATGCATCGTCTCGGCAAAAGGATAAAAAATGTCATGATATCGTGACATGTTGTATTGCTACGGCCAAAGAAGAAAAAGGTGTCGCGATATCGCGACATGTTGCATTAACGTGGCCAAAGAGAAAAAGTGTCGCGATATCGCGACATGTTGCGTCATCGCGGCCATAGGAAAAAAAGTGTCGCGATATCGCGACAAGTTGCAGCATCGTGACCAGAGGAGAAAAAGTGTCATGGAATCACGACAAGTTGCGTCGTCTCGGCCAAAAGATAGGAAATGTCACGAAATCATGACAAGTTGCATTGTCGCGGTCGAAGGAGGAAAAAGTGTCGCGATATCGTGACAAGTTGCAATGACGAGGCCGAAAGAGATAAAGTGTCATGAAATCGTGACATGTTGCATTGTCATGGCCAAAGGAGGAAAAGGTGTCGCGATATCGTGACAAGTTGCAACGACGAGGCCGAAAGAGAAAAAGTGTCGTGATATCGTGACATGTTGGATTGTGGCGGCCGGAGGAGAAAAAAGTGTCACGATATCGTGACAAGTTGCAACGACGAGGCCGAGAGAGAAAAAGTGTCGCGATATCATGACATGTTGCGTTGTCACGTCCGAAGGAGGAAAAAGTGTCGCGATATCGTGACAAGTTGCAACGACGAGGCCGATAGAGAAAAAGTGTCGCGATATCGCGACATGTTGCATTGCCGCGGCCGAAGGAGGAAAAAGTGTCGCGATATCGTGACATGTTGCAACGACGAGGCCGAAAGAGAAAAAGTGTCACGATATCGTGACATGTTGCATTGACGCGGCCGAAAGAGAAAAAGTGTCGCGATATCGTGACATGTTGCATTGTCGCGACCGAAGGGGGAAAAAGTGTCGCGATATCGCGACATGTTGCAACGACGAGGCCGAAAGAGAAAAAGTGTCGCGATATCGTGACATGTTGCATTTTCGTGGCCAAAGGTGAAAAGTGTCGCGATATCGCGACATGTTGCAATTTCGCTGTCGAAGGAGAAGAAGGAAAAGGTGTCGCGATATCGCGACAAGTTTCGTCAGCATACCAACCCAGTCCCCTGGCACCATCTCACATTGTGCAAACATTGAAACTTGTAGGATCGTTCCTTAGGTCGATGGGAAAGGAGTCTCTCCACACTTGAATGTCGGATTCGCCAACTCCCTTGTTAGCAAGCCAGTCCGTAGCTTTGTTTCCTTCCCTGTATTGATGCTTAATGGCTAATTCTGGGTAATTGCCAATTAGGGCCTTGCATTCTTGGAAAATCGAAGCAAGGGCCCAGGGAGGCTTAGCAGTACCATTGAGCCAGTTGATGCAGTGCAACGAGTCTCCCTCGATGATAAGTTTATTGATGGTCAACCCTTCCATGAGGATCAAACTTTGGAACAGGGCCCGTGCTTCTGCCATATTGTTGGATTGAATTCCCAGGTTCTGGGCAAAGGCCAAAATTATTTCTCCTCTATGGTTTCTGAGAATTCCCCCTCCGCCAGCCGCTCCTGGGTTGCCTTTAGCCGCCCCATCGAAATTGAGTTTGTGCCACCCAGAAGGAGGTAAGACCCACTTGATGACAGACCTGTCCACAGAAATACGGGCCAAAATAGAAGTGTTAGACAGATTGAAAAATTTGGTTAGATCCGATTCTAATCCAGGAGGGGGGGTTTTGGAGATGAAACAAGAGAGGCATTCTCCGCAGCGAGGGCCATGATTTTGACAATGATAATCTTCTTATCAGTGGCTTGATTTTTGAAAATTTTGGTGTTTCTCTCGATCCAAATCTGCCACAGGTAAAGGTGGAGGCAAGCTTGCCACATGAATTTTAGTTGGTTGCTCTTGAAAGGTCGGGGCCATTGCTTAATCAGGAGTGGAATGGAATGAGGGAGGACTGTGGAGATGACAAAGGTGTTATGGACCTGGTTGAGAACTGCTAGGGAAAAGGGACATTCCAGAAAAACATGCGAAGTGGACTCACAGGCGTTTTTGCACAGAATACACCAATTGGGAATGAGTAACCCTCTGATAATCAAGTTGTCAATGGTGAGGATTCTATTTTGGGAGGCCAACCAACAAAATAATTTGACCTTGGGAATGATCTTGGGAACCCAGACCTGGTTTGATAAGTCCCAACCATCAGTGGGAGTTTCTTGACTGTAGTAAGCTGATTTGACAGTGAAATTTCTAGATTCTTCAAGGTTCCAGACCATGGAATCATCTTTGTGTGAGCTCGGGATGATGCAAGTCCTCACCAAGTTTTGTAACCTCTTGAGAGCCTCGGTGATATGCCTGGGCCCGTTAAGGGCCAGGTGTTTCCATTCAGGTCTTGTAGGACCTTGGTTAATGAAGTGGCACACCTTATCTCCAAAGGTGGCTTCGGTGATCTCCTTGAGCACTGCAAGATGCGGATCATGGCTGAGAGGTTTATCACGGATCCACGGATCATCCCAGAAATGGATGGTCGTTCCAGTTCCTAGACACCACCTTAAGCCTTCCATGATGATTTTCCTTGTTTTGATTACGCCATTCCAGAAGTGGGATCCGATGGGGAGGTTGTGCTCTCCAAGAAAGGAAAGGTGATGAAGGTACTTAGCTTTAATGATATCTATCCAAGTGACTTTTTCATTGATGGTGAGTCTCCAGGCCTGTTTGGCAATGAGGGCCATGTTCATCCACTTGATGTCTCTGAATCCGAGCCCTCCATCCTTTTTCTTGGAATAGACCCTGTCCCACGTGACAAGCAAAAATTTATTCTTGTTTTCGTTTCCAGCCCAAAGGAATCTGCGTTGAATTTGTTCAATTTTTTGGCAGATGGTAGCTGGAGCTTTGAAGATAGACAAGAAAAAAATGGGGATACTTTGAAGGCAAGCTTGGACCAGAGTGGCTTTGGCTGCCTGGCTGAGCATTGAGCTTTTCCACCCCGCAAGTTTCTTGTTGAGGCGATCTAAAATAGGGTTCCACATAGCCGAGACTGATCTATCATGGAAAAGCGGTAATCCAAGATAAGTAGTTGGAAGGCTCCCAATGATGCACCCGAGGATCTCCGCAATCCTATTTTGTCTGTGAGTGGGAGTATTGAGAAAGTATAGCTTGCTTTTGCGGTAGTTGACTTTCTGACCAGCCGCCTCTTCATAAGAATCAAGAATGTTCTTAATGATTTTTGCTTCGGGAACGGAAGCGTGAGAGGATAGAATAGTATCATCAACAAACTATTGATGGGATATGGCTTTGGATGTTGAGGCTGGTTTGATCCCGAAAACAAGACCACTATTGCAGGCAGCTGAGAGGGTTCTTCCAAGGGTTTCGGCCAAAATGATGAAGAGAAAGGGGGACAGAGGGTCCCCTTGACGGATGCCTTTGAAACTTTGGAAGAAACCTACGGGCGAGCCATTGATAAGAACCGAGAACCAAGCAGTTGAGATGCATTCATGAATCATCTTGATCCATTCTTTGTGAAACCCAAACTTTTCCAGGACTTCGAAAAGGAATTTCCAGGAAACCCGATCAAAAGCCTTGTTCATGTCAAGCTTAAGGAACATGCTGGGTTTTTTGTTTTTAGATGCCGAGTGGGCCAATTCGTGGACAGTTATCACTCCATCCGAAATGAATCTGCCTTTGACCGAGCTCCCTTGGCACTGATCGATGATGGAGGGAAGGATGTCTTTCAACCTATTAGCCATAACTTTGGTGATAAGTTTGTAAATGACACTGTAGAGGCTAATCGGTCTGAAGTCAGATAGAGAGGCACGATCGTTGGACTTGGGAATTAACACAATGAAAGTGGAATTGGCTTCTCTCGACATATTTTTGGCTCTCTGGAAGAATTTAACCGCAGCCATGACATCTTGGCCCACAATATCCCAAAAATGTTGAAAAAATCGGGGAGGGAAGCCATCAGGTCCGGGGGCCTTATCAGGTTCCATTGCGAACAAAGCTTCTTTGATCTCCTCTTCAGTGAAGCTTTCAAGCAATTTCCCATTATCATTGTTGGACACTAACTTTGGGATGTTCTGAAGCAGAGAACTTGAGGTGCGGGGATGGCAGTCAGTGCTTGGTCCTAAGATTTCCTGGAAATGGCAAACAACTTCCTGTCTGATTGCTTGGATGTCAGAGACAATGGATCCATCAGCCTTGGTCAGCTCAGAGATTTTATTAGAGCCTCTATGATGCATGGTGGAAGCATGGAAAAACTTCGTGTTGGTGTCTCCTTCTTTGAGCCAGAGGTTTCTGGATTTTTGCCTCCAGAATGTCTCTTCCTTAGCTAAGGCATTGTGAAAGTTTGAGAGGAGGCTCTTTTCTTCAAGGAAAGTTTCGGCCCTCAGATCTCCTCCCTGAATCAGATTTTCCACCCTTTTCAGCTCATCCATCAGAAGCTTTTTCTCGGTAAAGAGGTTGCCGAAGACGTCCCTGTTCTAGCATTTCAGCTTGAGTTTGACCGCTTTTAGTTTGAGGAACAGATTCGTGAGAGGGTTTGGACAGAAATCCTGCTGCCACCATTGGCGAATACACCGCCCTAAATCTGGATGAGTGAGCCACATCTTCTCGAACCTGAAAGGGGTTTTGAAGATTTGTTGGGGGCGAGAACAATCCAGAATTAAGGGATTGTGGTCGGAGCCAATTTTTGGGTGGCTATGAAGCCTGGCATCACCAAAAATAGGAATGAGTTCTTTGGATAAGAGAAATCTGTCAAGCCGGATTTGGATGTGATGGATTCCAGCTCGTCTGTTGCTCCATGTGTAGTTGGACCCTTGGAGCGGCATGTCCATTAGCTCATTGTGGTGGACAAATTCGTTGAAGTCTTCTATGCAGCTGTTGGTGATCGGATTGCCTCCTTGTTTATCAAACAAATGGAGGGGAGAATTGAAATCGCCACAGAGCATCCATGGAAAGTCAACAAAGTTGTTGCGCATTGCATAAATGTTATCCCACAACAATCTTCTGTTAACAGGACTGTTAGGTCCGTAAACATTGGTGGCGATCCACTGGAGGTGGGTGTCTTTGTTAGTAAATAGAATGTTGACGGTTCTGTCAGAGACAGAAAGGACTCTCCCTTCAATGAAAGTCGGGTCCCATAAACAGAGGAGACCCCCGAAAGCCCCTGTGGAGGGACAAAAGGCAAAATTGTTGTTTTCCCAGATTAACTTGCAAACTTGAGTGCTGCTATTCTCATCTAATTTGGATTCTTGAAGGAACATGATAGTTGGTTTTAGATTTTTCCTTACTATCTTAACAGTTCTTTGTTTTGCAGTTTCATTGAGGCCTCTGACATTCCAGGAGACGATCTTCATCGAGACGCTTTGGAGTTTGCTTTGCGACCTCTGCCTCTCCCTTGAGACGGAGTTAGTTTGGGTCTAACTTCATCCTCTTCTTGGTGGGTTGTGATGGAGTGTTCGGCAATGGGGCCCAAGGAGGTAGGCACAGTGTCGTCAGCCATTTCGATCTCAGCTACTTTGGAAAGTTTCTCAGCATTTTTCGGTCGGCCCCTCCTCTGCTCTTTGTTGATGTCTACTTTGGGTGTGGGATTGGGAGATTTCAGTGGGCTAGAGGTTTGGTGGATGTCGGTGGAGTCAGTCCTAGGAGCAGGCCGGTGGGGAGATGAAGAGCGGGTAGGCTGGCACAGGGCAACAGTCTCAGGGGTTTGGGAAAGGGGGCTCTGAGATGGGGGGAGGGGTGGGAAGGGAAGAGGAAGGTGTGAGGGACCAAAATCGGTGGGTGAGTTTGGAAAGGTCATTGCAGACTTTCCTTTGGACAAAGGGGACTGGATCAAAATGGGTGTGGACGAGATGGTTAGATCTATGGGTAGGTCATCTGAAATGTCCTCTCCAATATGAAGGTTATTTAAGGGGGCAAAATGATTGGATCAAGGAGGCAGAGCGCTTACCTTGTTGGGTTTGACAAGATCTGAAGCGGAGGTCTTAGGAGGGCCTGCAGATCGGCCATGACCTTGGGCAGTGGCCTTTTTTTGGATAGTCTGGATCTGAGTATCCACCTTTCGCCCCGAATCACTAGGGATTTCTTTTTTTTGGGAAGGGCATTGAGAAAGCAGATGGCCCTGAGTATTGCATTCCAGGCAGAAAGCGGGCTTGTTTTTGTATTCAACTCCTTGGCGCCTCCTGTAACTCCCGTAGTTGATGCCGATGCAGGTAGGCAAAGCCGAGTCTAGATTTGCCATGACACAAACTCGAGCATAGGTCATTCTGGTTCTGGCTCGAGTAGCAGGGTCAATGGCGACCAAATCTCCAATCGGTTGAGTGATGCCTTTGAGTGCATCATTGTAGAAGAACTGTGGGGGTAGCCCATGCAGTTTGACCCAAATCGGAGTGATGTTGATAGACTGTGTCTCAGGGTCAAAGTCTTCCCCCCACCTTCATAGAAATAGGCTACGACGGCCGAAAAACCAAGGCCCTCCAGTGAGGATGCGTTGGGTGTCAAGGGCATTATTAAGCCTTATCATGAAAAAACCCTTGGGAAAGGCCACTAACTCCAAGCTGCCTGAAAGCCGCCATTTAGATAGAGCCCACTCGCGGATAGTTTCCATATCAGGCCATGCATCGACAAATTTCCCAATAAGAGAGAGAGACTCTTGGAAGATTAGTGGCTCCATGGCCTCACTCGGGAAAGAAACTTTAGTGCCCGTAACAGAGAAGGGCAAAGGAGTTTGGAAAGAAAATGCGCCAGATGAAGACCGCACTTTGTCAGTGAAGGATAAAGACCAAGGAGGTGCTTTGGAAGGAGAAGAGGATGAAACCCTAACGGTTTCAGAGCGGCTCCCATCGCCATCCATCGGTTTCACCATGCCGTTTGGGTCTTCACCGAGATTCCTGCCAAGTGGGCCTGAGGTAGGCCCAACAACACCTGCAGGACCCCCAGACTTTCTAGCAGCACCTGCTCCCGCCATCGTCGCCATCCAATTATTATATAATTATAACTTACTAGTTAAAATATCTTTTATTTTTTTGTTCTTAATTTTATTAATATTTTTTTGTAATTGATTATATGGTTATACAAAATTATAATTATGCAATTAATATTACATCCTTATCACATAGTTATATATTTTAATGAATGTATGAACCTAAAATATATAGAACTAGTTCTAAATTTACCCAAGAGTCATTAAGGAAGAAAAAAAAGCTTTGTTCTCAGAAATCACCAAGGACAAGTTACATTCAATTGTCAAATATTCGAAAAAGAGAAAAGTTCAAGTCTAGATGGATGGCCAATTGATTTTTATTTAGATTTTTATAAATTGTTGGAGGATCTTTTAAAAGTGGTAGTAGAATCAAGGATTAAGGGACAATTGCTAGGACCCATATATTCCACTTTCTTTATGAATTATTGAAGGAGGATCTTTAAAAGTAGTAGAAGAATCAAGGAGTAAGGGACAATTTCCAGGATCCATAAATTTCGATTAGTTTTTATTTTAATTTTTATGAACTATCGGAGAAGGATTTTTTAAAAGTGGTACGAGAATCAAGGATTAAGGGACAATTGCTAAAGATCCATAAATTTTACTTTCTTGGTTTTAATTTAAAAAAAAAAGATAATCCATAATATTTTTAGGATTATAAACCTATCTCTTTATGTAATACCCTCTTCAAAGATTATAGCTAATAGAATTAAAGGTATATTCTCAAATAATTTTTTAGAATAGTTTGGATTTTTAAGTAAAAGGTAAATTCATGAGACAATAGGGATATCCCAAGAAGGAATACCTTTAATAAATACAAGGACACAATACATGATGGAAATAAAATTAGATCTAAAAAAATCTTTTCATAAATTAAATTGGTTATATATAAGGTTGAGTCTAATTCAAATTAGATGCATTCCCTTTGTGAATTTGGTGATGGAATGTATCAATTCGGCCTCTTTGATGTACTTATCAATGAATCAACTTTCAAATTTTCAAGGATTCTAGAGGTTTGAGACAAGTGTGTCCTCTTTCTCCTTTTCTTTTTATTTTAGCAGTATAAGATTTGATTAGACTGATCAAGAATATAAAAAATAGAAAATGATCAAGGGTATCAAAATTGATAACTCTTTTAAGGTAACCCATTTACTCTTTGCAAATAAAGTTTTACTTTTTGGAAACAGGAAATTGAAGGAAGATTTAAAGTATAAAAAAATGTTGGACCTATATTGTATGGCTACAAGAATGAAAATAAATCTAAAAAAAATAAAGATAGTCTTCCATAGGTTTCAACTAGGGCAAATACAAGTAGTAATGAGAATTTTTGGTTTCAAGCAAGTAGACTTTGATAAAGGGATAAAATATTTAGGCTTTCATATGAAATCTAAAAATTATGGGTATCGATATTGGATTTGGTTTATACACCAAACTAGAGAAGAGGATCAACACTTAATGCACTAGGTAGCTATCATTGGGTGGTCACCTTACATTGGTGAAATTAGTTTTTGAAGCCACCCTAGTCTACTAGCACTTCCTAACTTACATTCTTGACATAATAGTAGAGAAAATAAGGAAGAAGTGTTTCCAATTTCTTTGGCCAGGGAATAAACAAAAGGATGCAATATCATTAGTTAAATGTAATAGAACAACTAAACAAAAATCACACAAAGGATGGGACCTCAAGAATATATATAATTTTGAAAAAACTTTAGTAGAAAAAAGTTTATGGAGATTGATAACTGACAAAAGATTATGGTAGGAAGTAATTCAAGATAAATATTTAGGAACCAATTGGATTAGACTGTAGAATAAATCAGTTTCAAAAGCCATAATTATTTGGAAAGCACTAGTGAGAGCTTTTCCATTAGTTAATTTTTTTTTGGCTTGGCAAATAGAAAATGGAAAGGAAACAAAGGATAGGCAACCATCCTTGGCTAGGAAGCAAAGTAAACTATCAACTTTCATAAAACATAATAGATAATACCCATAGAAAAAGAAACATGGTACTAATGCAGGTGGTATCAACAAATAGTACTAATTTATGGAAACAAGGATGGCTCATAACAAAAGAGCTAACACTCGGAGGAAATATTGTATATATTTGGCATGATTACATAAAGAAACTACAAAGAGTAAATATAAAATTCAATTAGAAAAGATATTTTCTAATAATATCCAAGAATCCAACAAGTGGGAAATACATGGTTAAATAAGGATATAAGGTAAGCTTTGACAAGAATAATGAGAAAAAGCTTTGGTGGTGGAGTAAAATATGGAAGGTAAACCCTCCTCGAAAAAATAGATTCTTTGCCTTATTAGCTCTAGCTAAAAAAGCACTAACATAGGATATTCTTGAAATGAGGTCTTAGCAAGGACCAAGGTAGTATGTCATGTGTAGAAGGGAAGAAAAAACAATGGACCATATTTTGGTTCATTGCCATTTTGCAAGAGAAGTGTGGAATTCAATTCTATCTTCACTCAAGGGAAAAGATAGTGGTCTGCTACAAATATTTTGGATAACATGCAACAATGGTTAAAATAAGGATAATTAAGGAGTATAGATATATCAATTTGATAGTGGGATGGGGTTTGTGTCTGGATAGAAATTCTAAACTATTTTAAGGTAAAGAAATTGTAGTGATTCAATTATAAATGCAAATTAATCATTTCCTGAAAGTTTATAAATATCCTCAAAATAAAAACTAAGTAGGCATATAGGAACACTAATAGTGGATCCTCTGAAGTCATGGACCTTTTATGATGGATCTTGCTAGGGCAACCCATGTATGTGTGGGACAGGAGAAGCACTTTACTTAATTAAAATTCATAAGATCACTTTCAAGGTAGGTTTAGGAGAAGGAACAAATAATATGGTAGAATGGAAAGCATTGATCCTCTTGATGAGATTAGAAGTGGAGCAAGAAATTACAACTTGATAGACTCATAGAGATTTAAAATTAGTGATAAGTTGGGTTGCACATCATGTTGAGATGAAAAAACTACTTAGTCATTTTTATGAGCAAGTGAAATTATTAGAATCTTTTATAATAGAAATTTCATACAAGCACATCTATAGGGAACTAAATGTAGAAGTAGATGGTATTTCAAAATATGGTTTGAACCTTTCAACAAGCACTTGGAAGAGGAAAGAAGTGGTTAGAGGATTTGGGATTTTCTCACAGTCCTCCTCTTATTAAGAATCATATCAGAGATATATTATTAGCACAAAAAAGATTTTGAAAGGGACCCTTGCATTTATTTTATAGAAAAACAGACTTCAAATAGCATTTATTTAGAATTAAATCTTGAGTCTTCCTTAGTTTTTGTACTTAGGTAAGAGTCATTCGAAAACTATAATTGATCAAGAATTTATTCCTACTTTTCACATCTCAGTATTGTTATTAGGATTCTATTTCTCGATAATAAGTTGATCGTAATATATTACAATAGGGAGGCCAATACTCCTCTCAATTCAATTTACCAACTCTTAGATAGAATGCAACTAAAATTCTTGAGGGTACTTCATACTCGTAGCATTACAATTTTTTTTTTTAACTCAAAAATTAAAAATTATATATATATATATATATATATATATATATATATATATTTTAATCAAAAGTAAACAAAAAAATATTAACAAAATTATAAGCAAACACCTTTTAATTTTAATGATATAACAAACTACATAAAATAAATTATTTTATTTTTCCATAACAATTTATTAAAAAAGTATATAGCTTTCTACATGGAAAACATATCCATTAAGCTACAAACATTATTTAATTTATTATCTTAATTTTATAACTAAATTTATTTTTAAATAAATTTTGTTATAAAATTTGAATGAAGTGAATAAGCTATGTGTTGCTTCTAATGGGGGCCACAAAAACAAAATATTATAGTGCTCTCGTTACATTTCTATCAAATTAATTAAATCATATCCAACCCACATTTCTATCAAAAACAATTTTCATCTGCCATTGTTATCAAAGAGATTTGCCATATTCCTAGCTGCTAAGTTTCCACCATCAACCCATTTTTATCATTTCACACATATGCCTTCTAAAATTGAAATTTTGTCAACCTAAAATTCAACACCATGAATGGCTAGAATATTTGCTTCCCATTTATTCATATATAAATATAAATATATTGTCTATAACAATTTGAGAGTTTCTTAGTACATTTTTTTAAGGTACTTATTCATACCCCAATATTCCAAAATATTATTTTCACTCGTATTTTTTGTTTTTATTTGTGGGTTTAACCCCACTTCTTGTTGACACTTGTGATATTTGCTTTTGTTTTCCATATCAATATCCCTTTGGGTTTATTTTTCTCTTTGTTTTTTCTTCTTGGGTCTTTCTCTCCTTGTTTCATTTCCACAAGTACTTTCATCTTCATCCATCTCTTTAATATTTTCACAATGCTCAAAGTAAGACTTATCATCTATAGGTTTATCTCGTTTTGCAGGATTTGGAGAGCAAGGAATAACCTCAAAAGCACATTCTTTTTATATTGCCCTAAAAAACCTAAAGTGTAAGAATGCTCTTCCAAAGCAATTATATTCTTATTCTTGCCTAAAACCCTTAAATTTTTACATACTTCCTCAATCCACATTTCTTTATTATGCTTCTCTTGAAACCTCTATTCACTTTCACTTTTTTCATTAAGTTTACATAGGTTTTTATGAGGGATCCTTGTCCCCTATACCACTTTCACTTTTAATACTAGGAAATGATTCTATACTACTTGAGGAAAATAAATATGATTTACCTGAAAATATATTGACCTCTTCTATTATCTTTGTATTTGAATTTTCCTCCACATCTACCTTTACACATTTACTTCCTTGAACTTGAACTTACACATTATCCTTTCTCATCCCTTATATCCTTCTTTGTTTCTTTTAACTTTTGATCCAAGTGAGTTATGGTGGACTTTTCCATAATATGTAGATAGGATTTCTTTTCCCCTTCTTTAAGAGTGGAATATCTTTGATTTGATCTACCTTCTATTAATGTATGATTTCCTTGCTTCACCTTGAATTTTATCTTATGATCAAAATTTTGTGTCAGTTTCTTCATAGTTTTCACTTTATAAACTCTTGCCAAGTGGTCGGTATCATAACAATTGCGGAAACAAAATATGATATTTTCATGATCCACTTGTTGATCCTATTCTCTTGATTAAGATTTAATCTTAATGGATTGTGGCAAAGGTTTTCAAATATCCATAGCAACACATATTGTGATATATATAGTATGCTTTCACTCCTTAATAGGCAGTCCTTCCTTGATGAATTCTCCTAGGGTACTACTAATATTATTCAAAACATCATTATTGATAAGTTGATATGGAAGTCCAAAAATCCAAACCCAAATCGAAATCTTCTTAATAATTTATTTCTCAATAGAAAAAATTTCATTCCATGGTCTTAAATAAAGGGTATCTCTCCTTATAAACCATGGGCAACCACTCAATACTTTATCCTTGATTTCTAAATTAGAAAATATGACAAGGAAAAAACCTTTAGGAAGAAAACTCACAAAGTAATTTGAATTCAATCCCCACTTCCACTTGATCCAATCTTGAATCTCTAAAAACCCTAGACAAGATCTATCGAACTTACATATTAACCCCTTATTTTTCAACTTTATTAAATGATGCTCAATCATCTCATCATTGAAGGCCACTTCTGGTGCAACATCTGCTACTTGTATCGAACTTTCCATATATTTACTCTTCCACTTATCTTCAACTTGGGCATCCATAATTTCAGCTAGAGCATCCTCATTTCCCATTAGGGTTTTCAAATACGACTTTCCTTCCAAACTAACTAGTGGGGTTAGGGTTCCGGATTGCTCCTTCCTAGCATTCCCTCTTGGCTTACACTCTTTCTCAGATCACATTTTCTCCCAATTCACACTTCCTTCTGGCTTGAACTCCCTCTTGGCTCACACTTGCTCCTGTCTCTTCTTTATCCTAGTGTTCCTTTGCTTCGATTTTTTTTTTAAATAATATTTATTGCATTCATGGTAAGGGTTTGAAGCATTGATACAATTCGAATGAATTCACACTCCCTTTTGGCTTACACTTGCTCCCAAATTGAACTTCCTCCTAGCTCTCACTCCCTCCCAACTTGCACTCCCTCTTGGCTCACACTTGCTCTTGTCTCTTCTTTCTTCCAATGTTCCTTTGCTTTGACAAATTTTTAGAAACAATATTTCCTGCATTCATGGTAAGGGTTTTAAGCATTGATACACTCCACATGAATTCACTACTCTTTGCCATATCTGAAGATCTCGACTTAGGTTAAATTTAGTTATAAAATTAAGTAATAAATTAAATAATGTTTATAGTTTTATGGATATGTTTTCCAAAGTTATATACTTTTTTAATAAATTATTATGGGAAAACAAAATAACAATTATTTTATTTAGTGTATTATATCATTATAACTAAAAGGTTGTTTGTTTTTTTTTACTTCAATAATATTATATATATATATATATATATATATATATATATATATATATATATATATATATATATATATATATAATAGGGAAATTAGTAATACCATTGGATGTTGCCCCTATAAATATTAGAGGTTGGGTAAGATAAAGTCAATGAACCCGACCTAAAGCATCAAAATTAAACTACTACCATCCAACATATCCGCGTTTAGGCACGTTGTTGTTTGAACCTTGAACCTCCCCAAAGAGAAGCCAAAGCCCTAACCACTCCATTCTCCAAATGTATTTTCTATATTTATAATGTTAAATTTAGTTAAATTTAATTTTGATGGTGCTTCCAAAGGTAACCTAGGTGCTCGAGGACTATTCAGAGATGACAAGGGCTCAATACTCCTTGCCTTTGCAAAAAATATTAAAGACCAAACTTGCAATTTTTTCGAGGCCAAAGCATTATATCAAGGGATGTTATTACTAGAAAATGTGAATTGTCAAAAGTTGATTATTGAGGGGGACTCTCTATTCATAATAAATACTCTCAAAGATATGAAAAATATTAAACATGATAGCAGAGGCTAAAATATTATACCAATAAATGGAGGAGATTCAAATAGATCACACCTGCAGGGAGGGAAATAGGACTGCTGATGGCCTTGTCAACCTTCGAGTCTATTTGAACAATATTATAGTGTGAAGAAGTAATTTTCCCCTAAATATTGGGAGGGAAGATTATTAAGTCTTAGATTGGGTATAAACATGATATGGAGTTATTGTGGGTTGTTAGAAGTGATGAAACACCAAGCTCTTACGAGCTAAAATATGACTTTGATGTTTGATTTGATTCAAATTGGCTTGGAGCAGACGACCTGGATAGAGTAGGATAAATTTCTCCATTTTGTTTTTAACAGTAATGTTCAGTTTTTAGTTGGTAGCCTAGAAAAAGACTGGAAGTGGAGAAATATGTGAAGAAAAAGTTATTTTGAAATTGTTGGGTTATGTCTAGATGGATTGTTCCGAGGAAGATTAATTTTTAGGCTAGTTATGACGCTTCTTGAGGGCTCTTGGTGGTTTATTAACTACTTGGTCTTGTCTTTGCTTTCAGTTGTTTTGAAATCATGTAATCTCCTATGGGTAAGTTGTTCTTTCTTATTTTTTTTTTATATGCCCTTTCAACCTCTTATTGTCTTGAAGTCTTTGATTCTATGTCAAAATCCTATCTCGAACTTTTTGTACAAGGTTTGGGGACCTTTCAACACCCTTTCTTTAATTTAATCAATATATATATATATACAAAGAATTATGTATGTATCTTGTAAACTTATAATATTTTGTATATAGATATGTTTTCCACACATAAAGTTATATACTTTTTTACTAAATTATTATGGAAAAACAAAATAATAGTTATTTTATTTAGTTTATATATATATATATAGAAAGAGGGGTTGAAAAGTTAGAGGCATATCAAGGCCACCTTTCAGTGAATTGGACTGGGTCTCCATTAAGAAAGCCCAATACCTTTTGCCATTGTGGTGTCCCTATTTTAATTAGTTTATATCATTATAACTTAAAGTTTTTTGCTTTTAATTTTGTTATTATTATTTCTTTATTATATGTATTATATATATAAAAATAGAAAAATACCACAAAGAAACGTTTTAAATAAGACCGTTTTTTAATTTTAATTTTGTTATTTTCTTTAATTTTTGATTATATGTATTATATATAATTTTTAAAATAGGAAAATTTATAACACCATTGGATGCAAAAAAAAACTCTGAATAAAATAAAATCAATGAGACAACTCTTCAAAGAATCAAACTGGAACCACTACAATCTAGTCTATGTCATGGTTTGAACCTTAAACCTCCAACAACAAAAAAAATCAAAGCCCTAATCACTACATTGTCCATACATACATACATACATACTTATATATATATATATATATATATATATATATATATATATATAAAATGACATGTATGTATCTTTTAGCAAGGTTTAAACCTATAATTTTTTTTAAATACTCTCGAAAATATTTAAACTGTATTTTTTTTCAACTATACATGTATCTTCACAAGATTTATTTTGAGTTTTCTTCTTAAAACATTATGCATGAATCTCTTGGCTAGATATGTATTTGAGTCTCCTTAAAACATTATGCATGTATCGTGACAAGAATTGTAATTGGATATTTTTTTCAATTACATATTTTTAACAAAATTTGATCTAAGTCTCCTTAAAATTTTAAAAATTTAATAAATTATATCACTTAATAAAATATTACAATTTTTTACCGATTTCACCATGTAAATTAAAAAATATATATAAAAATTTTTATATATAATTTAAACCTTATAAATAACTAATTAGATTTAACTATAAAACTTTAAAATTAATACAACTTTCGTCTACTTCAAACGCTTGTTACTCTACAACTTTCATTACTCAACTCATGAACCACGAACATTTTGCCTTTTAACTCTATACTTTTGTTTCATTTTAGTTTTACTTTTATCTTTACTTCGAAACACCTAAACAACTAACATTTTCCCGCATTAAAAAAATAGAAAGATTATGTAACTTTATCAAAGCTTATGCAACTAGTAACTTCATTGCCTTAAGAAGTGACATGCATTAATTAATTTTATATATATATATATATATATATATATATATATATATATATATATATATAATTTAAACATATCATACGTGAGGGGACCATTAATGGAATTGTAACATGGTAACTTTTAGATTAAAATCATAATATTACTCAACTTTACATCGCATCTAATTGAAAGCTTTCAAGGACATGCCTACCCATTATATAAAGGTCTAAAATTTCCATCATAAGATCCACTTATCAAAAGTGAGGTAAATTTAAGTAAATTCAAGACCTATTACCAATTGTTTATCTTTTTAATTACTTAAACATGTGAATGGAAATAAACTATTTCCCAAAGTGATTTTGGTTGCTACTCCATTGACTCATGATAGTGATTGTATTCCAAACATTTGATCAATTCATGAAATATATCTAAGGTCAACTTTGTATATTATTCTTCTTCAGAATAATTGATTATTTAAGTGGGTATCTTTGTGATTAATAAGACATTTTATATATTATTTTAAAAAATATTTTTTATATAATTTAATTTTTAAGAGTATATTAAAATTTTTACATATTAAATTTTAATATATTTTTATTGTAATTTTAATCTAAATAATATATGTTAACAGTTAAAACTATTGTTCTGGCATGGCGGTTATAGGGGCGGACTGCGCAAAGATGTGTGATGACTTCCAGGGCGGACAACGTAGAATACTTGTGACGGCCATAAAAACTGGACAGCATGCCTAGATTCGTGGCGGCTATGATTCCACCATGTTAATAAAAAAAAAATTAAAACTAATGTAACAAATAATTGATAAATTGATTTAATTAGTTTAAAATACATTAACTTTATAATGTTGTAAATTATCTTTAAATTATAATTAAAATTTAAGGTGGATTAGTTGGCCTAGTTTTTGTTAGGAACTTGTTCTTAGAAGGGATTTGAACCTCGTGAATCGTAGTTAACTTTATATTATTTTCTTGTAAAGTCTTTTTTGTGTGGAAATGGTGGAAGGCTCCATTGATAAGTGGAGCATGGGGAAGGTGTTTGAAGATTTTTAACTTAGATTGGGACATATGTAGGCATCCTCATTAAACTTGGGCAACACATCAAATCTTTTGATTGTCGTAGATTTTTTTTTTGTGTGGGTCAAATGTACCCATAGATGTATCGGCTAGCATGTGGTCCATAAGGCATTGGTTTGAAAGATGTTAAAAGTTTAAATCCCTTCGTCTCTACCTTGACTTTGTTCAATTATTTGCTTATTTTAGATGTTTGTTGGTGGTCAATGTGGATGGAATAAAAACCAAGTTGGCCATCTAAACCCATATTTTTTATATTTATATTGATTCCTCGCCAATCCGAGGATACCAGTTATCAAAGTTCAATTAGTCGTTAATCTAATTAGTAGTAGTTTCTATAAATTAAACAAAACTAGTCCACAATATAAAGCAAAACAACTTTTGAATTAAGATTAAATTTTAGTGTGAATTAGTTGGTCTAACTTCACTTGGGTACTTATTCTCAAGAGATCTTAGGTTCAAATATCATATCTTAGATAATTCCAAATTATTGCTCAATAGACTCTTCTTTGTACATAGAAATGGTGGAAGTCTTGATTGATATGTGATGCATGGTAAAGGTATTCAAAGCCTTTTGACTCAAGTTCAAGTATGAGATTCTTCATGGGCCTCTTTCTTGCTCAATATTGGCAATGCATTAATATTTTATTCGTGGTGGTTTTTTTTTGTTATTTAAATGAATTTCATGGACCTCTTGGATAACACATGGTCCATAAGACATTGCTAGAGGTTAGATTCAAGCCCTCTCCTCTACCTTGGATTTGCTTGGATTTTTGTTTACCTTGGATGTTTGTTCTTACTCGAAGCAGATGAAATATTAGTTAGATTGACCACCTAAATTCTATGCTTTATATTTATATGGAGTCCTTACCAATCTAAGGTTATAAATTATCAAAATTCAATTAGTTATTCATGCAATTAGTAGCAACATTAAAACCTAGATTTCACTCAAAGACACAATTAGTGTCCACTAACGATTTACGATTGGTCTATTGATTAGGGAAATGATCCAAGTATAAGACCTTTTTGAAGCATGGCTCTATGCCTAAAAGTGTCCAAAAATCTATTTTTTGATCTTAATTGCGTTGTTAGGGGAATAACTTAATGCTTGGGACTTCTATTTTTATCCATTAAAATAGTGTTGGAAATATTAGAGGGACAATGATAATTTTAATAACCAACTTTGTCATAAATAGAGTCGACAACAACTATATAGAGGCCCTAAAAATCCAAAACAAAATATTTACTAAAAATAGTAATTTTCTACTTTTATATTTTCATAGCCAAAATGCATCTCTAGCTATGTTGATGTGTCAATAGAAGACCAAACCAAAAAAAAAAAAACTCTTATGTATATAATTTTTCATTAATATGCACTTTGTAACTCATGGAAAGTGAATCACCATATTTTCATATGGGTGACCTTTGAACTCATGGAAGGCAAACCACCACATTTCCATGTGGGTGACCTTCCATATTCAATATGGCGGATTTGCAATACACTAATTATTCTAAAAATAGATATGCTCCCTAGACTGTAAGCATGTGAATAATGGATACAATGTTATAGCCTCGTGTCTCTTCTAAGAGATTGCTTGCATTGTATTTTGCTTTTTAAACAATGACATCGTTATGCTATTTTGGTTATATATTTTTATGTTCTCATTTGTTATACTTTGCTATTTATAAATTACACTCTTTCTTGATATTCCTTAACTCAAAATTATAAGTTTTAAACCAATTTTATACCAAATGACATCTTGAGACTATTGGGGCTAAAATTCAAATTTTGATTTTTTTGGCTGTTTTTGTTATAGAAGGAAATATTTTTTGAGGGCATAACTTGCTTGTACAAAATTATTTGGATCCTTTTTCTAAATCATATAATATTTTGAGATCTTTGTATTAGTGCTAGTGATTTTTCCCATTTTTCTAGCAAAAAAATAAAATTATGTAAGAAACTTATGGAACATGTATCAAAGATTATGATAATCAATGGGTAAAATTACTATTAATGGAATATCAAGATAGAAGCTCTTATCCAAAGTAAAGGGCTATGCAGTTTTGTATCCAAGAGTGGACTAACATAGGCATGGATGAATAGAAGGGTCTCATTCACTCTAATAAGGATGAAATATCAAATTTATTGACTTATATGTGGATAGGGATTAGAGAACCATATCACTTGTAATCCATATCCTTTGTTAGAGGATTTCAAGAAGCTATTTTACAAAGTCAATACCACACAAGTTAGTATTTTAGAATTTGATCTTGTTATCTTAAAGATGATAACATATGCCACTATTGAAGAGTACATCAATCAACTCAATAAAATTGGAAGAGAATGCTTGTGTTATAAGTGGGGCTTCCAAGGATCCAATGGACCACCTCAACATGGTCCTCAATATATTTTTGAATAATTTTATTAGATTGTCACATTATTCAACATGCTTTGGATGTTCTTTTCAACTCATATTTTCCTTCAAAGGATGTTATTTTCACTTATTTTGTTCATCATGATGTATTATTGAGGAATTGAGAGATGGTTACATTATCCATTCAAGATCATCCAGAAGAAGCTCTAGAGTAAGAACCTGAGAAATCAGAGAAGAAGTAGAATGAAAAAGGGCATAGAAATTCTTCAATAAATCATCCAAGAAATCAACTTATGGATTTTGCAAGGATGATAATATGGGTATCACTAACTTTAGATGAAGAAACTTGAGGTGGTTATTAAGAAAGGTAGAGGTTGTGATCATCCATTTATTATATAGTGTGATAATGATCATGAAAGTGGTATTTTTAGGCACATATGGTAGTTCAGTCAACCTATTGGACATCCACATATTTAGAGGAATGGATTGTAGATTCTAGAGCAACACAACATAAACCAAGCATTATCATATCTTGAGTAATTATAGTGGACAACATCATGGTGAGAAAATCATCACTAATGATGGTTCATATTTGTATGTTTTAGGATATGGTGATATGACCTCAGGTCCTCAATGCTTTAGGAATTTTTTATGTTCTAGTAGTTGGACCTAATCTCCATCTCATTTGTTGCATTATTCACACTAATAAAATGATGGAATTTGTTTTAGATAAGTGTGTAATTAAGGATATTTATGATGGATTTAAGACATTCTCTTTAAGATATTGTAATGAATTATATTATATGTACAAACCTAGTGTGATCTAGTCCTCCTCCTCCTCTTCTCCCAAGTAGAAAGGGTTGTTGCTATGGTTTTTAAGGCATATGAAATTAGTATGCAAAATCTCCAATGGCTAGGTTACACCAATTATAGATCCTTGGGGTATAAGAGTTGCCTTTATACATTTGATGGAATTTTATTCATTGACACATACAATGCCATCTATGAGGAGTGAATTTTGAGGAAACACCATCATGACCCTTTTTTAAAGAAAAAGTTTATTGTTCCTCTTAGTTGTATAAGCTTTCATGACAACATTTGCAGACCTATAGAAAATTGCTCTTTTTAAAAATAGATAATTTTAATTTTCATTAATGATTTTTTAGGCATTTGTAAATTTACACAATTAAGTCAAATATTAAGTGTTTAAGAAATTTAATATTTTTAAAGCATTGGTGGAGAATTAGAGTACACATAAAATCAAGTGTCCAAGGATAGCTAGTAGTAGAGAGCTCACTAATAATGCCTTCCAAGGCTTCTTGGTAGCTTAAATGATATTATCTTAAAGTGTGTCGTTCATTATATTCCTTATTAGAATATGGTGGTAGAGAAAAAATAGAATTATTTGAGTCTGACTTATTGTATAATGCATCCCAATAAAATAGAGTATAAATTTTAGGACAAAGGAATGACTTCTGCAACATAGATTATCAATAGGATATTGAATGAGGAATTCAAAGATACAATGTATTTTAAGAAATTGATAACAAATAATATTTTAGTTTGTACTTATTTATTCATAGATTAGTTACATGGAATCACATCCATAAGTAAAAGCAAAACTAACATCAATCCAAGAGTCATTAATATTTTTATTTAGGTTATAGTAAAATTTTAAAGTCTTATTACCTTTATGATCTTATTGCTCAATATATTCTTATTCAACATGATATGGATCTCAAGGAGATTCTTTCTTCAAGTCATTTTGGTCCAATTCTTTCTTCTAGATGATCCTATTACTAATATCTTTTATTTTTATCCTTTTTGTAAGCATAGTCCAAGTATGTATGTGGATATTAATATATGTTCTTCTAGTTTTATAGATAATCTATCGATGTTTTTTCTTATTTTATTTTGGATCCTATTTTATGTGATTATGATACTCCTATTTATTATTCCACCACATCAAATGATGTATTAGTTACTAAGGATGTAATGGTGTTTGCATCCCCTTGTTCTATTGATGTTCCCTTACATGTTGATTCTTCTCCTTATATACATAATCCTATGCCCAAATAGGTTCAAATTTTTTAAGATGTGAAGCTTATTATATAGTAGGAACACCACTATAATCCCTCACTTTTTCAAAATTTTTAATCTAAGTTTTATGACTTGATATCCTCTCACTAATTTTCAAGTGAAAATATTTCCTAAGTGAGAATATGTTATGCAAGTACAGTAAGGTTACCTCAAGAAGAGTCATACTTAGTACTTATTTCCTATTCCAAAGGGAAAGAACATGGTTGGTTGTAAATGGGTCTACAAGATCATATTTGGTGTTGATGAAATATTGATAAGCATAAGGGGTGTTTTATTGATAATATATTTTCTCAAAAGAAGGTAGTCAATTATTTGAATAATTTAATTCCCTTTGATCACATGGATTCAATTTGGATGATTCTTTTTATTTATGATTCATATTGGTAGTAAATTCATCATATATAAAGAATAAATTTATTCATAGGGATTTAAGAAATATATATGTAGCAATCACCTAGAGTTTTTGGATGGACCTATACCTTTGGTTTGTATATTTAACAAGTCCTTGTATGGACATAAGTAGGTGCCCCATGATTTATGTGAGAATATCCATTTATTATTTCTCATTTTGGCTTCCATCAGGGTGAGAAAGAGCATGATGTATACATCAAACACCATGAAAATCATATTATTATTATTATTCTTTAATATTGTTGATCTTCTTATTATATACATGATTTAGGAGATGAAGTTAAATATTCAATACACCTTTTAGGTGTTAAATTGGGGTCTTCCTTACTACTTCTAGGGGATTCAAATTTATTATTCATCACTAGAAATCATCTTAGCATAGCCTAAGTATGACTTAGATCTTTTGGAACAATTCAATATGGAGGAGTGTAATCTCACTCACACCTCATTTAATTTAAAACTAAAGCTTGACGTAATTATTCCTTTCATTTGGTTAATACCACTTTGTATTGGTCTCTTTTTTGGGGTCTTCTCTTCCCCATACATACTTTGTTAGACATCAAATTTTCTATTAGACATTATTCTCAAAATATGTAAGCATGATGTGAGATTAATTAGATGATAAATAAGTAGATTCTATATTAAATTAGAAGTACTTATCAATTAAGAATTTATTTTTTTGTTAGGTATCCTCTTGTGTTATAGGTCTACTTTGATGGTGTCTAGGAAAGTGATCTTGAATAACGCCAATCTACTATTAGTTTTGTTTTCTCTCTTGTATTTGGACTGGTATCTTTGTGTTTTTGATAATAGTCCATCATATCTCAGTATTCCATAGAGGCTAAACATTGTGCTACTAATAAGACCATAAAACACCTTGCTAAAAAAATTCCTTATCAAATATTTGTGTGACACTCAAAGTATTATTAAGTTTTTTTTACAATTTAATGCTACATTAATGGACAAAGTATATTAATGTGTGAAGGTATTAAATTATATAGTTTCATGCATGGGGGATGATTGATCTAGTATATATACCTTTAGTGGAATAGTTAGTAGATTTCATGACCAAGGTTATGTTTGGTGGCCTTTGTTTAATTATGAGAGTTCTTGGTATGATAAAACATCAAGGGGGATTCCCCATAAGGTTTTCTTTATGTCCCCTATTTATCTTAAGGGGGGTGTTAAAAAGTATTCATATTCACTTGAGTCCATGAATGAGCTTATGTTATGATCATTGTATATTTACCTAAGCACACATAAGCACCTTGTAAGGCGACTTATAATATATTCAAATGGTCATAATTTAACCTTGGAATTAGGTAAAATGTATTATATGTTAGTTTTTATACCCTGCTTCAACCATTTTCTATATTAGTTTTAAATTATTAATTGTGTTAATGAGATTATTAGTGTTTAAGGTTACCTTTCATACTTGTGTTCTTCTTTATATGGTTTACTTTGTTTTGTTAAGTAATGTGTTGATTCATTCATTCTTGAATATATTGTAAATTTCAATACATATTTATAAAAGAGATTTTTGTTGACTTATAACTATTAGAAAATATGGTAATCTCCTTATATATATTTTGTTATATAAAATTGTTAATTTCTTGCATTAAAATATAGAAATTAATTATATTAACACAAAAATTGGAGATAATTTGTGATAATATCTATAGGCATTTGGGACCACAAGGAGAGGTGTATGTTTGTTAAAAATTTATATAGAACCATATTTTTTAGTGTATCTCTTTTTTTTTTTGCTAGAGAACAAGGGGTTGTACTCAAGTCAACCATCCTTTACAAATTACAACTCTCACCTTTAGAGCTTGAGAGTTTACAAATAGATTCAATTATCATCTCAATTGAGTTGCTATAGATAGATACCTACATTTATTTTCATAATAATTCTAAATTCTTGATTTTCATTTTCTAGATCTTCTTCAATTTTCTTTGTACATACAAATATTTCAAAATTCAACATCCTTTTTCTTAATATTTTCTTGCAATAGCCTTCACAATACCAAAATTCTACCTCTACTATCTATGGATTGCATGTTAGTAGAGTAATATTTCCAAAACTTAGTGTTATCATATCTTGCTTTTTCAAATCTAGATTGTTAGTTTCCTTCCAAAAGCATAATTGCAACCACAAGAATTGTAATAAATAATTTAAATAAAAACACATTAGTGTTACAAAATACATCATATATTACCAATGAAAAATATTACAATAAATATTATTCATAATTTAATTCAAATAGTCAACACTTTCTTGTCAACTTTAGCTAAACTTACTACTTTCTTTGAACATGGAAAAGATAATTTAATTTCACGATCCTCTATTAAGGCCCCTCTATTGGCTAGCCTATTTTCACATTTGTTCCCTTCCATTAACGTATGTGTAAACCTAATTTCTTCAAACTCCATAGCAAGGTCATGTATTTCCACAATGATCTCTTATATTTTCCATGGAGCATTTGCTTTCCTCAAAATTCTATTTATTACAATTAGTGAATTGTCTTCCATAAATAGTCTGTTTCATTTCATTTGTCGACATATTTTTACCCTTTCAAAGTACCCCAATATTAATATTCATTATTTATCTTAAATCTACTATTGAAAGTTATGCGGTAAAATTACACCCTTATTATTTCTAATTATTCCTCCTCTTACTGGTCTTGGATATCCTTTAGATGATCCATCAAAATTCAATTTGACCTAATCCACTTTCAATGGCTTCCAATTTATATTATTTTCCTTCCTTTTGTTTCTCCTATATCCAACATCTTAATTCCATTTAATGACTTGATCTATCTAGGTTCTCTACTTTAATATTAGGAATTGGGTGAGTTGATAGGGTTGGTTTAAACTCTTCAATGGCTAAACAAATATTCCTTTTTATTGCCTCTAAACTAATTTACTTTCTTTTAAATATTCTTTTGTTCCTTTCTAGCCATACAGTCCAAAGTATTGTAACTTTTTATGTATCCCAAATTATCTATAATACCTCACTTTAAAGTGCTCTATCATTGCTTTAACCATTCTTAAATTATGTCATTCATCACCATACATTTATGAAATATATGAATAATTCATTGTCATAGCTCCTAAACTATTGAACAATGTCCCAAGATATGGTCTATACTCCCCCTCTTTTACATAGAACACATTTTGAAGGGCCATGAAAACCTCTTTTCATTAGGATATCCTAGAATTTTGTTTTTCTATAACCTACTAGCCATACAAACATTTTGATTTTTGGAATGCTTTGGCTATCCTAAATATATCTCCACATTATTGTGATATTCTTATTTTTTGGTGCTTTACATTATATCCACTTATTGCTGTGTATTCTCTTGAGCTATTCAACTCCCAAATCCACTTATTCTCGACTCCCCTTAAATTAATCATTGTTGTAATTTTCTTGGTCAACTACCTCTTATCAATAATGTCTGGTATATTTATAAAAGATCTTCTTTCCATTTGTATCTTCCTTCTTGATCCTTGTACATAATATTTGAAACCCTATCACCATATTTTTTCTTGAAGTAATCTTGAGTGGCTTTTTATGACACCAAGTACCCATCCAAATAGAAAATTTTTCCTCTAGTTCTCACCACCAATATTAGACCTTTAATCATTAGATAATTTGATTTTTTAAACCATTCCATAGTGCAAAACCATCTAGTAGTGAGAATATAGTAAATATTAAGCTTAGGTAATTAATCTTAATGTTCTTACTTAAAATAATTCTTGCTCATTGTCTTCGACTCTCTTTTTACTATATCCAAATTACTTTTTCCATTAGAGCTAAGTTTGCATCTATAAGAACTCTTAAACTGACACCTCCATTAGTTTTATCATCACACGCCTTGCTCCATTTCACTAAAGGAAAATTCCTTTTATTATGTAATCTTGATCATAAAAAACAATCGTATAATATTAGATTAAATTTTTTTCTAATGATTTTAGCATAATATTGTTCGATTTTTTAGCCTTACTACCAAAAAATATCACAAGTCCCAATATAAAATAGACACAATATTAAAGGTTAAAATAATAATATAATGAGTGGAATAATATATGAACAAATATATATATATATATATATATATATATATATATATATATATATATATATATATATATATATATATTTACAAGAATAAAATGTAATTTTATTTCAAGAGTGAGAAAATTACACTTCCCAGGTGCCTTAGCACAAAAAGAAACCTAGATCAAGTAGATTATTGGGATTTAAGATATAATTACAGTTAGGCAGATCAAAGAGGAAAAAAATACCATATTCAAAATAGCATGGGGATAATAAGGATAAATATCCTTGTATATCAATACTTAATCATCAATACAACCTCCATGACCAAAACCTAGATAGAAACTAGTAAAAAAGTGTAGACATGAAAAATTAATCCATTTTAGTGGGAAATATTCCTTGAACCCTATAAGAGGCCTCTAAAACATACCCAAGGCATGAGATAAGTTGTTTTCATTATATCCTCCTCTATGCGAATTATACCCGATTAACACGAGTTGCGACTTCGCATAGGCAAAGTCGCAGTCGGTCAAGACGGGGCGTGACTTCATATTTTTAGGGTTTCTCCCACAAAACCCCTAATTCTTCTAGTTGACATGTTTTTGCATTGGTATTCCTGGGTTTTTCTCGCTCTTTTTATCTTCAAACTTGTTATCAAAGGAGGGTTTAATTCCTCATTTTAGGGATGATTTTGATGATTGTTTACATGTGATTATTTTAACACACTTGCAATTTTTTTCTATCTATTTTATTTTCTTCTATATGTAAGCTAACTCCTAAGTATGAATTTTGTCTTCTGTTGCATTGATTTGATTTGTTGTTTGCTCTAGTGGATCCGTATCATAGCCTAAATAAGAGATCAACTACTCAGAGGTCTCAACCCTTCTGTCTGTTTCTACGCTATTCACCAGGTATTTTCATTTAGTTTAGATGTTTGCATTGCATTTCAAATTCTAATTTTATTTTCTTTGCATCTCAAGTGAATTCTTGCCAAGTATTAACGGGGCACGACCTCATACAATTGAACTTAGGGTTCTTTTTTGTAGAGGTAAAACTACACCCGATCCAGATAGGGCGTGACTTTGTCTTCTGCATTGTCGCGCTAGCTCTTTGAGGAGTGTGACTTCACCCAAAGTTAATATGGGGATAATTTGATATTTATAACTACATGATAGCATATTAGACTGCATTTAGATCATAGTTGCATGCTCTGTATTTTGTTTGTATTTTGTTGCACTACTATTTTATTATTAATATTTGAAGGGCAATTTCTACTTCTATTCTTACAGGTCATCTAAAAGGACCTGGGGGGCTTGAGTGTTGTGCCTCAAAGAATTATTATATCGTGGCCTAACTAGGTCCCCCTAATGCTAATCATATTTTCAAGTGTTTCTTAAGTTATCTTGTAGGAACAAGAATTGTTGATATCATTGGATAAGAGGATGAAAGCTTGGATCAACCACCAATTAAGATAAGTGTTCCCATTAAACTATATGTTGTTTTCTGAGTGCTCATGTTTCTAGTCTAAAATCCTAGATTTGATTTTATATTAATTTCTAGGTATTTAAAAGATAGCATCATATAGTGTGCATCTAGGGTTAATTCTATTTGTGCATTATTTCTTGAGCCCTTTCTTAAAGATTGTTAATTTATAAACCCTAGGTTAGAAAACATTCAAAGAGAGAATAATTCTAAGATTAACTCTTGTATTTCTACATTTCCTTTATATTTCATAACATAGATCTAGAAAGGTCAAATTCAGGTGATTGATTTTAACTCAACACATCAAACATTCCCAAAATTCTAGAGGACTTGGAGTGAGTCCTAAAATTGTTCCTAGTGAACTCTTCCCCCCTCTAGAACCATGTGTAGAGAACAACATAGCCCCCGTGGTTCACCCAAAAGGCTTTCTCTCTTATGGATCCATCTTTTGGGAATTGTACACGAGAGGACAATATTCCCCCTCTACATATTTTGTGAACCTGACATGAACACCTCATTTCTTGTAAAAAATTAATCAAGATCATGAATTTTACTTGTGTGTGGTTGAAAATATTTAATAACATTAAAACCCCCTACATTAGTGTTTTCCTCCATCCGTCTTCACTCCTAATGGACCCTTTCCTTATAAGTCAGTGGAGACAGCTGGAATATGGTTATGTTCCTCCAGAAGATGATCAGATTTATAGGGAATACCTTAATGTATATCCATAAGAGAAGAATGATATGGATATGGAAACTGATACAAATTTTTATCCTTATGAAGGACCCAATGATGGGTTTATTTCCTTTTCAATCTCTAAATTTCAACACTTTTGCTTCTGTCCTACCAAATTTCAATCATCCATTTTCACAAAGCATCATAAATAATAAAAGAATCCAAATACCCAACTTAAATCCTCAATATACATACATCCCTTCTTTAGGGAATCTGAGGAACACACATAGCAGTAATACAGAAGTGCAAAGTTTGGCAAATATGGTAAAACAGTTGGCTTCAAAGATAGAAATGATTCAACCTTCAGGTTTCACTTACAGTTATAAAGAGATGTGTAATCAACCATTGGATACCATTGTTACTGCTAGACCTTATCCTAAGCATTTTTCCATGCTAGTTTTACCAATTTACAAAGGGACAAAATATCCAATAGAGCATTTAAGAAGGTTGAGAATAGCTTGCCATGATCTCATTTATGATGATATGTTATTATTGAAAACTTTTCTAAAGAGTCTTGTTGGAACGACATTAGAATGGTACTATAAGTTGCCTAATTATTCTTTGAACAGTTTTGGAAAGACTGTAGAATTATTTGTTCATCAGTTTAATGCAAATATTGAAAAAGAAGTGTCAGTGAAGGATCTTTATAATTTAAATTAGAATAGAGAAGAGATTTTTTCAAAAGATTTAGCTCGTTGGAGAAGTTTAGTGGGTTGGTGAAGACATATTGTACCTCAAAAAGATATGCTTGACATATTTATTGGTAATCTGCAAGAACATATATCTTATACATTAGAAACTACTACTATCACATCTTTTGATCAAGCAATTGAGTTAGCTAGAAAATTGGAACAAACCCTTATTAAAAGAGGCAAACTTAAGGTTATAGAAGATAAGCCCACTAAATTTCAGCATAAGAATAAATACACAAGAGGTTATAGTGATAGTAGTCTTGTTAACAATGTCACTAATAACCTACAACAAAAGATAATACTTCAAAAACCCCCTCAAAGAAATTTTACAAGGCTTAACATATCTATGGAAGTAGTTTTGAAGCAACTTTTAGAAGCCAAGGCAGTTGAGTTACCTCCCATAAGACAACAAGATACTACAACTCACTAGTATAAGGTAGGTCAATATTGTGCATATCACAGAGTAGGACATTGGATGATTTCTTGTAAAAAGTTCAAAAATGTGTTTCAATATTTGATTGATGTATGATGTATTGATTTGAGGAATGCTCAAATGATGAACAATCAGATTCTCACTCAAAAAGATCCAACTACTAATCAAGACATGGGAATATTTAAATATCCACTACCAAAACATGACCAAAAAATGGCAAACCAAGTGGCTCATCACAATAAGCCCCCATGCCACAATAATATGGTCAACATAGTTGGAATAACCACAAGGAAACAAGATCAGAATCAACAAGGACAAATTTCAGTGTCACATCCCAGCTCAATTTTAAAGTAAAATAAAAAAAAGGATCAACTACAAGGATTCCACATTTAGTGTTGAAACCGCAACCTAATATTTCATTTGACCTTCAAAAACAGTTAGATAATACTCTAGTGAAGATATCAATTTCAAAAATTTTATAGACCTCTCTTGATCATAGAAATACTTTTATGGATTTTTTAAAGCATCAATCGGTTCCTCCAAATATTTCCCCTAATGTCATAGTTGATGTCGTAGGTTATTTTGGGATACATCATGTTTCATTCTTATATGATGATAAACCTTCCTCAAACTTACATGTAGATTCTTTAATTTACATCACTGCACTTATTGAGGATACCCTTATCAAACTAGTCTTGATTGATAATGGCTCCTCCCTCAATTTGTGTACATATCAATTATTTCAAAAATTTGGATTAAGAGAGGAAGATTTTAAAAAAATCGATATCATCATATAAGATTTCAACAATGAGTCCCAAGAGGCCTATGGTTTCATTTCTCTTCCCCTCCGAGTTGGACCTAAAATATTGGATACTTTATTCTATGTGGTATATTGTCCTGCATATTTTAATCTTCTTCTTGGGTTTCCTTGGATCCATGCAATGAAGGTCGTCCCTTCTACTCTTAATCAATATCTCAAATTTGAATATGGTAATCAAGTTGTCACCATTTTGGGAAATCCTCGACCATTTGAATTTTTTCAAATATAGAGTTAGGTCAATCTAAAATTAATTTATGTCCTATTTCTTCAAAAAAATTTCCATGTTCCTCATCTCAAATATCAAAATATTTTCAAAGTCTAAAAGTGTGTGAGGAACATACCTCCAATTGGTCATCTATGAATCATGATAATCAGTTTCTTAAAGAACCTCTTTTGGATCTAGCCAAGATACCACCTTCACCAAGAACCATGAGATTACCCCATAAGAAAGGTGATGTTGTACAATTTGGCATGTATACCTTTATATTCGAAGGAAATACCTTTGAAGAAAGGATTCATGGTAGAAATACCTCTCCTAGTGAGTGCTCTTTTGCTCAATGTTACCTCACTAATGATTACCCTATTCCTAAGCAGATCCTATCTAGTATGGAATATGTAGGTAAAGGTTTGGGGCCACAATATAAGGGCATTCAAGAACCCTTAGATGTCGATATTTGGCCTGGGAGATGTGGCATAGGTTTTATACCTAATAAAAACTAAAATTTACCATTTGAGGATGATGACCATATTATAACTTATGCATAATATATAGATTATTAGAATTCAACAACAAATAAAAATAAAATTAAAAATGAGGATTCTCATTTTTCTTCAAAAATATTGTTTTGCAATATAATTGGTTCTATTTTTTATAACACAAATCCACTTACTTTAAAATAAAATCATGATTTGTTATATGGTGTTTATTATGTTAAAAATAATGGTTATGTTCGAGAGTGCATTGATTATCTTGCTATGACTACCACAAAAAGAGCTATGAAGGATCCTCTTCATAATTCTAATTATTGAGAAGGCTTACCTTTTAGAGATTTCTTTAAAAAAAGTCCATGGCACACCTATTCTTTTTGTTAAGAAAGGTGGCACACTTAGATTTGTGTCGAATTTCGTTTTGCTTACTTAAATTAATTAATTTAAGTTAAATAATAATAAAACATAAAAACAAATAAAAATTACATCAAATCAATTAAACATCATTTATCTATGCATTTGCATTTCCATATGCTTGCTTATATTACATTTTTACCTATCATACTTGCATGATCACTTGACATCTAAAATAGCTTGCATGATTGAGTGCCATAAAATTGCATGACTGATTGTTCATGATTTCCTGATCTTATAGCTTTCCAGGGATCTAGTGACAATGGCACATGATGATACCTATTTAGTTCATAGCTCACATGCATTGCACTATCAGTAGGACTCTGATGCCTAGCTAGGTCCCCACCTAGGGATTATTCTTCTATCTTCTTTTTGTGCTACCTATTTCTCCTTATTTTCTTCTTGTTCTTGAAAAAAAACAACTTTTATTTTCCTCTTTGACCTCTTTTTTTTCACACTGGCACACACTTACTATGTCCTTTATATTATTAAAACCCCTATTTGGGATAGCACTTGCAAAATTTCATACTACACCCCACATGGGATATTTGTACATCCTAGAGGGTATTACATTTTCTATGATCTTCTATCAAGTCATACTCTCTTTTGACTCAACAGGCTCAACACCCCATTACAAGATAAGCTCCTTGGTCGATATCAGTAGACGTCGATCCTAGCAGGTAATCATATCACAGTAGTCAATAAGGGAACAACCACCCATAGTGTTGGAAATTTTGAGTAGTTGTGTTGTCATTGATGTCAAGAGTCAATGTTAGTGATGTCAAAAGTCAGTGCAAGGATTTGCCAAAAGGAGGGTTAAAATATTTATATTTTAAGCCCGAGATATTTGGTTTAAAAGCTTCACATGATTGATCAAAAGGTTGGATAAATACCCTAAAGGAAGTAGATACCTAGGCCCAAAGGAAATAATATTATAATATTTATTATTATAATATTAAAGGTGTTTAGTTAAGGCCTAAGGATGAAAAAGGAAAATACCTAGGCCCAAAGGAAACAATATTATAATATTTATTTGATATTTGATAAACAAAAGGTATGGGAACATCATCCTTTGATTAAAGTGTTGTTGAATGTTGTGAAATGCAAAGGTGGAGTGAAAAGGGTTATTTGATAAGCATTGTTGGAAATGTTTGAGTGAGTTTTCATATGCATGATTGGTGAATGTTTAATAGAGCATTTCAATTAGATATTGAGGATTGTTTGAGTTAGGGTTTGAGATCCATATTATGCACTTTGGTTGGAAGTAGTGTGAAACACTTGTTTAGGGTTTGTAAGCAAGTTGTGTTTCATTGATTGAATGATTGAGTGAAATTTTTAGGCATTGGATTTGAGTGATATTGAAAGTGAATGTGCAAACATTAGAAACCATATTTGTGAAAGTGACAAATTTAATGATTGAGTAGAACATGTTGAGTTTTTGATAGAGTACATCATTCTCTATATGTTCCAAATTTGTGAAAGCTTGTAGGTAGATTTAAGACAAGTCTTGGTGAAGACTTGAGAGCATATTGAGCAAGTTATTGAGAGGACTTGAGGGTCTATTTGGGTAAGTCTTGGTGAATACTTGTAGGCAATGTTGAGCAAGATTTTGTAAAATATTGTAGGAAGATTTGAGAAAAGTCTTGGTGAAGACTTGTAGGCAGTGTTGAGCAAGCTTTTGTGAAATATTGTGGGAAGATTTGAGGTAAGTCTTGTTGAATACTAGAGAGCAGGTGAGCAAGTTTTTGAGAGGACTTGAGAATATATTTGAGGTGAGTCTTTGTGAAGACTTGATAGCAGAGTTGATTGATTGATTTGTTCAATATTTGTGTTAAGGCTTGGGGTAAATCTAAGAAGAGTTTATTTGTGATTGGATCAAGTTTTGTGTTAAGGCTTGAGGATAGATTTGAGGATAAAGTTTGGTGTAGATTTGAGAGCATATTTGTGCTAGATATGGGACAAAGTTAGAACATATTTGTACTAGATCGAGGATAATGTTTGGTGCAAATTTAAGATAGAGTTAAGAGTAAGCTTTAGAGGTGACAGAGTAGAGGACAGTAGTCTCTAGTGGATAGATATCCATTAACTAGGTTAGTGAGGACAAAGGTATTCTATGGAGAGAGATCCATAAGACAGTGTAGTGGGGGTAGTAGTCTTCTAGAAGATAACCAACTAGAGTAGAGGAGAAAGAGTTCTCTTGTGGATAGAGATCCATGAACCAGAGCAAGGGGAAAGAGTTCTCCTATGGAGTGTGATTTGTGAAGCAGCTTGGAAAGATAAAGTTCTTCTATGGAGAGAGATCCATGAACCAGTTGAGGAGAAAGAGTTCTCCTAGTTCAAGTTCCACAAATCAAATATAAGGGAAAAGAGTTCTCCTATGGAGAGAGATCCACAAATTAGAGCATTATGGGAGTGGTGTCTCCTTTGGACAAGAGGTCCATAAAAATTGTAATAGGGAAGTGATTCCCAAGAGATTTGTTGAGAAAATTTTAGTGAAAGATTTTTTGTGGAGTAGACCACATTGGGTGAACTGCATTAAATTGATGTCTCTATTGTGTGTGATGATTTGTGCATTACTTTGATTACTGCTATTGATATTTCCATTGATAATATTAAATAATATTGTTTGGGAAAGAAAAGTGAAAGTTGGTCTTATAATGTTCACCTCCCTCTCAGTATAAGCTTGTGTTATTCAATTTGTATCAAAGTGGGTTCCTTCAAAAGAGTTTAACAAATTAAAGAAAAATTATACAGGAACATAGATGGCATATCAGAATGGATCTTAAGAAAATAAGGCACCATTGTTCGATGGGAATAATTATGCATTTTGGAGTGTAAGAATAAATATTTACCTAATGGTACAAGGAAATGAGACATGGCAAGCATTTGAGGATGGGTACACACCGCCAGCTACACCTCATATAGATAAAGATGGTAAGATCCTACATCTGAATAATTCAAAGGCAATGAATGTAATCTTAAGTGGTTTATGAGAAGCAAAGTTTGTAAAAGTTATGCATTGCACATTAGCAAAAGATATTTGGGAAAAGTTGAAAAAAACATATGAGGGAGACAAAAAGGTCAAGATGGAAAAATTGCAAAATCACAAGAAAATATTTGAATACTTGAAGATGAAGGATGAGAAATACATTGCTACATACTTACTTCGTGTGGATGAAGTTGTTAACTCCATGCAAGTACTTGGGTTGAAATTTGAAGAATCAAATATTGTCAAAAGGTTTTAAGATCACTCCCTAAGAGGTATAGTGAAAAGGTTTCAGTCATAGAAGAAACAAGAGATATTGAAACTTTGACTAGGGATGAGTTACATGGAACTCTCACAGCTTTTGAGATGAGAATAGGAAATATCCTATCCCCAAGATAGAGGCAACCTTCAAAGTAGCAAATAAGACAAAGGATAAGAAGTTAGATTCAAGTAATGAGTCATCTAGTGAAGAAGAAGAAAACTATGGCATAAGGAACAAGGACTCAAGAAAGCACAAAGGTACAAAAATAGTTAAGTATTTAAATTATGGTAAATATGGTCACTATGCATCTAACTGTCGAAAAGCTGGAAGTAGTAGTGGTGAAGAGAAACAGGATCATAGGAACAGGGAAGCAAACATGCATGGAAAAAACAAGCATGAAAATAAATTTTTCCAGAGGCATAAGAAGATTTTTTATGTAGATAAGATAGGAAAGAGTTCAAGTGATGGTGATGAAAGATCTTCAAACAATGAAGAAGAAGAAATTATATTTCTGACAATAGAAAACAAAGTTGTTAGAAAAGAAGCAAACATGGAACCAATAATTCTCAAATATTTCAAGTGTGGTAACTTTTGTCATATTAAAGATAATTGTACAAGGATTTGGTTTAGTGAAAGTGAAAAATAGTATGAAGATTCTCTTGAATATCTAGAAGAAGAAATTCTCTTATTAACAATAGAGGAAGAAGGAAGTGCTTCTATTGGAGATAAATCTGAAAAGTATGAGGATACTCTTGAAGACAAAGTAGAGAAAGAATCAAAAAATGAAGAGGAAGGAGAATTTTATCTGGAAAGTGAGCCAATTTCTGCTCTTAAGGAATTAAGGAAGGTAAGAAAATATAATTCAAGACTCAAGGTTCAATTTCAAGAATGTGATGAAGAGAAAGGAAAGCTTATACAAGACCTAACAAACTTAATATCTAAGACAAGGAGATTTAAATAAATGTTAGAGGCAAAAATATTAGAATGTGAAATATTAGAACATGAGATAGCTTCACTAAGGAATGAAGTGAAAGATTCTAAAAACAAGCTACATAGGTTTGGAAGAAGCTCAAAGACCTTGGATAAGATTTTCAAGGTACACATATCTTCATAAAACAAGACAGGACTTGGTTTTGAAAAAGAACAAGGAAGACAAGGAGAAGAGTCAATCTCAAGCTCCAAATAAGAAAAAGATTAAGAAGAAGAGAGTGAAAGAGAAACTGAGACTTATGAGGATAAGTTGAAAAATAGAAGGTTCAACAAGGAAAGGAACAATGCATAAATGAGGAATAGGAAACTTCACAGGGTAGAAAGGACTAAGAGATCAATGGGGTCAAGGCAAGGCTTATTCAATGGATGTTGCTTCTCATGTCACAGGTTTGGTCATAAGGCTATGTAGTGCATGACACATGAAAAGAAGGAATATGGTTTCACCAAGAAAAATTTCAGAAATGGTAATCTATTTCAAGGGTATTTTCACTCTTGTAATCAATTTGGTCATAAAGCAATTCATTGCAAGGTTTATGATAGGAATGGATATGGCTTCACTAGGGGGAACTTCAAGAAATTTGCACCTTTAAGGAACTACAACATTAAGTGTTATAAGTGCAATGATGTTGGGCATATGACTAAGTGGTGTAGAACATAATTTTTAGAGACAAGCAAGAACAGAGATACTTAGAAAAGTTAGAAGTATCAATTGAGAAAGAATGGGGATAAAGAAAAAGAGCAATGTATTATGGGAGTGGAGATACTCCCACCCCAAAATTAATCATCTCAAGGAGAGGAGGTGGGAAGGGGGCTGAGCTAAGAGTCTTATCTTTAGCCCCAAAGGAGTCCCTTTGCCATTGATGGCAAAGGGGGAGAGATTTGAGTTAGGGGAGAGAATTTAGTTAGGGGGAGCAGTTTCTCAGGGGGAGCAGAATTAGAAAAAGGAAAAAGGAATGGTTAAATAAAAAAGGTTTCCATTAATGACAAAGAGGGAGATTGTTGAAAATTTTGAGTAGTTGTGTTGTCATTGATGTTAAGAATTAGTTTCACTGATGTCAAAAATTAGTGTCAGGATTTGAAAAAATGAGGGTTAAAATAATTATATTTTAAGCCCAAGAGATTTGGTTTAAAAGATTCACATGATTGGTCAAAATGTTGGCTAAATACCTTGAAGGAAGGATATACCTAGGCCCAAAGGAAATAATATTATAATATTTATTATTATAATATTAAAGGTGTTCAGTTAAGGCCTAAGGTTGAAAAAGGAAAATACCTAGGCCCAAAGGAAACAATATTATAATATTTATTATTATAATATTAAGTGTTAAAATAATGCCTAAGGTTACTTATAAATTATTTATAATATTTATATTATAAATCAATTTATAAAATAAGACAAGCGGGAGGAACAAAACAGGATGACAGTAGAAGACAAAGGTTTTTTATTTTTGTTTAGGCACCAAGTGGGAGGAACAAAGTGCATGAGGCACTTTAGCATCTCAAGTGAGCGTCTAGCTCATGTGGCGGTTAGGCCGTGGCTAAGGCGCTAGCAACAGTGCAACAGAGGATCGAATCCCACCGAGGCAGCGCACAAAAGTACTTTTAATTTTTGAATTAATAATTTGTGCCTTTGTCTAAGTCATATGGTATGCGCTTTGTGGAGATATAAGGTGGTTAAAATAAAATTTAATTTTGCCATTTTGAGGGTGTTGAATGATTTAAATTGAGATTTGATAAGTGCGTTAGAATATTTATGAATGGTGGTTATAATTATTTTGAAAATACATTTTTGATAAGTAGGGAGATATAAGGAAGTAATTTTGAATATTCCATGCATTAAATGTTTGAAGGAAGTTATAGTGAATTATTATGAAAGTGAAATATTGGAGTCTTTGTTGATTATGTTTTGAATGTGCTAAGAGGGAGTTAAAAGGTGTATGAGGAATTTTTGAATGTGTGTATGTTTTGCTAAAATATTTTGAAGGGTTTGATTATTGGAGTTGATGCAATATTTTGAGAAACCAAGAGAGTGGTTTGGAATTTATTTGGGCACACATATTGAAGTTTTTCTTACTCATAAATAAGTGTTGTGCTAACTTTTATAGTAGCAAAAGTCATTGTGAGTGAAACAGGTTTTGAAGACATATCTCCATCAAAACAAAATGTATGGGCACATCATCCTTTGATTAGAGTGTTGTTGAATTGAATGTTGTGAAATGCAAAGGTGGAGTGAAAAGGGTTGTTTGATAAGCATTGTTGGAAATGTTTGAGTGAGTTTTCATATGCATGATTGGTGAATGTTTAAGAGAACATTTGAGTTAGATATTGAGGATTGTTTGAGTTAGGGTTTGAGATCCATATTGTGCACTTTGATTGGAAGTAGTGTGAAACACTTGTTTAGGGTTTGTAAGCAAGTTGTGTTTCATTGATTGAATGATTGAGTGAAATTGTTAGGCATTGGATTTGAGTGATATTGAAAGTGAATGTGCAAAAATTAGAAACCAGATTTGTGAAAGCGATAGATTTAATGATTGAGTAGAACATATTGATTATTTGATAGAGTACATAATTCTCTATATGTTCCAGAGGTTAAACAAATTTTGAATAGAATATGTCTAAACTGATTCAAGTTAAAGGAATTACTTTGAATATTAGACAAAGCAATTGATAGCATTGTGTGCAAGATTTGAGTTTGATTGAGCATATCTTGTGAGTTGTATTGAGCATATGTTTGAGCAGATTTGAGTAAGCTTTTGTGAAAGCTTAAGGATAGGTTTGAGCAAGATTTTTTGAAATATTGTAGGTAAATTTGAGATAAGTCTTGGTGAATACTTGAGAGCAAATTGAGCAAGTTCTTGAGAGGACTTGAGGGTAGATTTGGGCAAGTCTTGGTGAAGACTTGTAGGCAGAGTTGAGCAAGATTTTGTGAAATCTTATAGGCATATTTGAGACAAGTCTTGGTGAAGACTTGTAGGAAGTGTTGAGTAAGCTTTTGTGAAAGCTTGTGGGTAGATTTGAGGTAAGTCTTGTTGAATACTAGAGATCAAGTTGAGCAAGTTCTTTAGAGGACTTGAGGATAGATTTGAGGTAAGTCTTTATGAAGACTTGATAGCAGAGTTGATTGATTGATTTTTTTAAGCTTTGTGTTAAGGCTTGGGGTAAATCTAAGTAGAGTTGATTTGGGATTAAATAAATATTTGAGTTAAGGCTTGAGGATAGATTTGAGAACAAATTTTGGTACATATTTGATAGAAGATTTGTGTTAGACCTAAGATAGAGTTAGAGTAGATTTGTACTAGATCAAGGACAATGTTTGGTGCAAATTTGAGACAGAGTTGAAAGTAATATTTGGAGGTGACAGAGTAGAGGATCTAGTGGATAGAGATCCATTAGCTAGAGTAGTGAGGATAGAGGTCTTCTGTAGATAGAGATCCACAAGTCAGTTCAATGGGGGCAGCAGTATTCTAGAAGATCACGAGCTAGAGCATAGGAGAAAGAGTTCTCATGTGGATAGAGATACATGAACCAAAGCAAGGGAAAAAGATTTCTCCTATGGAGTGTGATCCATGAAGCAAATGGGAATATAGAGTTGTTCTAGGGAGAGTGATCCACGAATCATTTGAGGAGAAATAGTTATCCTGGGTCAATTTCCACAAACTAGAGATAAGGGAAAAGAGTTATCCTATGGAGAGAGATCCACAAATCAGAGCATTATGGGATTTGTGTCTCCTTTGGACAAGAGGTCCATCAACATTGTAATAGAGAAGTGGTTCCCAAGAGATTTGTTGAGAAAATTTTAGTGAAATATTTTCTCTATGGAGTAGCCCACATTGGGTGAACCACATTAAATTGGTGTCTCTATTGTGTGTGATGATTTGTGCATTGATTTGATTACTGATATTGATATTGCCATTGATAATATTGAATAATATTGTTTGGGAAACAAAAGTGAAAGTTGGTCTTATACTGTTCACCCCCCTCTTAGTATAAGCTTGTGTTCTTCACATAGTTGGTCAGAATCTAAACATTTTGAATTGCAAGCAAGTGCTAGGCCTATAGCATGTTTAGCCCTTCTTTTTTGGTATAATCCATAGTTTTTAACTACACTAGTTCCTCACAACCTATGCTAGTTTTATATTGTGAGTTGCTCATCCTTCTTTGTTTCAGATGGCTGACCTTTGGATCTTCTTATTCTTTTTCTTTCTTCTTCTTATTATTTCTTCTTTTTATTCTTCCTTCTTATTTCTTCTTTGTATTTCTTATTCTTTCATTTTCATCCATGAATTTCATGTAGTTTTACATTTAGATACATAAAACATGAAACATAAAGTAATGAATAAAATAAATTAAAACATCATACATGTATAACACATGAAGTAAAATAAAGGAGTAGCTCTGTATTACTTGAGATAAAAAGAGATACAACTTAGTATCTAGTTGGTGTACCACAATATAGACTCAGTACACTCAACCTAGGGATGCACACCACAATCCAAAATTGGTGCGTCATCTCGATCCCTAGCCCTATATTTAGGAGCCTTATCCCTTTGACTCACCCTAAGGAGGAGGTAGCCTAGGATGTTGCATTACCACAGACTATGTAGCTAACACTTTTAGGATCGATATCGTGACCTGCTAGCCAACTAGAGGTACATAGGAAGTGGCATCCTCTACTCCATTGAGACCACTACATAGTACACTATCTCAAAAAATGTATCCCATTGAATAGCTACCTCCATACTCTCTCCTATCTGCTGTAGCTCTGTTTGTAATAGTTAGAATCCATTTCCCACTTTTATACTCTCATTGAAAACCATATCCCTAGTCCTAGTCCTCTAATGTTCCCCATCTAGATGGGCCACCTCCCCTTGGATTCAGTCAGCCTCCACCCAATCCACATCCATCTTTGTCTCTATGACACTCAATGAGCTTTGAATTACCTCTAGCATTCTAGCCCTATCCTCCTAGATCTGGGCCATCTGCCCCTGTAGAGTTTCTACCTATTCCCATAGCTCCTCTATCTCTCCTCATCCCTAGTCCTGGATAGCCACTACTATATATTTTGAGGTCTCTATAGGATCTCCACCCTGTAGTTTCTTGGCCTCTATAGGGGCAAATCTTGTTGTCCCTACCTCCTTGGATCCTACAGAGTTGATGGCCTCCACCACCAACATAATCTAGGTATAATTCTATTGCTATCTTGGGTCTGTAGGACCTTGCTATACCCTATCCATGGTCTAGTGAGCAACCTATCAAAAATCCCACTACATACCCAAGCTCATGACTTGGTGCCTCTGTATCAAGACAAACAGGGAGATCCTTTGGGGCACAACTCCTCTATACCACCACCTGTACCCAACAATCACTTCTACATCATATACCCTCAAGTCAACATAATAAGGATCATCCAAGTTCTCCTCAATCCACCTTGTAAGATCTAGCTCACATTCAATCCCTATTGGGTCCTAGTATACCCTTTGATACCAGTATTCCTCCAGGTCTGAGACTCCCTATAAAATTTTGAACTACCTTAGGACTCTATCAAAGCAAAATACCTCTATCTCCCCCTTATTTGTCATCAGCCATCTCATCCTCCTCACTCTGGCTAGGTCCACCCTATCCTCATCCCATCCAGGGTGAGGATTCCATGGTCACTAGATGATATTTACCTCCCAAAGCTCATCGATCACCCGCATAGCTAGTGGAAGATTCCTGGCATAGGCCCTTATGAATCTCTCAAGGGATATCAACCACTTGTATGTTGTTGGCCACTTTGGGATGGGCAGTGGTCCTGGTAGTGGATGCAACCTATGAATATCTATGTGCTTTCAACACGACACCTAGAGCAAAGTCATACAAAATAACCTTGTATGTTGCTTTTACATGACGCTATACAATGTCTTGTACAAATAAGCCAATACATATGGTCCCCATGTGAACCTCACTCCTTGGTCTCACATTTCTGCCCCTAACCTTGCCATGGCCCATGGTAGATGCCACCTACTAGTATGGCATATTAGTAGCCCCACCATCACCCCATAGAGCACGATCGTCAATGGGTCTATCCCATAACTACCCACCATATTATCAACTACAATGGTGCTCCCTCACACATGGTGGGCCTAGCCTCCTAAAAATTATTGAATACTGGTTGACCATCCTCATGCCCTATAACCTAATGCTCCCCTTATGGGAATGCATAAAATCTACCACACGTTCTCCAGTTTGATAGTCAGCTCCCTTGTTAGTAACCAAAAGGTGGACAACTCTAGGTACCATCTCTCTGCTAAGCCTATCAGCAAAGCCCTATCTATCTCAATGTGAAGCATCCTCTCTATATGGTCTAGCCCCATCACCTCTAGTAAATCCATATCCATTGGACCCAGTGCATCTAGGTCTACCTCCAGTGAGCCCGCTCGCCACTCCCAACTCTCGAGTACACCAAGCTACATCTGCAAAAAGAAATAAAATTCATCAACATCATAAATTTAATCAAATCATAATAAAAATGACAATCAATTAAAATTGAGTATTCTGTAATTCACTTGGCTTTCTTGCATTTCCATATTCTTCTTCTTTGTTTTTTTCATCTTTTCTTTCTTTTTCTTTCCCTTCCTTCTCTAGGAGACACAATTTCACAAAATCACACCCAATTTTCTTCAAGTGTGATTTAACCGCATGTCAACCAGGGTGAAATCATGACCAAGCCATGAGGCCATGCTCTGATCAAGCACAATAATCACTACCCTTCATGATAGTGAATTTTATAAAAACTCCTAAATCTAGAAAAACAAACAAAAATTTGCATAAAGGTGATGGTTTTTGGATCTACCTGTGCTCGGTCCACCTCTACGCTGACATCACCTCTTGTAATCACTGAAATATGCACCGGTAGTGCCATCATATTTTTTCTCCAAATATCTCTTTTTCCTCCTTCATACGATACAAATTAATTAGGGTTTTACCCTTTTTCATTTTTAACCCTATTTATTTTTACCCTCTTTTTCTTTGTTTTTCATTTTTTTTCTCTCTTATTTCGTGTCTACCTTTTTTATTTTTTGTGAGGAATGTCTCCCTTACAAAACTTGAGAAAGCACCCTAGTCTATAGAGACATTAAAGTCCCTAATACCTTGATTTACATGTAAAAAAAGAAAGTGTCTAGAATGACATCGTTTTTACATCATCCCTTTCTTTTAAACTAGCTACCCCATTTTTGCTTGTTGTTTTTTGTTTGAGTGTGTGTTTACATCTCTTCTTTGACACATTTATTAGGCTATAAATGCATCAAAGAGGGGGTAAAATGTAGACACAAAAAATTGATCCACTTTAGTGGGCAATATTTCTTGAACCCTCTAAGAGGCCTCCAAAACTTGCCCAAGGCATGAGATAGGCCCCTTTTCCATTTTTTTCCTTTTCTCCTCCTCTATGCGAAAATGTGCCCAGTTAACACAGGGTGCAACTTCACATAGGTGAATTTGTAGTCAGCCGAGATGGGATGCAACTTCACCTTTTTAGGTTTTCTCCCATAGAAACCTTAATTCTTCTAGCTGGCATGTTTTGGCATCGACCTTCCTAGGTTTTTCCTGCTCTTTTCATATTCAAACTCATTATAAAATGAGAGTTTAATTCCTCATTTAGGGATGACAATTTTGATGATTGTTTACATGAGATTATTATAACACACTCGTAATTGTTTTCTATCTGTTTCCTTTTCTTTTTCAAGTAAGCTAACTTCTACGTGCAAATTTTGTCTTCTACTACATTGATTTGATTTACTATTTGCTCTGGTGGATATATGTTGCAGCCCAAAGGAGAGATCAACTACTTAGAGGTCTTGACCCTTCTTCCTGATTCTATGCCATTCATCAGGTGTTTTCATTTAGTTTAGATGTATGTATTGTATTTTTTATTATGCTTTTATTTTCTTCATGTATCTATCAAATTCACACTAGGTATTAATGGGGCATGACCTTGTAGGCTCAAACTTAGGGTTCTTTTTTAGCATAGGTGAAACTGCGCTCGGTCTAGATGGGGTGTGACTTTTTCTTTTGCGTTTTCACACCAACTCTTTGAGGAGTGTGATGTCACCCAGAGTCAATATTGGGGTAATTTTATATTTCTAACTACATGATAGCATCTTAGACCACATTTAGATCATAGTTGCATGCTATGTATTCTGTTTGTATTCAGTTGCACTACTATTTTATGATTAATATCCAAAGGCCAATTTTTGTTTCTATTCTTAAAGGTCATATAAAAGGACCTAGGGGGATTGACTGCTGCACCTTCAAGCATTATTATACCATGGCCTAAGTAGGCCCCCTAATGCTAATCATATTTTCAAGTATTTCTTAAGTTATCTTGCAGGAACAGGAATTGTTGATATCATTGGACAAGAGGACAAAAGCTTGAATCAACCACCAATTAATATAAGTGTTCCCATTAAACTATAGGTTTTTTCTTGAGTGCTCATATTTTTGGTCTAAAGCCCTAGATTTGATTTTATATTAATTTCCAAGCATTTAAAAGATAACAACACATAGTATGCATCTAGAGTTAATTATTTTTGTGCATTCTTTCTTGAGCCCTTGCTTAAATATTATTTATTAAAAAACCCTAGGTTAGAAAGCATTCAAAGAGAGAATAATTCTAGTGTTAACTCTTGTATTTATGCATTATGTATTCCTACATTATCCTTTATCTTTCATAGCATAGATCTAGAAAGGTAAAATTCAAGTGATTGCTTTTAACTGAACACATCAAACATTTCCAAAATTCTAGAGGAATTAGAGCGAGTCCTAAAACCATTCTTGATGAACCCTTCCCCCATATAGCACTGAGTGTAAAGAACAACATAGCCCCTGTGGTTCACCCCAAAGTTTTTCTCTCTTGTGAATCCAACTTTTGGGAATTGTATAGGGGAGGGCAGTTTTACCCCTCTACAAAAATAAGCCAACATAATAGGAAAGAAACCATTAGAAACTACCATAAATCTCTAATCAAATGAAATAGGCCCATAGTAAAAAAATCCTAGAACCAACATAGAAACTAGAGATATGATATGTGAATGAAAGAAGAAACTCCATCCTTGTTCTCTTCCATTCAAAAAACTTTCTGGAACTTGTTGACCTTCTTTTGTAACCTATCTGCTTCTTGATTTAATTCCCTATAAAAATGTGTAAAAGAGATATTTTTAAAAAGGAAAATCACCTCTAGTAGTTCATCTCCCACTGGTCTAAGTAGATTATTTTTTAATTGAGTTGATCTATTCATCCAATTGATGACTAGAGTGGAATATCCAAAAAATTGTATTTCTCTCCATAACACACTTCATTAGCAATCTCAACGCCTGAAACTCAACAAAATTATTGGAACTTGTCCCAAAACTTGCTTTAAATTTGATATAGTGGGTATTTGAGAAGTACAAAATGCCTCTCGCACTACTAAAAGATGACTATATTTGACTAGCTCCATAAAAAAACCCCATGGCTAACTTTTCAATGAATAAATTATCTACTTGTTGAGGTTTCTAATGTTTTTCAAGCCCTTTTTTTATTGAGACCAAATTCCTCACCTGAAATATAATTTGAATGGGGGAATTAACAGACCTTTAAAAATAGTTGCATTCCATGCCAACCATATACCCCAACATATAAGACATGGTAAAGAAAGAAATTGTTTCAACTCTTTTTCAAAAACCATTGTCTTAAGCATACCTCCACTATTTCTTCTTCCCAAATATTTTGTACTCTAGTTATTTGTTCAGCTTCTAACCAATCCTGTTGAGAAAAAAGGCATTTGATTAAAAAAATTGTGATGTTTTCCTCCTTTGATTGACACAACATACAAATACTTGGACCTTGTCTACTTCTCCTCTGTAAAACTTCCCAAGTCAAAGCCTTATTTCTCAAAGCTAACCACATGAAAATAATTGTCTTTTTTGGGGTAGATAATTTCTAAATATGCTTCCACCACCAAGTAGACCCTTGAGGATGAGGGTCAAAAATTTCTTTGTAACCAAGTCTAGTCATATATTGACCCCCATATTTGTTGTGTTTTCAATAAATAGTGTTTGGTTTAGCTCTCAGCTTGATATGACTCTTATTAAGACTATTAGTGGAAGCCTTCCATAAAATAACCAACTCATAAGAAAAATCCAAGACTTGAGCTTGCTTCCAACCTTGGGTCCAAAAACTAGAATAAATGAAGAAAGTAAAAAACCTTGTCTTGTAAAGAACTTATCATAGCTTTTAAAAACAAAATTTTTTCTCTACAACCCAAAATAGAATCAACCCCTATTCAAACTTATTCACCGTTGCCCATTTTCCAAGCCAAATATTTTCCAATCATAGAAAAGACCTGTAATAGTGCCTTTTATTGAATGAAAATATTTTTAATGCTTTTTTTATGGACTTCTAATCCAATCCATAAAGTTCCCTGGAAAAATATACTTCTATTAAATAATATTCTTCCACAATCCTTCTCTGGTCAAAATCCTCCATAAAAATTTTGTTGCCAAAGAGGAACACAAAATATGGATATAATAAAGAAAATAACATTCATTTATATAATCAAATATGAATGTAAATGGCCTAAGTCATTCATGAACTATACATAAAGTAAACTTACAATATTAAGTTCTCAATATCTATATACAAGCTTTATTCTTTTTCTTTCTCTTACAACTCTATGATTTTATATTCTGATTACATTCTCATGGAGTATTATCTCCATAGTATAGCCATAGTAATGTGACTGTTCACATACTTGACTAGTTCTCTCCATCTGATAAGTTCCATGACCTTTAGATTATTATATTACCACTTGCATACTAGACCCTTCACTTTCTCTTAACATGCACACTTTACTCTATGGTAATTGCACACATCTACATAAATCTTACACTTCTACATGCACTCCTAATATAAGACACTTGTGAACATCCTCATATTACATATTTGTACACTTACATACATGACACTTGTGTACATTCTCTCAATCTACACTTGCACTCTAACTTACATGACACATGTGCATTTCCTGCACATTGCACTCTTACATGATACTTGTGTATTTCCTACATGTTGACACTTACATGAAAGGGAAAATATAAAAGACTCGATACTAATCTATTACATATTTACAATTGTACCTTGAAGATACCATGGGGGTACGTTAGCATGTACCAAATAATGCAATATACCTCAACACCCCATGTATTACATTATTTGGTTGTTGAAGACCTTAGTCTTCAATATTCAAGTGACCTTGCACTATTCATGAACCTATGGTTGAGATTTATCTTTATCTTTTTTGAGTTCAACTTTGAGTTCATTTTCATCTTCATTCTATAGATTCTCAGTCTTTGTATCTTCATGATTTGAATCATGAACTGCTTGAACTTCTTATTTAACCTTTGGTTCATGTGCTTCTGATTGATGTGCATGAATAGCTTGAAATTTGTCTTTATCTTTGCCTTTGAACTTTGAATAATGTGCTTCATTTGGTCCATTTTTCTTATAATCTTGATGTTGTTCTATAAATTTTGAACATTCACTTGGAGCTTCATAATGATTTCCTCAATTATATTAACTTGGAATGTCAACGTTGCTTGAAGAATGAGATATTAGTTTTAGATATGATTCACTTGATTCAATTGTATCAATTTCTACTTTCTTGCTTAGAGTTTCAATTAACTCCTTTTGTCTTATATTTTCATATTTATGAAGTTCAAATGAAAGCAATGTCATATACATTATGCTACCTATATCAAGAGGTATCATAATATCATCCTTTAAATTATCAACTACTTCAATAAATTTTTTAGTGTAAATAGTATTCAAATGTCTTGAAACATTCATCCATAGCTTCTCTATAGTGTAGACACCAAAATCCAGCCACTTGTAAGTCATCTATACCTTCCTGCCAGCCACGTGTCAGTCATCCATCCTTCCCGCCATTATTTGGCCCAAATCCACACTTTCCCACCATTATTTGGCCCAATTTCTCTTTTCCCGCCATTTTTCATCCCCAAATTTATTTAAATTAATATTTATATATATATTTTAATATTTTAATATATTTTAATATATATATAAATAAAGTTTAAGTGATTTAATCTAAGCCGTCCATCCTTCATTTAATCTCATCCGTCCATCCATCTTAATCCGTTTCACAACCTAGATTTATTCTCTACCCTTGGATCCACTTTAATCTTAGCCACACATTCAAAGTGTCGTTAAAACCCTAAAGTGTGCCCTAAGAGTAGATTATAAATTGAGTCACCTTGATGGCTCAAACCCTATCTATCTCTTCGGCTAAACCTACTTATCTTCCCTATCTAAGTCTAGAGTTGGCTATTGTTGTTAATCCTGAGTCTTCTAAGTCTTCTATGGCCCTAAGTCTGAACTAAACCCTTTCGTCGCATCCATCGCCGCCGCCTGGTCTCGTCGCGTTAACAGGAAAAGGTATAGATTCGTCTAAAGCAAGTAATCTTTCTTTATGTATTAATCTGCTGTTGAATTTTGCATTCTATTTATTTTTATTTCATAAATCTAGGGTTTTAGACTGTTTCTGAGGGCTCACACAGTGGAGCCCTCTTATTAGTTTCTAACTCTTTGATAATTTTAATGTGTGCAGGATTCTAGTGGTAGATCTGATTTGTTGATAGCAGCTGCTTAAGCTGGAGTGGTCCGAGCCAAAGGATACAACGAAGCCCACTCATTCTATTGAGGTTAAAGATACATTCTTCGAAGACGCCACCACATTGTGCCAGCTAGGGTTTCGGAGAACCCTAGCACAAATTGTAACTTTGTATCACGAAAAGGGTTACAGGCCCTGTTGTACTTAAAAGGAGTTTCTAAACTCCATTGATTAATAAAAATCATTCATTTTGTACAAATTTTCTGCATTCCTTTATTGTGATTTCTTTATTTCTGTTTGGCGTTGTATCTTTAATCTTAATTCAGAAGAAGAAATCCTCCACCCCGACGAATTCGAAGATGAAGCCTATGAAGAATTTGACGTCATGTCAAATGGTGATGAATCTGAAGAAGAGTCGGCACCCATTGTTCCCCTCACTGAACAAGACGAATTTTATCTCCAATTGTTCCCTCTCCAAGAGGCCATCTTTCGCTTGCTTCTTCCACAAGAACGAGTTGAACCACCCCCTCCGCCACATCCATAAACCATAATCCAAACCCGTATTATATGTATATACTAAAATAGTGGTTTTCACCACTACCAAAAAAAAAAAAAAATCAGAAAATTCCCAAAAAAAAAAAAAAAAAAAATATCAAAATATATAAAAATACTTTATTGCTTTATGTATGTGTGTAATAGTGGTTTTCACCACTACAAAAAAAAAAAAAAAAAACTCAAACTATAAAAAAAAAAAAAAAAAAAAAAAAAAAAGCTGAAAAACTATGTTGTTTTGCATTTCAGGTCTTCCGAGGTCTTCACCGGTTTTCCCTTCCATTCTGCCCATCCTTTCTTCCATAAGTTGACAATGAATTTTGAAGACTTATTCACCCCGCTCCATAATCCATATGATCCGGATAAGCCAATCCCGATCAACCCAAACCTGATTGACATGGATCGGATTTCATCTCCTCCATCTATTTCAGAGTTCATCCTTTCCGAGGAATTGTTAAGGGCTTCCGCAAACTACATTCCTCCTTCACCTCCACATTCACCTTCATCTTCTAAGCCAGAGGTCTTCCAGGCAGACATAGACGAGAGCAAGGCGCAGGAGCCTGATGACATTTTAGATGACATAAATCTGATCCCTACTCCCCATCATCTTGAGGAAGGTTCCCACATGTCTATTGAAGAAACTATCAATGTAGACCTTAGTCCAGACCAAGATGGCACCCAAATTATGAAACTGGCTAAAAGTTTATCATCAGAGGAACAAGAGCAAATGATTGCTCTACTCAAGCGGAAGAAGGAGATATTTGCATGGTCTTACAAAGACATGCCAGGCCTAGACCCTAATTTGGTTGTCCATAACCTCACCTTACAAAAAGATGCTAAACATGTCAAACAAAAACTTAGGAAAATGCATCCTATCGTGACCCTCATAGTTAAATCGGAGATTCAGAAACTTTTGGATGTTAAATTTATCGTCCCGATTGATTATCCTGAGTGGCTTTCTAACATGGTACCCGTTCGTAAGCCTAACGGGGGGATACGTGTTTGCATCGATTTTCGAGATCTAAATAAAGCGTGTCCTAAGGATGAATTTCCTCTTTCAAACATTGATACTCTTGTTGATACCTGCGCTGGTCATGAAATGCTTTCGTTCATGGATGGATTTTCATGATACAACTAGATTCGAATAAACCCTGAAGATCAACACAAAACAACATTTACCACACCTTGGGGAACTTTTTGTTACAGGGTGATGCCCTTTGGCATTAAGAACGCAGGTGCAACCTATCAACGAGCCATGAATTATATTTTCCACGATTACATGCATAAGATTATCGAAGATTATGTGGATGATTTATTGGCAAAATCTAAAACTCGACAAGAGCATTTTGATGTATTGGAAAAAGTTTTTGATAGACTTCTAGAGCATAAAGTAAGGTTGAACCCTAAGAAATGTGTCTTTGGTGTTACCTCAGGCAAACTCCTAGGTTTTATTATCTCTAAACGAGGTATTGAGGTGGACCCAAACAAGGTCAAAGCCATTATGGAAATGTGTCCCCCAACTAATTTGAAGGAATTGCATAGTTTGCAAGGAAAGATTAATTCAATCCGTCGCTTTATTGCACAACTTTCTGATAAATGTAGGCCATTTTGCCACCTACTACAAAAGGGGGTACAATTTTCATGGACAGATGAGTGTCAGAAAGCCTTTGATGACATCAAGCAGTACTTAGCGTCTCCGCCAGTCTTAGCTCCACCTCATCCAGGGGTCCCTTTCAATCTTTATATCTTAGCAACGGACTTTGCCTTAGGGACAATGCTTGCACAAAAGAATGAACAAAATCGTGAGCAAGCTATCTATTATATTAGTCAAACATTGGTAAGCTATGAAACCCGATATGCTTATGTGGAAAAGTTATGCTTAGCAGTGGTTTTTGCCACTAAGAAACTTCATCATTATATGCTTAGCCATACAACATATGTCATAGCTAGAGAAAACCCTTTGCGTTATATGATGTCTCGCACTTATAATAACACTCGTATCGCTAAATGGATAATGTTGCTTACCAAATTCGATCTTGAATTCATTAGCCAAAAATCTGTTAAAGGTCAAGTTATAGCCGATCAACTTGCGAAAGCTCCACTACCTAGTGATCATCCTTTGATTATTGAGCTCCCAGATGATTCGGTATTTGCTATCACTGAACAAGAAGAGGACATCATTCCGGAGGAAGATGTTGACATCACGCTATTCTTTGATGGCTCTAAGTGCGCGAAAGGTCAAGGCGCTGGAGTTGTGTTTCATACACCTCAAGGGATTCCCATCCCTTTATCATTCAAACTAGACTTCCAATGCACCAATAATACAACAGAGTATGAAGCCTTAATTTTAGGTTTTCAATCAGCCATAGCTATGAGCATTAAGCGTATTCGGATATTTGGGGATTCTCAACTCGTGGTTAAACAAATTACAGGAGAATACCAAGCCAAAGAACCTACCATTAAGCTTTATCATGATGTAGCAATGAAGTTTCTCTCTAAGTTTGATTGGTATGAGATCACTAGTTTGCCTCATTCGACTAATAGATTTGCGGATGCCATGGCCTCTCTTGGATCATTGATTCCAAAGGACTCCCTTGGAGAGGTACAGCCCCTAATCATTTCCACAATCTCTAAGTCTGCAATTGTCCGTGCTGAGTCTAAGGATGAAAAAGATGTTTTCTTTATCCATTCGGATCCATATGAGCCTTGGTCTAGTGAGATAGTAGCCTTCCTCAAGTTTGGAACACTCCCATATGATTTGTCTCGAACTGCCTGTCGCTGTTTTAAGCAAAAGGCAGCTTGTTTTGTTCTTTTGGGGGATGTGTTGTATAAACGTGGATATGATAGAGTACTCCTCCACTGTCTAGAAGCAGGTGAAACACATAGAGCTATTGCTGAAGCCCATGATGGTACTTGTGGTGGTCATTTTAGTGGAATGGCCATTGCGAAGCATATTTTACGTATGGGGTATTATTGGCCCACTATGGAACAAGATTGTTGCAAATATGTTAAACAATGTAAAAAGTGTCAAGAACATGCTAATTTAACCCATATACCATCACAAGTTTTACAGCCCATCCAAAGCCTTTGGCCCTTCTCACAATGGGGTCTCGATTTAATTGGCAATATTTCACCTGCTTCTTCAGGACATCATACTTTCATCATTACAGCCACTGAATACTTCACAAAGTGGGTTGAAGCTATTCCTCTAACTAGTACGACAGGTCCTAGAATTGTGGAGTTTATACTTCACCATATCATTTGTCATTTTGGTATTCCCTCTAAAATTATTTCTGATAACGACAAGTCTTTTAAGAATAAGGATGTTCGAGCTCTTTGCGAAAAGTATAATATCCAACATAGTTTCTCAACTCCTTACTACCCACAAGCCAATGGACAAGTCGAAGCTTCCAATAATACCATAATTGCTATTCTTAAGAAACTTGTTAAAGAAAATCATAAATATTGGCATACACAAATCCCCTTGGCATTATGGGCTTACAGAACAAGCATCAGAACTCCCATTGGGGCAACACCATTTTCTTTGGTCTATGGAGCTGAATAAATCATGCCTTTTGAGCTCGAGATCCCTTCCTTGTGAATTTCTTTGCAGGAATTTATCGATGATGATACTGCTAGACAAGCACGTCTTGATCAACTCACACTCATAGATGAAAAACGAATCAATGCTTTAGAGCATTTGCGAGTTTATCAAGATCGATTGAAACATGCTTACAATGCCAAAGTTCATCTAAGAGAATTTCAAGTAGGGGATCTTGTCCTTAAAGAGAATCAACAAAACACCAATGCATTGCCGCATCTTCGAGATAAATTCGCGGCTAATTGGTTAGGTCCATATATGGTCACTGAAAGAGTGGGTAATGGAACTTATAGACTTGCCAGTTTAGAGGGAGAGGAAGAACCCGAACCACTTAATGTTATACACTTGAGGGCATTCTACGCATAGTTTGAATTTTATATGTACATATATACATGGCTTGTACAAAAAAAAAAAAAAAAAAAAAAAAAACAAATAAAATAAAAAGAATTTGCATTTCATTGTTAGTTGCATACATCTCATTCAAAAACATTGCATTTCATATGCATACATCTCATTGAAAACCATAACATTTCATTTTTAGCCATAGTTGCATATCATGTTAGAGACCATTCTATCTTTTGGATATAAAATTTGGTCAAGCAAAAGTCATGTTGCCTTAATCAGGGGCACCTTCATAAAATCCATCAAACCGAATTGTCATTCGTACACCCATTTTCCATTTGCACATATTTACATTGCCAAAAAATTTTCAGTCACTTAGCCATTCCTAGTGTTTTAAGCAAACTTCGAAATGCATGTCAAAGTTCTCTAGGGCCATATCACAAATTACACTAAATAAAATATTGAGTATTGGGAAATGATTTCAAAAGCGGTCTTGAACCTATCACATTTTCACATCTTAAAAACATCTTGTGTCAAAGAGAGATAACACCATCCTTAGGTTGTGCCTTGAAGTGAAAAGGGTAATCCTCGTTTGTCCTATCATGCAAACATAGTCCATAAAATAGTGGTTCTTAACACTATCACAAGCAATCACAAAATATAAATATAAACAGAGTAGTAAGGATAGGGTAAAATTCTCATCATACTTCGGTTGAGAATCCGATTCCCCAAAGCTCTAAGGAAATGAACATTTTTCACACACCACTGATCCCAAATAAGTTGTAAGGATCATACTACTTGTCCAGTCATATGGATAGGTAGTCATCCCCAAGGCTTACAAAGGTCAAAAACAACATGGACTATGGAGTTAACCTTCACCGGGGCTATAGACGCTTGATTGGCAGTGGAGTATACTCATTGCGTGGCGACATGTCTCTCCTAAAAAGAGACCTCTGAATGCTCATATGGACAAACTAGCTTCGGGGTCTTCTCCATAACAGGGTTACCTAATTTATGCAAGATGAGGTTAATGAACACACTTGCACACACACAGGTTTTTGATTGCCTAGAGTCACTACCATGCTTCTGATTTGGTTAATGAACTCGCATGCACACACATTTGGTCCTAGTTGAATTAGGAAGTGTTAGTAAGTTTGTTTGATACCACTAGCATGTTTGAGTCTTTGTAAAACAGTATTCCATATCAACCTCCATATCACCCTCCATATCTTCTTCCATATTCATGTCATTCCATACGTCATCCATTCACAAGCCACCAAGTTCGGTGCCCCTGATTAAACAATTATGATAACAGTTCACTAAATCTAACTATCTAAAAGTATGAGTGCTTCTTAGTGCATATTTCATTTACTTAGTCTTGCATTAATCATCCATAGATTTACATATCATTTACTTAGTCTTGCATTAATCATCCATAGATTTGTATGTTATATACTTAGTCTCACATTAATCATCTATAAGTTTGCATTCCATTCCATCACATATGCATCAAAAACATTAAAACATATAAAAACATGCATCACAAAAACATAGGCATTCACACAAAAGAGAGTAAAACACCAAATAAATAAAAACCATATATATATATATATATATATATATATATATATATATATATATATGTATAAAGGACAAACTGTACAATGAATGCCAAAAGGCTACAATATACAATAGAGCACCAAGGCTCATAAAGAGTGCATCTAAGAACTAAGCTAACCATCAAAAGAGGACCCCTGAGACCTAGTAGGAGCCTTAGACCTAGTGGTGTGCCTAGACTCACTACGCCTAGAGACAGAGGAGGATGGAGGATCAGGCAACACAATGTGATGCCTAAACAATGTGTCCTCCAGAGCCTCAATGTAACGAGTCCTAGACCTAAGCCTAGCTATGTCTATCCCATGCCGTCACTCCCATCTCCGCCATAGCTCTCGCGTGCTTCACTCTCCCACACAACCTTTCACTCCACTTCACTCCACTCTCTCAGATGCACTTCTCTTAAGCTCGAATGCACAAATGAGCAAAATTCTCGTTGAAACTGTTTAAATAGCTGATTTTGGTGCCCTAAAACGTAGTAGGGTGTTTCATGGCAGATTCAGACACAGTCCTGCATCTGCAGAGTGCCTAAACACCGGCGGGCGTCTCTGCCAACCACAAATGCAGACCGGCGTTTGGTGTCAGTATTGAATAAAGGAACAAAACTTACAAAATTGAAGCTTACCTCCTCCAAATTTCATCAAATTGCATTCATCCATTCTTCTTATCATAATAAAACATTTTGTGAAGGTTACAATAGTTTTGGACATAAATTTTGTCATTTCTCTCAAAAAGCGCATCATTCATCATTATTTTACAAATTGAGTTAAAAATATTCAAAACCTTCACAAAATTAACCACATTCATCAATTCTTCTGATCTATCGTCAATTTCATTCATTCTTCTTTCATCATGCATATTTTTGCCAAATCAAATTAAAGTAAACCTCGTATCTAGTGGTATATTCTATCACCTTGGCGATTGCAGTGATTTGAATCCATGCAATTTGGTAAGAGGATTAAACCACCATAAGGACACTTACCATTTATCATCATCAATTATTTCACTGTTTGAAAATTGGAAATCAATTTTGGGTATTATACTTTTCAAGTGACCTCATACCAAGATTAATTTGCTCAACAGTTGTCATTGATGGCCTAGTTCATGGGGCCATAAACATGGAAAATCTTTCATATCGTCATTATTTTAAGTCTTGCTAGAGATTGTGGCTACCTAGGTTGATTGGTTCCGACCCGAGGAATTATCCATACAGTCACTAGGAGCATCTCTGAGTTCTGGACTCTTTCATGCATCTTTCATCTCTGCATATCAATGGCACCAACAAGGCAATTTCATCAATAGTATGGATTCACACACAGGAGTTGGGGCATCCGTTATCAATTTCTAATTTTCCTATAGTGGAATTCATCTTACATGATCATGGAATTTACAGTTTGGCAAAAATCCCTTTATAACCGTTGGGGCAGAAAACGGTCCATCTTTCACATCACTCATATCGTCTTCAATCATATTCTTTTCCGGTTTGTACACCAACCCCTTTTCTGTTGGGACATAAACAGATGGTGCATGCACCAACCCTTTTTTTCACCGTTGGGGAAAAAATGGTTCATTATCTTCCGAATTTCTTCCAATTGGCTTGTGAGAACCATTCTCGCTCGCCAATTGAGGGGGTAAGCTGAAAAATTTTAAATATTATTTTATTCTTTGGTCTTCAAAGTTGTGATTTAGTCTTGAGAGAGAGTTGCGTCTGATTCAGCTTTTCAGGTGTCTTAAGTTTTTGTGCTACATTGTGTCTTCACACAAAGCGACTCAAAAGGGGCATCTTGTAGACACCAAAATCCAGCCACTTGTAAGTCATCTATACCTTCCTGCCAGCCACGTGTCAGTCATCCATCCTTCCCGCAATTATTTGGCCCAAATCCACACTTTCCCACCATTATTTGGCCCAATTTCACTTTTTCCGCCATTTTTCATCCCCAAATTTATTTAAATTAATATTTATATATATATATTTTAATATTTTAATATATATATAAATAAAGTTTAAGTGATTTAATTTGAGCCGTCCATCCTTCATTTAATCTCATCCGTCCATCCATCTTAATCTGTTTCACAACCTAGATTTATTCTCTACCGTCCGCCTCTAAGCTTGGTCTTGTCTTCTCATTGGCCACGATATCGCGACATGTCACGATATCGTGACCCAAACACTGCCTTGACACTGTCCATTTAAAACCGTCAAGATATCGCGACGTCGCGATATCGCGACCCAACCACCGCCGCGCCTTGCTCTTTCAACATCGTCGCGATATTGCGACGGAGATCACCCCTTGCATTTGCTTCTCAACAACCATCACGACATCACAACGAAATCCTCCCTATGTTCCAACTGCAAACAAATGTTGCGATATCGCGACATCGCGATATCGCAACGTCACTATATCGCGACATCATGATATCATGACAGAACTGGTCCCTGCCTTTGCCACCACTTCGGAGGTCGCGATTTCGTGACCTCCCCCACTTTTGCCTTAGTTCTTCTACCAACTTCCCCTTCTGCTTTGTAACATTTTTCCTCCTCCAGAAAGGAACCAAAACATATCAAAATACAAAAACTTAAAGAAAATTTAGAAAGATGCAAGATTACCGACACTGTTACCGGATGCTCCTGCATCAGACACCCGGGGTAACAAGAGAAGTGACCTTCACTTCTAGGCTGTTCGGTCCACGTCCTTTGTAATATTTCCGAACACCCATCAACCTTTACAACCTGTTCAAGTTCCGTTTCTTGGTAAAAATTTCTGCCTTCTACCAGACAAATTCTGGCATTACTGCACACCTTCTCATCCTCGGTCTGCAATGGCTTCAACTTGTGCCGCACTCCATCTTTCACCAAGGAGTAAGTATTTGCACGGCCATCATGCACTGCATTCCGATCAAACTGCCATGGCCTTCCCAACAGCAAATGGCAAGCATCCATGGGGAATACATCACACAGGACTTCATCCTGGTATCTCCCAATATGGAACGTGACTAAACACTGTTCTCGGATCCAAGCTCGGTGGTCCTTTCGCAACCACGCAATTCGGTACGGGTGCGGGTGCCTCCTTCTTTCTAACTGCAACTTAGTGACCATCTCCTCGAAAACCAAGTTGTCGGTACTCCCATTGTCTATAATCACATTACAGACTTTGCCCGCACTTTTGCACCGGGTGCGGAACAAACTTCTCCTTTGCTCGGACTTGTCTTCCTCCACCAGCATGGTCCTTCTCACAATCATGGCTTCTCCCTTTTCAGCTTCTTCAGAATGCTCTGAGTCAGCATCTTCAACTGCCACAACTGCTCTGGCAGGACCCACTTGCTTCTTGTTTGTTCTTTCTCGGTGTTGTGGGCACTCAAATGCCCGGTGTCCTTCTTCTCCGTAGTGGAAACATGTTCCTCGGAACACTCCCCTTCCATTCCCGCGTCCAGATCTACCTCTTCCTCTTGGGTAGCCATCATCCTGAACTTGCGGTGTTGGGTCTTCCTCTCCTTTCTGATCCCGGCTGCTGCTCTCCTCTTCCTTCTTCTCTTCCTTTCCTTCTTTCTTTCCACCGTTCTTTCCTCCCGGTCCTTTCACTTTTTGCTTGTTGTCAAACCTTCTGTTCAACTTTTCTTCCACCTTTAGAGCAAACTGGTAAGCATCTTCTATGGTGCTTACCCGAACCAAACTCAACTCCTCCTGAACACTGGGCCTCAACCCATTAATGTAACGGGCCACTTTTTCCTTGCTTGCTTCCAAATGCCCGGTTCTGATGGAGATTTTGTAAAATTCCTCCGTATATTCTTGAACTGTTCTGTTCATCTGCCTCAAGCTTTGCATTTTTCGTAACAGGTCCAGTTCATAGTCAACGGGGATGAACTGTCTTTTTAATTTCTCCACCATTCTATCCCACCTGGTTATCCGCTCTTTTCCTCTTCGGTTCCTCTCCAACTGTACCCCCTTCCACCATATGCTAGCATGACCCTTCAGTCGGGTCTTAGAAAATCTGACCCGGTTAGGGTCTTCAACCTCTTCGTATTCAAAATATTCTTCTAAATCATTCACCCAGTCTATCAACTCCTCTGGGTTCAAGTTCCCGGAATACGTAGGAACTTCTAACTTCGGCCTCTTCCCGATCTGGGATATGGCCTTGTACAATCTGGCCTGGGCCGGATCTACATCTTCTTCCTCTTCTTCAAACTCATTCTCCTCTTCCACTTCATCCTCACTGTCTGCATCCCTTCTCGGCTCACGTCCTCTGCGTAGCTCTTCTTGCAGGGCCTGGACTTGCCGCCGCAATGCCCGAAAATCTTTCGCCGCCATGCCTCTTCCACCCATCGGGTTTCTTCTCGGAGGCATCTTCACCCAAACTCAAACCCTCCCACACGTCCTGGTACAACTGCCTCTCTCCTTCGACGGTCTGTTGTACGCTCAGGAACTCCTGCTCTGATACCACTGACGGGGCACCGGGAACCAACACTTCAAGAAACTTGCCTTTTCATTAAAAATTAAAAAAAAAATTTACAGGCTTGAATGAAACAGCCCGCAGGCTTTACAATGGCCGAGTTCGGCTCTGTTCTTCCACTGTACCACTCCCCTGTTCTCCGGTCCCCCTCCTCTCCTCCATACAAAATTTTGGGTTTTTTTTTTTTATCGAGGCCTCCGATCCTCCCGGCAATCAATGCCACCACCTAACAGAAATTCCCAATTCAAATTTCCCCCCTTGTCGAAGCTTCAAAATTCTCGATCATAAATGGGCCATCTCCCGCTCTTCCAAGGAACAGGCATTAAAGGCCTGCCTCATCTGCCCCGTCGCTTTGGTCAGAATCGTCCTTCCGAGCCTCTGTCTAACCCATACTGTCCATGCTCTGTCACAGTTGTTTTTCGTAAAACGCATCCGAAAGATGGTTCTCTCCCTTTAATGCACGCGGCTACAAATTTAAATTCAATGATACGTGGCCTCCATCTTCACTTGGATACACGTATTCTCCCGCGTGCAAAATTTGCCATGCCTCCTCCTGGATGTAAAATATTTCAAACACGTGTCCTTCATAATTTTCAAGCTACACGTGGCTATCCACGTGTCAATTTTTGACCTTGTCTGGCCGTCCGCCTCTAAGCTTGGTCTTGTCTTCTCATTGGTCGCGCGACCCAAACACTGCCTTGACGCTGTCCATTTAAAATCGTCGTGATATCACGATGTCGCGATATCGTGATGTCGTGATATCGCGACCCAACCACCACCGCGCCTTGCTCTTTCAACATCGTCGCGATATCGCGACGTCGCGATATCGTGACGGAGTTCACCCCTTACCTTTGCTTCTCAACAACCATCGCGACATCACGACAGAATCCTCCCTACGTTCCAATTGCAAAAAAATGTTGCGATATCGCGACGTCGCGATATCGCGACGTCGCGATATCGTGACGAACTGGTCCCTGCCTTTGCCACCACTTCGGAGGTCGCGATTTCGTGACATGTCGTGAAATCGTGACATGTCACGATTTCGCGACCTCCCCCACTTTTGCCTTAGTTCTTCTACCAACTTCCCCTTCTGCTTTGCAACATTTTCCCTCCTCCGAAAAGGAACCAAAACACATCAAAATACAAAAACTTAAAGAAAATTTAGAAGGATGCAATATTACCGACACTGTTACCGGATGTTCCTACATCAATAGGTGAGAATAAGTCTCTCATAGAACTTGCCTTAGAACAAGACACAAAAAAAGGATGTCATAATACTTCTAATATTAAAAGTGGATTGCTTTGATAGGATACGATTGCTCAAAAGAAGATCCTATAAGAAAAAATGACAAGTGTCCTTATGGTAACCTTATCATCCTACCAAATTACATGGATAATTAGTCACTGCAATCCCTATTTGTGATAGAGGAGATCACTAATTACTAGGTTCACTTCCATTATGATGAGGAGAATTGGGTACAACCTAAAATGCTCTTCATGATACATGTTACTAAAATTAATTTTGGGCAACAAATTTTTTGGAGCATCAAAGGTCGAAATAGACCTTTAAAATATAGAAAAAAACACTTCTACTAGATCTGGCTTGAAAAGAGACTTCCAATGACTATAAATAAGGCTATGTTGGCAACAATATAATACCTTGTTTTAGGCTAGTCACTAGCAACAAACCTTCGTTTACAACTTAATAAACAAAGAATATTCCATGGAATATTCTATCCCACATTGTGTTTTAAAAATTACATAATATTTTAATTAGCTTAGCTTGTAGATGAGAAACTTTCTGCATAATCTTGTGCACCTTAGTCTTTCTTTTCAACTAGTGCACCTTAATATTCTTTCTTAGCAACTCTTCAGTATTATTTAGTAGGCACTTCTAGACCTTTGAGTACTTCAAATCAGCTACATTAATCTTATATGAAGTATTTTACTTCTTCTTCTTCTCCTTTTTCTTTGCCTTCTAATATATTTTGTTATTATTGTAAGAACAAGGGACATATGAAATATGCTTGTCTAAATAAGAAAAAGAAACATTTGCTTGTACAGTATCCTAATTATTATCATAATATTCTTATTGAGAATTGTGGATAAGATACTACCTATGATGAGTTAAAATGATAAATCAATAATGTCACCTTACTTAGTCATCAATGTTTTTTAGGAGGACATGATAATTTGTTTATGACTCATGCTCACCTTACACACAATTTATGTGTGGATTGTATCATTGATAATGGATCGTAGAAAAAATTGATTGCAAAGTCCATTATCAATAAGTTGTAGCTACCTATACATCCTCATCCTCATCCATACTCACTTGGATGGAAGGATAGTGATACTACTTCCATGATCACACACACTTGCACCTTGTCTTTTGCTTTTGGTCCTAAGTATGTAGATATTGTTACCTATGATATCACTCCTATGGATTGTTGTGGTTTTTTGCTAGGTAAACCTTATAAATATGATAAAAAGGCTTAGTATGATGCACATTATAATACCGATAATTTTCAACATGACTATCAAACTATTCTTATTTGTAGTATCCAACCTACTACACATATAGTCCACACTAATCTACATCAAAAACATAACATTGCACTAGTAAATTTGTAGACCATAATCTCATGATTCCCAAAAAAAAATCTTTTGTCCACATTCTAAACTATACCTTTTTAGGTATATACTCCTAGAGCACCTATTATTTATCTTATTGCTACTCCTATTCCTATTATTGTCTCTACTTTAGTTGTTTTAGTTTTAGTTACTGCTCTTGTTGCTACTCCTACTCTTGTTGCTTCTCTTGCTCTTGTTGCTACTCCTAATCCTATTTCTTCTCCTACTCTTGTTGTTTTAGTTATATTTCTTGCTCCTTTTTTTATTCCTACTCCTATTTCTACTCATGCTTTGGGTGTTTTAGTTTTAGTTCACCCTTCTCTTCTAGTTGTTCTAGTTCCTACTCCTACTTTGGTTGCTTCAGTTCCTACTCTTACTCTGGTTAATCCAGTTCCTACTCTTTCTCTGGTTGTTTGAGTTTATACACCTACTTTGGTTGTTCTAGTTTTTTCTTCTACTTTGATTTTTCTAGTTCTTGGTTCTACTTTATTTGTTCCAGTTGTTGTTCTAGCTCCAACTTTTGCTCCTTTTGATTTTGCTTTTAATATGTTTTCACCACCAGATTATTTGAATTTTTACTTCATTTTTGTATGCATTGGATTCCAATGCTTTTATGGTGGGAAGGAATGATAGGAATTAGTATTTAATATTATATTTTATATTATGGCTATCAAATAATGTTACATAAAATTTGTAGACTAGCCTTTTTAATTTTCTAACAAAAGGTTTAGTTAAAAGTAAGACCTCCACCTAGGTGTTGTAGGTGAGTTGGAGAGGAGAGGACAATCCTCCAAGGGAGGTCCCAGGTTCAAATCTCCACCCTACCAAAAAAATGTTGAATTGGGTATCCAAAATCCAATTGATAATGTTGGTGCGAGCAGGATCGGGTGCGACTCTTGGGTGACTTTGACGGTTTAGAACCCCCTATTCGTGGTCTCTCAGACCAAGGTGGCTCCACAAGGGATTTTTCGTTTAAAAAAAAAAAGAAGTAAGACCTCCAAATGTAATATTTGATAAATCAAATATACCTATTTTACAAAGGAGTTAATTCGATCCTATTTGGTATCTTTGAAAAGGATCCTTCAGAGGTAATGTAATCTAACTATTTATAGCTAATTTTGGAATGTAAATTCTTAGCTTGTTATTACCAAATCTGTGTATTTGTCTATTTCTATCATTGTCTCCCTTAAAAAAATCTCCTTGCTCTTCTAAAATAATTTTATCTAAAAGTGGTCTTAACTAATTTGCCATCACTTTGGATATTATATTTTATGCCATATTACATAACCTTAAGGGTCTAAATGAATCAAACAAATTTGCATCCTTCTTTTTTGGAATTAGAGTAAGATGTGTTGTATTTATTTTATAAGGTATGTACTATTTTATCCTGGACTATTCCACTACCACCTATAAATAACCCTTCACTATTTTCTAGTTATGCTAATAGAATATTATAGAGACTCCATTTATACCTAGGGATTTATCTTTGTTAAAATATAAAAGAACTTAAAAAACTTCATCTAGTGTAATAGGCTCCATAAATTTACTATTGTCATCATCTGTTATAAATTAAGATAATTCTTATAGTAGTTTATCATTAAGAACATAAATCTCCTCTGATACTATAATATTCTAGTTAAAAGCCTTACCTTATTTTTTATTTCACTTTGGAATTCAATCCAAACCTCTTCTACTGATTTTATTCTACTAATTCTAGATGCAGATATCTATACTATGGTCATCCTATGAAAAACAATTGTGTATTTTATCTCCTTTCAACCAAGTCTATCTTGATTTTAATCTCTAAAATATCTCTTCCTTACTCAAAATACTATGATATTCTCTAGGCAACTCCCTTTCCTTTGAGCTTGGATTATTATCCTCAACTTTTTGGAATTTTGAAAGTTTCTCTTTTAGTTATTTCTTATGAAAAAGGTTCTCAAAAGTGTTCTTGTTCCAATATTTTAATCTAGATGTCATTTATTTAAACTATTTTGGAAGTGTATACAACCCGTTATTTACTAAATAATCTCATGTCTCTACTATCATATCAAAAAATTGAGGATGGTCTTCACACATCTACTCATATTTAAAATATTATCTTTTTTAAATTTATTTACCACCATTTTAACTCTTATTGGCCAGTGATTTGTACCAATCCCTATCAAGGTATTAATTTTAGAACAAGTGATTTCATCTAGCTAATTATTCTAAGAGTATGCATCTATTTTATTTTTTTCTATCAAATTTTGGTTTGTCTTTGGTCCATGTCTATTTATCCTCTTCAAACTCAACCTCCCATAGATTATTTTTTAAATAAAAACTAAGAAATGTATTATACTTTGGATTATTTTCCTAACTTCCCCATTTTTATCTAGCATGGTTATGGTATTAAAATCTCCTATGATCATGAATTAGGTTTCTTGCTCCATACGTCTCATAAAGGCTTCAATCCCACTCCATACTTATGATATACTTGACTGAGTTGTAGGTCCATAATAATGAAATGAATATCTACAAAGTAGAATGTGATTAATGAGGCTATTGGATGCCTAGTTTTATGAATGGTTTCATAGGGGTTTCTAATTGGATTCCAACATGTTAGAATTCCCCCCATCTCTCCCAAATCCACAACAACCCTTTCACATCTTGTCTAGAAACTTCATCCTTTGTCATTTTAGTTTCTTGGATACAGAGAATATTCAAATTATAACTTAAATAGAGGTCCCTAATACACATTTGCTTTGAGGGGGCATTAAAACTACTTATATTCCATGAGATAGTAATCATATCTCATTAGGGGCCATTGGCCTTGCCTGCAAATTACTAATACTAGTTTATTGTTTATTAAAGAGAAGTTAAACCAACTTAGATTGAGTTCCTTTATCTATATTCGATTTTGTTTCACTGGCTCTCACTTGATAAATATAAGGTTTTTATCTTTTTTCCTTACCAATATCGAGATTAGGTTTTATTATTCTATCCCTCAATATTCTTTCACAACTTTCCTTTTCATGAGACTTATCCTCTCCTAGCTATACCAAGGAAGCTTTTGACTTATCCTGCTAATTTTTTGGTATATCCTTGTTATTGGTAGAGGTATTAGCATCTAGCATTATGTTTTCTCTACCAATTCCTTTATCCTAAATGATGCATGGAACTTCAAGAGAATATTCAAAAACTTATGAGGTACATTCCTTAGGTTTAATAGGAATGTTCATCCCTAAATTAGGATCATATTGAGTAGATAGTTCCTTTTTAATATTCCAATCCTATTTTACCATGTCCTCTAAGATCTGATCTATTTTTTCATAGGCTAAAACCTCAAAAGAATTGGTATTTCTTCCAATATCCTTATTGGTATCCATTATTTATTTACTTTAATTCATCTAGACATGTTTTTTGGAAGTTGAAAATCATCCTCATAAATCTTCATTTGTAAGTTTCTCTTATTGTTTTTGTATATGTTTAGGTTGGAATATTCTTAGGACATGATATCTCAATATACCCCACCTTATGACACCTTCTACACCTAAAAAATATGTTTTTATAATCCATGGTTTGGGTCCACAACTTACCCCCATACTTAAGAATGATTGATTTTGGTAAAGGTTTATTGATATCAATCATGATCAATATCTCAGCATAAATAGCCAAGAATCCATCTTTTTATGTTTTTGAAATCTCAAATAATTATCCCAAAGTATTTCCTATTACCATGAAGGTATCCATTTCCTATAATTCAATGGGTAACCCATACATCCTTATTTAAATTGGTACTAGGGATAGATTGATGTTTTTAGGTGCAAAGCCTCCATATTAGCAAGTAAGGAAGAGTCCTACCCTTCCCATAAAAAAAAGACCCCCATTAGGATTCTACCTCTTTCCTTAGAAAAAAAAATAACTAGGAATAAGCCTTTGGGAAGAAAGGATAAATCACTCCTAGAGACTTCAAAATCCTATCAATACATTTTCTCAAAGTTGAAGCTCTTGGAAAAGACCCATTAAATTTATCGATGACTACCTTATATTTGAGAAATAAGGATCACTACTTTGTGAGGTCCTTCCTAACCTCTACTACTAGGGATTAATTAAATACAGTTGTAAATTGGTTCATGGGAAGAAAAATATAATTCAAAGTCTACTTAAATTTACTAGTATATCCTATAGCAATTGTATTATTTGAAAATAGACCTACAATAATTTGCATGCATAGCTTCCATGATGATGGAGTAATTAATGAAACTTAGCTAAAAAATTTCATGTCTAGATAGAATTTCCTACCTTGATAATTTAGTAACCCTCCATTACTCCTCCCATCATTTGAACTCTGGCTAATAGATATATATGTAATTTTGTTTCTCATGAGTTGAAAAATTATCACTACTCTTCTTCTAAATGGATGACTTCATAGGGTTTTATCTATATAAATACTGCTAAAATTCATTTATATTATCTCTCATTATAAATCTCTTCAAATTTTGCACAAATTGGTATAAAAATCCTCTGAATTAGACAACCCTTCACAAAGATATGGCTCCTAAAAGATGAGACATTTAATGGAAAACATTTCCTAACGCAACTCTTTTTTTGGACAATTGTCTTCACACGGCCATATGTCCCTTAATAATACTTGGATTATTTAGTATGACTACTCATTTCAAAGCTCTTAAATTTTAATACTTTTTTTTTTCAGTGTATCCTTCAATCCAATATGACTTTGTAATTTTTATAATTCTTGGTATCAATTAGGTTAGTGAGTTTCACATTTGAACCTTCTTGTAAATTCATGGTTCAAGAATAAGAAATAGTTAAAATAAAAAGTAATTTATAATTGATAATATGAAATAAATATACATTTGGGTTTTATTTCTAGATATTTTAAACAATTAACTATGGAGTTTTAAAAATATTTTAAGAGAGGAAGTGAATAAGAAGATGGTGGGATAAAATGGAAGAAAAAGGAGTGGGGAGGAGAGAATGATAAGATAAAATAGAAGGAAACATATGGGGATTGAAGTGAAAAGAGCATGCACATAGAAGAAGGAATTTGAAGAAAGAGTGAGTGAAAAGAGTGTGCACAAAAAATAAAAACATAGACAAAAAGGTAAAACCACATATAGAAAAGGAAGTAGGACATGAGAAATATAAATAAAATTTAATAAGGTATATAGGAAGAAATACAAATGAAACTATCTACTTCGAATTTAAGATTTACATTACCAAATTACTTGCATTTTCACTATGAGACTTACCCTATGTAAATATTCACAAATGTTTTGAGTAATTTTGCCTCACATTTTCTACTATACACCCATAAGGGTTTTCATGTATCATATGTGATACAATGCACAAACAAATATGATATTACCCAAATTCATTTGGAGCATCGCTCATTTTGAGTTAAATATTGAAAGGTATCTATGATTATAGATGGAGAGGTGTTTATATACCTTATGTAGCATATTTTATGAGTTTGGTAATAATTTTGGAGAATGCAATGGAGTTTTAGGAATGGTATGATATAGAAAAAAATAAGGTTTTCCTAAGATGGTATATTATATTATGAGATGGTAGCTTCCCTATGATCATATCAAGGGGATAGAACTAGGATATTTCCTAGAGGAAGTATGGGATATTCTTGATTATTGGTCATAAGGTAGAGTTGGAATCCAATGATATTATTTTTTGAGTGCAAAAGGGATTCTCCATTAGTATTTGATCATGTGGGGTGGATATGGTCTCATATACATTGCTCATTATCTAATGAGGATTCAAAAAGCTCTTGTCTAGCCTGTGATAGAAGAGATAGGAGTTTGCCTTCTCAATAGTGAAATATGGGTAATTTTTCCTAGATAATTCTTCATAATTTCCTTGTTTTACAATATAGTTGGTCTTGAATGGAGGACAAATGGTCATGTCATCCTCCACTTGGTGGTTTCCTTATAGTATTAGATAAGTCTCCATAGATTCAAATCCATACAATGTCTCTCAAGGAAAATATAAGTTAGCATCAATTATTTCCATTGTACCTATTATCTGCTATGTAACATTGGCGGGTTATAGTTCAATAAACTTATCATAATATTGAATGATAGTAATCAGTATCAATTATTTTCCATGTGCTAGTTATTTATCATGTAACATTATTTAGTTACAATAAAATAATTTAGTGTTGCACAATGTTCAATGATAATGGTTGGTCTTTTAGAAACCACCTATACACTATATCTATATTCCATTCTAATATTATTTTTTATTTTAATTGGTTTCAAGACTTTGTAATAAAAATCTAGAAATTGTTGAGCAAATGGAGTTCTCTATTAAAGGTCTAAGTCAATGATGAAAATAAAATCTTGAATGTGTCTATATTGTATTAGTTTTTTCTTTGTTCAATGAAAATATATACATTTTATTTTTAAATTAAATATTTTGATGAAATTTTATTATGTTTAAATTCTCATAAAATGAATTTATTTGAAGTAAAAGCATACTTTCTAAATTATAGTAAGATTTTTTATCAAATAAAATATATAATATTTATTTTGAGTTTTATATAGCTCAAATTTTGGTATTTAATTATAACCATTGGAATGACTAGAATTTCCACTTTATTCAAAATTTTAGATTATGAACATTAAAAAAAAAAATTGATTTAATTAGGGCATAATGAGATAAATTAAAGTTATGTTATAGTCAATTATTTTTAAATATTGAGATTATACCTAGACATGGCCTCTTAAGAGTAACATAACCAAGTCATGAGCCTTAAAAGACAATGCCAAAGTACTTTTAATTCATTAGGAGATTGGCATAAGGTAATGACATAGCATGTGTATCTTAAGAAGATCATAAGAAAAACTTTAGAAGGGGGTCTCTTAAGGATACTTGGGACCAGATTACCCTCATTGTCATGAAATACTTTACCCTAGAAAAAGACCAAGAGATGCTCAGAAGCTTCCACATAATGTTCCTAAACCAATTTTAGAGGAAAAGAGCCATGAATGTTTCAGCATTATTGTTTCATTCCCTGGAACATTCGAATTGGAGGGTCCGAAGAGATTCTTCGAAGGATTCAGATTCATCCTCATGGGAGTCCAAATCCAATTATAAGGACAATATAGCTTCTCATGCAGGGTTGGACACTCCAATGTCCACTAGTCCTATCATAAGTGATACTCAGGATTCTTCCAAATACTTGAACTCTCCTCTGATTGGCTTGGTAAGAAGCTATAATTCAAGAACCACAACACCTCTTGTTTAGTGCCCCCCTCAAATCAAAATAAAGCTTGAGTGATACTCCCTATTTTAGGTGTAGGGGGTAGTGGTTCCAGTATGAGGAGGTCAAAACGACTAGTTTCCAAATTGGCTTCTATGAACCCTGTCAAGGTGGATGATCCTAAGGAAATTCGAGCTCCGATTTTGAAAATAGTTAAATTTATGAAAGAAACAAAATGTAATCTTAATCCAAATTCTGAGATAGATGTGAAGATTTTTTAAGCACTCCCTTGCACTCCTTTCAACACCTTAGCGTTAAATCTACAAAATTCTATTTTTGATCTTTTGAGGGTGGCTATCTCATGTACAAAAGATATCAAAGCCCTAATTAATGAAGACCAGCCTAATTCCTTTGTGGAGTTGGTCAATGCCAATCTAGATGATAAATATTATTAAGGCGTGTTTGCTTTGTGAGGTTTTATTTTTTGGCTAGGTCTTTTTCTATGGCTTCCTTTGTGTGGAAGGATTTTTTGGAGCTTCTTTGCCTTTTTTTTCAATTTTTATTTTTCAAGGTGTTCATTCTTTATTGTTCTACGTGCCTCCCCTTGGGTGGTGGTTGAGCTAGGGTGTGGAGGTATCCTTGGGTTTTTATGGGTGGTAGTTTGTGTGTCTTGTCTACAATTTTTGTTCTGGTCCTCGAATAAATTCTCTTTGGAACTTGGTCTTCGTGGGTTTCCTTTGGCTTGTGAAAGGTTTGAGGAGCCTTTCAAAACCCCTTCTATATTTTTATAAAAAAAAATATAGCCTCTATATAATAATAATTTTGTAGAATAAAAAGAGAGAAGGGGTTTTGAAAGGGTCCCCGAACCTTTTACAAGCCAAAGGAAACCTGCGAAGACCAAGGGCAAAGGGGTTTTGTATAATAATCCAATAAAGGAGGTTTCTTAATCCGTATCAAATTAATCACCATTGGATTCTATAATAATTATATTTTGTTCTTAAATTGATGCTTACATTAATGAAATAATGATCTTGCTCAAGTTTAGAATGTGAAATGTCAAGCATCCATATTACAACATGTGATTTAATGCAGAGTATTACATGCCCTTTCATTTTATAAACCACAAAATTCACCTCTTTTTATATTGTAAAATCCATTATATATATAGATAGATAGAATATTTTAAGGAATTCGTAGTCTAAAGGCATTCCAAGCCATATAAATAGATCCCATAACCTACATAAAATGTTTCTTAAGAATATATACTTCAAGTTCAACTATTCCATCCATAAAATTTACAAAATGACTATACAAAACCATTATATTTCAAAGAAAAACTAAACAAACCAACACATTATGACTTTGAGGAACAATCATCTCTAGATTTTACATTAGAACTAAGAGTTGAACTTTGATTGTAGCCAAATATAACACATAATCTACATCAAACACCTTACCGATATTATCCTTCAAATCCTCCATAAAATTGTTCTTTATCCTCATGTAGAAACCAATGGAAGAAATGAGTACTTAGTACTATTTCTCGACCTCCTCATTGTATTACACCTACTCTTTAAGATTTGTATTCATAACACCACTTAACAACTAAAGTTAGAATAAATCCTAAGAATGTGTTTTCAAGGAGGGACTATTTACATAAAATATTTTGTAGAATCTACCAAACCATGTGAAAGCTTATATTATCTACCTCAAGGATTCAAGTACCCTATCAAACTAAGAAAAATAACCAAGTATGACTTCATTCCATTTAAGTTTCCTATAAAATATTGTAGAACACTATTTAAACACCCAATCCCAAATTTTATCTGTTGAGTGACAAAAATAAAATTTGTTTAACTATTTTTGGTCTCTTGAACATAACACACTTATTTAGTAACAACAAATCCAGTAAGAAAAATAGTAAAAGAAATTATCAAGTGCATAATTCTCCTAGCCAATAGTCTATTATTCATAGACAAGACAAATTTCTAGATTCTATCATCGAGAGCTCTCCAATAATCTTCATACTAATTAATATTCCATCCATTATTAAGCTAAGATACCACAATATTAGGAGGATTAAGGGATCAATATAGATATCTAATCCAATATTTAAAAATATCTTACCATCTAGCTAGTGCCAAACTAAAGTGATTCCTTGAATTGATTACAAACTAAAGTGACAGACCACTTGAATTTTAGCTCATTAGAAACCAAACTCTAGATTGTGTAAATTCTAGATTTTTTCTTTTAGCTAGCCTAAATTATACTTTCAAACATACCATGACTTTTAGTAACAATAAAAAAAGATCCCATAAATCAATAAATTTGTCTACACCTTTCTTAAAAGGTGGTTCAACATTTATAGGTAAAAGAAATTTAACAATTTTTGAGATTAAGGAGAAATGATATCAAGTTCAATTTTAGTTAAACATACATGCATTAATCTATATCTAATCTCAACTATTTATTTTTTATTTCTATTCAATCAAAGGTTTAATTGTCCACTAGTACTTTAACAATCCATGATTTAATGGCTAACATGCAAGTAGGACATTTGATAAAAATTGATAATCAATTTCTATTTCATTCCTATATTAGCTACTCACAAATTATGTTAGACTCATTAGGATCAAGCACCATCTCTATTTTTTATGAGTCTAAAGAAAATAGTATAAAAATAACTTAATCTATTGAATAATATATATCAAAAATCCTATTTAGAAGATAAGAATACAAAGAAGAAGTTAAAATGCCATTAAAATTAGTATGCTTGAATTTCTAGATTCTACATCAAAAACTTATTAACCACAATGAAAAAATATCCATACATATCAAGATTCCAAGGTAATTTTTTTTTTCTAGATGCATTCATAGATAACAATAATTAAGTATAATCCCATATTGCTAGTGTCTAAGTGAAAATAAATTTAGGAAATTATGCGATAATCAATTACAATCACTTCTAGGTTTTATAAATAATTAAGGTAATGCTATTCTTCAAATTTGATCCCGTAATCAATTTATTTTGAGTAGAAACCAAAAAATCTAGGTGAGGCCCTTATGCAAATAAACCTCCCGCCAAGGCCTACAATCATATTTTGACATGGGTTATACAGATTTCTAACTCACAAGTATACATGACATAACCATAGCCACCCAAATTTGCATGGGTTAAAAACATTTATAGACCTCGACATCAAAGAAACTAGACCTTGACATCAAAGCAAACACCATTGAATTTGGAACCACAACATATATCAATATGATATACATCTATCCCCATAAATTCCAAAATTATATCTCATTTTCATCATCATTAGCATATCAAGATACATCTATCCCAACAAATAACATAATCATATCTTATTTTCATTAACAATTACATCAACAAATATCTATTCTAATAAATAATACCATCATATCTTATTACCATCATAAGGAGAGTTAATCCATAGAGATATTATATAAATTATAAAAAATATCAAGGAGAGTTTCTCAATCCATGGAGAGCATAGCTCCACTATCCTTGAATCCTATCTGATAGGGATGCATATACATCCCCATATTTTATCATTTTTTACCCCAAACACTAGGGGTTTCATAATAATCATAGACACAAACACTTTTGTACTATGATATCTTTTAGTGGATAACCTATAGCATGTCTTTAACTCTATTATAGAAAATGAAATAGGTCCAAATCCATTAGAAAAAGGTAAAATATTTACATATCCATCATAGAATATACATTTATGGATGTATCATATACAACTTACGATCAAATGAAAGGATCCTAATTTATCATTTATTTTAAAAATTTACTCAACATTAAATTTCCTTATTAACTAAATCTATTATATTTTATTGGATTTTTTCATGAGGCTACCCAACAATCCTTCATAAATTACTACCTTCCTTTCTTGCCCCACGACTGAAATTATGGATTCCATTAATTTGTGCACCACTTCCTATTCATTCTCAATTAGAATCCTCTTGTAAAATATATATTTTTCTCCTTTGTTATACCATCCTCTCTTTCTAGCACCTCTCCACTCAAAATCCCCTTATTTCTTCCAAATTATATGTATTTACTTCATCTCATCCTCCTTTCTCCACCCCTTGTCTCTCTAGTTAATTTATCTTCCACATCTCCCTCCACCTCTCCCTCTCTAGTTCTATTTATTTTCACCATCCACCAATTAGATTAATTTTTAAACTTTTTATTCTTATAAATTGAATGAATAATAATTATTTAACATATCCTTTATGATTGAATTGAATCCAACCCCATCCCCTTAGACTTATTAAAAAATAAGTTTTGATAACAATTAAATTAGATAAAATATTCTAGGAACACAATAACATTTAAACAACATGACATACAAAAAACATTATTCATATTCAATATTTCTTACACATTAGATTATTTAAAATATATGATACTATTGGAACCACATGACATGGTGTTGAAACAAAATGCAATGTTTACCTAAGATATGGGTACTTCCTTAGGTTGGACTTTGACACCTTCATATACAACATGAGTATAATTTTTTTCTTTTGGATTTACTGTAAAATAATATATCAAATCAGCATTGCATCTAAAACATATAAATATCAAAAGTATATAAAGCACATCAACCATACATGAAGTAATAATTATCCATCCACACTCCAATAAACAAACCATATAAAAATCACATGTTAACTAACAATCAATAACATAGTATCAAGTCTTTTAAACACTCGATTCCTATTAAAAAATAATAGAAGTATGTATGTCTAATGGTGATGGGAGTGGTGATTTATTTCAACCTAATATCCAATAATTAGGTGGAAGTATATGAAATCATATGGGTAGGAACCACTCTTATGAGGAAAAATTGTGAGGAATGTTTTCCGTAGGACTACCCAAACTACCGAACTTGTTTCAGCCATATTTCACCCATTCGGACTTAGATTGAGCTGAAATTTTGAGGGTAGATGTCTGAAAAACCCTATAATGGATCCACAAACTTTTAGATTATTTGGAGGAACACATATACTAGTGCATACCTATGTGTGAATGATATTATTGGCAAGCAATTGTGTGAGGGTTTCACCTGGTTTAAATGCAAGCAACTCTAGAGGTTGCTTTTCAGGGCCTTTGGGCCCTAGTGGCTAATATTTTTGTGGTTTCTGCTCAAGAATTTAGTAGGAAATTTTGTAGGAGATTCAATATGGGTTAGAAATCTATCTTTCAAAATATCTTCATGCTATGAACTTGAGTGACAATGACTTCCAATTTTTTGCACAAAAGAAAAGTGAAAATCATACCTTTCCATAGTGTCTAGGGCATGGATTAAAGAGATCACAAAACAAGTTTCAAGCAGTTAATCAAAAAATGGCTTAGATTTCAAGTGAATCTAATGCTAAGGTGCACCCAAAAAATAAATCTATTGTTTAAATCCCTATCAAGGGTAATAATTTCAAAGAATCAACCCCAAAAATAAAATTTAGGGATTCCCTCTATGGTGGATAGCTTCAGCCTAATGCTAATATTAATATTTGGGCTTCCCGTAAACCTCTAAAAAATACCTAAGATTAATCCCAGGAAAATAGAGTTAGGATTTCTTAAAGTAGTTGATGGAACTCCTATTGTTAAGATTGATATGGGCAACATTCAAAATAGCATTTAAGATATAGAAAAAAGAGAATTAATTTGTCATTTCGTGGATTTTTATTTGAGCTTATTTGCTTTCAAAGTTTGGGCTGCAAAAATTTGGAAAACTAAAGGTGAGTTACAAATCTCTATTTATCTAAATGGTTATTTTCTTGTTTTATTTTCTAATAATTAAGATAGAGAGAAAAATTTTCAAGGGGGTTCCTGGTTCTTTGGAAGGATAGGGCTTTTCATGAAGCCCTGGCATACTAAATTTAAAGTCAAAGAAGAGATCCTTTCTACAGGTCTCGTGTGGATTAGACTCTTTGGCCTCCCAATTGAATTCTAGAATTTGAATGTTTTTTCTTCAATTGAAAACTCTTTAGGAATATTTATGATGATTGATTATTGTACTAAAAAAATTTAACATATTATTTAATGCTCATATTTGTGTTTTAATGTATTTTGACAAACCCCTACCTAAAAATATCACTTTACAATTTGGAGAGGACACTTGGGAGCAAGTAGTGGACTATGAGAACATTCCTTTTCATTGTAGAATTTGCCATGAATATGGTCATTTGGCTAGTGTTTACCCAAATAAAATTCTAGATCAAAAGAAAGAAGATATAAATTCAGCAGGTTTCCAAATGCCTAAGAAGAACACTTTGAAAAACCAGTTATGAAGGATCAATCAAAGTTATATGCTAATGCATTTGAAATTATTTCCATAAATGAGGTCCCAAGTGAGGAAGAGGAAATAATAGAAACATAAATCTTAGAAACACAATTTAAATACAAAGGGAAGAACTCAGAGACAAACCAACAAATCAAAGGTTTTCAACAAAAAAAGGGAGAAAATATACACAAGAAAAATAATATTGTAAATATAAAAACTTTAAATAATATAGTTCCCAATATAGACTCTATTGAACCTTTTGGTAACATTTTGGCTATGTACAAGAATTCTTCAAGGTTAGAAGCCATATCAGATTCAATTGAAGTAAGTCAAGAAACAGGGAAAAAAAATTGAAGATGGATTCTAATAAAAAAGCAGGTCACAAGACTAATTAATATCATATGGTAAAAGAAGGTGAAAATCTTGTAGAGGAAGGTAATATTAATGCCCTTCCCAATTTTTTTATCCCTGGTATTAATGAAGATCATCACTTAGAATATTAGAGGACTCAAATGAAGTCTTTCAAAACAAAATGAAATTAGAAGAATGATTTAGATAATCATCCACATCTTGTTTTCCTTCAAGAAACAAAGATGTCAATAGAGGATATAGAATCAATTGCTAGTAAAATTTAGCCAGTTGGAAAAGTGATTTCCCTCAGTTCCCTGGGGACTTTTGGTGGTATTGCTTTCCTTTGGGACCCAAAAGAGGTATTTATTCACCATATGGTTGGTATTTGGGGTCTTTTGGCTATACCTATTTAGAGCAGATATTCCAACAAAATTATGCTCTGCATTACTATTTATGCTCTGACTAATTTAGAGGAAAAAATAAGACAATGGAAGAATTATACTTATATTATCTCTTATTTTCCTGAAGCTTGGATCTTGATTGGAGGAGATTTCAATACCATCCTCTCTAGATGAAAAAATGGGGGAAAATAGAAATTTGGATAGGAGCACTGACCTAATGAGCGAATATATTATAAACCTCCATCTTGTGGATATCCAACCATATAATAGCCTTATAACTTGGTCTAATAGAAGACAAGGTTTAGCTTGTATAATATAATGGAGAGATTGGATAGGTTATTACTCTCTAACAATTTATTAATCCATGGTCACATTCCTAAAGCAAGGTTATGCATGTACTTGTAAAAAAATGGTGAATCCTAAACAAAATCAAGGTGAATCCTATGAAAATCAAAGCAGTCATCTTCACACCAAAATTTGGAGCATTTGAAGCCCTAAAAGTAAGATAATGTTTGGGGTAAATTTTGACCTATTAAATCATTGTATAGCTTCATAAAAATACCACTATTATATTAGGATCAACTATAGCTTTCCAATGAGTACAAATATGCCTATTTTTGGATATATTGTGGTGAATTGACCCTAAGAATTTTTTTTCCTAAAATTTTAGGCAAATGGGCCGACATTGAGGGTCCTCATATTCACCAATTTCTACTATTGGAAATTCTAATATTCACCCAATTTGTGAATATTCACCACTATTCATAACCCTATCCTAAAGTGAAGAATCTTAACAATGTTGGTTCGGATCACTGGCTAGTCATGGTGGAAATGTGGAAAACCAATGTGAGTTTCTCTCCTTTTTTATTTCAGTTAATGTGGCTTAGATACAATTCCTTTAAACCTTGAGTGCAACAATTATGGAAGGAAGGTAAACCTAGGTATGAGACTAAGATGTTTTGTTTTACCAAAATATTGCAATACATTAAATCCAAAATCAAGACTTGGAACTAGAAGGAGTTTGGGGATGTTCATAAAAAATACATGAAGTTATTGCTTAGCTTGAAAATTTGAATAAGAAAATCCATTTAGATGACCTCACATAGAGTACAAGTGTAGATGAATTTAAAATCACATCTCAGTTAGAGGAATGAAAAAAAAAAAGAACTCTTATGGAAGAAAAAATCTAGAATTTAATGGATCAAATAAGGTGATCGAAACACAAATTTTTTCCACAAATATCTTCTAACTCGAAGATCTCACAACTTTATTTTTTCCCTGAAATCAGATTATGGATATGTTGTCTACACTTGGGATGGCATGAACTCTATTGTTGTCAATTACTTTTCCAATATTTTTGCTGCTACTCCTATTGACTCGACTTCTCAACAAAATTTTCTTCAAGCAATACCTTCTCTTATCACTTTTGAGGATAACTCTATTTTGATTGCTCCTATTACTATCAATTAGCTTCAATAGGTAATTTTTTGAAATGCATAAAGGGAAAACCCTAGGTCCTGATGGTTTTCCCATTGAGTTCTACCAAGAGTTTTGGGATATCCTTCATGCTAATTTATTATAGGTGGTGGAAGAAGTTAGGAAAGACAAAGAAATTTTGAAGTTTATCAATAAAAATTATATTACTCTTGTTCCAAAATCTCAAGAGGTTGAACATATATCAACTTTTGGATCTATTGCTTAATGTTCTTCTCAAAATAATTACTAAGATCATGACAGAAAGGTTGAAGCCTCTTTTGCATAATATTATTTCCCCTAAAAAATGGGGTTATGTGAAAGGGCTTTAAATAGTTTATGAGATTGTTCTTGCTTAGGAAGCCATCCATTCCATGGATATGCAAAAATCTTCTTCCATGTTCATTCGGTTAGACTTATACAAAGCTTATGATAGAGTGGACTGGTACTTCCTTATCAAATTTTTGAAGCAATTTGGTTTCTCGTAGGATTGGATGGATTGGATTATGGGATGTATTTCTTCAGTTTCCTACTTAGTTCTTATCAACGACATGCCTTCTTAGTTGTTCCCAGCTTCCAAAGGTATTAGGCAAGGTTACCCCTTATCCCCTTATTTATTCATCATTATTGTTGAATGCTTAGGTAAGGCTATAACCAAAAAGAGAGAAGACAAAACCCTTGAGGGAGTTACCATTGCTCATGGAGCTAGAACTATCTCTCATCAATTTTTTGATGACTCTACTCTTTTAGGTAAAGCTACAGTTAAGGAAACTTATACTATTAAGCAAATCATTAGCTATTTTTCTAAGGCTATCGAGAAATTGATCAATGAAGACAAATATAAAGTCATTTTATTTAACTGCTTTTCTAGAAAGGAATCCATGGTCTTGTATAAATTAAGATATAAGAATACCTCCCTTCCAATCACTTATTTATGTATTCCCATCAATATTCAAAGATAGAAAAAAAATATTAGAATTGGTTGTTGGACAAATTCAAGAAGAAAATTGGAAAGTGGACCAATAGGTGGTTTTCTTTTGGGGGTAGAATCACCTTGGTAAAATCAGTCCTTCAGGCTATTCCTATTTATGTTTCTACCATGTTGAATATCCCAAAGGCTGTTCTTCAAGAACTAGATCAAATCAGTCATCGGTTCCTTTAAAGTGATACTAAGGAAAAAATAAAATGGGCCTTGGTGAAATGGGACACTTTATGTCTTCCTAAGAATGAAGGGGGTTAGGATTATGATTTGCTATTAATAACACAAAAGCTTTAGATGCTAAATTATATTAGAGGATTTTGCATAACTCCAATGCTCTTTGGACCAAGAATCTTCATGCTAAATATGATGAGAAAAAAAGTCCTAAAGATGTTGTTTGCTATCAATTGCCTTCCAAAGGTTCTCCCATTTTAGAATTTCTTAATACTGGTGAGGATTTTATAAAGAAAAAATAATTTTGGATCATTCATAATGATCAATAGGTAAATTTTTGGATAGATTCTTGGGATGGTCACAAGCCTTTGATAACTCAATTTCCCGATTGGAGGCCTTGTATGGAGGAGCTTCACCGAGCTAACTGGATAAAGGTGGCTAATTACTGTCAGTACAATACTAGTAATTCATAGGTTGGTAGATATTGGATCCCTATTGAGGACTGGCCTATTCAAATTCTATAAAGATAAAAATAAGATATCCAGTGCATCTTTCATATGATATTTCTCTCTTGGTCCCATGATAAATATTATTGTGTATGGAACACCACTACTAAGGGTGTGTATTCAGTTGCTCAAGGTTATTTGACCTTATGCCATAATAATCCCAACCAATCATCTGATATATTTTCTCAGTTGTGGGCTCAAAAAATATGGCCTAAGGTGATTTTATTCACTTGGCTTTTATTGCATCGCAGGGTGCTTACTAGGGAGCATCTTATGAAGCATGGTTTTCATAGCCATTTTAGATGTGAAATGTGTGGAGAGAATGTGGAAAATCTCAACCATATTTTTATTTAGTGTAGTTTAACCTCTAAGCTTTGGAGGAGAATGACCATTTTACTTGGCTTACAATGGTCTAATTTTTTTACTTTTGAACAACTTTAGAGGGATTGGTCTAATCAAGAAGGTGTTGATCATTTTATTAGCCAGTTAGTTTGGATGGGTTCTACCATTCTTATTTGGAATATCTGGAATGAAAGGAACAACTAAATTTTCAATCAAGAAAGGAAGGATATATATATATATATATATATATATATATATATATATATTATATATATATATATATATATATATATATATATTTTTGTTAATTTAAGGATTTCATTAAGCATGGGTTTTTATAGGTTGACCCAAAACCTTTGTACAAAATATAGCATGAAGCTAATGCATAACGTTCCTATGAACCTGAGGATCCTCTATCCTCTAACACTACTATCCTTCATAAGGAAACACCCATCTAGTAGGGCATCTAACTGTATTATCTTAACCATGACAAAACAAAACATCCATGCACCTGTCAGCCAATGTAAGCTAACAAGGTTACAAAAAGATGCCCCTAAATACATTGGGACAGCCAACAAGACAAATAAAACTAAGACACATTATGTAAAAAGGCTCTATGCAAGTTAGGTAGCAGTAAAGAGCTAATACAAAATAGCTTAGGCCTCATTGAGGCCTTCATCTTGGTCCTTGTCCTTATTGTCATATTTTTCCTCCTCCTTCGTGTCCACATAAAAATTGGCCTCCACGTACTTGGCATCACCTCGGCCCTGGTATCCTTCATTGAAGAACATGGCAATTAGTGCATCTAGGAGTTCCTTCATTTACTATCTCATGTTTGTAGTCGTTGTAATGACATAAAACTTGAGGACCATATTGGTAGAATTAGGATCCTCATCCTCGAACTCCACCTCAAGGATATTCAAGTTGCTCTGGATCTACTTGTTTTTCAGTCGTTGTGATTATCTGGTGGGGCCTTCAATGTCCTCAGTCTTCAAATTTTTCCTTGCGGGCCCACCTTTGATAAGAAATTCCAACCTCTTCTTCGTCCAGGATGTCGTGTAAGGGTTGGACAACCCAGGGTTTTCCTTTACTCTAGAAAATTTAGCTTGGGGAATAATAGGGGGTTCATTCTGAGGGGAATTGGCCAAAATATGACTGTAAATGATCTTATACAAGCCTTGGTGGATGGGTAGATCTGACCCTTTATTTTTCCTACATGAATTGATGGTGTAGTTCATTGAATTGAATAGGAATTGGGGGATGCTTAGGGGATTTACATCATGAAAGTTTATGAAAGTGTAATGAAAGCTTATGAGGACCTTGCTAGGGTATTCAATAGTGATTGACTCCATCACGTTCTTCATCACAACATTCCATAGGGTAGGGAGGTCAGTCCTTAGCAAGTCATTTTTGGCTTTCTTATAAATTCTTGAGTTATCTTTAAATTATTTTAACTCCACCTACCAGTTGTTTTTCTCCTTATGAACCAACCAAGACCATTGTCAATTGTTGGTATTTGAAGCTACGTAGCTAAGTATGGAGGTAAGAAAGAAAATAGTAGAGAGCATCTAGGAGTTTAAATTAGACTTTGCTATGTTAGTCATAGTTTGTTCATGTAAATAAATGTAACCATATTGTGCTATTTTTATGTTCTACACAAGAATATTTATTGCAACCTAGGACAAGCAAATCAATTGAATGAGTTTTGGTTCTCATTTTGGTATCAAAGCTTGTGTAAGATCAAATCCTATGGAATGGTGCACATCTGGTTGTTCATCACGTTGTTGTGAGCACAATCTGCATGCTATACAAGTTTAAAAATATTTGGATGAGAGGGACATGTACATTGGTAGAGACATCATGAGTACATTTGTGTGATCTCTCTCAGTAGAGACACGATCTGTTAAAGGCTCATCACAACTGCAAAGAAGTGTTGTAGATCGTAGAAGAGAATCCAATGCTAGCTCTAAATAAAATATCATTGCTATGATTGGGTGATGTGGAAGAGAAGTGCTATAGTCGGGTGATGTGGAACCTGTGCGCATGTAAAAAGCATTGTATGCTCACGTATATAGAGTTACTATATATATGGCATATTAAAATTTATATGGTTTTGTGTTTGAAAATAGACAATGCATTTGAAATCTGGCGTGTATGTTTTAAAAATCATGCTTGGCGTATTGTGATTGAAGACTATTCCTCAATAGTAAATGATAATAAAAAAGTTGCGTAGGACGTTCTATAAAAAATGTGGCATAGGACATGCTAAGGAATGCCACGAGGACAACCACAAGGAATAATTTGCATTTTTTTCTTATTTTTATAGTTGCAGATCTTTGTGTGCAGATCCAAGATGTGTAAAGCTGAGACGTGCAGAGCCAAGACATGGAAGAGCCCAATTGTGGAGATAGTAATATTGCTTTGAGTTGCACATGAGAGAAGGATTTAGAAGTAAGGATTTCAATTCTTGCATATTGCTATGAGTCACATGATAGCATGATTATTTTGATAACACTCCATGTGAGAATTAGAGACAACCAAAGACAATCAAAGATGATCAAAGGTGATCGTCCTAAGTGGGATTTGCTAGAAATTTTAGGATCTTCATGGAATTTGTATGGACTCTGTGTGGAATTTCTATGGACATCCTATGTGATCATCCAAGTTTCGATGTGACAAGGAATTTTTTTGGATATGTTTGGATACATACCATAAAAAAAATCCACTCAAAATTGTTGTTTTTTCCTCCTTGTGTAAGGTTGCTATGATGTGACCATTTTCTATGAAAGGTGAGACTAATATATGTTGTCTAACAATGCATAAATTTTATTGCATCATGGATATCATGTTGGTATCTTTGTGGAGATCATGAAGGTATTGCATCTCTTGGAGACCAAACATGGAGGTCAAACATGAAGGACCTACACTAGGAGCCTGACATTTGGTGATGACTGTTGTGAGGTCAAAAACGTTTGGAATACTACTCTTCATTGTAAATTTTTCATTGGGTACATATCAAGAGAAGACTAGGAGTATACATCCTCAGGAAGTGAAGAGTAGTTACATTGCGTAGAGTGGAGGAGAAGACCGCGTGAGGCTATTTTTTTTCTACTATTGTACTACTGCTATTTTATTGTATTGCTGATGTTTGTTGAAAATAGAGACAAAGGTATTTTTTGCATCAAATTTTTCTAAGTCTTGTTGATTAATTAGTGAGCAATGGCTGCCAATAATAACCTACCTATTCTTGAGTTCAATGGTTTGGACTATGAGTATTGGTCTATCAATATGAAGATATTACTCATAGGCAAAGGTTTGTGGGATATTGTAGAAGAAGGCTACACTGAACCAGAAGATTGGACCACCTTGAGTGTAGTTGATAGAACCAATAAAAAGGATACCCAAAAGAAGAACTCTTTTTCTCTCTACTATCTCCAAGAATCCTTGGAGAAAAGTATCTTTTTAAGTATTGCTTCTTGTTCAACCACCCTAGAAGCATGGGGTGCCTTGAAATATAACTATCAAGGGAGCAATAAAGTGAAGCAAGTGAGGCTTCAAACTTGGAAGAGATATTTTGAGAATCTTAAAATGCAATAATATGAAAGAGTGGGAGATTATTGTGTGAGATTCAAAGCAATTGTAAACAAAATGGAGACACTTGCAGAAGATATAAAAATGAAGTGGTTATGAAGAAAGTGTTGAGAACACTTCTTCATAAGTGGAATCATATTGTCATTATTAATGAATAATATAAAGATATGCCTACTCTAACATTTGATGCACTAATTGGTTCTTTGATTTCACATGAAGAGAGACTCCAAGGTTCTACATCATCAAGCTTTAGAGGTGATGAAAAATAATTCTCATCCAAGGAAGGTGAGACTCATGGTAATGCACAAGGAAGAGGACAAGGATGAGGAAAAAGGAGAGGACAATATTAAAGAGGAAGAGGAAGAGGTAGATCAAGAGGTAGCTACCAAGGAAAAGGAAGAGGAAGAGGAAGAGAAGGTGACAAATAAAACAAGTCTTGTTATCATTGTGGCAAGCTTGGTCACTTTGGTAGATATTGTAGACTAAAGGCTTCTCAAGAAGGGAGAAGTAATAATTATGGAAACTATGGAGAAGAGGAAGGAAATTCCTCAAATTCGTTCCTCATATATGAAAAATCAGATCAAAATATTAATGAAACTTAGATTTTTGATACTGGTTGCTCAAATCATATGAGCGGCAAAGAAGAGTTATTTGCTACAATGGATTCTACATACAAGTCCAATATCAAATTGGGAGATGACAAGGCACTATAATTTGAAGGCATAGGAGCCATGGAGGTTCCAAAAAATGAAGGCACCAAGAAGGTAAACAATATCTATTATACTCATAAACTCCAACATAATTTTGTTAGTGTTGGACAAATCATGGAAAAGAACTATAAACTTGTTTTTGAAGATGGAAAATGTGTAATTTTTTACAAAAACAATTGTAATAGAATTGTCACAAATATACCTATGACAATGAATAGGTTATTTCCTCTAAAGTTTGGGGAACAAGGAGGTTCTCAACTTGCTAGTGTGGCAATAGCTAATCCAAGTGTGCTTTGGCACTTGAGACATGGTCATCTTAATTTTTTAATATTGAAGTTGTTGACTTCACAAGCTATGGTGTGTGGATTACCAAAAGTTGAAGAGCACAATGAAATGTATGAAGGATGTGCTTTGGGAAAGCACTCAAGAACAATTTTTCCAAAAGGGAAAGCATGGAGAGTAAGCCATCCACTACAATTGGTACATTCAAGAATTTGTGGTCCAATACATACCAAAATCTTGGGTAACAATTCTTACTTCCTGGTACGAGGTGTAGATCAACTAGTTCATCCAAACCCCACAAGGGGGCGGAGGTCCAAGGTTCAAATCTTGGGCCTCATCGGACTGAATGCTTGTCCCTTTCTTGGTGCTTTCAGCGATGTAAAAGGTTTAAAATGATTGTGGCATGGTGGTTATAGGGGCGGACTGCACAAAGATCTGTGTGGCGACTTCTGGGGTAGACATCGTAGAATACTATGGCAGCCATAAAAAGCTAGATAGCCTACCCGGATTCGTGGCGGCTACCGATTCCACCATGTAAATTAAAAAAAAAAAAAAAAATTCTTACTTCCTTACTTTCATTGATGATTTGTTTAAAATGTGTTGGATTTATTTTTTGAAAACTAAGTATGAAGCTTTTGAATGTTTCAAGGATTTCAAAAATAATGTATAACATCACAATGAATATGTGGTCAAATGTTTAAGGACTGATAAAGGATGGAAATTTTGCTCAAATGTATTTCTCAAATATTGTAAATATTTTGGGATCAATTGGCAATTCACTACTGCCTACACCCCACAACAAAATGGTGTGTGTTGAAAGGAAGAACCACACTATTGTAGAAATGGTTAGATCAATTCTTCAAACAAAGAAAAATAGTAACATGTATTGGGATGATGTTGTTAGGACAAGTGTTTACATTTTTAATAGGAGTCCCACTTCTATTTTAGATGGGATAACTCCATATGAGGGATGGTATGGCAAAATGCCAAATGTCAAGCACTTTAAAGTTTTTGGTTGTCTTGCATATTCACACATTCCTAATGAGACAAGAAAGAAACTTGATCCCAAAAGTCAAGCATGTATTTTCATTGGGTATTGTGAGTCTTCAAAGGCATATAGGCTTTACAATACAAAAACACACAAAGTTGTAATCTCAAGAGATGTAATTTTTGATGAGGGGGGAGAATGGGGTCAAAAAAAACTTTTTGTTTATGATGGATCTCAAGATGAAATCTCCTCTCAAGTGCATCCCATTAACAAGAACATCAAAGAAACTCCTCTTCCATGTCCAAGAAAGAGTTCTACTTCAAGTACAACAGGTGCTACTCCAAGTCCTCCACACAGACCACAAAGATCATCAAGTTCTTCTCCAATGGAAGTAGATCCACCATAAAGAGGTAAGAGAACACTTCAGTACCATCCCTCCTTCCAAATGATGGACAAGAATTTTCAAAGAAGGTACACTAGAAGCCAAGCTAGTGAGATGAATGAAGTCTTGAAAATACTTGAAAATTTGCACATGTATGGTGATGAAGACTCCCAAGAATCTAAGGGAGATATTGTAAACTATGCTTTAATAACTATTGTAGAGCTAGATCCATCTAGTTATGAAAAAGCATGTACTCATGATGTATGGAAAAAATCCATGAAAGAGGAAATAACCTCTATAAAAGGAATGACACATGGGAGCTAGTGGAGCTTCCTAATGGTAAGAAATGTATTGGGTGTAAATGGGTCTATAAGATCAAGCTCAATGCTAATGGGAGCATTGAAATGGACAAGGCAATACTATTAGAAAAAGGTTTTACTCAAAAGTATGGGATTGACTATGATGAAACCTTTGCTCCAGTTGCTAGACAAGAGACCATTAGACTAGTACTTTCCTTGGCTGCCCAAAAATGGTGGAACATTCAATATATGGATGTTAAGAGTGCCTTCATTAATGGGTACTTGAAAGAAGAGGTTTTTGTGCAACAACCTCAAGGATTTGAAGAAAAAGGTAAGGGGAACCTTGTATACAAATTGAAGAAAGCATTGTATGGTATAAACCAAGCACCAAGGGCATGGTACTCACACATTGATGACTAATTTCAAGACTATGGATTCACTAGGAGCAAAAGTGAACCTACTCTCTACTACATGAAACAAGGTAAATATATCCTTATTGTGTTCTTATATGTGGATGATCTAATATTCATGGGTAGTAGTGCTAAAATGAATGAGGAGTTTAAAAACTCCATGATAAAAGAGTTTGAAATGGAGGATCTAGGTTTGATACATTACGTCCTAGGAATGGAGGTACATAAAATTGGAAATGTCATCTTCATATGTCAATACAAATATGCTCATGATATGATAAAGAAATTTTCTATGGAGCAATGCAAGTTAGTTGCAACTCCAATAGGTCATGGGATCCAATTAAGCAAAGAAGATGGAGCACCAAAAGTTGACAAGACCACTTACAAGAGCATGGTTGGGAGTCTAATGTTCCTTACCAACACATGACCAAATATTCAATATGTTGTCTCTCTAGTATCAAGGTATATGGCTGATCCATATAAACTTCATCTACAAGCAACTAAAAGAATTTTGAGATATGTAAAGGGTACAATAGATTATGGGATCCATTACCACAAAAATGATGATGTAAAATTAGTTGGCTTTAGTGATAGTGATTGGGGAAGCAACATAGATGATAGGAAATCCACTTCAAGGAATTTTTTTAGTCTTGGGTTAGGACTAATTATTCTAAAAAACAAACTACTATTGCACTATCATCTACTGCGGCTGAGTACATAGCAATCACAAATGCTAGTGCCCAAGCCTTATGGTTGAGAAAAGTACTTGAAGAAATAGGTGAGAGAAAAAGTGGTCCTACCATATTATATTGTGACAATATGAGTGTCATTCAATTGGCACATAATCCTATCCACCACAGTAAGTCAAAGCACTTTAAAATGAAGTATCACTTCATTAGAGACATGGTGGAGAAAAATGTGGTTGAGCTAAAACATTGTAGAACTTTGGATAACATAGTGGACATCTCCACCAAAGGAGTTGCTAAAGATCAATATATAAATTTGAGAAACTATCTTGTCAGCCCTCTCAACTTTAAGGGGAAGAATGTTGGTATTTGAAGCTACATAGCTAAGTATGGAGGTATTCAAAAAAATATTAGAGAGCATATAGGAGTTTAAATTAGACTTTCCTATGTTAGTCATAGTTTGTTCAAGCAAATAAATGTAACCATATTATGTTATTTGTCTATTCTATACAAGACTATTTATTGTAACCTAGGATAAGCAAATCAATTGAATGAGTTTTGTTCTCACCATCTTAGTTGAATCAATCCATCAACTCCTTAATCACCCCCAAAACTCCCACAAAATATGGGATCAAGTGATGCAAATATTGAATATTAAATCTTCTAAGAGCAACAATATTAAAGGGAATGTGGGTAATTGCAATATGGATAGAACAAGGAACTGGCAACCTCATCCTAAGAATTTTAGAAAATTCAATACTGATGAAGCCTCTAGAGGGAATCCTGGAAAAGCTAGTGCAGGAGGAATAGGTAGACTTTCAAATGGCTCCCTAGTTTTTACTTTTTCTAAGAATTTAGGTATTCTATCTAATAACCTTACTGAGGGGTATGGTATTCTTAAAGGTCTTAAAGAGGATACTAAGTTTAAATGGGAAAAGGTACTGGTTGAGTCTAACTCTCAACTCATGATTAATATTTTGAAGAATCCTAAGAATCATAAGGTTGATTGAAAAATAAAAATAATTATTGAGAAGATTTAGTTAATCCAGATGGGATTTTTGAAAGTTGATTACAATCATGTGGTCAAAGATCAGAATAAGAGTGTTGATGCTTTAGATAACCGGGCTTTAGAAAAATATGATCTTACTTGCTACGACCACCCTCCTAGATGGTGGGCTTCACAGATTAGGGAAGTTCTTCTTTCTATCATTTCTTTGGATGGATCCAATTCTAGAGGCACCTAGTTTCTTCTTACTTTATTTTTGCTTCCCTTTGGTTTGGTCAGGATATTTTAGTTCCCTAGCTCAAACTAATCTTTCTTTTGTTTCCTCTGTTGATTCTTGCATTAATAGTCTTTTCATCTAGAAAGTTCATTATTGTGTTCTACTTTTTTTCTTTTCTATTTATGTGTGTGCTTTTTTTTGTTTGTTTGATTTTTGTGTTGTTCTTGTGTTTTTTTTGTTTTGTGTTTTTTGTTGTTCTTCTATTTTTGTTGTTCTTGTGCTTGTGTTTCTGTATGTTTGTGTTAATTTATGTTTTTGTGTTTTGGTGTATGAGTGTTTTCTATGTTTTTATTTTTCTCTATTGTTTGTTGTTGGTTGTTTATTTTATTTTATTTTATTATTTTTTAGGTTTTGGTTGTTTTTATTTTTCATGTTTTTGTTGGTTGCATGCTTGTAGCTGTATGCCCAAAATGACCACATACTTAGGAAAATTTTGAAAATTTTTCCTAAGGCATGAAGATATCATTTCGTACACTTTGCAATGAATTTTGGAGCGTATCCACAACAAAGGCCACAAATCCACCCAACACTTGGTGAATTTTCGCACTTGGAGCAATTCTGCATAGTTTCTTATGTTCTTGGCTCCAAATTGACAATGTGCCCCAAATTCACAATTTTTTTTTAATAAGGATGATGTCAGCGTAAAATAAGTGTGGATTGGTGACCGCTTTAAATTTTTTGATATCTTCTAAGTGGCTAAGTGTTGGAAAGCCCAATTTTGGGAGACACATAGAACATTTTTGCCTAGAATGGTGATAGAAGGTGGAAAGTAAAGTATAAGAGATAAGGATTCATGACAAAGGGTATTTTGACTAACTTTCACTCGAAATTGCGACAAGCAACGTTTTACTCTGAAGCCAGGGAAAAATAGAGGAAGAGTCATTTTACACTACTATGGGTCCAAAATGGTGTTCGTAAGCGAATGCACTTGCTTAGGTCTAGAATGGTATTTCATAGTTTCTAAAGCATGAAAGGTGATGTCATAAATTTTAAAAGTGGAATGATGTTGTGTTCTCTCACCGCCATTATATCAAGCTTATGTTATATTTAATCATAGCCATACAATGGGAGAGATCGACAGTTGATATTTTACCAAGAATTTTGAAGCATATAAAAGGAATTTCTCATTGGACTTAAAACAGTCAGTTGGAGGAGGAAGCCGGAGCTTCAAGGGTTTCAAGAAGACAAGAACCAAAAATAGTTACATATCAATGATGGCAGAAAGTTTCCAAGATAGATCAACAATACACATACAATATTCAATGGCCAAAACTCTAGTTAGCACCAAACAACCAGCAAGTTGTAGAGATTTCAAGCTGCCATGGTGGTCCACTTGCAACAGATTTCTTGAAGATTGAACTAGTAAGAGAATGCCAGTAAGAACTCTCTACTGAGCTGTTAAAATTTAATATTTGTAATGTTCCTTATTATTTTAATTTTTCAAAACTATAAATATAGGTCGAACCCTCATTTTTAAGGGTTGGCTCTAGTGTGTTCACCTGTGCTACTATAAATATTACCAAGGGCTAATGAAAGGAGCATTACATTGATTTTCACCTCAAATTTTATGTCTTCATAATTCGACATCAGAGGTTCAAATTCTTAAGTTGTATTTCTGTAAATACTTGAATGGTTAGTTTGTGCTAAATTAATGGATTACTAACTGCTAGGGTAATTGAAATCTGCTTTTGAATTAGATATTTTTTGTTAAGGAGTGCATTTCTATAAAATCTAGATATTGATTAATTTTTCTATTTGGATTATCTTTGTTTGGATATTGAAATTGTTGTTTGCAATATTTCTCTATTGTTCTTTAATGAATGAAAGTGCATTTAATTTGGGATAATTTTGATCTGAGCAATGTTTGTCTGAGTTGGTTTATGGGAGATTTTTACTATAGTAACATTACTGTTAGCCTATCCGTCTGCTGTTGTTCACATTTTCTAACCCTAATATTTTCTTACCCTGATCTCTAAAACTCTAAGTGAGCATAATTATTTCAACACCCTATTTAAGTTGAAAAGGAATAAACCTACTCTGGAGGTTGAATTTGAAACCCTTATTTTAGTCCATCCAATATTCAGTGCTGAGCTGTAGCTATCGGGTGCAATTCTAGATATAAATTAGGAATATAAACAGTTGCAGTATTGAGTAAAACTTGTTGGAATTTAGTGCTTAATAGTTTTTGGCACACCTGATGGGACCAGTTCACAAGGAACATAAAAATCCATCATATGACTTATTATTTTATCTCTACCTAGAGGAATCAAGATTTTGTGAATTGTCTTGACCTTGTAAGTGGAGAATAGAAAATTAACCTGGTGACTCCCTGGTCCTTAAACCCAAAAAAATAACAACCCCTGTAGACCAGTGTCCCTTCATGTATACCAGGTCATTCAAAATGAATAATCCTAACTCCTATTTCTATTGTAAGTTACCTTATAGAGGGTCTACTATTGTCAAAAGTTTGAATCAAGATTTCCTCTCAGAAGAGGAGCTTTTTGAGGAAAATTCTATAGTTAATCTAGCAGCCCTTCCAACAAGACCTACACCTAGCACAAAATGTGGCCCTTAATCAACCATTACAAAATTTCCCTAGATAGAACATAGTTGGTCCCTTGATATTATCCCAACTGAATACCATCCCCCAGGCTCTATCCAAAACTATCCCCACTTATGATGGATCTAGGAAGACAACATATGAGCACTATCAGGATATTTTAAATTTGGAAGCAATTCATAACATAAAATAGGAGGATATTATTGTAAGAATTCTAACCATATCCTTCAGAGGAAATATTTTGAATTGGTTTAGAACTCTGGAAGATAATACCATCACTTCATGGCAAGCATTGGCTAAGCTATTTGTAGAAGAATTTAATGAGTCTATTGACCCTTTCTCCATACTCAACCAGTTCACATCCATGCAGAAAACTCAGTAGGATATTGTATCAGATTTCAATTTGATATTTAGCAGAACCTGGAAGAAAATTCCCCCTATAGCTAGACCAGCTACATGTTTGGCCTATATGTATTACATCTGAGCTTTTGGATAAGTTAGGCTTGTAGACATAATAATCTGGAGTATAAATATTCCCCCAAATTTATAATGTAGTAGTTCATGCTGAGAATATCCTAATTAATGTGGGGAGACTACCCCCAAAAACTATGCAACCTTATAACTCAGAAACCACTAATGACAAAAGCCAAAATGCAAATCCATATTACATGGACCCTCTTTCTTTATCATCTCCATATCTAAAAATGAATGCAATCCCTCAATTGAAGCCATCATACTCCATAGTTCCTTTCCCTCCCCTTCCTTCTCAAGCATCCCAAGAGTTTTCTGCTATTCTTGATATACAAAATACTATGAAAATTCTGAGTAATAGAATGAATTCGATGGAAAAGAGAGACCAAGAAATATCACAACAAAGGAGATTTCTTTATGTGAACAAAGATCATAGACCTGGTCCTAGTAATAGCACTGGGGTCAGAGTGAATACAACATATGAGGATCCTAAGTTTTTTTTAGATACTACTCTTACAAATATCTAGTGTCTAGTTTGTAATGATCCTCATGACTCACAATATTATGTTATGTACCAAAACCATGTTCAAAAATTTATGGATCAAGTGGAAAGAAATAAAAAAGGAAGAGTAAACATGTTATGGTAGCTGATCAAATTATGGTTGGGAAAGAGCTGGATGAGGATAACCCAATTGCTGTTATAACAAGGTCTGGAAAGAAAACCTTGCAAGTAGATCCCCAAAATATGGGGCAACTCCAAGTCCCTTCTCAAAAAAGAAATGACCCCATTCCTCAAAGCGGTAATACTTTTCCCATTCCTCAAGATAAAGGGAAAGAGAAGACAAATAGTCTTCCTAAAATTTTGGAGAAAGAAACTGAATGAGACTAGATGAGATCTAAATATGAGGCTCAAGAAAGGCTTAGATTCCCCTCTATTACCAATAGACAAATAATATAAGCCACTTTGCAGTATAAAATAAAATACAGTGAGCCAGAAAGAAGGCATGAAAGAGCTCCCTTGGCTAAGTATGAGTATAATATTATCTAAGAGATAAAAAATATTTCATCAAAAGCTAGTATGTATGACACTTTGTTAATTCCTAGTCATATCAATCTACTTAAGGCTTCCCTCAACAAGTATCCACACGCTAAATAGGCCACTACAATCCTTAGCATGCCATCAGAAAAGAAAGAAATGTCCCCTACTATTTTAAATAATAAGCCCCCTCATTTCTTTATATCTCTAAGAATGGAAGGATGGATAGTCCAAAATTGTATGGTAGATTTAGGAGCATCAACCACAATTATTCCCAAATAATCCTGTGAAGAAATGGGTATGGAGTATACCCGATCTTGTACTGGAGTATTACAATTGGATGGGACACCTATTAAGATAGTGGGAGTAATAAAGGATGTTTTTATGAGGCTGCATAGAGCCCCTAAGGTGACAATAGTATAAGAAATAGTGGTGGTTGACCTAGAACACTACTTTGTATTATGTCTTTCAATGGAGTTTACTACAAAACTAGGTGGATGTATGTACATGAATTATTCTAGTATGGTAATACCTTTCAAAGGGAAGAGAATAAGTATAACACCTAAAAATATAGTAGCTTATCATATTGAAAATATTGAGGAAGAGATGTTCAATATTACTCCCCTGGAAGAATTTGAGCTAGTTGAAAACTTTGAGGAGTTGGATATTGAGGATGAGTTGCCTTTCAGAGAGGATTACAGTCAGTTTGGAACTGGTATGGGGACATATAGCATCTCAGTTCCTCCTATATTCAACAAATATTTGAGAGAAAATGAAACATGGATCATGCACTTTGATAGTTCTAAATGTAGAAATGGTGTAGGAGTTGGTGTGGTTTTACAATCCCAATCAAATGGGACAAATAATTTTGCCTATAGACTAACATGGTCATGTACAAATAATGCTATATAATATGAGGCCCTGTGTCTTGGACTGATGCAGGCAAAAATCATGGGAATTAAAATTTTGAATATATATGGTGACTCTAAGTTAATTGTCCATCAGGTAAGAAACATGTGCAGTAGTAAGCACCATTACCTAAAAGCTTATAGAAATGGGGTATGGGATCTGATGAAATTCTTTGATGCCCTAAATCTAAGTTTTTTTCCCAAATAGAAGAATACTCTGGTATATTCCTTAGAAAAAAAGGGATCTAACTTCAACCCTTATGTAGACTTTGGAATCAAGAAAGCCAAGGGAATCAAAATTATTTTCAAACCCACAAAACTAGACAAGCAGATAATCATGTCAGCCCATAGAGCTTGGTCCAGCAACAGATGCCAACTTATTTTATTCCCTTCAAGATATTTCCTCAAAACACTTAACAAGTTTTTGTTGGTAGATTTAGCAAGTCCATTACCCTATGGGTAATAATTTGAAGTATTCTTAAGAGTAATGTCATACTTGCTAGAAAATTCAATATACTTGGCTCCTATGAAATTTGGGCCACTGTCACTCACCAGGGCTTCTGGAACTCCAAACCTTGAAATCAAGTTCTCCATAAAATTGATTATAACTTCCTGATCTGATTTCTTTGTAGGAATTGCCTCTACCCACCTAGTAAGGTAATATGTGGTAGTTAGAATAAACTTATTTTATGTTGACTAATTAGGGTTGATGAATCCTATGAATTCTAACCCCCATTGCTAAAAATATTCTTCAACTTATATTGGCCTGAGGGGGAATGAAGCATTTCTTGTCCTTCTAACATATTGTTGATATTTGTCACAGACCCTAGTAACCTTGAAAGTATCAGTAAATATAGTAGGCCAATAATAGCCTACTCTTATGATTTTCAAAGTTGTAACTTTACCTAAGCTATGTCCTCTAGTTGGTCCTCCATGGAACTCTTCCATAACCCTCTGTTGTTGATCATATTTTATGCATTTCATAAGGACTTCATTCAAGTTTCTTTTGTACAGGTCATCTAGAATAAATACATATTTCAAAGCCTATAGCCTGTATCTCCTCCTTTGGGATGCATTTATATTGGGAGGGCATTCTCTAGTTTTAAATTATTTGATCATCTGATCAACCCAATCATAGTCAACTATATGTACTCCTTCAACCTGACCTTCTTTTGTTGCCTGGTAAGCTATCACTTTTGCTAATGTTTTTGCCTCCGTTAGACCTTGGCATAGGGCTCTACCTCTTACCAACTTGGTGGTATGTATCTCTACATCATATTATTAGATTTTAGTAATCCAGCCTGCCCTTTTATCTCCTAGTTCACCTTACAAGATAAAACTTCTTACATCTGGATGAACAACATATACTAGGGTCTTACTTTGTACCAAGTACTATCTGAACTTCTTCAATGAATTTATCACAATAAATACTTGTCTTTCAATAAATTTATATTTGACTTGGTAGTCATGGAGTGTCTAGCTCCAAAATAATACAATATGTTCTTCACCTTGCTCATCTATTTGAGTTAGCATTGAGGCGTAACTTTCTTTAGCTCCATAAGCATAAAGGATAAAATCTTTACTAAAATATGGATTTACCAGTATTCGGGCCATTGCAATGGACTACTTGATAATCTTAAAAGCTTGATTTTTAACCTTAGTCCACTTAAACTCTGAATTCTTCTTGAGTAGATTAGATATTGGCCTTACTTTTTGTGCAAATTCAGAAATGATTTCCTAAAAATTTTGATTTGACCCAAAAAGGACTGTAAGGTCTTCTTGTTTGTAGGAAATGGAAGATCAAGAATGGACTTAATTCTATCTGGATCTATGGACATACCTTATTTTGATACCACATGACCTATTATATTTCCTTCATGAACTACAAATAATGATTTCTTAGGATTGAGTGAAATATCAAATTCTTTGCACTTTTGAAAAACTTGCTCCAGGTGTGATAGGTGATCTTGCTTATCATGGGAAAACATAGTCATATCATCCAAATAGATTAGAATGAATTTGTTTATTAGTGCCCCAAAGGCATAATCCATGGCTCTCTAAAATGTGGCTCCCGCATTGGACATCCCAAAAGGTATTCTCTCATAGGCAAACGTGCCCCATTTGGTGGTGAATGTTGTTTTATACTAATCTTCATATTTCACCCAAACCTGATTGTATCCAAAGTAGCCATCTAGTAATGAGAACCTTTCTGCTCCTGCCACTATCTGTAAGATCTGATCAATCTATGGGAGGGGGAAGTGATCCTTAAGGGATGCTTGGTTAAGATTTTTGAAATCTACACACAAATGAATATCCCCATTATTTTTTCTCACAGGTACCAAGTTGGCTACCCAGGTTGAATATTTTATTGGATATATGATCTTAGCATTTAATAACTTTAAGATATCCTCTCTCATAATGGATTTGATATTTGTATTAAATGGCCTTTTCTTCTACCTAAAAGGCTTTGCATTAGGATCTAGCTAAATAGTATGTTGGATAACTTTCTTGTCATATACCTTGAGGTCTTCATATGACCAAGCCACAATATCTTGGTCTTTTAGGTATAGGGATTTGATATATTCTACTTCCTCTGGTGAACATTGAACTCTAACATTGATCTTATTTTTAGTACCAAATTCAACTTCTTTATAAAAAAATTATTGACTTTCATAGCTTTGGTATTTTTTCTATCCTTATTATAAAACAAGCTCTCTAGGGTGACCAACCCTCTAGGAATGTGATTTTTTCTTAGTTTAATAACATCTTGTTGATCAATATCTTATGGATTCTCTTCTTGGAAAATGGAGAGTCATGATTCCCTTACCAAAAAGTTAATTATCTATATAAGTCCACTAAAAATTCTCCTTATGCTCTAGTGTATGGTAAAGAAGCAATATTACTGGTCCATTGGAAAATTACAACACTCAAACTGGTAAATACAGAGGAGAAAACAAAGGAAAATCCAATAAAAATAGGTTGAACCACTTACTACGGTTTTGAAGAGAATAGAGATCAAGCTTATGACCATTTTCATTAGCATTCCTCAGATATCAAGGAATGGTTTGATAAGAAGGCCAGATTCAGAAAATTCCAAATTGGAGATGTAGTTCTTAGGTGGAATGTTGATAGAGCAAAATTGGGCAAGCATGAAAAGTTTGATTATTTTTGGGATGGCCCTTTCAAAATAGTAGATGCCAAGGAGTCCAATGTGTTCCAACTTGAATATTAAAGAGGGAACATACAACCGATTCTACTGAATGGTTTCCACCTCAAAATTTACTATGTTTGAAGTATAAGATCATTGTAACATATGTATATACATTGTATTATATTTCTCCTTCTTTTTGCACTTTGTATTCAGTTTTTCTTTAACATCTTGAAAAGAGAAAAATATTTGCAAAAATGGTTGTGTTGACAAAGAATTTAGAAAGGTTCCATTCCACACATGAATACACATAAAGAGTAGAAGAATGACAAGCATCTCCAATCCACATCGAAATACACGAAGGTCTCAGTGGAACAAAACCAATATGATTATCCACATGTGAAATGAGTTAAGTTTTAGCATAATAAAAGGTATCTTCAATCCACCAGTTTCAATACTAAGGTGGAGCGAAGTGGTGATTTTTTAATAGTGCCACATGGAAGGGAAATAAAAAACCCACATTCAATGCTAACGAACCCACGCTCGAACCAAAGAGTAGCCAAAGAGACGTCGTGATATGGCAACCAAATTTAAATTTTTGGCCAATGAGAGATCATAACGCCACCTTCGAGCAATAAAAAAGAATGAGTGGGAGTTGGAAAGTGTACCAACAAAAATATTGCACAATAGTTGCATTAATGGCAGAAGATATGCACATGCCAGGAAATAAAAGAATCAAAAAGCACTAGTAGCATTCATTTAGTGGAAAATTGCATCCATAGAGGAGAAAAGTGTGAGACAGTACTTAGAGATATTTACTGTGAATTTTGGAGAGTACACAGGGTTGTTGCTAGCAAAATGACTCCCAATAAAGTTCTCACAGAATCAAAGAAGATAGGAGAAGAGTTGCAGGCTCATGTGCATCAAACCAAATGAATTATAGACATAGTAATGATAATATTAAGGAGGACCATTCTAAGGATAAGTTTCAAAATCAAATACTTTAGAGGGATAGCCTCCAAACATAGATATTTACTAGAGAAATAAGGATGAGAGTTTTAGGTTCAAACCCCTTACTTTCACCACCACAACATCAGTAGAGTTGCACCCTATTTTTGAACAAGCATTGCTTACAGGAGCAATACAAGGAGAGGTATCTGAGGAATTTTCAAGGAGTGAATCAGTTTATTTTCAATTGATTCATAGAAGAGCTAAAATATCTCTAGAAAGAATGGAAATAAAGGTTTCAAAGAAAAAAATGTTGAATATGGAAGATATTTCTAAAGAGGTAGTTATTCCAGTTGCAAAAGAATTGACTCATAAAGAGTAGCAATAGGATACCAAGGAAGAACAAGAACACCCTACATCTATAGGCGAAGGTATGGTCTCTAATCCCTCTTCTCCTCTTCATCCTCCTGAATCCCCAAGGAAGTCTCCCTTCATTTCTGGTCAAGAAAATGTGATAAAGGTACCCTCTCTATCCCATAGTCCACCCCATGTTACATTGGTCATAACTGAAGTACAAGTCACCCCTTCTCCCCCAAAGTCACTCCAAATCCCACTTTCATCATCTAAGGTTCTCACTTCATCATCTCCCATCATTTCATCTTCACCATTGACATCGCCACCCCCATAAAAGGGACAAACTATCAAAAGGAGTATGTATGTTGATACGATCTCATGATAGAGGATATCTATATCCATGGTACCCATTGTAAACAAGCTTGAGACCGATATGACTATCCAGGATTATCGACTTGAAGAAATAACAAAAGATATTGAGAAGATTCCTAAATAAGATGAGCTGGTAATGGCCAAAGCCCACTTAGACACCTTCTATGTGAAGAATGATATATTCAGAGAGAAGGTGGGTAAACTAGAGAAATAGATTGAAAAGCTTCAGAAGACTCTAAGCAATCAAAATAAAGTGGAAAATGCTCTAAAAAAAGAAGACAAGGACTGGCAGGAAAAGTTTCAAGAAGCCAATAAACTCAAAGATCAACTAGGAGAGCAAAAGAAGCTGAATGAAGAACAAATAAAATAAATTTAGAGTTTGAAATAGTAGCTTAAAATGGAGAAAGCTAAGTCTTCTAGCTTTTATAAAGCCGGATTAAATAATATTAGAAAATAATTTCTCTCCGAGGTCTAAGAGAAATATTTAGGGCTTCAGCTTATGATTGACTACCTAGATGATGCCAGCCACTTACTCCCATTTAGACCAAATCATTGGAGAGTTGTAGCCTATGGTGATTCTAGTAGAATATATGTATAAGTTGGTTGATAGTAGACTCAGTGATTTTGCTAAACCAATTCCCAATAAATAATGGAATCTCACCAAAGTTGCTGCTAGAACTGTTGTCAAGAAGCACAGGGTACTTCAAAGAGCCTAGATGTTATTTGATAAGATTGAAGGATTATTTAAGGATGTTGTTAATGTAAAAAATAAATGATTCAAGTTGATTTAAAAGGTCTATGGATGGAGGATCATAGCTTGCTATCTATGGAAGATATCTAGAAAAGCATTGATGAAAATTTGCTGGATTAATCTAGAATTAATTCTCTTGAAGAACCACTACACCAAGAGCAAGTTGCCCAATTGATTGTTGATTTTTCTAGATTAAGAGATCTCATGGAAGATCTGGTGAACAGAGGGAATGCTACTAATTATGAGTATATTTGAGAATTAAAATATATTTACAAGTAGCTCAAAGAAACATCAAACCCCTCTAAAGTAGCCTGAAAACAGGCTTTACAAACTTTGAAATTGATGATTCAATTGTTTGGTGATAATTCTGGAGAAAGAAATAAAAAACAATCTTCTCCAAAATAAGAAAATGAAGAAGAAGAAGAGAATGAAGAGGAGGTCAATGAAGAGGCCTACCAAGAAGAGGAGCAGGATGGAGCTGTCATAGGCCCAAAAGGGGCACACACTTAGTTCATTTTTGTTTTTTGTACATATGCACAAGTTTTTGTATTTTTGTTTTTTGCTCTAACAATTGTTAGAAATAAATAATAAAGGCATGAAGCCTAAAGAGGCGTAGAGAGCAAAATATTTTGTGTGAATGCTTTTTTGTGAGTAGGCCTTATAAGAAGAATAAAACTATATTTTGTGAAGACAGTGAAGTAGTTTTGCTATGAGGACACAGACAAATTTTTGAAACAATAGAGGAACATGTATCTATTGCATAGTCTACATATCAGTAGTTATCCTCTATTTTGCTTGAATCATGGTCTCGATGTGAACTTATACTCTCTAAGAGAACTATTTTCAGAGGGTGGTGTTCATATGGAAATTATTTTTTTAAGCACATTTTTTAAAATGAGCATTTTTTTAACTCCTATAGCCCAATGGATAAGACTTTGAGTTCTACGGCTTTGCAAGAAAATCCACCCAGGAGGTGCCAGAATGTAGGTCCAAAATGGCCACATAATTACAAATTTTTTGAAATTTTTTCCTAAGGCATGAAGATCTCATTTCATATACTTTGCAGTGTATTTTGGATTGGATCCACAACAAAGGCCACAAATTTGCCCAACACTTGGTGAATTTTTGCACTTGGAGCAATTTCACATAGTTTCTTATGTTCTTGGATTTGGACTAATGACATACCCCTAATCTACAAAAGTTTTTGAAGAAGGATGAAGTCAGCGTAAAATAAGTGTGAATTAGCGACTGATTTAATTTTTTGATATCTTATGAGCGGCTAAGTGTTGGAAAGCCTAATTCTGAGAGATGCATAGAATTTTTTTTCCTAGAATGGTGATAGAAGGTAGAAAGCAAATTATAAGAGATGCATATTCGTGACAAAGGGCATTTTGACTAACTTTCACTCGGAATGGCGACAAGCAGTTTTTTACTCTAAAGCTAGTGCGAAATGGAGGAAGAGTCATTTTATACTACGATGGGTCCAGAATGGTGTTCATAGGCCAATGCACTTGCTTAGGTCCAGAATGGCATTCCATAGTTTCTAAAGCATGAAATTTGACATCATCAATTTTAAAAGTGGAATGGAACTATGTTCTATCCCTACCATTATATCAAGCTTATGTCAGATTTAATCGTAGCCATACGATGGTTGAGATTTTGCCAAGAATTCTAAAGCATACAAAAGCAATTTATTTCCAAACTTAAAATAGTCAGTTGGAGGAGGAAGCTGAAGCATCGAGGGTTTCAAGAAGACAAGAACTATAAACAGTTGCATATCGACAATGATAGAAAGTTTCCAAGATATATCAATGATGCACATATAGTCTCCAATGGCCATAACTCCAGTTAAGTCCAAAAAACCAGCAAGTTGCAAATATTTCAAGCTGCCATGGTGGTCCACTTGTAGTGGATTTCCCAGAGATTGAACCAATAAGAGAATATCAGCAAGAAATATCTGTTGGTATTTTAAAATTTAATCTTTGTAATGTTCCTTATTATTTTAATTTTGCAAAAATATAAATAGAGGTCAAACCCTCATCTTTAAGGGTCAGCTCTAGTGTGTTTGCTTGTGCTACTGTAAATATTCCCAAGGGCTAATGAAAGGAGCATTACATTGGTTTTCACCTCAAATTTTGCATCTTCATAATTTGATATCAAAGGTTCAAATTCTTAAGTTGTATTTTTGTAAATACTTGAATGGTGAGTTAATGCCAAATTAATGGATTACTAACTGCTACGATAATTGAAATCTGCTTCTAAATTAGATATTTTTTGTTAGGGAGTGCATTTCTATAAAATCTATATATTGATTAATTTTGCTATTTGGATTATCTTTGTTTGGATATTGAAATTGTTATCTGCAATATTTCTTTGCTATTCTTTAATGAATGAAAGTGCATTTAATTTGGGATAATTTTGATCTGAAAAATGTTTGTCTGAGTTGGTTTATGGGAGTTTTTTACTATAGTAACAATGATGTTAGCCTATCCGTTCACTATTGTTCAAATTTTCTAACCCTAATATTTTCTTACCCTAATATCTAAAACCTTAAGTGAGCATAATTGTGTCAAAACCCTATTTAAGTTGACAAGGAACCAGCCTACTATGGATATTGGATTTGAAACTCTTATTTTAGTCATCCAATATTGAGTGTTGAACTGTAGCTATCGGGTGTAAGCTTGGAAACAAATTAGGAAGATAAATAGTCGTAGTATTGAGTAAAAATTGATGCAATTTAGTGCCCAACAATAGTGTTATGTTGTTTTTTTGTTATTTTTATGTTTTGTTATGTTGTTCTTGTGTTTTTATGTGTGGTTCATGTTGTGTTTTTTTTATCTTATTGTGTGTGTGTGTTTGGTTGTACTTTATCTTTTTGACACACTCAAGGAGCATGTTTTTATTTTTATTTTTTTAAATATTTTTGTGTGTTTGTGTTTGTGTGTTCTTATTTTTTGTTGTTTCAGGTTTTCTCCTTGAGTATGTCAAAGGTGGTAGACCAGGTGCAAACCCTGGGTGATTTTGGTGGAAGAGATACCCCTGCCTCCTTGGGTCTTACCCAAAAGTGGCATCCCTTTTGGGATGTTTTCCACAAAAATAAATGGTGAGGGGAGTGGGCATCACAATTGGCCCTATAATTATTTGTTGGAAACTTTGACTTGAAAGGAATAATAGAAATTTAAAATAAATCTTAGAATCATACCCAAGTTTGGAATAGTATGATTTCTTGTTCACAATTTTTTTATAGGAATGGTGTTCATCATGGAAAGTACGAAGTTGGAAAATAAGGTGCTAGGTTTGGTGCTCATATATAACAATGGAGCTAATGTAAATGATATACATTATTCTATGAAAAAATATAAATATCTATAAGTTGGATTCTTCAAAATTAATTTTGATGGTGCTTCTAAAGGAAATTTGGGAAAATCTAGAAAATGTGGTGTTTTCAAGAACAATGAAGAGAAAATTCTTCTTGCTTACTTAAAATTGTATGGAACCTCATCTAGCAACTATGCAAAATCCAAGACACTTCTTACACTTTATACAAGGATCAATATTATAATTTTGAAAAGATAAAAATAATTTTCAATTGAGGGGAGTTCACAAATTATTATTAATATTATCAAGAAAAATTATTTTGAGGATTAGATAAAAATAAAATTATTCCTAATTTCCATCAACTATTATTGGAGACAATATTTAAGAAATGTCTAGAGAGCGAACTAATGTAGCAGATAATTTAGCCAATCTTGATGTTGATTTTTTTGGGTTAAAATTTAAATTTTAGAAGGAACTAACTGAGGGAGATTTTATCCTTTGATAAAAATGATATCAAGAACTTGATTGTGAAATCATTATAGCTTGAGAAAGATGACAAGTATCATTCGTAGAAGTAAAGCTGGATATGATCTATTCAAATTAACAATAAATATAATATTTTTAGATCTTGATGGGAGTGACCCCAATAGAAGCCACACATAAATTATTAAAAATAATGTTAGTTTTAAATGAATAAGAATAAAACACAAATATTAAAATAAAAAACACAAAGTAAAATTACTTGATCAAGGTTGTAATTTTAAATGGTTTTTTATTTTTTTAATATAAATTTTATGAGTAAGGATAAAGAAAAAAGTAATAAATTTCTCAACATCATAAATTTATATATAAATTCATTAGTTTTTAAAAGGAAATGGACTACAAGAAACCAAAAGTTTATTATTAAATAGTCATAGAAAAGGATACTAATGAAAACATTACATGCACAATGCTTAGACTAATTTGAAGTAAAATAAAGAATTTAAATTTATAAAAATAATTGATATTTAATATAATTCCTACTAGTACCTCATCACTTATTCAATAATGTAATCCTATCATCCTAGCCAAATATCAAAATCAACTATTGATTTTTAACCATAATTACCAACTCTACTTGCTTCAACATCATTCAATAGCAATGATAAATCCATCATAAATTGATACAAACCTGATATAAAAGATATGTTGGAAGTGATGAAGATCTCAATAAATTATAACAATAAAAAGAGGTAATAGTAGTCAAATAGTGAGTAGCAACAATGAAAAAATTGGTAGCCTAGGAAAACCCCATATCTCACCAATGATCAAATTTCCAAACAAGGCACTAATTAGGGTAAAAATCATATTTAGAATAATACAATAAATGTCAATTCAGATATTAAAACATTATGGTGTTTTCCATTCAATGTAGGATATGACCCTATAGATTGTATAGTAACTATTAGGTATTCTTAAACAAATTGGTATGACAAGCATTGTCAAGCTCAATAGGATACTATCTTGAGCCAAATAAAACCTACAACAAAACAACATGCTTATTAGCAACTTCAAGCACAACAAAACATCCTTGCTTTGCAAAATCCTAATAATATAATTTTAAAATTTTAGTACTATTAAATAGATGAATATTTTGTGTTTGAGAATGATACCATATGTGCAAATTGACAAGGAGCTAGAACAAGGGGTAAAATAAAAGCATCCATAGAGAAGGCCTTGACATAAAAAGGGCAAAGCAAATAAAGACACTATATTTCTTAGGAGGAAAATGACACTATTACACTTGAAAGATAAGGGGCTAGTAATAGCCTCACAAAAAAGAAGGAAAACACTCTAAAAATACTATAGATACATCCCAAGTAGATGCATAGACCAATAAGGATGAGCAAATGGATAAGGAAAATGAACCAAAAAACTAAAAAGAGGAACCTAGAGAAATAAAAAAAGTCCAACGGAGGGAGAAATAAAGAGAGAGACCAACTCTATAAAAAAGCAAAATAATATCTCAAACATCCTTCTCTCATCATTGAAAAATGCACAATAACTATTAGATAGTATAAAAAGTTTATTGTATGTAATGAGAGTAGCTCAATCGAGTTCAAGTTTAACATTGCTAAAAAAATGAAGAAAATGCCTACCAAAATGAGCATGCTAGAGGTACTAACCTTTCTTGATCTATCAGGATTACTTCAAAAATCCCTCAAAGACTAAGAGAGTAACTATACCATAAATGTGTAACTTAATCCTATTCAACTCAATCAATTTGAACAACAAAACTTCATAGTAAAGCATGCATTTGACATTAAAATAAATACAACAAATATCCTAAATGCTCAAAATCCTAAAATTCTAAAGCCACTACTATTCTATGTGACTTTAAAAATTAAAAATTACCTATTAATAATTTTCATAGTGAATTCGAGATTAGTTATAACTATGATACCATAAGCAATTTATGAAGAAATAATATTTCTCCATTCCTAGACAACTAGACACCCAATCTAGATGGATGGCACTAGGGTGCATATTGTAGGAGTTCTAAAAGATCTAATCATGATTGTAGCAAATAATCTAGATCTAGTGGTAGTACATGAGGTAATAGTAGTCAACTTGTTCCTCTTTTTTTAACATGTTGTCTAGAGAATGAGCATATAAATAATCTACAAATGAGTACTTAACAATGGACTACATATATATGAAGGTACGTACGGATGCAAAGATGATTCAAATTGAGAATAAGACTCTATGTAACTACTTGTTACATAAGCTTGAGGAAGATGGAATGACAAATTGGAATTATTTCCTAGAATTTATGGTTGATGAAGTCTAAGAGAATGACCAAATATTTTAGATAGACATGAGAATTAGAGTGCTTCAAAATGATGAAGACTTAGAGGTCAACTTCAAGAAACTAAGTTGAGGATTTATCTCATATCAAAAGAACCATCTAACATCCTAACTCTAACAATCTAACAAGAACAAGAGTTGGATAAAATATGGGTAAAGCACTTTGATGGCACAATAACAAAAAATGGAATAGGTACAAGCTTTCAATTCATTGATCTACAATGTGCACAAATTTTACATGTCAATTGCTATTCAATTGCATGAACAATATGGATAAATATAAATAACTTTGTATTAACATGAGGAAGTCAAAGAATATGTGAACAAGAAACATAAAAGTATTTGGTGAGTACAAAGTAGTCATAAACCTCTAAAATTAAACATTAAAGTCATACAAGCATTGGGTTTGGGAATTGTTAGAAATTTTAATACTATTGAGATCAAGACAATTCATAGGGAGTTAAATTCTAAAGCATATGAACTAGCATCAATGGCAATGAAATTTGATCACACTACTGATATCTAGGTTAAATTGAAGGAGCTAGAAGTGGTATTTAGGCTAAAAATCCTTGATAATTTTGATCATTGGAAGGTTTTCAACAATGACAATCAAAATATTGAGTTTCCCATTAGAGAAACTCAACAACACTCGAGGAGGAGAGGTTGAAATCACCACTGACCCATACGAGTAGGAGAATCCTAAGAATTAAGGTGGGGTCTCATAGCTAGGTTTCAGTTGTTTTTTATCTGATGCTTTTGCTTGAATATTTTTATCTTAGGATCATTTCGTTGGGATGCATTCCCTGTTTGCTTGTTGTCTGATTTTTTTAGTTTTAGGTTTCCCTTAGTTGGGATGATCTCCCTGTCCTCTATTTGGTGTTATGCTGAAGCCATCCCTAATAGGTCTGGGTATAGGGATGGCTTCCTTTTGTTCTTTGGTGGGGTTTCCACCTATTTCAATTTTTGGTTGTAAAAGGTTTAGGGTCATTTCAAAACCCTCTTACCTATAAAAAATTGGGTAATTTAACTAAAAGTAAACTATTTGCTGAATAGGTTCACTTTGTAAAGTCCACTCAATCTAGATAATAGTGCAAAGAAATCTAGTATTAAGTTCAGAGAAGGAAATAATTTGCTTCTTGGTAAAGAGTGCATTAAAGAAGAAATTGGTTTGTGTCATGACCCTCCATGAAGGAATTTGTGACATCAAAAAATAATGTGTTAATTTGATGGTACTTTAATACTTGGTTTTGTGCAATTAAGAAGCTATGCAATGTTAAGTTAAAATTGAAGAACATGATACTACTAATAAATTGTTTGGATCCTCCATCCTAAAATTATTAGTTAGTATTAGTTAGTATTATTAATCATTTAATTATTATATTATTAACCCATAAAGTGAACCATCGCATCTCTTCATACGTGAACCATCAGGTCTCTTCATAACGTGAACCATCACATCTCTTCACCAACGTAGCTTTAGGGTAGATATATATATTAAGTTGGCTATTCACTCAAATCATCCAAGAAGAAGAATAATAAGCATAGATTCTAAAGAGGAAGCTCCCTATAAGTGGCAAGGAGGGATCCCCCTATAGCGGCAAAGCGATTACAAGGGAGCCCCATTTAAGTGGCCTGTGATTACATTTTATATTAAATTATTTATCAAATTTACACAAGAACATCAGGGTTCTTGCATTTGGTATTAGAGCCATGTGGGACCCAATCATGTGGGAATTGCTCAAATATCTTTGTCAAATCACTTCCATGCATGAGTATCAAACTCGGTTTGAGGATATCACCAAACACAACATAGGGTTGGATGAATCAATTCTTATAAATAGCTTCATTAGTGTATTGAAAGAGGAAATTATAATGGAGGTGACAAGGTTCAATCCCTATACCATGATGCAGACCTATGGATTGGCCAAATTAGCCAAAGACAAATTCAATACTCAATGCCAATTAGGAAAAACACCTATTCAAAAAGCACAAACCACTTACGATACCCTAAAACCTAATCTATCTGTTGTGATGTCCTTCACAATGACCCCAAAATTTGGGGATCCACTTGAAATTTGAAAATTAGTTTCAAATTTTTGCTAACACTTAGTGTTCACCGTTGGTATCATGGAAATATCAAACATGCTCATTTTTCTTCAGAATATTCTATAGTAGGGTGCATTATCAAAATTCATCTCATGTGTAATGCTTGCATGGTCAGGTTTAAGTATGGTGTTGAGTTGTACTTTTGTTATTGTGTACATGTCAAAATAGTTCTTGTTGTTATCCTTTATGTGTGTAGGTTTGTTATATTTTATGTTGTTATTTAGGTTTTGTTTTATTTATGTTGTTTATGTATTTTTGGTTTATTTGGTGTTTTGTTTTGTGGTCACATTATTTCTTGGTAATTTTAATGTAAATGTGTTGTTTTAAAATATTTAAAAGGATAAAGTTTAAAATATTTTTTTAATTTTATAATTTTAAATATTTTAAATTCATGTTTGCATGTCTTTTTGTTTTATTTTAGGAAGGTTGTTGTTTTATTAAATGTGAGATTCGTAGATTAAGTATGTTTGCATGTCTTTTTGTTTTATTTTAGGAAGATTGTTGTTTTATTAAATGTGAGATTCCTCGATTATGTATGTTTTCATGTATTTTTATTTTATTTTAGGAAGGTTGTTGTTTTATTAATTATGAAATTCGTAGATTAAGTTTTCAAAGTGTCTTATGTTGTTTGTTTTATTTTGCAGGTATTGGATATAATATCTTATGGGAACCTCACGTCTTTTTTATGATGGTTTAACATAATTTATATAAGAACTACCGATATTCTTAAACATACAAAACCATTATGAAAGGAGGTTAATTTTTTAACGGTGCATATGGGAGGAACTAGATACATGAAGACATGTTTCAGATTGAAACATCCACCAACATTTTTTACATGCAAAGCCTGGTGGAGCAAGATAGCCACGAAGACGCCATTTATTCTAGGTGATTCGTTCACCATGCACTATGCAGCAAGGTTTTGTGGTGCTTTTTATGATAGATAGCCTCGTATTCAGGATTTTCTTCAGATAAATGGAGCCAACCAAATATTAGAGGAAGCGTGCCTAGTTCTGGACTAGTGGTAAGAAATATAGTCGACCATCAGGACATGTCTTGGGAAATTTTGTTTGATCACATAGTACTAGGGGATGTCGACGTTACAAAACCTGAAGTATAGCTATTGAGTTGCTGTAGTTAATTAGAGTACAATAGGATCTAGGGGTATTGATGAACTCACATTGTAGAAGTCAAAGTATGGCCGCTGAGTTGCTGTAGTTATTTGTAGTACAGTAGGATCCAGGGGTACTGACGAACTCATGAATGCATGCATAGAATTCTTAGGGAAGATATACCCTCATGGTATATATTTTGTGTTTTTGAATAGTTTCAGATGCAGCTACAACCTCCTTGTTTTAAAACATGGGCATATCATAAATGTCAAATGTATGCTTTTAGGTGAAATTAAAAGAAGTTATTCAAATATTATGGTTTAAATGATGATTATACGAAATTTAAAACATGAGGGTTTATAAATATCATATGATAGAAAATGAATGGTTTCTAAAGATATATGATAATATGATATTTTATGAAAGGTAGTTTCACGAATTCATTTTGAGAACTGAAAGAACATAAGGAAAACCAAATTCGTTGAATAGAGATTTTAAATACATAAGTTGAAGAATGAAAGGGTCATACGTTTTATGTAGGGACAGGAGAGAAAGGATTGAAAGGAAAAAGAGGCATCATACTTGTTGGAAAAAGAGACAGAGGAAATCATCTGTAGGATTGGAGCATATTGTAAGAATTATTAATTGTATTGAATTTTTTTTATCTGAATTTGTGCTTATGGCTGTTTTTGGAGTGGATAAAGATTTCAACACAATGTTGTAAACTATTTGTATACCATAGGATATTGCACCAGTTCAATGATTTCACTGTGTAAATTCTGGTGAACTTTGAAATGGTTTTAAAATTCTGCAATTTGGATTTCGTCTGTGCAATGTGTCTGAGAGATTAAATAGTTTCTAAAACCCAGTCTTTTATAATTTATTTTATTTTGGGGAATTACATAAATAGTAATCCAGTGTGATTTTATAAGGTCAAACCTTAAAACTGGATGCTAATTAAATTTATTATTCAAGTATTATTCCAATTAATATTTGAGTTTATAAATTTAAGAGAAAATAATCATTCAGATTCCAATCTTAGTTTAATAAGGTTGAGAAAATGAATTGATATCTTTAAAAAAGGAGAGTTAAGTTTGGATTTGTTTCAATTTTATTCATTTCAAAATCCAAACTTCAGATTTAAGATCATATTTATTTGTTTAAAATATTTAATCTCATAAATATTTTAAAAGATAAATATTACTGCAAACTCTAAATTATAAACTTTATTTTAGCATAAAATCCAAAGTTTATAATTCAGTTTCATATTAAGCCCCTGTGTTTTGATTGTTGATAAAGTTTTCATATCTTATAAACGGGGCAAGACATTATGTTATTTATTCACCTTTTTTGTATTCAATCTATTATTTTATAAGAGGGTTTGAATAAATAACTATATTTGGGAAATAAACTTATTGAAAATTTATTATATTCCAAATGTTTATTAAATCTATAAATTTCATTTACTTTGGGTTTTATTAAATATTAAATGAAATTTAATATCGATGCTAGATTCTTTTATGTTAATATCAATTGAAGCATTAGATTGAGGAAATGAAATAAAATTGGGTATACTTCAACTTAAAATCCTAAAACAAATTTTATTTTATTGAATCGATATGAAAGACATACTGCACATGATAGACTCGAAATAATTTACATGATTCCCAGGCCCCTTGTTAATAGTAATTGGCAAACCACATTATTGACATATACACATATGACATGTTAGATATAATATAAGAACCTTGGAGATATATACTATTCTTTGCAAGAGAGAATTAAAATTTTGAGTTTGTCGGGTGGTTTTGTGACTAGACAAAATCATGCCTCAACAAATTGACACTAGAAGGAGGGCATGAAAGGTAAACATTTTTATTTTCAGCATGTGCAATTTGTTATAAAAATTTATTTGAAATTTTTTATTTATGTTGCATTAATGTTAATCTTTCATAAATTCAAAAATTAGGTTATGATACAATTTTTTATGAATTTTCATACATAGCCTTGCTTATTAAAGTTGGTTCCATGGCAGAAAATGATTTACCATTTTATAAGCATGATGGAACAATTATGTCAGAAGAACATATTCAGGCATATAAAGATATTATGCTTCATTTTCAAGTTATGCAAGAAATTTTTTTCTGTAGAATGTTTCCATACACATTGGATGAAGTTGCTAAAGATTGGTTTATCAATTTACCTGCAGGTTCTATCATTTCTTGGAATCAACTTGAAACAATGTTCCTTGAACACTTTAGAAAATCGGTCGACACATATTTGTTATAAAATCAATTTGCCTCTATTTGTAAAAAGTCTAATGAATCCATTAGTCATTTTAAAGATAGGTTTCATAAGTTATGCTAAAATAGAGACACATTTCACCATTTTAGAAGAAGAATTCGTTCAAATATACTTGGAAGATTTAGATCCTTTTACTGTTAAGTGTTTAGAAAAGTTTCTTAAAGATTTATGTTTGTATCATGCTTATGGTGGGGCAATAGCTGTAGAACAATGGTTGATTTCAAGAGGAATTGATGTGGGTAGATTATCATTACTTAATCCTAATATTTCAAATAAATTACCACCTATGAGTCATGATACTCATTTTTTGATACTATCACAAAATCAGGTGGTTTTGTGACTAGACAAAATCATGCATCAACACGACCCTTGCAGGTTGAGTACCTCAACCCGAAGGAAGTAAAGGAACGACAAGCAAAATACCTCTGCAATAATTGTGATGATCAATTTGGATCCCATAATAAATGCGTTACACTAACATTGTATTTATTGAAGAAAGTTGATCCTTGTCAATCCCTAAAAGATGAAGATGAGGTAGTTGTGTCCGAAGTGCCAGGTGCACCTACTCACAACAATAAAGACAATGAGGTCAATATGTCATAAGTGATTGATGCATCAGGTAAGGATGAGGTAGACATTCCTAAAGTGACTCATTATAGCAAAACATGCACTCTACAAGAACTACACTCAATTTCTTCTCCAATATTGAGTTATCACCCCAACGTCAAACCTATTAAAAAACAAGGCAGAAAGGTGACTACACACTCCTCCATTGCCTCTCCTAGGGAACAACAGGAGAATGTAAAAGTTTTACCACCTCTTTTTATGCATCATTTTAAGGCATTTGAAGAACCCCAAGGGTTGCCCTTCCCTCATCATAACATATTTACTAATTTTTTTGGCAATCCCACGCTAACACTTCATCCTTCTCGATATCCCTTCCTACGGAAGGATGACATTAAAAGAGTCCAAGAACTTACGCAAATCCTTCTTGGAAAACAAAGGACAAAGCTCCTCACTTTGATATTTGAGGACAAACCTCTTTTTAAGGAGGGTGGCATGTTAGGATACTCCATCCTAACATTATTAGTTAGTATTATTAATCATTTAATTATTATATTATTAACCCATAAAGTGAACCATCACATCTCTTCATATGTGAACCATCACGTCTCTTCACCAACGTAGCTTTAGGGTAGATATATATATTAGGTTGGCTATTCACACAAATAATCCAAGAAGAAGGATAAGAAGCATAGATTCTAAAGAGGGAACCCTCTATAAGTGGTAAGGAGGGATCCCCCTATAGCGAAAAAGTGATTACAAGGGAGCCCCCTTTAAGTGGCCTGTGATTACATTTTATATTAAATTATTTAACAAATTTACACAAGAACATCAGGTTTATTGCACAAATTGCCAATGTGTAGGATCAGATATGCTTGTACATGGAAGAAGTTGAGTCATCCACCACAGGTGAGGGTACTTGAGGTTGGGGAAGTGATTAGAAGGCATATCGAAGGTAACATGGATAGATACCTTCATATAGGTATGCATTATTGGTTAGGGATAATCATCAATAGCTAGCCACCTTGAGCCTCAATTTGATAGCCTAGTAGCTATCATAAATTCTTAGGCTAAGACAAGTGACTAAGATTGAAATAAAGACTCCATTTTTATTTGTGCATCTGCTTGCTTGTGTTTTACTTAAGTACTATCAACATCTTATTTTTTTTTTAAATAGTGCATAGATTTGATTGCCTTCTAAAATCTCGATATAGCTATTACCAAGTATCTTACTAGCTATGCTTAGAAAAACATGTTTATGATAGAAAGAAATATAAATTAAATAATAATTGAGCTTTATTTAATTAGATAATAAAAATCTAAATTAAATAATATATGAGCTTTATTTTATTGGATAATAAAATCTATATTAAATTATAGAAATAAATTAGCACCTAGGAGTGCAACGCAACGGTTCGGGCTTTGGCTCTTCTTCGGGAGGTCCAAGGTTCAAACCGCAACATGGGTGAGTGTGTGAGGAGGTGGGTGTGTGGTGGCTTTGTGTTAAATTTCCTATTGATAAGTATAACTCTTAAATTTATGAAGGGTCATGGTTGGGAGGATACTGCTCAGCCCTATACGTTGGTCATAGGGATTTCTCATAATAACCAAATTAAAAAGGCACCTAGGGGTGCAGTGCAATGGTTTGGGCTTTGGCTCTTATTCAGGAGGTCCAAGGTTCAAATCATGGTGTGGGTGAGTGTGTGGTGGCTTTGTGTTAAATTCTCTATTGATAAGTATAGATTTCAACTTTAGGAGGGATCATGGTTGGGAGGAGACTATTCAGTCCTATACGTCGATCATATGGGATTCTCACAATAACCAAATCCAAAAAAATATAGAAAACAATTGCCCAAAAGGGAAAAAAATAATTAAATCCTAAATATTGCATAGGTTTAATTATAATAAATGGTAAGCTCTTATGACAAAAAAAATTAATATTTGATTTATAATTCTTTATAAGGTCTCCCCTTATAATATTCTCTTCTTTGGTGAAAAGGGGGGCTATGTGGATTCAATTTGAGTTTGTGAGATTAATCTCCACCTAGCCATTAAGGAAGATCTCACCATAGATATGGTGGTTGCGAACACTTGTAGAGGAAGTTTCTTATCATTGTTAGAAGGAGGAGAACCTCTTAAATGATGAACCTTGAAGCAAGTTAACAATAACTTTAAAAAATCATAATATCTTACTTGGATGGGAATGAATTGAATTGGTAAGAACTTTGGAAGATGGGAGAATTTTTCAGAGGAGAGACATGACATCAATTCTCCATGGACATAAGAAAGAAGGAGGGGAGAGAAGGTTGTTAAGGAGATGAACTAGAATTGAATGTGAAATACAAAGAAGGGGAGAAGAGCAAAAACCAGATGAAGAGTTGGATTCCAATTCAAGAAAAGGAGGTGAACATGAATTCTAGGGAGGTAAATCACATGGTAAAAGAAACCTCCTAGCATAACGATTCACAGTTGGTGAGGATAACCAGGTTGGTGTAAATACGTACTCCTTGCTGGTTTAATATCTGAGATACCCTTTGTGTTATTGTTTCATTATTGTTCCATGCTTGAATGTTTTGGGTTCTTCCCTTTATCTTGGTTGTCATCACTTATCTTAGACAAGATCCCTTTGTAGACAGTGAGTCGTGGAATTTAAACTACTACCCAACCCACTAATGCCTTAGTCCAACCATAGAGTGGATAGGTTGGCATCATGGTTAGCACACTACTAACTGGGCATCACGTTGGTCTACCTAGTTGAGTAGTGTTGTGCTACAAGTCACCCAGTAGGGAATGCCTTGTTGTATACTCCCTATGTCAACCCTGTGATGATAGGTTTGTGATTGCATCAATATATCTTGTTTTGTTGGATCCACCTACCCATTTGGTCTGGTCGTGTGTCTATATCCTTGTTCTTATGGAGATATCACTTTGACATCATGAGACCATAGCCTCTCTTCTATATTTTTTTGTGTTAACTTAATCCACATGAGACTACTATAAGAAAACTTGATTGTGAGGCAGAGAGAGAGACAGAGCTTTATAGGTGGGATGGTGGTTCTAGCTCTATGATCTTAGTGCCTTTTCTTCTAAACCCTCTATGAGGCATTACCAGCAATGGCTTTGTATTACACAGTGGCTTTACCTTATATCCATAGGAAGGCGTAATTCATAGGTATAGATGCCATTTAAATCTCCCCTTGTTGGCTGTTTAGAGTCTCCCGAATCTATCTAGCTGTAAGCTTGTGGAGTGTGGCCCTTGCATAAATAGTTGTAAGGTTTTAATGGATTAAAAAGAAATAAAATAACCTTGAAGCTATTCTTTAAATTCATGGAATTAAAGAGCATTAGGTTACTAAAATGATTAGATACTATGTTGTTCTATTTAATGGATTATTTATTAAATTAAAGTACTAAGACTTTAGTTTAACAAATGAATGGAATGATTATTTTTTAGATTAAGGGTATGGGACCTTGAATTCTAAAATAAAAAAAATATTAGATTATTTATTAAATTTAAGTAGTGAGACTTTAGTTTAATAAATGAATGGAATGATTATTTTGAATATTAAGGGTAGGAAACCTTCATCTGTAAAATAATGAAAGTAGTGGATTAATTATTAAATTGAAGTAGTGAGACTTTAGTTTAAATAAATGGATGGAATGATTATTTTGTAGATTAAGGGTATGAGACCTTGATTTGTAAAATAATGAAAATAGTAGATTATTTATTAAATTGAAGCAGTGAGACTTTAGTTTAATAAATGAATGGAATGATTATTTTGTAGATTAAGTGTATGGGACCTTTATTTGTAAAATAATGAAAGTAGTGGATTATTTATTAAATTGAAGTAGTGAGACTTTAGTTTAAATAAATGAATGGAATGAATATTTTTTAGATTAAGGGTATGGGACCTTGATTTGTAAAATAATGAAAATAGTAGATAATTTATTAAATTGGAGTAGTGAGACTTTAGTTTAATAAATGAATCAAATGATTATTTTGTAGATTAAGGGTATGGGACCTTGATTTGTAAAACAATGAAAGTAGTGGATTATTTATGAAATTGAAGTAGTGAGACTTTAGTTTAATAAATGAATGGAACTAGTATTTTATAGATTAAGGGTATGGGATGTTGATTTATAGAAAAGGGAATGATTTGATTAAAATGGAAAAATAACCATATTTTAAGTTGTACATTAGAATGACTCTCTAAAGTAACTAAGAGGGGAAAATAAAAGTAAGGATTCTTTTATGATGTCAACTTTGCATTTGATGATTAATTGCTTAACTAGATTTGTATAGTTAAAATTTGGCAATGTAAATGTTAGATGCATTTAGAGGCATGCCTATCCTGAACCATGAGTTCCCTGATGCCCTATTATCCTCAAATTATCGATGGAAAATGTAGGAGAACAAAAGTGGTAGACAGACCAATGCACCAATTTGCTCTCTACTTTCAACTCATTTCAGGGATATTCATAGTGGCTATTTATCGCCAAATTGGCTAAAATTAGGATTTTTAAAATTTGGAATTGGCTAATATTTGGGATCCTTGAACAAGGCCCATTAGCCAAAATATTTTTGGTGAAATTTGTTTTTTGGGCCGATTCACCCCAATTTTTATAATAATTTGACCATTTTAAGTTTAAAACTCCAACATTACCCCTAATAATAGTGAACCTTCTACATGCGTTTGGACACTATTTGCTTGGATTTCAAAATTGATTCACCAAATTTTTATAAATACATTTTGGGGCCAATCCCTTACGCATAACCCTAACTCATTTACTTATGCTCAAATAGACTAGATTTGTGGAGAGATTTCCCTGATGAAACTGATGTAATACTTTTCTGTAAAAGTATGGATGGTTTATTATACTTGCTTAGATGTAATGATTGCTTAAACATTGGAATATTTATCTTTAAATTACTATTTTATTTATCTATGTTGGTATTTAAATTCTTTCTAGATCATGTTTAACTTGATATTGCTCTTTTTTTAGCTTTTTCTTTTATGTTTTATGAGTTATGTTTTGTTAGATTTAGTATCTAGATCTATCTTTATTTCCTGCTTGATGTTAGAAAAAAAATATAGCAATAAGTTCAAGGGTGAAGTTAGAGGGTAACCCATCCAGGTGTTGTAGGTGAGTTGGAGAGGAAAGGGCAATACTCCAAGGGAGGTCCCAGGTTTGAATATCCACTCTACCAAAAATTTGAATTGGGTACCAAAAATCCAATTGATAATGTTTGTGCAGGTAGGGTTGGGTGTGACTCTTGGGTGACTTTCATGGTGTAGAACCCCCTGGTCGTGGTATCTCAGACCAAGGCGGTCCTATAAGGGGTTTTTCACTTAAAAAAAAACTTAGAGGGTAACATTAGGGCTTGAGAACCCCTAAGGATGAACATAGTAGACCTAAGGTATTAAGACCCCTTAGGGATAATGGCAACTAGGTTGTGGAAAGACTACATCCGAGTTAATATAAATATTTAAAAGATGATATGGATAGCTTAACTCATAGTGAACATAGAATACCTTAATAGATTGAATTATGTAGGGTATGGACATGCATGTACACCTTCGATTGACTAAAGGTAATAAGTTTATCTCATCAAGATGGATGATATTGATAGACTTATTTGCATGGTGTAAGGATGTGCCATTGCAAATGGACTTGCGTGAGGAAAAATTATGTGATGTAACTCTTTGAGAAACTTAGGGTAATTTTGTTAAAATATTAAGTTAATATAGGTTGGGTAGGGTTTATGAATCCCTCTCCTTAAAAAACAAATTCTTTTATTTTTTGTGTATTTTTGTTTGCTTATTTTTGGGTTGATACATTTGGTATCATAGCTCTAGGTACTAGTGTATAGAGCATCTTATATACTTAAAGAGATTTGGATATCTCCAATGAATGCTTTCTTAAAAGTTTAAGCTAAAGCCGGGATGACCTAGAATCTCTGCTTTCTAGAATCTAATGGGAACTAATCCCAAGAGAGGATGGATGTTGTGATACTAAGTATGAGCTTGGTGTTGATGATACACCATAATATTAGAGTGTTATCCTAGTTATATTATTAATGCTTTTGGCAAAATGAAATCTATATTATGGATTGAATAAATGGTAAAATTTAAGGAGAAGTTGTAGCCTAATCCTTTTCTTTGTTGTAACTAGGTAAATATGCCACTCAAGGCTCGAAAGGGAAGGCCTACGCCTCTACTTAGATAGACTCAAAAAAGTAATATTGAATAAGAGGTATATAATGAGGACCTAGGATCTCCCAATCGAGGGGTGGAATATATCACTGCTACGGTTGTTGTCATGAAAGATAAAATGAGGCAGGTGATGGAAACCAGGTAGGTGAGTTAGAGACTCAAAAGTTAACCAAGTTGAAGAAATGATTGTGTAATAATTACAAGCTAAAGCCATTCTAGAAAAGGAAACAGCAAGATATCTAAATAACATTTGTATCTCCAAGTTTGATGGAGAAGGAGATGAATATGTAGTTGAGGCTTGGTTAAGGGAATTGGAAGTTTAATTCATAGTAAGGAGGTATTCTCTAGTAACTCGGACTATTTGGGCTATAATTTACCTCAAAGGGGCCACTCTAGATTGGTGGGAAACCTATTATGAGAAAACTAATATTAAACTAGTAGATATTCCATGGAAAGAATTCATAGTCATCTTCAGAAAGAGGTTCCTTACAGAGCATTTCTATGCCTTGAAATTTAAAAATTTTGTGAGTCTAAGCCAATGAACCAACATAGTGGAGATATACTAGCAAAATATGGTAATATTGTTGAAGTATGTACCTACTTATGATGAGAAAATATTGGTTCATAAGTTTATCCATGGGTTGGAATCTAATATAAATCATGATGTAAACATGTGTGAGCCTAAGTCATTGCAAAAGGTGTATGACCTAGAGAAGAAATCCGAGTCACACTTTCGTTACAAATATGACACCTTATCTGAGAAAGATCAATTGGAACTAAAGAAGAGGAATAGCGATGGGTTCATAAAATGGGAAGGTGAACAAAGTCAGAAGGCTAATAACCCCAAAGTTCTAAGAAGAAATTTAATGGAAATTAGAAGAAGTTCAAGAAAAAAATTTATAAGAAAGGCAACAACCCCAACAATACTAAGCCTCAACTGAAAAAGTCATAAAATTCAATTCCAATGATCAAAGAAGAGGGGTAAAAGTCAGAAAAGGGAAAAGGACCCAAATATGGGTGTTACCATTACAGAGGCCCACATTATGCCACGTAGTTTCTACGCCACCTAAGGCCTAGTACATTCAATTTTAAAGGAAAGTAACCTACACATCAAATATATGCTACAATTGGGAGTCAGAAGCTTGAAGGACAAGTTACTCCATTGATTATAAAATGTAATATTTTTAACAAACAAGTGAATATTTTAACTTATAGTGGGGCCACCGATAGTTTTATTTCTTGTAAGTTAGCAAAGAATATGCTAAAAATACCAAGATATTTGGCCCATGGATGGAAGGTTGAGTATGGTTCTGAGTAAACCTACTCAGTAAATCAGTGTTTTCCCATGATAAAGCTTGTTTGAACAAATGGAACCACAAAAGGTTTTTTATATGTAGCTACACTTCATGCCTTCAATGTGATCCTAGGGATGCATTTTTTATAGACCCATAAAGCCGTAATCAATTTCCAAGATAGATGGATCAAGTATTTTGAAGAAGAGAAGGGGAGACTAAAAATTCATAACAAATAGGGGGCATTCAAACCCCAATTGTTGTCAATTATGTAGCTAAAGAAAGCCCTTAGGAAAGGAGGGATAGTATATGTAATTAAGCTCAATGAAGTTATAGGAGATAAAAAGAAGGAAGTTTTGGAAATACACCCAATTTTATAGGATTTCAAGGATGTGTTTCTTGAGGATTTACCTAGACTTCCTCCTATGCAAGAATTTGATTTTACTATCGATCTTATGCAAGGAGAAGAACCTATACATAGATATCCATATAGGATAATCCCTATTGAGATGTAGGATTTAAAGTTACAACTACAAGGGCTATTAGAGAAAGGATTAATAAAACCAAGCGTGTCACCTTGGGGTGCACCCATTTTATTTATGAAAAGGAAAGACATTTCTTTAAGTTTGTGTATAGACTACATAATGTTGAATAAATCTACAATAAAGAACCAATACCCCCTACCTAGGATTGAATATTTATTCAATAAATTGAGAGATGCCATGATGTTTACTAAGATCGACCTAAGATCACGATATCATCAGTTAATAATACATGAGGAGGATACTCACAAAACAACATTCAAGACTAGGTATGGGCACTATGAGTTTACAATACTACCCTTTGGGTTGACTAACACCCCAACCACCTTCATGAATTTAATGAATAGTGTATTCATGAGGCACCTATATTAGTTTATCCTTGTATTCCTAGATGATATCCTAATATACTCTCAAAACAAGTAAGAACATGATAAACATCTCAAGATCGTGCTAGATTTGTTAAGGGAAAACCAACTTTATGGAAATATAGCCAAGATCGATTTCTATATTTTAGAGTTGCGATATCTAGGACACATTATATCAGTAGAGGAAATCATTGTGGATCCAGATAAAATTGAAGGTATATTAAACTAGCCACCCCTACTAATGTCATGAAATACGAATCTTCATGGAGTTAATGGGCTACTATAGATGTTACATAAAATATTTCTCAAAGATTGTTGTGGCAATAATTAACCTTTGAAATAAAGAAAAGGAATTCAAGTGCATTTAAAAGTGTGAAGCCACCTTCGCATTACTAAGGCAGAAACTCACTACCATAGCAATATTGAAAATTCTAGACCCACAAGGATATTTTTTAGTATGCATTGATGCATCATTAGAAGGGTTAGGAGGAGTACTCATGCAAGAAGAGTCGGTAGTAGCTTATACTTCAAGAAATATTAAAAAGAATGAAGTTAATTATGCTACTCATGATTTAGAGCTAGTTGTTATGGTGCACACTCTAAAGGTCTGATGCCACTATTTGGTGGGGAGATCTTTTGAATTAAAATCTAACCAACAAAGTCTAAGGTACATATTTACTCAACCAATAATCAATGTGAGACAGAGAAGATGGATAAAGTTTCTCACTGAGTATGACTTTGAAATTTAGCACATAAAAGGAAAAAAGAATAAGTTTGTTAATGCCTTGAGTAGAAGAAGACACATCACAATCATAACTAGAGGTCACAAGAAGTTGATGGACCAATTGAGACAACAGCAATCTTAGGATAAGTATTGCCAAGAAATACGAGCTAGAATGGATAGAGATCTTGAGGGTAATAAGGATTTTGGGGTGATAAATAACCTTTTGTGTTACAAAGGTGGGATCATCATACAAAAATCAAGAGATTTAAGGAAGATATTAATGCAAGAAACCCATAGATCTCCTTACTCTAATCACCTTAAAGGGGCTAAAATGATGAAGAACATGAAAATAACCTTCTTTTGGGTAGGAATGAAGAAGGATATTACCGATTTTATCACTCGATACCTCAAATTTTATAAGGTTAAGGAAGAATGCAAGCATCCTGTAGGACAATTGTATCCACATGAGGTACCTACATAGAAATGGTAGGTCATATCAATGGATTCTATAGTAGGTTTACCTAATACCCAATATCAACATGTTGCAATACTCCTAGTAGTTGATAAATTGACAAAGGTTACACATTTTATACCTGGGAACACCAAGGACGATGCTCAAGTGGTGGCTAATAGATTTGCCAAAGAAGTTTTCTGATTGCATGGATTTCCTAAGGTAATCATCTCTGATAGTGATTAGAAGTTCACTTCTAGATTTTAGAAAGCCCTTCATCATGCAATAGGCATAAAACTGAATATGAGTTTAGCATACCACCCTAAGATAGATGATCAAATATAATGGATAAATCATTTCCTAGAGGACATGCTTTGCATGTACTGCATGGATCACAAGTCTCAATGGGAAGACTATCTACATCCAGTAGAATTCACCTACAACAATGGGCATCACTCATCTCTAGGAATGACACCTTTTTTGGACATCTTGTGAAATATTAGTTGTCATTGATGTCAAAAGGTTCTAAGAAGAATTACAGTTTGATTGGTTCTAAAAGAGCTTCATGGGAAGCATGATCAAAGGTTTTTATGAAAACCATGTAGGGCAAAAATCAAAGGTTAATTATCCATGATGGAAAAAATAAAAGGTTTTTATTAAAAACCAAGGTGGCTTTTTTTTAAGAGAAAATACTCTTGTGGGGCTACCTTGGTCTGAGAGACCATGAACAGGGGGTTATACACCGTCAAAGTCACCTGAGAGTCACACTCAGCCTTGCCCGCACCAACATTATCAATTGGATTTTGGGTACCCAATTCAGCTTTTTGGTAGGGTGGAGATTCGAACCTGGGACCTCCCTTGGAGGATTACCCTCTCCTCTCCAACTCATCTACAACACCTAGGTGCAAGGTGGATTTTTGTTTGGTTAAAAAGTCCAAAGGTTAATTATCCATGATGGGCAAAAATAAAAGGTTTTTATTAAAAACCAAAGTGGCTTTTCGTTTGGTTAAAAAAGGCCCAAATATTAATTATTTATTTAATTTATAATATTTAAATTCCAAGAGAATTTAAATTATTATAAATAAATAATAATTAAAGTTAATTCGAATATTTGAAATTCGAATTTCTAATGCGTCGACGTGTGAGAAATTTCCTCCATTCGTGTATAAAATGTGGATCATTTCACCTTAGACAATTACCATGCTCATTCAATTTAATGCCCCCGAAACCCTTGCAAAAAGTATCTTCGATTTTTGTGCGCTAAAGTGTTGCGGCTAGTGGACAACGTGTGGTGTTTGAAGGAGGTCAACATGTGTGAAGAAGAGCATAAGGTGAAGGAAGCTCCACTTCCTTCACGTGGGCATTGCTAGCCCACGGGGTGGACTCCCAAGCGCTAAGGCACTTAGGCTTGTGGAGACGGCGGTTCGATTCTCGCCGAATCCCTTTTAGGGATCAACGAAAAGGTATGCACATTATTTGAGCATCGGGTTTTTCGAAGAAGGTTGTTGGAAAATTAAAATTAATTTTTGGCTTTATTAAATGGTTTTATAAAGTGACGTGGGAGTTATAAGGGATAGATAAAAGGTGTTTTTGCTTGGTAATTATTTTTGGTTAAAAAATAATTAGGAGGAATAAGGAGTTAATTGTTTTATAAAGCTTTTAATATATTTAGCTTATTGGAGAGATAAATGCTTTTAAGTGTTGATTATTATTGAAGATATCTTCTTGCCATTAAGAAGTGTTGAGAAAGTAATTATTTTGAAATTATTTTCTGGTGGTTGATATTATTTTAATTGGGAGAATATAAGGTGTTATTGGACAAATATTATGTATGTTGATGGTTGTTTTTAAATATGGAGTGATAAGGTGTAATTGAGTTTTTGCATTATATTGTGAGAGAGATTTATCTTCTAACCTCTTTGAGTTTGGCATAGAAGTGTTTGTGGTTGTGGTAGATATTTGAGGTTCCTTCATCATCAAAAAGGTATGAGCACATTCTTCCATATTTGAGTTGATTGGTTGGTTTTCTGGAAAATAAGTTTGGAGTGAAAAGGACTTGATTAGGGTTTCCTTTTGAGTGTGTTGAGTTAATGCTTCAAGGTTTTCTGGAATAAAGAGTTGTTGTTAAAACCTTGTTTGATAAGCATTGTTGTTGAAGCTATTAATTGTGTGAAGAACTTGAACTAGGGTTTGAGTATCATTGTTATGTGAGAGTTGTCTTATAAGCATTATTGTTGAAGTGAGTTGGTTGTGTGAAGAACTTGAACTAGGGTTTGAAAAGAACATGAGTATCATTGTTATGTGAGATTGGTTGTTGAGCATTGTTGGAAATATTTTGAGTGAAGGTCATATGCTTGGACTAGGGTTTGTAAGGAAGGATTGTTTCATTGAGTGATTGGTTGAGTAGAGTTGGTTGAGCCTAGTCAAGTGGGTGTGTGAAGTGATTGTTCAAGTTCCATAAAATAAACTATTCTATATTCTGAATTGATTTGAGAAAGTGATTGAGCATTGAGGTGAATAAGAAGCATATTGAGTCTCTAACAATTCTCCTTATGTTTCTAAGAGAGTGATTGAAAGTAATTGAGCATTGTGATAAGTGTAGAACATATTGAGTCTCTAACAATTCTCTTTATGTTTCTATGAGATTGGACAAGTTCTTGTGTGGACTTGTTGAGCAAGATTTGAGGTAAGTCTTTGAGAAGACTTGTGGACAGATTTGAGTAAGCTTTTGTGGAAGCTTACAATACATATTGAGAGTAAACTTTGGACAAGTTCTAGAGAGGACTTGTGGAGCATATTTGGACAAGTTCTAGAGAGGACTTGTGGATAGATTAGTGTGAGATTTTGTGGAAGCTTACAAGGTATATTTGAGATAAGTCTTTGAGAAAGACTTGAGAGCAGAGTTGATTGATTTGTTCAAACCTTGAGTTAAGGTTTGGGGTAGATCCAGTAGAGTTGATTTGAGATTGATTCAAGCTTTGAGTTAAGGCTTGAGGATAGATATTGAGGATAGATTTGTGCTAGATCAAAGGACTATGTTTAGTGTAGATGTTTTGAGGATAGATTTGTGCTAGATTAAGGACTATGTTTAGTATAGATTATAGGATAGATATTGAGGATAAATTTGTGCTAGACCGAAGGACTATGTTTAGTGCAGAATTGAGAATAGATTTTGGTACAGATTTGAGGATAGGTTTGTGCCAGACCAGAGATAGATATTGAGTAGATTTGTGCTAGATCGAAGGACTATGTTTAGTGCAGATTTGAGATAGATATTTGGAGGTGATAGAGAGTAGAGGATAGTAGTCTCTAGTGGATAGAGATCCATTAGCTAGGGTAGTGAGGATAGGTCTTCTGAGTGAGGACAAGAGTCTTCAGTGGAGAGAGATCCACAAGCCAGTGTAGTGGAGGTAGTAGTCTTCTAGAGGATCACCAGCCAGAGTAGAGGAGAAGGAGTTCTCCTATGGATAGAGATCCATGAACTTGATTTAGGGGATTGGTATCTCCTTTGGACAGAGGTCCATAAACATTGTAATAGGGAAGGATTCCCAAGAGATTGATTGAGAAAATTTTAGTGAAATATTTTCTCCGTGGAGTAGCCCACATTGGGTGAACCACGTAAATTGTGGTGTCTCTATTGTGTGTGGTGATTTATGCATTGCTTTGATTACTGCTATTGATATTGCTATCTATACATTGCATAATATTGATTGGGAAAGAAAAGTAAAAAGTGGTCTTATATTGTTCACCCCCCTCTCAGTATAAGCTTGTGTTCTTCAATTGGTATCAGAGTGGGTTCCTTCAGAAGAGTTTAACAACTTGAAGGAAAAGATAACAAGAACACAATGGATTCTAAGAATGTGTCCTCAGATAATTCAGCACTAGTATTTGATGGAAGTGACTATATATATTGGAGTATGAGAATGAAGATTTACCTGATGGCACTTGGCAATGAAATTTGGGAAGTAGTTGAAATTGGATACGATCCCTTAATTAATCCACCTACAGATAAGGAAGGTAAGCTCCTACAACATTACAATTCAAAAGCAATGAATGCACTTTTGAGAGGTTTGCATAGAACAGAGTCTATGAAAGTTATGCATTGTCAAACTACAAAAGAAATGTGGGATAAACTACAAAATATATATGAAGGAGATAAAAGTGTCAAGAAAGCAAAGATACAGAAATCTCAAAGGACAACTTGAAGCATTAAGAATGAAGGATGAGGAAAATATTAGTACTTATCTACTTCGAATTGATGAGGTTGTTAATGATATGAAAGGACTTGGAATGAATATTGATGAATCGGATGTTTGTGATAAGGTCTTAAGAACTCTTCCAAAAAGATTCAGTGAAAAGGTTTCTACTATAGAAGAGTCAATAGATGGTGATTCTTTGACAAGAGATATGTTGCTTGGTATTCTTACAACATTTGAGATGAGAACAAAAGAGGAACCTAATCCCCAGAAAGAAGCAACATTCAAAGCAATCAAGAAGACAAAGGGTAAGAAGTCAGAATCAAGCAATGAGTCATCCAATGATGAAGAAGCTAATTATGGTAGAAGGGATAAGGATTCTAGAAGATCTAAAGATCTAAAATCTATTAAATGTTTCAATTGTGGAAGGTATGGTCATTATGCAACAGATTGTCAAGAAGCTAAGAATAACAATGGTGAAGAAAAATAGGATCACAGGAACAGGGAATCAGAAAGATACAAGCACCAAAAGAAAAGCAAGGATGGACAAAGCAGACAAGGAAAGAAGTTCTTTCAAAGACAAAAGAGGAGCTACTATGCGGATAAGGCAAGTAAGTACTCAAGTGATAGTGATGCTAGTTTTTTAGATAATGATAGAGATGAAGTCCTATTTATGATTGAAGAAAAAGAACAAGTTAAGAAAAGGACTCCAATAATTCTCAAGTGTTTTAGATGTGGTAACTTTGGACATCTTGAAGATAGTTGTACAAAGAATGGTTATAGTTTCAGTGATGATGAATATGAGGATACACTTGAAGGACCAGATGAAAACCTTCTAATGGCATTAGAAGAAGGAGTAGGTGATCCAATAGAAGACAAGCCAATAGAAAATAAATATGTGGACAAAGGCAAAAAAATAGAGGAATATTCAGAGAAATATGGATATGATCTCAAGGGAGAACTTATTTATGCTCTTGACACAGTAAAGAAGGTAAGAAAGCAAAACTCTAAACTTGAAATTCAGTTTCAAGAATGTGATGAAGAGAGAAGATTGCTTATAGAGGATCTAGAAAAATCAAAGGCTAAGACAAAGAAGTTCAAGGATAAGTTAGAAGCAAAGATCTTAGAATGTGAAAAGTTAGCACAAGAAGTGGCACTACTAAGGGAAGATCTAGAAGACTCCAAAGTCAAGCTAAAAGGGTTCAAAAATAGCTCAAAGAACTTGGATAAGTTCATCAAGATACAAAAGCCTACATCAAGCAAAATAGGTCTTGGATTTGAACAAGGACAAAAGAAATGGGAAGGAAAGTCAACCTCAAGTTCTGGAGGAGAAGAAACTTCAGATGAAGACACTTCAGAAGAAGATAGTGTAAGAGAAAGTGAGACATCTGAGGATGAGTTGGACAACAGAAAGTTCAACAAGGATAGGAACAATGCACAAAGAAGATACAGATGGAACAACAATCAAAATAGGGCAAGAGAGACTAAGAGACCAATGAGGTCAAGACAAGGAAGCTTCAATGGAAGATGTTTTTCATGTCACAGGTTTGGGCACATGACTTCACAGTGTAGGACACATGAAAGATAGGAATATGGGAACATACATATTTTCCATGGGTATTGCTACTCATGTAATCAGTTTGGTCACAAGGCAATGAATTACAGGGTTCATGATAGAAGAGGATATGGCTTCAATAGGAGAAATCCTAAGACATTTGCACCTCCAAGGAATAATAACATTAAGTGTTATAAGTGCAATAATGATGGTCACACAGCAAAATGGTGTAGAGCAGACATTCCAGAATCAAGTATGAACAAGAACAAAAATAGGAACAGGAACAGGAACATGGATATGAACAGAACATGAATATGAACAGGAACATGAACATGGATATGAACAAGAACAGGAACAGGAACAAGAAAATGGACATGGATAGGAACATGAACATGGAAAGAAATAGTCAAAGGAATCAGAAGGATCAGATAAGAAGAAAAGAGGATAAAGGTAAAGAACAATGCTTTCTAGGAGTAGAAATACTCCCACCCCAGAATTAACCACCTCAAGAGGAGGTGGGGGAGGGGCTAAGCTAAGAGGCTCATTCTTAGCCCCGAGCCCCAAAGGTGACCCTTTGCCATTGATGTCAAATGGGGAGATATTTGAGTAAGGGGGAGATATTTGGTATTTGAGCAAAGAGGAGAGATTTGAGCCAGGGGGAGCAGAACAAAGGAAAAGTCAAGTTTTCGGTAAAAAGAGTTTGGGTTACCATCAATGACAAAGGGGGAGATTGTTGGACATTTTGAGGAATATTAGTTGTCATTGATGTCAAAAGGTTCTAAGAAGAATTACAGTTTGATTGGTTCCAAAAGAGCTTCATGGGAAGCATGATCAAAGGTTTTTATGAAAACCATGGAGGGCAAAAATCAAAGGTTAATTATCCATGATGGGCAAAAATAAAAGGTTTTTATTAAAAACCAAGGTGGCTTTTTGTTTGGTTAAAAATTCCAAAGATTAATTATTCATGATGGGCAAAAATAAAAGGTTTTTATTAAAAACCAAAGTGGCTTTTCATTTGGTTAAAAAGGCCCAAAGATTAATTATTTATTTAATTTATAATATTTAAATTCCAAGAGAATTTAAATTATTATAAATAAATAATAATTAAAGTTAATTCGAATATTTGAAATTCGAATTTCTAATGCGTCGACGTGTGAGAAATTTCCTCCATTCGTGTATAAAATGTGGATCATTTCACCTTAGACAATTACCATGCTCATTCGATTTAATGCCCCCGAAACCCTTGCAAAAAGTATCTTCGATTTTCGTGCGCTAAAGTGTTGCGGCTAGTGGACAGCGTGTGGTGTTCGAAGGAGGTCAACGTGTGTGAAGAAGAGCATAAGGTGAAGGAAGCTCCACTTCCTTCACGTGGGCATTGCTAGCCCACGTGGTGGACTCCCAAGCGCTAAGGCGCTTAGGCTTGTGGAGACGGTGGTTCGATTCTCGCCGAATCCCTTTTAGGGATCAACGAAAAGGTATGCACATTATTTGAGCGCCGAGTTTTTGGAGAAGGTTGTTGGAAAATTAAAATTAATTTTTGGCTTTATTAAATGGTTTTATAAAGTGACGTGGGAGTTATAAGGGATAGATAAAAGGTGTTTTTGCTTGGTAATTATTTTTGGTTAAAAAATAATTAGGAGGAATAAGGAGTTAATTGTTTTATAAAGCTTTTAATATATTTAGCTTATTGGAGAGATAAATGCTTTTAAGTGTTGATTATTATTGAAGATATCTTCTTGCCATTAAGAAGTGTTGAGAAAGTAATTATTTTGAAATTATTTTCTGGTGGTTGATATTATTTTAATTGGGAGAATATAAGGTGTTATTGGACAAATATTATGTATGTTGATGGTTGTTTTTAAATATGGAGTGATAAGGTGTAATTGAGTTTTTGCATTATATTGTGAGAGAGATTTATCTTCTAACCTCTTTGAGTTTGGCATAGAAGTGTTTGTGGTTGTGGCAGATATTTGAGGTTCCTTCATCATCAAAAAGGTATGAGCACATTCTTCCATATTTGAGTTGATTGGTTGGTTTTCTGGAAAATAAGTTTGGAGTGAAAAGGACTTGATTAGGGTTTCCTTTTGAGTGTGTTGAGTTAATGCTTCAAGGTTTTCTAGAATAAAGAGTTGTTGTTAAAACCTTGTTTGATAAGCATTGTTGTTGAAGCTATTAATTGTGTGAAGAACTTGAACTAGGGTTTGAGTATCATTGTTATGTGAGAGTTGTCTTATAAGCATTATTGTTGAAGTGAGTTGGTTGTGTGAAGAACTTGAACTAGGGTTTGAAAAGAACATGAGTATCATTGTTATGTGAGATTGGTTGTTGAGCATTATTGGAAACATTTTGAGTGAAGGTCATATGCTTGGACTAGGGTTTGTAAGGAAGGATTATTTCATTGAGTGATTGGTTGAGTAGAGTTGGTTGAGCCTAGTCAAGTGGGTGTGTGAAGTGATTGTTCAAGTTCCATAAAACAAACTATTCTATATTCTGAATTGATTTGAGAAAGTGATTGAGCATTGAGGTGAATAAGAAGCATATTGAGTCTCTAAAAATTCTCTGTATGTTTCTAAGAGAGTGATTGAAAGTAATTGAGCATTGTGATAAGTGTAGAACATATTGAGTCTCTAACAATTCTCTTTATGTTTCTATGAGATTGGACAAGTTCTTGTGTGGACTTGTTGAGCAGATTTGAGGTAAGTCTTTGAGAAGACTTGTGGACAGATTTGAGTAAGCTTTTGTGGAAGCTTACAATATAGATTGAGAGTAAACTTTGGACAAGTTCTAGAGAGGACTTGTGGATAGATTAGTGTGAGATTTTGTGGAAGCTTACAAGGCAGATTTGAGATAAGTCTTTGAGAAATACTTGAGAGCAGAGTTGATTGATTTGTTCAAACCTTGAGTTAAGGTTTGGGGCAGATCCATAGCAGAGTTGATTTGAGATTGAGTCAAGCTTTGAGTTAAGGCTTGAGGACAAATATTGAGGATAGATTTGTGCTAGACCGAAGGACTTGTGTTTAGTGAATTGAGGATAGAGTTTGAGGACAGATTTGTGCTAGATCGAAGGACTATGTTTAGTACAGATCAGAGGATAGAGATTGAGGATAGATTTGTGCTAGACCGAAGGACTGTGTTTAGTGTAGAATTGAGAACAGAGTTTGGTACAGATTTGAGGATAGGTTTGTGCCAGACCAGAGACAGAGATTGAGCAGATTTGTGCTAGACCGAAGGACTGTGTTTAGTGCAGATTTGAGATAGAGCTTTGGAGGTGATAGAGAGTAGAGGACAGTAGTCTCTAGTGGATAGAGATCCATTAGCCAGGGTAGTGAGGATAGGTCTTCTGAGTGAGGACAAGAGTCTTCAGTGGAGAGAGATCCACAAGCCAGTGCAGTGGAGGTAGTAGTCTTCTAGAGGATCACCAGCCAGAGCAGAGGAGGAGTTCTCCTGTGGATAGAGATCCACGAACTTGATTTAGGGGATTGGTATCTCCTTTGGATAGAGGTCCATAAACATTGTAATAGGGAAGGATTCCCAAGAGATTGATTGAGAAAATTTTAGTGAAATATTTTCTCCATGGAGTAGCCCACATTGGGTGAACCACGTAAATTGTGGTGTCTCTATTGTGTGTGGTGATTTGTGCATTGCTTTGATTACTGCTATTGATATTGCTATCTATACATTGCATAATATTGATTGGGAAAGAAAAGTAAAAAGTGGTCTTATACTGTTCACCCCCCTCTCAGTATAAGCTTGTGTTCTTCAACCTTTTGATGCCTTGTATGGATGGAAATGTAGAACACCCTTGTCTTGGGACAACCTAGAGAATAGAGTTATTATTGCGCTAGAAATGGTCAAGGAAATGGAAGATAAACTAAAAGTAATCAAGCAAAGACTCAAGGAAGCTATTGATAGGCAGAAGAGTTAAGTTGATTTAAAGAGAACTCCGTAAGAGTACTCGATGGAAGATAAAGTGTTCATAAGGGTTAAACCAATGAAAATTCCATGAAGTTGGATCCATGGTTTGTAGGACCCTTTGAGATCACTAAAAATATTAGTCTGGTTGTTTACCGACTTGATTTACCTCCTAAATTGTCATACAATCCATAACACCTTCCACATATCCTTGCTTAGAAAATATATTGATGACCCCGAACATGTGTGGGATGTTTCTAATTTGTACATGGCAAACCCAAAGGTAACTAAAGTAATACCAATAAAGATGCTCAAGTTTTGTTCTAAGACTATGTGGAATCAGACTCTTGAGCAATGTTAGGTCCAATGGGATCATTTCTCATAAAGGAATTCCACTTGGAAGAAAGTGGAGGATATGCAAAAATATTTTCCCTTTTTGTTTGAAAATTCATAAATCTAATAATTTATTGTTGATTGTTATTACTTGTAAAAATTGAAACACCCGAGATGGTGTTTAGTCCTAGTGGGGGAGGATGTCATGACCCTCCTTGAAGGACTTTGTGACATGGAAAAATAATATGTGAATTTGACAATACTTTAATACTTGGTTTTGTTGAATTAAGTAGTTATGCAATGTTAAGTTAATATTGAATAACATGATATTGCTAAAAAATTGCCAATATGTAGGATCAGGTACGCTCGTAGGTGGAAGAAGTTGATTCATCCACAAAATGTGAGGGTACTTGATGTTGGAAAAGTTATGAGAAGGCATATCAAAGGTAACATGGATAGATACCTTTATATAGGAATGCATTATCGGTTAGGAATAATCATCAACAACTATCTGCATTAAGCCTCAAGTTTATGGTCTAGTAGCTATCATAAATCCTCAGGCTAATATAGGTGAGTGAGATTGATGGAAAGACTCCCTTTTTATTTGTGCATCTTCTTGCTTGTATTTTACTTCAGCATTATCAACATCTTTATTTTCTTAAAAAATAGTGCATAGATTTGATTGCCTTCTAAACTCCTGATATAGCTTTTAACAAGTATCTTACTAGCTATGCTAAGAAAAACATGTTTATGATAGAGATAAATCTAAATTAAATAATAATTGACCTTTATTTAATTAGATAATAAAAATCTAAGAGGGTTTGATGAAGAAAAACTGCTCTACGGGGATGGTAGCAACTTTCGGAGGAGGTCTAAAAAATTGGAGGAATGTCATGATGGCATCGGGTCCGGCACAGAGAGTGCATGCTCGTGATGTTTTTTCATCTAAAAATTATTGGAAGGAACAGGATTTTCCAGTGCATTTTGGGAATCACTTGTTAAAGAACAATGGATGTTTGGAACGATGTGAAGCCAGGCCAGTTCTAGTGGTTCAACCAGACTCAGTGGCGGAAGATGTGGAGTATCTAACCAAACATGCCCTTATTGGCAAATTTTTGGGCATCCGAATTTCTCTCCCCTTTGTGGAGGCTTGGGTCAGGAAGACTTGGAATCTTGAAGGTGATGTGGAGGTGATGCTGAGTGTGAAAAACTATTTTATGGTGGTTTTCTCTTGTATTGTAGATCGTAACAAAGCATTTGAATGGGGTCCTTATTTCTATAACCAAGTGGGACTCTTTATTAAACCCTAGCATGTGGGTTTCAACCCATCAAAGGAGTGGCCATCACGGGTTCCAGTATGGGTGTGGCTTCCATGGCTCCCATTGGAATTCTAGAGAACTAATATCTTGCATAAGATTGCCCTTCTGCTTGGGAAGTCCGGTTGGACCATCACAATAGACAATGGATAAAAAGGTAATCTATCTTGCTCGTATTTGTGTTGAAATTGACTTAAATAATCCTATTCCATATTCTATTGAAATACAATTTGGATCAACTACATGGGTTCAAAAACTTGACTATGAAGCTCTTCCATTTCGTTGTCGGATTTATCATGAATATGGCCACCTGCAAAGAAAATACCCTAAGTTTGTCCCTCTTGTGGCTTCAAATCCTGGGCCCTCTCGGTCTGGACAAATTTTGGATAAAGGAAAATCCTCGATAAAGGAAGGGGAACGGGATAAGGAAGGTTTTGTTCCGGTAAAATCTCGAAATAGAGGACGAAGGGCAAATAAAGACCTTAAGGATAGCCAACCAGATGCTCTACTCAACTATTTTGAAATATTAGATGATCTTGATCAGTGCATGGAGATACCTAAAATATCTCTACTTGATGCAAATATAACAATGTCGAATCAGATGTCTCTTCTTGAGGGGGAACTTAAGGAATCAGATCTAGGGGGTTTAAATGAAGAACAAAGGGCTTTGGATCTGAGTATAGGGGAAATGGTTGGGTCTAGCCCTATAAGGGAAACTATTTTGGAAAGTGGTACATATTTAGTTATGCCCTCTCCTACTCAGGCATTGATGCAGTCATCCTTGGACTACAAAACTCCTACGATGTTGGGATTGCAGCAGAAAATAATTAAAAAAAGTTTTTGGATAAGAATATGAAGGTGGGTCGGAAGAAGGACCAAGATAAAATTAAGTTAATGGGGAGACTTTGGTGGAGTACGGCTTGGTGAAAACATTAGACTCCCATTTTTATAACCCCCAAAAATGATTATCCTCTCATGGAATGTAAGGGGGTTGAACAACATCCCCAGACAAAAAGTTGTTCGTGATTTGGTTCGTGTGCATTCTTCGGATGTGGTGTTTATTCAGGAGACTAAATTGGCTATTGATAGTATGTTCAATATTACTCCCAAGTTGTGGAGAAGGGGGTAATGCCAGTGTATTGGTGCATGTGGATATGCTGGTGGCATCGCTTGTTTATGGGATCCGGTTAAGATATCCCCTCTTACTTGGATTTCTAGCAGATGGTCTATTTCGATGGTCGGGCATGATAATGAATCTGGTGAAACCATCCTACTTACAAATGTGTATGCTCCTATTGATTACAATGGTAAAGTGAATTTGTGGGAGCACATTTGCTTTGTGAGAATTTTGGTTCCCCTATACCCATGGATTTTGGCTGGAGACTTCAACTCTATCACTTTTCTGGAGGAGAAACGTGGTGGGGTGGACCATCTCGAGCCTTTTTCTTCTATCTTCAATGCTCATATCCAGGCCCTAAACTTGGTTGACATCAAGCCAAATAATGGGATATTTACTTGGCACAATAGAAGGTGTGGGGAATATTCCATCTCAGAGAGACTAGATAGGTTTTTGATATCCATTTATTGGATGGGTAATAACAGAAGTGCTAGTTCTGTGATTTTGGAGGGTAGGGGATCTGATCATTGGCCTATCAAACTCTCTGCTTTGGAGTTAGGGCTAAAAAATAATTCCTCCTTTAAGTTTCAACTTATGTGGCTTCATGATCCTAAGATTCATGATTTCATGCAAGGCTGGTGGACCACTAGCAAACCTCCTCATGGCACCGCTATGTATTCCTTTATGAAGTGGCTACAATTTGTAAAACATAAATTAAAGAGATGGAATAGACTAAATTTTGGGAACCTTTCCTTGGCTAAGCTAGAAGCTCTTAGGAGGATGGAAGAAGCTTCAAGGAATATTAGAGATCAGGGATTCACGAAGAAGCTTCTTGTTGAGGAATCTGAGGCTACAAAAGACCTTTTCGAATGGGAACTGAGGGAAGAAATTTTTGGAAACAAAAAGCTCGAGTAGATTGGCTTCAGGAAGGGGATAGGAACACAACCTTCTTTTATAACTCAGTTAAGGCTCATCGTAATGGTAACCTAATTACCTCTCTTGTGAATTCTCAAGGTGCCTTGCTCTCTTCTTTCAGGGATATTTCAGAAGAGACTAAGAGGTATTTTTCCTCTCTCTTCAAGGAGGACTCCCTATCAGATGATGAGAATGAAAATCTTATTCTAAAATGTATTCCAATGATTGTTTCTAGAGAGATGAATGAGCACTTGATGGGTCCAATTTCCCTTGAGGAGTTGGAAAATGTTGTATTCAAGATGAAAAAAGGAAAATCCCCAGGCCCGGATGGATTCCCAATTGAGTTTTATCAGGAGTTTTGGGATTTAATCAAATTTGATCTTTTGGAGGTGGTCCATGAGTCCCAAAATAACAAATAGATGCTAAGGGCCCTAAATTCTACCTTTGTGGTGCTTATACCCAAAAAAGAGGGAGCAAATTCCTTGGATATGTTCAGGCCTATTGCTCTCTGCAATGTTGTGTATAAGATCATCACAAAAATTATTGCTGAGAGGTTGAAGATATGGTTGAGAAAAATCATATCTAAGGAGCAAGGAGGGTTTGTTGCTAGCCGAAAAATCTTGGATGGGGTTGTTATTGCTACAGAAGCTATTCACTCGATGGAAACTTCTAAGGAGAAAACTATGTTCATTAAGTTGGACATGGCCAAAGCCTATGATCGGGTCAGATGGTCCTTTATTCATAAAGTTCTTGCTACTTTTGGATTTGAGGAGGAATGGATTAGATGGGTGATGAGTTGTGTTTCTTCTTCCTCATTCTCTGTTCTTGTTAATAATGAGCCATCGAAGCTATTTGAGGCCTCAAGGGGATTGAGGCAAGGAGATCCTTTATCTCCTTATTTTTTTATCATTATGGCGGAAGGTTTGGGAATATTGCTCAAGTCTCAAGTCATGCAGGGTCTCATTCAGGGGTGGAAGTGGGATAGTAGTTTGCCACATCTTTCCCACCTTCAATTTTTTGATGATACTGCTTTGTTGGGAGTTGCCACTATCAGGGAAGCTAGAAATATTATACAGTCTCTTGACATATATCTTGGTGCTTCTGGATAGTTGATTAATGAGGACAAGTCTTCTATTTTCTTCTTCAATACCCCTCCTCTTATTCAAGCTAGGATTGCTCGCATTCTAAGATTCTAGGTTGGGACTCCCCCTTCATTTATCTTGGTATTCCAATTTCATATCATCCTCTACCTAGATCTTCTTGGTAGTCTATGCTTGATAAGTTTAGAAGGAAGGTGAATCACTGGACTTTCATATGGCTATCCACTGCAGGTAGAGTGTTGCTTTTAAAATATGTTGTTCAAGCTTTACCCATTTATAGATGTTTTGTACAAATAGCTCCCTCTCACTTCATCAAGGACATGGATGCTTTGTCAAGACAATTTTTATGGTCTAGAAAACTTGATCAATCTAAATAGAGTTTGGTTAGGTGGGATTCTATATGTAGGTCGATGCAAGAGGGAGGCCTTGGGTTGCGACAAACAACTCTTTTTGGGCAGGCTTTGGTTGCAAAAATTTATTGGAGATGGTGTACCTCTCAAGATCAGATTTGGGCTAAAATATTATCTTGTAAATACTTGAGAGGTATTTATGAGGTTGATATCCCTAGAGTCAGCTTGGTTGGGAAAGGTTTAGTTATCTGGGACACTCTAAAAAGAGGAGCTAATTTAATCAAGCAGGGTTTGTTCTAGATTTGCAATCAGGGATCAAATGCTCTTTTTTGGGAGGATTATTGGGATGGCCACCCTCCTATCTTGAATCAATATCCTAGGTTACGTTCCCTAAGCATTTTTTTCTTGGAAGCAAGTTGGTATCGTGTGGAGGACTTTAAAAAAATCTAGTATTTTGGAAATATGGAGATGTACAGGTGGAAAGATCCACAAGAATGGCCCTAGGGGGGACTGGCCAAGGACAGAGAGGTGCTTGCTCTTATTATTATGGGGAGGCCTTGTTCTTCATTGAGGGGTAAAGATATTCTAGCTTGGAACCCTAATCCTAAGGGAACCTACTCGTAGCCTATGGTTATCATGTTCTTGATAAGCAAAAGTATGGGAGTCTTCCTGTCACTTGGTGGAAAAATGTGTGGAAAAAATTTTCCTGGCCAAAATTTAACTTCTTTCTTTGGTTGGTAGCTCGTAATAAATGCCTCACTTGGGATAATGTGAGGAAGATGGGATTTCAGGGTCCCTCTTTTTGTGTCCTTTGTAGTAAGAATGAGGATGAATCTTCTCATTTATTTTTCCAATGCTCCTTTGCCAGAGATATTTGGCACCATTTGTGGAGAGCTTGGAACCATCCATGTTTTCATGTGTTGTCCCTAGTGGAGTTTTGGAGTAGTCTAGGAAAACCTCCGGCCAAGGCCCCCTTCCTTCGGGTGGCTTGGAATTTGTGCCCTTCTTGCATCATCTGGCAAATTTGGCTTGAACAAAATTGGTGCATATTTCAGGGCATTTATTTTGCTATTCAACAGATCTGGCAAAGGATCCTAGGGGGGATTGTCTAAGGACATAGAGGTGCTTTCTCTTATTCTTATGGGGAGGCCTTGTTCTTCATTGAGGGGTAAATATATTCTAGCTTGGAACCCCGATCCTAAGGGAACCTACTCGGTAGCCTATGGTTATCAGGTTCTTGATAAGCAAAAGTATGGGAGTCTTCCTGTCACTTGGTGGAAAAAGGTGTGGAACAATTTTTCCTGGCCAAAATGTAACTTCTTTCTCTGGTTGGTAGATCGTAATAAATGCCTCACTTGGGATAATGTGAGGAAGAGGGGATTTCAGGGTCCCTCTTTTTGTTTCCTTTGTAGTAAGAATGAGGATGACTCTTCTCATTTATTTTTCCAATGCTCCTTTGCCAGAGATATTTGGCACCATTTGTGGAGTGCTTGGAACCATCCATGTTTTCATGTGTTGTCCCTAGTGGAGTTTTGGAGTAGTCTAGGTAGACCTCCGGCCAAGGCCCCCTTCCTTTGGGTGGCTTGGAATTTGGGCCCTTCTTGCATCATCTAGAAAATTTGGCTCGAACAGAATTGGTGCATATTTTAGGGCAGTTATTTGGCTATTCAATAGATCTGGCAAAGGATCCTATATATGGTTCAGGAAACCATCCATAGAAAATGTGATGTGGACCCTCTTTTGGATTCTAGGGAGGAGAAGGTACATCAAACCCTTGGTCTCTTTGGGGATGGTGTGAACTCTTCTAGCCCTAGTAGGGTTCCTCAGCTCAGAAAGAAGGTTAGGAGAGATGGTAGGTGGAGGCCACCCCCTAGAGGAGTTTTAAAAATTAATACTGATGGATCATCTAGGGGTAATCCTGGACATGCTGGCATTGGCGATGTTGGGAGAGATTCTACTGGTGGTGTCAGTTTTTTCTTTTCCATTTATAAAGGTGTTCACTCCAACAATTTTATGGAAGCTCTTGCAATTCTTGAGGCCTTGTGGAGGGGGTTTTCTCTTGGTTGGCATAGGATTATCTATGAGTTTGACTCTCAAATTGTGGTTAATATTTTAAATAGTAAAATGGTGGAGGAAGTTAATTGGCAGTTGGCCTCTGTAGCCGTTCAGATTCTCAGAATGAGTGAAGAGTTCAAATTTATATCCTTTGTGCACATTCCAAGGGAATGGAATGTGGTTGCTGATTACCTAGCCAAAAGGGCTTCTGAGCTGTTGGATCCTTGGAGTATCGATAATTGGGAGAGTCTCTCATCTAGGGACTCTCAATGCTTGTGGGAGTTGATCCACAAGGATGTATAGACTTAATGTGGTTTGTTCTTGTTGTCTTTTTTGGGTGTCATTCTAGTCTAGTGGTTTTAGCCTATTTGGCTATTTATTTGAGTCTTGGTTGGAAGCTCAGTTGTACTCTATAATCTAGACTTTTTATCAATAAATTTTTACCCCTTTATTTAAAAAAGATAATAAAAATATAAATTAAATAATAATTGAGCTTTATTTAATTAGATAATAAAAATCTAAATTAAATAATAAGTGAGCTTTATTTTATTGGATAATAAAATATATATAAAATTATAAAAATAAATTGCCAAAAAGGAAAAAAAGAAAGAATTAAATCCTAAAGTTTGCATAGGTTTAATTCTAAGAAATGGTAAGCTCTCATGACAAAAAATAAATAATATTTGATTAATAATTCTATAAAGGTCTCGCCTGATAAGATTCTCTTGTCTGTTGAAAAGGGAGGTTACATGGATTCAATTTGAGTTTGTGAGAATAGTCTCCACCTAGCCGTTAAGTAAGATCTCACCATAGATATAGTGGTTGCAAAAACTTGCAGAGGAAGTTTTTTACTACTGTCAGAAGGAGGAGAACCTCTTAAATGACAAACCTCGAAGCAAGTTAACAATAGTTTTAGAAATTCATAATATCTTACTTCGATGTGAATGCATTGAATAGAGGTTGGTAAGAAATCTGGTGGATGATAGAGCGCGTTAGAGGAGAGATGTGACATAAAGTCTCCATGGACAGAAGGAAGAAGGAGGAGAGAGAAGGTTGTTAAGGGGATCAAATGCAACTAAATGCAAAATCTAGAGAAGAGGAGAAGACACAAAAACTAGATGAAGATGTGGACATAGATTCAATAAAAGGAGGTGAACACGAATTCTAGGGAGGCAATTCGTTGGGCAAAAGAAACCTCCTAACATGATGATTCATAGTTGGAGAGGATAAGCAAGTTGATATAAATACATACTCCTTGCTGGTTTATTCTCTGAGATACCCCTTGTGCTAGGTGTTTCATTGTTATTTTGTGCTTGAATGCTTTGGGTTCTTGGCTTTAGCTTGGTTGTCATCACTTCTCTTGTACAATATCCCTTTGTAGATAGTGAGCCATGGGCTCTAAACTACTACCCATTACACTAATGCCTTAGTCCAATCGTAGAGTGGATATTTTGGAATCATCGTTAGTGCACTGCTAACTGGGCACTGTGTTGGTCTACCTAGTCGAGTAGCATTGTGCAACAAGCCACCCAGTAGCATTCTATTGTTTTTTGTTATGTTTGTGTTTTTTTATGTTGTTATTGTGTTTTTCTATGTGGTTCATGTTGTGTTTTATTTTTATTTTATTGTGTGTGTGTGTTTGGTTGTGCTTTATCTTTTTGACACACTCAAGGAGAATGTTTTTTCTATTTTTTTTTGTTTAATATTTTTGTGTGTTTGTGTTTGTGTGTTCTTGTTTTAGGTTAATCCTTGAGTATGTCAAATGTGGTAGGCCAGGTACAAGCCTTGGGTGATTTTTGTGGAGAGATACCGTTGCCTCCTTGGGTCTTATCTGAAAGTGGCATCCCTTTTGGGATGTTTTCGACACAAAAAATGGTGAGGGGAGTGGGCATCACAATTGGCCCTATAATTTTGTGTTGGAAACTTTGGATTGAAAGGAATAATAGAAATTTAAAATAAATATTAGAATCATACCCAAGTTTGGAATAATATGATTTCTTGTTCACAATTTTTTTATAGGAATGGTGTTCATTATGGAAAGTATCAAGTTGGAAAAGAAGGTTCTAGGTTTGGTGCTCATCTATAACAATGGAGCTAATGTAAATGATATGCATTCTTTTATGTAAAAATATAAATATCTATAAGTTGGATTCATCAAACTTAATTTTGATGGTGCTTCTAAAGGAAATTTGGGAAAAGATGGCAAATGTGGTGTTTTCAATAACAATGAAGATAAAATTCTTCTTGCTTACTTAAAATTGTATGGAACCTCATCTAGAAACTATGCAAAATCCAAGACACTTCTTACACTTTATACAAAGATCAAGATTATAATTTTTAAAAGATAGAAATATATTTCAATTGAGGGAAATTCACAAATTATTATTGAAATTTTCAAGAAAATGATTTTGAGGATTAGATAAAAATAAAATTATTCCTAATTTCCATCAACTATTATTGGAGAAAATATGTAAGAAATATATAGAGAGGGAACTAATGTAGCAGATAATTTAGCCAATCATGATGTTGACTTTTTTTTTTTGTTAAAATAAAAAGTTTAGAAGGAAACTAATCAAGGGAGATTTTATCCTTTGATAAAAATGATATCAAAAACTTGATTGTGAAATCATTATAGCTTGAGAAAGATGACAAGTATATTTCATAGAAGTAAAGCTCGATATGGTCTATTCAAATTAACAACAAATATATATTTTTAGATCTTGATGGGAGTGACCCCAATAGAAACCACATAAAAATTATTAAAAATAATGTTAATTTTAAATGGATAAGAATAAAACACAAAATATTAAAATAAAAATCACAAAGTAAAATTACTTGATCAAGGCTATAATTTTAAATGGTTTTTTATTTTTTAAAATAAATTTTATGAGTAAGGATAAAGAAAAAAGTAATAAATTTCTCAAGATCATAAATTTATATATAAATTCGATAGTTTTTATAAGAAAATGGACTACAAGGAAACAAAATTTTATTATAAAATAGTCATAGAAAAATATACTAATACAAACATTACATGCACAATGCTTAGACTAATTTGAAATAAAACAAATAATTTAAATTTCTAAAAGTAATTTAAATTTAATATAATTCCTACTAGTACCTCATCACCTATTAAATAATGTAAACCTATCATCCTAGCAAAATCTCAAAATTAACTGTTGAATTTTGACCATAATTACCAACTCTACTTGCTCCAACATAATTCAATAGCAATGATAAATCCATCATAAACTGATACAAACTTGATATGAAAGATATATTGGAAGTGATGAAGATGCCATTAAATAATAACCCTAAAAAGAGGTAATAGTAGTCAAATAGTGAGTAGCAACAATGAAAAATTGGCAGCCTAGGAAAACCCCATATCTCATCAACGATCAAATTTCCAAACAAGGCACTAATTAGGGTAAAAATCATATTTAGAATAATATGGTAAATGTCAATTCAGATATTAAAATATTATGGTGTTTTCCATTCAATGTAGGTTATGACCCTATAGATTGTATAGTAACTATTAGGTATTCTTAAATAAATTGGTATGACAAGCATTGTCAAGATCAATAGGATACTATATTGAGTCAAATAAAATCTACAACAAATCAACATGCTTATTAGCAACGTCAAGCACAACAAGTCATCCTTGCTTTGCCAAATCCTAATAATTTAATTTTAAAATTTTAGTACTATTAAATAGATGAATATTTTGTGTTTGAGGATGATACCATATGTGCAAATTAACAAGGGGATTTAACCAAGGGCAAAATAAAAGCATCCATAAAGAATGCCTTGACATAAAAAAGGGAAAAGCAAATAAAGACATTATATTTCTTAGGAGGGGGAGGACACTGTTACACTTGAAAGATAAGGGGCTAGTAATAGCCCCCAAAAAAAGAATGGGAACACTCTAAAAATACTATAGATACATCCCAAGTAGATGCATAGGCCAATAAGGATGAGCAAGTGGATAAGGAAAATGAACCAAAAACTAAAAAGAGGAACCTAGAGAAAGCAAACAAGTCCAAAGGAGGGAGAAATAAATAGACATACCATCTCTAGAAAAAAACAAAATAATATCTCAAGCATCCTTCTATCATCATTGAAAGATGCACAATAATTATTAGATAGTATACAAAGTTTATTGTATGTAATGAGAGTATCTCAATCGAGTTCAAGTTTAACATTGCTAAAAAAATGAATAAAATGCCTACCAAAATGAGCATGCTAGAGGTACTAACCCTTCTCAATCTATCAATATTACTTCAAAAATACCTCAAAGAGTAACAAAGTAACTATACCATAAATGGGTAACTTAATCCTATTCAACCCAATTAATTTGAACAACAAAACTTCATAGTAAAGCATGCATTTGACATTAAAATGAATACAACAAATATCCTAAATGCTCCAAATCCTAAAAGTTTAAATCCACTACTATTCTATGTGACTTTAAAAATTAAAAATTACCTATTAATATTTTCATAGTGAATTCAAGATTAGTTATAACTATAATACCATAAGCAATTTTCGAAGAAATAAGATTTCTCTATACCTAGAAAAATAGACACCCAATCTAGATGGATGGTAGTAGGGTGCATATCATAGGAGTTCTAAAATATCTAATCATGATTGTAGCAAATCATCTAGATCTAGTGGTAGTACATGAGGTAATAGAAGTCAACTTGTTCCCATTTTTTTAGCATGTTGTCTAGAGAATGAGCATATAAGTTATCTAAAAATGGGTACTTAACAATGGACTACATATATATGAAGGTACCTAGGGATGCAAAGTAAAGAACACAAGATTATACTAAGAGGGGGGGTGAATAGTATAAGACCACTTTTTAATTTTATTTCAAATCAATATTATGCAATATATAGATAGCAATATCAACAATAGTAATCAAAGAAATTCATAAATCACCACACACAATAGAGACACCACAATTTACGTGGTTCAACCAATGTGGGCTACTCCACGAAGAAAATATTTCACTAAAATTTTCTCAATAAATATCTTAGGAATATTTTCCCTATTACAATAGTTATAGACCTCTATCCAAAGGAGATACCAATACCCTAAATCAAGTTCATGGATAACTATCCATAGGAGAACTCCTTCTCCTCTGCTCTAGTTGGTGATCCTCTAGAAGACTACTACCTCCACTACACTAGCTTGTGGATATCTCTCCACTGAAGACTCTTATCCCCACTCAGAAGACCTGTCCTCACTACCCTGGATGATGGATCTCTATCCACTAGAGACCACTATCCTCTTTGCTCTGTCACCTCCAAATATCTATCTCAAATATATACTAAACATAATCCTTCGGTCTAGCACAAATCTGTTCAATATCTATCTCTAGTATGACACAAACCTGTCCTCAAATTTGCACCAAAATCTGCTCCACAAGTCCACATAAAAATTTCTTAAATCTACTCAACAAGTCCACTCAGAACTTACTCAAATATTCTCAACAAGTCCACTCAAAACTTGCTCAAATCTACTCAACAAGTCCACTTAGAACTTTCTCAAATCTGCTCAACAAGTCCACTCAAAACTTACTCAAATATGCTCAACAAGTCCACTCATAAATTGCTCAAATATGCTCAACAAGTCCACTCAGAATTTGCTCAAATATGCTCAAAAAGTCCACTCAGAACTTGCTCAAATATTCTCAACAAGTCCACTTAGAACTTGCTCAAATTTTCTCAAAAAGTCCACTCAGAACTTGCTCAAATTTGCTCAATAAGTCCACTCAAATTTTGCTCAAATCTGCTCAATAAGTCCACTCAGAACTTGCTCAAATTTGCTCAATAAGTCCACTCAGAACTTGCTCCAATATCATAGAAACATAAATAAAATTGTTAGAGACTCAATATGTTCTATACTAATCACAATGCTCAATTACTTTCAATCACTCTCTTAGAAACATAAGGAGAATTGGTAGAGACTCAATATGCTTCAATTTCAACTCAATGCTCAATCACTTTCTCAACTCAATTCAGAATATAGAATAGTTTGTTTTATGGAACTTGAAAAATCACTTCACACATCCACTTGACTAGGCTCAACCAACTCTACTCAACCAATCACTCAATGAAACACCCCTTTCTCACAAACCCTAGTCCAAGCATATAAAAACCAACTCAAAATGTTTCCAACAATGCTCAACAACTAATATCACATAAAAATGATACTCATGTTCTTTTCAAACCCTAGTTCAAGTTCTTCACACAACAACTCACTTCAACAACAATGCTTATAAAATGATCTTCACATAACAATGATACTCATGTTCTTTTCAAACCCTAGTTCAAGTTATTCACACAACAACTCACTTCAACAACAATTCTTATAAAATAATCTTCACATAACAATGATACTCATGTTCTTTGCAAAACCCTAACTCAAGTTATTCACACAACCAATGGCTTCAACAAAAATGCTAATCAATCAAGGTTTTAACAACTCTTATTCCATAAAACCTTGAAGCATTTACTCAAAAAACTCTCAAAAATTAAGCCCTAATAAAGTCCTTTTCACTCCAAAATTATTTTCTAGAAAACCAATCAATCAACTCAACTTATGGAAGAATGTGCTCATACCTTTTTATTGATGATGAAGAGATCTCATAAATTTGTCACAACCACAAACACTTCTATGCCAATCTCAAAGAGGTTAGAAGATAAATCTTTCTCACAATATAATGTAAATACTCAATTACACCTTATCACTCCACCTTTCAAAAACAACCATCAACATACATAAAATATTTATCCAATAACACCTTATAAACTCCCAACTAAAATAAACTTAACATCCACCAAAAATTAACTCAAACCTCTTTAATTTAATTTAATGGCAAGAGAAACTTTGATAAAAATCAAATCAACTTTCTTTATAATTCCAATCACTCATCAATAAAACAACCTCTCATTAACCCTTATTACTCCACAATAATATAAATCAATTACCAAATAAACAACCTTTCACAAACCCTTATAACTCCAAAATAATATAAATCAAACACACAACTTTTCACAAACCCTTATTACTCCACATTATCCTTTAGAAAAACCTTAGGCAAATAATAAATTAATTATCAAAAATTACCTTTGCCTCTTAGTGGGTTTCAAACCCATAATATCTGCCTCTGTGAGTGCTCTAGCCGTGGATTTGACCGTTGTGTGCACTAGACACATGATTAAGAGCTTAGACACTCTTTGTCCCCTTTATCCTCAATTATCATGCAAAAACAAGGCACATGCAAAAGGAACTTCCCTTGGCACTCAAGACACACACCACTCCACGTGAATCGATCGTGGGCTTCTCAACTCCCAACGCCTTTGCAAAATATGCATTGCCAATGGACCACCGTGTCCTTTACATTTCAATCAATCTGCTCTCTCCCTTATCTCTTTTACCTAGCACTAAAGACAAGTGAAATTCTTGTCTTCTTCCTCAACGAATAACAAATGCACAAAAACGTTTCACTTTGTCGCATGAAAGAATAATGTCGAGGGGTAAGTTTTGAATGCCTCTTTGGCATTAATTTATACATGAAAATCCCTTTGTTTCTTAGACATCGATGCTCCCACTTTTGATGACGTCGGCGCTCCCACCTTTATAATTTATAAATTATTTAAATTCTAAGGAATTTAAAATTTATAAATTATATTTATAAACTTTAGCTTTAGAGAGATTAAAGCCTTCCTTGGGTTTAAACTTAAACCTTTAACTTGTAAAATATTCTACCATCGTGGGTATTTTAAAATATTAACTACCATCTCAATGTGTGAGGAGAATTTTATATCCTCATAATGATTTTAATAAAACCATTTAATCTTCCATCGTGGGTTTACCATAAACCCTCATAAAATATTATTTTGCCAACTTTCTCTTCAACTCTTCACATTGTTCCTGGTGCTATTGATGGTGTGCTCCATGGTATTAATGACATATTTTCACCTTGACATCAATGACAACTAAATAAGCTCAAAATTTCCAACAATCTCCCCCTTTGTCATTTATGGCAATCTAATTTCCTTTTACTAAAAACTTGACCTTTCCTTTGTTCTGCTCCCCCTGGATCAATGCTCTTTCAAATATCAAATCTATCCCCCTTACTCAAATCTCTCCCCCTTTGACATCAATGGCAAAGGGTCACCTTTGGGGCTTAGGGCTAAGAATGAGCCTCTTAGCTTAGCCCCTCCCCCACCTCCTCTTGAGGTGGTTAATTTTAGGGTGGGAGTATTAATAGTTGAGAAAATCGGTATCGGGAGTCAATCGGCTGGGCAATGAGACGGGAGTTTTTCAAAAATCGGCAAAAAAAAAAAAACCGAAGAAAACGAATTTTTTTTTTTATTTTTTTTTCATGCATATTACAATGAATTAACATTATGCAAATCAGATATTGCAATAAAAACAACAATTCAAGTCAAGACATCATACAAGGCTCAAGCTTTAAGTACACATGAAAGTGACAAAAGTTCACAAAACACATCCTGTATTGCTTATCATTTTAAAAGGTACAAAATTACAAATTGCAAACTGTGTCAAGTCTCAAAATGCCTCAATAGGCCCACTATCTATAGTTTTCCTTTGCCCCTTGTCCTAACATAAGCCCTAGTCTCTCTTGTTTGATGTGTGCTTGTAGATGTCTGTGCTTCTCGTGCTAAGGCCTCTTCTTGGTCCCTTGCTGCCATCTCCTCCGCTAGGGTCTCATAGTTTTGCAATTCTTCCATGCTGAATAGAGGATCTTGCTGTACCTAGAAGTTCAAAACTTCAACTAGATGAGGAAAGGGACAAAAAAAAATACTATAACTATAAGATATGCTTTTAAACGAAGAGGATGAGAGGAGAAGAAGGTCCCAACAAGATTTGAAGTTTTGAACTACTACCTGCGGCTCCTGCTCTTGTGCTTCTGCATCTGTGATCCATTCAGATGATGGATCAATGTCACTTAGGTCAATGGGCTCAATATTTGGTTTTTCAAAAGATTTTTGGTGGAGACGAAGGTTGTAGTGCACAAACACAAGATCATTTAACCTTTCTTGTGTAAGTCTGTTGCGCTTCTTGGAGTGTATGTGCTCAAACATACTCCAATTGCGCTCACAACCTGAAGAGCTACATGGTTGGGATAAGATTCTAACCGCCATGTGTTGCAAATTGGGCGTAAAATCACCAAAGTCCTCCCACCATAAATCTAGAAACAACAACAAAAAAAAAATTAATATTTTACATGTAACAACTTAAAAGTTTAAATTTTAAAACAAAATCAGAAGACAATAAATAATAATTCGATGAGGTTTACGGTTTACCTGGCCTCAATTTCTTAATAGCATTTTTGCATTGCACAGATGGGAATTGGCGACCACGACATGCCTTATAATCTTGTATCTCGGCACGGGTTTCATCGCCTAATTGTGGTGTCTTGCTGAACACGCGGTCAATGCAATCTTGAAGGCCAATCTTGACCTCATAATCAGCACGGAATGTGGGCTCATAAAATAATTTGGGGTTCAAATAGTAACCCGTTGCATGAAGAGGGCTATGGAGTTGTGATGTCCACCTGTTATCAATGATGGTCCAAATGGCATCATATTTTGTGCGGTTATGTTCATAATATGCAGCAATGGCCTCTTTCGCCCTATCCATAGCCTCATATACAAAACCCATTGGGAATTGTTCTCCATCAACAAGACGAAGAACCTTCACCAATGGCTCTGATACCTGAAAAAAAAAAAGAAAATCAAAAAATAATTTAAAGAAAAATATTTTACAACATAAATTAAATAAAAAAGTAACAAATAAAAAAGCGTAGTCTTGTAGTTGTACCTTGATGGCCTCATCCATGGCCATCCAGAAGTCCTCCTCAAACAAAGAAGTATAAACATTTTGCCCCTCGGATGATGTGCGATATCTTGCAGCTGCTTCTGAATTCCACTCATTACTCACAAACATTTGTTTTAGTGACCCTCTTGCATTGTAAATGCTCTGCAATGTCACAAAGTTTGTGGCAAAGCGTGTAACGCCAGGCCTCACTAGCTCCCTCCCATTGGTGAATTGCCTCATGAGGTTAAGGACCCATGAATGGTTGTAAATGAATTTTGTTATGGCCTTAGCCTTCCCTACAACCTCTCTTACCCAAGGTAATTTCCCAATGTCCTCGAGGAGCAAATCAAGACAATGGGCTGCACATGGGGTCCAAAAAATGGTGGGGAATCTTTCCTCCAAAATCCTCCCGGCTGCCTTATATGCTGCTGCGTTGTCCGTGATGATTTGGACAACATTCTGCTCCCCAACCTCCAAGACAACCTCCTCCAACAACCCTGCAAGCATTTCGGCACTCTTCACATGTGCCGATGCATCTACTGACTTAAGGAATGCAGTTCCTTCTGCAGATGCAACCAAAAAATTAATGAGGGTTCTTCCCCTCCCATCTGTCCAACCATCAGACATAATAGTGCAACCCTTGGTTCTCCACACTTGACGCTGGTTGTCAAGCACAACCTAAAGTAAAAAAAAAATTTAGTCATGCACATTGAATATTGATTTTATCATATTAATAAATATAAAAAAAAGTCATGTCATATAATTATATATATTAATTTAGTCAAGCACAATGACACAACCTGAATGTCGTTCACAGATTCTTGAAGGAGATGGCCCCTAAGATCATCATAAGTTGGCACCTTATATCCTGTGCCGCAGCTTGCGACAACATCTATCATGCGTCGCCAGTATGGAGACCTCGCCACATTGAAGGGAATGTCAGAATAGTACCAAAAAGTGGCAATGGCTTTCGTCGCTGCAGTGTGCTTCTCTTGGTTCCACGCAGCCATACCCTCAAGCGTGGATTGTGTCCCTGCCCTTGGCACAACACGGTCTAAGTCTACAAAAGAGGACTCTCCCGTCCCACTAGCTCCTTGTGCACTTGGACTCGAACTACTTTGTTGAAAGAACCGCTTAAGGCTGCCACGCCCACTCATACGGCCACCTCGGGAGGGGGGGATGAAATGGCATCGCTATAACTTCTTTTGTTGCTTGCGTTTTCTTCTGCCATAGATAACATGGCATTTACTTTGTTTTTTACATCTTCTGGCACCTTATCACATAATGCTACATTATTTCCTGGTAACCGTGCCAAATGGAACTTGAGGCGATAAACGCCTCCAGTATAATGATTGCCACAAAAATTGCATTTAAAACTGTTTTTTGTTTGCCCTGGCGTTCCATACGCCCATGCTGGATCCAATGGTTTCATTTTTTATATGCCTGCACATGGAAACAATTTATTAACAACAAAGTTACAAATCACTTGAAAAAAAGGAAAAAAAAAAAAAAAAATAAACCCTAAAAAAACTACAATTTTAGAACAGCCCTAACCTAATTTCAAGCAGCCCTAAAAAACCCTAACCTAATTTACAACAGCCCTAACCCTAAACCCTAACCTAATTTAAAACAGCCTTAACCCTAAAAAAACAGCCCTAACCCTAAAAAAACAGCCCTAAACCTAATTTAGAACAGCCGTAACCCTTAAAAAAACCCTAAACCCTAAAAATTAGAAGAAACAAAATTACAATATTGATAGGCAGCAATATTTACTTAAAAGAGAAAAAAAAATCCTAAAAACCTAAGCCCTTACCAAAAAAAACCCTAAAAAAATTAAAAATGGGGTTCCAAGGGTAGAATTTTTTTGAAAAACACTTGAAAAACACTTGAAAAAAATTTCTGACCTTGAGGCTGCCCTGAATCTTCTGCCGGATTTCTTCACACCGCAATCAATCTGCCGGATTCCTTCACACCGCAATCGATCGCGCTCCTACTAGGATGGTTTGGCGTAGTTGGTCGGGCCCGTCGGGGTGGTAGCACAAGGGGAGGTGTATTTTTTTGTTTGCAACTGCTTGGAAGAAAGAATGAAAAAAAAAAAAAACTTTTGGCTTTTATCGGTCGCAGCCTCTACCCGCGCGGCTGCGGCCGATTTTTTGGCGATTTTTTCAAAAAATCTGCAAAAAATCGGCCGCATCGCGATAAGTTGCCGATTTAATCGGCTCGGCAATCAAACCCGATTTAATCGCGATTTTGCCGATTTTTTGCAGATTTTCGTAACTATGGGAGTATTTCTACTCCCAAAAAGCACTGCTATTTACCTTTATTCTCTCTTATTCTTATATGAATTTTCTAATTCTTCAGACTGTTTCTATCCATGTCCATGTTCATGTTCATGTCTATATTCCTGTCCCTATTCCTGTTCATGTTCTTGTTCATATCTGTGTTCTTATTCCTATTCATGTTCCTATTCATATCCATATGTTCTTGTTCTTGTTCCTGTTCATATCTATGTTCCTATTACTATTCATGTTCTTGTTCATATTCACGTTCCTGTTCCTATTCTTGTTCATAAATGTTTCTAGAATGTCTACTCTACACCACTTTACTATGTGACCATCATTTTTGCACTTATAACACTTAATGTTATTATTCCTTGGAGGTGCAAATGTCTTAGGATTTCTCCTAGTGAAGTCATATCCTCTTTTGTCATGAATCTTGCAATTCATTGCCTTGTGACCAAACTGATTACATGAGTAACAATACCCATGGAAGAGGTGTCTGCTCCCATATTCCTATCTTTCATGTATCCTGCATTGTGAAGCCATGTGCCCAAACTTGTGATATGAAAGCATATTCAATTGAATTTTTCTTGTCTTTACCTCATTCTTCTCTTAGTCTCTTTTGACCTATTCTAATTGTTGTTTCATATTATATTCTTTGTGCATTGTTCCTATTTTTTTTGAACTCTCTATTGTCCAACTCATCCTCAGATGTCTCACTTTCTTTTACACTATATTCTTTTGAAGTACCTTCATATGAAGTTTCTTCATATCCAAAACTTGAGGTTGAATCTCCTTCCCATTTCTTTTGATTTGTTCAAATCCAAGACCTATCTTGCTTGATGTAGTCTTTTGTGTCTTGATGAACCTATCCAAGTTCTTTAACCTATTTTTAAACCCTTTCATATTGACCTTGGATTCTTCTAAATCTTCTCTTAGTAGTGCCACTTCTTGTGCTAACTTATCACATTCTAAGATCTTTGGTTCTAACTTATCCTTTAGATTTTTTGTCTTAGCCTTTGATTTTTCTAAATCCTCTATAAGCAATCTTCTCTCTTCATCACATTCTTGAAACTGAATTTCAAGTTTAGAGTGTTGCTTTCTTACTTTCTTTACCATGTCAAGGGCATAAATAAGTTCTCCCTTCAGATCATAACCATCCTTTTCTGAATATTACTCTATTTTTTTACCTTTGTCCACATTTTTATTTTCTATGGGCTTGTCTTCTATAGGATCACTTACTTATTCTAATGCCATTAGAAGATTTTCATCTAGTCCTTCAAGTGCATTATCATATTCATCATAACTGAAACTATAACCATACCTTGGATAATCATATTCAATATGTCCAAAGTTACCACATCTAAAACACTTGAGAATTACTGGAGTCCTTTTCTTAACTTGCTCTTTTTCTTCAATCATAAGAACTTCATCTCTATCATTGTCTGAAAAACTAGCATCACTATCACTTGAGTACTTACTTGCCTTATCCACATAGTAGCTTCTATTTTATCTTTGGAAGAACTTATTTCCTTGTCTGCTTTGTCCATCCTTTCTTTTCTTCTAGTGCCTATATCTTTTTTATTCCTTGTTCCTGTGATCCTATTTTTATTCACCATTGTTTTTCTTTTGTTCTTGATAATATGTTGAAAAATTTCCAAGCTTTCAGAATTGAAACACTTAATAAACCTTAGATCTCTAGATCTTCTGGAGTCTTTATCTCTTCTACCATAATTAGCTTCTTCATCACTGGATGACTCATTGCTTGATTATGACTTCTTACCCTTTGTCTTATTGATTGCTTTGAAGGTTTCTTCCTTCTAGGGAAAAAGATCTTTTGTTATTATCTCAAATGCTCTGAGCATACCTAGCAACATATCTCTTGTTAAAGTATCACCATATATTGACACTTCTATAGCAAAAACCTTTTCATTGAATCTCTTAGGAAGAGTTCTTAAGACTTTATCACAAACATCTGATTCATCAATATTCATTCCAAGTCATTGCATAGCATTAACAACTTCATCAATTTGAAATAGGTAAGAACTAATATTTTTCTCATCCTTCATTCTTAATTATTCAAATTTTCCTTTGAGATTTCACATATTTGTTTTCTTGACACTTTTATCTCCATAAATATTTTGTAATTTATCCCATATTTCTTTCATAATTTTACAATGCATAACTTTCATAGACTCTATTCTATGCAAACCTCTCAAAAGTGCTTTCATTGTGAATACACCTAAATTGCGTAAATCGGATAAGACTATCAGTGCATCACATATGCCCTTATTATCGACAACATATGGCACCATTGGGAACCTCTCTAAGCTAGCATAAGGCTTACATAAGGCTCCAAAATATAGTTTGGAGGTTTCCTAGTAGTTTAGGGTAGTTTTGGGGCACCTCCTAGTGACTGTCCCACCAAGGGACAGTTACAGTTGGTGAACGCCCCACCCAGGGACGACCATCTATAACCGTCCTTGGGTGGTATGAACCCTAACTAGACCCTTAAAAATTCAAAGGACACACTAAATGGCAATCAAAGACTACCATTAATGTGTCCAATCACCCCAAATTGATTGGGGACCTACAATTAGACTTTGGGATAGTATATTGGAAGCCCCAAATGGGAAACCTTCCCTCACCAATGCATGTCAAGGATTAGGACACATGGTAGCACCTACCTCGCATGGAAAAACATGCCCCTTTGCCCTAGATGCCCTTTTGGGCTATAAAAGGAGGTGAACTCACCCAATTTCAAAAGAGGAGAATTATGCTACACAATTCAATCCTCACCTTTTACAAACCAAAACTTGCCCTACCTTAGCCTTGAAATCCTCTTTGTTTGAAGGCGATTTCAGGAGCAATAAGGACTCATACAACTATTCCAAACTGACCAAATTGAATGTATATTTGGCCTTATCTATCGACAATACCCCTAAACCACTTTTGGACCAATTTCCTTGAGGATTGATGGAAAAACTAAGTCATATCTGTAACCGCCCCACCTAGGTACAATCAGTATTCAATAGGTGTCACACCAAGGATGGTCACAAAATAGAATGGAATTTAGAAGAAATTCCTCCATAGATATCTTAGGAATGCTTAGAATAACCCTTGGTCCAAATTTGGTGAAATTTGAACATATTTGATGGTAAATTTGAGGTCCGTAATGTTGCAGGTCTAGGTGTCCTTGTTAGGGATGGTCACTATTTTTGCACACTTTTACTTTGAATCTTACTTCCAAATCTCTTCAAAAGTATTTATATTAGATTATATTATGTTTATGCTGCATCTAGATCAATTTCCATGTGTTGTAGATCAGTTTTGATGTTGTAGATTAACCTCTTTTTCTATGGTTTCATTGCTTTTATTCTATAACACAGGTGCTATTAACCCCCTTTCAATCCCTTGTGTGTAGGTATAGGTATTCTATGTAGGAGGGAGGAGCTAAGAAGACAAGAATAATAGGTTGAAGGATAGCTCTCAATCATGGGAAGTGGAGTTTCACACCATATAACTTCACCTTAAAAGCATATCTTTCAAGGGACTAGATCCCTTGAACATTGTAATGGAAACTGTATCAAATTTGTAAATGCCCTTGAGGGGATATTTTGTAATCTCATTTGAAGAAATAGAGGAATTAATAGAAGGATAAATCCATTGTTTATGTTACACATTTGCCTCATTTCATGTAGATTGCAAGTTTATGTTATTTCCCTTTGAATGCTTGTATATTGCTTTTCCATTGCAATAGAGTGCCCTTAAGGTGATGTCGTAAAATTTGCTTCTTCAGTAGTGATTATAGTATCTGAGATTTTTATGTCTCCCCCTTGGAATGTGCAAATTTTGACCTCCATTTTTTGTTTTGCAAGTTGTAGGTTTTGACCGTTTGGAGCAGAAAAGACCCCTTTGCTACTAGGTGTCACTGGGTGGGATGGCCAACTAGGTGTCACTGGGTGGGATGACCCCCAAACTATAACCATAAATTTTAGGGAATATCACAAAACCAAAGGTTTTCTACAAAAATTTGCAGAAACAACAAGTTCTAGGTCAGATTTTACACCCCTCTGCACTTTCAATTTGCATATTTGTTGTTAAAAATTGCCAAATTTCATGTTTTCTTGCTTTTTCCATGCATAGAAAGGTTATATTATCTCTTTCCAAAATATTGCATTAATTAGCTCAGAGAAAATAGGGAAAGAACAATATATTTCTGCTTTTTTCCTGGTTTGCTTGCTTGAAACTCGACAAAAAAGGTTAAGTTCATATAGGCTTTCAATTAGTGTGCTTTCATTTTATGTTACTAAAAATTCTGAAAGAAAAATTTAATTTCATGCATCTAGTGAATCATCATTGAGTGCTCTTTGCTTTATTTCAAATTTTTAAAAGGAACCCCACACACCATAAGGTATTTTAACATCAGCGATAGTAGTGGATGTAATTACCACTTGACTGGCTTGTCTGAAAGAGTATCATCGGGACCCGAATTACTAGCCAATATCAACTCTAAGATCTGTCCTAACCATACAAAATAGCACACATTCCTCTTCAGAGGGATGTATCACTACCCACAGGGTGCTAAGTGAATATCGACAGGACCTATGCTCCCTGATCAAGTATGGAATTCATCACCATACTACCGATTAGTTTATGTGACCAGAATAATATGGAACTAATCATCATAGTGGTTGTCAAGTTGTTAGTATATAGGTGAAATAATTTAAACTTTGAGTATATCATCTAACGAAATATCAAACACATCAAGTATTTTCTTTACAAAGCAACATATCTTCAAACACAAAAAACAGTTTAGGGATCCACATTTAAAATATTTAAATGAGATAATGTTGCAAGTATGAATAGGGTCCTCATCAAAAAGGCTTAAAAAAATCTAGTTATTTAAAAGCCTAAATGTGAACATACCTGTTTGTGTCGGCAAAGATTAGTCGACATCATTTGTTAAAATTATCCCTAACCCCTTCCTATTCTCCCTCCTATATTTTCTCCTCTAACTTCCCTTATCTCCCTCCACGCTCATCCCCTTATCCCTCCATCTCCCACCGCCCACACTTCCCGTATCACTCTAACCTCCTCCCATGATTATCTCCAACTCCCTATTCCAAATACTATATAATATACATTATTTGTAAGGTACAAGGGTCAAAAAAATAAATAAATTATTCTTCTGCTTATGTTTTCTATGTTTATTTTGACTGGATTAGTGACCAACTTCACATCTGGTATCAGAGCCAGATTGTGCCAGTTTGGGCATGGTTCCTGAGGCATGCAACAGTCGAGGCACTGACTAACAGGCACGACAATCGAGGTAGATCTACTTGGATCCCGAGGAGGATCACTGATCGAGGTGACACGTGGTGGCATGGGGTAGCGACACATGGCGGCAGCAGAGCAGACATGGCAGCGATGTAGATTTTGAGGTGCTGACTGGGCGACACGCGGATCAAGGTGGCTAACGTGGCAGCTGAGCTGGCAGAGGCTGGCAAGGACACGTGGCAGCGGGTGATTGGACAAAACTTTGCCATGTGGCGATTCAGCATTGGTCGACGTGGCAGCGAGGTGTCAGTTTGTGATTGGTCGAAGCGGCGGTAAAAGGGAGCGATTGAGGATCGACTGCCCGAAGGCAGTCGAAAGCTATTGCATGGGTTTTAGGTTAAAAACCCTTAACGCGCCCATCTCCTGGCGCATGTGGGATAAATCCCACTCTATTTTTTTTTAAAATAACCCGCCGTCCGTTGAATTCAATACAACCCGCGCTGTCTTCTACTCCCGTCCGGACGACTAGCGGAGTTGGCTAGGGCGGACGCTTGCTTGTAGGAGGTCCGGGGGTCGAATCCCGCCGGGAGCTTTGCAGAGGTGATAAATTTTTTATTTTTATTTTTTGTTTAAGCGCCGCCCCAAGGTGATAAAAGGAAGCGGGGACTTCCTTGTCTTCAAAGGCGCCACTTGGTGTAGTGGCTAAAGCGACTGTGAAATATTTGAGAGGTCAAGAGTTCGACCTGTAGAAAAGGTAAAATTTAAATTAAAAAAAAAGGATATTGCTTTTTTAAAAGTTTTTTTTTAATTATTTAATAACTTTTTTATTATTTTTATAAATTATCTTTTAAATAAAGTTTTTTTTAAAAGGATAATTATAAAATTAAAAGTTATTAAGTTTAAAAAAAAAAACTTTTATAAAATTTATTTGCAATCCTTTTTTATAGAAAATATTTGTGAAAGAAAATATAATGTGCCCGTGCAAATGGTAGATGTTCCGATCTGAAGGGTGCTATTATGCACTACTTTCAATTTTGAAGAGACAGACACCAGAATCCTTTGACCAAAGGGTTCAAAGTTTAGGACTACACACAGTGTTTTGTCAACTTGAAAATCAGGTGATAGCTCACCTAAGAAAGCCGGATTCAGGGTACGAGGCAGATTCAGAAGACAATATCTTCGGAAAGAGGATTGAAGAGTCCGAGACTGAGCAATTTGTTTCGGATGTACGATCAAGTGCCAGTTACACACCAGGTGTACAGGTAGCTGAATCGAGTGAGAGCTATACTCCACGCTCTCCTGAACCTGAACCAGAAGAAGAAGAGGAAGAAGAGGAAGAAGAAGAAGAAGAAGAAGAAGAAGAAGAAGAAGAAGAAGAAGAAGAAGAAGCAGAAGAAGAAGATCCAGAGGAAGTGGAACCTGAGATCATCATCATCAGCAGCAGTTCTGAAGCAGAACTTGAATGTACTAAAAAGGTGAGATTTGATTTGAATAATTAATCTCTTTGTACTGCTTTAAAGTACTTGTTTGCTTCGAATAAAGTTTGTTTTTATTATGCAATGGCATCCAATACTAGTCTTCCGATCCCTGAGTTTAATGGAGGAGACTATGAATATTGGTCTATTAAAATGAAAACCCTTTTGATAGGAAAAGGTCTTTGGGATGTAGTCGAAGAAGGCTATACTGAACCAACTGCTGCTGAATGGGCAGCTTTCTCTAATGCTGATAAAAAGGCTAGAAAAGAAGCACAAAAGAATAATGCTTTTGCCCTTTATCACATTCATGCTGCCTTAGATAAAAGTATCTTCCCTAGGGTTGCATCTTATGTAATTGCACAAGATGCCTGGAATGCCCTAAAAGAAAGCTATAGAGGTAGTGACCAAGTGAAGCAGGTAAAACTGCAAACTTTGAAACGAGATTTTGAGAATCTCAAGATGCAAGAGAATGAAAGAGTCGGAGATTACTGCGTGCGAGTGAAAGCCGTAGTCGACAAGATGGTCACACTAGGGGAGGATATTAAGCCAGAGATGATGGTGAAGAAAGTGTTGAGAACACTTCTTCCTAAATGGAATTCTGTTGCAATAATTATTGAAGAATCCAAAGACTTAACCACATTGTCTTTTGATGCATTAACTGGTTCACTTCTCTCACATGAAGAGAGGTTACAGGAAACTCCTACCACCAGCTATGGAGGAGATGACAAAGCTTTTGCCACACATGAAGGAAGAGGTAGAGGCCGAGGCAGAGGACAACAAAGAGGTAGAGGCAGGAATAATCAAAGAGGGGGAACTCCTAACAGAGGAGGATCATCCAACAGAGGTGGAAATCAGAATAGAGGAGGACAACAACAATATAGAGGGAAACAATCTGGCAAAGGAAAAGGAGGAGATAAATCAAAACAAGTTTGCTACAATTGTGGCAAACCTGGCCATTATGCTCGAGATTGTTGGTCAAAGACTTCGCAAGGAAGCAGCAGCAACCAGAGCAGTCAGTTTGGGAATTTTGGAGAAGAGGAAGAGTCCTCAAATCTCTTTCTTTCTTATGGCCAGACAGAGCAAAATATGAATGATACATGGATTTTGGACACTGGGTGTTCAAATCACATGAGTGGCAAAGAAGAACTCTTTGCTAAGTTAGACTCCTCATACAAATCCAGAGATCCGGTTGGGAGATGACAAGTCATTGGCAGTTGAAGGCATTGGAGCCATGGAGGTTCCAACGAAAGAAGGCATCAAGCAAGTAAGTGATATCTATTACACACCTCATCTTCAACACAATCTTTTAAGTGTTGGTCAAATGCTTGAAAAGAATTATAAGTTGATTTTTGATGAGGGTAAATGCACCATTTTTGACAAGAACAATAGTAATAGAATCATTACACAAGTGCCAATGTCAAAGAATAGATTATTCCCTTTGAAGTTTGGCCAGCCAGGAGGAAATAAGTTAGCAAATGTTGCAATTACCAATCCAAGTGTCCTATGGCACTTGAGATATGGTCATTTGAATTCAGCAAGTTTGAAAATGCTAACTTCACAAGCAATGGTGACTGGACTTCCCAAAATTCAAGATAGTAAGGAAGTCTGTGAAGGGTGTGCCTTGGGCAAGCATGCCAGATCGAAATTTCCTCATGGACAAGCATGGAGGGCCAGCTATCCTCTTCAGTTAGTGCATTCAGACATCTGTGGTCCGATGCAGACCAAGAGTCTAGGTAACCACTCTTACTTCCTACTTTTCATTGATGATTGCACAAGAATGTGTTGGATATATTTTTTGAAGCATAAGGATGAAGCATTTGCATGCTTTGTTGATTTTAAAGCAAAAGTTGAAAGTGAGAGTGGATATTCTATAAAATGTCTTAGATCAGATAGAGGAGGAGAATACTCCTCTAATCAGTTTTTGAATTTTTGTAAACATCATGGCATCAAGAGGCAGTTCACAACTGCCTACACTCCACAACAGAAATGGTGTAGCAGAAAGGAAAAATCGCACCATTGTGGAGATGGCAAGATCAATGCTTCGGACAAAGCATTTGAGTAATGCATATTGGGGAGATGCAACAAGGACTAGTGTTCACATCTTGAACAGAAGTCCTACTTCAAGTTTGAAAGGGAAGACACCTTACCAAGCCTGGTATGGTAAGAAACCAAATGTGAAGTATTTCAGAGTATTTGGTTCATTGGCATATGCTCACATTCCTGATGAGCTGAGAAAGAAGTTGGATCCAAAGAGTCAGGCATGCATTTTTGTAGGATACTATGAAAACACAAAGGGTTATAGACTCTACAATCCTACAACTCGAAAGATAGTGGTTTCAAGGGATGTGATTTTTGATGAAGGGGGAGAGTGGGGTAAGCCCCAAATATACAGTGATGTTGAGTCACATGATTCAAGTTCTCAGCAGGTGCAGCAACAGATACCACAGAAAGGCAAGAAATCTCCACCTTCAAGCCCAAGTTCTTCTAGTTCATCTTCCTCACCAAGTCCTTCTCCACAGAGACCTGCAAGTTCCTCACCAATGGACATTGATGTTCCATCCAAAGGTAAGAGAACTTTACAGTATCATCCATCATCTCAGATGTTGGATAAATTTTTTTCAAGAAGATATACTAGGAGTCAAGCTAGTGAAATGGAATCTGTTTTACACATATTAGAAAGTATGCACTTGTATGGTGATGATGAATCCCAACAGGAACCTAGGGGAGATCAAGTTAACTATGCTTTGTTAACTAGTGCACAGCTTGAACCTTCTAGTTATGAGAAGGCATGTACTCAAAAGATTTGGCAAGATGCCATGAAAGAGGAGATAACCTCTATAAAAAACAACGACACTTGGGAGCTCGTGAAGCTTCCAAAAGGAAAGAAATGTGTTGGCTGTAAATGGATCTTCAAGACCAAGTTTAATGCTGATGGAAGCATTGAGAAGCACAAGGCAAGATTAGTGGCAAAGGGTTTTACTCAGAAATATGGAATAGATTATGAAGAGACTTTTGCTCCTGTAGCCAGACAGGAGACAATCATAATAGTTCTTGCCTTAGCTGCACACAAAGGATGGAAAGTCCAACACATGGATGTCAAGAGTGCATTTCTCAATGGTTACTTGACAGAAGAAGTGTATGTTGAGCAACCACAGGGATTTGAAGTGCAAGGTAAGGAACACCTTGTTTACAGATTGAAGAAGGCACTCTATGGCCTTAAACAGGCACCAAGAGCTTGGTACTCACGCATTGATGGGTACTTCAAAGATTATGGGTTCACCAGGAGCAAAAATGAACCCACACTCTACTACCTAAAGCAAGGTAAAGACATCCTCATAGTTTGCTTGTATGTGGATGATCTCATTTTTATGGGTAGTAATGAAAAAATGAATATGGAGTTCAAACACTCCATGATGACGCAGTTTGAGATGAAGGATCTTGGCTTAATGCACTACTACCTTGGAATGGAGGTTCATCAGTCAGATACAGGGATCTTCATCTGTCAACATAAGTATGCTCAGGATATGATCAAGAAGTTTGCTATGGAGCATTGCAAACCAGTTGCAACTCCAATTGGACATGGGATCCAATTAAGCAAAGATGATGGAGCACCAAAAGTTGATGTGACCACTTTCAGAAGCATGGTTGGGAGTTTGATGTTTCTCGCCAACACTAGACCAGATATTCAATATGCTGTATCTCTTGTTTCTAGATTTATGTCTAACCCATCTGAGCTGCATTTGCAAGCAGCTAAAAGAATTTTGAGATATGTGAAGGGTACATTGGATTTTGGAATCCAATACCATAAATGTAACACTATCAAGCTTGTAGGCTTCAGTGATAGTGATTGGGGTAGCAATATTGATGACAGGAAGTCAACATCAGGAAACTGTTTTAGTCTTGGATCAGGACTAATAACTTGGAGTTCAAAAAAGCAGATAGTAGTAGCGCTATCTTCAACAGAAGTTGAGTATATAGCAGTTACTTATGCAAGTACTCAAGCCTTGTGGCTAAGGAAAGTACTAGAAGAGATTGGAGAACAACAAAGTGGTCCGACCAGAATCTACTGTGACAACATCAGTGCCATTCAGTTGGCATATAATCCTGTCCACCATAGCAGAACAAAGCATTTTGATATGAAGTACCACTTCATCAGAGATATGGTGGAACATGAAATTGTTGAGCTTCAATATTGTCACACTTTGGAGAACGTCACTGACATCTTCACCAAGGCGATGACTAAAGCTCAATTTGTAAAGCTGAGAGACTGTGTAGTCAGTCCTCTCAACTTTAAGGGGGAGAATGTTGCAAGTGTGAATAGGGTCCTCATCAAAAAGGCTTAGAAAAATCTAGTTATTTAAAAGCCTAAATGTGAACATACCTGTTTTTGTCGGCAAAGATTAGTCGACATCATTTGTTAAAATTATCCCTAACCCCTTCCTATTCTCCCTCCTATATTTTCTCCTCTAACTTCCCTTATCTCCCTCCACGCTCATCCCCTTATCCCTCCATCTCCCACCGCCCACACTTCCCTTATCACTCCAACCTCCTCCCATGATTCTCTCCAACTCCCTATTCCCAAATGCTATATAATATACATTATTTGTAAGGTACAAGGGTCAAAAAATAAATAAAATATTCTTCCGCTTATGTTTTTTGCGTTTATTTTGACTGCATTAGCGACCAACTTCATAGATAATCACTTCTATACTTGTTTGTTTCTATTGTTTGTTTGTTTCAAATTCATAAAAATTGTAAAGGAGATAATCATATAGTAGTCTAGAGTACATAGCTATGGTACATACCCATAGCCAAGCCCATTTAAGGGTGGAAGTTGTGGGGAGTAGGGAAGAGGACATACAACATCTTCGCCTAGATCCCAAGGACATGGTAATACCTCCTTGGAGACCACCTACTCTTCCTGGCCCTAGAAGGGCTGAAAGGAGACCTAGCCAACAAGGGACCCCTACATGGGGCACCCCCATAGGCGATGGTCCCAATTTAGGAAATCATACCCCTAATCGTCGAAGGACAGATGAATGGATGGTTACTCCTAGATCAGCAAGAAAGGGACCTAGCCAACGAGGGACTCCTACACGGGGTACCCCAATAGGCAATAGTCCCCTTTTAGGGAATTATTTCCCTAATATAGATGTTTCTAATGCCTTATTTTGAGAAGAGTCACCATGCAATGGAGCACTTCCCAATAGAGCAATCCCACGCATTCGTGTGCCTACTCGGTCTACTCCTCGCACTACTGTGTAGGAATATGACTTGTCACCTAAGGTAGGGTTGAATGATCATCTTATGATTTCAAACCACCCTTCCCCATGGTGCCATGATCATGATGAGGGTAATACTCATCACCATAGGTGACCTCATTCCACCTTACCTTTCCTTGTTTACGAGGGAAGACCTGAGGAACATCCATATTATCCTCATTCAAATGTGTCAATGCAAGCACGTTGTGCCTCTACACCAGTAGATTATCAAGAAGATCTATTTAGGGGTGAGCCTCAAGTCAATGCAACCTACCTCAATCGAGGGAAAGTTGCAATAGATCTCACGAACCCCCTTGAACAAGATAGATATCAGAGTAACAGTGCTAAGGCACTTAGACCCAATACAGTTGATCAGATCAATCAGTTGGTAAAGAAGTATGCTGACCACCAGGCCAAGTTTAATCAACTTAGGTCTGATAAACATCACCTAGATATTTTAGAGCAGTGGCAACAATTAGAGAAATAAATACTTGAATGACAAATTCAAGAAACTTTGCGTAATGGAGCTTCTACTCCAAATACGCATAGACAGGAGGCTCACCCGAGGCAACCAAATGTCCAACAAGATAGGTCTCCTAGACCTAATCCAATGTTGCCTCCTAGACCTCCTAGGCCTGAACAGAATATATATGATAGGCCAAACATAGATCACCTTCAAGAGGCGTTCGTTCCTCCTTGTAGGCCCATACCAGAAACACCTTATGGGGCCTACGATGATTTGGAACAAAATGAGGATTATATAGAAGCACCTTATGGAGGCATGGCTGATGTCAATCAACCACCCCAACCTATGCTTAATATCCCTCATCCACCTCTACGAGTTCAAAATAAGGAAGAGGAAATCAAATCCTCAGATGCGTATCAAGCTTTGCTTGCACGCTTAGAAACTATAGAAGGTAGGACAACTAGCAATGGGCTTCAAAATCCTACTTTGCATCAGCTAAAGAACCAACCATTACACCCATCCATTCCTTCCCCGATTTATCTTGAGCATTTCAAAATGCCCAAATTTGATAGATTCAAGGGGGAAGAAGATGCTCAAGAGCACGTTACTAGATTTCTAAATCTATGCTTTAACATACAGGACAATGATGCATTGCTCCTCAGAACTTTCCTAAGTACCCTCTCTGGTCCTACCATTGAGTGGTTCAACCAACTTCCAAAACATAGCATCTACACATTTGAACAATTCGTTGACGCATTTTTGGAATGTTTCACCTTTAACACCAAAAGAAAGGTGACATTAATAGACCTCACGGGGTTGAAACAAACTGAGGATGAGTCAATTACTGATTATAGAAATAGGTGGTGAATGCTTTTGGCTAAGCTACCTTATCTATTACCAGTGACTGAGTTAACTCGGTTGTTTTCAAAGAGTTTCTTAAAACCCATCTCTTTGACATTGCAATTACAACAATACCCTACCTTGGAAGAAGCTCTAGCACAGGCTAGAAACATAGAGGAAATAAAAATCCAAGAGGGAGAAATAACTAAACCTCGTAAGAAGGAGTGGACAAAGAATCCTAAAAATAGCTCGGCACCTACAAAGCCAACAATGGTCAATCAAGTGGCCATAAATATCCCTGGGTCTACACAAGCGATGCCTCCTCAAAAGGTAAACTATCAGGCCCAACCTCCTCCTACGAGCTATAATAGTAATGGTCAAGCGAATCAGGGACAAAACCAATAACGTCACCCTAAGCGACAATTTACTCCCTTCGTTGAATCCATGGATTCTCTATTCGATCGATTATGGGTTGCAAAAATGATTAATCTACCAGATATCAAACCCATCGATCTAGAAATAGGCAAACCCAAGCCTATGGGATGCCGAGAGGATCAATATTGCAAATTTCATCGGCAAGGTGGCCATGATTTACAAACATGCTATGGTTTTAAACACCTAGTACAAGATATGATTGAGAGGAATGAGCTTCAAGTGGATGCTCCATTAGCCCCTACCAATCAGCATATGGGTATATACAAAGACCCATTACCAACTCATGAGGTACAGGCAATGCCTACTAAACCGATGAATGAGGTGAAGACAACACCCCCTATCCAAGGGTATGTTGGGATGGTGAGTATTGTGACCAGGAATAAAAGATATCCAAGCCAAGTTGCACCAATTACAGCTTCAAGTGATGTTCCCACTACGTCATAAACTACACCACCTATAGTACAGGGCCTTCCATCTAGGCCAACATTAACAATAAAGAACAAGCTTGCACAAATCTTGAGGACAACATCAGCATGATTGTCCATCTATGAGCTAATCCAACAATCACCTCCACATCGGGATGCTTTGATGGACATTCTAAAGTCAATAGAGTTGCAACCATAGGATTCTAACTCCTTCATTGATTTTGTGGGTCATGTGCAATAGTGCAAGGAACCAGTAATAACATTTCATGAGCATGAGCTTAAGGGAATAGCCAATGATATGGTAGATCCTCCTTTGCACATCATCGCATGTGTAAATGAGGTACCATACAAAAGAGTGCTCATAGACACTGGTTCCTCGAGCAATATCATTACAACCATAACATTGAAACATTTAAAATTGCTAGCATCTCATGTTGTTGCATCAACTTACACTCTTCATGCATTCAATGACACAATATGTTCTATTATTGGTACCATAGTCTTACCCATCCAAGTGGGGTGCAAGACTATACCGACATTGTGTCATGTGCTGGAAGGTGAGATGGCATACAACATTTTGCTAGGTAGACCTTGGATATGGGATATGAAGTGTGTCCCATCCATTGCACATCAATGTCTTAAATACACTCATGAAGGGCAAGTCCATGTAGTCTCTACCGATCTAGAGCCCTTCAAATACTGCAATATGGTGCAGTAGATGCCAGAGTCGACATTACCTTCGACTCATGTAGACTTTCGACTGAATACACCTATTCAGGGTCTACCCATTCCATCATCACCTTCCATTCCACCATCTACATCTTCATCCATCCCATCCTCATCATCGACAACCATAGAGATGCCTTCGACATCGTCAGATCCTCCATCGAGGAACATGTCAAAAAGGCCCATTGATGAGAGCCCACCTTTAGTTTCCACCATATCCATGGAAGAGATCCCTTGTTTAGTAAATGAGGAATCACTTCCAGAGGTTCACATTGAGTCACCTCAAACCTCACTTCCATCTCATTCACCTTCGCCATCCCAGACCATAGTGCATATGTCTAGTACAGGGATAGGAGAATATCTAGTGAGAAATGTCACAATGGTTCCATCCGTAGAGACAATGCAAGATATGGGGTGACCTCATCTTCCCATAGGTAGCATTGTGCCTCTTGGTCTACCTCCCAATCAAACTAATTTTGTATATGGAGGTTTAGAGTATGGAGCTCTACCAATTCCTTCGAAAGTAGAAGATGATGAACCTTTTTTAGAGGATGTAAACTATTTTTCGAATCCAGATTATGCATTGTGGTACTTAGATCATTGTAATTGGCATGGTTTTGGTTTAGGCCTATATGAGCAGGGTACTCATGTCCCATGTCAGCCCCAATATCAATTACCTTATGATAAATCTAGGTTGGGACACAATAAGCTAGTACCATTGGATGTCCTCATAGATAGTCTAGAACACCTATGTCTAGGTTATCAGGATAAGCTTGCACGTGATCCATATGCCAATCTGAATCACATCCATTCCTTGGGGGATCATTTCCCCAAAGAGATGATAGATCAAGGACTATCAAGTGATGTTGCCCAACCCCATGAAGTGGGGGAAAGCTCACATACCTTGAAATCTGATAGTGAGGAAGAGGATCAAGGTCCTCCTCATGAATGGATGAGTGATGATGAAGATGACTATGGCATCACACCAATAAACTATCCTAGCTCAGATGATGAACATGAGAGAGTGTTCCCCTTGGATGATGAGGATGAATATTATCTTCATATGTTATTCCCCATCCAAGGCCCCATCTGATGCTAGCTCTTACCACATGAAGAGCAAGCTCATCCTCTTCCGCATAGGCCACCACCATTTATTCCACTTCCACTAGAGCCACCCCCATGAGTTATGAGACTACATCAGGTCTCTAGACCCACTCACCCTAGAATGGGAGATCATGTATCCATCAACATGATTTCCATAGATTTAACCACACCATTGATAGATCTGAATAACCCATCAAAGTCATTGCATCTCGACATTGAGGTAATTGAATTTGATCGAGGAGATTCTACCCCATCACCATCAGAGTATTGGCCTTGCAAGGAAATGTTACAACCATTTCAATTTTCTCCAAGAACTACTCAGAATGTTTTTCAAGCCGAGGTTGATCCTAAATTTCCTATGGATGAAGCAAACCCAGCTGATGACATTCATTTGATTCCCACTCCACATCAGTTGGAATATGGGTCTCATATGTCAATTGAGCCAACAATTGACAAGGATATCGGTATAGATCCTGATAATCCTCGCATTATCAAACTAGGGGAAGGTCTATCCCTAGTTGAACAAGATGATTTCACACAAGCATTGAAAGAAAGGATGAATGCTTTTTCTTGGTCTTATAAAGACATGCCAGGACTGGACCCAAATCTAGTCATGCATAATCTTACATTGGACCCAAAGATAAAACCAGTCAAGCAAAAGTTGTGCAAGATGCACCCAATAGTAGCCTTAATGGTGAAAGATGAATTACAAAAGTTGTTGGATGCTGATTTCATCATCTCAGTAGACTATCCGCCATGGGTTTCAAACATGGTTCCCATCAAGAAGCCTGATGGGAGGATTCACATTTGCACTGACTTTAGAGATCTTAACAAAGCGAGTCCTAAGGATGAATTTCCCTTACCTAACATTGATGCGTTGGTAGATGCTATAGTAGGACATGAAATGCTATCCCTCATGGATGGTTTCTCTGGATATAATCAAATCTATATTAATCCAGAAGACCAAATCAAAATGATGTTTACAATACCTTGGGGGACATTCTATTATAAGGTCATGCCTTTTGGCCTTAAGAACATTGGCACCACCTATCAATGAGCCATGACGTATATCTTCCATGACTACATGCATAAGATTTTGGAAGATTACATGGATGACTTATTGGCAAAATATTTATTGCATCATGAGCATATCGGTGTATTATGTAAGGTTCTAGATCACCTCATTGAGCACAATGTTAGGCTTAATCCCAAGAAGTGTGTCTTCGATGTCACATCTGGTAAAATTTTGGGATTCATAGTCTCCAAGCGAGGCATAGAGGTAGATCCAAACAAGGTCAAGGCAATATTAGAAATGCCTCCCCCACAACCATTAAGCAGCTACGCAGCTTGCAAGGAAAGGTCACATCCATAAAATGCTTCATAGCACAATTATCGGATAAGTGTCGACCCATGAATAGGTTGCTACACAAGGGGGTCTCATTTCATTGGGATGAAGAATGTCAAAATGCCTTTGATGATATTAAGAAATACCTGGCTTTGCCACCCGTATTGGCTCCTCCATGACTAGGAGTGTCATTCTATTTATACATCTCAGCTACTGAGTTGGCATTGGGCACCATGTTGTCCCAAAAGAATGAATTTCATAAAGAATAGGCTACCTATTACATTAGCCACACACTGGTCAGCTATGAAATCAAGTATGCATACGTTGAGAAGCTATGCTTAGCAGTGGTCTTTACCACTAAAAAGCTATGCCATTATATGCTCAATCATACCATGTATGTCATATCTAAGGAAAATCCATTGTGATATATGATGAGTCGAACATATCACAATAGTCGCACGATGAAATGGATAATGTTGTTGATGGAATTTGACCTAGAGTTCATTGGACAAAAATCAATCAAAGGATAGGTCATAGCCGATCAACTAGCAGAGGCTCCTCTCCAAGATGACCAGCCTCTGAATGTAGATCTTCCCGATGATGGAGTGTTTCATATCTCAGAATCACCTGATTCTGTAGAGCCTGAGTCATAGGTGGACATAACTCTATTCTTCGATGGGTCTAAATGCGAGCAAGGGGGTGGTATAGGTATCATGTTTTTCACACCACAAGGGGCTCCAATACCTCTTTCATTTAAACTCGATTTCCCATGTACCAACAACAATGTCGAGTATGAAGCCCTCATCATTGGTCTTCAGATGACAATCACCATGAAAATTACAAAGTTAAACATTTTTGGTGATTCCTTGCTCATAGTTAATCAGGTTAAAGGGATATTCTAGTGTAGGTGTCCCATATTGCAAGCCTACAAAGCCCTAGTGGACAAACTTCTAGAAAAATTTGAATGGTATGATATAGAGGCACTCCCTCGCTCATCTAATCATTTTGCGGATACAATGGCTTCCTTAGGGTCGCTAATCCCACAAAACCCTTCAGATGATATCATGACTATTCAAGTAAAAATGCTAGCACAATCTACGACTGAGCATGATGAGCATAATGCCACACCAGATGTTCACATGATTCAGATTGAGCCTTCACATGAAAGGTTCTCTCAACTACACAATTATTTGAATAACGCCCAATGGGGGACTCTGTTCCCTCATAATTATTTTGATACTAGCATAATGCTATATCTTCAAGTTCATTCTCAATCAGCATTCACACGAGATGAACATCAAAAGGATTGCATGATTCATAATATTGAGGCTTCTTTAAGGCAAGATTGGGCCATACAGATTAAATATTATCTTAAACTAGGAAATATTCCACCTGGATTGTCGCATGCCGCAAAGTGAGCATTTAAACAAAATGTGGCAAAATATGTCTTATTAGGAGACATAATGTATCGTCGGAGTTATGAAGGTATCCTCCTTCATTGCTTAGACTCACAGGAGTCAGCTTGGGCCATTTCCCAAGCACACGATGGTACATGTGGTGGCCACTTTAGTGGCATGGCCATCGCTAAGCGCATTCTTCGCATGGGCTATTATTGGCCAACTTTAGAGCAATATTGTTGTGCTTATGTAAAGAAGTGCATGAAGTGTCAACATCATGCAAATTTGACACACGTACCTTCATAGGCCTTACAACCGATTCAATCGGTCTGGCCATTTGCACAATGGGGGTTTGATTTAATTGGGAAAATCTCACCTACCTCTTTGGGCCATCACACATTTATCATAATGGCAACCGAGTACTTCACAAAATGGGTGGAAGCAATTCCCCTTACCACTATGACTGGACCTCGCATTGTGGAGTTCATGCTACATAATATCATATGTCATTTTGGTATTCCATCCAAAATAATATCGGATAATGGAACACCCTTTAAAAATAAGGATGTGCATGCATTAACAACAAAGTATAACATAAAGCATAGCTTTTCCATGCCCTATTATCCATAGGCCAATGGGCAAGCAGAGGCATCAAATAAAATAGTAGTAGCCATCTTGAAGAAAACCGTCAAGGAAAATCATAAATATTGGCATAATCAATTACCTCTTGCCCTTTGGGCCTATCACACTAGCATTTGGATGCCCACTGGGGCAACTCCATTTTCACTAGTGTATGGTGTTGAAGCCATCATGCCTCTAGAGTTAGATATTTTTTCATCTGCATTTCCATGCAGGAATTCATTGATGATGATACAACTAGGCAAGCTCATTTAGATCAGTTAATGTTACTTGATGAATGACGTGTAAATGCCCTCGAGCATCTACGTGTTTATCAGGAATATCTTAAGAGAGCTTACAACTTGAAAGTACACTAGAGAGATTTTCAAGTTGGTGATTTAGTTCTAAAAGAGAACCAACAAAACTCAAATTTGCCCTCTAATTTGTGAGACAAATTTGTAGCAAACTAGTTAGGTCCATTCATCATTACAAGCTATATTGGACCTAGAACTTATCACCTAGCATCCATCAAAGGAAGTGAAGAGCTTGAACCAATGAATGTTAGTCATTTGCAGTCGTTTCATGCTTAGAGCACCAATAAAATACCCCTAGGTAGTCTATGACACTTCCTTAGTGTCGATGACCATCTAGGTCACCTAAAATGCTCCTAGCGGTCTATGACCATCTAGGTCAAATAAAAATACTCCTAGACTATCTACGATCATCTAGGTCAACCTTAAATTCTCCAAAGGCATCTATAAGCCCTTTGGTCACAACCAAATATCCCTAGGTAGTCTATGACATTTCCTTAGTGTCAATGACCGTCTAGGTCACCTAAAATGCTCCTAGGTGGTCAATGACCATCTAGGTCAAATAAAAATGCTCCTAGACTATCTACGATCATCTAGGTCAACCCTAAATTCTCCAAAGGCATCTATAAGCCCTTTGGTCACAACCAAATACCCCTAGGTAGTCTATGACATTTCCTTAGTGTCGATGACCGTCTAGGTCACCTAAAATGCTCCTAGCGGTCAATGACCATCTAGGTCAAATAAAAATACTCCTAGACTATCTACGATCATCTAGGTCAACCTTAAATGCTCCAAAGGCATCTATAAGCCCTTTGGTCACAACCAAATACCCCTAGGTAGTCTATGGCATTTCCTTAGTGTCGATGACCGTCTAGGTCACCTAAAATGCTCCTAGTGGTCTATGACCATCTAGGTCAAATAAAAATATTCCTAGACTATCTACGATCATCTAGGTCAATCTTAAATTCTCCAAAGGCATCTATAAGCCCTTTGGTCACAACAAAATACCCCTAGGTAGTCTATGGCATTTCCTTAGTGTCGATGACCGTCTAGGTCACCTAAAATGCTCCTAGGGGTCAATGACCATCTAGGTCAAATAAAAATGTTCCTAGACTATCTATGATCATCTAGGTCAACCTAAATGCTCCAAAGGCATCTATAAGCCCTTTGGTCACAATAAATACCCCTAGGTAGTCTATGGCATTTCCTTAGTGTCTATGACCATCTAGGTCACCTAAAATGCTCCTAGGTGGTCTATGACCATCTAGGTCAAAATAAAATATTCCTAGACTATCTACGATCATCTAGGTCAATCCAAAAAGCCCCAAAGGCATCTATAAGCCCTTTGGTCCCCATCAAATATCCCTAGGTGGTCTATGACCATCTAGGTCAAACTAAAATGTTCCTAGGTAGTCTACGATTGTCTAGGTCATCCCAAAATGCTCCAAAGGCGTCTATAAGCCCTTTGGTCACCTAAAATCCCCAATGGCATTCATTAAGCCCATTGGTCAACCTGTATATACATATATATCAAAAATACAAAAATATCATTAAAATCATCAAAATACAAAAATATTGCTTCATTGCACTTCATCTAAATTGCATTAGGCATACTCATCATTGCATTATGCATCATTCCAAATTGATCATACATGTCTAGCACTAGGTCTGTACACTAGGCATCTATTAAAATCATTGTTATTATGAGTCAATATTACCACCTATTTACATTACATATACCATTTACATTCACATTCCATATTATATGTCTGTTTCCCATCACTTAGCCATTGTTAGTAAAACATAGTTAAAGTTTTCGGTCACTCAACCATATCTAGTTGTCTTCTCAGATTTTGTAGAAAGCTATCATGATTTTTAGAAGGTAGAATCCTACTTGGATAATGCTTGGTATACATCAAAATCCCAACACATTTTCACATTAATAAATCCAAGTCTAGCACAAGGAAAGATGAAAACTATAAAGTGGTCTAGGTTACTTTCAAGCGAAAAGGTTATCTTGCTCATCCCCCTATGTGAATGGTTCAAAGATGCTAAGAATTGACAAAAGGACAAGTTCCTCCTTACCCATAAATCCCTTGCTCTACACTGGAGCAAGTATCCCAAAGAGAAAAATCAAACAGTGATTATTATCACTTCAAAAATATGCAAAAAGAAATAGTGATTATTATCACTAGAAAAAGCAAAAAGAAATAGTGGTTCTCACCACTACAAAAATCCCTTGCTCACCAAATAAAAATGAGCAACTCCCTTGAGAAAGTCAAAGTTAAAAGAAAATAAGGGAGTCTTGAACTTGAATCCCTAGAATTCTCAGCATTAGAGAACCATAAGGTGATCCTCATTACAGGTTTGGTGGATAGCCTACTTGTCAATGGTGGTAGCCTCCCCATGATGATATGTCTATCACTTAAGCAACTTGCTTAGGTATAGACCAATGTTTGAATGTGGATGAGCTAGCTTGTTGTAACCTAGATTACCTAGTAGTCTAATCCAACTAAGTACAAAACTCAGGATAATGAGACTCATAAGGCAACTTCTAGTATCGATGGGCTGAGTGAATCCCATTTGCACTAGGGTAACCTTATGCGTTATCATGGTAATGAACTCACATGCACACACAGGGATGTTGATTATCTTGGTTATCTTAGTAGGTGCATACTTTGTCAAAGGATCTTGCATAGTTATTATATGACTTTTGATTAGGTAACTAGAGTGTTTGAGTCTCTTCAAAACTATCAAATAATATCATATCATATTACATTATCCATTTCATTTTCCATCATGTTGTCACATGTTTGTCAAAATTACAAAATCCATTACATAAAGTGTTATAATAACATGAAAATAACAAAGATACATTTTGTATAGTCTATGGTGCTAGCATATAATGCATCAAATAGTCATCATAAATCCATCATACAAAATTAAATCACATCCATCATTACATCAAATCATACACATTTTTTCCTTATAAACTTTTGTTTCTTAAGTGATGTTCATGAAATAGGATAGATACCGGATAAATATTAGCAATGATATTTAGATGGCCACACTATTTTATGCATATATTTTAATTTACAAAAGCATATAGAGAAATCTTACACATCTACATATCATCAACTCACATCATCTGATAAATACATGCATCCATGTTAGACATCCATCATAAAGCATAGAATAAGCATACATATCATAAAGCAGTAAAATATGACATAATGATCAAAGCAAAGTCATACATATATATGTCTATATGTAAAATCCAAAAGCTACATCATAGTCCATAAACTACCCATAGGCTACAATAAAAGTGAGTCCTCAGACTTCACAAAACCAAAAAGTCCAAAAAGAACCATCAGAGTCTGCTAGCCATGGTCACGTAGGACCGGTACCTTGACTCTCTCCTCTGCCCTTAGTATGAGTCCATCATGAGCTCCTAGACCTGCTCCCCCTGACCTGCTACCTCTAGACACCTCCATCCTCTATGTAGAGCTTGGAGCCCTCATCCATGTAGATGACTATCCCATCTCGCTCCTCTGGCTATGCTGTGATCCAATAGCTAATGCCTGATCTGGTATGCACCCCTTAAGGTGCACTATCTCATCCTCCATCATATCCATGTAGGTGCGCTCCTCTCGACATTGAGTCTGATAGGTCACCACCAAACCCTGGAGATGTACCATCTCCTCTCGCATCATGGCTAACTCACCACTACTAGACTCCCCATGGCTAGGACCCTATCTATGAACCTGCACCTAAAGCATAGCTATCAATGCTGCCTACCTCTCCATCTCAAGTTATGCACTCTACACCTATGCCTATAGTAAATCTTGATCACTTCATAGCTCTATAATCATAGCATCTCATGCTACTAACTGTGCCTACATATCCTGATCTCCAAGGTCATCCTCATCAAAGCCTACTAGATCTTGTACATCAATCAACTCCACCCTATCTATTGACACACACTGATACACAACTCACTCACCTATGTCTACCTCCTCATCATCTAGAGACTCACCAAAACCCTCCTCATCTAGAGCACCCCTAGCTACATCCACTACCCTAGCAGCTGCATCCCCTCCTAGTGGTCCCTCCCCTCACCACTATCGTATGACCCACCATGCATCATACTCCTCTATAGTGCCTACATCATCCAAATCAGAAACTACCACCTCAGGATCTGACTCCTCTCCTAGTGCCTCTACAATCGGCCATGCTAGAGTCCTCTCATCCCCATGATGATGGTAGACCATCGGCTCCCTAGGAAACCCCTAGCATAGCCCAAACTATCATAGCACATGATCATAAGAGAAGTACTCTCACTCTATCCCATGTCACCCTATCAACCATCTACCTCACCAAACTTGGTGTAGCTATGTCTCAGCCTCCCTCTAGTCAGGACAATCCCTATAGGGCCTCCACTCGATGTCTACCACCCTGAGCCATGCAAAAGCCTCTACATAGTGCTCAACCTCCCTAGCATGTCATCGGCTCTAGCCTACCTCATGTGACCTCTTCCATAGCTCTCCATAGCCAATATCCCTATCTGGTAGCTCTGCTCGAGTGGTCCATGGTAGTCCCCATGGTCTCTCCATAACAATATGCTACCAAGCCCAAACCTATAGTAGAAATCTATAGCCCAAACCCTTCTACCCATGAGAGTGGATCTCATATAGCTCATCATATAGCTATGCTAATAAAGTAGGACCCCAAGCCATCACTATGGGCTCATCCTCTATACAATCCACAAGAGTGAACACCAGCTCTAGTAGGTTCCATGGGAACCTAGCACTTGAAGAGTTAGGTAGTAACATGTTGCTGATCAAGGTCATCAATAGGGTATGCTTAATACCAAGCACACCATCCTGATACCATGAAGCCACTAATATCCCTCTATTGAGAAGATCAACCATTGCATCCTCCTAATGCCCCTAAGTACCTCCGCACTACGACCTCTCGTCGCTCTATAGGAGAAGATACTATCGGGTGCCCCTCTATCAGAATACATAGTATCTGATATACATCCTCTAATGTCACTATCATCTCCCCCATAGCTAAATGGAAAGTATTAGTATGAGGGTCCCATAGATCTATCAGTGCAGTCAGATAGGCGTGGTCGCCCACCATGGGATCTAACCGTGTAACTTGCTTCAGGCCAATGGCATCGAGCCATCACCATTATATAGTAGTAAAATGGTCTCTAGTGACCTGAAAGAGATTCAGAACTCTGTACCGACTCCTAACTATCTGCTCATGTAAAATAGGGTGTCAAAAATGCCCTAAAAATGCATAAAATTACCTTAAAAATACCAAAAAATACATAAAAATGGGCCCTTTTTGGCCTAGTTTTTGGCCGTCCCACCTAGGGATGGCCCCCAATTTGGTAGCTATCCCACCTAGGGATGGCCACTAGTGACCATCCCTATAGGGATGGTCCCCAAAAATGGGTAAAATAGGGTCAATTTGACCCCTAAAATTACCCTAAAAAACACTAAAAAATTGGCATTTAACCCTAATTTTTTGCATATAAAACATAAATAAAAGCTCAATTTCATACATTTCACTACTCCTAGGGTTTCTTAACCATTAGTGTAGGTGTAGTATGAAAATTGCAGTAGAAATCATAAAAACACAATAAAATAGGGTAGAGAAAGACATGTGGTTCATACCTGTTTCGCATCGGCTCCATCGCCTGTTGCATCCACTGGCTGGATCATGTTGTAGGTTGATATTTTGATAGTTCTCCACTTCATAATATCACTCTCCTACCTCTCTCCTCTCCAACTTCTCCAAGAAAAATGAAAAAATGAGCTCATATGCCCCATTTTGGGCTTATATAGCTCCAAAAGAAGTCGACCGCCCCTAGGTGGGATGAGCACATATTTGGCTGGCTATCCCACCCTGGGATGGTCATAAATACTGTACTCATCCCCCCTAGGATGGTCACAAAAAATTGCATTAAAAAATCTTAAAAATATCAAAAAAGGGTCAAAAACCCACCAAAAACAAGGCAGAATGGTCACCAAATTAGGAGGGATCAATATTGAACCTATAATATTTTTGGATGCATAAAAATTATCTATTTTACTCCCCAAGAAGGCCTCCATGGCTGGACCACTCCATGGGAATGAAAATTTTAGCCTTTTGCTTCCAGAAATATTCATCAAAATAGTCAAAAATCCCCTTCAAATAGGTATATAGTACCATGGGCAAAATAGAGAGTTACCCCAATTAAGTCATATGAGTCAAGTGACTCATCACTTTATCATTGGTCATGCCCTCATCGAACTCATCACTTGAGGGGGTAGTCATAATAATGAATTCAAAAATCAAATCAACATTAAAACACTCAGAAGTGTAAATTCCATGCATTCAAAAGAATCTTGGCTAAAGATAAATTTTCAAGCCCATGTTGGGGCAAAGAATCAGCATAAGAAACAAATAGATAGGCTTGACCTCCTTGAAACCTTAGGAATTGACCCATGAAAAGGTTTACAAGAATACAAGGCACCAAGACCTAGTATACCCTAAGCCCCATAAGACTGTTACTACAACACGATTGAAAGGTATACCCAAAATCGATCCTTCGACTATGTCAATAGCAAGGATTCCAAGAATGTATGCTCTTTCCATAATGGAGGCATCCAAATTTGATTAGGTTAATGAAAAACCTTAATCATTTGATGATTTAGTGATATATTTTTCTCAGCACTTTGTTGCACATAGCGCATCCCAAAATGGGGCATCTGTAGACACCTAAATCATGTAAATCAGATAAGACTATCAGTGCATCACATATGCCACTCTTATCGACAACATATGGCCCTATTGGGCACCCCTCTAAGCTTGCATAAGGCTCAAAAACATATTTGGAGGTTTCCTAGCAGTTTAGGGTAGTTTTGGGGCACCTCCTTGTGACCGTCCCACCAAGGGATGATCATAGTTGGTGACCATCCCACCTAGGGATGACCATCCATAACCATCCCTGGGTGGGATGGCCCCTAAATAGACCCTTGAAAAATTCAATGGATGTATGAAATGGCAATCAAATACTACCATTAATGCATCCAATCACCCCAAATTGATTGGGGACCTACAATTAGAGTTTGGGATAGAATATTGGAAGCCCCAAATGGGCAACCTTCCCTCACCAATGCATGTCAAGGATTAGGACAAGTGGCGGCACCTGCCTCACATGGAAAGACTTGCCCCTTTGCCCTAGATGCCCTTTTGGGCTATAAAATGAGGTGAATTCACCCATTTTCAAAGAGGAGAATTGAAGCATTTTGAGCAATGAAGTGCTACCCAATTTGATCCTCACCTTTTGCAAACCAAAACTCACCCTACCTTTGACCTTGAAACCCTCTTCATTTGAAGGTAATTTTAGGGGCAATAGGAAGTCATCCAACTATTCCAAACTAGCCAAATTGAAGGTATATTTGGCCCCATCTATCGACAACACTCCTAAACCAATTTTGGACCAATTTCCTTGAGGATTGGTGATAAAAATAAGCTAGATTTGTAACCATCCCACCTGGGGATGGTCAGCAGTTAGTAGGTGTCACACCTAGGGATGGTCATAAAATAGAATGGAATTTGGGTAAAATTCCTCCATAGACCCCTTAGGAATGCTTAGATGAACCCCTGGTCCAAATTTGGTGAAGTTTGGAGCAGATTTGATGGCAGATTTGAGGTCTCCAATGTTGCAGGTTTAGGTGTCCCTATCAGGGATGGTCACTATTTCTGCATACTTTTACTTTGAATATTGTGTTCAAATCTCTCCAAAAGCATTTATATTAGATTATATTATGTTTATACACATCTAGAACAATTTCCATGTGTTGTAGATTAGTTTTGATGTTGCTAGATTAACTCTTTTTCTATGGTTTCAATGCTTTTATTCTATAACACAGGTGCTATTAACCCCCTTTCAATCCCTTGTGTGTAGGTGCAGGTATTCTATGTAGGAGGGAGGAGCTAAGAAGACAAGAAGAATAGGTTGAAGGATAGCTCTCAATTGTGGGAAGCGAGATTCACACCATAGAACATCGCCTTAAAGGCCCCTTTCAAGGGATTAGATCCCTTGAACATTGTAATGGAAATGTATCAAATTTGTAAATGCCCTCGAGGGGATGTTTTGTAATCTCATTTGAAGCTATAGATGAATGAATAGAAGGAGAAATCCACCCTTTTTATTATACACATTTGCTTCATTTCAATAGATTACATGTTTATGCTCTTTTCCCTTTGAATGCTTTTAAACTGCTTTACATTGCAATAGAGTGCCCTTAAGGCGATGTCGTGAAATTTGCTTCTTCACATTGCTTTTGAATTGTAATTTTGTAGGAGCTTACCTTCCTTATATGTAGGAGGATTAATTAATGGATCGTATCCAAATTCAATTGCTTCCCAAACTTCATTACCAAGTGTCGTCAGGTATATTTTCATCATCATACTCCAATATATAGTCACTTCCATAAAATACTAGTGCTAAATTATTTGAGAACACCTCCTTAAGATCCATTGTGTTCTTGTTAGATTTTCCTTTAAGATGTTAAACTCTTATGAAGAAACTCGCTCTGATACCAATTGAAGAACATAATTTTATACTGAGGGGGGGAGGGGGTGAATATTATAAGAACATTTTTTATATTTATTTCAAATCAATATTATGCAATGTATAGATAGCAATATCAACAACAGTAATCAAAGTAATGCACAAATAACCACACACAATAGAGACACCATAATTTACATGGTTCACCCAATATGGGCTACTCCACGAAGAAAATATTTTACTAAAATTTTCTCAATCAATATCTTGGGAATCCTTTCCCTATTACAATATTTATGGACCTTTGTCCAAAGGAGATACCGATATCCTAAATCAAGTTTGTAGATCTCTATCCATAATAGAACTCCTTCTTCTCTACTCTGGCTGGTGATTCTCTAGAAGACTACTACCTCCACTACATTGGCTTGTGGATCTCTCTCCACTGAAGACTCTTATCCCCACTTAGAAGACCTGTCCTCACTACCCTGGTTGATGGATATCTATCCACTAGAGACCATTGTTCTCTTTGCTCTGTCACCTCCAAAGATCTGTCTAAAATCTATACTAAACACAGTTCTTTGGTCTAGCACAAATCTGTTCAATCTCTATCTATGGTCTGACACAAACTTGTCCTCAAATATGCACTAAAATCTGCTCCACAAGTCCACATAGAACATTCTTAAATATGCTCAACAAGTCCACTTAGAACTTGCTCAAATATTCTCAATAAGTCCACTCAAAACTTGCTCAAATATTATCAACAAGTCCACTCAGAACTTGATCAAATATGCTCAACAATTCCACTCAAAACTTGCTCAAATCTGCTCAGCAAGTCCACTCATAACTTGTTCAAATCTACTCAACAAGTTCACTCAGAACTTGCTCAAATCTGCTCAACAAGTCCACTCAGAACTTGCTCAAATATGCTCAACAAGTTCACTCAGAACTTTCTCAAATATTCTGAACAAGTCCACTTAAAACTTTCTCAAATATGCTCAACAAGTCCACTCAAAACTTGCTCAAATTTTCTCAACAAGTCCACTTATAACTTGCTCAAATATACTCAACAAGTACAATCAGAACATGCTCATATCTACTCAACAAGTCCACTCAGAACTTGTTCAAATTTGCTCAACAAGTCCACTCAAAACTTGCTCAAATATGCTCAACAAGTCCACTCAAAACTTGTCCAATATCATAGAAACATAAAGAGAATTTTTAGAGACTCAATATATTATATACTAATCACAATGCTTAATTAATTTCAATCACTCTCTTAGAAACATAATAAAAATTGTTAGAGACTCAATATGCTCAACTCAATGCTCAATTACTTTCTCAACTCAATTTAGAATATAGAATAGTTTGTTTTATGGAACTTAAACAATCACTTCACACATCCACTTTACTAGGCTCAACCAAATCTACTCAACAAATCACTCAATTAAATACTCATTTCTCACAAACCCCAGTCCAAGTATATAAATAGCAACTCAAAATATTTCCAACAATGCTCAACAACTAAGCTCACATAACAATGATACTCATGTTATTTTCAAACCCTAATTCAAGTTCTTCACACAACAACTCACTTCAAAAACAATGCTTATAAAAAAATCTTCACATAACAATGATACTCATGTTCTTTACAAAACCCTAACTCAAGTTCTTCACACAACCAATGGCTTCAACAACAATGCTAATAAAACAAGGTTTTAACAACTCTTTATTCCAGAAAACCTTGAAGTATTTACTCAAACACTCTAAAAAAGGAAACCCTAATCAAGTCCTTTTCACTCCAAACTTATTTTCTAGAAAACCAATCAATCAACTCAACTTATGGAAGAATGTGCTGATACATTTTTATTAATCATGAAGAGATCTCATAAATATGTCACAACCACAAACACTTCTATGCCAAGCTGAAAGAGGTTAGAAGATAAATATTTCTCACAATATAATGTGAATACTCAATTACACCTTATCACTCCACCTTTCAAAAACAACCATCAACATACATAAAATAATTATCCAATAAAACCTTATAAACTCCCAACTAAAATAAACTTAACATCACCCAAAAATTAACTCAAAACTCTTTAATTTAATTTAATGGCAAGAGAAACTTTGATAAAAATCAAATCAACTTTCTTTATAATTCCAATCACTCATAAATAAAAAACCAAATCAAAAATCTTTCACAAACCCTTATAACTCCAAAATAATATAAATCAAGCACACAACTTTTCACAAACTCTAATTACTCCACATTATCCTTTAGAAAAACCTTAGGCAAATAATAAATTAATTATAAAAAATTATCTTTGCCTCTTAGTGGGTTTCAAACCCACAATATCTGCCTCCATGAGCACTCTAGCCGTGGCTTTGATCACCGCATGCACTATACGCATGGTTAATATCTTAGATGCTCTTTATCCCATTTGTCCTCGGCTATCACACAAAAACAAGGCACATGCAAAAGGAACTTTCCTTGGTGCTCAAGCCACACACCACTCCACATGAATTGATCATGGGCTTCTCAACTCCTAACACCTTCGTAAAGCATATGCTGCCAATGGACCACTATGTTCTTTACATTTCAATCAATCTGCTCTCTCCCTTATCTCTTTTACTTGGCGCTAAAGATAAGCAAAATTCTTGTCTTCTTCCTCAATGAATAACAAATGCATGAAAATGTTTCACTTTGTCGCATGAAAGAATATTGTCGAGGGGTAAGTTTTGAATGCTTCTTTGGCATTAATTTATACATGAAAATCCCTTTGTTTCTTAGATGTTGGTGCTCTCAATTTTGATGATGTCAGTGCTCCCACCTTTATAGTTTATAAATTATTTAAATTATAAGGAATTTAAATTTTATAAATTATATTTATAAACTTTATCTTTAAAGAGATTAAAGCCTTCCTTGGGTTTAAACTTAAACCTTTAACTTGTAAAATATTTTGCCACCATGGGTATTTAAAAATATTAACTGCCATCTCAATGTGTGAGGAGAATTTTATATCCTCATAATGATTTTAATAAAACCATTTAATCTTCCATCATGGGTTTACCATAAACCCTCATAAAATATTATTTTGCCAACTTTCTCTTCAACTCTTCACATTGTTCTTGGTGCTATTGATGGTGTGCTCCATGGTATTAATGACGTCTTTTCACCTTGACATCAATGACAACTAAATAAGCTCAAAATTTCCAACACAAAGATAATTCAAATAGATAATAAGCCCCCATGTAAATACTTGTTTCATAAGCTTGAGGAAGATGGAATAAAAATTTGGAATTATTTGTTAGAATTTATGGTTGATGAAGTCTAAGAGAATGACCAAATATTTGAGATAGACATGAGAGTGCTTCAAAATGATGAAGACTTAGAGGTCAAATTCAAGAAACTAAGTTGAGGATTTATCTCATATCAAAAGGACCATCTAAAATCCTAACTCTAACCATATAACAAGAACAAGAGTTGGATAAAACATGGGTAAAGCACTTTGATGGCACAATAAAAAAAAATGGAATAGGTACAAGCTTTCAATTCATTGATCTACAACATGTACAAATTAATTTTACGTGGCAATTGCTATTCAATTACATGAACAATATGGCTAAATATAAATAACTTTGTATTAATATGAGGAAGTCAAATAATATGGGAACAAGAAACATAAAAGTATTTGGTGAGTACAAAGTAGTCATAAGCCACTAAAAATAAACATTAAAGTCATACAAGCATTGGGTTTGGGAATTGTTAGAAAAATTTAATACTATTGAGATCAAGGCAATTCCTAGGGAGTTAAATTCTAAAGCATATGAACTAGCATCAATGGCAATGAAGTTTGATCCCACTACTGATATCTAGGTTAAACTAAAGGAGCTAGAAGTGGTATTTAGGCAAAAAATCCTTGATAGTTTTGATCATTGGAATATTTTCAACAATGACAAGCAAAAATATTGAGTTTCCTATTAGAGAAACTCAAAAACACTTAAGGAGGAGAGGTTGAAATCACCACTGACCCATATGAGCAAGAGAATCCGAAAGAGTAAGGTGGGGCCTCATAGCTAGGTTTCAATTGTTTTTCGTTTGATGCTTTTGCTTGAATGTTTATCTTAGGATCATTTAATTGGGATATGTTCCATGTTTGCTTGTTGTCTGATTTTTTTGGTTTCAGGTCTATCTCGATTGGGATGATCTCCCTATCCTCTATTTGGTGGTCTTATAAAGCCATCCCTAGTAGGTCTAGATGCAGGGATGGCTTCCTTTTGTTCTTTGGTGGGGTTTCCATCAATTTTAGTTTTTTGTTGTAAAAGGTTTAGGGTCCTTTCAAAACCCTCTTACCTATCAAAAAAATGGGGTAATTTATCTAAAATTAAACTATTTTATGAATAGGTTAGTCACTTTGTAAATTCCACTCAATAAAGATAATAGTGCAAAGAAATCTAGTATCAATTTTGGAGAAGGAAATAACTTACTTCTTGGTAAAGAGTGCATTGAAGAAGAAATTGGTTCGTGTCATGACCCTTCCTGAAGGAATTTGTGACATGGAAAAACAATGTCTTAATTTGATGGTACTTTAATACTTGGTTTTGTGCAATTAAGAAGCTATGTGATGTTAAGTTAATATTGAAGAACATGATACTACTAACAAATTGCTAATGTGTAGGATTAGGTACGCTTGTACATGGGAGAAGTTGAGTCATCCACCACAAGTGAGGGTACTTGAGGTTGGGGAAGTCATGAGAAGGCATATCGAAGGTAACATGGATAATATATCGCTCCAAATTTTTCACACCCTTACCTTCAGGCTATAGGACCCGTTCTCGAAAGGGGATGGGAAAAGGATGGCGCGGTACCTCGGACTGAGAGGCCTTGCAAAGGTCCCGCCTCTCGGGGGAGGTGTATTATGGTGATTTTTCGATGGATGGTGGGTTCACCAGGAAATGTTTGAATGGCAGTTTCCACGCCTAGGTTGGGAATGTGTTTGATGTGTTCAATTTTAGCTTTAATCATCCAAGTCCTAGGTTTGGCCAAATGAAACTAAGTTGTTCTATTATGAAAGTGCAGACTAAATGCATATAGAGAACAAAATTAGACAGAAAACAGAGAGAAAAGGCTAAATTATAGAGCCATACCTGATCCGGATGTCTGATGAAGATTCTGATTTTTGAAGCAGTCAAGATCATCTGGAATTTGACAGGATCGTCTCCTATCTGACAAGATCATCTGAGATCTAATGAATTTGTCAGACGAATTCGTCAAAGACCTGCAAATAGAAAAAAGATGCAAAATACAGAGAATGCAACTATGATAACAAAGGGTAATGATATAAAATGATAGTAAGAACATTAAAATGATGATAATAAGCAAAAACACGAATGCATTATACCGATCTAATGATAATTTATGCTTTTATTATGCATTAAAGCTACATGGGTGAACTCCAAGATGCAGAATAATAAAGAATAACCATAGAATTAACTAAATGCAGAATAATACAGCAGAAAAAGAGTGGAGAAAATGCAAACTCTGGGCACTGATTGCCCCTAATGTGGACTACAATCGAAATCATCTCGAATTGGGTCGAGATCATCCGAGATTGTACGAGATCATCTGAGACGAATTGAGCTTGCTTCGACTAAAAAAAATGAAGTTCCTGCAAACAAATTTGGAAAAATACAAATGCAAACAGTGATTTAAGATGGTCTAGTGCGTGTAGAATTCGAGTTATAGGGAATTTTAGCCAAGGGGATGCTAAGGGGAGGGCCTAGGATTAAATAGGCTTAGGATAGAGGTTGGGAGGTTGGAGATCATCCCAATTTGGGAGATCTCCAACGGGGAGGGTCTCTAACGGCATAGACACGCTTCTGCCCGGATTAGAGACGTCGTTGGAACAAAGACTAATTGTGAAAAATTAGTTTTGGGACAAGATCGTCTGGACGTCCTAGCCCAGACGAAATCGTTCGATCTGAGGTGATATCGTCTGATCGACGATGATATCATCAAACGGTCAAAACAAACTCTAAAAATGGCACGAGAAACGAGGAAACGGATTAAGCGGTAGTTTGGGAGCGGTTTTGGAGGTTAAAATTTGAATTTGAATTATTTACTAGAGTAAGTGTAATTATTAAGGTTTTACTACGCCAATTTTAGGGTGCTACATTTTGCCCCCTCTTTAGCGAATTTTTCGAAGAAAATGCGTTAAAGATGAGTTCTTCTCGATCTACGAGAAAGCAAAAATTATTCCCATTTTTAGGCGACGATTCTTGGTCGAATCGTACGACAGCTTACTATGGTGCCCCCTCCGTGTTTTTACCCAAATCGAACGTTTGAGGTAAAAACGCGAAAAAGCAAGATGTAGATTGTGGCATACCAATCTATTTTTGATATGATGTACATATATTTGATATATATATAGATGAGATATTTTTTGATCATATGACTTGTCTTATGTGTTTTTATGATGCTTTAATGTTTGAATTATTTGCTGATTGGATTGAGGATTCATGTAATTATGTCGTTTGGAAATATTATGGTTGAAATGTCATGCTTAAAAAATTTAAATGAAATAATCTGATGTAAACAAATTGGTTGTTTGTGATGTGATGATTTGATAAAAAATAAAAGGGACTTTTAACAATAATTTCAAAGGACATTGTCGCTATTATAGACCATTTCATGGAGTCGCCGCTCACTTGGTCGTCAAGCTAATCCCAGTATAGAAATATTGTTAAAAAGTAAAAGAGTGCTTAAGAGACTGTCTTAAGACTTTGGTGCAATGGTGCAAATGATGATGATGATGGTTTGTTTTCGGAGTTTCATAAAAATAGTATGCATGAAATAATGTTAAAATGATTTTTGCTAGGCATAAATTCCTAAGTGTGATAAATTTTTTGGATAATTCCCTAGGAATTATACCATCATTGCAAAATTGAAGGTTGACATAATGACATGAAATAGTGATAATGTGCATGCTTTTTTGTCAAAAAACATAATTGTATAACAAAATGATTTAAGTCATATGGTTTTCATGATTTTCAAATAAATGGGGAATAAAAATTGGTAAAATGGTTTGTGCTAGGCATAGAATATGTAGGTATAGACTTATACCATCATCGCGAAAATCAAAGAAGAAAATAGATTGTTTTATTGCATGGTTGATTTTTAATAAAAGTAAAATATGAAGATGAGGACTTGCGCTAGGCATAAAATTCCAATTTTGGTTTTGGAACTATACCATCGTCACGAAAGTCGACAATATGTATATATATGTGTTTTGATTGTATGGTTTTGAAAGAAATTTTGATTTTTTCTATTATGCATGTAGTTGTCTTTATACTAAACAACTGTACTTTAAAGAAGAAAATGAATTATTCCAAACAATTTGCAAAAAAATATTTCAAAGTATCTTAAAGAAAAAAGTTAGATTTATAAGGAATCCCATGTGCATATGTGAGTTCATTTCCAATCTTGATTTATCATAATGATACACAAAATCTCTCAAATACAAATGTGTGTGCAATTGCTATGTTCGTTTACCAGTTTTGAGCAAGATAATATGATACAAGTGATTTGAATGAACCAAATAAGTGTTCATTAACCATGATTTAGATGCATATAACCATACTAGACTACTATGTAAGTCGGATTATCAAGAGCTAGCTAATCCATAAGCAGACATAGGTCTGTAAAAAATAAGGTCGCTAATGTGATAGACATATCGCCACGCTAGGAGTTACCCAAGGCCAAGCAGGTTGGGCACAAACCACCTGTTATGGGGCTTACCTCACAGTTTTTGAATAATTGAGAATTCCAAGGATTCAAGCTCATCAACCCTTCTTTTCTTTTCAAAGGGTAGGGAAAGGGATTTTATTGCTTTTGCTTTTGCTTTCTTTTGCTTTTCTTTTTGTATTTTTGCTTGATAATGCTTGGAACATTGCTGTAATGATATAAAATAACATTTTTCTTTTTCTCTTTTTCTTGAACTTTGCTTCTTCTTTTTTTTGTTCTATGCTAGGGATACTTTCTCGGATTAGCTGTAGAGCAAGGGATTTTTATTCTGGGTAGGGGTGAGCTTGTCCTTTTGCCAATTCTCAAAGATTCTAGACCATGTGCATGATAGGATAGTAGGGGAAACTTTTCGCTCAAGAAACCACTTCTACTATGTAGCATAGCATGGACATTACAAATATAATCATTTTATTGTGAAAGGATGTGCTTGGTTTAAGTAAATAACAAGATCAATTCTCTGTGCTCAAACTTTATTTAATTGAATTTTGTGGACTTTGATATAAGAGAGATTAGTAATCATGTCAATAAAAATCAAGATATTTATTTTGTGTTTGTGAAAGTGAGGGATTCCAAATAAATGCTAATTTATCCAAAATAATTTGAAATATATAACTACAACATTTGTAAGAAGATATATATAAATACTTTTTGAGAAGTTTTGAGAATGTTGACTCTCTCTTTCTTCTTTATGTTGTTTTGGTTTTGAAAGAGTCAAGAATATTGTTGTTTTTTTAATTTTTATTATTATTTTTTTGTTTTTTAAAGAATTAACAAGTGCCATAAATAAATACAAGAAGTAGTTTTGAAGATTTTGATGATTATGAATGTTTTTGGTGTTTTTGAATTTGAAAGAAATACAAAATAGTGATTGTGAAATATTTTAAACAAATATATACAAGGATGAAATGACCAAATTTATACATAGTAACGTTTAAGATGCAAAATTTTCATGGGTTCTTTGAGTTCTTTACCATCTAAGGTAGATAATTTGTATGCTCCCGATTCAAATTTAGTAGTGATAATGTATGGTCCAAGCCAATTGGGCTCAAATTTACCTTTAAGGTCTTTAGTTGCATTAGTATTTTTTTTGAAGATTTTGAGGATTTTGATTTTTTTGTATTTTGATTTTAATTTATGAATTGAAATTGGTGGTATATACAAGATGATCTATATACACTATACAAGGTTATTTGAGTATAGCATGTCTAAGGTTGCTTCAAAATCAAAGGAGGTTTTGAAGGATAATTTGGTTGAGTTGAAGGTAAGAACAAAAGGTGATGAATAAAAGGTAGTGATAACAAAAGCTTTGTTATAATGTAGAATAATGTAGCAAAAGATTTGACTTTTATATGTGTAAAATTGATCATGTTACAAAATAAAATATCAGAAGGATAAGAAAGTTCTTCATTCTTATCACTATCTTCCAAGTCTTGATAAGATGGAGGGAGCATATGTGAAAGATATGCATGGATGTTATTTGATAAACAAGGATGATCATATATGGATGAAGAAAAGTGATGGATAGAAGATAATTGTGATAATAGAGAATGTATAGAACTTGATGTTTCAACCGTTAAATATTCTTCAAATGGTGTTGGGTCACCATGTATGGTAACACTTTTATTTGCAAGTTCAAACTTCAAACATTGGTGAAGAGTGGAAGGGACAACCCTCATCGTATGAATCCAAGGACTTCTGAGAAGTAGGTTATAAGGTGAAGGGCAATATGCTACATAAAACAAAGTATCCAAGATCTTGGATCCAATATTGAGGGGAAAATTTATAGTACCTTGAGCTTCTTGAATTTCATTGTTAAAAGATTTTATAATAACATTTGATTCATTAATATCTTCTTCCTTTGATTTGAGTTTTTGGAATAATTGATAAGTGCATAAATTAAGAGAGGAGCCATTATCTACCATGATAGTTTTAACATGTGTTTCTTTACTAGATCCTGTAATGTAAAGATAGGAGTCTTCTTGTGGAGTAGAGGAAGGAATATCCTCATCATAGAATGAAATATGGTTAACCTCAAGAGGGTTTACACCATTAATTATGTTCTTAGAGAAAATATGATGAGGAACAAATTGTTGGCTAGGTATTTTGAACAAAATTTCCTTATGAGAACTTTGTAATACTTCTAAAAGGGATATCTTTGCTTGAGGATTAATCACTTGTTGTTGGCTATCAAAGTGGATTTCAGATTGAGATTTTGATTTTAAATATGAGCTTTCTATGCTTACATTCCATTTTGGATCATTCTCTAGAGCCAAAGATAGTTTTGAAGGTTGGTCAAATGAGGAATCCATATCTTGAATATCGGATTGAGTTGATTGAACTTGAGGTTGCTCATTTGTAGTTTTTGTTACAATATTAATAATATCATCATGATGGGACACATTAACATGCAATATTTGATTGGTTTCTTGTTGTTGATAATTGAATAGGGGTTCTTGGGAGATCCCCATGTCTTGATTGATTATTGGTATTTGTTGTGTAGGAGTTTGATTGTTTACTTGAGATTTATAATCAGTTGTAGATTGTAATTCCTTTATATTAAAAAGACCCTCATCAATCAAATCTTGAATTGCACATCTTAAATCTTTACAATTTTGTGTCATATGTCCATCTACTCTATGATATTCACAATGTAGCTCGGGTTTAAACCAATCTGTTGTGGTATCAAGTTGTCTTATGGAAGGGAGTTCAATCTTATTTGTATCAAGTAAATGCTTGAGAATTATATCCATTGGTTGATTGAGCTTTGTAAATTTATGTGATGAAGGTTTTTGAGAGGTTTTTGATACGTGCCTTAGGAATTCAGTCATAAAAGGGCCTAATGGTTTCTCACCTCTACTTTCTTTATTATGGGTAGAATGATGATAGGAAGATTGCGAAGTATGAGGTGAGTGCATGGTAGAATTGGAAGAATAAGTATTTTCTTGTTGAAATGGATGTGTTGTATTGAAAGAAGAATATTGAAAGGGTGGAGGAGGATTGTATGTGGATTGATAGACATAATATGGATATATGGGAGAATAGATAATATCGTTATGAAGAGGATTGGCAAAGGGATTGTCTTGTTGGGTTAAGGATGAAAAATGAGAGAAGTGTGATGGAGGTGATGTTGAATAGGGATGAGGTTGGTCATAATCAACAAATGTATTTGGCTGAATTCTTCCAACATTACTGATGGGCTCATATTGATTTGAGTAAAAACTCATGGTTTCTTTAGTACTTCTAAAAGTAATATTTAGTATCTACTATTTAGAATTGAATCTAAAACATACAAACTTGAAATGATGATTTTGTTTGTTTTTATTTTTCTTGTATACATACATATATATATTTTTTGTTTTTTTATATTTTTGAATCAGAAAGATGCCTATGTTATTCACGTCGGGTTCACCAAAATGTATCGCTCCAAATTTTTCACACCCTTACCTTCAGGCTATAGGATCCATGCCCGAAAGGGGGATGGGAAAAGGATGGCGCGGTACCTTGGACTGAGAGGCCTTGCGAAGGTCCCGCCTCTCGGGGGAGGTGTATTATGGTGATTTTTTTATGGATGGTGGGTTCACCAGGAAATGTTTGAATGGCAGTTTCCATGCCTAGGTTGGGAATGTGTTTGATGTGTTCAGTTTTAGCTTTAATCATCCAAGTCCTAGGTTTGGCCAAATGAAACTAAGTTGTTCTATTATGAAAGTGCAGATTTAAATGAATATAGAGAACAAAATTAGACAAAAAATAGAGAGAAAAGGCTAAATTACAGAGCCATACCTGATCCGGATGTCTGATGGAGATTCTGATTTTTGAAGCAGTCAAGATCATTCAAGAATTTGACAAGATCGTCTCCTATCTGACAGGATCATCTGAGATCTGACGAATTCGTCAGACAAATTTGTCAGAGACCTACAAACAGAAAAACAGATGCAAAATACAGAGAATGCAACTATGATAACAAAGGGTAATGATATAAAATGATAGTAAGAACATTAAAATGATGATAATAAGCAAAAACATGAATGCATTATACCGATCTAATGACAATTTATGCTTTTATTATGCATTAAAGCTACATGGGTGAACTCCAAGATGTAGAATAATAAAGAATAACCATAGAATTAGCTAAATGCAGAATAATATAGCAGAAAAAGAGTGGAGAAAATGCAAACTCTGGGCACTAATTGCCCCCAATGTGGACTGTAGTCAAAATCATCTTGAATTGGGTCGAGATCATCCAAGATTGTACGAGATCATCTGAGACGAATTGAGCTTGCTCCGGTTGAAAAACAATGAAGTTCCTGCAAACAAACTTGGAAAAATACAAATGCAAACAGTGATTTAAGATGGTCTAGTGTGTGTAGAATTTGAGTTACAGGGAATTTCAGCTAGGGGGATGCTAAGGGGAGGGCCTAGGATTAAATAGGCTTAGGATAGAGGTTAGGAGGTTGGAGATCATCCCAATTTGGGAGATCTCCAATGGGGGAGGGTCTCTAATGGCGCAGACACACTTCTGCCCAGATTAGAGACGTCGTTGGAACAGAGACTAATTATGAAAAATTAGTTTTGGGACAAGATCATCTGGACGTCCTAGCCCAGACGAAATCATCCGATCTGAGGCGATATCGTCTGATCGGCAATGATATCATCAAACGATCAAAACAAACTCTAAAAATGGCATGGGAAACGAGGAAACGGATTAAGCGACGGTTTGGGAGCGATTTTGGAGGTTAAAATTTGAATTTGAATTATTTACTAGAGTAAGTGTAATTATTAAGGTTTTACTGCACCAATTTTAGGGTGCTACAGATAAAGACCTTCATATAGGCATGCATTATTGGTTAGGGATAATCATAAATAGCTAGTCACCTTGAGCCTCAAGTTTATAGCCTAGTAGCTATTGTAAATCCTCTGGCTAAGAAAAGTGACTGAGATTGATATAAAGACTCCCTTTTTATTTATGCATCTGCTTGCTTGTGTTTTACTTAAGTACTATCAACATCTTGTTTTTTTTAAATAGTGCATAGATATGATTGCCTTATAAACTCTCGATATAGCTATTAACAAGTATATTACTAGCTATGCTAAGAAAAATTTGTTTGTGATAGAGAGAAATCTAAATTAAATAACAATTGAGATTTATTTAATTAGATAATAAAAATATAAATTAAATAATAATTGAGCTTTATTTAATTAGATAATAAAAATCTAAATTAAATAATAAGTGAGCTTTATTTTATTGTATAATAAAATCTATATCAAATTAAAAAAAAAATTAGCACCTAGGGGTGCAACGCAATGGTTCAAGCATTGGCTTTTCTTTGGGAGGTCCAAGGTTCAAAATGTGGCATGGGAAAGTGTGTGAGGGTGTGGGTGTGTGGTGGCTTTGTGTTAGATTACCTATTGATAAGTATAGCTCTCAATTTTAGTAGGAGTCATGGTTGGGAGGAGGTTGCTCATCCCTGTACATCGATCATAGGGATTTATCATAATAACCAAATCAAAAAGGCACTTGGGGGTGCAATGCAATGGTTTGGGCTTTGGCTCTTCTTCGGGAGGTCCAAGGTTCAAATATCGATGTGGGTGAGTGTGTGATGGGGTGGGTGTGTGGTGGCTTTGTGTTAAATTCCATATTGATAAGTATAGCTCTCAACTTTAGGAGGGGTCATGGTTGGGAGGAGATTGCTCAGTCTTGTACATCGGTCATAGGTGATTCTCACAATAACCAAACCCAAAAACAATTATAGAAAGAAATTGCCAAAAAGGAAAAAAAAAAGAACTAAATTCTAAAGTTTGTATAGGTTTAATTATAAGACATGGTAAGCTCTCATGATAAGAAAAAAAGTAAGATTTGATTTATAATTCTTTTAATAAAGAATTTAAACTAAGCAAAATGAGGTCTCCTTATAAGATTCTTTTCTTTGGTGAAAAGGGAGGCTACGTGGATTCAATTTGAGTTTGTGAGAATAGTCTCCACCAAGCCATTAAGGAAGATCTCACCATAGATATGGTGGTTGTTAACACTCACAAAGAAAGTTTCTTGTCACTGTCAGAAGGAGGAGAACCTCTTAAATGATGAAACTTGAAGTAAGTTAACAATAGTTTTAAAAAATCATAATATCTTACTTGGATGGGAATGAATTGAATAGAGGTTGGTAAGAACTCTTGTAGATGGGAGAGCACATCAGAGGAGAGATGTGACATCAAGTCTCCATGGACATAAGGAAGAAAGGAGGAGAGAAGGTTTTGAAGGGGATGAACTAGAATTGAACGCAAAATCCAGAGAAGGGGAGAAGATGCAAAAACTAGATGAAGAGGTGGATGTCAATTCAAGAAAAGGAGGTGAACGTGAATCCTAGGGAGGAAAACCTCCTAGCATAATGATTCGTAGTTGGTAAGGATAACCAGGTTGGTGTAAATACATACTCCTTGTTGGTTTAATATCTAAGATACCCTTTGTGTTAATATTTCATTATTATTCCATGCTTGAATTATTTGGGTTCCTTCCTTTAGCTTGGTTGTCGTCACTTCTCTTGGATAAGATCCCTTTGTAGATAGTGAGCCATGGGCTCTAAACTACTACCCAATCCACTAATGCCTTAGTCCAACCATAGAGTGGATAGTTTGGCATCATGGTTAGCGCACTACTAGCTGGGCACCACGTTGGTCTACCCAGTCGAGTAGCATTGTGCTACAAGCCACCCAATAGGGAATCCCTTGTTGTATACTCCCTATGTCAACCCCACGATGATAGGTCTATGACTGATGTAGTATAGCTTGTTTGGTTAGAGCCACCTACCCAGTTGGTCGGGTCATGTGGCTATATCCTTGTTCTTATGGAGATGTCACTTTGACATCATGAGACCATAGCCTCTCTTCTATCCTTGGTTGTGTTAACCTAATCCATAGGAGACTACTGTAAGGAAACCCGAGCGTGAGGTAGAGTGAGAGAGAGAGCTCTATAGGTGGGATGGTGGTTTTGGCCCTATGATCTTAGCACCTTTCCTTCTAAACTCTCTGGTAGGCATTACTAGCAATGGCTTTATCTTGCATAGTGGATTTACCTTAGATCCATAGGAAGGCATAGTTCATAGGCATCGATGCCCTTTAAAGCTCCCCTTGTTGGTTGTTTAGATCCTACCAAATCATATCTGGCTCTAAGCTTGTAGAGTGTGGTCCTTGCATCAATCGTTGTAAGGTTTGAATGGATTAAAAAATAAAGAAAATAATCTTGAAGCTATGCTGTTCGATTAGTGGAATTAAAGAGCGTTGGGTTACTACAATGATTAAATACTATGTTGTTCTATTTAATGGATTATTTATTAAATTAAAGTAATGAGACTTTAGTTTAATAAATGAATGGAATGATTATTTTGTAGATTAAGGGTATGGGACCTTGATTTGTAAAATAATGAAAATAGTGGATTATTTATTAAATTGAAGTAGTGAGACTTTAGTTTAATAAATGAATGGAATGATTATTTTGTAGATTAAGGGTATGGGACCTTGATTTGTAAAATAATGAAAGTAGTGGATTATTTATTAAATTGAAGTAGTGAGACTTTAGTTTAATAAATGAATGGAATTATTATTTTTTAGATTAAGGGTATGGGACCTTGATTTGTAAAATAATGAAAATAGTAGATTATTTATTAAATTGAAGCAGTGAGAATATGGAACCTTCATATGTAAAATAATGAAAGTAGTGGATTATTTATTAAATTAAAGTAGTGAGACTTTATTTTAATAAATGAATGGAATGATTATTTTTTATATTAAGGGTATGGGACCTTGATTTGTAAAATAATGAAAGTAGTGGATTATTTATTAAATTGAAGTAGTGAGACTTTAGTTTAATAAATGAATGGAATGATTATTTTGTAGATTAAGGGTATGGGACCTTGATTTGTAAAATAATGAAAGTAGTGGATTATTTATTAAATTGAAGTAGTGAGACTTTAGTTTAATAAATGAATGGAATGATTATTTTGTAGATTAAGGGTATGGGACCTTGATTTGTAAAATAATGAAAATAGTGGATTATTTATTAAATTGAAGTAGTGAGACTTTAGTTTAATAAATGAATGGAATGATTATTTTATAGATTAAGGGTATGGGACCTTGATTTGTAAAATAATGAGAATAGTGGATTATTTATTAAATTGAAGTAGTGGGACTTTAGTTTAATAAATGAATGGAACGATTATTTTATAGATTAAGGGTATGGGACCTTGATTTATAGAAAAGGAATGATTTGGTTAAAATAGAAAAATAACCATATTTTAAGTTGTACATTTGAATGACTCTCTAAAGGAACTGAGAGGGGAAAATAAAAGTAAGGATTCTTTTATGATGTCAACTTTGCATTTGATGATTAAATGCTTAATTAGATTTGTATAGTTGCAATTTGGCAATGTAAATATTAGATGCATTTAGAGGCATGCCTATCCTGAACCATGAGTGCCCTGATCCCCTACTATCCTCAAATGATCGATGGAAAGAGTAGGAGGACCAAAGTGGTAGATGGACCAATGCACCAATTTGCTCTCTACTTTCAACTCATTTACTTATGCTCAAATAGACTAGATTTGTGGGGATATTTCCCTGATGAAATTGATGTAATACTATTATGTAAAAGTATGGAGGATTTACCATACTTGCTTAGATGTAATAATTGCTTAAATGTTGGAAGATGTACCTTTAAATTACTATTTGATTTATTTATGTTGGTATTTAAATTCTTTCTAGCTCATGTTTAACTTCCTTGATATTGCTCTTTTTAGCTTTTTCTTTTATGTTTTATGAGTTATGTTTTGTTAGATTTAGTATCTAGATCTATCTTTATTTCCTGCTTGATGTTATTAAAAAATAAGTAATAAGTTCTAGGGTGAACTTAGAGGGTAACCTAAGGGCTTGAGACCCCCTTAGGGTGAACATAGTAGACCTAAGGGATTAATACCCCTTAGGGAGAATGGCAACTAGGTTGTGGAAAGACTACATCTGAGTTAAGATAGCTCATCGAAAGATGATATGGATAGCTTAACTCATAGTGCACGTAGCATACCTACATAGACTGACTTGTGTAGGGTATGGAGATGCGTGTACACCTTCGATTGACTGAAGGTGATAAGTTTAGCTCATCAAGATGGATGAGATTGATAGACTTATTTGCATGACATAAGGATGTGCCTATGCAGATGGACTTGCGTGAGGAAATATTATGAGATGTAACTCTTTGAGAAACTTAGGGGATTTTTGTTAAAACATTAAGTTAATCTAGGTTGGGTAGGGGTTTATGAATCCCTCTCCTTAGAAAAAAAATCTTTTATTTTTTGTGTGTTTTTGTTTGCTCATTTTTTGGGTTGTTACATTTGGTATCAGAGCTCTAGGTACGAGGGTATAGAGCTTCTTATGTGCTAAAAGAGATTTGGATATCTCCAATGAAGGCTTGCTTAAAAGTTTAAGCTAAAGCTGGGATGACCTAGAATCTCTTCTTTCTAGAATCTAATGGGAACTAATCCCAAGAGAGGATGGATGTTATGATACTAAGTATGGGCTTGGTGTTGATGATACACCATAATCTTGGAGTGTTATCCTAGTTAGATTGTTTATGCTTTTGGAAAAAAAAACTTTGTATTGTGGCTTGAATAAATGGTACAGTTTAAGGAGAATTTGTAGCCTAATCCTTTTCTTGGTTGTAACCAGGTCAAGATGCCACCCAAGGCCCGAAAGGGAAGGCCTATGCCTCCACTTAGATAGACTCAACAAAGTAATATTGAAGAAGAGGTCCAGAATGAGGACCTAGGATATCCCAATCGAGGGGTGGAAGATCTCACTACTACGGTTGTTGCCATGCAAGATCAAATGAGGTAGGTGATGGAAACCATCATGAATCAAAATTTGCAAGCTAGAGACTCAAAAGTTAACCAAGCTAAAGAACTGACTGTGGAATAGTTACAAGCTAGAGCCCTTCTAGAAAAGGAAATGGCAAGAGACCTAAAGAATGTCTATATCTCCAAGTTTTATGGAGAAGGAGAAGGAGATGCAACTAAGGCTTGGTTAAGGGAATTGGAAGTTTACTTCATAGTAAAGGGGTATTCTCTAGGAACTCAGACTATTTGGGCTACAATTTACCTCGAAGGGGCTACTCTAGATTGGTGGGAAACCTATTATGAGAAAACTAAGATTGAACCAATAGACATTCCATGGAAGGAATTCATAGTCATCTTCAAAAAGAGGTTCCTTACGGAGCATTTCTATGCCTTGAAATTCGAAGAGTTTGCCAGTCTAAGGCAAGGAACCAACATAGTGGAGATATACTACAAAAATTGGTAAGATTGTTGAAGTATGTACCTGCTTATGATGAGAAAATGTGGGTTCATAAGTTTATTCATGGGTTGGAATCTAAGATAAAGCATGATGTAAACATGTGTGAGCCTAAGTCATTGCAAAAGGCGTATGACCTGGAGAAGAAAGTAGAGTCGCACTTCTATTACAAATATGACACCTTATCCAAGCAAGATCGATAGGCACTAAAGAAGAGGAATAGCGATGGGTTCATAAAATGGGAAGGTGAACAAAGTCAGAAGGCTAAAAACCCCAAAATTTTGAGAAGAAATTTAATGAAAATTAGAAGAAGTTCAAGAAATTTTTATAAGAAATGCAAAAACCCCAACAATGCTAAGCCTCAACCGAAGAAGCCATAAACTTTAGTTCCAATGATCAAATAAGAGGGGCAAAAGTCAAAAAAGTGGCAAGGACCCAAATATGGGTGTTACCATTACAGAGGCCCATATTATGCCACGTAGTGTCCACACCACCCAGGGCCTAGCACATCCAGCATTAAAGGAAAGGAACCTATGCATCAGATCTATGCTACAACTAGGAGTCAGAAGCTTGAGGGGCAAGTTACTCCATTGATTATAAAAGGTAATATTTTTAACAAACAAGTGAATATTTTAATTGATAGTGGGGCCACCAATAGTTTCATTTCTTGTAAGTTAGCAAAGGATATGCTGGAAAGGCCAGGATATTTGGCCCATGGATGGAAGGTTGAGTATGGTTCCAGGCAAACCTACTCAGTAAATCAATGTTTCCCCATGATAGAGCTTGTTTTAACAAATGGAACCATGAAAGGTTGTTTATATGTAGCTCCACTTCATACCTTCGATGTGATCCTAGGGATGGATTGGTTACAAGTCCATAAAGTCTTAATCAATTTCCAAGATAGATGGATTGAGTATTCTAAAGAAGGCAAGGGAAGACTAAGAATTCATAGCGAATAGGGGGCATTCAAACCCCAAATGTTGTTAGCTATGTAGCTAAAGAAAGCCCTCAAGAAAGGAGGGATAGTCTATGTAATTAAGCTCAATGAAGTTAGAGGAGATAAAAATAAGGAAGTGTTGGAAACACACCCAATTTTATAGGATTTCAAGGATGTATTTCCTGAGGATTTACCTAGACTTCCTCCTATGCGAGAATTTGATTTTACTATCGATCTTATGCCAAGAGCAGAACCTATACATAGATCTCTATATAGGATGACCCCTATTGAGATGTAGGAGTTAAAAGTACAACTACAGGGGCTATTGGAAAAAGGATTAATAAAACCAAGTGTGTCACCTTGGGGTGCACCAGTTTTATTTGTGAAAAAGAAAGATGGTTCTTTGAGATTGTGTATAGACTACAGAATGTTGAATAAAGCTACAATCAAGAACCAATACCCCCTACCTAGGATCAAATATTTATTCAATCAATTGAGAGATTCCATGGTGTTTACTAAGATCAACCTGAGATCAGGGTATCATCAGTTAAGAATACATGAGGAGGATACTCACAAGACAACATTCAAGACTAGGTATGGGCACTATGAGTTTACAGTCCTACCCTTTGGGCTGACTAACACCCCAACCACCTTCATGAATTTAATGAATAGTGTGTTCAGAAGGCACCTGGATTAGTTTATCCTTGTATTCCTAGATGATATCCTGATATACTCTCGAAACAAGGAAGAACACGATAAACACCTCAAGATCATGTTAGAGTTGTTAAGGGAAAACCAACTCTATGGAAATCTAGCCAAGAGCGATTTCTATATTTCGGAGGTGCGATATCTAGGACACATTATATCAGTAGAGGGAATCATTATGGATCTAGAGAAAATTGAAGCCATATTAAACTAGACACACCTACTAATGTCACTGAAATGCAAAGCTTCATGGGGTTAAAGGGCTACTATAGATGTTACATAAAATATTTCTCCAAGATTGTTGTGGAAATAACTAACCTTCAGAAATAAAGGGAAGGAATTCAAATGGAGAGAAAAGTGTGAAGCTACCTTCACATTACTAAAGTAGAAACTCACTACCACACCAATATTGAAAATTCTAGACCCTCAAGGAGATTTTTTAGTATGCACTGATGCATCACTAGAAGGGTTAGGAGGAGTACTCATGCAAGAAGAGTCAGTAGTAGCTTATACTTCAAGAAATCTTAAAAAGCATGAAGTTAATTATGCTACTCATGATTTAGAGCTAGCTATTGTGGTGCACACTCTAAAGGTCTAGTGCCACTATTTGGTGGGGAGACCTTTTGAATTAAAATCTGACCATCAAAGTCTAAGGTACATATTTACTCAACCAATACTCAATGTGAGATAGAGAAGATGGATCGAGTTTCTTGCTGAGTATGACTTTGAAATTGAGTACATAAAAGGGAAAGAGAATAAGGTTGTTGATGCCTTGAGCAGAAGAAGACACATAGCAACCATAACCAGAAGTCACATGAAGTTGATGGACCAACTGAGACAAGAGCAATCTTGGGATGAGTATTGCCGAGAAATTCGAGCTAGAATGGATAGAGATCCTGAGGGTAATAAGGAGTTTGGGATGATAGATAACCTTTTGTGTTACAAAGGTAGGATCATCATACCAAAAGCAAGTGATTTAAGGAAGCTATTAATGCAAGAAACCCATAGATATCCTTACTCTACTCACCCTAGAGGGGCTAAAATGAGGGAGAACATGAAAATAACCTTCTTTTGGGTAGGAATGAAGAAGGATATTACCGATTTTTTTGCTCGATGCCTCGAATGTCAGAAGGTTAAGGCGGAATGCAAGCATCCCATAGGATATTTGTATCCACATGATGTACCTACATAGAAATGGTAGGTCATATCAATGGATTTTATAGTAGGTTTACCTAAGACCCAGTATCAACATGATGCAATCCTCGTAGTAGTTGATAGATTGACTAAGGTTGCACATTTTATACCTAGGAACACCAAGGATGATGCTCAGGTGGTGGCTAACAGATTTTCCAAAGAAGTGTTTTGATTGCATGGATTTCCTAAGGTAATCATCTCAAATAGGGATTCCAAGTTCACTTCTAGATTTTGGAAAGCCCTTCATCATGCAATAGGTACAAAATTGAATATGAGTTTAGCATACCACCCTGAGATAGATGGTCAAATAGAATGGGTAAACCAAGTACTAGAGGACATGCTCTGCATGTATTGCATGGATCACAAGTCTCGATGGGAAGACTATCTACATCTGGTAGAATTCACCTACAACAATGGGCATCACTCATCTCTAGGAATGGCACCTTTTGATGCCTTGTATGGATGGAAGTGTAGAATACCCTTGTATTGGGACAACCTAGAGGATAGAGTTGTGATTGGACCAGAAATGGTCAAGGAAATGGAAGATCAACTAAAAGTAATCAAGCAAAGACTCAAGGAAGCTATTGATAGGTAGAAGAGTTATGTTGATTTAAAGAGAACTCTAAGAGAGTACTCGATGGGAGATAAAGTGTTCCTAAGGGTTAAACCAATGAAAAGTGCAATTAAATCCATGAAGTTGGATCCATGGTTTGTAGGACCCTTTGAGATCACTGAAAATATTAGTTCGATTGCTTACCGACTTGCTTTACCTCCTAACCTATCAAAAATCCATGACACCTTCCACATATCCTTGCTTAGAAAATATATTGCTAATCCTAAACATGTATGGGATGTTTCTAATTTGTAGATGGCAAATCCAGAGGCAATTGAAGTAATGCTAGTAAAGATCCTCGAGTTCCGTTCTAAGACTATGCAAAATCAGACTCTTGAGCAATGTAAGGTCCAATGGGATCATTTCTTGGAAAGGAATGCCACTTGGGAGAAAGTGGAGGATATGCAAAAACATTTTCCCTTTTTGTTTGAAAATTTATAAATGTAATAATTTACTGTTGATTGTTATTATTTGTAAAACTGGAAACACCCGGGACGGTGTTTAGTCCTAGCGGGGTAGGATGTCATGACCCTCCTTGATGGACTTTGTGACATGGAAAAACAATGTGTTAATTTGATGGTACTTTAATACTTGGTTTTGTGCAATTAAGCAGCTATGCGATGTTAGTTGATATTGAAGAACATGATACTGCTAACAAATTGCCAATGTGTAGGATCAGGTACGCTCGTAGGTGGAAGAAGTTGAGTCATCCACCAAAGGTGAGGGTACTTGAGGTTGGGGAAGTGATAAGAAGGCATCTCGAAGGTAACATGGATAGATACCTTCATATAGGCATGCATTATCGGTTAGGGATAATCATCAATAGCTAGCCACCTTGAGCCTCAAGTTGATAGCCTAGTAGCTATCGTAAATCCTTGGGCTAAGATAGGTGACTGAGTTGATGGAAAGACTCCCTTTTTGTTTGTGCATCTGCTTGCTTGTCTTTTACTTCAACACTATCAACATCTTGGTTTTTCTTTAAAAAAATAGTGCATAGATTTTATTTCCTTCTAAACTCCCAATATAGCTATTAACAAGTATCTTACTAGCTATGCTAAGAAAAACATGTTTGTGATAGAGAGAAATCTAAATTAAATAATAATTGAGATTTATTTAATTAGATAATAAAATCTAAATTAAATAATAATTGAGCTTTATTTAATTAGATAATAAAAATCTAAATTAAATAATAAGTGAGCTTTATTTTATTGGATAATAAAATCTATATTAAATTATAGAAAGAAATTACCAAAAAGGAAAAGAAATAGAGAATTAAATCCTAAAGTTTGCATAGGTTTAATTCTAAGAAATGGTAAGCTCTCATGACAAAAAAAATAAAGATTTGATTTATAATTCTTTTAATAAAGAATTTAACCTAAGCAAAATAAGGTCTCCCCTTATAATATTCTCTTCTCTGGTGAAAAGGGAGGCTATGTGGATTCAATTTGAGTTTGTGAGAATAGTCTCCACCAAGCCATTAAGGAAGATCTCACCATAGATATGGTGGTTGCGAACACTTGCAGAGGAATTTTCTTATTATTGTCAAAAGGAGGAGAACCTCTTAAATGGCAAACCTCGAAGCAAGTTAACAATAGTTTTAAAAATCATAATATCTTACTTGGATGGGAATGAATTGAATGGAGGTTGGTAAGAACTCTGGTGGATGGGAGAGCATGTCAGAGGAGAGATGTGACATAAAGTCTCCATGGACATAAGGAAGAATGAGGGGAGAGAAGGTTGTTAAGGGGATGAACTGAAATGAATGCAAAATCTAGAGAAGGGGAGAAGACGCAAAAACCAGATGAAGAGGTGGACATCGATTCAAGAAAAGGAGGTGAACACAAATCCTAGGGAGGCAAATCGCTGGGTGAAAGAAATCTCCTGGCATGATGATTCATAGTTGGTGAGGATAACCAGGTTGGTGTAAATACGTACTCCTTGCTGGTTTAATCTCTGAGATACCCTTTATGTTAGGTGTTTCATTATTTTCTCATGCTTGAATGCTTTGGTTTCATTCCTTTAGCTTGGCCGTCGTCACTTCTCTTGTATAAGATCCCTTTGTAGATAGTGAGTCTATGGGCTCTAAACTACTACCCAAACCACTAATGCCTTAGTCCAACTATAGAGTGGATATTTTGGCATCATGGTTAGTGCACTACTAACTGGGAACTGTGTTGGTCTACCTAGTCGAGTAGCATTGTGCTACAAGCCACCCAATAGTGTTCTATTGTTTTTTGTTATGTTTGTGTTTTGTTATGTTGTTATTGTGTTTTTTCTATGTGGTTTGTATTGTTTTTTTTTATCTTATTGTGTGTGTGTGTGTGTTTGGTTGTGCTTTATCTTTTTGACACACTCAAGGAGCATGTTTTTTTTTTTGTTTTTTTAATATTTTTGTGTGTTTGCATTTGTGTGTTCTTGTTTTTTGTTGATTCAGGTTTTCTCCTTGAGTATTTCAAAGGTGGTAGGCCAGGTGTGAGCCCTAGGTTATTTTTATGGAAGATATACCCCTGCCTCCTTGGGTCTTACCTGAAAGTGGCATCCCTTTTGGGATGTTTTCCACAAAAGACAATTGCGAGGGAAATGGGCATCGCAATTGACCCTATAATTTTTTTTGGAAACTTTGTCTTGAAAAGAATAATAGAAATTTAAAATTAATATTAGAATCATACCCAAATTTGGAATAGTATGATTTCTTGTTTATAATTTTTTTATAGAAATGGTGTTCATCATGGAAAGTATCAAGTTGGAAAAGAAGGTGCTTGGTTTGGTGATCATCTATAACAATGGAGCTAATGTAAATGATATGCATTATTCTATGTAAAAATATAGATATCTATAAGTTGGAATCATCAAACTTAATTTTGATGGTGCTTCTAAAGGAAATTTGAGAAAAGCTGGCAAATGTGGTGTTTTCAAGAACAATGAAGAAAAAATTCTTCTTGCTTAATTAAAATTGTATGGAACCTCATATAGCAACTATGCAAAATCCAAGACACTTCTTACACCTTATACAAGGATCAATATTATAATTTTGAAAATATAGAAATATATTTCAATTGAGGGGAATTCACAAATTATTATTAATATTATCAAGAAAATGATTTTGAGGATTACATTAAAAAAAAAAAATTCTAATTTCCATTAACTATTATTGGAGAAAATATGTAAGAAATGTCTAGAGAGGGAGCTAATGTAGCAGATAATTTAGCCAATCATGATGTTGATTTTTTTGGGTTAAAATAAAATTTTTAGAAGGAAACTAACAGAGGGAGATTTTATCCTTTGATAAAATTGATATCAAAAATTTGATTGTGAAATCATTATAGCTTGAGAAAGATGACAAGTATCTTTCGTATAAGTAAAGCTCGATATGGTCTATTCAAATTAACAAAAAATATAATATTTTTAGATCTTGATGGGAGTGACCCCAATAAAAGCCACATATAGATTATTAAAAATAATGTTAATTTTAAATGGATAAGAATAAAACACAAAATATTAAAATAAAAAATACAAAGTAAAATTACTTGATCAAGGCTGTAATTTTAAATGGTTTTTTATTTTTTTAAATAAATTTTATGTGTAAGGATAAAGAAAAAAAGTAATAAATTTCTCAAGATCATAAATTTATATATAAATTCAATAGTTTTTAAAATAAAATTCACTACAAGGAACCAAAATTTTATTATAAAATAGTCATAGAAAAAGATACTAATGAAAACATTACGTGCACAATGCTTAGACTATTTTGAAATAAAATAAAGAATTTAAATTTCTTAAAATAATTGATATTTAATATAATTCCTACTAGTACCTCATCACTTATTCAATAATGTAATACTATCATCCTAGCCAAAGCTCAAAATTAACTGTTGAGTTTCGACCATAATTATTAACTTTACTTGCTCCAACATCATTCAATAGTAATGATAAATCCATCATAAACTGATATAAACTTTATATGAAAGATATGTTGGAAGTGATGAAGATGTCAATAAATTATAACACTAAAAAGAGGTAATAGTAGTCGAAGACTCGAATAGTGAGAAGCAAAAATGAAAAAATTGGCAGCCTAGGAAAACCCCATATCTTACCAATGATCAAATTTCCAAACACCGCACTAATTAGGGTAAAAATCATATTTATAATAATATGGTAAATGTCAATTCAGATATTAAAACATTATGGTGTTTTCCATTCAATGTAGGGTATGATACTATAGATTGTATAGTAACTATTAGGTATTCTTAAACAAATTGGTATGACAAGCATTGTCAAGCTCAATAGGATACTATCTTGAGTCAAATAAAACCTATAACAAATCAACATGCTTATTAGCAACGTCAAGCACAACAAGTCATCCTTGCTTTACCAAATCCTAATAATATTATTTTTAAATTTTAGTACTATTAAATAGATGAATATTTTGTGTTTGAGGATGACACCATATGTGCAAATTGACAAGGGGTTAGAACCGGGGGAAAAATAAAAGCATCCATAGAGAATGACTTAACATAAAAAATGGCAAAACAAATAAAGACACTATATTGCTTAGGAGGGGGAAGGCACTGTTACACTTAAAATATAAGGGGCTAGTAATAGCTCCACAAAAAATAAGGAAAACACTCTAAAAATGCTATAGATACATCCCTAGTAGATGCATAGGCCAATAAGGATGAGCAAATGGATAAGGAAAATGAACCAAAAACTAAAAAGAGGAACCTAGAGACAACAAACAAGTCAAAAGGAGGGAGAAATAAAGAGAGAGACCAACTCTAGAAAAAATAAAAATAATATCTCAAACATCCTTCTCTTATCATTGAAATATGCACAATAACTATTAGATAGTATACAAAGTTTATTGTATATAATGAGAGTAGCTCAATCGAGTTCAAGTTTAACATTGCTAAAAAAATAAAGAAATTGCCTACCAAAATGAGCATGCTAGAGGTACTAACCCTTCTCGATCTATCAATATTACTTCAAAAATCCCTCAAAGAGTAAGTGAGTAACTATACCATAAATGGGTAACTTAATAGTATTCAACCCAATCAATTTGAACAACAAAATTTCATAGTAAAGTATGCATTTGATATTAAAATGAATACAAAAAATATCCTAAATACTCCAAATACTAAAATTCTAAAGCCACTACTATTCTATGTGACTTTAAAAATTAGAAATTACCTATTAATAATTTTCATAGTGAATTAAATATAAGTTATAACTATGATACCATCAGCAATTTGTGAAGAAATAAGTTTTCTTTGTACCTAGACAACTAGACACCCAATGTAGATGGATGGCACTAGGGTGCATATTGTAGGAGTTATAAAAGATCTAATAATGATTGTAGAAAATAATCTAGATCTAGTGGTAGTACGTGAGGTAATAGTAGTCAACTTGTTCCACTTTTTTTAACATGTTGTCTAGAGAATGAGCATATAAGTTATCTACAAATGGGTACTTAACAATGGACTACATATATATGAAGGTACTTAGGGATGCAAAGATGATTCAAATTGAGAATAAGCCTCCATGCAACTACTTGTTACATAAGCTTGAGGAAGATCGAATGAAAAATTAGAATTATTTATGGTTGATGAAGTCTAAGAGAATGACCAAATGTTTGGTATAGACATGAGAATTAGAGTGCTTCAAAATGATGAAGACTTAGAGGTCAACTTCAAGAAACTAAGTTGAGGATTTATCTCATATAAAAATAACAATCTAACATCCTAACTCTAACCATGTAACAAGAACAAGAGTTGGATCAAACATGGGTAAAGCACTTTGATGGCACATTAACCAAAAATGAAATATGTACAAGCTTTCAATTCATTGATCTACAACATGCACAACTTAATTTTATATGTCAATTTCTATTCAATTGCATGAAAAATATGGCTAAATATAAATAAATTTGTATTAACGTGAGGAATTCAAAGAATATGGGAATAAGAAACATAAAATTATTTGGTGAGTACAAATTAGTCATAAATCACTAAAAATAAACATTAAATTCATACAATCATTGGGTTTGGGAATTGTTAGAAAATTTTAATTTTATTGAGATCAAGGCAATTCCTAGGGAGTTAAATTCTAAAGCATATGAAGTAGAATCAATGGCAATGAAATTTGATCCCACTACTGATATCTAGGTTAAACTGAAGGAGCATGAAGTGGTATTTATGCAAAACATCATTGATAATTTTGATCATTGGAAGGTTTTCAACAATGACAAGCAAAATATTGAGTTTTCCATTAGAGAAACTCAACAAAACTCAAGGAGGAGAGATTGAAATCACCACTGACCCATCCGAGTAGGATAATACTAAAGAGTAAGGTAGGGCCTCATAGCTGGGTTTCAATTATTTTTTATCTGATGCTTTTGCTTAAATATTTTTGTCTGAGGATAATTTCATTGGGATACATTCCATGTTTACTTGTTGTATGAGTTTTTTGGTTTCAGGTCTGTCTTGATTGGGATGATCTCCTTGTCCTCTATTTGGTGGTCTACTGAAGCCATCCTTAGTAGGTCTGGATGTAGGGATGGCTTCCTTTTGTTCTTTGGTGGGGTTTCCACCTATTTCAAATTTTGGTTGTAAAAGGTTTAGTGTCCTTTCAAAACCCTCTTACCTATATAAAAAAAGGGGTAATTTATCTAAAAAAACATTTGTTGAATATGTTAGTCACTTTGTAAATTCCACTCAATCTAGAAAATAGTGCAAAGAAATCTAGTATCAAGGTCATAGAAGGAAAGAACTTGCTTCTTGGTAAAGAGTGCATTGAAGAAGAAATTGGTTCACTGTCATGACCCTCCCTGAAGGACTTTGTGACATGGAAAAATAATGTGTTAATTTGATGGTACTTTAATACTTGGTTTTGTGCAATTAAGAAGCTATGAGATGTTAATTTAATATTGAAGAACATGATATTGCTAACAAATTGCCAATGTGTAGGATCAGGTATACTTGTAGGTGGAAGAAGTTGAGTCATCCACCAAAGGTGAGGGTACTTGATGTTGGGGAAGTGATGAGAAGGCATCTCAAAGGTAACATGGATAGATACCTTCATATAGGTATGCATTATTGGTTAGGGATAATCATCAACAACTAGCCGCCTTGAGCCTCAAGTTGATAGTCTAGTAGCTATCATAAATCCTTGGGCTGAGACAAGTGACTAAGATTGATAGAAAGACTCCCTTTTTTTTTGTGCATCTGCTTGCTTGTCTTTTACTTTAGCACTATCAACATCTTGGTTTTTCTTTAAAAATAGTGCATAGATTTGATTACCTTCTAAACTCCCGATATAGCTATTAACAAGTATCTTACTAGCTATGCTAAGAAAAACATGTTTGTGATAGAGAGAAATCTAAATTAAATAATAATTGAGCTTTATTTAATTAGATAATAAAAATCTAAATTAAATAATAATTGAGATTTATTTAATTAGATAATAAAAATCTAAATTAAATAATAAGTGAGTTTATTTTATTGATAATAAAATTTTAAATTATAAAATAATTAGGTGTGTGTTGTGTTGGGTTTGGTTCTATTTTGATGGTGGTAAGGGGGGGGGGGTTATAGAAAGAAATTACGAAAAAAAGAATTAAATCCTAAAGTTTGCATAGGTTTAATTCTAAGAAATGGTAAGCTCTCATGACAAAAAAAAAAGATTTGATTTATAATTCTTTTAATAAAGAATTTAACTTGAGTAAAGGTCTCCTCTTATAATATTCTCTTCTCTGGTGAAAAGGGGAGGCTACATGGATTCAATTTGAGTTTGTGAGAATAGTCTCCGCCTAGCCATTAAGGAAGATATCACCATAGATATGGTGGTTGTAAACACTTGTAGAGGAATTTTCTTATCATTGTCAAAGGAGGAGAACCTCTTAAATGATGAACCTTGAAGCAAGTTAACAATAGTTTTAAAAAATCATAATATCTTACTTGGATGGGAATGAATTGAATAGAGGTTGGTAAGAACTCTGGCATATGGGAGAGCAGAAGAGAGATGTGACATCAAGTCTCCATGGTCATAAGGATAAGGAGGGGAGAGAAGGTTGTTAATGGGGGGATGGAATTGGAACTGAACGTGAAATCCAGAGAAGGGGAGAAGACGCAAAAACTAGACAAAGAGGTGGATGCCGATTCAAGAAAAGGAGGTGAACGTGAATTCTAGGGAGGCAAATCATTGGGTGAAAGAAATCTCTTAACATGACTATTTGTAGTTGGTGAGGATAACTAGGTTGGTGTAAATATGTACTTCTTGCTGGTTTAATCTCTGAGATATCCTTTGTGTTAGGTGTTTCATTGTTTTTCCATGCTTGAATGCTTTGGGTTCTTCCCTTTAGCTTGGTCATCATCGCTTCTCTTGGATAAGATCCCTTTGTAGATAGTGAGTCATGGGCTCTAAACTACTACCCAATCCACTAATGCCTTAGTCTAACCATAGAGTGGATAGTTTGGCATCATGGTTAGTGCACTGCTAGTTGGGCACCACGTTGGTCTACCTAGTCGAGTAGCATTGTGCTACAAGCCACCCAATAGGGAATCCCTTGTTGTATACTCCCTATGTCAACCCCACGATGGTAGGCCTATGACTACATCAGTATAGCTTGTTTGGTTGGAGCCGCCTACCCAGTTGGTTGGGTTATGTGGCTATATCCTTGTTCTTATGGAGACATCACTTTGACATCGTGAGACCATAGCCTCTCTTCTATCTTTGGCTATGTTAACCCAAGCGTGATGTAGAGAGTGAGAGAGATATCTCTATAGGTGGGATGGTGGTTTTGGCCATGTGATCTTAGAACCTTTCCTTCTAAACCCTTTGCTAGGCATTATCAATGATGGCTTTGTCTTGCACAGTGGCTTTACCTTAGATACATGAAAGATGTAGTTCACAGGCATCGATACCCTTGAAAGCTCCACCTGTTGGCTGTTTAGAGTGTACCAAATCTATTTTGCTCTAAGCTTGTAGAGTGTGGTCCTTGTGTCAATCGTTGTATAGTTTGAATGGATTAAAAAGAAAGAAAAGAACCTTGAAGCTATTTTAATCTAAAACCATGTTTTTGATTCATGGAAATAAAGAGCATTGGGTTACTACAATGATTAAATACTATGTTGTTCTATTTAATGGATTATTTATTAAATTGAAGTAGTGAGACTTTAGTTTAATAAATGAATGGAATGATTATTTTGTAGATTAAGGGTATGGGACCTTGATTTGTAAATTAATGAAAGTAGTGGATTATTTATTAAATTGAAGTAGTGTGACTTTAGTTTAATAAATGAATGGAATGATTATTTTGTAGATTAAGGGTATGGAACCTTGATTTGTAAAATAATGAAAATAGTGGATTATTTATTAAATTGAAGTAGTGTGACTTTAGTTTAATAAATGAATGGAATGATTATTTTGTAGATTAAGGGTATGGGACCTTGATTTGTAAAATAATGAAAGTAGTGGATTATTTATTAAATTGAAGTAGTGAGACTTTAGTTTAATAAATGAATGGAATGATTATTTTGTAGATTAAGGGTATGGGACCTTGATTTGTAAAATAATGAAAGTAGTGGATTATTTATTAAATTGAAGTAGTGAGACTTTAGTTTAAATAAATGAATGGAATGATTATTTTGTAGATTAAGGGTATGGGACCTTGATTTGTAAAATAATGAAAATAGTAGATTATTTATTAAATTGAAGTAGTGAGACTTTAGTTTAATAAATGAATGGAATAATTATTTTGTAGATTAAGGGTATGGGACCTTGATTTGTAAAATAATGAAAGTAGTGGATTATTTATTAAATTGAAGTAGTGAGACTTTAGTTTAATAAATGAAAGAAATGACTATTTTGTAGATTAAGGGTATGGGACCTTGATTTATAGAAAAGGGAATGATTTGGTTAAAATGGAAAAATAACCATATTTTAAGTTGTACATTTGAATGACTCTCTAAAGGAACTAAGAGGGGAAAATAAAAGTAAGGATTCTTTTATGATGTCAACTTTGCATTTGATGGTTAAATGCTTAATTATATTTGTATAGTTGCAATTTGGCAATGTAAATGTTAGATGCATTTAGAGGCATGCCTATCCTGAACCATGAGTGCCTTGATCCCCTATTATCCTCAAATGATCGATGGAAAGAGTAGGAGGACCAAAGTGGCAGATGGACCAATGCACCAGTTTGCTCTCTACTTTCAACTCATTTACTTATGCTCAAATAGACTAGATTTGTGGGGAGATTTCCCTGATGAAACTGATGTAATACTATTCTATAAAATTATGGAGGATTTACCATACTTGCTTAGATGTAATGATTGCTTAAATGTTGGAAGATGTATCTTTAAATTACTATTTGATTTATCTATGTTGGTATTTAAATTCTTTCTAGCTCATGTTTAACTTCCTTGATATTTCTCTTTTTAGCTTTTTCTTTTATGTTTTATGAGTTATATTTTGTTAGATTTAGTATCTAGATCTATCTTTATTTCCTGCTTGATGTTATAAAAAAATAGTAATAAGTTCTAGGGTGAACTTAGAGGGTAACCTAAGGGCTTGAGACCCCCTTAGGGTGAACATAGTAGACCTAAGGTATTAATACCCCTTAGGGAGAATGGCAACTAGGTTGTGGAAAGACTACATTTGAGTTAAGATAGCTCGTCAAAATATGAGATGGATAGCTTAACTCATAGTGCACGTAGCATACCTACATAGACTAAATTGTGTAGGGTATGGAGATGCGTGTACACCTTTGATTGATTGAAGGTGATAAGTTTAGCTCATCAAGATGGATGAGATTGATAGACTTATTTGCATGACATAAGGATGTGCCTACGCAGATGGACTTGCATGAGGAAATATTATGAGATGTAAATCTTTGAGAAAATTAGGGGATTTTTGTTAAAACATTAAGTTAATATAGGTTGGGTAGGGGTTTATGAATCCCTCTCCTTAGAAAAAAATTTTTTTCTTTTCTATGTGTTTTTGTTTGCTCATTTTTGGGTTGTTACATTTGGTATCATAGCTCTAGGTACGAGGGTATAGAGCTTCTTATGTGCTAAAAGAGATTTGGATATATCCAATGAAGGCTTGCTTAAAATTTTAAGCTAAATCTGGGATGACCTAGAATCTTTGCTTGCTAGAATCTAATGGGAACTAATCCCAAGAGAGGATGGATGTTATGATACTAAGTATGGGCTTGGTGTTGATGATACACCATAATATTGGAGTGTTATCCTAGTTAGATTGTTGATGCTTTTGGCAAAAATAACTTTGTATTATGGCTTGAATAAATGGTACAATTTAAGGAGAAGTTGTAGCCTAATCATTTTCTTGGTTGTAACCATGTAAAGATGCCACCAAAGGCCTAAAAGGGAAGGCCTATGCCTCCACTTAGATAGACTCGACAAAGTAATATCAAAGAAGAGGTCTAGAATGAGGACCTATGATATCCCAATCGAGGGGTGGAAGATCTCACTACTACGGTTGCTACCATGCAAGATCAAATGAGGTAGGTGATGGAAACCATCATGAATCAAAATTTGCAAGCTAGAGACTCAGAGGTTAACCAAGTTGAAGAACTAACTGTGAAATAATTACAAGCTAGAGCCCTTCTAGAAAAGGAAACAACAAGAGATCTAAATAATATCTGTATCTCCAAGTTTGATGGAGAAGGAGAAGGAGATGCAGTTGAGGCTTGGTTAAGGGAATTGGAAGTTTACTTCATAGTAAAGGGGTATTCTCCAGGAACCTAGACTGTTTGGGCTACAATTTACCTTGAAGGGGCCGCTCTAGATTGGTGGGAAACCTATTATGAGAAAACTAAGATTGAACCAGTAGACATTCCATGGAAGGAATTCATAGTCATATTTAGAAAGAGGTTTCTTATGAAGCATTTCTATGCCTTGAAATTTGAAGAGTTTGCTAGTCTAAGGCAAGGAACCAACATAGTGGAGATATACTACAAAAATCTGGTAATATTGTTGAAGTATGTACCTACTTATGATGAGAAAATATAGATTTATAAGTTTATTCATGGGTTGGAATCTAAGATAAAGCATGATGTAAACATGTGTGAGCCTAATTCATTGTAAAAGGTGTACGACTTGGAGAAGAAAGTAGAGTCACACTTTCATTACAAATATGACACCTTATCTAAGCAAGATCGATAGACACTAAAGAAGAGGAATAGTGATGGGTTCATAAAATGGGAAGGTGAACAAAGTCAGAAGGCTAAAAACCCCTAAAATTTTGAGAAGAAATTTAATGGAAATCAGAAGAAGTTCAAGAAAATTTTATAAGAAAGGCAACAACCCCAACAATGCTAAGCCTCAATCGAAGAAATTCGTAAACTTCAATTCTAGTGATCAAAGAAGAGGGGTAGAAGTAAGAAAAGTGGAAAGGACCCAAAGATGGGTGTTACCATTGTAGAGGCCCACATTATGCCAAGCATAGTGTCTGCACCACCTAGGGCCTAGCACATCCAATATTAAAGGAAAGGAACCTATGCATCAGATCTATGCTACAACTGGGATTCAAAAGCTTGAAGGGCAAGTTACTCCATTGATTATAAAAGGTAATATTTTTAACAAACAAGTGAATATTTTAATTGATAGTGGGGCCACCGATAGTTTCATTTCTTATAAGTTAGCAAAGGATATGCTGGAAAGGCTAGGATATTTGGCCTATGGATGGAAGGTTTAGTATGGTTCCAGGTAAACCTACTCAATAAATCAATGTTTCCCCATGATAGAGCTTGTTTTAACAAGTGGAACCATGAAAGGTTGTTTATATGTAGCTCCACTTCATGCCTTCTATGTGATCCTAGGGATGGATTGGTTACAAGCCCATAAAGCCATAATCAATTTCCAAGATAGATGGATCGAGTATTCTAAAGAAGGCAAGGGAAGACTAAGAATTCATAGCAAATAAGGGGCATTCAAACCCCAAATGTTGTCAACTATGCAGCTAAAGAAAGCCCTCAAGAAAGGAGGGATAGTCTATGTAATTAATCTCAATGAAGTTAGAGGAGATCAAAATAAGGAAGTGTTGGAAACACACCCAATTTTGTATGATTTCAAGGATGTATTTCCTAAGGATTTACCTAGACTTCCTCTTATGTGAGAATTTGATTTTACTATCAATCTTATGCTAGGAGTAGAACCTATACATAGATCTCCATATAGGATAACCCCTATTGAGATGCAGGAGTTAAAGGTACAACTATAGGGGCTATTGGATAAAGGATTAATAAAACCAAGTGTGTCACCTTGGGGTGCACCAATTTTATTTGTGAAAAAGAAAGACGGTTATTTAAGACTGTGTATAGACTACAAAATGTTGAATAAAGCTACAATAAAGAACCAATACCCCCTACCTAGGATTAAAGATTTATTCAATCAAATGAGATATGCCATGGTGTTTACTAAGATTGACCTGAGATCAGGGTATCATCAGTTAAGAATATATGAGGAGGATACTCACAAGATAACATTAAAGACTAGGTATGGGCACTATGAGTTTACAATCCTACCCTTTGGGTTGACTAACACCCTAGCTGCCTTCATGAATTTAATGAATAGTGTGTTCAAAAGGCACCTATATTAGTTTATCCTTGTATTCCTAGATGATATCCTGATATACTCTCAAAACAAGGAAGAACACGATAAACACCTCAAGATCTTGTTAGAGTTGTTAAGGTAAAACCAACTCTATGGAAATCTAGCCAAGAGCGATTTCTATATTTCGAAGGTGTGATATCTAGGACACATTATATCAATAGAGGGAATCACTGTGGATCTAGAGAAAATTGAAGCCATATTAAACTAGCCACCCCTACTAATATCACTAAAATACAAAGCTTCATGGGGTTAACGGGCTACTATAGATGTTACATAAAATATTTCTCCAAGATTGTTGTGGCAATAACTAACCTTCAAAAGAAAGGGAAGGAATTAAAGTGGATGAAAAAGTGTGAAGTCGCCTTCACATTACTAAAGCAAAAACTCACTATTGCACCAATATTAAAAATTCTAGACCCATAAGGAGATTTTTTGGTATGCACTGATGCATCATTGGAAGGGTTAGAAGAAGTACTCATGCAAGAAGAGTTAGTAGTAGCTTATACTTCAAGAAAGCTTAAAAAGCATGAAGTTAATTATGCTACTCATGATTTAGAGCTAGCTGTTGTGGTGCATGATCTAAAGGTATGGCGCCACTATTTGGTGGGGAGACCTTTTGAATTAAAATCTGACCATCAAAGTCTAAGGTACATATTTACTCAACCAATACTCAATGCGAGATAGAGAATATGGATCGAGTTTCTCGTTGAGTATGACTTTGAAATTGAGTACATAAAAGGGAAAGAGAATAAGGTTGTTGATGCCTTGAGTAGAAGAAGACACATAGCAACCATAACTAGAAGTCACATGAAGTTGATGGACCAACTGAGACAAGAGCAATCTCAGGATGAGTATTGCCAAGAAATTCAAGCTAGAATGGATAGAGATCCTGAGGGTAATAAGGAGTTTGGGATGATAGATAACCTTTTGTGTTACAAAGGTAGGATCATCATACCAAAAGCAGGTGATTTAAGGAAGCTATTAATGCAAGAAATATATAGATCTCCTTACTTTGCTAACCTCGAATGGAGTAAAATGAGGGAGAACATGAAAATAACCTTATTTTGGATAGGAATAAAGAAGGATATTATCCATTTTATTGCTCGATGCCTTGAATTTCATAAGGTTAAGGTGGAATGCAAGCATCCCACAGGACAGTTGTATCCACATGAGGTACCTACATAGAAATGGTAGGTCATATAAATAGATTCAATAGTAGGTTTACCTAATACCCATTGGAAATTTGAGTTTATTGAGTTGTCATTGATGTCAAAGATGCAAGGCAGAAATATATTGATGTCAAATGTTAATGTGCTATGAAAGCAAAACAAGGTTCTCTCCAAAGCATTTGGGACCATATGTTCTAAGTAAGTGCATAATAGATTTTGAAGAAGGATTGAATGCCAAATTTTAGACCATGGCTAAAGTTGAGTTAAGAATTTAAATTATTTAAATTAAAGATTTAAATACTTTACATTTAAATATCTTAATTAAAATCTTCTCTTATGGAAGCTTAAAAATATTATGGGACATGAAGTTTTTTTAGAAACATTATTCCCAAGTGCGCTGACTTCTATTACCATGAAGACTTTATTAAACTCCAAGTACTAACGGTTCTTTTAAAATAAGCATATGATATATAAAGGTTTTAGATGGTGAAATGAGGTGTGGTTGTTGATAAAAAATTATGTGATAGAAAAATTGAAATTGGCATCCACAAAGTTAAAAGCGCGAAGGATAAGACGACAAAAAATATTCTGAACATGCACAAAACTCAAAACTTTACCTAAAAATTTGAGCATGTGATAGGTTCCAGAGAATGTTTCGGTGATGCAGCAGTGAACATAAATTTTGTGCTTCTCGAGAAGGATAAATATAAAGGAAGTAAATAAGACTTTTTCTCCTATTGATATCAATCAGATGAATAGCATAGATGGTGGTTGGTATTGCGTAGCAGAGAGGGTGTCAAAGGTTCGAAACCTAGCTCATGATTTTTGACAAAGGAAAGACCTTTTTATTGTTTGCGATATTTGGAGGAAAGATAAGGTTGGGTGTGCATGCATTGATATCTGTATGGGCATGCAACCCAAGTGGTAGCCTAGCTGCAGCTAGGGTGCTAGGCTGGAAGGAAACACGAGTTTGAATCACGTGAATGCATGGTTATTGAAGCACATGATATCATCAACAAATATTTTAACAAAGGTATGGCCTAATTTCTATTAAAATTTTAATTGTTTTATTTTGACTGTATGATATAAGAGGAGGTAGAATGTTATAGGATGATGGAGTCATAAGGTGTAGAAAAGAAATATTTATCTTTGTGTAATGTGTATAAGACATTGGAGTAATAAGGTGTAAAAAGGGTATATTTACTATTGTGTAGAAAATGAAATATCTTATATTGAATTTTGTTTTATTAAAATTAAAAAGGGGATAAATTTTCTTTAAAATAGGAGTGATAAGGTTGTGAGAGGTTTGTGAATGTAATTCTTTTGTTCTGATATAAAAATGTGTGTTGAATATTATTGTGAAAAATAAGGAGATTATAAGGTGTAAAAAAGGAACTTTAATTGTGATATATATTGAATATTATTTTTTGAGTGAATGATCTATTGTTTAAAGATTGATTTTTAAGTAAGGAGTAATAAGGTGTATTTGTGAGTTGAAATTTATTGTATGGTGAAATATTTTTTGAGGTAAATATTTTTGTGGATATTTTGAGATAGACTGTTGCTATCTAACCTAGAATTGGCAAGAGGGTTTATTGTGAGTAAAACAGGTTTTGAAGACATATCTCCATAAAAAAAAAAAGGTATGGGCACATCATATTTTGATTGAAGTATTGTTGGATTGAATGTTGTGAAATGCAAATGTGGAGTGAAAATGATTGTTTGATAAGCATTGTTGGAAATATTTGAGTGAGTTTTCATATGCATGATTGGTGATTCTTTAAGAGAACATTTGAGTTAGATATTGAGGATTATTTGAGTTAGGTTTTGAGACCCACATTGTGTACTTTGTTTGAATAAGTTTGAAAACACTTGTTTAGGGTTTGTGAGCAAGTTGTGTTTCATTTATTGGATGATTGAGTGAAATTATTGAGCATTGGATTTGAATGATATTGAAAGTGAATGTGCAAATATTAGAAACCAGATTTGTGAAAGTGATAAAATTAATGATTGAGTAGAACATGTTAATATTTTGTTAGAGTACATCATTCTCTATATGTTCCAGAGGTTAAACAAATTTTGAATACAATATGCCTAAACTGCTTCAAGTTAAAGGAATTACTTTGAATATTAGACAAAACAATTGATAGCATTGTGTGCAAGATTTGAGATTGATTGAGCATATCTTGTGAGTTGTTTTGAGCATTTATTTGAACATATGTGAGTAATATTTTGTGAAATCTTAAGGACAGATTTGAGCAAGATTTTGTGAAATCTTGTAGGCAAATTTGAGATAAGTCTTGGTGAAGACTTGAGAGCAGATTGAGCATGTTCTTGAGAGGAATTGTAGGTATATTTGAGGTAAATCTTGGTGAAGACTTGAAAGCAGATTGAGCAATATTTTATGAAATATTGTAGGCATATTTGAGACAATTCTTGGTGAAGACTTGAGAGCAGATTAAGCAAGTTCTTGAGAGGACTTGTAGGCTGATTTGAAGCAAGTCTTGGTGAAGACTTGAGAGCAGATTGAGCAAGTTCTTAAAAGGACTTGAGGGTAGATTTGAGGTAAGTCTTTGTGAAGACTTGAGAACATAGTTGATTGATTTTTTTAAGCTTTGTGTTAAGGCTTGGAGAAAATATAAGCAAAGTTGATTTTTATTTGATCAAGCTTTTTGTTAAGGCTTGAGGATAGATTTGAGGACAAAGTTTGGTGTAGTTTTGAGAGTATATTTGTTCTAGACCTGAGACAAATTTAGAGTAGATTTATACTAGAGTGAGGACAATATTTGGTGCAAATCTAAGATTGAGTTAATAGTAAGCTTTGGAGGTGATAGGGCAGAGGATAATAGTCTCTAGTGAGTAGAGATCCATTAGCCAGGGCAATGAGGATAGAGATATTATGAGTGAGTATAGATATCTTCTATGGAGAGATATCCACAAGATAGTACAATGGGGGAAGTAGTCTTCTAGAAGATCACTAGCCAAAGCATAGGATAAAGAATTCTCCTATAGATAGAGATCCACAAACCAAAGCAAGGAGAAAGAGTTCTATTGTGGAGTGTGATTTGTGAAGCATATGGGAAGATAGAGTTCTTTTGTGGATAGAGATCCATGAATCAATTGAGGAGAAAGAGTTATCTTGGGTCAAGTTCCACGAACTTGAGAAAATGGGAAAGAGTTATCTTATGGAGAGAGATCCACAAATAAAATCATTAGGGGATTGGTGCCTCCTTTGGATAGAGGTCCACAAAAATTGTAATAGGGAAGTCATGTCCAAGAGGATTTGTTGAGAAAACTTAGTAGAAATATTTTCTCTATGGAGTAGCCCACATTGGGTGAACCACGTTAAATTGGTGTCTCTATTTTATGTGATTATTTGTGCATTGCTTTGATTATTTTTGTTGATATTGCCATTGATTATATTGGATAATATTGGGAAATAAAAGTAAAATTTGGTCTTATACTGTTCACCCCCTCAATATAAGCTTGTGTTCTTAAATTGGTATCAGAGCAGGTTCCTTTGGAAAATTTTAACAACTTGAAAGAAAAGTATACAAGAACACACATGGCAAGGAAAGGCAAAAGAAGAACCATGAGACCTAAAAAGGAAAAATAATTGGATCTTGAGACTAAGAGAAAGGAAGAAGAAAAATCTGTGAGATGTGTTGAGTGTGGTAAGCTTGGTCACATGGCACTTTATTGTCCATAAAATGGGTATAATAATAGTAAAGAGGAAAATGAATTTTATTGTATTCTCAAAGAGGTTTTTGCTCTAGAGGAGAAGTGGAAACATGATCCAACAACAGAAAAGAAGCTAATTGTGTAAAAAGGAACAAGAAGAAACTAAGAATACTCACATATTTTATTTGTGGTAACTTTGGTCACCTTTAAGATCATTGTAAAAAAAAAGGGTATAGTAGTAGTGAAGAATAATATGAAGATGCTCTTGAAGACATAGAGGAAGATTCAAAAAAATGAAATAAGGGAACCACAATTGAGGAACTTGTTAAGCTATAAAGAGAGAACTTAGAATTGAAGGTTCAAATACAAGAGGATGAGAAAAATAAGACAAAGCTTCTACAAAATATATCTGACTTGAAGGTTAAGGTTGAAAATACAAGAATATTTGAAGAAGGTATGGTTGAGCAGTTAAATATAAAAGAGCTAGAATGTATAAGAATTTTTTTTGATCTTGAAGAATTAAAAAGAGATAACTCAAGATTGAAAATCCAAGTACAAGAGGATAAGGAAACAAAGACAAAGTTTCTTCAAGATCTCACTAACCTTAAGGTTAAGGTTGAAGAGGTAAGAAAAATTGAAGAAGGTATGACTAAAAAAGTTAGAAGCAAAAGTCTTAGAATGTGAAATATTAGAACATGGTGTAGTTTCACTAAGGAAGGAAGTGAAAGAGTCTAAAGACAAGCTACACAAGTTTGAGAAAAATTCAAAAGCTTTGGATAACATTACCAAAGCACAAAGAGCTTCATTTATCAAAATAGGACTAGGAAATGAAGAAGATCTAGAAGTACAGAAAGGGGAATCAAGCTCAAAAGAAAAGGAAGTCTCAAAGGGAACATCAAAAGAAGTGACTGAAGAAGAACCTAAGACTTACACCGATGTGTTAAGAAGTGACAACATCAAAGAGGAAGGAAACAATGCATAAACAAGGTACAAGAAACATCATAGGGAAGAAGAGAATAAGAGACTAATGGTCAAAGGAAATATTTCTTCAAAGGACGTTGCTTCTCATGTAACAAGTATGGTCATAAGGCTATGCAATGCAAGGCTCATGAAAAGAAGGAATATGACTTGACTAAGAGAAATTTTAGAGATGGGTATCTCTTTCAATGGAATTGCTACTATTGTAATAATTTTGGTCATAAAGAAATTCATTGCATGGTTCATGACAGGAATGGGTATGGCTTCACTAGGAGGAACTTCAAGATATTTGCACCTCCTAGGAACCACAACATCAAGTGTTTCAATTGCAATAATGTTGGGCATACAACAAGGTGGTGTAGAATAGAATTTCCAAAACTTCCAAGGACATGCAAGAAAGAGGATTCTCAAAATATTCAAAAAGGTATGACTTCAAAGGTATGGAAAAATAAAACTAAGAAAGGAGAGGAACATTGTATGCTGGGAGTAACTTTACTCCCACCCCAAAATTAATCACCTCAAGGAGAGGAGGTGGAGAGGGGTCTAAGCTAAGAGTATTTTATTTAGCCCCCAAGGAGTCCCTTTGGCATTGATGTCAAAGGGGGACAGATTTGAGTAAGGGGAAGAGCATTCAGGCAAGAGGAGTAATTTTGGTATCCAGTTGCACTAAAAGAATATTTTTCAGTAAGGGTTGACATCAATGACAAAGGGGGAGATTATTGAAAATTTGAGTTTATTGAGTTGTCATTGATGTCAAAGGTGCAAGGCAGAAATATATTGATGTCAAAGGTTAATGTGCTATGAAAGCAAAGCAAGGTTCTCTCCAAAGCACTTGGGACCATAAGTTCTAAGTAAGTGCATAATAGGTTTTGAAGAAGGGTTGAATGCCAAATTTTAGACCATGGCTAAATATGTGTTAAGAATTTAAATTATTTAATATTTAAATTAAAGATTTAAATACTTTAAAATTTTATTATATTTAAATATCTTAATTAAAAGCTTCTCTTATGGAAGCTTAAAATTATTATGGGCCACAAAGTTGTTTTGGAAACATTATTCCCACATGCACCGACGTCTATTACCATGGAGACTTTATTAAACTCCAAGTGTCAACGGTTCTTTCAAAAGAAGCATATGATATATAAAGGTTTCAAATGGTGAAATGTAGTGTGGTTGTTGATAAAAAATTATGTGATAGAAAAATTGAAATCAGCATGCATGAAGTTAAAAGTGCGAAGGATAAGGTGGTAGAAAATACTATGAACATGCATGAAGCTCAAAATTTTACCTAAAAATTTGAGCATGTGATCGGTGCTAGAGAATATTTTAGTGACACAACAACAATAAAATTTCACACTTCTCGAGGAGTATAAAGACAAATGAAACAAATAAGACTTGTTCTCATTTCAATATCAATTGGATGAATAGCATAGGTGGTGGTTGGTCTTGCGTAGTAGAGAGGGTGTCAAAGGTTCAAAACCCAATGCATTCTTTTTGATGAAGGAAAGACCTTTTTATTTTTTGTGATATTTGGAGGAAATATAAGGTACAATATGCATGCATTGATATCTATATGGGCACGTAGCACAAGTGGTAGCCTAGCCATAGCTAGGGTGTTAGGCTGGAAGGGAACACGAGTTTGAATCATGTGAATGCATGGTTATTGAAGTTTATGACATCATCAACAAACCTTTTAACAAAGGTATGCCCTAATTGCTATTAAAATTTTAATTGTTTTATTTTGACTGTATGACATAAGAGGAGGCAAAATGTTATAGGATGATGGAGTCATAAGGTAAAAAAATAAAATATTTATATTTGTGTAATATGTACGAAATAGTGGAGTAATAAGGTGTAAAAAGGGGATATTTACTATTGTGTAGAAAAGGGAATATTTTATATTGAATTTTGTCTTATGAAAATTAAAAAGGGGATACATTTTCTTTAAACTAGGAGTGATAATATTGTGAGAGGTTTATGAATGTAATGCTTTTGTTCTAATATGAAAATGTGTATTGAATATTATTGTGAAAAAGGAGATTACAAGGTGTAAACAAGGAACTTTATTTGTGATATATATTGAATATTATTTTGTGAGTGAATGATCTATTGTTTAAAGATTAATTTTTAAGGAAGGAGTAGTAAGGTGTATTTGTGAGTTGACATTTATTGTATGGTGAAATATTTGTTGAGGTAAATATTTTTGTGGATATTTTGAGATAGATTGTTGCTATCTAACCTAGAATTGGCAAGAGGGTTTATTGTGAGTAAAACAGGTTTTGAAGATAAATATCCATAAAAACAAAAAGGTATGGGCACATCATATTTTGATTGAAGTATTGTTGGATTGAATGTTGTGAAATGCAAATGTGGAGTGAAAAGGATTGTTTGATAAGCATTGTTGGAAATATTTGAGTGAGTTTTCATATGCATGATTGGTGATTCTTTAAGAGAACATTTGAGTTAGATATTGATGATTATTTGAGTTAGGTTTTGAGATCCACATTGTGTACTTTATGTTTGAATAAGTTTGAAAACACTTGTTTAGGGTTTGTGAGCAAGTTGTGTTTCATTTATTGGATGATTGAGTGAAATTATTGAGCATTGGATTTGAATGATATTGAAAGTGAATGTGCAAATATTAGAAACCAGATTTGTGAAAGTGATAAACTTAATGATTGAGTAGAACATGTTAATATTTTGATAGAGTACATCATTCTCTATATGTTCCAAAGGTTAAATGAATTCTAAATAGAATATGTCTAAACTTCTTCAAGTTAAAGGAATTACTTTGAATATTAGACAAAACAATTGATAGCATTATGTGCAAGATTTGAGATTGATTGAGCATATCTTGTGAGTTGTTTTGAGCATGTGTTTGAAAATATTTGAGTAAGATTTTGTGAAAGCTTAAGGACAGATTTGAGCAAGCTTTTGTGAAAGCTTGTAGGCATATTTGTAATAAGTCTTGGTGAATACTTGAGAGTAGATTGAGCAAGTTATTGAGAGGAATTGTAGGTAGATTTGAGGTAAGTCTTGGTGAAGACTTGAGAGCATATTGAGCAAGCTTTTTTGAAATATTGTAGGCAGATTTAAGACAAGTCTTGGTGAAGACTTGAGAGTAGATTAAGCAAGTTCTTGAGAGGACTTGTAGGCTGATTTGAGGTAAGTCTTGGTGAAGACATGAGAGTAGATTGAGCAAGTTATTAAAAGGAATTGAGGGTATATTTGAGGTAAGTCTTTGTGAATACTTGAGATCAAAGTTGATTTATTTGTTCAAGCTTTGTGTTAAGGCTTGGGGAAAAAATAAATAGAGTTTATTTATGATTTGATCAAGCTGTGTTTTAAGGCTTGAGGATAGATTTAAGGACAAATTTTGGTGCATATTTGAGAGCAGATTTGTGCTAGACCTGAGATAGAGTTAGAGAATATTTGTACTAGACTAAGGATAGTGATTGGTGCAAATTTAAGATAGAGTTGAGAGTAAGCTTTAGAGGTGATAGAGTAGAGAATAGTAGTCTCCAGTGGATAGATATCCATTAGCCAAGGTAGTGATGATAGAGGTCTTCTGAGTGAGGACAAAGGTCTTCTATGGAGAGATATCCATAAACCAGTGTAGTGGGGGTAGTAGTCTTCTAGAAGATCACCAACCAGAGCATAGGAGAAAGAGTTCTCCTATGGATAGAGATCCATGAACTAGAGCAAGGATAAAGAGTTATCCTATGGAGTGTGATCCATGAAGTAGCTAGGAAGATAGAGTTCTTATGTGGAGAGAGATCCACAAACTAGTTGAGGAGAAAGAGTTCTCCTAGGTCAAGTTCCACGAACCAGATAAAAGGGGGAAGAGTTCTCCAATGGAGATATATCCACAAATCAGAGCATTAGGGGATTGGTGTCTCCTTTGGATAGACGTCCATAAACATTGTAATAGGGAAGTGATTCCAAGAGGATTTGTTGAGAAAATTTAGTAGAAATTTTTCTTCATGGAGTATCCCACATTGGGTGAACCATGTTAAATTGGTGTCTCTATTGTGTATGATGATTTATGAATTACTTTTATTATTGTTGTTGATATTTCCATTGATCATATTGGATAATATTGGAAAAGAAAATTAAAATTTGATCTTATACTGTTCACCCCCCTCTCAGTATAAGCTTGTGTTCTTTAATACTCAATATCAAGATGATGCAATCCTCATAGTAGTCAAAAAATTGACTAAGGTTGTACATTTTATACCTAGGAACACTAAGGAAGATGCTCAGGTGGTGGCTAACAGATTTTCCAAAGAAGTGTTTTGATTGCATGGATTTCCTGAGGTAATCATGTCTGATAGGGATTAGAAGTTCACTTCTAGATTTTGGAAAGCCCTTTATCATGCAATAGGTATAAAATTGAATATGATTTTAGCATACCACCCTAAGATATATGATCGAATAGAATGGATAAACCAATTACTAGAGGATATGATTTGCATGTACGACATGGATCACAAGTCTCTATGGGAAGACTATCTACATTTGGTAGAATTTTCCTACAATAATGGGCATCACTCATTTATAGGAATGACACCTTTTGATGCCTTGTATGAATGGAAATGTAGAACATCCTTGTATTGGTATAACCTAGAGGATAGAGCTATGATTGTGCTAGAAATGGTCAAGGAAATGGAAGATCAACTGAAAGTAATCAAGCAAATACTCAAGGAAACTGTTGATAGGTAGAAGAGTTATGTTGATTTAAAGAGAACTCCACAAGAGTAATCAGTGGGAGATAAAGTGTTCCTAAGGGTTAAACCAATGAAAAGTCCATGAAGTTAGATCCATGTTTTGTAGGACCCTTTGATATCACTAAAAAAATTAGTCTGGTTGCTTACCGAATTGCTTTACCTCCTAACCTCTCATAAAATCCATGACACCTTCCACATATCCTTGCGTAGAAAATATATTGCTTACCCTAAACATGTGTGGGATGTTTCTAATTTGCATATGGTAAATCCAAAGGCAACTGGAGTTATTCCAGTAAATATCCTCGAGTTCTATTCTAAGACTATGCGAAATAAGACTCTTGAGCAATGTAAGGTCCAATGGGATCATTTCTCGAAAAGTAATACCACTTGGAAGAAAGTGGAGGATATGCAAAAGCATTTTACCTTTTTTTTTGAAAAATCATAAATCTAATAATTTACTATCGATTGTTATTATTTGTAAAATTGGAAACACCCGAGATAGTGTTTAGTCCTAGCGAGGTAGGATGTCATGACCCTCCCTGAAGGACTTTGTGACATGGAAAAATAATGTTTTAATTTGACAATATTTTAATACTTGGTTTTGTTCAATTGAGTAGTTATGCAATGTTAAGTTAATATTGAAGAACATGATATTGCTAAAAATTGCTAATGTGTAGGATCAGATCCACTCATAGGTGGAAGAAGTTTAGTCATCCACCAAAGGTGAGGGTACTTGAGGTTGGTAAAGTGATGAGAAGGCATATCAAAGGTAAAATGGATAGATAAATTCATATAGGAATGCATTATCAGTTAGGGATATTCATCAACTAGTCGCCTTGAGGCTCAAATTGATGGTCATACTGCTATCGTAAATACTCAAGATAAGATAGGTGACTGAGATTGATGGAAAGACTCCCTTTTTGTTTGTGTTTCTGCTTGCTTGTCTTTTACTTCAGCACTATCATCATCTTGGTTTTCTTAAAAATAGTTCATAGATTTGATTGCCTTCTAAACTCCTGATATAGTTATTAACAAGTATCTTACTATCTATGCTAAGAAAAACATGTTTATGATAGAGAGAATTTTTAATTAAATAATAATTGAGCTTTATTTAATTAGATAATAAAAATCTAAATTAAATAATAATTGATCTTTATTTAATTAGATAATAAAAATATAAATTAAATAATAAGTGAGCTTTATTTTATTGGATAATAAAATCTATATTAAATTATAGAAAAAAATTCCCAAAAAGGAAAAAAAAAAAGACAATTAAATCCTAAAGTTTGCATAGGTTTAATTCTAAAAAATGGTAAGCTCTCATGAAAAAAAAAATTAAGATTTGATTTATAATTCTTTATAAGGTCTCCCCTTATATGATTCTCTTCTTTGGTGAAAAGGAAGGCTACGAAGATTCAATTTGAGTTTGTGAGAATAGTCTCTGTCTAGATTTTAAGGAAGATCTCACCATAGATATAGTGGTTGCAAAAACTTGCAAAGGAAGTTTTCTATTACTGTTAGAAGGACGAGAACCTTGTTGGTCCGACTTTTATACACACCCTATGAAGAATGAGCATGAAAATCTGATAACACTTATACGGGATAAATCCCACTCACTTTAGGATCTAGCTGGTTATCCAAGGTGTGAGTTACAGAGTCGGGTCGAATGTCAATTCACTCTTTTTTGCTTCTGGAATAGTTTTCAATATGGACTGTCTGTTACCTTACAACGGGCTCACTGAACTTGTTCAGTAATGTTCAGTAGTTGTCACTTGTTGACAATCAGATTTTAAAATTAATTCTTTGATCTAGCTCTTATGGGTCAGCAGATTTAAATAAAAGATAAAATTAAAAGAAGATAAAAATGGATCATTTCACGGTAAAACAAAGAGGGTAGGGTAAGGCAGAAAGAGAAGTTTATCAAACTTAGCTGTAAGATAAAACTACCAATTTTATTTATACTATCAGCTTCACAACAGAATAAATCAAAGAAGAAAGTGTCCAGCTTTCTAAGATCACTTTCTACTAAGAGCATAAGGCAGAGATGGAATAGATCTAACAGAAAATTATAAACCGAAGGGAAGTCGATTAAAATTGATATCTTTCACCGGTAGCCTAGCTCGCACAGTGAGGACAGAGCAATTAGAACAGACCTGAACCTCAAATCTATAATTTTCCCTAGCATACAATAGAACAAATGAAGCCCAACAACATATTTAATCTTGATAACACAGATTTACAGCATATATTTAACAAACTTTAAAGAAACGGATAACAAAAGAAGATGAACTTATCACAATCTGAAAAAGATTAGGCTCATGGCCATGCTATCACATAAAACAAAAGCACATCAACTCCAAGTCCAGAAATAAAGTATTTAACAAGATTTGCAAGAAATTGCTTCAATAGCCTTTTATTTCTAAGTCTCCTCCTCTCACAATTACATTGAGAAGAAGTATTTATAGACTCGTGACAGACCCTGATCTTTTCAAAAATATCTTCTTCTCAAACCCTAAATCTTATCACTTAAACCCTAGTACCCGGTTTTACAATATAAGCCCTTTTAAAACAAAGTTCGGATAAAACTTAACCATTCTGCAACTCAGTGCAGTCACTTGCCATAAATGGAGAAGATAGAATTCGAATGCCACTTGCATTCACCCGCAACTGTGAGTAAATGTCTTCATTAATGCCCTCGGGTAATTTGGATGAGTCACCACTTCTCTGACATTTCATCTCCGTAGAGCCATCCCTGAGTTGAAAATGTCTGCAAGCCATTAATTCTGCCATAAATTTTCATTAAATGCATCCATCGGCAAATTTCGATAACTGAGTGTAGATATTTTCATTTTTCGGCCAATTCTCGACATACTCCATTAAATGGGTAGTTGCTTAGTCACCGTAAAGTCTCTTTGCGGCCAGATCTGTAAAATTTGGATGAAACAACAATTTTTGGCATCTCTCATTTCAATATGGCCGTCTTTGATTAATTTGCACTTAACTTTGTCTTTATGGCCATTTCTCCGCTATCATGTAAGTGCTAGATGGCTTCCTGCATGAAAGACAAACAAGGATTAGCATTTTAAAATTATTAAATCAAAACCTTAAATATTAAAATGAAGCCCTAAAGTTCAGTATACGCGGCTCTAATCATCTGATACGTGACTTGCTCTATCTTGACACGTGTCGCAAAATCGTGACACGTGTCCATTTCCAGCTTGTTTTCCACTTTCGGCCCTTTTCTGCCTAAGTCGCGAAAATGCGACATGTCACGATTTCGCGACATGTCACGAAATCGCGACATCCCCTATGCCATGCAACGCTTTGCTTCATGCCACAAAAATGCGACATGTCACAATTTCACGACATGTCACGAAATCGTGACCCTCCTCTCTTCCTCTGTCTGATTTGCTCCCCCCTTCCTCTCTTGTCCGATTTCTGCTTTCGCTTCTTCCCTTCCTCCGCGATTTCGTGACATCGTCACATCTTCTTTTCTCGCTCGACTTCTTTTTTGCGCGATTTCGTGACATTTCTTGCCTTAACTTTCTCCTTCATCTCGATGTCGTTTCATGACATTTGCCTTCTTTTCTCCGTCGATTTGCGACATGTCACAATCGTGACTCACATTGCTTCCTTTTTGCCTCAATGGACATGTCACGATTTCATGTCGCGATATCGCCGAACTCTTTCATGCCTTAGCTTTTTCTTCCTCTTGCCGCCGCAAAAATGTGACATGTCACGATTTCGCGACATGTCAAAATCGGATTTTCGGATTTCTCTCTCCAAATTGTAGCGATTTCATGACATTTGTCCATTTTGGTTTGGAAGTGTCGATTCTTCCAAAAAGGAAAGTTTTGGTTTCTAATGAATTTATCTATCTGTATTCTGCATTTTTTCATACCGGTGAAAGATTTTCTTTAATCAAGCAATGATTCTAACATCTGAAAAATGAATTCTGAACTAAATCAAAGCCAGATGCAAATAAAAGCACAACTTGAAAAAGGAGGCAAGCAAATTTGGAATTAAAACCTGAAAAACATCAAGAGGGTCCTTACTGCAAAATGAAAGCTCAAAATTTTCAAAGGGTGGAAATTCATTTTTCAATGGGGGTGTGTTGCTTCTCAACAAATGGCGATATCTGCAGGTAAAATAGTAGCATTATTTTAGAACCCAGGACTCTAGTTTCAAAACAACATAGACCATGTATCTTGCCTTGCCACATATATTCTTCAAAATAAATTGACTACTAACTGATAGTTGTTAAAATTTCCCAAGGACATACTAGGCTGAATCATTTAAGGAAGATTTCTGATGTGCAATTACAAGCGTATAAAACTTTCTTCAAGAATGACTGGATCGAATGTTGAACTCTGGATTGATCAGCTTTTCTAGATTGTAAAAAGGGGAAACCGAGTAGAGCTCTGTTTACTAGTTTAGCCTTTTACAGCCTCGACAGAGTTACCCTTTAGATTTACACGACCCAAATTTACAACTGTAAGGTAGAATCTACAACTTGGTAGAAGAAAAACATCTTTTGAAGTCTTGGCTGCCTCTTTCATTATATAACTCTTTTTCTTTTTCTTTTTATCTTTTTTTTTTTTTTATATATATATTGGAAATAACAGAGTGCCAATTTCATGCTGCCTGCTCAACTTTCATCTCTTTCTTTTGAAATACATCAACATCTGAAAAGCCTTAGAAAGAATAACAATTTTCTTTTAATATTTCATCAACTGAAACTGCTTCAGCCTGGGCACTGATGGCCTTCGTGGATACTCAAATAATTACATGAATCATAGTCCCCTCTTATAACCAACTTTTCTTGGATTCCCCGGGAGTTTCTCCAACCAAACAAGGATAGCAGCTTTCTTTATAATTAAAACAACTTGTGGCAAGCAAGACACAAAATCCAATCATCCTTCCACTGTTGTTCTGACTAAAAAATAGTTCCACTGTTCAATTCAAACAGACTATCTCACAATTATGATAATGAACACTGGATTCTGGACTCATAATGAAACAATCTTTAGAAGGCTGACTTTTTTATTGATGCTCAGGCAAAACTCAAAAACAATTTTAAAAGCTAGAGAACTTTGTACAGACTTCCAAGGATAAACACAGGCCTTTAAGAACAAAATAAAAATAAAACTATACAGACTTTAAAATAAAACTATACAGGCACAAAGGAAATAAAATAAAACTATAGACAGCAAAGGAAATAAAATACATAAATGCATAGACTCGAAATGGAAGGACACATAGTGTACAGTCCTTAAACAACAAACAAAATAAAACTACACAGACAATTAAAATAAAATAAAATAAAACAACACTGCACAGACATTTAAAATAAAACTAAAATAAACAATTGTACAGACAATTAGAAATAAAACTAAAAACTGCAGAGTTATTTACAATGTATACACATGTTACAACTTCTTTGTGACTCATTCAAATGATATATTGGACGGAACAACCGAGAAATAATGTTTTAAGTATTGACCATTAACAGGGAGGTCCAGAAAATTACCATCAAGGTCTTGTAAACGAAATGCATTATTACCTGTAATCTCAAACAATCTGGTACGGGCCTATCCACAGTGGCTGCAACTTTGTATGCTTACCCTTCTTTTCATGGGCCTTGTCCCATAGAAGCACCAGGTCTGCCAGTCTGAAAGCTTTCACTTTGGCCCTCTTGTCAAACCAGCGCTTGACGGTTTCTTGGTGCCGACTGAAGTGTTCCAGGGCTTGGAGTCTTTCATCCCGCAAATTAGTTAGATCTAAAACACGGGCTTCTGTATCTGCTTGATCCTCAAAATAGTCTAAGACAAATTGGTAAGTAGGTAATTTCAAAGAGATGGGAACAATTTGCCAGGTACCATACAACAAAGCAAAAGGGGAAGTTTTAAGAGCCACTTTATATTTTATCCGGTCAGCCCAAAGTGCATATTTCAATAATGTATGCCACTGCTGGGTTTGTCTGCTGCAGATTTCTTAATGGCATTCATTAAATTCTTATTTGTGGACTCAACCAGTCCATTGCCTTGGGGATAATAGTTGGATGAAAATCTGATAACTATCCCCATCCGGTATGCCCATTCTCGCAAACTCCAATGATTGGAAGGCCGGTCCATTATCACACACCAAATTCAGAGGAACCCCAAACCTCGGTTATGACATTTGACTCTAGAAATTCGATCACTTCATGAGCTGTACTTCTTGTGGTGGCTGCTGCTTGTGCAAGAATCAGTAGCCGTTAGAACATACTTATGCCCTGCTAAAGAATTTGGATTAATCACTCCCACAAAATCAAGTCCCCATTGCATAAAAGGTTTATTTATTACAACAAGTTGCAATGGTAGAGCCCGGTTGGCCTCTTTGGCTGCAAAAGTTTGGCACTGATGGCAAGTTCTCACATGCTGATGGGCATCTTTAAATAGTGTAGGCCAATAATAGCCTCGCTCTCAATATTTTATGCGCAGAGCAGATCCCGATGAATGCCCCGCCCCTAACTTTTCATGAAAACTGGACATGACTTCATTGACTTCACCTCGAGAAATGCATCTCAAGAAAATGCCAAGATAATTTTCTCTGAACAAATTACCTGCTTTGAGGAGATAATGAGCAGCTTTCAGTTTTAATGCTCTCCTTTGGGTTCTGTTCAAGTGAGACGGGCAAATTCCAAATTGCAACAGATGAATAATATCTCCATACCAGCCATCGAATTCAGAATTTAACTGATTAACTTCTTCCCGTACAGGTATTTCGGCAATGTGTCGGGACAAACCAAGTCCTCTGATCAATTTTGCAGGCCGAATCTCTAAGTCATATTCTTGCAGCCTTGTAACCCAATTACCTCTTAGTTCACCCAACTCATTCTGACTTAATAGGTATTTAACAGCTTGGTCTGGAACTATAGCATGAATTCTCGCTTCTTAGTATGTAGTGCCCGAACCGCTTAATTGCTCTCACCAAGGCATAAGCTTGTTTGTCTAAACGAGAATATTTCAGCTCAGCCCCTTTTAAATTGGTACTCTTGAAAGCAATTGGATGTTCCCCAGTTTCTCTCCGTTGGGTCAGAACTATAGCAAGTGTGTGTTCAGAAGAAAAGGTGTACAGATAAAAATCTGCACTAAAATCTGGGCTTACCAGAACTGGTGCTTGTTTGATGGCGGTCTTGATTTCTTGGAAGGCTGTTTTAGCTTCTATGGTCCAGATAATCTGAGCAGTTTGCTTTAGCATGTCATTCATTGGCTTGACTATCTCTGCAAAACCGGAGATGAACTTCCGGACAAAGTTAATTTTTCCAAAGAAGGACCTCAACTCTTTCTTGGAGTTGGGAAATGGTATGCCGGATATGGCTTCAACTCTGTCCGGATCCATGGAAATGCCATCTTTTGTGACCAAGTGCCCAAGGAGCTTTCCTTCTGTTACACCAAAAATGCACTTCTTCGGATTCAAAGAAATGCCGAACTCCCCGCATTTGTTAAACACAGAATCCAAGTGCTTTACATGGTCAAACCGAGATTTAGAGAAGACTCGTTAAATCATCCATGTAAACAACAATGCATTTACCCATAAGGCCCTTGAAAGCATGATCCATTGCTCGTTGAAATGTAGCTCCGACATTTATTAATCCAAATGGCATCCTCTTGTAAGCAAAAGTTCCCCACTTAGTTGTGAAAGCAGCTTTCATTCTGTCTTCCTTCTCAACCAATATCCGATTATACCCCGAGAAACCGTCCAGGAAAGACATCATCTCCGAACCATTGACAATCTGTAACACCTCATCCATAGAAGGCAGAGGGATAATTATCTTTCTCGGATGCCTTGTTCAAATTTCTAAAATCCACACACAAGGCGGATCTCTCCATTTTTCTTTCTGATCGGCACCAGATTGGCCACCCAAGTAGAATGCCTGATGGGAAAAATAATGGCGGCACTCAATAGTTTTTCTACCTCTTTCTGGATGAGGGGCTCTAACAGAGCATTGACATGCCTCTGTTTTTGCCGGAAAGGTTTGCAAAATTCTTTTAAAGGTATAATATGAGTGTAAACTTTTGGATCAAATACCTTTAAGTCTTTGTATGACCAGGCCATAACATCCTTGGACCTGTGAAGAAAATCAATCATACTTCTTTTTATTTTTGGATCACAGTTCTTAGCCAACTTGATGTGCCTGGGATCTTCTTCAGTTCCTATGTTCAGGTTTTCAGTCTCACCGTCTGTGGCACCCACATAATCCTCAGAATTCACCTTTTGCTTGATTTTGTCAACATCAAAGAGCCGCTCTAGCTCCACCATCCCTTTTGGAATTCTGTTGTCTTTCAACCTCATTATTCCCCCGTCATCATCTAATCTGCTCCAAGCAGAGTATCCCTTTGGCCCTCATCGATTATAGCATTTTCAAATGTGTTAGTACTCTGCAAAAAGTTTACAATCTGTTGATCATCATAGAAAACCTGAAAATTATCTATATTATTTGGGACTCGAAGGACAAGGGACTAACTCAATTGAAAACTTGTTCCATTTTAATTCTTCCAGTGGTTTTAAACTTGCGACTGAAGAAGCCAAGACATCTGCATGTGAATTCCGCTCTCTGGGTATGTGTGTCAAATTAAAAGCATCAAAGTCTTCTACAAGATCCCAAGCCCGATGTTTGTATCCTTTTAAATAAGATGCTTTACACTGGAATTTACCCTTGACTTGATTTGCCACCAATTTCGAATCAGTAAAAACTTGAATATTTCTTGCTCCTTTGTCCAAAGCAAATTTCAAACCTAATACCGGAGCTTCATACTCGCTAAATTATTTGTACAAGGGAATCGTAGGCGGTAAGACATAAAATATGTCCGACTTTCAGTGCCCTTTAAGGACTCGCCCTCGTTCCGTAACCCCGTTTAGATCTAGCCCCATCCACATGAAGCGTCCATACTTCATTACTATGAACAGGATGGGCTTTACTAAACTTCTTATTTTGTCCCGTTGTTAAATTGTAAACTCCAATATCTACCTCCGCAATATTTACAGCCTCATTCTCTGCATTGTACTTCGTAATTGTATGCTTGTACCTGGGTTCTCTTTCAACCCGTAATTGATTTGCCACTCCTTTCCATGGCAACCACATGTGTGAAAAATCTGTTGCCAAGTATCCGTTCGGAGATCTCGACCAATCCCTGCTCAAAAGCATCCCGTACCCCACGGGGATATCCACAACCTGAATTTCAATTTTATGTTGAGCCCTTGGCTCAGATGCTAATTGGATATGAATATTTTGAAGTTCTCCAACTACTTTAACCTCTGATTTGTCCAATTGGACAACTCTCCTTTCAGACTTCATTGGGGTCAGACCCAATTGCTGACAAATGGCCAAAGGCATAACATTAGCAGATGCACCCGAATCTACCAAACAATTGTGTAAGTTCTTCCCAAAAATACGAACAATCAGTAAAAAGGGGGGAACTTCAGTTTTCTCTTTGTACATGGCTACATTGGCATTTGCCATCTTCTTTCCCTTGTCCACAGGTTTAGTAGTAGGGCCGTAGTATGTTTTTATCATAGTTGTCCCTCTCGTTTCAAAATTTGGGCCAACTCATGAAGAGTAATGTTGGCCTTGATCTTTTTCATATCCTCCACTATGTTATATCCTTTATTAAGTGGAGGGACAAAAGCATCCGGTCCCCTCAGATTTCCTCCCTTGGGTGGAGATGGATTATTACTTGGAGATGGATCTGGAGGAACATTGTGAGAGTTGTCCGGAGGGGTTGATGTAGTATTAGGCTCCGGATTCCTATTTCTCAGGTTGTAGTTATCCCTTCTGTACTGTTGGAAAGCCTGCACCTCATCCATAGGCATTTCAACTACATTCTCAGATTCATCCGGGAAAGTGAAAGAATCCAAGACCATAGCCGCACTGTGGCCGGATGAACTTGGGCCATCCATAGTTCTTTGATTTTTAGGAGAGATCAAATCCCCAGACAAAGCTTCAAATGCATTACAAAATTCCAAACAATCCAACTCCCCATGCCGAGAAGTGGCATGTATTCTGCACCAGCTAGGCAGTAGCTAAATCGCAAATATTCACATCATGAGCTTTACCCTTGTAATCTTTATTAGGTTCATATGGGGGCCGGTTGAATCTGTTCGGTTGATATGAATACCTGTTTGAGTTGTCCCCAGTAGAAACTTGCCTTTTAAAACTCAAAAATCATTGGCCAGCTTCTGAACTATCTTTGAGACTTCTTCAACTCTTGCATTGTCAACCTCTTTGCCTGGGTTCTGTACATTCTCAACAAGTGCTACAACCAATGGATTTGCCGATGGTAGAGTCTCGACAAACCGGCAACATCATCTCGATGTGGTATGGGATTGAACACAAGGGCAGCTTGTGTAACCAGAGGAATTTGTTGAGCATTTAAAGGTTGGGGTCCCAACTGTCTTTCCAGAATCAAAGCTTCTTTATAAGCTTCTGTCAAATTAGTAACAGTGGGATCTCTCTTCAAGAAGACAGAGGTCATTGGATCCAGAGAGTTTCTAAAGATCTCTAATGCCAGGTCTGCATTCGGTACATAATAGCCAGTAAGTCTACCATAAGCTTTCTGGAATCTAACATTATAAGATCTGATAGATTCACTTAATTCTCTTTTGATACCAGAAAACTATTGATATAATATACTAGGATCTATCACTTCACCGAACTGTGACACAAAAACTTTTTCTAAGTCATTCCAGCTGGTGACAGAATCATTAGTGAGATTTAGAAACCAATCATAAGCTCCCTCCTGGAGAGTGAATGGGAACAATCTGCAAGCAACATCTTCATGTTGTACATTTAATAATTTCAAAGCATTCTTGAATGCAACCAGATGTTCTTTCAGTTCTTGTCCCATCATGTTTATATCTGGGGAGATATCTTTTCGGATTTCTAGGCAGGTCATGGGCTATACCCGAAATATTCAAAGCAATGGAACCCAACCAATTTGCCATTACTACTTGGTTGACAGTGATATTCTGAGTTGTGGTTGGAGTAACTATCAGCGGTGATAAAACTATTTCAGATAGAGACTTGGCCCTTCTGAGGCTACTTCTTCTCGAAGTTTCTAATTCAGGCACAAGGAGCTCTCCATCTCTAGGGTGGGACCTTGTTACCCTATATGTAGAATCCAACTTTTCACAAGCACTTACAAACTTACAATCCTTAATAGAGTACTGAACTTGAGGTCTTCTTTTTTGGCAATTTTAAAATATTGTACTGACAATTTACAATACTGACCGGAGTTCAGTAGGCCCTCCTTCTAGCACCATTTTTAAATGTTGGTCCGACTTTTATACACACCCTATGAAGAATGAGCATAAAACTCTGATAACACTTATACGGGATAAATCCCACTCACTTTAGGATCTAGCTGGTTATCCAAGGTGTGAGTTACAGAGTTGGGTCGAATGTCAATTCACTCTTTTTCGCTTCTGGAATAGTTTTCAATATGGACTGTCTGTTACCTTACAACGGGCTCACTGAACTTGTTCAATAATGTTCAGAAGTTGTCACTTGTTGACAATCAGATTTAAAATTAATTCTTTGATCTAGCTCTTATGGGTCAACAGATTTAAATAAAAGACAAATTTAAAAGAAAATAAAAATGGATCATTTCACGGTAAAACAAAGAGGGTAGGGTAAGGCATAAAGAGAAGTTTATCAAACTTAGCTGTAAAACAAAACTACCAATTTTATTTATACTATCAGCTTCACAACAGAACAAATCAAAGAAGAAAGTGTCCAGCTTTCTAAGATCACTTTCTACTAAGAGCATAAGGCAGAGATGGAACAGATCTAACAGAAAATTATAAATCGAAGGGAAGTCCGTTAAAATTGATATCTTTCACCGACAGCCTAGCTCGCACAGTGAGGACAGAGCAATTAGAACAAACTTGAACCTCAAATCCGTGATTTTCCCTAGCATACAATAGAACAAATGAAGCCCAACAGCATATTTAATCTTGATAACACAGATTTACAACGATATATTTAATAAACTTTAAAGAAACGGATAACAAAAGAAGATGAACTTATCACAATCTAAAAAATATTAGGCTCCTGGCCATGCTATCACAGAAAACAAAAGCACATCAACTCCAAGTCCAAAAATAAAGTATTTAACAAAATTTGCAAGAAATTGCTTCAATAGCCTTTTATTTCTAAGTTTTCGCCTCCTACGATTACATTGAGAAGAAGTATTTATAGACTCAGGACAGACCTTGATCTTTTCAAAAATATCTTCTTCTCAAACCGTAAATCTTATCATCTTAAACCCTAGTACCCAGGTTTTACAATATAAGCCCTTTTAAAACAAAGTCTTGATAAAACTTAACCATTCTGCAACTCAGTGCAGTCACTTGCCATAAATGGAGAAGATAGAATTCGAATGCCACTTGCATTCACCCGCAACTGTGAGTAAATGCCCTCATTAATTCCCTCGGGTAATTTGGATGAGTCACCACTTCTCTGACATTTCATCTCCGCAGAGCCATCCCTGAGTTGAAAATGTCTGCAAGCCATTAATTCTGCCATAAATTTTCATTAAATGCATCCATCGGCAAATTTCGGTAATCGAGTGTAGATATTTTCATTTTTCGGCCAATTCCCGACATACTCCATTAAATGGGCAGCTGCTTAGTCACCGTAAAGTCTCTTTGCGGTCAGATCTGTAAAATTTGGATGAAACAGCAATTTTCGGCATCTCTCATTTCAATATGGTTGTCTTTGATTAATTTGCACTTAACTTTGTCTTTATGGCCATTTCTCCGTTATCATGTAAGTGCCAGATGGCTTCCTGCATGAAAGACAAACAAGGATTAGCATTTTAAAATTATTAAATCAAAACTTTAAATATTAAAATGAAACCCTAAAGTTCAATATATGCGGCTCTATTCATCTGATACGTGGCTTGCTTTGTCTTGACACGTGTCGCAAAATCGTGACACGTGTCCATTTCCAGCTGTCTTTTCATTTTCGGCCTTTTCTGTCCAAGTCGCGAAAATGCGACATGTCACGATTTCGTGACATGTCACGAAATCGCGACATCCCTCTGCCGCTTTGCTCCCAAATGCGACCTCTTCCTTCCCCGACATGTCACGATTTCGTGACATGTCGCGAAATCGCGACCTCTCTTCCTTGCTTCTTTTTTTCTTTGTCGTTCTTCCTCGGCATGTCACGATTTCACGACACCCAACTTTGCCCCCTTTGACGCGTCGTGATTTCGCGACGTCACGAAATCGTGATTTACTCAATTGTGTCACGATTTCGCGAAATCGCGACGTCGCGATTTCACAACACTCTCATTCCTTAGCCATTTTTTTCTCTTCATGCGAATGTCGTGATGACATGTCGTGAAATTGCGCCTCCTTCTTTGTTTTGGCAACCTTTTGGCTCCTCCTGTCACAAAACTGCGACATGTCACGATTTCGCGACATGTCGCGATTTCGCAACACTTTTCATGCCTTGGGCGTTTCTCTGAAAAACATCATGATTTCGCGATGTCGCGATTTCATGACATGTTCTTGCCTTAACCACTTTCTCCTTCATCTGTAGCGAAACCGCGACATGTCGCGAAATCACGCCCTGTTTCATGCCTTAGTCGATTTTTTAGTTTGATTTCTCTTTGTTTCTTCTTTGCCTTGGACCCGTCGCGATTTTGCGACATGTCGCGAAATCGCGACCTGCTTTCGACTTGCTTCCTTTTTGCCTCCACCTGTCGCGAAAATGCGACATGTCATGAAATCGCGACCTCTTTCATGCCTTAGCTTCTTCTTCACTCCTGCTCGTGAAAATGCGACATGTCACGATTTCACGACATGTCACGAAATCGTGACGTTCCGTACGATCTTGCTTTCTCTCTCCAAACTGGTAGCGATTTCGCGACATTTCCAAAAATGGAAAGTGTCGCGATATCGCGACATTTCCAAAAATGGAAGTGTCGCGATTTCGCTACGTTTTTGCGACTTGGCGGATTTTCCAAAACCCGTCGCGATATCGCGACATTTCCAAAAATGGAAGTGTCGCGATATCGCGACACTTCCAAAAAAGGAAAGTTTTGGTTTCTAATGAATTTATCTGTCTGTTCTGCATTTTCTCATATCAGTGAAAGATTTTCTTTACTCAGCAATGATCCTAACATCTGAAAAATGAATTCTGAACTAAATCAAAGTCAGATGCAAATAAAAGCACAACTTTAAAAAGGAGGCAAGCAAATTTGGAATTAAAACCTGAAAAACATCAAGAGGGTCCCTACTGCAAAAATGAAAGTTCAAAATTTTCAAAGGGTGGAAATTTATTTTTCAGTGGGGGTGTGTTGCTTCTCAAAAAACCTCTTAAATGAAAAACCTCAAAGCAATTTAACAATAGTTTTATAAAATCATAATATCTTACTTGGATAGGAATGAATTGAATAGATTTTGGTAAGAACTCTGGTGGATGGGAAAGCGCATTAGAGGAGAGACGTGACATCAAGTCTCCATGGGCATAAGGAATAAGGAGGGGAGATAAGGTTGTTAAGGGGATGAAATGGAACTAAATGCAAAATCTAGAGAAGGGAAGAAAACACAAAAACCATATGAAGAGGTGGACATCGATTCAATAAAAGGAGGTGAAAATGAATTCTAGGGAGGTAAATAATTGGGCAAGAGAAACCTCCTAATATGAATATTCATTGTTGGTAAGGATAACCAAGTTGGTGTAAATATGTACTCTTTGTTGGTTTAATCTCTGAGATACCCTTTGTGTTAGGTGTTTCATTCTTGTTCTATGCTTGAATGCATTAGGTTCTTCACTTTAGCTTGGCTGTCATCACTTCTCTTGTACAAGATCCCTTTGTATATAGTGACCCATGGGCTCTAAACTACTACCCAAACCACTAATGTCTTAGTCCAACCATAGAGTGGATAGTTTGGCATCATGGTTAGTGCACTTCTAACTGGGCACCATGTTGGTCTACCTAGTCGAGTAGCATTATGCTACAAGCCAACCAAAAGGGAATCCCTTGTTGTATACTTCCTATGTCAATCCCATGATGGTAGGTCTATGACTGCATCAGTATAACTTGTTTGGTTGGAGCTACCTACCCAATTGGTTGGGCCATGTGGTGTTGGACATTTTGAGTCATTAAGTCAAGTTGTCATTGATGTCAAGGAATTTGTCAAGAAATAAAGTTGTCATTAATATCCAGGAAGAAGCTTCTAATGATGTCAAAGGTCAAGAGGAACAATGCAAAGGTTAAAGGTAAGGTTAAAGGCAAAAGGGCTCCATAATACAATGCAGAGGTTAAAGGTAAGGTTAAAGGCAAAAGGGCTCCATAATATTTTTAATATTATGTGGAAGCATAAGTTAAAAGGTTTTTCATAAAAACCCAAGAAAGTTTATTGCAAAGCTAAAGGAAGGTTTAATATTTATTTGATAAAATATTTAAATTCAAAATGAATTTAAATTTTATAAATAAATATTATTTATACCAAGTTGCAAAATGAAAGGTGGCCTAAATAAAACCAAGGGTTTTAAAGAAGTAATTTATAAAATTTAAATTCAAATGAATTTAAATATTTTATAAATTAATAAGGTCAAAGGGATAAACAAGCGTCGACGTCTAATACATTGGAGGAAATTCGAGCACCGACATTTTGCATAAAGGAGGGAAACCATTATAAATACCAATGCCTAAAAGGCATTAATCCTTATCCTTTTGCTCGATTAATGTATGCGTGCAATTGTGTTGACTCGTGCGGAATATGTGAAGTGGTTAATGTGTTTAGCGCCAGCGAATAACGTTTAAGAGGAACAACATGAATTGACCAAGCACCAACTAGGTAGCATGGCCTAGTGGCAAAGAGGATAGTGTTAGAGTGTTGGGCACCAGGAGACATACGTTAAAAATGTGGTGGTAGCCTTTTGGTGGTTGCATTGGTGTTGGAGAGCACCAAAGGAAAGGTGCACATTTTACGCTAAGCAAGGTGGGGAGTTTTTGGAGCACGTGGTGCCCTCTTCTCCCCAAGTGAGTGCCTAGCTTGCACGCGATGGTTGGAGCCATGGCTAGGGCACTGGTTGAGGAAGCACCGTGAGTTCGAATCCCTTCCAAGGCAAGGCAAAGGTATTAATTTTTGTGTGTAATATTTTATGTGCCTAAGGTTTGACATGAGGTCTTAGGGAGATAAAAGGGTTGCTTAAAGTTTTTATATTGATTATTATTTTTGGTGTATTGGAGGAATAAGGAGTTAGATTTATTTTGAATAAAGTGTTTGTCACATTGATTTGTTGAGGATTTAAAGGATAAAAGGGATTTCTTGCATAGAGTTATTTTTGAGAAAGAAGATTGCATTAACATTATTCTTGTCATTGATTATTATTATCATTAGGAGATTATAAGGTGTATTTGGTGAATTAATTTTTTTGTAAAGGTTGAAGAATGTTTCCTTAAATATGGAGTGATAAGGTGTATATGTTTTGATATTTACATTGTAATTTTTGAGGGAGTTTATCATATTATAACTTCTTGAGCTTGGCAAAAGAGTGTTTGTTGTTGTGGCAGATTTATGAGATCCCTTCATCATCAAGAAAAATGTATGAGCACATTCTTCCATAGTTGAGTTGATTGATTGGTTTTCTAGAAAATAAGTTTGGAGTGAAAAGGACTTGATTAGGATTTCCTATTGAGAGTGTTGAGATAATGCTTCAAGGTTTTCTGGAATAAAGGATTGTTTTATAAGCATTTTTGTTGAAGTGAGTTGTTGAGTGGAGAACTTGAACAAGGGTTTGCAAATAACATGAGTATCATTGCTATGTGAGAGTTGTTTTATAAGCATTGTTGTTGAAGTGAGTTTTTGAGTGAAGAACTTGAAATAGGGTTTGAAGAGAACATGAGTATCATTGTTATGTGAGATTTGTTGTTGAGAATTGTTGGAAATATTTTGAGTTGATGTTTATATGCTTGGACTAGGGTTTGTGAGCAAGGGTTGTTTCATTGAGTGATTGGTTGAGTAGAGTTGGTTGAGCCTAGTCAAGTGGATGTGTGAAGTGATTGTTCAAGTTCCATAAAATAAACTATTCTATATTTTGATTTGAGTTGAGAAAGTAATTGAGCATTGTGATTAGTATAGAACATATTGAGTCTCTAACAATTCTCTTTATGTTTCTATGAGATTGGACAAGTTTTGTTTGAACTTGTTGAGCAGATTTGAGGTATGTCTTTGAGGAGACTTGTGGACTGATTTTTGTGAGAGCTTTAGTGGAAGCTTACAATACATATTTTGAGAAAGTTTTGTGTGGACTTGTTGAGAAGATTGGAAAAGTTCTATGTGGACTTATTGAGCAGATTGGATAAGTTCTATGTGGACTTGTTGATTAGATTGGAAAAGTTCTGTGTGGACTTGTTGAGCATATTGGACAAGTTCTATGTGGACTTGTTGAGCATATTTGAGCAAGTTCTATGTGGACTTGTTGAGCATATTGGACAAGTTCTATGTGGACTTGTTGAGCAGATTGGAGCAAGTTCTATGTGGACTTGTTGAGCATATTTGAGCAAGTTCTATGTGGACTTGTTGAGTATATTTAAGCAAGTTCTATGTGGACTTGTTGAGAAATATTTGAGGATAGATTTTGATGAATATTTGAGGATAAATTTGTGCTAGACCAAAGATAGAGATTGAGCAGATTTGTGCTAGATCGAAGGACTATGTTTAGTATATATTTGAGATAGATATTTGGAGGTGATAGAGCAGAGAGGATAATAGTCTCTAGTGGATAGAGATCCATTAGCCAGGGTAGTGAGGACAGGTATTTTGAGTGGGGATAAGAGTCTTCAGTGGAGAGAGATCCACAAGCTAGTGTAGTGGAGGTAGTAGTCTTCTAGAGGATCACCAACCAGAGCAGAGGAGAAGGAGTTCTCCTGTGGATAGAGATCCATGAACTTGATTTAGGGGATTGGTGTCTCCTTTGGATAGAGGTCCATAAACATTGTAATAGGGAAAGGATTCCCAAGAGATTGATTGAGAATATTTTAGTGAAATATTTTCTCCATGGAGTAGCCCACATTGGGTGAACCATGTAAATTGTGGTGTCTCTATTTTATGTGGTGATTTGTGCATTTCTTTTATTATTGTTGTTGATATTGCTATCTATACATTACATAATATTGATTTGGAAAGAAAAGTAAAAAGTGGCCTTATACTGTTCACCCCCCTCTCAGTATAAGCTTGTGTTCTTCAATTGGTATCAGAGCAGGTTCCTTTAGAAGAGTTTAATAACTTGAAGAAAAAGATAACAAGAACACAATGGATTCTAAGAATATGTCCTCGGATAATTCAGCACTAGTATTTGATGGAAGTGACTATATATATTGGAGTTTGAGAATGAATATCTACCTGATGGTACTTGGCAATGAAATTTTGGAAGTAGTTGAAATTGGATATGATCCCTTGATTAACCCTCCTATAGATAAGGAAGGTAAGCTCCTACAACATTACAATTCAAAAGCAATGAATGCACTTTTGAGAGGTTTGCATAGAACAAATTCTATGAAAGTTATGCATTGTCAAACAACAAAAGAAATGTGGGATAAATTACAAAATATATATGAAGGAGATAAATGTGTCAAGAAAGCAAAGATGCGAAATCTCAAAGGACAATTTGAAGAATTAAGAATGAAGGATGAGGAAAACATTAGTACTTATCTACTTTGAATTGATGAGGTTGTTAATGCTATGCAAGGACTTGGAATGAAGATTGATGAATCAGATGTTTGTGATAAAGTCTTAAGAACTCTTCCAAAAAGATTTAGTGAAAAGGTTTCTGCTATAGAAGTGTCAATGGATGGTGATACTTTGACAAGAGATATGTTGCTTGGTATTCTTACAACACATGAGATAAGAACAAAAGATCCTATTCCCCAGAAAGAAGCAACATTCAAAGCAATCAAGAAGACAAAGGGTAAGAAGTCAGAATCAAGAAATGAGTCATCCAGTGATGAAGAAGCTAATTATGGTAGAAGGAATAAGGATTCTAGAAGATCTAGAGATCCAAGATCTGTTAAATGTTTCAATTATGGAAGGTATGGCAATTATGCAACTGACTATCAAGAAGATAAGAATAACAATGATGAAGAGATATAGGATCATAAGAACAGGGAATCAAGAAGATATAGGCATTGAAAGAAAAGCAAGGATGGATAAAACAGACAAGGAAAGAAGTTCTTCCAAAGGCAAAAGAGGAGCTACTATGTGGATAATGCATGTAAGTACTCAAGTGATAGTGATGCTAGTTTTTTAGATAATGATAGAGATGAAGTCCTATTTATGATTGAAGAAAAAGAACAAGTTAAGAAAAGGACTCTAGTAATTCTCAAGTGTTTTAGATGTGGTAACTTTGGACATCTTGAAGATGATTGTACAAGGGATGGTTATAGTTTCAGTGATGATGAATATGAGGATGCACTTGAAGGACCAGATGAAAACCTTCTAATGGCATTATAAGAAGAAGTAGGTGATCCTATAGAAGATAAGCCAACATAAAATAAAGATGTGGACAAAGGTCAACAAATAGAGGAATATTCAGAGAAATATGGATATGATCTCAAGGGAGAACTTATTTATGCTCTTGAAATAGTAAAGAAGGTAAGAAAGCAAAACTCTAAACTTGAAATTCAGTTTCAATAATGTGATGAAGAGAGAAGATTGCTTATAGAGGATTTAGAAAAATCTAAGGCTAAGGCAAAAAGGTTCAAGGATAAGTTAGAAGCAAAGATCTTAGAATGTGAAAAGTTAGCACAAGAAGTGGCACTACTAAGAGAAGATTTAGAAGACTCCAAAGTCAAGCTAAAAGGATTCAAAAATAGCTCAAAGAACTTAGATAAGTTCATCAAGATACAAAAGCCCACATCAAGCAAAACAGGTCTTGGATTTGGATAGGATCAAAAGAAATGGGAAGGAGAGTCAACCTCAAGTTTTGGAGGAGAAGAAACTTTAGATGAAGATATTTCAAAAGAAGACAATGTAAAAGAGAGTGAGACATCTGAGGATGAGTTGGACAATAGAGAGTTCAACAAGAATAGGAACAATGCACAAAGAAGATACATATGGAACAACAATCAGAATAGGTCAAGAGAGACTAGGAGACCAATGAGGTCAAGGCAAGGAGGCTTCAATGGAAGATGCTTTTCATGTCACAGGTTTGGGAACATGGCTTCATAGTGCAGGATACATGAAAGACATGAATATGGGAACAAACAACTTTTCCATGGGTATTGCTACTCATGTAATCACTTTGGTCACAAGGCAATAAATTGTAGGGTTCATGACAGAAGAAGGTATGGCTTCACTAGGAGAAATCCTAAGATATTTGCACCTCCAAGGAATAATAACATTAAGTGTTATAAGTGCAATAATGATGGTCACACAACAAAGTGGTGTAGAGCAGACATTCCAGAATCAAGCATGAACATGAACAGGAACAGGAACAAGAACATGGATATGAACATGAATAGGAATAGGAATAGGAACATGGATATGAATAGGAATAGGAGAACATGAATACATATAGGAACAAGAATATGGATATGAATAGGAACAGGAATAGGAACAAGGATAGGAATAGAATGTAGACATGGATAGGAACATGGACATGGAAAGAAATAGTCAGAGGAATCAGAAGGATCAGATAAGAAGGAAAGAGGATAAAGGTAAAGAACAGTGCTTTCTGGGAGTAGAAATACTCCCACCCCAAAATTAACCACCTCAAGAGAAGGTGGGGGAGGGGCTAAGCTAAGAGGCTCATTCTTAGCCCCGAGCCCCAAAGGTGACCATTTTCCATTGATGTCAAAGGGGGAGAGATTTGGTATTTGAGAGAGCATTGAGCCAGGGGGAGCAATGTCCCAGGGGGAGCAGAACAAAGGAAAATCCAAGTTTTCAGTAAAAAGAAGTTGGGTTGCCATCAATGACAAAGGGGGAGATTGTTGGATATTTTGAGTCATTAAGTCGAGTTGTCATTGATGTCAAGGAAATTTTCAAGAAACAAAGTTGTCATTAATATCCAGGAAGAAGCTTCTAATGATGTCAAATGTCAAGAGGAACAATGGAGAGGTTAAAGGCAAGGTTAAAGGCAAAATGGCTCCATAATACAATAAAAAGGTTAAAGGTAAGGTTAAAGTAAAAGGGCTCCATAATACAATGCAGAGGTTAAAGGCAAGGTTAAAGGCAAAAGGGCTCCATAATATTTTTAATATTATGTGGAAGCATAAGTTAAAAGGTTTTTCATAAAAACCCAAGAAAGTTTATTGCAAAGCTAAAGGAAGGTTTAATATTTATTTGATAAAATATTTAAATTCAAAATGAATTTAAATTTTATAAATAAATATTATTTATACCAAGTTGCAAAATGAAAGGTGGCCTAAATAAAACCAAGGGTTTTAGAGAAGTAATTTATAAAATTTAAATTCAAATGAATTTAAATATTTTATAAATTAATAAGGTCAAAGGGATAAACAAGCGTCGATGTCTAATACATTGGAGGAAATTCGAGCGTCGACATTTTGCATAAAGGAGGAAAACCATTATAAATACCAATGCCTAAAAGGCATTAATCCTTATCCTTTTGCTCGATTAATGTATGCGTGCAATTGTGTTGACTCGTATGGAATATGTGAAGTGGTTAATGTGTTTAGCACCAATGAATAACATTTGAGAGGAATAGCATGAATTGACCAAGCACCAACTGGGCAGCGTGGCCTAGTGGCAAAGAGGACAATGTTAGAGTGTTGGGTGCTAGGAGACCTGCATTTGAAATGTGGTGACAATATTTTGGTGGTTGCATTGGTGTTGGAGAGCACCAAAGGAAAGGCGCACATTTTACGCTAAGCAAGGTGGGGAGTTTTTGGAGCATGTGGTGCCCTCTTCTCCCCAAGCGAGCGCCTAGCTCGCGGTGGTTGGAGCCACGGCTAGGGCACTGGTTGAGGAAGCACCGTGAGTTCGAATCCCTTCCAAGGCAAAGGTATTAATTTTTGTGTGTAATATTTTATGTGCCTAAGGTTTGACATGAGGTCTTAGGGAGATAAAAGGGTTGCTTAAAGTATTTATATTGATTATTATTTTTGGTGTATTACAGGAATAAGGAGTTAGCTTTATTTTGAATAAAGTGTTTGTCACATTGATTTGTTGAGAATTTAAATGATAAAAGGGATTTCTTGCATAGAGTTATGTTTGAGAAAGAATATTGCATTAACATTATTCTTGTCATTGATTATTATTATCATTGGGAGATTATAAGGTGTATTTGGTGAATTAATTTTTTGTAAAGGTTGAAGAATGTTTCCTTAAATATGGAGTGATAAGGTGTATATGTTTTGATATTTACATTGTAATTTTTGAGGGAGTTTATCATCTTATAACTTCTTGAGCTTGGAAAAAGAGTGTTTGTTGTTGTGGCATATTTATGAGATCCCTTCATCATCAAGAAAAAGGTATGAGCACATTCTTCCATAGTTGAGTTGATTGATTGGTTTTCTAGAAAATAAGTTTGGAGTGAAAAGGACTTGATTAGGATTTCCTATTGAGAGTGTTGAGATAATGCTTCAAGGTTTTCTGGAATAAAGGATTATTTTATAAGCATTGTTGTTGAAGTGAGTTTTTGAGTGGAGAACTTGAACTAGGGTTTGCAAAGAACATGAGTATCATTTTTATGTGAGAGTTATTTCATAAGCATTGTTGTTGAAGTGAGTTGTTGAGTGAAGAACTTGAACTAGGATTTGAAGAGAACATGAGTATCATTGTTATGTAAGATTTGTTGTTGAGCATTGTTGGAAATATTTTGAGTTGATGTTTATATGCTTGGACTAGGGTTTGTGAGAAAGGGTTGTTTCATTGAGTGATTGGTTGAGTAGAGTTGGTTGAGCCTAGTCAAGTGGATGTGTGAAGTGATTGTTCAAGTTCCATAAAACAAACTATTCTATATTATGATTTGAGTTGAGAAAGTAATTGAGCATTGTCATTAGTATAGAACATATTGAGTCTCTAACAATTATATTTATGTTTCTATGATATTGGACAAGTTCTGTGTGGACTTGTTGAGCAGATTTGAGGCAAGTCTTTGAGGAGACTTGTGGAGCAGATTGAACAAGTTCTTGTGAGATCTTGTTGAGAATCTTGACAAGTTATAGTGGACTTGTTGAGCAATTTGAGCAAGTTTTGTATGGCCTTGTTGAGCAGATTGGACAAGTTCTGTGTGGACTTGTTGAGTAGATTAGACAAGTTCTGTGTGGAATTTTTGAGCAGATTAGACAAGTTTTGTATGGACTTGTTGAGCAGATTTGAGCAAGTTTAATGTGGACTTGTTGAGCAGATTTGAGCAAGTTTAATGTGGACTTGTTGAGTAGATTGGACAAGTTCTGTGTGGACTTGTTGAGCATATTAGAGCAAGATCTGTGTGGACTTGTTGAGCATATTTAAGCAAGTTCTGTGTGGACTTGTTGAGCAAGATTTGAGGATAGAGTTTGGTGAATATTTGAGGATAGATTTGTGCCAGACTAGACATAGAGATTGAGCATATTTGTGCTAGATCAAAGGACTATGTTTAGAGCAAATTTGAGACAAAGCTCTGGAGATGACAAATCAGAGAGGATAGTAGTCTCCAGTGGATAGAGATCCATTATCCAGGGCAGTGAGGACAGGTCTTCTGAGTGGGGATAAGAGTCTTCAGTGGAGAGAGATCCACAAGCCAGTGTAGTGGAGGCAGTAGTCTTCTAGAGGATCACCATCTAGAGTAGAGGAGAAGGATTTCTCCTATGGATAGAGATCCATGAACCTGATTTAGGGGATTGGTGTCTCCTTTGGACAGAGGTCCATAAACATTGTAATAAGAAAAATATTTCCAAGAGATTGATTGAGAATATTTTAGTGAAATATTTTCTCCGCAGAGTAGCCCACATTGGGTGAACCACGTAAATTATGGTGTCTCTATTTTGTGTGATGATAAATGCATTGCTTTTATTATTTTTGTTGATATTGCTATCTATACATTGCATAATATTGTTTGGGAAAGAAAAGTAAAAAGTGGCCTTATACTGTTCACCCCCCCTCTCAGTATAAGCTTGTGTTCTTCATGTGGCTATATCCTTGTCATTATGAAGACGTCACTTCGACATTGTGAGACTGTATCCTCTCTTATGTCTTTGGCTATGTTAACCCAAATCATGGGATATTACTATAAGGAAACCTGAGCATAAGGTAAAGAGTGAGAGAGAGAGCTCTGTAGGTAGGATGGTGGTTCTGGCCCTACAATATTAGCATCTTTCCTTCTAAACCCCTTTCCAGGCATTACTAATGATAGCTTTGTCTTGCACAGTGGCTTTACTTTAGATCTGTAGGAAGACGTAGTTCACTGGAACTGATGACCTTTAAATCTCCCCTTGTTGGTTGTTTAGATTTTGTTGAATATATCTGGATCTAAGCTTGTAGAGCGTGGCCCTTTCATCAATAGTTGTAAGGTTTGAATTGAAGCTATGTTGTTAGATTCATGGAAACAAAGAGCATTGGTATTACTAAAATGATTAAATAGTATGTTGTTCTATTTAAAGGATTATTTAATAAATTAAATTAGTGATACTTTAGTTAAATAAATGAATGTAATGACTATTTTGTAGATTAAGGGTATGGGACCTTGCTTTGTAAAATAATGAAAGTAGTGGATTATTTGTTAAATTTAAGTAGTGAGAATTTAGTTTAATAAATGAATGGAATGATTATTTTGTATATTAAGGGTATTGGACCTTGATTTGTAAAATAATAAAAACAGTAGTATATTTATTAAATTAAAGTAGTGAGACTTTAGTTTAATAAATGAATGGAATAGTTATTTTGTATATTAAGGGTATTGGACCTTGATTTGTAAAATAATAAAAACAGTAGTATATTTATTAAATTAAAGTAGTGAGACTTTAGTTTAATAAATGAATGGAATAGTTATTTTGTATATTAAGGGTATGGGACCTTGATTTGTAAAAGAATAAAAATAGTGGATTATTTATTAAATTGAAGTAGTGATACTGTAGTTTAATAAATGAATGGAATGATTATTTTGTAGATTAAGGGTATGGGACCTTGATTTGTAAAATAATGAAAGTAGTGTATTATTTATTAAATTGAAGTAGTGAGACTTTAGTTTAATAAATAAATGGAATGACTATTTTATAGATTAAGGGTATGAGACCTTGGTTTATAGAAAAGGGAATGATTTGGTTAAAATGGAAAATAACCATATTTTAAGTTGTACATTAGAACAACTCTATAAAGGATCTGAGAGGGGAAAATAAAATTAAATATTCTTTTATGATGTCAAATTTGCATTTGATGATTAAATCCTTTACTAAATTTGTATAGTTGCAATTTGGCAATGTAAATTTTAGACGTATTTAGAGGTATTCCTATCCTAAACCATGAGTGCCCCGATCCCCTACTATCCTCAAATGATCGATGGAAAGAGTGGGAGGACCAAAGTGGTATATGGACCAATGCACCAGTTTTATCTCTACTTTCAACTCATTTAATTATGCTAAAAAAGAATAGATTTGTGGGGATATTTCTCTGATGAAACTGATGTAATACTATTCTATAAAAGTATGGAGTATTTACCATACTTAGATGTAATGATTTATTAAATGTTGGAAGATATATATTTTAATTACTATTTGATTTATTTATGTTGGTATTTAAATTCTTTCTAGCTCATGTTTAACTTCCTTGATATTGCTCTTTTTTTAGATTTTTCTTTTATGTTTTATGATTTATATTTTGTTAGATTTAGTATCTAGGTCTATCTTTATTTCTTGCTTGATGTTATAAAAAATATATAGCAATAAGTTCTAGGGTGAAATTAGAGGGTAACCTAAGAGCTTGAGACCCCCTTAGGGTGACATAGTATATGTAAGGGATTAAGAACCCTTAGGGAGAATGGAAACTAGGTTGTGGAAATAATTCATCCAAGTTAAGATAGCTCATTAAAATATGAGATGGATAGCTTAACTCCTAGTGCATGTAGCATACCTAAATAGATTGACTTTTTTAGGGTATGGATATGTGTGTACACCTTCAATTGATTGAAGGTGATAAGTTTAGATCATAAAGATGGATGAGATTGATAGGCTTATTTGCATGGTGTAAGGATGTGCCTACACAGATGGAATTGCATGATAAAATATTATGTGATGTAACTCTTTGAGAAAGTTAGAGGATTTTTGCTAAAACATTAAATTAATATAGGTTGGGTAGGGATTTATGAATCCCTCTCAGATTTTTTTTTTCTTTTTTTGTGTGTTTTTGTTTGCTCATTTTTGGGTTGTTACAGTTTGTTTAAATTTTTTTAAAGAAAATACAAATACATTAATGAAGATCTAAATTTATAGAAGATAAATATCATATAACATACAATTTAACTAGAATCAGATGCAAAGGCTTTTTGAAGGAAACAACAACCAATATATCCTAAATTGATATGGTCATAAAGAAAAAAATCTTGAAGCTCCTACAAGCGTAAATCATATTTTTGATTGAGTATTCTACCTAGGTGGCCAAAATAATGTCAATTCATAAGAAAATAGTAATATCCGGTTGTGCATCAACTTCAAGAACCTTAACAAGGCATCATTGAAATATCACTACCCCATGTTAGCTATAGATCAAATTTTGTACAAGGTAGCAATATCATATATGTTATTACTATTAATGGTTTCTTAGGATATAACCAAATTTAGGTAAAGAATTATAAATAGCATAAAATGACTTTCACCACCAAATGAGGATTTATTTCTATTAAATAATGTTGTTTGGGTTGTCAAATATAGAAGCTACCTTCTAGTGAGCCATGGGCATTACCTTCATAATATTAGTTGGTGAGATCATCTTCGTATACCTTTATGAATTTAATATATATTAAAAATATAGGAATAAGTATATTAAACACCAAGAGTTCATCTTCTAGAGGTATAGAGAATATAGAATCTCACTCAACACTAAAAAATCCATTTTCATAGTCTAAGAAGGTAAATTGTTAGGTTTTGTGGTGTCAAATTATGGTCTAGCCATAAATCCTAATAGAAAAAATATAATTCAAGGTTCAGACATAAATCCTAATAGAAAAATATAATTCAAGACATTTTCCTACCCATATCGGTTGAAGGAATTTGGTCCTTCTTAGGTTAAAATCATTTTATTGTTATGTTCGTAACTAATTTTGTGTAACTGGTCAGACCTAGTTACACAAAATGAGAAACATAAACTCATTATATTATTAATAAAAGGAAACTTACAATATTATATAGGCTTTTATAGCAAAAATAATATCTAACCAACTAACTCACAAATAGTCTACATTTAGAATAGAGTAGAGAAATCTTCTAACAAATCCCTTAATAATAACTCTCTAGAAATGCTACAAAAACCTAAAAACATGAAATTAATGCTCTGGAACTTAGGGATAATTTCTAACATTCTCCCCCTTGATGTTGATAGGACTTCTTCCATAAGTTCATCAACATCACAAAATTGGAAGAAACTCAATATTTTCATCTCCTCCAATTTTGTAACAAGAAATCAAAAATTGTAAAACTTTGTCTTGAGCACTCCTTCCACGGTTTGTGAGGAATCTCCATTATATTTGTTTTTACTCAAGTAACCAAGTGCCTCCTTTTGATGAGCTACTCCCCCTTCATCAAAAGCTTCCTGTAGTGGCATTCCAACAATGCCAATAGCAATGGTTCTCATCAACCATTCTTGCTTATTTTTTCTCACATTTTTACACCTTGCTTCCCAAGTGGTGTTTCTACAACAATCAATCATCTCATATAGATGATTGAACCATACTACTCCCTCACATACTTCTACACAAACTTTCAAACAAAATATAGCTATGCAATAGCTAATTACATATGCAACAAAATGTTGCTCCTCACAGAAAGTTCCACTCAACACAAAGAATTTAAAATATTCCTTCTCCCAAGAAATTTTTAACACATCATTTGGATCCATGTGACCCAAGCTCTCCATAATTGTATCCACTCCAAAATATTAAAAAATAATGCAACCTTGGTTTGGATAAACAAAGACAAAAAGGATTTCTAAGATACTAAATATGCCATCACTAAGGCCCTAGTACTAGTAAAACCTAATTTCTCTAAATATTCTAGACTCTATATGTTTGGAACAAATAAGAGCATTACTATAGTTAAAATTTGGATCATGATATAGGTCCTTAACAAATACAAAGAGAGGTCCTTCATTGAAAAGTAGGTGTTTGCCATCATGAAAGATCTCAAAACATTTAGATATTACCTATCACAAAACAAGACCATCATATTTGTAGTCCACCCTTGAGTCCAATTTATTATACTTCATGGTGAGTTAGGAGAAAAGAGGGTTGGTTGGATAAATAAGATTTACGACTTTGATATAGAAATTGAAATCACCAAACCCATCATGGGTAGAGCCTTATGAGAAAATTTGGCAATGTCTACTTTAAAATATTAAATCTCCCTAGTGGGATAAGATAATATCAATGAGTAAATAGGACGGATAGGATATATATAGGTACATGACCATTGGATAGGTCTTATAAGGTTTTACACCTAAAGAAAGGGCTTGATTTAGATGGAAAATAAAGCATTATACATTTCAAGATAACATTATATTTAGCAATGGATATGATGGAACCTTTTGGATATGCATCAAATAAGAAAGTAGAAAATCCCTAATCAAATGTTGAGCAAGGTGCAACAACAAGTATTGTCATTGTTGTCAACACAGTCAGATAGATCTGTTGATGCAGTGGACAGGAAGTTCAAAAGCTATTTAGATGCAGTGGACAGGAGTTCAAAGGTTATTCAGAGTATGTACAGTGATTTTCCAAGAAGACCGAAGTGGCCCATATGCAAAAGATCAAAGAAAAAGACAAGTAAGAAAAGTGTCGCGATATCGCGACATATACAACAGACAAGAAAAACTGTCACGATTTCGTGACATGTTGGAAGAGAGAAAAAGCAAGTGGAAAAACTATCACGATTTCGTGACATGTTGGAAGAGAGAGAGAAAGCAGGAAAAGTGTCACGATTTCGTGACATGTTTGAAGAGAAAAGAACAAGTAAGAAAAGTGTCACGATTTCGTGACATATTGGAAGAGAGAGAAAGAGCAAGAAAAACTGTCACGATTTCGTGACATGTTGGAAGAGAAAGAGGCAAGTGGAAAAACTGTCACGATTTCACGACATGTTGGAAGAGAAAGAAAAAGTAGGAAAAAGTGTCACGATTTCGTGACAAATTTGAAGGAAAGAGAACAAGTAAGAAAAGTGTCATGATTTCGTGACATGTCGCATTTTCGTGACTAAAATAGGAGAGAGAAAGTAAAGTTTGGAAAAGTGTCACGATTTCGTGACATGTCGCATTTTGTGACTAAAATAGAGAGAGAAATGAAAGTTGAAAAGTGTCACGATATCGCGACATGTTGCATTTTCGTGACTAAAAAGAGAGAAAAGCAAAGAGAGAAAAGTGTCGCGATATCGCGACATGTATGTATTTCGGGCCAAAGCAAAGAGAAAGCGTAAGGAGAAAAAGTGTCACGATATCGTGACATGTTTATTTTGGGGGCGAAGCAAAGAGAAAGCGTAAGGAGAAAAAGTGTCATGATATCGCGACATGTATTTTGGGGCCGAAGCAAAGAGAAAGCGTAAGGAGAAAAAGTGTCACGATATCGCGACATGTAGCATTTTCGTGGTCCGATGCAAAGAGAAAGAGAGAGAAAGAAAAAGTGTCGTGATATCGCGACATGTTGTATTTTTGGGGCCAAAGCAAAGAAAAAGAGAGAAAGAAAAAGTGTCACGATATCATGACATGTTGCATTTTCATGGTTAAGTTGAAGCCGACGAAGTCCGATGACAGCCGACTAAAATTAGGGTTTACAGTTGTTATGAAAGCCGACTAAGATTAGGGTTTACAATCGACTAAGATTAGGGTTTTCATCATGAAAATGTTGTTATAAAAGGAGGGTTGTTTGGAGAATTGGAGTGTGTGGAATGTGTGCAGAATACGGTCATTGTGCATAGAGAGCAAGTTGTGTCGAATCGTGCTAAGTGCAAAATTTATAGAGAAAGCAGAGTGCGAAGAAGGGAGAAGACGGTCGTGAAGTTCGACTATAACGAAGCAGAGTGTGCGAAGTGATTGCATAGAGAGTGCAGAGTGTGCAGAGAGCGAAAGAGGTTGAAGCTCGACCAGGTGCTACTGTGATTGCATAGAGATCTCAGAGAATGCAAAGGTGAAAAAGACCAGTCAGGGTCTTACAAAAGCAAAGGTATCTTACTATCAAACTTATAGATTCAGAATTGAAGTCCAAGTTGATGCTTGGCATCAGGGGTTGGTGCTCCTTCCAGTAGGGTGCTGGTAAATTGATTGTAAAGTTGGTGCTTTGAAAAGGCTGGATTTGGATGGTAGTCCAAGCAGTCAATTTTTGAGGAGTAGCCACATTGGTGAACCTCGTTAAATCTTGTGTTGTGTGATGCTCTTTTGTTATACTAGTTGTATCTAGTAATAAGTTTTAATTACTATGGTTTTAAGAGCTATAAATTCAAGTTTAAAGAGCTACACTGATTCACCCCCCCTCTCAGTGTCATTGTAAGACTAACAATTGGTATCAGAGCTAAGTTCCTGTACAAGCTTAACTAGCTAGGGTGATCTTGGAAGTAACACAATGGCAGGTGGTGAAGGCTTCTCATCAAACAAAGCACCATTGTTTGATGGATCTAATTATGCGTTCTAGAGAATCAGGATGCAGACATATCTCTGTGCTTTGGGATACGACATCTGGGATTCAGTAGTTAGTGGATACACAATACCCATCAATCCTCCAAAAGAGGTTGACGAAAAGAAACTGTTTGAAAATAACTCAAAAGCAAAGAATGCTCTCATGTGCGGATTAGCAGACAGTGAACTGGTAAAGATCATGAGCTGTAAAATGGCAAAAGAAATATGGGACAAACTAAGGAATATTCATGAAGGAGACGATAAGATCAAAGAGGCCAAGCTACAGACACATCGAGCTCAGTTCGAAGCTTTAAAGATGAATGACGATGAAAACATTGAGGCATATATGCTGAGAGTTAATGGAATCATTAATGCGATCAGAGGACTCGACGAGGATATTGAAGACTCTGTCGTCGTGAAAAAGGTATTAAGATCTCTTCCTCAAAGGTTTGATTCTAAAGTCTCAGCGATAGAAGAAGCTAAAAATCTAAATTATTTTAGTATAGATGAGATGTATGGTTCTTTGACTGCATATGAGATGAGGATAGGAAGATCTAAACCCACAGACAGAGAAGCGGCTTTTAAAGCCCTTAAAAATAAAAATGCAAAACAAGAGTCCGAGGAAGAAGAGACATCAGATGAAACGGAAGTAAACTTTGTTAAAAAACTAAAAATGGGAAACAAAAAATACAGAGGAAAGCTACCGTTTAAATGTTTCAACTGTGGAGACGTTGGGCATTTTGCGTCTAAATGTCCTCTTAATAAGAAGAACAAAAATGATGAAGGATCGCACCAAGAAAGAAGTGACTGGAAGAAGAAAACGAATTTCAGAAAAAGCAACTTCAAGAAGAGAAGTTTCATCTCCAGGAATGCCAGTTCATCAAAAGACAGCTCCGGTGAGGATTCTAAAGAGGAAACAGGTGAAGCTCTTTTCATGGCTTTTGAAGAAGTAAAATTAGAAAAGGAAGAAGGAGTGAATTCTGAAGTATGTGGTGAAAAACCTGAGGCTGAAGTAGATCTAGAAGGTGAGTTGATCTCTGCACTTGAAGAGTTGAAAATAGAGAGGAAAAAGAATAAGAAAATTTCAAAAAGGCTTGAGGATGCAAACGAAATCATAACCAGTCTGAAAGTACAGACAAAAGAATACAAGAAAATATCTGAAGATCTCGAAGTACAAATTACCATGAAAATAGATTATTGCTGCAAACTAGAAGAAGAGAATGTTGGTTTACGGATGCAGATAGAAGAGATGAATCACAAAATTAGTTGCTATCACAAACGCGAAGAAAGTTCTATGAAGCTGGATAAGATTATAAATGACCAAAGGCCTCGAGGCATCAAATTTGGTCTGGGTTTCATCAAAGGAGAATCATCAAATGGATCAAAGGCCAAAAATGTAGAATCCATAAAGAATGAAGATAAGAAACAGGTTGATCAAGGAAAAACGTCTCATACAAAAGAAAGCAATAATGTCAAGCACGAAAGGAGAATTGACAATGATGGATTCACCAATGTCACACATCAAAGGAGAAGAAGACCTATGGCTCCTACGGCAACATGGCAAAGACCATCACCCAGGTTCAATTATCCCTTTTCTGGTTTCTATTTTAAATGCAATGGCTATGGACATAAAATCTCAGACTGCAAATATAATGTAAGACCAAGGAATTTCACCAGTAGAAATGCTTTTTCTCCTCTGATGAATTATACAGTAGAATGCTATATCTGTCATAATTTTGGGCACATTGCAAGAAACTGTAGAAGTACATTTGCATCAAATCAGTTTCAGGGAAGAAAATTTCAACCAAATAGGATGAGACAAAATATAAAACTTCCTAGAAAACATGCACAAGCTATTGATAAGGGAAAGGCAAAACAAGAGCCCAAAACTACTATCAAAATGGAGTTGAAAGAAAAAGAGCGACTTAAGGAAGAAAAGGAATCCTTAATCGTACAAACAACATTTAAAGCACAGAATAAATGTGTACCATGGATACTTGATAGTGGATGCTCCAGTCATATGACAGGTGACAAACAAAAATTTGAGAAGTTACAGAAATATGAAGGTGGTTCAAGAAAGTTTGGAAATAATGATGGAGCTAAGATAGTTGGCAAAGGTTCAGTTAAACTTAGTAACGGAAAAATTAAGTCGAAGAAGTCTTGTTTGTGGATGGTTTGAAACATAACTTGTTGAGCGTAAGTCAGATTTGTGATAAAGGTCATGAAGTAGTTTTTAAGAAGCATGGTTGTGAAGTCAGAAAAACAAACAGTGGAAAATTGATAGCAACTGGATCAAGGACATCTGGCAACCTGTACACGCTCTCAGAGACTTCAGAAGGAGCTTGTTTTATTGGACAGGAAGAAGAAAATTGGTTGTGGCACAAGAGACTCGGTCATATCAGTTTTGATAATCTAGTAAAAATCATCTCAAAAAGGGCAGTGAGAGATATTCCCACCATCAAGAAACCTGCAAACAACATTTGTGCTTCATGCCAAAAGGGGAAGCAAACTAGAGTCACATTCAAAACAAAAGAGTACTACACAAGCAAACCTTTGGAACTAATACACACCGATTTATGTGGACCCATGAGAACACAAAGCATAAATGGTGACAAATATTTTATGTTGTGCATTGATGACTATTCTAGAATGACATGGATATTTTTCTTGAAGCATAAATCAGAAGCTTTTCAAATGTTCAAGATTTTCAAAAACCAAGTTGAGAATGAAACAGGAAAAAGGATCAAATGTTTAAGATCAGATAGAGGAGGAGAATTCATTTCGGAGGAGTTTACAGAGTACTATGAAAAATACGGTATTAGGAGACAGTTTTCAGCAAGCCAGGACACCTCAAGAGAATGGAGTGGTAGAAAGAAAGAACAAGACAATGCAAGAAATGGCACAGACTATGTTGGCTGAAAGCAGAGTAGCAGACATGATTTTGGAAAGAAGCAGTCCATACTACGGTATATATCCAAAATAGGTACATGCTGAGAACACATGAAAGCAAAACTCCTTATGAGTTGTGGTTCGGTAAAAGGGCAACAACAAAATACCTCAAAATTTTTGGCAACAAGTGCTACATCAAAAGAACTGAAGATAATCTTGGTAAGTTTGAAGATAGAGCAGATGAAGGTATTTTTGTTGGTTATTCATCAAAAAGCAAAGCTTACAAATGCTACAACAAGAGGCTAAAGAAAATTGTGGACAGTGTCGATGTTAAATTTGATGAAGGTAGAGAACGAGTAATTAGCTATGAAATGAACTACCCAATTTATGAAGAGGTTATTGAAGGAGATGAGGAAAATAAAACGGAAAAGATACAAAAAATTGACTCAGATGATTTAAGTTGTGATTCAGAAGTGGAAGAAAATAAGAAATTCAAAACAGGTAGCTGGCAGAAAAATCATCCTAGAGAGCAAATAATTGGAGACCCCAATGTTGGTGTTCAGACAAGAAGAAGAGTAGTAAGTAACTACTCTCTATTATCCAGCATTGAGCCCAAAAAAGTTGCTGACGCAAGTAAAGATGAAAGTTGGATGAAGGCAATAAATGAAGAATTAGATCAGATCGAGAAAAATGAAACTTGGGAGTTAGTACCTAGACCTGCAAATAAAAATATAATCGGGACTAAATGGATTTTTTGAAACAAATTGAATGAAGATGGACAGGTAGTCAGAAATAAAGCAAGATTGGTATGTAAGGGTTATGCACAAGTTGAAGGCATTGACTTTGAGGAAACTTTTGCACCAAGTAGCTAGACTAGAGGCAATTAGAATGTTTCTGGCTTTAGCAGTCTACAAGAACTTCAAAGTTTATCAAATGGATGTGAAATCAGCATTTTTGAATGGGAAACTTGAAGAAGAGGTTTATATTGAGCAACCAGATGGTTTCGAACTTGGTGATGATCCCAACTTGGTTTGCAAGTTGAAGAAGGCATTATATGGCTTAAAACAGGCACCCCGAGCATGGTATGCAAGGCTAGACAACTATCTCACTCAACAAGGGTTTAAGAAAGGCATGGTGGATAGTAATTTGTATGTCAAAATAGAAAATGGGCAGCTTATTGTTCTTGTTGTATACGTAGATGATATCATATTTGGCAGCAACAAAGATGAGTCGTGTAAAGATTTAGCAAATAAGATGCAGAAAGAATTTGAAATGTCAATGATTGGTGAACTTTCGTATTTCCTCGAGTTGCAAGTTAATCAAAATAAGAAGGGCATATTTATTTCTCAAGTTAAATATGTGAAAGAGATGTTAAAAAGGTTCACAATGGAGGATTGTAAGCCAGTTAGCACTCCCATGACGACAGGCTGCAAGTTGAGCAAGGATGACAAATCTCCACCTGTTGATCAAACCATGTATAGATCTATGATTGGGAGCTTACTGTACCTGACAGCTACCAGACCAGATATTTTGCAGGCAGTATGCATGGTAGCATGATTTCAGGCTAATCCCAAGGAGACTCATGTGACAGCAGTGAAGAGGATTCTTCGGTACCTCAAGGGTACTATGGAGTATGGGTTATGGTATCCGAAAGGTAAAGACTTCACCCTTATTTCGTATTTAGATGCATATTGGGCAGGATGTGTAGATGACAGAAAGAGTACCAATGGAGGTGCATTCTATCTTGGAGACAGATTGGTCGCGTGGCACAGTAAGAAACAAGAGTCAGTTTCTTTATCGACAGTAGAGGCGAGAATATATTGCAGCGACAACATGTTGTACGTAGGTATTGTGGATGAAACAAACCCTGAAAGATCTTGGTATTAGCTTCAGTGAGCCAATATCAGTTAAGTGTGATAACACCAGTGCCATTAACATCTCCAAGAATCCGGTTATGCATTCACGCACAAAACACATTGCTATCAGGTATCACTTTTTGAAGGAGAAAGTTGCGAAAGGTGAGGTTAAGTTGGATTTTGTTCCAACTACAGAGCAAGTAGCAGATATCTTCACAAAACCATTGCCCAAGGAAGTTTTTGAGTACCTTCGCAATAAATTGGGAGTGGTCACACTTCCCAAGAATTGACTAGCTACAGGGATCACATTCTCGTGGGGAGCATTTAAGTATTTGATTATCTTTTTGCTCATGTTCATGATTTTTGCTAAGTGTAATAAATTTTGCCTGAGAATGTTGTGCATGGACTCGGGGGAGTCTGCGAGTAGCCCTTTGGTATTATTGTCAAAGGGGGAGAAGAGTTACAGGAAATTGCACATGTGTTGCCAACAATTCCAAAGGGGGAGATTGTTGAGCAAGGTGCAGCAACAGTATTGTCATTGTTGTCAACACAGTCAGATAGATCTGTTGATGCAGTGGATAGGAAGTTCAAAAGCTATTCAGATGCAGTGGACAGGAGTTCAAAGGTTATTCAGAGTATGTACAGTGATTTTCCAAGAAGACCGAAGTTGCCTATATGCAAAAGATCAAAGAAAAAGACAAGTAAGAAAAGTGTCACGATATCACGACATATACAACAAGCAAGAAAAACTGTCATGATTTCGTGACATGTTGGAAGAGAGAAAAGCAAGTGGAAAAACTGTCATGATTTCGTGACATGTTGGAAGAGAGAGAGAAGTAGGAAAAAGTGTCACGATTTCATGACATGTTTGAAGGAAAAAGAACAAGTAAGGAAAAAGTGTCACGATTTCGCGACATATTGGAAGAGAGAGAAAAAGCAAGAAAAACTGTCACGATTTCGTGACATGTTGGAAGAGAAAGAGGCAAGTGGAAAAACTATCACGATTTCGTGACATGTTGGAAGAGAAAAGAAAAAGTGTCACGATTTCGTGACAAGTTTGAAGGAAAGAGAACAAGTAAGAAAAGTGTCACGATTTCGTGACATGTCGCATTTTCACGACTAAAATAGAAGAGAGAAAGTAAGTTGGAAAAGTGTCACGATTTCGTGACATGTTGCATTTTGCGACTAAAATAGGAGAGAGAAAGGAAGGAAAAGTGTCGCGATATCGCGACATGTAGTATTTTCGCGACTAAAAGTGGAGAGAAAGTGCAAGGAGGAAAAGTGTCGCGATATCGCGACATGTATGTATTTGGGCCAGAAGCAAAGAGAAAGCGTAAGGAGAAAAAGTGTCGCGATATCGCGACATGTTGTATTTTCGGCCAAAGCAAAGAGAAAGCGTAAGGAGAAAAAGTGTCACGATATCGCGACATGTTGTATTTTTAGGGCGAAGCAAAGAGAAAGCGTAAGGAGAAAAAGTGTCGCGATATCGCGACATGTAGCATTTTTGTGGTCCGATGCAAAGAGAAAGAGAGAGAAAGAAAAAGTGTCACGATATCGTGACATGTTGTATTTTTGGGGCCAAAGCAAAGAAAAAGAGAGAGAAAAAAGTGTCGTGATATCGCGACATGTTGCATTTTCGCGGTTAAGTTGAAGCCGACGAAGTCCGATGATAATCGACTAAAATTAGGGTTTACAGTTGTTATGAAAGCCGACTAAGATTAGGGTTTATAGCCGACTAAGATTAGGGTTTTCATCATGAAAATGTTGTTATAAAAGGAGGGTTGTTTGGAGAATTGGTGTGTGTGGAATGTGTGTGGAATACGGTCGTTGTGCGTAGAGAGCAAGTTGTGTCGAATCGTGCTAAGTGCAAAATTCATAGAGAAAGCAGAGTGCGAAGAAGGGAGAAGACGGTCGTGAAGTTCGACTGTAACGAAGCAGAGTGTGCGAAGTGATTGCACAGAGAGTGCAGAGTGCGCAGAGAGCGAAAGAGGTTGAAGCTCGACCAGGTGCTGCTGTGATTGCACAGAGAAAGCAGAGTGCTCAGAGAACGCAAAGGTGAAAAAGACCAGTCAGGGTCTTACAAAAGCAAAGGTATCTTACTGTCAAACTTATAGATTCAGAATTGAAGTCCAAGTTGATGCTTGGCATCAGGGGTTGGTGCTCCTTCCAGTAGGGTGCTGGTAAATTGATTGTAAAGTTGGTGCTTTGAAAAGGCTAGATTTGGATGGTAGTCCAAGCAATCAATTTTTGAGGAGTAGCCACATTGGTGAACCTCGTTAAATCTTGTGTTGTGTGATGCTCTTTTGTTATACTAGCTGTATCTAGTAATAAGTTTTAATTACTATGGTTTTAAGAGCTGTAAATTCAAGTTTAAAGAGCTACACTGATTCACCCCCCCTCTCAGTGTTATTGTAAGACTAACATCAAATAGTATCATGATGAAGTAGGGTATTACTCCAACTATGACCCAAAATATTAGGGGCTTGACATTGTTAGCCTTCCATAGCCTCCAATTGTTTTCTATGGGTCAATAATTATAGATACTATTATATGTTTATGGGAAGGATAAACAAAATTCCAATACTTCACATTATTTTCATTGATCCCTTAAAGGATCTTGGGCTTCAATATAAATATTATCCCTCTACCTAGTGGAAGACATGGATGGATTATTACTATAATTGATTACTTCACAAAGTGGATCAATGCATTTAAGTTAAATCAACTATTCAAAAATTAGTCATCCAACTACTATAGGACATTATCACCAATTTTGGAACATTGTCCATAATAATCACTGATTATTCCACCTCCTTCACATGGTTCAAAGTGATGAAATTTACCTTGTAATATCTATATGTTTATAAAACATCCTCTAATTATTAACCCTAAAAAAATGGACTAGCAAAGTCTACCAACAAGAATATGGTGAGGATCCTAATTAAAATCATGAAGAACATAAGCTTATACTAAGAGGGGGGTGAATAGTATAAGACCACTTTTTACTTTTCTTTCTTAATCAATATTATGCAATGTATAGATAGCAATATCAATATTAGTAATCAAATCAATGTACAAATCACCACACACAATAGAGACACCACAATTTACATGGTTCACCCAATGTGGGCTACTCCAAGGAGAAAACCTTCCACTAAAATTTTCTTTATCAATATCTTGGGAATCCTTTTTCTATTACAATTTTTATGGACCTCTATCCAAAGGAAATACCAACCCCCTAAATCAAGTTCATGGATCTCTATCCATAGGAGACACCAATCTCCTAATCTATGCTCTGGTTCATGATCCTCTAGAAGACCTCTGCCTCCACTACCCTTAGCAAATGGAACTCTATCCATAGAAGACACCTGTCCTCCATGATCTAGCTAGATATCTCTATCCTCAAATCTGTCACATCTAAAACTTTGTCTCAAATATGTACTAAACACAGTCCTTCGATCTAGCACAAATATGTCATCAATCTCTATGTTTTGTCTGGCACAAATCCATCCTCAAATATGCACCAAACTCTATCCTCAAATTTGTACTAAACATAGTCCTTCAATCTAGCACACATTTTTATTTAATCTCTGTCCTCAAGCCTTAACTCAAATATTGACTCAATATCAAATCAACTTAGTTGGATTTTTCTAAAACCCTAACTCAAGGTTTGAATAAATAAATTAATAAAATATGCTCAGAAGCCTTCATAAAGACTTATCAAATATTCTTTGTAATATTCCATAAAATATCACACCAATATGTCCTCAAGTCCTCTCTAGAACTTGTCCAATATGCTCTACAAGTCCTCACTAGAACTTGTTCAAATTTGCTCAATAAGTTCTCTCAATAACTTATCCAAATTTACTCTCAATATGTATTGTAAGCTTCCACAAAAGCTTACCCAAATCTGTCCACAAGTCTTCTCAAAGACTTTTCTCAAATCTACTCAACAAGTCCACACTAGAACTTGCCCAATATCGTAGAAACATAAAGAGAATTGTTAGAGACTCAATATGCTCTATACTCATCACAATGCTCAATCAATTTCAATCACTCTTTTAGAAACATACATAGAATTTTTAGAGACTCAATATGTTTCAAATTCACCTCAATACTTAATCACTTTATCAAATCAATTTAGAATATAGAATAGTTTATTTTATGGAACTTGAACAATCACTTCACACATCCACTTGACTAGGCTCAACCAACTCTACTCAACCAATCACTCAATGAAACAATTCTTGCTTACAAACCCTAGTCCAAGCATATGAACACTCACTCAAAATGTTTCCAACAATGCTCAACAACCAATCTCACATAAAAATGATACTCATGTTCTTTTCAAACCCTAGTTCAAGTTCTTCACTCAATAACTCAATTCAACAACAATGCTTATAAAACAATCTTCACATAACAATGATACTCATGTTATTTTCAAACCCTAGTTCAAGTTATTCACTCAATAACTCACTTCAAAAACAATGTTTATAAAATAATCTTCACATAACAAAGATACTCATGTTATTTTCAAACCCTAGTTCAAGTTCTTCACACAACCAATGGCTTCAACAATAATGATTATAAAATAAGGTTTTAACAAAAACTCTTTATTAAAAAAAACCTTGAAGCATTAACTCAAAACACTAAAAAAAGAAACCTTAATCAAGTCCTTTTCACTCCAAACTTATTTTCTAGAAAACCAACCAATCAATTCAATTATGGAAGAATGTGCTCATACATTTTCTTGATGATGAAGGAACTTGTAAAATCTGTCACAACCAAAAACACCTCTTTTCTAAGCTTAAAGAAGTTAGAAAACTCTCACAAAGATACAATGCAAATATCAAACCACACATACACCTTATCACTCCATATTGAAGAAAACATCCATCAACATATACAAAAATAATTGACCAAATACACCTTATAATATCCCAATTAAAATAATATTCAATGCCAAGAATAATATCAATACAATCTCCTTTTCAAAATAACTCAATGGCAAGAAGTCCTTTCAACACTTTTAAATCTTCAATAAAACCAATGTGACACAAACACTTTATTCAAAAATAAAGCTAACTCCTTATTCCTCCAATTTACCAAAAATACTGGTTAATTAAAAACCCTTTTTAACTAACCCTTTTAACTCCCTAAGACCTCATGTCAAAAAATATATTCAAAATTTTATTACCTTTGCCTTGGTGGGACTCGAACCATGTAGCCTCAACCAGTGCCCTAGTCGTAGCTCCAACCGCCACATGAGCTAGGTCCTTGCTTAGTTAGTAAAGAGTACCACATGCTCTATAAGGCTCCCCTTGTATGCCTAATCAAAAAACATATGTTGTTCCCTTCGACATTCCAAATACAACCAACAAAATAATGATGCCATCACGATTCAATCGTGGGTCACTCCATGCCCAAGCACTCTAGGCTCTATCCACTTGCCACTAGGCCATGCTACCTAGATGGATCTTGAATTTTGGTGCTCATCAATTTATCCCTTATTCACTGGTGCCAAACACAATGTTCTTATCTCTTTCTTCATATGAGTTCCCACAACACATGATTGCACACTTTTCTTTTCCAGCAAAATGATATCTTAATGCATCTAAGGCATATATTTTTTATATCGATTTCCACCTTCAAACTTGAACATCGATGATTTGATTTTTAACTCATTATTTTATAAATTATTTAAATTCTTTAGAATTTAAATTTTATAAATTAAATTCTTTAGAATTTAAATTTTATAAATTAACTTTTAAAAATCCTTTTTGACTTTACCACTTTGTATAAATAATATTTTTGCTCACCCATGATTTTAATAAAAACACTTCTAACTTATGCTTCCACATAATATTAAAAATATTATGAAGCTCTTTTGCCTTTAACCTTTGCATTGTTCCTCTTGACCTTTTTACATCAATGGTAGTTTATTCCTTGACATCAATGACAACTTTGACTCAAAATGTCCAACAAATCATCATTGAATCATAGAAGTATTTACATGCCAAACTATAAAAAATATTGTGGATAGATTGAATGATGTCTAAAGCCTCCATTGTGTTGTCTCCTTAAAAAGTAGTATATATTTTTTGTTACCTGTTAATATAGAACTCCCATCCCTTGAAATTCAACAACAATTGGATCTCAAAGACACTAATGTCAAATCAATGAAGGCATAAATTAATGCTTTGTTTGCCTTGGACGAAGAAATAGAAAAGGTATTCAAGAGGACAATCCAACACTAGTAAGCAATTAAAAATTCGTTTGATAAACAATCCATTGATATGGATTGTGAGGAAGGTGACTTGGTTTTTAAATGGCATCAATATTGAGCTAAACCATGATATCACTGGAATTTTGACTTCCTTCAAAGCATAGCCTTTAAAATTATTTAAATTATGGGTTCAAACACCTACAAGCTTACCACTTGAATAGAAAAATGTTATCAAATTTGGTGAATGGATAGCACATCAAATCCATTTGATAAAAACTCAAAACAAAAGGAATGTAAATATGTACATAACATTTTGGATATTAATTCCTCTAGCTATTATCTCCTCTCCATGTTTCCTTTTCCTCTACTTCCTATTTTTTATTTATCTTATTACGTGGGAATAGTAGTAAGATTTTGGAACTCTAAATAGGAGGTTCAAGGTTTAAATCCAATGGAGGTAAAGTTGTACATCATATTTTGGTAAAAATAGTTTTATTGGATAGAATATATTTGATAAATAACATTCACTATGAGGATCATCTCATGGAATTTAAAAACTACTTTATTTTAGTTCCTTTCCCCTCAAATTTTTCTTCCCAATATAATGACATTTTTATCCTATCATATGGTCATATTATTTTATAAGAAAATAATATCCAATGGAGTAGTTCACTCCTTGTGAGAAAACTGCTCATAATTCACCCACTTAATAGACATACCACCTAATAAGGCAAATCAACTCTTTCCAACTGATGTGCCCAAACATTTATTTCCTAACACAAGTAGAGTGGGGGTTATAAAACCCCTATCCTAGGCCTTGGGTTATAATTTCTTACCATTAAGTACTTTACACTCTACTCAATCATTGCTTCATAGATAATCCAAACTTCTAAAGCATATTTGTATTTGCAACCCTACCCTTAGTTCATTAATGGAAGTCCAAGCAAACCATGCACCCATATAATGGAATAAAACAACCCAAATTGATTGCATGCATGCATCTACTCCAATAATAAAGGAAATAGGGTTTTATTAGGCCAACCTGTACATACTACGTAATTTTACCAATTGGTAGGGTTGATCCATACTATGGTTCTCATAACTAGCCATTAGTATCACAAAAGCAATCTACTTGGATGAAATTAGGAAAACTACTTTTCAAAACTTTATGGGTAATTCCATGAAAACTAGCAATCTACTAGCCTTTCCAAATAAATCTCCATTTTGACCAATTAGTTGACTCATTTGTAGGAATAATTGATTGAATCACAAAGATTTACAAACAAATCGCTTAGTATCTTGAGTGAATCACTTAAATAAGATCAAAAAATTTCTAAGGCATCCTTGGAAATGTAATCACTTCAGTAAATAATTGAATCACTTGCTAGATCAATCAAACCACTTCCTAGTCACAAAATTGGCTAAAAAACATGTCTTCCAAAAACTATCATCTATCTCTCATTCAAGCCACCATTGGTACCTCTTCTACCTATTTGAGTCCTTCCATGCCAAAAGAAAACCTAGCATCTCCACCTTCCATGTTTATTTCCCCTCTCGTGTCTACTTTACCATCATCAATTTTAACACTAATAGAATAAATAAGGCCATATAATGGAAAGGGAAAGAATATATCAAAGAGGAATAGAAAGTGCTTTCCTCTTTCTTGAAGTCCCAAGAAGTTTTTTGATGAACCCTAAAAGAGGGTAGAAGAGGGAAAATTTAAACACTCCATTGGCAATATAAGTAAGGAGGCCCTTCAAAGGCTTAATATAGACCTACAAATATATCCTAGACTATGTTAGAAAGCTTCATATAAAAAAAAGCATAATTGAAGTAGCAATGTAGGAATTAAAAATAATAATCACAAACTAAACAACCATAAAAATAAAAATAAAAATAAAAAAAGTTCTCACAAAAATAACTAGATAGAAATAACAACAAACTTATATTAATTAAGCAAAACAAATATTATAGGCCTCTTTGAGGGGAAAACCTCCTTGGAAGTAAAGCTTTAATATAAAATGAGAAAAATATGAGATGCCTTCTACTACAAAATATTTTTCTTATATATAATATTATTTACCCTAACCCTAATTATTAAGGTTTAGACCACATAAAATAGAGGACTCAAGTTACTAACTCCTACTTACAATAAAATAAAAGGTTACATCATAATGGACCCATGCCACTAGGAGCCCATGTGCAAACATACACCAACACTAGAAAAGTACATTGTTGTGTTAGGATAGGTTCCTAACATACCCTCTTCCTTGATTTATCCTTAAATATTGAAGAGAGAAAACTATTGCTATAGTTGGAGTGGCTTCTAAGTAGCATCTTCTGGCTCTAGTCCATGCCACTATACAACAATATTTGTGAGAACATGGTTGTGAATTGTACATGTATATTTATCTACAATAGTATTGGATTCTAAGATGATTAATCCTTCCTAATACAAATGAGGTAGTGTGTATTGGACCTATATATGGTCTTCAAGGACCTTATTTAAATATTAGACATGGAAAATTAAATGCATGGTGGAAAAAGAAAGTAATTCTAACTTGTAGGCCATGAGGCCAACCTGTTGGAGTACTTTATACAATCCATAGAATTTTGGTGCTATCTTTTTACTACCATGGAGTTTTAGTGATGAATACTTGTAGGGATATTAGTAGAACCCTGAAGGTTCTAGCTTAGTATTTAATAAATAATAAATAAAATAACATTAAAAAGAATCACTTTTAGGGTTTGAATCATTGTTGCACTGGAATGGGGGATCCCTCCAATGGGTTTAAACAAATATATGTTTTATATTATTCAATGGATGGTTTCAAATGATAGATTGTACAATGCTTTATACCTACCCTAACCCTAACCCTACATCACTTCATCATGACGATTCATAATAATTAATATATTTAATTATTATGACTATCTAACTTTAATAATATAATAATTAATTTATAATTAATTATTATATTATTAACTATACTAACCTTAGTATATGAAATTTATTATATTATTATTATTATTAATGAGGATTAGGATATAGGATCCTAACAGATATAGGTATAGGAAAACCATATACTCAATGTTAAAATTATGCTTGGAATGGTGTTGATCTGCTTGTTGTTGCATACGGTTATTTACCATGACTAAATTATCTTTGAGATTTTAGAGTAGTTGTGCACACTTCATGAGAGTGGAATCCATTGCTTGAACCTTAGAAATACCTAAAATATATTATAAGAGTGATAGTGGTTGTTTCCCATAAACTACTTCATATGATGTCATCTTGGTGGAGGAGTGATAGGAAGTATTATACCTCAAATCAGCCAAAGGAAGTCATTTGACCCAATGCATATGTTGATAAAATGCAAATCAATGTAGATAAGTATCTAAGAAATTATTTATTATTTTAGTTTACCCATCTATTTGTGGATGGTATGGCAAGATCATCTTGAGTTATGTCCCATGTAGCTTGAATAGTTCTTATTAGAAATAACTAGTGAATATAGGGTTATAATAGGATATGATGGACTATGGCATGCCATGAAGGCAAAAGATGTAATCAAGGAATATTTGGAAAATAATTGAGATCTTGTAAGGGTGGGCTAGAGGATAGAAATGAGCATACTTAGAGAGAAGATCCACCACCATGAAAATGACTATTTTACCTCCAAAATTTGGAAGCCCTTCATTAAAATCCATAGAAATGTTTGTCCAAAAGGGCTCTAGAATCTAAAGAGGATGGAGTGTGCCTGGTGTGCAAATATTTTTTCCTTTATCATATTAACAAGTATGACATTATGCAACAAAGGTCTAGATATCATTTTTCATGTCTATCTAGAAAAAGTATATTTAGCTCATTCATACATTTTTAAGAAGCCTGAATGTCCAAAATTTGAAGAAGCATGAATATCTTATAATATGTTCTTATGGAGTGGCCATTTTTTAGGGAGAAAAATATGACCTTGGTATCATAGATATTGCCCATCCCATGCATATCCTAGGTGAGAGTCAAAATTAGTTTGTAGTTGCTAAATTATTTATTTTAATGTGTGATGTTGGGTTACTTATTTTTAAAGTTGATAGGTCCATTAAGGAAGTGAATTAGAGATGTCACATAATATATTGTGATCATTTTATTGGTAAGATAGTACATCAACAAATATATTTTCCTTGTCCTTATTATAAATGATCTCATATTCATACCCTAATAGTTTGATAGCCCATTTATATTGTGCATTCATAGATACACATTGCTTGAGAAAGTGCTTAAGGTTATGGTGATTCATTTTGATGAAAAAATGTCATTGAACAAGATAAGGCCTCTATTTATTTATAGTGTGTGGGATCACCATCATACCCTTCTCATAATTTAACTTTCCTAGGGTTTTTCCAAATAGTTCCTTACTACTGAAGGTTAATGGCCATCTTTCTTACATAAGCACTAAACCAATTCCACTTTATGAGGCATCACTTTCAACCATAAATGGCTTGGAAAAATAAATTATATCAACGATAGGAATAGAGAACACAAGTTTCTTGAGTAGTAGAAATACATGTTTCACAACGTTTGACTAAAGAAACAAATTCTTCCACAACATAGCAATCAACGAGGATGCAATCTTCCAATAATCAAGGATAGTTTCATAGTAATAGCCAATGAGACCTCATAAACCGTAAATACTTTTGAAGGTTTGTGCTTTGGACCATTCTTATATGGTTATAATCCATTTAAGTTCCACCTTGACCCCTTCCCCTAAAACTATATTTCCTATTTATTCCACTTCTTGCATCCCAAAAGGACATTTGGATCATTTGGAACATAGATGATTATCATCTAGGAGTTGTAGTGTCTAGTCTAAATGTTGTAAATGTTCCACCCATGTATGACTATAAATAAAAATGTCATCCAAAAAGACCAAAGTAAATTTATGTAGAAATGATTCAAATATTGCATTCAAGATACTTTGAAAGGTAGACAATGAATTAGTAAGACCAAATGACATGACAAGAAATTCATAATGGCCTTCATGAGTGGGAAATGTTATCTTCAAAATATCTTCTTCCCACAATTTGATTTAATTATAACTTGAACGAAGATCTAGATTTGAGAACAAATAAGCACCATGGAATTTATCCAATAACTTATCAATTATGGGAATGGAAAATTTGTTCTTAATGGTAATTTTGTTGATTTTTTAAAATTCACACATAACCACCAAGACCCATATTTCTTATGAACCAAAAGTATGAGGTGTTAGGAAATTTCTAATTAAAATAAGCACATTCACATAAATATTGCAATAAAAGCAGTAATTCATGAAAGAATTGAATATTTCAATATGAAATATAAATGCAAAATATATATTAATCTCATAAATCACAATACAAAATCATGGGCCTCTTCAAGGGGGAAACCTCCTTCAATACTTTCATTCAATATGCAAAAAGATACATTTGTTTATGCCCCCTTGTTTTTTAAAGATACACTTCATGCAACCCTAACCTAACACTCAAGAGTTGGCTTACATGCAAAGTGCCACCCGAGCTAGAATATTCTACCAAATAAATAGTTACATGAAATGGTCCCACTTGTCTAGGTACCTCAATTACCACATACCATTACAAAATATCATTAGAATGGGGTCCCCACATTAGAAAGGGGTCATTACATAATAATATGAGAATTATATAATAATGTTAGGATGGGATCCTAACATGCCCTTTTGATTCAAAAATATTTGTTCTTATAGATGGAGATAAGGAAAATATTGTTGTAGCTATTGGAGAGAATATTGGGTAGCATATTTAGTCCATGCCATTGAACAAGACCCTTAGTGATGACAAGGTTGCAAAGGGTGCATGACTTTTGGTCCAAAATTTGTTTAGGCTTGAGCAATATGGAACCTTTGATGAGGATTGATGTTTGATCACTCATATGACCCCTCTAGTAATTTCTAGTTAGTTTTGCATAGTTTATTTCTTGCAAATTAATATTGTAAGTGAGTCTCTTTCTCACATGCACTTGTGGGCACTAGTTATCTTCTAGTTGTCACTTAGGAGTGTTAGTTAGGAAGTGTGAACTCAAAGTAGGAAGTGTGTACTTCAAGATAGCTAAAAAGGATCTTATAGTTAGCATTATTCCTTTCTCCTAGCTTAGAAAGTTACGTGCATTCTCCTTTGCACTTTTGTAGCTTATGGTTAAGCATATTGGATCAAATCCATGATTTGATGGGTTTGGTTATGTATTTTGGGCCATTAGAGCCTATAAATTGAATTGTAAATAATAGAACACTTAGTTGGATTTTCAATCCTTTTCATTGGTATCAGAGCCTAGTTCATGTTTGCACTAGGGCTTGTGAGGTGAGAGGATAGGAGATAATTTTGTTATGAGAAATTCTTTCTCATTGAGGACTCGGTTTAAGCTCAAGGGTAGCTTGAAAACCATTCGTAGAAGGAAGTTCCTTCGACGACAAACTCCTCGTTCCAACTTTTTGCTTATGCTCAAGAGGTATAGGAAAATTTTGCCTCAGAGTTCTTCCTATTGTGATCCTTGGAAGGGATTGGATCGTAGCTACGGTCCAATTAGGATTAGGGAGCCATTTAACCCTACTGCCCCCCCCATTTTTGAGTACTGAAGAGCTCCAGGAGATCATCAAAAACTAGGTCGTGTGTCGACTTAGATCTGGTGGCCTTTCAAACGCTGATCGTGTGTCGATCAGATCTTGAAAGGAGTGCTACTGAAGACGCGTTGCTGATTGGAAGGGAAGCGGTTTGTTGATTGGAAAATTTTTGAGGTAACTTGCCTTCAAAGTGGCTTTTTATTGTAAAAAAAAATAAGTTTTAAAATATTAAATAACTATTAAAGTTATTTATTTATTTTTAAAATTTTAATTTTTAATAGTTAATATATAAATTTTTATATATTAATTTTTAATTTCCAAAAAAAAAAAATTGGAGCCGAAGGGCTTGCAGCAGGCTTCGGCTGCATTCGGTAGCACCGGTGCCTCTTCGACAGCACACGACACGGCCGTTCGTCGTTGCCCACCGGCATCACTATCCGGCATGACAGCGACAACGACAACAGCCATCGCTGTCAGGAGAGACAGTGACTGCGGCCATCGCTATTTGCTGACAGTGCCAGACGGGTGTACCGCCTTGGCGTTAGGCTAGCCACCTGACACTGCTGTTAGGTCTGACAACATCAGATGAGCTACCTACGGCCTGGGATGATCACTGACAGCGCCAGTGCGGTCTTTGCATTGGCGTGTCAAGCATAGCCATCAGGCACTTTGGGCCTGACTTTGTTGTCAACCTGATAGCACCAAAATTCGACACGCATGCTCAAGGGCACGTGCCACTTCGGCAACAAGGCCAACGCTTGACATTGCTGTCAGGCATGACAGCCTCGTAGTCAGGCGTTTTGGCCTGACTATGCTGTCAGGCGGCCCATGTCAGCAGATGGAGGCATGGAATGCCCGACCCTTGGAGGTGCCCGGCCATAGCAGGTTGAACCTGCTGCACGCACATTAAGGAATTATAAAATTTGCAGACTGTAAACTGTAACTGGACAAAAAATTTGTACCTCGAGAAACGTGCAACTGGCAGTTTCAAAATTTCATGCAAATAAGTTGAGTGCAGTTCCAGTTCAGGCAGCAACTTCAAGGGTAATTTCTTGTAATTTTTAAATTTTACTATTCTAAGGTTGCATGTAAATTTATTTTTATTAATTTAATTTTTAATAACTTAATTAAATTAATTAATCTTTGATTAATTAAAATTTAATTTTTAATTGAGTTATTTTTAAATTAATAAATTATAAATTGCACCTTAGGTTAGTTTAAAATTTTAAATTTTGAGCCTTAGGAGTAATTTTCAAATTCGGGGGCACACCATTGTAACAAGGAATTTCCAAATTTTCCTTGATTTTTAGTGCTTTTCCCTTTTTACTCCTGGCTTATACCCGGTTGAACATGGCTTCTGACTTGGCTGCCCAAGTGGCAGAACTTGCCCATGTTGTAAATGCCTTAGCAGATAAAGCTAATGATACTACCATGGCAGAAGTCCTTGGTAATCTTGCCATGAAGGTAAATGACATTTCTGTGCACAATGCTTCAACTTCTGCTCATGATTCTCGCCTGAAAGTTCGTTGTGAAGTTCCATTTTATGATGGATCCAGGAACCCTGATGTCTTGAATAGTTGGATTCTTGACATGAGTTCTTGGTTTTCTTACTCTCAACTTTCAGATGAAGATGTGGTTCCTTATGCTAAGCTAAAACTTTCTGGTTTAGCTAAAGTCCTTGTAGAAAGAAAAAGAGGTCATGATGAACTCACTACTTGGGATGAACTTGTAGACTGTCTGAAAACCAATTTTTATCCTTCCAATTATTCTAAGGATTTGGTAATTAGGTGGTTTCGGTTTAGGCAAGGAACTAATATGACTGTACAGGAATATATTTTTCAGTTCAACAGGTACAGGATACTTGTGAATGTGGAGGATGATGTTCCAGCTTTGATTCTCAAATTTCAAAGTGGCTTGTTAGAGCATTTGTACAGGGAAATAATGTTTATTTCTATGGACACATTGGATTCAGTTTTCAACCAAGCGCAACTTGCGGAGGACAAGTTTAAGGCGCATTCGCAGGCATTCCGCGCACCTGTTACTCAAGTGGTTGCAAACTCATCAAAAGGGAATAATTCTTTCTCACAAAAGAAGAATTTTGCTCAAAAGAAGAATGTTTCTTCTCCATATCCTTCTTCTCCTTCCCCTTCCGCTTCTACTCCTTCTTCTTCTTCTTCTTCTAAACCTTCTTCTTCTTCTTCTTCTAAAAATTTTTGTAACTATTGTAAGAAGAAAGGTCATGAAAAAGCTGATTGTTTTAAGCTTAAAAAGAAGAGTTTAGTCATTACTACTCAAGAGGAGGATGCTCCCAAAGGTCCCCTTGAGTCGGTAGGAGAGAGTAGAGTATACACGGAATTACGAGGTAAGCTCAATGAAGTTACCTTGGTAAATGTAAGTTCATCAGAGGGCGCTCGTGATGCTTTGTTCATCACTCGAGCTCATTTGCTCCATAATTTTGCAACAGATTGTATAGTGGATAATGGCTCGCAGAAAAATCTAATTGCGAGGTCCATTGTCGAGCGTTTGAAGTTACCTATGGAGCCTCATCCTCAACCTTATTCTTTGGGTTGGAAGGATAGTGGAAGAGGCTCAGAAATCACTCACACTTGCACATTAAAATTTGCACTTGGCCCACATTTCATAGATCAAGTCACTTGTGATGTGACTCCTATGGATTGTTGTGGGATTTTGCTTGGACAACCTTTTCAATATGATAGGAGAGTTGTTTATGATGCTTTCAAAAGAACCTACACACTTCAAAAATATGGTAAGGTCTTTCTCATTAAAAGCACCAACACTCCTAACATCATTCTAAGTTCCAAGCAAACAAAAAGAGTAATTAAAAAAGGTGGTGATGTTGCTCTAATTTTCATTCGCTCTCAAAACACTTCTACATCCACATCCATTCCAAAGCAACACTCTTCAATGGATAAAATATTGCAAAGTTATTCACACATATTTCAGGAGCCAAAGTCTCTTCCTCCAATTCGCACAATTAATCACAACATTGAAATCATTCCTGGTTCTTCACTACCTAATGCACCCATGTATAGACAATCTATTTTGCAAAATGAAGAAATAAAAAGGCAAATAGAAGATTTGTTGTCTAAGGGTTTCATTAAGGAAAGTACTTCTGCTTGTGCCTCACCTATTTTGTTGGTTCTTAAAAAATATGGCACTTGGAGATTGTGCATTGATTTTCGTGCTTTGAACAGAATTTTTGTAAAGAATAGATATCCATTACCACGCATTGATGATTTATTAGATCAGCTTCAAGGAGCTAAGTTCTTTTCAAAAATAGATCTCAAAAGTGGATATCATCAAGTGCGTATCCAAGTTGAGGATACATGGAAGACAACTTTTAAGATGAAGATGGGCCTTTTTGAATGGTTGGTCATGCCCTTCGGTCTTACTAATGCTCCTGCAACCTTCATGAGGTTGATGAATGATGTATTTCGTGATGTACTTGACAAATTTGTAATAATATATCTTGATGATATATTGATTTTCTCAAAAACTTGGGAGGAACACCTTAGGCATATCCAGCAAACACTTGATCTTCTTGCGAAGAATCAATTATATGCCAATTCTTCCAAGTGTTCTTTTGGCAATACTTCAGTTTCTTACCTTGGCTATGTGATTAGTGAAAGTGGAATTCAGGTAGATCCCATAAAAGTTGATGTTTTACTTAAGTGGTCCCCTCCTACAACTCTCACTGAGTTAAGGAGTTTCCTAGGACTTGCAAATTTTTATCGCAAGTTCATTCCTCAATATTCCACCCTTGCAGCTCCATTGCATTATCTCACTAAGTCTAAAATTCCATTTCATTGGGAGAAAAGCCAAGAAGTTGCCTTTGAGAAACTCAAAAAGAAACTTTGTACAACACCTATGTTAACTTTACCCGACCTCTCTCAACCTTTTGAGATTGAAACGGATGCCTCTAAAGTTGCCTTAGGAGTTGTGCTAAAACAGAATGGTCATCCAGTTGCTTATCATTCAAAAACTTTTTCTGTTGCTAAGTTGAACTATTCTACATATGACAAGGAGTTGTATGCATTAGTTCAAGCTATTAAGTATTGGAGACATTATCTTTTGGGAAAATATACGATAGTACACACTGATCATATGCCTCTCAAGTTTTTACAATCTCAAAGTAAAATTGAAGAATCAAGACATATGAAGTGGGCCTCTTACCTCCAACAATTTCACTTGGTGATCAAGTACAAAAAGGGGAAGAGTAATACTGTTGCTGATTGTTTGAGTAGGCCTCCTACCGCTCTTGCCTTAATAGTTATGTCCACTTCACACTTGGGATTTCAGACTTGGCCTAATCAGTATTCACAGGATCCTGATTTTGGGAAAATATTTGAGCAAGTGAGTAAGCCTTCTTCTTCCAATTTGCGTCCTTTCCAAGATTTTTACATCAAAGAAGGACTTCTTTACAAATTGGACAAGGTTTGTGTTCCTTGTGAGCCTAGAGTGTCACTTCTTAAGGAAGCTCATTCTACACTTTATGGTGGTCACTTTGGGAAGCACAAAACACTTCATCACTTGCAAAGATTTTTCTATTGGCCTAAAATGCAGAGGGATGTGTTGAGATTTCTCAAACAGTGTGCGGTTTGTTGTCGCTCAAAACCAGCTAACAGGAAGTTTGGCTTAGGCATGCCTTTGCCCATTCCTTCCCATCCTTGGGAAAGCATTTCCATGGATTTGGTTAGTGGTTTTCCTATGAAAGTGCGACAACATGATTGTGTGTTCGTGGTGGTTGACAGATTCAGTAAAATGGCTAAGTTTATTCCATGCCGCAAGACAAGTTCTGCAGCAGACTTAGCCCAATTTTTCTTTGACAGAATTTGGCGTTCCTTTGGTCTACCTACCAGCATTATATCGGATCATGATTCACGCTTTGTGGGTCACTTTTGGCATTCTTTGTGGAAAATTTTGGGAGTTTCCCTTAACTTTTCCATCGCCTATCATCCGTAGTCAGATGGGCAGACTGAAGTGGTAAACCGTACCCTTGTGCAAAGTTTACGAATCTATCATCACGCTTCACCAGCAAAGTGGGACTTGAGTCTCACTCATATTGAACATGCCTATAATAGGGCCCTACATTCTTCTACAGGTCACTCACCTTTTGAGGTTTGTATGGGATTTCAGCCCTTGGCACCTTATGAGTTACCTTTGTCTTTGCCTTCTCCTGTCACTTCACATCTTCAGAAGGAGCAAGACAAAGCACACTCATTTATTCAGCATTTGCACAATCTTCAATCAAAGGTGGTTGAGATTTTGCAAAAGACACAGCAGCAGCAAAAAAAGGCCATGGATCGACATCGAATTCCTCATCCATTTCAGGTTGGTGACAAAGTTTGGTTGCATCTTGACAAGCGACGTTTTTTTGATAAGACTCATAGTAAAATCAAACCAATTCGCTATGGGCCTTATACTATTCTTCAACAGGTGTCCGAGAATGCTTTCCGCCTTGATCTTCCCGCACACTTGGGAATTCATGACGTCATCAATGTAGATCTTTTGAAGTTGTACTTTGACTCTACATTGGAGACAGCACCAGCTATCAGTCATCCTGTGGACGTGGTTCCTGATGCTCAGTTACCATTGGATTCAGATCAGATCTATGACACAAAGATTCGACAGACTCGCCAGGGGTCTACCACCTCATATCTTGTGGCTCGGCGAGGACAGTTGCCGCATCAGGCTCGTTGGATTTCTTTTCATCAGATGTCCCGTGACTTTCCTACTCTTCTGAAAGCATTGGAGTCCAATGCTTCTATTGTGGGGAGGCATGATGAGGATTGATGTTTGATCACTCATATGACCCCTCTAGTAATTTCTAGTTAGTTTTGCATAGTTTATTTCTTGCAAATTAATATTGTAAGTGAGTATCTTTCTCACATGCACTTGTGGGTGTAGACACCAAAACAACACCAATCTGATTATGTGACAACAAGTGCTGATCACATTGACACAAACAGCCCCTAGGGCAGCCCCCAAAGGTCAAACAGTGGTCCTAACCACTCCCAAAAGCAGTTTTGAGGGTCAAAAGTCAATTTTGCACCTTTTTGGCACCTTTTTCTCTATTCGTCCCACCCAGGGACAAATTCAAACTGGTATTCATCCCACCTTGGGATGATTAAGCAATCGCTCCAGGGTGGGACAAATAGCAGGTTTGACTGGCAAAAAGTCAAACCTCGGCAACTCGGCCAATTACTGAGGCTTTAGGCCATGCAATTGTGAGGAATATATTTTATTCAAGAGGAGAGACTTCTATCATGCATGTCTTTATTTTAGAGACCTCATGCAAGAAGCTTTTTTATCAAGGAGTTAGCTTTTCTCTGAAAATAGGACAGTTAACTCAAGAGGCGCCCTCGCATGCGCAATTCAAACAAAGAGACCCTAGGTCTATAAATTGGTGGGTTTTACCACCCAAAATATATACAGAGAAGGAGCATTTGAGCAACGAAGTGCTGCCAATTTCATACCTAACTGCGATTTGTGCTTTTACATCCTTAATCTCTCATTCGAAAGGGAGGTTATTGGGTGACTATTGGAGGCGCAAATCCATACCCAAAACCCAATTTCTGACCACAAATATCCAAAAAATTTGTTGACAACACCTCATAACCAGTTTTGGACCCATCCCAAGTGGATTGGTGCCAAAACAGTGCTTCAAACAGTGGGCGTCCTGCCCCCGGGTGCTCCCCAAACTATCACAATGCTAATCGCCCCACCCCGATATGATTAGAAATATGTGATAGATTTATTGTTTTTATCTTTTGCATCTGATTCTAGATAGGTTAAATAGGTTACAGTTCAAATTTCATGTCATTCTGATCATTTTTTACTAGGTTATTGTTGTTTCCCGCTTTCACTAACTTGTAGATGCCATCTTCAAAATATGGATCCTAGAGGCAAAATTGGAGAAATATGAGCATCTGGGTTGTCCCAAAATGCCACCAATTAGATAACCCCAAGTTTTAAGGTCTTTTGGAGCTTCCTAAGTAGGACATTGAATAGGGTGGTTTTTTGGCCAATTCTCACAGTCCTATTCGTCCCACCCTAGAGCGAGTACAGATATGTGAAGTATTTTTAGACTGTTCTTTTTGCAATGGTATTTTGATGATATTTTTATGCTTATTTCAAAGTTTCAGGTCAATCAGAGTTTATTTGATAGTCATTTTATTATTTTCATGCATACACTGACAATAGGCTGTGGGAAATATATGTTTCATTTGGTCTGCAGGTATTATTAATATTTTCTATTTCTTTGAATGCAGTTTTCTGACAAAAAAGGAGCAAGAAAGAGAAAATAATCATGTACAACAATGGCGGTGACATTTTGGTCCACCCATCTTACATGTGGGCACCCGGAAGAAGGATTGTTAGCCATGGATCTTGTGACAAGAAACACATTTGACTCTCCTATCCCCTAAAAAGGAAGGAGATGTATTGTAACACACTTGGGTAGAGAAAAGGTAGAGGTCTTAAGCACCTTTGGTCAATTCTTTGTTTTGTGTTTTCTGTTTATTTGCTTGCATAGGAGAGTTTAGATGCTTGCCTGTTTCATTTTTTTTTTTTTCTTTTGCAACTTAAAATGAACCCCACACACCATGTGGTAATTTAAACCAAGGCATTGGTCGTAAAACCCCAACCCTTGAGAAAGACCAAAGGTGGATTCCGTTATCACTTTGGCTTGAGATATTGCATCCATTACCCCGATCGCACTGTTGTTAGACGTAAATCCTGACGAAAGCTGACCAAGTGTAGGGTGATTCCTAGTGCATGAGGATAAGTCTTCTATGGTAGGTTTCATAAACAGAGTGATTCCCCTTCCGTATCGCCTATGTTCCACCTATCATCTGCTCTCACGTACCTATAGTCTCCCTCACATAAGGGCGGGTATATAGAGAGGTTGGTATATCGGTCTGGCAATGGTATATTGAAGGGGTGACCATTTTGGGAGTCATAAGAGCCTTCATGTTGCATTTAAACATTCTTCACAAAAAATTTCAAAACAAAACAAAAAAAAAAATCATCAAAAACACACTAAAACTAGTCTAGGACACACCATTAATCTTTAAAAGAGATAATCATTGCTTTGTGTGTGTATGTTCTTTTCTGCTTAGTGTAACAAAAAAAAATCAAAAATAAAAAAATCATAAACAAAAGATAAAAATCTACGTAGCTTGTAGAGAGTAATTACCATGGTATTCACCTATAGTCAAGCCCACTCACGGGCAGACGCTACAGAGAATGTCCAAGGAGGCACGAGTCACCTCCATTATAATCCCAAGGATTTGGTCATACCACCTTGGTGACTTGACACACAAGGCAGTCCCCTTCACACCTTAATGAAAAGGGACTATAGGTGAACCTCTTCCAGGGGCACTACTGTTCAGCATAGCACCCAACACACACCCTTCCATGAGGGGTACATCCATAGGAGAGCTCCCTTAGATGCTCGCTATGAGTGGTCATCGTGCGATGAAGCGCTAGGTCAACATAGGGTTCAATGGGAGGAACCACATGATTACATTATCCCTCCTTCACCCCCTCTAGTTGTCAGGACTACAAGGACAAATCTAGAGCACAAGGCTCCTCAGGCGAGGTGAGCCAACTTTTCCCGTTCCTTTTTCACTTACGAAAGAGAGCACAAGGAAAACCCTTATCTTCCTCAAGCGCAATATACATCGCATGAGCAATACGCCTCCACAACTGCTAGCTATCAGGATCACCTACTGAGGCCAAAGCCTCGAGGGAATTCTGCTACCCCCAATAGAAGGAGGCGGCCTATAGAGATCTCGGATCATCATGACCAAGATAGATATTTAGGAGAGGCATCTAGGCCTTCTACACATGATATGGCAGGACCAACTATCTTAGAATTTGCCAAGCATATCGCATGCTAGATGCAACTCATGCTACTTGAGCTAGAACGACAATAGTTAGAGCAACGATATCTTCTAAATAAAGAGTGCATTCAGAGCCAGAAGGATGAGTTGTTCCAACACACTATGCAGGCGAGGACTCCAAACCTTCGCACGCATAAGACAAAACATTATGAGGGACACAACCCCTCGATGCAAGAGAGGTCACCGCAACCTTATCAAGCGCTACCCCCAATGCCTCCTAGATAGGAGCGGGAGGCTACTCCCTCGATTCCTCAAGCACCCACCTAGGTTCATGGGCCACCCTCAAAAATTATTCAAGAAGCCTCTGAGGAACCTGAGCGAGAAGAAGAGTGGGATGAAATGACCTACCAAGGTAGGGGGGTGCTATTCGGACACCCCTCCCAATGCCCCAAGTTCCCCATAACCTGCAACAAGAACAAATCAAAGAGGAGGAGCTCAAATCCCCCAATACAAGCAATGCACTGCCAGAGCACTTAGAGTCGGTAGAGACCAAGATTTTGGGGCCACAAAAGCCCAAATTACATGAAACTCCTCTCAAAGAGGATCAGCCTCTGACTGTAGAGCTACCTAAGGATGAGGTCTTCCATGTCTCAAAATTACCAGAGAGCTTAATGGAAATATTCCCCTTAGAGGTGCCAATCGAGTAAGCACCACATCAAAGCAATCAGGTCCCCCCACAACGAGCATAACAACTCCATGAGGACCACATCAATCTGCTCAAACAAGAAGAGCCTAGCATGTCGTAGGCAATTGTCAGGGCCAACAAGGGCCTTTGGTTTTTTGATAGATATTACGAAGCCGACACTGAGATGGAATATCTCAATCATGCACGATGGCACAATCACCCTGTAACCCATGAAGAACTGATGGCACAACTAGGTACAAGGCTAGGGCATGAGTGGCACGTTAACCCAATGCACTGGAATCAAATGTTGAGTCTACCACTTTGGATAGACCAACAAAAACTTCTTCCTGGAGACCCTATAGCCACATCAATGCCGAAGGCAAACCCTATCCTCTTATTCGTGCATAGGGCCGATCCATTCATGCCAATCCCTCCAGAGCTAGATCTGGTGCATAAATATCATCAATCTGGGGGTACCTCTATTCCCTAAAGAGCAAGTGGATTACACCAAACACTCCAAAGGTGTCCATAAACCCTTTGGTCAACCCAAAATCTCCAAGGATTATCGCAATCACTTGGTCAACCCAAAATCTCCAAGGATTATCGCAATCACTTGGTCACCCTACAATCTCCAAGGATTATCGCAATCCCTTGGTCACCCAAAAGCTCCAAGGATTATCGCAATCGCTTGGTCATCCCAAAAATCTCCAGGGATTATCACAATCACTTGGTCAACCCCAAAATGCCCCAAAGGTGTCCATAAATCCTTTGGTCAAACCAAACGCTCCAAGGGTTACCATAACCGCTTGGTCAAAACAAATATTCAAAAAACAAACAAAAACAATAAAATCATCAAAAATCACAAAAAATTTTGCATTTCAATTCTATGCATACTCATAAAATCATCAAAAATAACAAAAAAATTGCATTTCAATCTCATTCATACAAAAAAAAAAAATCACAATACAAAAATATAGGTTGCATTAGGCATCGAATCCATACATCGCATAGTTGCTGGTCATACAAGTCAAAAGCACCATAGACTGTCATTACTTGGCAATTCCATCAATTTCCACATCAAATCCATTTTCCAAATGCATACATCCAGAATAGCATCATCACCATTTTTTAAGTCGAGTTGTCTCCTAATGTATATAGGGTTTTCGTTATTCAGCTTGTCTTTAAATTTCTAGCCAAAAACTGTACAAAGTTAAACAGATTTTACCTGGGAAAGTTTTACTTGGATTACGCCTTGTTACGTAGCATCCCAACACAAATTAACACACATAAAATAATTCCTAAGTTATGTGAATGCAAGAGAAACCTACAAAGCAGTCTAAGGTACCATAGGTGAAATATTAGCCTGTTCATCCCCCTGTACGAATGGTTCCAGAATGCTGAGAATTGACAAAAGGACAAGCTCTTCCCTATCCATTCCCCATAATAAATAGATGTTTTCACCGCTTCCACAAATCCCAATCATAGTTGGTCCCCAAAGTTGTAAGGAATCGTACTACACGTCCCTACCAAGGATGGGTAGTCATCCCCAAGACCTAAAAGGATCAACGCTATTCAAAAACACAATTCCAAAAAACCATCATCACAACCATCTCCACTCACCTTTGGTCTCCAAGTTGTAAGGATTCGTACTACATGCCCCTAACCAGGATGGGTAGTCATCCCCAAGGCCTAAAAGATCAATACCCTTACTTCATAATCTCCATTATCCCCTTGGTTCCCAAAGTCATAAGGATTCGTACTACATGTCCCTGCACAGGATGGGTAGTCATCCCCAAGGCCAACAGGATCAAGGCCATTCACAAGCTCAAACTTACAAATCTTAAAACACAAAATTAAATAACAGTGGTTATCACCACTATTCAAAATCCTTGCTCAAAAAGAAAAATAAATAGAAAAATAAACAGTGATTTTCATCACTATATAGACGAGCAAGTCTCCCAAATCATTCAGCCAACAAATAACCTGAACTTGAATCCCTGGAATTCTTAGCATTCAAAAACCATCTAGGTGATCCTCATTACAAGTTTGGTTGATAGCCTACCTAGCAATGGTGGTATCCTACCCGCATGACGATATGTCCGTCACATTAGCTTTGCCAGTGTGCAGACCAATATTTTCATGTGGATGAGCTAGCTTAAGGTACCTTAGATTGTCACATGGATTAATCTTTCTAAATACAACAACAGAGTTATTGGAGCTAATTAGGTGATCCTCAGTACAGGTTTGGTTGATAGCCTATCTGGAACTAGCGGTATCCTGATAAATACCACATAAACGAACTCAATTGCACACACAGGGATGTAAATTAACTTGGTTAAATTCAAGTCGGATTTAGACCTTGTTCAAAAGTCTTGTGAGATAAATGTACAGTCTTGGCTAGTTAGTTAAAATATCTGCATCTCAGAAAAGCTTAACTACATTTTCAAACAATCGGTACATTTCATTTTGTACATCACCATCAAAATATATGCAAAATACAAAAACAAAGTTTTCACATGCAAAGTCATTTCACAAAGTCATCCCATTAGTACAGCAAGTCAGTCAAATCTTGTACAGTCTATGGTGCATCGACAAGTCATCAACAACTCATTTCATTCATTCCACATGCATACATCATACAAATTAGACACATCGCATTCATAAAAGCATTTGCATACATCAATGTAAATACATATACATAAAAACAAAACAACAAAAAAATGCACAAAAATGCACCAAAAAGAGCAATAAAAGTGTCCGATGAGAGTGCTTTTACACTTGACATTCCGGGCATGCAAAATAGATGTCGGGGTCACAAATCCTTGCTATCCTATTCCCTAAGAAGGCTATCATAGCCGGACCACTCCATGGGAAGATGAATTTTCAAGAATTTCATCCCCAAACGGCATCACCAAAATGGGTCAAAACCCATCCAAAAATAGCAATAACATTGCCGAACGAAGGCGCTTTTGCGCTTGACATTCTTGGCATCCAAAAAAGGCATTGGGGTTACAAATTTTCATTATCCTACTCCCTAAGAAGGCTATCATGGCCGGACCTCTCCATGGGAGGACGAATTTTTGTCAATTTCAGCTCAAAAATGCGTCACAAAAAGGGTTAAAACCCACCAAAAATAGGTCAGAATGTTCGAAAACTGCTTTCACATTCAATGGTAAAACAACTGAAGGCACCCTTACTTAAGTCATATTGGGTCAAGCAACTCGTCACTTTTCTCATGTCGGTCATTCCCTCATCGATTCATCGCTTGAGGGGATAGTCACACTTAGTCACCAATCAACAACAACATACCCAATTAAGGAAATGACACGCATTCAAAGGATCATTGACAAAGACAATCACGCCCCTGCTTGGGGAAGAAAACAAGCAACAATCATAAACTGATCAAACACTTGGCATTCGTGAATCATGAACTCAAGGTTCCCATAGACAAAAGGTTGCACCCTTTGCCTATTCATGACTTATCAATGTCCAAGCTCAAGTAACACCTCACTGAACAAGGTTAACAATTGACATTAGTTCCTTAGCTCGTCAGAAGCAAGGATTCAAGAATGCGTGCCCTTTCCATACTTGGGGCATCAAGAGTTGGTTAGGTTACTGAGAAACCCTAATCATTAGTGCTTTGGTTATCTATTTTTGCTTGGCGCTACGCCTTGCACAACGCTTCCCAAAAAGGGGCATCTATAGACACCAAAATAGCACCAATCCGATTATGTGACAACAAGCGCTGATCGCATTGACACAAACAGCCCCTAGGGCAGGCCCCAGAGGTCAAACAGTGGTCCTAACCACTCCCAAAAGTATTTTTGAGGGTCAAAAGTCAATTTTGCACCTTTTTGGCACCTTTTTCTCTATTCATCCCACCTAGGGACGAATTCAGACTGGCATTCATCCCACCTTGGGATGATTAAGCAATCGCTCTAGGGTGGGACAAATAGCAGGTTTGACTAGAAAAAAGTCAAACCTTGACAACTCCGCCAGTTAACTGAGGCTTCAGGCCATGCAATTGCGAGGAATAGCTTTTATTCAAGAGGAGAGACTTCTATCATGCATGTCTTTATTTTAGAGACCTCATGCAAGAAGATTTTTTATCAAGGAGTTAGATTTTCTCTGAAAATAGGACAGTTAACTCAAGAGGCACTCTCGCATGCGCAATTCAAACAAAGAGACCCTAGGTCTATAATTTGGTGGGTTTTACCACCCAAAAGATATACAGATAAGGAGCATTTGAGCAACGAAGTGCTGCCAATTTCATACCTAACTGCGATTTGTGCTTTTACATCCTTAATCTCTCATTCGAAAGGGAGGTTATTGGGTGACTATTGGAGGCGCAAATCCATACCCAAAACCCAATTTCTGACCACAACTATCCACAAAATTTGTTGACAACACCTCATAACTATTTTTGGACCCATCCCAAGTGGATTGGTGCCAAAACAGTGCTTCAAACAGTGGGCGTCCTGCCCCCGGGCGCTCCCCAAACTATCACAATGCTAATCGCCCCACCCCGGGATGATTAAATATGTGATAGATTTATTGTTTTTATCTTTTGCATCTGATTCTCGATAGGTTAAATAGGTTACAGTTCAAATTTCATGTCATTCTAATCATTTTTGACTAGGTTATTGTTGTTTCTCGCTTTCACTAACTTGCAGATGCCATCTTAAAAATATGGATCCTAGAGGAAAAATTGGAGAAATATGAGCATCTGGGTTGTCCCAAAATGCCACCAATTAGCTAACCCCAAGTTTTCAGGTCTTTTGGAGCTTCCTAAGCAGGACATTGAATAGGGTGGTTTTTTGGCCAATTCTCACAGTCCTATTCGTCCCACCCTGGAGCGAGTACAGATATGTGAGGTATTTTCAGACTGTTCTTTTTGCAATGGTATTTTGATGATATTTTTATGCTTATTTCAAAGTTTCAGGTCAATCAGAGTTTATTTGATAGTCGTTTTATTATTTTCATGCATACACTGACAATAGGCTGTGGGAAATATATGTTTCATTTGGTCTGCAGGTATTATTAATATTTTCTATTTCTTTGAATGCAGGTTTCTAAAAGCAGAGGAGAAATAAAGAGAAAATAATCATGTACAACAATGGCGGTGACATTTTGGTCCACCCATCTTACATGTGGGCACCCGGAAGAAGGATTGTTAGCCATGGATCTTGTGACAAGAAACACATTTGACTCTCCTATCCCCTAAAAAGGAAGGAGATGTATTGTAACACAATTTGTAAAGCATATCAATAAAAGAGATTACCATATTTCTATTGCTTTTATCTTGAGTCGATTTGCATATGTTATTTCTTGTTCTTGTGGCCTATTCCTTTTTGTTTTCGTATCCTCGTGGTTTCAGTGGGCACTAGTTATATTCTAGTTTTCACTTAGGAGTGTTAGTTAGGAAGTGTGAACTCAAACTAGGAAGTGTGTACTTCAAGATAGCTAAAAAGGATCTTATAGTTAGCATTATTCCTTTCTCCTAGCTTAGAAAGTTATGTGCATTCTCCTTTGCACTTTTGTAGCTTATGGTTAAGCATATTGGATCAAATCCATGATTTGATGGGTTTGGTTATGTATTTTGGGCCATTAGAGCCTATAAATTGAATTGTAAATAATAGAAAACTTAGTTGGATTTTCAATCCTTTTCAACCTTCTTCATCCAATTCTAGTAAAGTGGATTGAATTTATACCTTCTTACCCACAACATTCTTGAGAGAAGATACATGAAATAATATATGGAGCTTTGATGTAGCTAGAAGGACCAATTTGTAGGTTGTCGAACCAATCTATTGTAATATTTGGTATGGTTTATAGTATTTGGCAATTAGATTTTGGCATATACATAGTTAGAGTGATGATTGTTTGTAGGGTTGCAAGCAAATAAAGTCCACATCTCCTACTTCAAATCTATGCTCAGAATGGTGTTGATTATCTTGTTGATGTATATAATTATCAGCCAATTCAAGATTCATCTTAAGTTGTTGAAGGATAATGACATGTTGGCTAAGAGTGGCATCTACATTGTGAACCTAGATACCCATATAAGGTAGGAGGAGTGTGTTTATGGAGGATGACCATATACTACATCAAAGGGTATAAAATTGGTCACAGTGTGATATGAAGTATTATACCACCATTTCACCAAGGAAAATGACTTCACCCATTATGCAAGGTATTTGGAAAGCAATGAAGGTAGGTCTCCAAGAATTTATTAACAATTTTTGTTTGGAAATTCATATGTAGATGATAGGCTAAAATAATTTTGAGCTAATTTCCCTACAACTTGAACAATTCTTGCCAAAAATGACTAGTAAAGATAGGGTCTCTGTTTGACACAATACATGTGAGCATGCCATGAAGGTGAAATATGGAGTCTAAAAATATTTGGGATACTACTGAGGCTATGTAGGGATGGGAGAGGGATAAAAAATGAGCATACTTTGTGATACGATATTCTACCACAAAAATAACTAATTTTCCTCCTAACTTGGGTAATCCTTCAATAAAATCCATGGAAATATCAACCCATATTTATTCTAGAATTGGTAAGTGCTGAAGAGTTCCAGGGGAACATACAATTTATTATTTAATTCTTTGGAACATTTAACATTTAGCCACAAAGGTTTGAATATCCTTCTTTATTTCCTTCTAGAAGAAAGTACACTTGGTCCTTTCATAATTTTTTAAAAACCCAGAATGCCCCACTATTGGTGAGGTATGCATTTCCTTCAAGATAAATTCTCACATTTGTAAAATTTGGGGAATAAAATATTGATTATGATACCTCAAATCTTGTCAATCCCAAGTGTATTTAGGGCATGAGTTAGGCTTTGTTTAGATTTTGGTGATAAAATTTTACAATCCCAAATCCTTGGCCATGTCCTCTATAAGAGAATTGATCCATTGAGGTATTGGGGAAGAGATAACATTTAATGTAATCAAACCCTCAAAATTTCAGGATAGTGCATTAGCCATGATATTCTCCTTTCCTTTTTTATATGTGATTTCATAATCATAGCCCATTAATTTATAAACCCACTTTTGTTGTCTACATGTGGCTACCTATTGTTCTAGGAAGTACTTAAGACTTTGGTGGCTGATTTTTATTGAAACATGATGCCCAATGAGATATGGCCTCCATTGATTAACAATATTATAATAGCTAGCATCTCATTTGCATAAGTAGATTTACCCAAATTTTGACTTGAAAGTGATTTATTGGTGAAGGCCAAAGGTCTTCCTTCTTGCATCAACATGGCCCCTATGCCATTGCCCTAAGAATCACCTTCAATTACAAAGGGTTTATAAAAATTGGGCATTACTAACACTGGGGTGGTTGTTATAGATTCCTTTAAGTCATGGAAAGCCTTCTCCATTGGTTCTAACCAAATAAAAGAATTCATTTTCAACATGGCTATAAAATAATTTGCTATCTTTCCATAGTTTAATATAAATTTATGGTAATAATCTATGAGTCCCAAAAATCCTTGAAGTCCCTTGAGGGTGTGAGGCTTTGTAATAATTCAGAGCAACATAAGAAATATTATTTGAAGTTCAAAGGTTTAAATAGACAATGTGATAGGCTAAAGATAGACAACGTGTTGTTACTGTGAAGGTAGCCAAAAATGTAAACCAAATGCCCTACTATGTAGCTAACCACAAAATAATATGGTGCTCATGAAGCTAACAGACTAACCATAAAGAAAATCACACCAACCTACTAACCATAAGTTATTCATAACAGTGAATAACTTCATGGTAAAAATAAGGTAATAAAGTAACTTACTAAGGTAAAAATAAATTATCCTAACATCCCTCCTTGATTATATTATATTTGAAATACAAAGAGTGTTGCAAAATAACTTAAATTTGACACGTGCAAGTGCCTTAGTGAATATATCTACAACCTATTTTTTTATGGGAATGTAGATAACTCCCCCCCTTAATGTGAAGGAGAGAAAATTAAAGATGTTTTTATCTTTGGCTCATGGCTCTAAGATTACCTTTGAAATAGTACCTTTGGAACTATCACTAGAACATCACCTCTGGATCTGCCTCTGGGTCTACCATAGGTTTTACCTTTTCTATTGAAGACATACAATATTTCTTTCATTTTGGTCCATTGTGTGAGATCTTTTCATCTACAATCGATATGAATCTTGTTGGCCATTTTTATTTTTTATCAATAATTTTAAGAGGAATGATTTGTACATACACCAAAAACACAAGGACATAGTTTCCAACACCTAGCTACTACATATCCTATTTTTCCATAATGTTTGTAACAATGTTTTGTAGGAGTTATAGGAGATTTAGGATTCACAAACATGGTTTTACTAGTACTTGCTTGTCCATCATAACCAAGGATTTTAGTATTTGGCCTAATATTTGGCATTATAGGAGTTTTAATGCCTTTCCCATGTTTACCTAATCATTTTCCATTGAAACCCATTTTCTTCATCAGTTTGGATCCAATATCTTTTGTGTGTTTGTCAAAACACCCAACTTCTTTATCTTCATCAATGCTTTTAATAATATGGCATTTGTCACTATTGATGAGAGTATGGAGCTCTTTTTGAGGTTTTTTAGTTTTTAAGGCATCTAATGCAAACAAGCATGCTAGTATGAAGTTGTTGCTATAAGTTTACCCTTCTTTGTAATAAAGTAATACTTTTTCCCATCCTTAATTCTAAAGTTTACAACCATGTTTTTATTTAGAATTTGATGTATTAACAAGAAGTTGTTTGCAAATTATAGAACATAAAGGATATTTTGAATGTGATATTTTCCATCTGGAAGGGTAACAAAAACATTTCCTTCACCCTATACATGATAGATATTATCATCAATAATAGTTACTGGTTTGCCTTCTTTTGCCTCAAATGTCTCAAACCACTGCTTATCACCATTCATGTGATGACTAGCACCTGAATCAATGTACCACATAGAATCCTTTTGTGGAGAAGTTGTATGGGTCATAAGCACTTTGTGTGCTTGTTCAGAATTAGAACTTGAGTCTTCAATAGCAACATGGTTCTATTGTTGCTTATTCTTCCTTTGTGGTCTATTCTTGTCCTTATTTTTAAACCAACACTGATTGGTGTCATGGTTGTCATTTTTACAATTTGTGCAAAAATTCTTTTGTGATTGAGGTTGCTTGCCATTAAAATGACCCCCCTTCTTCTTTGGACCCTATTTATTAGAGTAAAGTGCACTATTGGACACTTCATCTCTTTGTAGTTGATTTGCTTCCTCAGTTTGAAGCAAATTTACCAACTCAACAAACGTCACTTTTATTTGAGACACTTGAAGGGATGTTATTAACATTTTTTAGGAGTCTAGAAGAGCCCTTAAAATGCCCAAAATTAGGATCTTATCTTCAAATTTTTCTCCCAAAGCATTCAAATTTTATTTTAGTTCTACCACTCTATAGAGGAATAACTCTACTTTTTCACCTGACTTCATATGGAGAGTATGATTTGGGATTGAAGGTTAAGAATTTTTGCTTGATTATTCCATTCAAATATGGTAGATAAAGCATCCCATGCTTCTTTACCATGTTAAGCATCACAAATGTGAGGCTGATTTTCATCAGTAGTAGCTAGCAAAATTAGCATGAGAAGTATGTTGTACTTTTTATCCCATGTATTCTAATTTGATCCTGGTGTAGTGGGTATTTTTACAGTTTCTATCACTATATCCCATAATTCCTCTATAGTAAGAATAACCTTCATTTTAGTTTTACACATAGAATAATTAGAATATTTAAGCAATTGGGTATCATTCATATACTTGTTTATAGTAGCCATTATAAAGGTTTCCTATTGCACCAAAATGGTCTCTCTTTCACTCTAATTGATATTTAATGGTGCCTACCTAAAAATACTCCTGAAGAAGGATGATCAGTTTGAGGAAATTAAGCCAAACAAGAAGTACTGAAAGAGAATTCACTCTAATTGATATTTAATGGCACCTACCTAAAAATCCTCTTGAAGAAGGATGATTAGTTTGAGGAATTTTAAGCCAAACAAGAAGAGTGAATTTGGGTTTGTATGGAGTGAACATCAAAAAGTAAAATTGGATTTACTTGTGCAATTATTTGCATAAATAGGTGTAAAATTTGGGGTCTTAAGTCCTTTTGATTTTAAAATTAAGATGTAATTCCAAAAATAAGAATTTAAAAGCAATAAACCATCAAAAATGCCCATAAATTTTTAACACTTTAGGTGTCGTATTCTACCGAAAATGCACCTAAGTTTAACAATGCCAATTTTAACAAAAGGTGTTGAATGCTATCGAAAATGCACCTTATTATAGTAATTTTTGCAACAAGTTTTGATTTTGTGTTTTGCAAAAATTTTAATATTCAAATTCTCCCCCCCTTGTGTTTACAATTTTTCAAAAAAAGAATCATAATTTCTTGTGCCCACTTTGTTTTGCAAAATTTACAAGGTAGCACACCTTTCAAGTCAAGTCGACACACGACAATATTTTGAAAGGCAATCTAGAACCAGTTGACACATGACTTGGTATTAGTGGACCCAAGGTCTATTTTTCATGAGAAAAAACTCTTACTCTCAAAACTAGTGTGTTAATTTTTTTTTTGAAAACGTTTTAAAGAATTTCCTAGTTTACAAAAAAAACAGTGTTATTCTTTGTGTTACATCCCATTTTAGAGAAAACAAAAACACTCTCTTGTTGGAATTTGCAAAAAAATAGGTTTTCTCCTTTTCTTTGATTTTAATTTACAAAATTTTAAATAAATTTAATCATATAGTTTAATGAATAATAAAAATTAATTAGTAAAAAATCAATTTAAATTAAAAATATATTTATTTATTTAAGACATAATTTTATATTTAAATTATTAAAAAATATATATTAAAAAAAACTTTAATTAAAAAAAACAAATAAAAAAATTACCTTGTAATATAACCAAACTTATGGCCCACTTCAAAAAAAGGCGAGAAAATGAGCTCTGGCGATTTTCTCCTCTGAACCAGGGTTTTTGCATCCTCGAATTTTCTCTGGTTTCTGCTGACTTGCTGAAGTGCCTTTAGGGTACGGGGGATCTGAAGATCCGATCGGTGCCCCAGGAGGGTCCAATGGGGACTTCTCCGGCTCCTTACTCAGGAAACACCAGCTCTTACGCTGATCTGTTTAAAGGCGATTCTTCCCCGAAGACTGCTGAAGCGCAAAATATGGCATACAAGAAGATCTTCACGGCTGTTGGGAATCGACCATCAGCTCATCGGGTGAATGGTTGTCTGCCGTAGGCCGAATCCAGGCCAAAAATCATCATTGAGCCCAGCATGGTTGAAGAATCAGTTCTCTACAGAGCGAACCATGACCTAATCTACAAGTTCATGGGCATTCGCCCCTCCCTGAACTTCCTGCATTCATGGATCCGTCAAAATTGGGAACCCCACGATGAGTACTCATTGTGGTTTATTAGTAATGGTTATTTTATTGTCAGCTTTTTGGCTCTGGCCGATAGAAATAAGGCTTTTGAGTCGAAAAAGAAGAACCATGGCCCGACAGGGCTTTTTGTACAACCATGGCGGGTGGGCTTCGACCCTCGTGTTGAACCTACTATTGTACCAATGTGGATTAGATTATACGCCCTTCCTATGGAGTTCTGGGGTGAGCAGGTATTGGCCATGATTGGCAATATGATTGGTAGACATATTGGTGTTGCCAGAGACACTATTGAAGGGAGCATGGCAGTGTACGCTCGAATCTGTGTTGAGATGGATCTCAGCCAGCCTCTGCCGGCTGAGTTGGATATTGAACTGGTAGGTCATACCTGGATCCAACAGCTAGACTATGAGGCCCTACCCTTCAGATGTCGGGTTTGCCATAAGCATGGGCATCTAGCCCATTTCTGTCCTATTAATATGAATGCCAAAATGGAGGCCCCTTCAGATATGCCAAACCTGCCTAAGGAGGATAAGGCTGCTCCTAATACAGATCCTAATAGCTCTGGTCAGAGCCAAAACGCTCCGAGAGAGGGTTTTGAACAACCCAGAAGAAGAAGACGGACAAAGAAAAAGGAGGGAAAGGAGCAATCTAATCTCAGGCCTGCCAATAGGTATGAGATTTTTAAGTCATTGGTTGATGAAGAGGATCACTCTATGGAGGGCTTGGAGGGTTTCAAGGAAACTTCTAATATTCTTGGGCAGCTCCCCCTCTCACCTTCTCCTGTCATACAGCAGATAGTTGATCCCTGTGAAGTATCACAACCAGTGTCTTCTGGTGCCTTAGTAGTCCATAATCCGGAGCAGTCAGTATCTCAGGATGTCCACATGGGGATAGCAGAGAAGAATAGGGAAAGGCCATCTTTGGGGATAACCCAGCTTGAAAAAAGACCAAAAAATAGCAATTCTCAGGGAGCAGGTCGAAGATCCAATAAGGAGCTGCTAGCAGCTCAAGGAGACAAATTGATCATGGGAGGATCGATGAGGACAATTGATTCTTATTGCTCTCAGGGTAACCCATGATTATACAATCTTGGAATGTGAGGGGTTTAAATAGCAGAACCCATCAATCTGCTGTTCAAAGGTTATTAGAAAATAGCAATACTGATTTCTTGCTTTTACAAGAGACTAAGATGTCTTTGGATCTTATGTCTAAAATAGTCAACAGAATCTGGAAGGGTGCTAGTCACATGGATGTGGCTGCCCAAGGTGCCTCAGGGGGATTGTTACTCTGTGGAACTCTCTGGAATGGTCTGCAATAGATCACCTTGCCTGGAGGGGTGTTCTCACTTCTCTTTTTAGGAATAATGTCTCGACGGAAGTCGTTCTAATTACTAACTTTTATGGATCTCAAACCCTGGAGGGCCAGAGGCGGTAGTGGAAGGTTGTGCATGACATGAGAGCATCTAGGGAAGATCTAGACTGGATTGTAGCAGGGGACTTTAATGCTAAATTATCTTCTAGAGACCAGGAAGGGGGAACACCTTTTTTGGATCCAGGGGACCGTTTCATGATCGCTCAAGTCCAGGCTTTACACCTAGTGGACATCAAATGTCCTGGCAATAACTTCACTTGGACTAATAAAAGGAGGGAGCCACATAGTAGGAAGGTGAAACTAGACCGCTTTCTGCTTTTAGAAGAGACGTTTGTAAAATGGAACATTAATTTTTAGATTTTAGCAGGCCCTGTTTTTGATCACTGTCCTATTCTGTTGGAAGGTGGGGTTGGGAGGGGACACCATCACAAACCTTTCAGATTTGAGAATTTTTGGCTGCAGAAAGAAGAACTTCGGGAGAAAATCCCGCAATGGTGGGAAGAAGGCCGCCCAGCTTATGGAAGAGCAATGTTCAGAATTCACAAACAACTTCAATATGTCAAAACTCAGTTGAAATATTGGAGGCGTTCTAATAAATCTGACTTCCAGGCCCAAAGAGCTCCGTTGGTGGCCCGTTGGGATGAGGTCCAGAAATAGTTCAGAGAAGGAGTTATTATAGACCAGCTCAAGGATGAGGATGATGCCTTGCGTAGAGCGGTGGAGGACATTGACAACCAGGAGGAGACTTATTGGAGGCAGAGAGCAAGAACTACCTGGTTAGTGGAAGGGGACCGAAATACAAAATTCTTTCATCGGACTACTTGTGCCCGAAGACAGATGAACAAGATGGAGGCCCTTCAAGATGAGAATGGTCATTCCTTTGACACTCTTCCAGATATACACTCCCATGCTATGGATTATTTCTCAAAGCTTTTTAAGGAAAGTGCGGTTCAAGATGCTGAGGCCCAAAATGAAGTTATTTCTGTCATTCCTGCTCTCATTTCTGAGGATGAAAATCAGGCCCTCCTCAAACCCATTGATAGAGATGAACTGACAGCTGTGGTCTTTGGAATGAGTACTGGTAAAACTCCAGGTCCTGACGGTTTCCCCATTGAGTTTTTTTAGGCCTTCTGGGATTGCTTAGAGGAAGATGTTAGAGCTGTGGTTGAAGAATCCAGAGAAAATAAGAGAATGCTTAAAGCTTTAAACCACACTTTCATTACCTTGATTCCAAAAGGGGAGGAGGGGAGCCATATTTCAGATTATAGGCCTATTGCCTTATGTAATGTGTTGTATAAAATAATCACCAAGGTAATGGTTGAGCGACTAAAACCCCTTCTTCACAACATTATCTCCTCTGAGCAAGGGGGTTTTGTTGAGGGTCGACAGATTCTGGATGGGGTGGTTCTGGCTCAGGAAGCTATTCATTCAATGCACACTTCTGGGAATAAAGGGATGTTCATAAAACTGGACATGTCCAAGGCTTATGACAGGGTTGAATGGAGTTTCCTGGCCAAAATGATGGCTGCCTTTGGTTTCTCTCAGGACTGGATTGAGTGGGTCATGAGCTGTGTCTCTTCCCCGACCTACTCTGTTCTAATTAAGGGCCTTCCTTCGTAGCCTTTTGGAGCCTCTCGGGGTCTCCGCCAGGGGGATCCTTGCTCTCCTTATCTGTTTCTAATTATGGCTGAAGGTCTTGGCAGAATTTTCTTGAGGAGAAGATAGTAAGGCAGATTATTGGGTGTTAGGGTGGGGGACGAAGTTTTATCGCATCTACAGTTTGTGGATGACACTGGTCTGATGGGAGTTGTCGACCTCAGGGAAGCAAGATCGATTAGGGATACTCTTAATGTATATCTCAGGGCTACTCAATAGGTCATTAATGACAAGAAATCCAAAGTGGTCTTTTTCAATCTGGAGCACAAGCTTCAGAACAGAATTTTAGAAATCCTGGGATTTACTAGGACTGCTCTCCCTGTGGTTTACTTGGGGATTCCCTTGCACTTCAAGAAGCTGAAACTTGACACTTGGAGGCACTTGCTTGAGGGTATCAAGGAAAGAATTAATCACTGGTCTCACAAGTGGTTAAGCTATGGTGGCAGAGTAACTTTCTTACAGTCAGTCATTCAAGCCATGCCTATCTACAAATTCTCTATCTTGGCTGCCCCGCTTACAATCTGGAAAGAATTGGACAGGATGGCTAGAAAGTTTTTGTGGGAAGGACCAAAGGGAGAGAGAAAGTGGGCCTTAGTGAGCTGGGATAAAGTTACCCAGCCCAAGGTAAAAGGTGGGCTGGGACTGAGAGGATCCAGGTTAAATAATAAAGCCTTGGCTGGAAAGTTGTACTGGAGGTGGATTTCCCAGCCAACTTCCTTATTCAGTAGAATTCTCACTAGTAAATACTTGGGTCATGTCAACCCCAATGAGGTGGGTCGCTTCTCTTTGGAGGGTGCTGGATCCTTAGTATGGCAGGCTCTCAAGCTTGGATCTCAGGTTATTAAAGACCAGCTATTTTGGAAAGTGGGGAGGGGGGAGAAGGCCCGTTTCTGGTCTGATTCTTGGGATCAGTTTCCACCCATCATGGTTGAATTCCCCGAGTTACTCCCAATAAAAGTTGCCATAGAATCCAAGGGTTGGGTCCAAATTGAAATTTATTTCAATACTACTCAGCTGGGGGGTATAAGTTTAAGAAGTTTAAGAAGTTGGAGGAGTGGCCAATTTCAATCCCTCCGGAGCTAGCACCCATCTTGTCCAAAATCTTGAAAGAAAGGTTTCTCACTGGGAGAGACGAGGAGGATGAATTAGCTTGGGGCTATGGGAGCCTTGGTGTTTATACTGTTAAATATGGATATGATAACATCCTCCCTGAGCCTCCCCCCTGCTTATCCGATTGAGGACTGGAGACAGATTTGGCAATCCAAGGGCTGGCCGAAAGTGAACTTTTTTGCCTGGCAGGTTATGCACAATGGAATTCTCACTTTCGACAATCTCAGGTGTAGAGGTATCATCGGTCCATCTCAATGTGTTCTATGCCATAAGAATGAGGAAACAACTGATCACCTGATGTTTGAATGCCCCTTCACGCGCCAGATCTAGAAGCGCTGGTTCTCTCACTATAAAATCCAACTTAATGGTGATTTGAATCGGATTAACATTCTGGAAAGATGGAAGAGGGGTAGATTTAAATCTAAAGCTCTTCGAATCGATTGGGAGCTCGGCTTAAATTTCATTTGGTGGCAAGTGTGGTTGGAGAGAAATGCAAGAATATTTTGAGAAATGTTTTCCACGCTTGATGGTGTTTGGCAGGTCATCTGGAGCAAAGTCACTGAAACAGTTGCCATCCACGCAAATGAGGAATCTCAGGTTGATTCGGGGCCAATGGATGAGGGAGTTGAAAAGCAAGAGGAACAGGTCAGAGCTAGCTAGAAACCTCCTCCCGACGGTTGGATTAAAATCAATACTGACGAAGCTGCTAAGGGCAATCTGGCCAGTGCTGGCATTGGTGTGGTCTGCCGAAATCACGAGGGCACCGTGCTCTATTGGGAACTGCAGGGATTGGGCAGAACCACAAATAATGAAGCTGAAGCCATTGCTATCAAAGCTGCTTCTATTTGGGCAATTAATCAGGGCCATAGGAGGATAATTCTAGAATCTGACTCTCAAATACTGGTTGGAGCTCTTGACTGCATGAGGAACTTTGCTTTGAAAGCATGGAGGTTGAGGATTTTGGTCTCTCAAATCAAGGAACTATGGAGAGAACTAGATGACGTGATCCCTGTTTATGTGAGTAGAAATCTAAATAAAGCGACCGATTTCCTTGCGAAGATGGGTGCTGAGAAAGAGGTAGGGGTGCAGCTGCACAGTGACATGCCTTTGGAGGATGAAGTGATTAGGCAGGGCCTGGAACGATCCTTGAGACAATGAACAAAGAAAATGCTAAGGGTAGTTTTTGTCATGATATCACGACCTGTTGCATCGTCGCGGCCTTTGGAGGCAAGCTGTCATGATTTCATGACATGTTGCACTGTCGCGGCCGTTGGAGAGAAGCTGTAGCGATTTCGTGACCTATTGTGCCATCGCTGCCTTTGGAGAGAAGTTGTAGTGATTTCATGACATGTTGCACCATCGCGGCCTTTGGAGGGAGGCTGTCATGATTTCGCGACCTGTTGCACCGTTGGGGCCTATGGCTGGAAGTTGTAGCGATTTCGTGACACTTTTGGAGAATGGGCGCCAAGGGGGAAAATCGTCGCGATATCGCGACACTTTTGGAGTATAGGCGCCAAGGGGAAAATTCGTCGCGATATCGTGACATTTTTGCTGAATGGGTGCCAAGGGGAAAAATCGTCATGATATCGTGACATTTTTGGAGAGCTGGCACCAAGGGGAAAAACCGTCGCGATATCGCGACACTTTTGAAGGTTGAGCGCCAAGGAGAAAAGCCGTCGCGATATCGCGACACTTTTGCTGAATGGGCGCCAAGGGGAAAAATCGTCGCGATATCGCGACATTTTTGGAGAGCTGGCACCAAGGGGAAAAATCGTCGCGATATCGCGACACTTTTGAAGGTTGGGCGCCAAGGAGAAAAGTCGTCGCGATATCGCGACACTTTTGCTGAATGGGCGCCAAGGGGAAAAATCGTCGCGATATCGCGACATTTTTGGAGAGCTGGCACCAAGGGGAAAAACCGTCGCGATATCGCGACACTTTTGAAGGTTGGGCGCCAAGGAGAAAACTCGTCGCGATATCGCGACAATTTTGAAGATTGGGCGCCAAGGGGAAAACTCGTCGCGATTTCGTGACAGTTTTGGGGAATTGGCGCCATGGGGAAAAATCGTCGCGATATCGCGACACCTTTGATGAATGGGCGCCAAGGGGATAACTCGTCGCGATATCATGACACTTTTGCAGTTTGGGCGCCAAGGGGAAAACTCGTCGCGATTTCGTGACACTTCTGGAGAATTGGCGCCATGGGGAAAACTCGTCGCGATATCGCGACTCTTTTGAAGCACTGGCGCCAAGGGGAAAACTCGTCGCGATATCGTGACACTTCTGGTGAACAGGCACCTTTTGGAAATCTCGTCGTGATTTCATGACACTTTTGGTGATTGGGCGCCTTGAGGTTGTGCCGTCACGATTTCGTGACGCTTTTGGTGTTTAGGTGCCTCGGGGTTTGGCTGTCGCGATTTCGCGACATGTCACGATTTCGCGACTTGTTACTCTGGCGCGGCCTCGGTTGGGTTGCTATCGTGATATCGCGACATGTCACGATTTCGCGACATGTCGCGTTTTTGCGCCTTGTTGTAATCTTGCTTCTTGCTCTCGGCTGGGATGTGTTTACTCCCTTTTGTAATTGTTCTTTGTTTTAATACAAGTTTTTTCAATTTTTTCAAAAAAAAATATAACCAAACTTATGGATAAAAAAACCAACAAAAATTTGGTTTTTCTCCTATGGGAACCGGATCCCACATATTTACGGAAGGAAGCGACTTAGAAACCAACTCCCTACCACCCTGGCTACCACCGACAATGGGAATAGGGAAGGAGATTTGATCTCTTGAATAGAACGATGACCACAAATAGTTTTTTTTTAACTTTGGGATTTTAATATCCCACATGCGCCATGAAGGTGTCTCCTCACCTAGATTAAAATATAATTGCACAAATATGTTTATGATTATCTTCAAGCAATTAGATGATACCCTCTTTTACTACTTGAAGAAATGAGTAGAACTTTACCAAGTGGACACGCTCGATGCCACGTGTACCAATGATGAACCACCACCTTTTAGAGTTGGAATACCATGTGTTGATTAGCTATCATGCCACCTTAGCATCTTGGAAATCGCACCATCACCATGTCATCTTCTTCCAGGTCAAATCACCTCAGATTCCACACCTACCATGTTAGTCTTATCTTGATTATCATGCCCATTAATTCTTCTTCGAGATTTGCATCAATAGGGATCAATGTCAGCTTTGTTAGACGATCTTTGATTTTTAGTACCTGTAGTGTCAGGTTTCCACACATTGTTAGGTAGCTCCAGTTTATGTGAGATACCATTCCTATAGGTTAATTTTTTGTGCAATGTTAGACTTGTGGGGGTAGCTTATGTGGTTGTCAACGGATCATGCCACCGCCTTAAATTGTGGATCGTGGTGGGACCATGCGAATAGACTGCTTGTCATTTTCAGTAGATAGGGATGTCAATGTGCAGGTCGGGTGATGGTTGCACACCATCATAATATACTATGGGCCACCCAATAAAGGATCACAAAAGGTTGCTAATACATCCAAATAAATGAATGATAAACTATGAAATTCCAAATAAATCAAATGGTAGAAAATAACCAATGAGATCACATGAAATTTCAAAGGTAAATGAATTCATAGAATATAATAATAAAAACCATGCTATCCCAATCAATTCTACATGCACCCAGAACCAAGATAATGTGCAATAAAATTCAAGAATTTCCAAAGGAAATATTGCCTCAAAAATCGTGCTTGTAGGAGGGGGTCCCATCTTGGGATTTGAGCCCCATTGTCCATGCAAAAATGCCTCGCCCTTCACCATGCCTATGCAATCACTCTGATACCAATAATAATTTAGATAAACATAAGAAGTATTATTGAAGTATACAGGTTTAAATATATAATGTGATAGGCTAAAGATAGTCAATGCATTGTTACCATGAAGGTAGCCAACAACGTAAACCAAACACCTTACTATGTAGCTAACCACAAAATAATATGGCACTCACAAAGCTAACAAAGTAACCATAAATAAAATCAAGCTAACCTACTATCCATAAGTTATAACAATGAATAACTCCATGGTAAAAATAAGGTAATAAACTACCTTACTAAGGTAAAAATAAATTACCTTAATATCTACCCTAACACTTTGGCCACTCTTGAATAACCAAAATATTTTTTGGATCAACTTTAACTCCATATTTGGTGATAATTTGGGTCATATTTGGTGATAATTTGGGTCATAGCAATTTGTATACCAAGTTCTCAAGTTTTAATTTAACAACATAAGGGTACTGGTAAGGTATGATGTTAAGTGGTAATCTACTTGGTACCAATGGTATTGCATGATCATGGTAATGACATGGAGGTAATTTTATTGGTTCTATAAAAATTACATCATGCTTAGTTAGAATGAGTTGCAAATCATCTTAGGGCTTGTCTTCTTCTAAATTTTATAGTTGAATTACAAATATTTGAGCTACTATCCCATGTGAGGTTTTTTTAAACAAATTATCCATACAACTTGAACTAATAATTTGTGAAGATCCTATTGGTGAACCATAGAGATTGTAGGAATTCCATTCTATGATAACTATATCCATAATTCAACAAAGTTTCAAGTTATTGTTTTCAATGCACCTAGCCATTATGTTCCTAGAACAACATCACATACTCCTAGTTGAAGAGCAAACATATCAGTTTTGAGTTCATAGTCCCCTATCTTCAACTTAACATTGTGACATTTATCTTTACAAGATAATGTTCTACCATTTTCCACCATAACTTTAAAATATTTGCAAGCATGTATGTAACAATTTTCTTGCTTGGCTACTTGGGGATTATTAAATTATATACTACATGAATCAATGAGAATTGTAATATGTTGCACTTTGAAGAATCCTATTACATTCATTTTTTGAAGGATTGAGATTCCTACAAGTGCATGAACCAATATTTCTAGTTGTGGTTCTTGTTGTGTGTTACCCCCATCCTGAGGTTTTTCCTTTGGTGGTTCTACTTCTTCATTGGGTTGTTCATTCCTTACTGATTCCTCTATCTGAAACAAAAATAACTTTCTTTGGATGTATTTATACCATGGAAATTACTTCTCATCATAATTATAACATAAGCCTTATTATTTCCAAGAATCCATTTTCTCTGTAGTCAATCACTTGATTGGAATAGACTTATTACTAGTATTTGATGTGAACTTGGAGGAAATGTGGGTTTGGCTTGTAGGAATTTGGATGATCTCCTTTGGGCAAAACAAATTTCTTTCTCTAATCTCGCCAATCCTATGTCTTGCATCATAAACTATGGTTTTAATATTTTTACCTTATCCTTGATATCATATTTCAATCCATTGATAAAACAAATAAAAAAATCCTTTATTCAACCCCTTTATCCTATTAGCTAGTTTCTCAAATTGAGTTTGATATTCACAGATAATAGAGATTTGTTTCAATTTGGTCAAGGATCCTGTAAATTCCTCATATTCACTAGGGCTAAAATGAGTAAGTAATTTGGAATTAAAGTCTTCCCAAGAAGGATCTAGAGTCATGTTCTATAACCATTGATACCATTGCAGGGCTTCATATTTAAAGTTAAAATATGCCATGGTGACCCATAAATATTGGGATACATTATGAATTTTGAAGAACTAATCTACTTGACACAACCAACCATCAATCCCCTTTCTATTACAAAGTTTAAAAAATTTATTTGACTCCTTTCTCTTTATTGCTTGAACTGCCACCCAATCCTTCAATGTTATGATGGTCGAACACTTTTGTGGATTCCCTTAACCAATATTCCACCTCTTGAAATTTTTCTTCAAATCTAGTTTTAGATTTAATTTAGTCAACTCTTATAACCTACATTTGATCTCTCATTTGTTTAACTTCTTGTCCAATGTGGGACATTTGGCCTTGTAGGTTATTAAGTGTAAGATTTAATTGCTCCATATAGTGGCTTTGTTCTAACTCCTTATGTGCTCCTCTAGTCCCTCCAACCATATTTGTATGATTTGGATCACTCCCATTGACTTACTAAAAATAGAAATGTTGTTTTAGGAGTTAATATTTTTAGTAATGGGCTAAAAATATGTTTGGGTGCTATATATTAAAATGACCAGCTCAAAAAAATAGATACAATGGACTAGGTATCATAATGACATTTTTTGGCACCCTAGAAAAAGTACATGGAAGCTATATACCAAAATGATCATCTTGATGAGGTAATCACAATGAGTTATATCCCATATCCATAATTTATTTGAACCTTATACTTTTTACTAAGTGTTGTTTATTTTTCTCCAAGAGTCTTGGTTCACTCAAAAAATTGACTTTTGTTCGATACCCCTTAAGCAGGATCTGCAATGTCCATTACTAAAAAATGTTTTTTCTAACTTTATAAACTGAAAACTATTTTGGATGACTCTATTTTTATTATTCTCACTATATAAATAGTAACTACATGGCCAACTTTGTTTGGACTATTTTGACTAATACCTAATTGTTACTGACTATGTAACTTATAATTACACTACCAAACTCTATCTAGACTGTTACTACTAATAGTTGATTTTTACTAGCAGATCCTTGTTAGTTGTGGAGCCTAATTATATCTAATTTGAAGGTCTTTTTTTTAGTCACACTTGGACCCACTCCACGAAGGAGGGTGTAGGGGGGCTTTCCCCCCTACTACTATTGCCATGGGGGTCTAGGGGGGTAGCGATAGTTATGAAGCCCCCTAGCAGGGATTTGGGGGCAGTACCCCCAAAGCCAAAAATAGATGTATTTTTTCCCTTTGTAAATCTGGACCATTTATTATTAGGTAACAGATCAGATGGTAGGATTTTATGCTGGTATTTTTACCCTAAAATGTAACTCTCTTTTATAAAGAGGATTTTTTTAGTGATGGCTGGTGAGAGTAATAGATAGTGTGATAGAATAAAGAAGAAGTTATAGCAAATGTATTGTAGGTTGTATCCCTTCCCTTTTCTACTAGATGGAATAAACAAAGGCCTAGTTATTTTCTCCGTGGATGTAGCCCATATTGGGTGAAGCACGTATATTTGTCTCTCTTGTATTGTATTTTTCTATGTTATATTTCTGCATTTTATTTATTGCTTGCTTTATTATTCCTAACAACCCTATCATGACTTTTACTCTCACCACAAAATTTTTCTATTGCCTATTTTTGTTCAATTAATTTAGTGATGGTGTAGTCTCCTTAGTATGCTCAATTTTTATGGTTGGGTTTTTGACATTCAAGATAAACAAAATTAGGGTGCTTTAAGCTAGGGTGTATATATTGTCTATAACCCTATATTATACCACAACAATGAGTGATAGTGCTTAGACCAATATTTCAATCCACTAGTCAAGGAGGATTTCACACATACCTTTGAGTACACTACCTACTTCTATGATAGTATAGGAGGGTGATCTTCCTAAATTTTGTGTTCGGTACAATATGGAAAATACATGATAAAAAATATTCCTAGGGCTAAAGGTTTCTCCTAATCCTAGAGGGGTCTTTTGATATACCTAAAGATACGTGTGAGCTTATAACTGTATATAAGTGTTGTCTAAGGCCTTAGAGCTTGATTGCCCCTCACTTCAGAATATGGTTTACAAGCAATCTAGCTTAGCCAATGATGAAAACTCCTCCATGATATTTTAAAACCCTCAGCATAGGATTTAAACATAATAAACTAATATAAAAAAGCTAGATTTTTTTATTTTAATAAAAAAGTAAGAAAAATAATGAAAAAAAGAAAACTTTATACCTAACAATCAAAATGGTAGGGCAATAATTGTCATAGTCACAATGAAACACGACCTTTGAAAGTGCTTTGAAATTATTTTTTAGAAACCTTCTAATTAAAATAAGCACATTCACATAAATATTGAAATAAAAGCAATAATTCATGAAATAATAGAATATTGCAATATGAAATGTAAATGTAGAAATATATTAATCTCACAAATCACAACACATAATTTTTAGACTCGTTGAGGAGGCAACCTCCTTGAATACTTTCATTCAATATACAAAAATATACATTTATTTATGCACCTTTGTCTTTTAAAGATACACTTCATGCAACCCTAACCTAATGCTCAAGAGTTGGCTTACATGCAAAGTGCCACTCAAGCTATAATCTTCTACAAAACTGTATATGATAAAAGTACACACCATGAATGACCAATGAAATAAAAGTAGTAAATATTGATATTAACTTTGAAATGTGCCTTTGTGTTCTTTCTATTACAATATCCTACTCATGCAAGGATGTATAATAAATAAAAGGAATAATTCCCTTGTACAAATAAGTATGGTGCTTTGGTACTCTTGCAGATACAACAAGTGTTGGGGTGAAGTTTAAGTTGACCATTAATTCATAGGATGCATCTAGGATTGTGTACCATACTTCCATGTTAGGATGCAGACCTATGGATATTGGATCTATGACAGATAGCTCTCTAGATTATGATCATCTGGGGTTTGATGGTCATAACTGGTGATCATCTAAATGCAGATGGTCATGCTATGTAGACTGCAATGGTCACCAAAAATCTATTCTATATATTCTATCAACTTCAATTTAATGTTCTATATTTGGGTTTGTTCTAGTTTATATCTATAAAACTGCACACAAGATAGAGATGCAATGCATCAGTAATACCTACTAGACCTCCCAAAATGAGGCTCAAGTTTAAGAAAGATCTAAAAAGTAATGCAGTAAATAAAATTGAAGCATGTAATGAATAAAAGTGGAAACGTGCAAATAGAATAAAAAAAATTATGTTTTACCTTTAGTGTGACTCTATCGTTGTTTTTGTTGCATCTCTGATGCATCATCGCTAAACCATATTATGTCAGTAGGCTTTTGCATGAGTTGGTAACTGACTATCTGGGGGTATGATGATCATAGATCGAGACCATATAGGGTGGGATGGTCACAACCTGTGGTGTCCAAAAGATATTAGGAATGGATCCGGGTTGATGGAATCACATTTTTGGAAATTTGCACAAGACGGGGATGGTAGAATGATAAACTTGGGAGGTTTTGAGTGTTATGGATACTCAAAGTTTTGTTAAGGCTTTGCTAGGCTTTCCATCCTCATTCTCCATCAAGGAGATGAGGTCTTATTTATAATTTTTCTGGGATGAAGGGATAAGGAGGTGGCTTGATCTTTTAAGTGTGTGTAACTAAGAGCTATCTCCTTGCATTGATTTCTTAAAACATGGATAAGCTTTTCTTGTAATTATCATCCAATGTGCAAAGTTAGTTAATTGAAAGTGCATGATTTGATTTGATTTTTATATTTAAATTAAATAAATATTTTTAATTTAAATATGTATGTTTAAGTGAGAGTGCATGATGTGCATATATTTTTAACTGATTTTATTGATTGTGTGCATATTGTGCATGTTTAGTTAACTAATTTAGTTAACTGAGTGTATGATCAATCTTCCTTTGTGGCTTAGAGGTGCAACTACTAGTAACTTGAGTTCACTTGTGTATGAGGATTTTCTCTTGTATGTGACTGGTCTGGATGATGGGAGGTGGAACTACCAGTGTTGTGGATGACGTGGATGGATAAATGTGAGGGTCAATGCATCCACAAGGAGGGGTAAATAATTGTGCAACCTAAGCACTAATTAATTAATTATTTAATAAATCAATTAATTAATTAATTAGGTGGTGAATGCTTATTATTAATATTAATTAGTTCTAATTAATATTAAATGTATTAATTAATCATTATTAATTAATTAATATTTATTATGCTAGTTTTAGGTATCTACAGATGCCTCTTTTTGTATCATGTTGTGTGAAAATACAATTCGATGAAAAAATAAATGACACCTATGGACAATGAGTGAATGATGTGTTGACTCTTGTGCTTGAAGAGGTTTGATGTTTAACTACCCCAATTCAAGGTCAATGTGGTATGCCCTAGTGATGGAGGCAACAAATGTCTTTGAATCTTGTCTTTGATAAATTGATGAGTATTTTAGTTTTTTGGCAATCGTACTAGTCATCTGGTAAGTGTTCCCCTAATACCATAATCACTTTGCATTGTGGACTTATGTATTGTGCCATCATGATTCAACATAAGGTATGTGAACCCTTACTAACCTTGACTTAGTGTGTTGTCATATCGATTCAATTAAAGTCTTTGTATTTAGACCATTAGAGATGGGTATATGATTAGTCATGGACAAGATTATTGGACAACCATTGAGTCCAAAAAAGAGTGTTTGCATATTGATATTTGTTTGAGGTAAAATGTTGGTATTGTCTACCCCTTTAAGTGACGAGTCAGTGGAAGTTAACATGAATGATGGTGATGAGGTGATTGACCTTATCGAGTTGATGAAGTGGTGTCTTTGATGTGGATGCTTTGATTTTTGTCATTTTTTATTTTTGGTTTTTTATGGTTTCTCTTTTTTTATGCAAATGATGCAACCATCTAGGACGATCACAAAAATCTTGTAAAATTAAGACTGTCCTAGATGGTCATGCACCACAAGCTATAAATAGCCCATTGCAACCTGTGAACGGCTCATTGTTACTTTTGCAAATGGGATATGAGTGGAAAGCAAGGTGTGCAGTGGTAGAATTAACCTATAGGTCTTGTAAAATTGTACAATAGTTAGAGTGAATGGCAACAAGCTATGAAGCAACTAGCAGTGTAGGACTAGTATGTAGCAAGAACCTAATACTTTTTTAGTTGGTTTTAAAATGAACCCCTTGTTTTGAATTTTTGCATGTTTGGTTTTTGTGCTTGATGTTTTTGTTTTTAGTTGTTTATTTTATTTTTATTTTTTTAATGTGTTGTGTGTGTGGATGATAATTGTTCAAGTGCAGATAGTTGTGTGGCTCGACCGTCCAGGTTCAGACTATCAATTTTGTTATGATTTTTTTGTGAGAGGAGTGATGTATTTCTTAGAATTCCCTAACTATACAATCTTTATTCACGATCCTCCACCTTCTATATGGTTATCTATCATAGTCATTCGAGATTGGAAGGTCAGAGTGTTTGATGATCCTTTTTTTCGTCATTGTGTAAATGATGTTTTAGATAGATGTTATGATTTTGGTTATTGATATCATTACAATAATGATGTTATTTTAATGTGTTTGTGTATGCAGTGCAAGTTGGTGAGACCAAGGCATCACTTCAAAGGCTTGTTCTACAAGGCTTAATATAGACTATCAGACGATGACTGGAAATAGCTCAAGAATATTGGATTATCTTATGTAATCAAATTAGATAAGATACATGCAAATCATGCTTATTTGATAACATTAATGGATAGGTGGGATCCAGATACCTATACTTTCCACCTACTGATAGGAGATATGATTTTGACCCTTGAGGACGTATGTCATATATTTTACATAATTGTTGAGGGAGAGCGAATTAAGATGACTGTAACATATCAGAGGGAGGCCCTACTATAGGGGGTTTATCAATATAACTAGTGATCAGTGACTATCGATACTAGAGGTGTGGATGTAGACAACCATGTGCAACTACGGTGGTTTGGTACTAGGTATGTTATCCTCATGACATTGATCTTCAACATCATCCTTCTAGATTCATCAGGTGCTCAATTCCCCTAGAACCTATTAATGCTAGTACAATACTTGGTAGAAAGGCCCAGGATGATCGTATGGATCCCATGCTTACTAGCTCAAACATACCAAGAGTTGTATGATATACGGTGTTGAAAAATATTAGGGTTAGGCTATAGCTTGATTCTACATATTTGGGCATGGGAGCACATCAGTATCAAGCACCCCATGGGTTTGTCCTGCTAATACTATAAGAGTTATGGGATGATATATTGTATTCCATGATATGGCATAAGGATTGGAAGGAGGGTATGATCCACCCTTTTGCTAGGATTTGGATACACTATGATGATAAGTTCATAGGATTACAGTTGAATTAGGTAATATGGAGGCCGTGGATGGGGGGGATGACATACCCCAAGGATGATGAGCATATGGGAAGAATGTAGTGGAGGAGGTGGATTGTAGGTTGCCATAGGATAGTGTATGATTTCTTCCTCCTATGTGTTATGGCAGTTTGTACTTACTCAGGATGTTCCACCACTTCCTATCATATGTAGGCGATGATAGAGTGAGGATGCCATGGATATAACTTATGAGCTAGTGGGAGTGGATGTAGATGTGGTTGATTCAGGGATAGATGTGGCAGACATAGGTACCATGTCTGCCTATAACACATGGTTTTTTAAAGATACTTTTCAGCCACGGTGCACCAAAGCCATAACAAGCAATGGTGGGGAGGCTTCTCAACCACAACATGAGGGTGCTACAACAAGGGGTGGAGGAGAGGCTCCTTAGGAGTTTTATGGGTAGTAGGTATGATGATAGATGAACCTAAGAGTAGAAGGTTCATCCCAAATGGTAGACCCAAGGGTAGGATCATCTCGGGGATCAAGAAGGTAGTGGTAAAGGCTAGTTCAAGTAAGGAGGGCCACAATAGTAGCTCTGACTCAATAGTAGAGAACTCATTACTATCATACCAAGTACAAGTGCTAGAGAGATAGAAGATTGATTTGGAGACTACCATAGCTTAAGAGAGGAGTCAATGGGATGGTGAGAACCAAAGATAGTGTGGTTGGGAGGAGTAGTGAAATACACTGTAGGCTTAGATATAGAGTCTACAAGATAATTTGGTGAGGTAGAGGTTAGAGTGAGATATACTACAAACTATGTGACTTATTATGGGTTGAGTGGGATGACATGAGGGTAGAGCATGATGCCCTATGGGTCTAGGGTTTGAGGAGTAGCTAGGTTGCCATAGTGATGTTGGCCTAGTTGGAGCAAGATAGGGACTGCTTAGAGCCATAATGAGATAGGGTGAGTGTGCTAGATAATGAGCTAATAGTTAAAGGAATTCTAATTCCAGTGATGTCATCATCCTCCTCTTTATCCTATAGGATTTGGAGGAGTAGGGCATTAAGTGTTCCACCTATACCATGATTTTATGAGTAGTTGACCTCATAGGCTTCAAGAGTAGAGACTTCACATAGGGTTAGTCACCACCAATAGATTCACAAAAAGCAGACCCATGGAGATCCATCTGAGGGTAGTGGGGATAGCGGTGGATAGTGATATGTGGGTACCAAGCCCTATTGTATTTTGTAGATACCTTGTAGTACTTTGTGATATTGATGATGAGGAGATTTATAGATCATAATATGAATCCCATGGATGAGGCTCATGATGTATATTTTTGAGATGATATATATATGATGTTGTGTTTACTTATGTGATGTTGGTTCTTGTGTTGCAATATTTTATTTATGTGATGAATCACTTTATTTGATGAATAATGCAATGAATACATGTAATGTATGATGAATACAATGATTGAATGCATCTTATTTTGATTATCTTTTGCAAAATACTTTAGACATGTATCATTATTTATGATATTGATCAATTAATCGATGGTTTCAACCCACTAATACTAACACTCATATGAAATGTATGTAACTAATTACAAGGTAATGAATATGATTAGGCAATGTTTTGCTATGGAGGCTTAAGATGACATGACCTATTATTTCACTCATATTAGGGAAGAGTAATATGAAAGTACTTTCATGATTTTCAAACACCCTAGAAAAATCAATCAAACTCAACTAATGATCAAGTAGATACTTTATGATACTAAGACCAACCATGTTATTCAAGTTTTGCATAGACCAACTATGTGTGAAGTGAATGTTCATTACCAATTTTGGGTGAGGTTAGACTCATAATTTATGAATTATGCCAATAAGTTAGATCATATGAGAGTGTACATAGATCTGTACAAAATAAGGTCACTAATGTAACAGATGTGTAACCACATGTAAGGCTACTCCACTACTAGGCATGCTTCTATAGCTTATTACTAGCGATGAAGATCACCCCATGGTTGTCAAAAATTGATAATTCTAGGGATTCAAGCTCTTTATACCTTGTTTTTTTTTTGTGGGGGGGGGTGTTTTGGGGGTACTTGCTTGTTTTATGGAATATCAAGGGGTACTTGCTTGTTTTTTTTTTGTAGAGGAGCAATGTATTTTATTGCTTTTGCTTTTTATTTTTGGGATACTTGCTCATTTTGTGGAGGAGCAAGGAATTTTATTGCTTTGTGGGGCTTGCTCATTTTGTAGAGGAGCAAGGGGATTTTTTTGAAGGGGGAGATTTTCATTTTTCCAATTCTTGATCGTTTAGACCATGTGTATAATTGGATGAGTAGGAAAAATTGTTCAATTTTAGGTGATAGTGACTCATGATTTTGTCTTTCCTCGACACCAAAATGTGATTCAATGTGTGATATTTGTGTGTGGTCTCAAAGAAAACTTAAGGTCACCAAGAAAGCCTATAGTACTTAAGTACTTATTGGAATTCAATGTGGTTTGAAAGAGATACTAGGTATTTCTAAACAATCGAAAGTACATAAATATTTATAAAACCATAGATGTGGGAAAGATAAAATATCATAGGGTTTCTTATCTTTTTGTATTTTTTTCCATCTATTTTTTTTTTTTTTTCTTGAATGGTTGATGTAACTAACATGCATTATAAAGAAAAACATGTGCTATAAGGAAGACACCCTTGATTAATGTGATAAAATAACTTATGATAGATGAATAAAAGCATGCATTGAATTATAACCAAAGTTTTATTGGTGATGAAGTTTTATTGCTTTGTTATTTTTTATGAGTTTGTATTATTTTTTACTTTTTGATTTGATTTTGTGTTGTTTTTGTATTTTTGTGTTTTAATTGTTTTTGTATTTTGATTTTTTTTTGTAGGTAAAATTTATTAAGTGCAAGGTTTAAATGGGTCCCAAACCCAAGTACATAAACTAGTAGCTAAACCAATAGCATAAGATGACACATGTGTGCATATTTTCTAGTAACAACCTAAATAAAAAGGTCCAAACAATAGTAGAGAAGGCTAGATGGATGTCTAATGTAAGAAAAACAAAAATGCAGACCGAGAAATACCCATGTAGGGGTTTCTTAAGAGAAGTAACTATCTAAAAAAATTATAAAGGAGCTATGACAAAAACCCACATAGGGAAAGCTCACAATATATCCATAAAACTATAATAGATACCATGGGCTAGGGTGTAGGTAGTGAATCATGATCAACAGTAGTACCCTTCCACTTGAAAATCTTCAAATGATTTGAGAAACCCTGGAGCTCAAGTTACCAATTATGATGATCTCTTTGCAGCACTCACCATTTCACCGGTACTTCTATTACCTCAACCATTAGCTTAACAATAACTCTAAAATGGAGGTTGTGCACAACAACATAACCAATATTCCATGAAATGATAAAATCTTTAGTGATATCTTGCTCAGACCCTTTAAAATTTCTTATAAATAGAATGAGACCATGAGATTATGGAAAGGTGTGAGACATGGGATCAATCTAAAGGGTATATGGATCAAGCAAGGCCATATTGGGAAGACTGAGGAGAAATGAAGACCACATAAGCTTCTTCCTACCTAGGACACACAACGGTGAACAAAACTAGAAGAAAATGGACTGAAACAGACCAAGGATGTAAATATAGAAATTTTTGGTACAATAGACACCCTTTTTGGAAGTTGAGTTGGTGTGATTGGTAGACCACATAATAATTCTCCATAGGGAACCAACACTAGAAAAAATAGACATGGCACAGGACAGACTTCACACATGATAGGGTTGGGATAGGATTGGGAGTGCCAAATGATTGAAATAATGAATCTCAAAATTCACAAGACATAAAATTAAGCATCTCAAGACTTGGTGCATATTGACATTTTTTGAAAACATCCAATTGCATAGCCTAGACCTACTCAGGAACTTAACATGCTTGTAGAATATAACCATGAGGCAAACCCACTAATAGGGCCTATCTTGGAATATTGCATGCTTCATAGAAGGAAAATAGGAGAACCAAATGCCAACACTGATAGCAATGTAGAGAGTCACACTAGTAAGAAAACTTTTGCCATAAGAATTGGAACCAAAGAAACACATCATGCTAAAAAGGGTAGAATCAACATTGGGGTTTCTAATCCACCAAAACTTGTGACCACAACTTTCAAACCAAATAATTATTAATAGCATTTAATACTTCTTTGGGAAAGCTTTCTTTCCAAATAGACAAATATTTATGGGTAACTCCCCAATTGGCAAGAATATATGTAGATCTATTAGCTTCACGTTAAACATGGTTGATAGAGATATCATTAAAATTTTGGGTATTTTGAATTTTATATTGCTTTTGTATTATTTTTTTTGGCATGCTAGCTATGAGCTAAGCATAGAAGACACACAAATGAAAGATATTTATGGGTTCAAGTTCCTCAATTCCCTCAAGGGCAGCTAGTTTATAGAATCCTATTCCAAATATCTACATTTCGATGAATGAACCAAGCCAATTGGTCATAAAATTATCATGTAAATGAGGTTACAATATTGAATTTTGTTGATTCTCTTTGAGAATAAAATCATCTACTTAAAATTCTCGAGGATGCACTTTGTTGTTATAGGTTCATTTGATCCATTCTTGATAGAAATGAAGATGCTCCAAGGCATTTATTGGTTTTGCATCAAGTAGATTTAGTTGGTCTAGGTGCACTTGTTATTCAGTATCATCATCAATAAATTCTTGCAATGATAGTCAGAATGATGGAATATCAAGCTCGAGAGGCATGATTGGTTCAGAACCATAAACTTTTAAAAATGGTGTTGCTTCAATTGGAATATGAATACTTGTTTGATAAGCCTATAATTAGGGGAGTTGTAAATACTAATATTTGTAATTATTGTTAATTATTTTCTTTATGATGATAATTAAAATTTTGTTGGTGGCCTCGACTTGTCCCTTATTCTATGAATAATAATGAGTTGGGAAACTATGTTGAATGTTATACTTGTTGCAAAGTGCTCGAACATCCTTATTTTTGAACAAGGTGCTATTATCATATATAATATTTTATGGTATGCCAAAATTATATATGATATGATGGAGTATAAACTCTGCAATGTGAGATCCTATCATACTAGTGAGAGGAATTACCTTAACCCATTTTATAAAGTACTCTATAATCATAATTATGAATGTATTATTACCCTGAAGAACACAAGCTTATAGTGAGAGGGGGGGTGAATAGTATAAGATCAACTTTTACTTTTCTTTCTCAAATAATATTATCCAATACATCAATGGAAATATCAACAACAATAATCAAATCAATGCTCAAATCATCACAACACAATAGAGACACAAATTTAACATGGTTCACCCAATGTGGGCTACTCCATAGATAAAATATTTCACTAAAATATTCTCAAAAAATCTCTTTGGAATCCTTCCCTATTACAATATTTATGGACCTCTATCCAAAGGCGATACCAATCCCCTAATCAATTTCATAGACATCAATCCATAGGAGACACCAATCCTCTATATTGGTTCATGGATATCTATCCATAGGAGAACTCCTTCTCCTCTGCTCTAGTTAGTGATCTTCTAGAAGACTATTACCTCCACTACATTGGCTTGTGGATATCTCTCCACTAAAGACCTTTGTCCTCACTCAAAATACCTTTATCCTCTCTACCCTGGCTAACGAATCTCTATCCACTGGAGACTATTATCCTCTGCTCTATCACCTCCAAAGCTTGATCTCAACTCTGCTCAATATCTATCTCAAATTTGCACTAAAAATTGTCCTCGATATAGCACAAATTTTCTCATAATTTTATCTTTGGTCTGGCACAAATCTGCCCTCAAATATGCACCAAAATTTGTCCTCAAATCTATCCAAAAGTCCTCTCAAGAACTTTCTCAATCTGCTCTCAAGTCTTCACCAAGACTTGCCTCAATTTTTCTCAACAAATCCTCTCAAGAAATTTCTAAATCTACTCAACAAGTCTTCACCAAGACTTACCTTAAATCTTCTTAACGAGTCTTCACCAAGACTTACCTCAAATTTTCTCAACAAGTCTTCACCAAGACTTGCCTTAAATCAACTCAATAATTCTTCACCAAGACTTATCTTAAATCTAACAAGTCTTCACGAAGACTTGCTCAATTTTCTCAACAAGTCTTCACCAATACTTGCATCAAACCTACTCAAAAAGTCTTCACCAAGACTTACCACAAATAAGCTTGCAAGATTTCACACAAATTTGTCTTTAATATTTCACAAAAAATTACTCAAATCTGTCCTTAAGTCCCCTCTAGGACTTACTCAAATTTTCCCACAAGCTTTCACAAAAGCTTGCTTAAATCTATCCTTAAGCTTTCACAAAAGCTTACACAAACCACTGCAAAACTTGCATACAAAAACTCAACTTAATCTCTTTCAGAAAACCTCTTCAATCACACAAACAAGTTTCACTCAAAATCTTGTTAAATTATAGGAACATATAGAAAATGATCAAATACTCAATATATTTTATTCTCACTAGGTTTTGTACCCAACAAAACACTTTATCACTTTCAAACTCTCTTTCAAATCAATTCAGAAATAAAGTATAATTTGTTTCACAAAACTTGAACTATCACTCCAATGCTTTCAATCAATAATGCTCATCCAACTTCACTCAACCATTTACTCAATGAAACACAACTTGCTTACAAACCTTAACCAAGTGTTTCACTATGCTTCTAACAAATCATACTATGGATCTCAAACCTTGACTCAATATGATTACAATGTCACATAACAATGATACTCATGTTCTTTCTCAAATCCTAGCTCAAGATAGTTCTCAATCTCACATAACAATGATACTCATGTTCTTTCACAAACCCTATATCAAGATAGTTCTCAATATCACATAACAATGGTATTCATGTTCTTTCACAAACCCTAGCTCAAGGTAGTTCTTAATCTCACATAACAATGATACTCATGTTCTTTCACAAATCCTAGCTCAAGATAGTTCTCAATCTCACATAGCAATGATACTCATGTTCTTTCACTACCCCTATCTCAATATAGTTCTCAATGTCACATAACAATGATACTCATGTTCTTTCACAAACCCTATCCAAGTGTTTTCAAACTTATTCAACAAGAATGCACAATGTGGGTTTCAAACCCTAACTCAAACAATCCTCAATCTCTAACTCAATTGTTCTCCTAAACATTCACCTATCATGCATATGAAAGCCCACTCAAAATATTTCCAACAATGCCTATCAAACAATCCTTTTCACTCCAACTTTGCATTTCACAACATTCAATCCAACAATATTTCACTCATAAGGATGATGTGCCCATACTTTTTTTTTTTTATGGAGATATGTCTTCAAAACCTGTCTTAATCACAATCAAATCCTCTTTGCCAATTTCAAGGTTAGATAGAAATAACCTATCTCAAAATATCCAATCAAATATTTTCCTCAATAGTTATTTCACCATACAAAAATATCAAGTCTCAAGTACACCTTATAATATCCAAACTTCTCAAAACATAACTAGCAAAGATTCCAATAACTCACTTTCACAATAATTTACTTCAGAATTTAAATGCATAGAATAATCAAAATTAATTTCTTATATCTCCCTACTCAAAAATGCATTTTCAAAATAATTAACACCATTATTCAAAAATATTCCAATGCACTTTTTAAACCAAAATTTAAATCATTCAAAACTTTCAACCATGGCAAAAACAATATTTATTTCAACCACCTTATATCTCCATAAGGTGCATACTATCAAATTTAGACCAAGCACAAACTATAAGATTTAAAAAATTAAATACCTTTTCCGCATGCTTCCTCAGTGGGATTAAATCACCTATCGCACTTATGCTAGTTCTCTAGTCGTGACCTAACTACCGCATGAGCTAGGCGCTCACTTGAGACACAAAAGTGCCTTGTGAAATTTATTCCTTCGCTTGGCACCAAAACAAAAATAAAACCTTTGCCCCTTTGCTACCGTCAAGACTCGAACACGAGACCTATGCTCGCCAAACACATTACACAACCATGCCTTACCACTAGCCCAACCACGTGGTTGGTGATAAGGCTTTGAGCCTTATTCCTTTTATCCTTCCATATTTTCTACTGCTTTTAAAAAATAAAAACCTCTTGCCTTATGCACTCACAAATTCTCATCAAAACCATAGTCAATATTTGCACATACATTAATTCGGAGACTTGCCTTATTGTCACAAGTCTTATGGTATAAATACCATATTCATTTTTTTCTTTGAATGTCGAGGGGGGGCGAGGGGGGGAAATTTATTTAAATATTTTTGTGTTGAACCCTAACTTAGGGTTTAACTAATTTATTTTATAAATTAATTTATAATATAAATATTATAAATAATTTATAAATAAACTTAGGCATTATTTTTAAACCTTAATATTATAATAAAAAATATTATAATATTATTTCCTTTGGGCCTAGGTATTTTCCTTTTTCACCCTTAGACCTTATCTGACCACCTTTAATATTATAATATTATTTCCTTTGGGCCTAGGTATCTCCTTCCTTCAGGGTATTTAGGCAACCTTTTGACCAATCATGTGATGCTTTTAAACCAAATATATTGGGCTTAAAATATAAATATTTTAACCCTCCTTTCACCAAATCCTTGCACGAATCACATAAACTTACTCTTGACATCAATAACAACACAATTACTCAAAATTTCCAACATCTTCTATTTTCCAGCTTATCCTTAGAAGTCTCACTTTGTCTTTCACTCTCTTCTTCTAAAGGTTCTTCTTCTTTGGAGCTTGAGATTGACTCATTTCCTCATTCTCTATGTTCTTTTTCAAAACCAAGTCATGTCCTATTTGATGAAGATCTTTGTACCTTGATAATATTATCCAAGGCCTTTGAGATTATTCCAAACCTATGTAGTTTATCTTTAGATTCTTTTACTTCCTTTCTTAGTGAAGCTACATCATGCTCTAATGTTTCACATTATAAAACTCTTGCCTCTAATTTCTCTTTAAATCTTCTTGTCGTAGCTATTGAATTTGTCATATGTTGTATAAGATTTCCTTTCTCTTCATCACATTCTTGAAAATAAAGCTTGAGTTTTGAGTTCTACTTTCTTACCTTTCTTAATTCCTTAAGAGCAAAAATAAGTTCACCTTATAGATCAACTTCTCCTTCTTCTTCATTTATTTATTCTTCCTCTACTCATTTTTCTTTAAGAGCATCTTCATTCCTTTCTTATTTATCTTCAATAGGAGCACCTCCTTCTTCTTCTATTGCTAAAAGGAGACTTTCTTCTTCTAGGTCTTCAAGTGCATCTTCATATTCATCTTCACTGAAACTGAACCCATTCCTTGTACAGTGATCTTCAAGATGACAAATGTTACCACACCTAAAACACTTGAGAATTATTGGTTCCATTTTCACATTTTTTCTAACATCTTATTTTTTGATTATCATAAATAAAATTTCTTCTTCTTCATTATATGAGGACATTCCATCACTATCACTTGAAATATTGCCTATCTTATCTGCATAAAAACTCTTCTTATACCTTTGGAAAAATTTCTTTCCTTGCTTTCCTTGTCCATCCCTACTTTTATTTTGATAGCTGTATTTTTTGGCTTCCCTATTCTTATGATCATGTTTCTCTTCACCACTGCTACTTCTAGCTTCTAGACAATCAAATGCATAGTGACCATATTTACCACAATTGAAACACTTAACTATTTTCATACCTTTATGTTTTCTTGTATCCTTGTTCCTTTTGTCATAGTTTGCTTCTTCATAATTGGATAACTCATTACTTGAATTTGGCTTCTTATCCTTTGTCTTATTTTTTACTTTGAAGGTTGCTTCTTTCTAGGGAATAGGATCCTTTTCTATTCTCATTTCAAAAGTTGTGAGAGTGCCATGTAGCTCATCCCTAGTCAAAGTTTCAATATCTTTTGTTTCCTCTATGGTTGAAACCTTTTCACTATACCTCTTAGGAAGTGACCTTAAAATATTTTGACAAACATCTAATTCTTCAACTTTAAACCCAAGTCATTGCATGGAGTTAACAACCTCATCCACATGAAGTAAGTAGGTAGAAATGTCTTCCTCATCCTTTATTTTTAGGTCTTCAAAATTTTTCTTATGATTTTGCAATTTTACCATCTTCACCTTTTTGTCTCCATCATATATTTTCTTCAACTTTTCCCAAATCTCTTTTGCTGATGTGCAATGCATACGTTTTACAAACTCTGATTCACGTAAACCACTTAATATTATATTAATTACCTTTGAATTGTTTAGATGTAGGAGCTTAACATATTTATCTATAGATGGAGTTGGTGGTGTGTATCCATCCTCAATTGCTTGCCATATCTCATTTCCTTGTGCCATTAGGTAAATCTTCATTCTTACACTCCAAAATGCATAATTTTTCCCATCAAAAAATGGTGCCTTATTTCCTAAAGATCCACTCTAAGAATCCATCTATGTTCATGTAAGTTTTTCTTTTAAGTTGTTAAACTCTTTCAAAGGAACCCACTCTAATACCAATTGAAGAACACAAGCTTATAATAAGAAGGGGGTGAATAATATAATATCAACTTTTACTTTTATTTCTCAAATAATATTATCCAATATATCAATGGCAATATCAACAAAATTAATTAAATCAATGCATAAATCATCACACACAATAGAGATACCAATTTAACATGGTTCACCCAATGTGGGCTACTCCGTGGAGAAAATATTTTACTAAACTTTTATCAAAAAATTTCTTGGGAATCCTTCCCTATTAAAATGTTTATGGACCTCTATCCAAAGGAGACACCAATCCACTAATCAATTTCATGCATACCAATCCATAGGAGACACCAATACCCTCTAGTGGTTCATGTATATCTATCCATAGGAGAACTCCTTCTCTTCTCTGGTTGGTGATATTATAGAAGATTACTACCTCCACTGCACTAGCTTGTGGATCTCTCTCCACTTAAGATCTCTATTCTCACTCAAAAGACCTCTATCCTCACTAACTTGGCTAATGAATATCTATCCAATGGAGACTACTATCCTCTGCTCTATCACCTCCAAAGCTTGCTCTCAACTCTGCTCAATATCTATCTCAAATCTACACTAAACACTATCCTCGGTCTAGCATAAATTTGCTCACAATTATATCTCTAGTCTGGCATAAATCTACCCTCAAATTTGTACCAAACTCTATCCTCAAGCCTTAACATAAAACTTGATCAAATCATAAATCAACTCTGCTCAGATCTACCCCAAGCCTTAACACAAAGCTTGAACAAATCAATAAATCAATTTTTTTCTCAAGTCTTCTCAAATACTTGTCTCAAATATATCCACAAGTCCTCTTAATAACTTTCTCAATATGCTCTCAAGTCTTAACTAATACTTACCTCAATTCTGCTCAACAAGTCCCCTTAAGAACCTGCTCAATCTACTCAACAAGTCTTCACCAAGACTTACTTCAAATCTTCTCAATAAGTCTTCACCCAAGACTTACCTCAAATATTCTCAACAAGTCTTCACCAAGACTTGCCTTAAATCAACTCAACAAGTCTTCACCAAGACTTATCTTAAATCTACTCAACAAGTCTTCACCATGACTTGCTCAATCTACTCAATAAGTCTTCACCAAGACTTATCTCAAATTTTCTCAACAAGTATTCACCAAGACTTACCTCAAATAAGCTTGCAATATTTCACAAAATCTCACACAAATATGTCCTTAAGTTTTCACAAAATCTTACTCAAATTTGTTCTTAAGTCCCCTTTAGGACTTACTTAAATTTTCCCACAAGCTTTCACAAAAGCTTTCTTAACTTTGTCCTTAAGCTTTCATAAAAGCTTACTCAAACCACTGCAAAAATTGCATACAAAAACTCGACTTAATATCTTTCAGAAAACCTCTTCAATCACACAAACAAGGTTCACTTAGAATCTCGCTTAACCACAGGAACATATAGAGAATGATCAAAGACTCAATATGTTTCACACTCACTAGGTTTTGTACCCAACAAAACACTTTATCACTTTCAAACTCTCTTTCAAATCAATTCAAAAATAAAGTATAATTTGTTTCATAAAACTTGAACTATCACTCCAATGCTTTCAATAAATAATGCTCATCCAACTTCACTCAATAATTTACTGAATGAAATACAACTTGCTTACAAACCATAGCCAAGTGTTTCACTCTGCTTCCAAAAACTCACACTATGGATCTCAAACCTTGACTCAAGATGATTCCAATGTCACATAACAATGATACTCATGTTCTTTCACAAATCCTAGCTCAAGATAGTTCTCAATATCACATAACAATTATACTCATGTTCTTTCACAAACCCTAGCTCAATATAGTTCTCAATATCACATAACAATGATACTCATGTTCTTTCACAAAACCTAGCTCAAGATAGTTCTCAATCTCACATAACAATGATACTCATGTTCTTTCACAAATACTAGCTCAATATAGTTCTCAATATCACATAATAATGATACTCATGTTCTTTCACAAACCCTAGCTCAAGATAGTTCTCAATCTCACATAACAATGATACTCATGTTCTTTCACAAACCCTAGCCAAGTGTTTTCAAAATTCTTCAACAAGAATGCACAATGTGGGTTTCAAACCCTAACTCAAACAATCCTCAATATCTAACTCAATTGTTCTCATAAAAATTCACCAATCATGCATATGAAAGCTCACTCAAAACCTTTCCAAAAATTCTTATCAAACAATCATTTTCACTCCAAATTTGCATTTCACAACATTCAATCCAATAATATTTCACTCATAAGGATGATGTGACCATACCTTTTGTTTTTATGGAGATATGTCTTCAAAACCTGTCTTAATCACAATCAAATTCTCTTTACCAATTTCAAGGTTAGGTAGCAACAGCCTATCTCAAAATCTCCAATCAAATGTTCTCCTCAATAGTTATTTCACCATACAAAAATATCAAGTCTCAAGTACACCTTATAATCTCCAAACTTCTCAAAATATAATTAGCAAAGATTCCAATAACTCACTTTCACAATAATTCACTTCAGAATTTTAATGCATAGAATAATAAAAATTACTTCCTTATATCTCCCTACTCAAAAATGTATTTTAAAAATAATTAACACCACTATTCAAAAATATTCCAATGAACATTTTAAACCAAAATTTAAATCATTCAACACTTTCAACCATGGAAAAAATAATATTTATTTCAACCACCTTATATCTCCACAAGGTGCATACTATCAACTTTAGACCAAGTGCAAACTATAAAATTTACAAACTTAAATACCTTTTACGCACATTGCCTCAGTGGGATTCGATCCCCTATCATGTTGCCACCAACATCCTAGCTGCGACCTAACCACCACATGAGCTAGGTGCTCACTTGAGACATAAAAGTGCCTCGTGCACTTTGTTCCTCTTCTTGGTGCCAAAAACAAAATAAAACCTTTGCCCCTTTGCTGTTTTTGGGACTCAAACGCGAGATCTCTGCTCACCCAACACATTACAAAACCATGCCTTGCCACTAGCCCAACCACGTGGTTGGTGATAAGGCTTTGAGCCTTAGTCCTTTTATCCTTCCATGTTTTATGCCACTTTTAAAAAATAAAAACCTCTTGCCTTATGCGCTCACGAATTCGCATCAAAACCTTAGTCAATATTCGCACATGCATTAATTCAGAGACTTACCTTAATGTCACAATTCTTATGGTATAAATACCATACTCCTTTTTTTCTTCGAACATCGATGGGGGAAAATTTATTTAAATGTTTTTGTGCCCAATCCTAACTTAGGGTTTAACTAATTTATTTTATAAATTAATTTATAATATAAATATTATAAATAATTTATAAATAACCTTAGGCATTATTTTTAAACCTTAATATTATAATAACAAATATTATAATATTATTTCCTTTGGGCCTAGGTATTTTCCTTTTTCACCCTTAGACCTTATCTGACCACCTTTAATATTATAATAATAAATTTTATAATATTGTTTCCTTTGGGCCTAGGTATCTCCTTCCTTCAAGGTATTTAGCCAACCTTTTGACCAATCATGTGACGCTTTTAAACCAACTATCTTGGGCTTAAAATATAAATATTTTAACCCTCCTTTTACCAATTCCTTGCACTGATCACTGACACTTAATATTGACATCAACGACAACACAATTACTCAAAATTTCCAACATCCCAAAAGAAGGAGGAGAGGTATTTCCTACTATATCTAGGCCCCATTGTGAAGAAGGCCATAAAGCTTGAATTGGCTACAATGCTTGTGATGGGACATGGGTTCGATTGGCATGATGTTGGAATTTTGGATACTTCTTTATATATGTACAACAATCATATTCCATGTTGGTCCAATTGTAACCCATGCACAAGATGTGCTTTGAAATGACCATCCCACTAAAATGACCATCGTAGGTACCATCATGGGCTTGAGAAATTATCCATTTTACCTCTTGGAGCTCAAGGTAATGAAGAATAATACCATCATAGCCCCAATGCTATAGGATGTCCCCTAAGAGAGTATAGCAAGCTACTTTTTGCTTAAATTTCATTTTGCGGTTGAGGACAACTCTATGGGGAGAGTACCCATCTTGATAAAATCCTTGATTTGTAGAAATCATTCATTATATGGATCTATTTCAATAATATTGACACTTTCTATTGTTTGATCAAAATCTTGTTCTATAGAAAATTGTGAAAGTGTTGTGATTTTGATAATTATGTTGCTATCAAATGGATTCTATGAAATAAGATATCCAATAGAGACCATTGTATCGATGAACAAATTAGATGATCGAGGCATATTATCAATTTTGTACCAATCAAAATGCTTAAGAAATTTGTCGAAAACTAGTTTGTACTTTTGCAAAATTGGATCTCTACATTGGTATATCCCTTTGACTTGTTTAACGATGAGATTAAAGTCATAAAAAATGCTTAATCGTTTAATTCCTAGTGTGAAAGCAGTCTAAAGTCCTAAAATTAGGCCTTCATATTCTATATTGTTGTTGATGTAGGGGAAGTCAAGTTTGAATGAAAGGGGCATAGGAGCCCCTTGAGGTGTGAATAATACAACTCCAACACCTCCCCCTTGCTCACACTTGGAACCATCAAAGAAAATGACAACATCAACATCCGCCTCTGGCTCGACGGATTCTTCTTACTCAGTTATGTTAAAGATAAAATCATTTGGTAACTTGATTATGGGTGGTGTGTCATTTTATAGTGAAGCTTCAACGAGTTGATCCATTATTACATAAACCTTTTATGGATTTTTGACTAATTAATTCTAGATCAAATTTTGTTAAAAGCATTATCCACTTAGACATCCTACTATTATTATAGGTATGACTCATCATGTAGTGCAAAGGGTTTTATTTTGTAATGATATATGTAGTATTACCAATCATATAATGTTGTAGCTTCTTGGTTGAAAAGACAACTGCTAAGCATAGTTTTTCGACATATGCATATTTAGATTCATAGCTCACAAATGTGCAAGTAATGTAATATATAGCATACTCTTTACTTGATTCATTTTCTATCCTAAAATAGTTCCTAATGCAAAATCTATAGTAGATATGTATATATGGAATGGTACACCTGGTTGAGGTAGTGTCAACACATGTGGTGATGCAAGATATGCTTTTATGGCATCAAATACCTCTTGATAGTCTTGATTCCATTAAAAAAATGACTTCCTTTTTTAATAGATGATTGAAAGTCTTGAATTTGTATGATAATTGTGATATAAGTAATGGATCACTTGTATCTTGCCTTGCAAGTTGCATAATTCCTTGAGATTTGTAGGGGACATTATGTCGATGATTGCTTTAACTTTGTTCGGGTTGAATTCAATGCCTTGTTTAGAGACTATGAACCCTAAAAGATTTTTTGATGTAACTCCAAAGATGCACTTCTTCAGGTTAAGTCTTACCTTGTGCTTAAGTAATCGCTTGAAAACTTGGCATAAAACACTAATATGCTCATGATGGAGCTTTGTTTTGGCTAAAATATCATCTACATAAGATTCCACTATTTTGTGTATTTTATCATGAAAAATGTAAGTCATGGCATGTTGATAGGTAGTGCCTACATTCTTAAGCCCAAATGGTATGAATTTATAGCAAAATGTCCCCTAAGGCATTGTAAAAGTTGTTTTGTGTTGGTCTTTAGGATTAATTCAAATTTGATTATATCCTAAAAAACTATCTATGACGAAGAGCATTTCGTGGCCAATGGTAGAATCCAAAAACATATCAATATTTGGGAGAGGGAATTATTCATTGGAACACGCTTTGTTTAATTTACAAAAATTTGTGTAGATGTGTATCCCCCCATTAGGCTTGCTAATGGGTACGATGTTTGAGACCCTTTTAGGGTAGTCTATGGGTTGAATGAAATCCACATGTAGTAAATTTTGCAACTCTTCTTTATTCATCGGGGTTATGGAATGATGAAGCTTCCACAACTTTTGCTTTACAGGTTTTGCATCAAGTCTCAATATGATATTATGAACCACTAGATTAGGATCTAGTCCCAACATGTCTTTGTATGACCATGCAAAAGCGTGCTTATTCTCAATAAGAAAAGTGACAAGCTCTTCATGTTTGGTGAAGTTGAGGCTCTTTGTAAGTTTAATGACTAATATATATTAATCTCACAAATCACAACACATAATTATCAGCCCTTTGAGGGTACAACCTCCTTCAATACTTTCATTCAATATGAAAAAAGATACATTCATTATGCACCTTTGTCTTTTAAAGATACACTTCGTGCAACCCTAACCTAATGCTCAAGAATTAGATTACATGCAAAGTTCCACTCGAGCTAGAATATTCTACCAAACAAATAGTTATATTCTTTATAACAGTTGCATGAAATGGTCTCACTTGTCTAGGCTTCTCAATTGGCACATAACATTATAAAATATCATTAGAATGGGGTCCTCATGTTGGAAAGAGGTCATTACATAATAATATGAGAATTACATAATAATTTTAGGATGGGATCCTAAAACAAGGGAAGAATATGGGCTAACACTTGGTCAAATAACCCTTGATATTATAACTCCTATACCATCTCAATTTTAGTCTTCTACATATATAGACATCGATAGGGATGAACGATTAGGGTTAAGCTTCTCAGAACAATATTGGTATGATCATAGGAGCATCATGATGGTAATCCTTATGGTTCTATAAATACAAGGGAATTTTTATCCATAATTTTGTATAATTCAATTGATTAAAGTATATCATTATTATTTAAAGCCTATAATACAAACAATTATACCATTACCCATGAGACAATTTCTTCAAAAAAAATTCTATATGATGTGAGCAAATGAGTTGGGTAGGACCTATGGTCATGCCTCAAAGAGTGTATTACTTTCCATTTTCTATGAATTGCATTCATATATTACAAAAGTCACATATTATTAGACCCATGGAGCAAAGTCATTGAGTTTCAACACTATATCAAAAACCTACAAAGGAAGGGAAAATATGTTTACCCTTAGTTTGTAGTTTCCTGGTGTAGAACTAGGTCAAAAAATCATAGATAATTTTTGGAAAAAAAAGAGAACCAAAGCTTTCATATTAATTTTCATAAAAAAATGGAAATATAGACCAGACCCCCTTTACAATTTTGAAATTCCCCTATAATACCTTGTTTCCCCTTTTCTCGCCTAGGACAATTCATTTGAAATTTGAATTTTAGAGGTAAAACTTCCTGGGGTCATAACTCCTTGCTCGTTTCTTGGATTGACTATTAGTGCATATTTTCAAAAAGCTCTCAAAAATATCTATAACAACATAGTGTTCTAGAGGTAAGTACGACCAATTGTATCCCTCTACGAGGCCTCTAAGGCCTTCAAATCCCACCTTTAAGTTTTAGTGGTAGAATTTTCACCATACTAGCAAGATTTTCACCATAAAACTTACATATCTCCCAAAACGATCAGGATATTGGGGTGATTCTTTCACCATTAGGTCTATTTTTCCATCCTGCTCCTTGGGGTACAATTTCAAATTCATACATACCCCTAAAAAACTAAAAAAACTTAGAATAAAATAAAAATTAATACAAATTTTGGATGATGCAAGATCACTCTTACACCACTGGATGCTCTTGCATCATTTCCCATAACCACCTTTATATTTCTATAGTTTACCTTACATGGTAGAGTACTCCCATTGAAAACCATGACTTTAAATGAATTGCAAGAATGGATATAACAAGCTACTTGTTTAGCTAACCAAATATCAATAAATTTATGGGTATTACCTAAATCATTAATATTATAAGTCATTGGTATTTGAAATACCCAACTACATTTATAGTTTAGGGAGTATAATTCCCAGCTATTGTATGTACAAAAATTTTGGGTGGTGGTTCCTTAGTTGGTTTGGAATCTTTAGGTTGATCCATCTCTATTTTGTCCTCCCCTTCATTGTGTGGTTCCTTGGTAAAAGGTTTATCCATATCCAATAAATATACATTTTTTTATACTCACTTCTGGTCCAAATAATATTTGGCATCACAGTTGTAACATAGACCCTATACTCGATGTGCCTTCATTTCTTCATGAGTAAGATGTTTTAACCTGGGGAGGTTTGTTTCTTGAGTTTGATGATGTCTAGGATAGAAATGGGGTTCAAACCTATGGTAATTTAAAAGTATACCTTTGTGTTATGAATTTATCCTCTACAAACCTATTCATTCCTACATCTACCATTATGTTGTTTGGTTTGAATATTTTTACCTCAATATGGATATATTTATTTAGTCCTCTAATGAAACAACTTTGGAAAACTTGGTGCTCAATCACCTGGTACAATTTTTATACTTCTCAAACTATCTGATAATCATGGATAGTTGTTATCTATCTTAACTTGGTGAGGGATTTTATAAAATTTTCATACTCAGTGGTTCTAAAATGGATGAGTAGCTTGCACTCAAATTCATTCCATGTGATCCATAGGTTTGTACTTTATAACCATTGGTACCACTAGACTGCTTCATATTCTATGTTAAATGATGCAATTCCAATATTCTAATTATGGGGAGTGACATGCAAAGAAAAGTATTGTTTGACATAATACAACCAACTAGTTGGATCATCATCATCAAATTGTGGAAATTCTAGCTTATGCATTCTCTTATTTATATTTAGAAATGGCGATTTTTGTGCTCATCCATTGAAACTAGAACCTTAATTTCCTAATGATTGTCCTTATATAGAATCACATTTTGAATTTACACATATTAAATGACTTTTGAGGTCATCAATTTTATCCAATTTGTATAGTTTAGATAATGCTTGCTAGGTTACTAACTAATAAGATTCAATTTATTTCACCTATTTTTCTAATCGCTCTAGCTCTTGAATAGCTCTAGTACCACTAGCCATTTGTCATTTTAGGATCTCTAAAAAGGTCTATTAACATTATATTTCAAAATAATATGCTTGAACTAATTTTATGGGAGAAACTTCCACGTCCACACTACAAAACTTGATCCTCTACCTGGTAGTGTCTTCCATGGCCAACTTTTCTACAATAGAAAATTTTGTGAAGGCAACTTGGAAGCTCAATATTCAGGACACTAAGGTGATGGATGAGATCCATACTCAAATCAAACTCTTGCTTACTATTTAGGACATAGTCACTAAAGCCCCGACAACCAGCACTAAAAGTTGATGATAGTTTTGGTTTACCGTTTCATTTTGTTTACTTCTCTAGTCATGATTGTCCCCTGGGACTATGATCCATGTCTTGATTTGTAAGTGTTGTGTAGGACCACCCTGTGATATGGGTTTGTTCCCTTAGTTTGGTCTTTGAACATGTTGTAAATATTCATTTATCCATATGTAACAAGGTTTTGGGGACCTTTAAAAATCCATTTTGAATATCAATCTATAAAAAAAAAAAATCTACTTGAAGAGAGAATTAGAATGGAATATACCATAAAATGATAATTTTTAGAATGTAGGATTCTAAAAATGGGTTACTAGAGTTAGGTCTCAAAAAAATCAACTCAAATAAAGGATTGCAATGGCTATATAGTAAAATGATAAATTTTGAACTTTTTGTTTTTTTGTAGACTAATGAAAATTGATTGCTCTACTAATGGACTATTGCCAACTAATTGCTTTGATTTTTAGACTATATATTATTTTCGCTATTATACTAGATATTCTCTACATTATTAAACTAGGTATTCTTTGCACTATTAGATAGGATAATATTTGCACTATCATACTAGATATTCTTTGGACTGTTAGACTAGACTGAAGTAGTCTTTTTTATAGTATGCTTAGATCTAATTTTATTTTTCTAAATGAGAAAGAACTGAAGAAATATTTCTATATGGATGATATAAGTTAGAGTGTGTTTGATTTTTTGGGCTCTTTGATATATGACCTCATTTGTGATAAATGATTGGTCCAATACTTTAGATCTCTAACCATGGAGGGTTCCAATACCTATAGTTGCATTGTCCATTTTTAGGGTATTGTGTGAGTGACTTTCCAAGTCTAACAACTTATTATTGCACCATAAAAATAAAATGGATCATAAAGATTCTCCTATTCCTAGGGGGTCTCCCTATATATTGAGGGTGCATGGGATCTGGGATCTTATAGTTGTATACAAGTGTTTTCAAATGCCTATATATTAGTGTCTAAGCACCCCTCACTTCATTATATGCTTTATGGAAAATATAGCTTAGCCGATAATTATAACTCCTCTATGCTATTTTAAGACCCCTAGCACATGTTTCTAACCTACTCTACTAAAAATCAAGAAAAAAATTGTGTTTTTTTAGAAATATAATTTTATGGAAAAATACCAATACTAATATTCGTAGAATAGAAAAATGGATGGAAGTACAAGAAGTGTTGTGGTTTCTATTAAACACAACCCTAGAAAGATATCTAATACTACTTTTTAGGAACCTTCATATAAAAATAAGCATAAATGAAGTAGCAATGTAGGAATTAATGGAAATGCTCACAAACTAAATGACCATGAAAATAAAAATAATATAAATGCTCAGAAAAAACTAGATGGAAATACAACAAATTTATATCAATAAAAAAAATAGATATCACATACCTCATTGATGGGGTAACACCCTTAAAAGGAGAACTTCAACATGAAATGAGAAAAATGTGATATACCTTCTACTCCAAACCCATGTCACATCATTGTTGCTAGATCATATGTGAATCCAAGTATCTTTGTGTGGTTCTCTTATTGATGAATATCTAAGTCCAAGGTTGAACTTCATAGGAACTCAACATGGTCAGTGTCTATCCTATGGATAGGAGTGGCCAACCCCTATAATGACCTGCAAGCAAGGTTTCTTTGCCTTGAACTTGGGAAATTCTCCCATCTATTTCAATGGGAATACCCTTTTTCCTTTACTAGTTTAAATCAAACGTTAAACTAGTCTTTTATATTAGGTTTATTTTAGCCTATACAGTAGGTGTATGCCTTGATGATTAGCTTGTTCTTCCTTAAAGGTAGAACAAAAATCATTGCAATGCTTAAATTTATCACATTGATGATAATAATTTAAGGGGGTTATCACACAAACCCATGTAGACTTGTGAATGCCTACCATTAAACCTTACTTGATTTATTCAACCATAATCTCCATGAAACTAGATAACATTCACATTCTCCCTTATGTTCACTTCATATTTTATTCATTAAAGATACATCTTTAAGTGGCATGCATGGTTTACTCATTCTCTTTAATATTAGTATTACTCTAGGAAATTTAGGCACCCTCTTTAATTCTCATTTAAAGATCTAAATTCAATCATTCAATATATTTATGCCAAGATACAACTTTGTTTTACTTTCCTTGACCACTTACGATTGAAAATTTCCTTGCTTACAATCCTCTTAATGAGTGATACAAACCAATTATAATTTGACCTCAAAGAGGTACTTTTAAAATAATAGAAATATTTTGTTAAGGAGGGATTTTTACAATACATAACAATTACAACATAAATCAAATAGATACAACATTCATTTGTTCCTATTCGAACCACCAGTACTTGATTGAAGGTAAATCGGGATCAGGAAAACCCATAGCATGTATATGAAATGCATTCTAGGCAAGCAATAAATTAATGCAACTAAATACAAAATATTTCACATAATGTAGTTGTCTAAATAATTCAATCATTCAAAGTAAGGAAATCCCATACTTTCCTAAGACTGAAAAATTACATTTTCATATCATATATTTTTCACAAAAATATGCCCTTGAAACTAATATTATTACAAACATATAATGTCAGTCATTTCCAAAAGAATATACAGATCCATTCGTAGTTTTACAAGTAATTCATATTTCTTTTAACTATGAATAGCATTGCAAACAAATCATACTCTTCAAGTAACTAATATTCTATCAATTATAATAGCACTTAACAAAACATACTCTCTCAAGTATCTCAAATTTCTATCAATTAGAAATAGCATTCAAAGAAGCATACGTTATGAGTTACCTATCATTAGAAATATCATTTTATTTAAAATGATGGATTTATTTGTAGATTTTCCACGATCCATATTTATGATTTAGCTATAATTCTTTCGCAAATACCTTTACTAGTTTACCTTGAAATCTATAGTTCTTCTACAAATTGGCTACCAAGTTGACTTCAAATCTACCCATGAGATCGTTCTATAGCCCCTAGATTTTAGCTAACATCTCTTTTGTAATCTACTGACAAGATTACTTAAAACTTAGCCGTAACTCTACCCCTAATCCATCACACAATATTACACTATAGATTACAAGCTTGACCCTTAATTTATTTTAGAAGACATACTATATACATATAAATCTATCAAGTAAGATTTACAAATCATTCTCATGACACAGATAGACTATAGCTTTAAATATGACATTGTTCCAAAATTATATATATTAACTAGCTAATTAAAGTTCTCAACTTTAATTGATTTAGCTCAAACATACTTTATAATAGTATTTCATTTTATAAATCAAAATCCCATACCTATGGTTTACAAATGAATCATTCTTAACATATTAGCTAATTGAAGTTCTTTATAGCATCACATAATTTCCTTTTATAATATAAACCAAAGTCCCATACCTTTGATTTACAAGTGAACCACTTCATCTCTTAATCATTTCCTAAGGCTTTTATCTTTTTTTTTTGATTGGTAGAAAGGGTGTTGAAAGGTCCCTGAACCTTGTACAAGAAAGATTACAAGAAATCCATAACGACCGAGGTGGTCCAAGAAGAAAGGAATAGAGAGCTGGCAAACCTTCACACTAGGGAAGGTGTCGCGAAATCGCGACCAAAATGGTGATGTCACGAAATCGCAACAAGTTGCGTCGTTGATGCCAATAGAAGAAAGGAAGTCACAAAATCGCGACAAGAAATGCCATCAAAACCGAAGAAGGGAAGAAGTCACGATATCGCGACATGTTGAAAAGTGTCACGATATCGCGACAAGTTGCTAGGTTGGAGCCGGATGAGAAGAAGAGTCGTGAAATCGCGACAAGAATGAAGACCGCAACCAAAATAGAAAATGAGTCGCAAAATCGCGACGAAAGTGGAAGCCTACTGCCGAGAAGAGAAAGTGTCATGAAATCGCGACAAGAATGAAGACCACTGTCGAAGAGGAAAATTGTCGCGATATCGTGAAAAATTGGGAGACCGCTGCCAAGATGAAAAAGTGTCGTGAAATCGTGACAATCTAGAGGACCGCAGCCAAGGACAAAAGGTGTAGCGAAATCGTGACAATCTGGAAATCCGCAGATGAGGAGGAAAAGTGTCGCGAAATCGCGACAAGAAGGAAGACCACCGTTGGAGAGAAAAAATGTCACGAAATCGTGACAAAGAGGAAGACCGCCATTGGAGAGAAAAAATGTCGCGATATTGCGACAAAAAAGGAAGACCGCCATTAGAGAGAAAAAATGTTGCGATATCGTGACAAAATGGAAGACCGTCGTTGGAGGGAAAAAAGGTCGCGATATCGCGACAGAATGGAAGACCACCGTTGGAGAGAAGAAATGTCGCGATATCGCGACAAAAATGGAAGACCGCCGTTGGAGAGAAAAAAGGTCACGATATCGCGACAGAATGGAAGACCACCGTTGGAGAGAGAAAAAGTGTCGTGATATCGTGACAAAAATGGAAGACCGTCGTTGGAGAGAAAAAAGGTCGCGATATCGCGACAGAATGGAAGACCATCGTTGGAGAGAGAAAAAATGTCGCGATATCGCGACAAAAAGGAAGACCACCATTGGAGAGAGAAAAAATGTCGCGATATCGCGACATGAAGCAAGGAAGCGTTTGAAGGCCAAAAAGTGTCGTGATATCGCGACAAGTTTGCAAAAAAGCACTCGGAGAGAAAAAGTGTCGCGATATCATGACAGAATGGAAGACCGCCGTTGGAGAGAGAAAAACATGTCGCGATATCGCGACAAATTGGAGGACCACCGTTGGAGAGAAAAAAGGTCATGATATCGTGATAGAATGGAAGACCGTCGTTGAAGAGAGAAAAAAGTCTCGATAACGCGACAAGCTGAGATTTTGCAACCAACTGTGAAAAGTGACGCGAAAACGCTCCAAGATGCCAAGACGCAGCCACAGGGGAAAAACTCGGAGCCCAGTAACCCACTCACATTGTGCAAACATTGGAACTTGAAGAAGCGTCCCTTAGGCCGATTGGGAAGGAATCTCTCCAAACCTGAATGTCTGTTGCATCAACTCCCTTGTTAGAAAGCCAGTCCGCAGCTTTGTTTCCTTCCTGGTATTGATGTTGAATGATTAATTCTGGGTAGAAGCCAATTAGTTTCTTGCATTCTTTGAAGATGGAAACAAGGGCCTAGGGAGGCACAGAGGTTCCTTTGAACCAGTTGATGCAATGCAATGAGTCTCCTTCTATGATGAGTTTATTGATAGTCAAGCCTTCCAAGAGAATCAAGCTTTGGAGCAAGGCCCGAGCCTCGGCCATATTGTTAGACTGAATTCCTAAGTTCTGAGCAAAGGCCAAAATTATTTCTCCTCTGTGATTTCTAAGAATTCCACCTCTACCAGCCACTCCAGGGTTGCCTTTGGCCGCACCATCGAATTTAAGCTTGTGCCACCCAGAAGGAGGTAAGGCCCACTTGATTACAGACCTGTCAACAGAAGTACGAGGAGTTGCAAAAAAATTGAAAATATTGAAATGATTTGTTAAATCCAATTCAAGGCCGAGGGGGGGGGTTTGGACGATGAGACAAGAGAGGCATTCTCCACAGCAAGGGCCAAGATTTTGGCAACAACAATCTTCTCATCCGTGGCAAGGTTTTTGAAAATTTTGGCATTTCTCTCAAGCCAAATCTGCCATAGGAAAATGTGAAGGCAAGCTTGCCACATGAATTTGAGTTGACTGCTCTTGAAAGGCCTGGGCCATTGTTGAAAAAGGAGGGGAATGGAATGAGGGAGGGCTACAGAGATGGAAAAAGTGTTGAAAACCTGGTTGAGCACTGCAAGGGAGAAGGGACATTTTAGAAAAACATGCGTAGTAGACTCACAGGCATTTTTACACAGGATGCACCAATTGGGGATGAGAAGCCCTCTGGTTATCAAATTGTCAGTGGTGAGGATTCTATTTTGGATGGCCAACCAGTAGAAGAATTTGACCTTGGGAATGATCTTGGGAACCCAGACCATATTAGATAAGTCATGGCCATCACTGGGAGCTTCTTGGCTGTAGTAGGCAGATTTAACAGTAAAATGCCCTAAATCTTCAAGGTTCCAAACCATGGAGTCATCTTTGTGAGAGTTGGGAATTATGCAGCTCCTCAATAAGTTTTGTAACCGCCTAAGCACCTCGATGATATGTCTAGGCCCATTCAGATCCAGGTGTTTCCATTCGGGTCTTGTAATACCTGGGTTAATGAAATGACACACCTTATCTCCAAAGGTGGCTTCGGTCACCGTCTTGAGCATAGCAAGATGAGGATCTTGGCTGAGAGGTTTGTCACGGATCCAAGGGTCATCCCAGAAATGAATGGTCAATCCATTTCCAAGACACCACCTTAATCCTTCCATGATGATCTTCCTTGTTTTAGTGACACCATTCTATAAATGAGATCAGCTGGGAAGGTTGTGCTCTCCAAGAAAGGGAACCTGATGAAGGTACTTAGCTTTGATGATGTCAATCCAGGTGGCTTTTTTGTTGATGGTAAGTATCCAGGACTGCTTGGCAATGAGATCCATGTTCATCTTCTTGATGTCCCTGAAGCTGAGACCTCCATCCTTTTTCTTGGAACAAACCTTGTCCCAGGCAATGAGGGGAAATTTGTTCTTGTTTTCATTTCCCGCCCAAAGGAATCTGTGTTGAATTTGCTCAATTATTTGGCAGATGGAAGCTAGAGCTTTGAAGATAGATAAGAAAAAAATAGGAATACTTTGCAAGAAAGCCTGGACCATAGTGGCTTTGGCTACCTGACTGAGCAATGAACTTTTCCAACCTGCAAGCTTCTTTTTGAGACGATCTAGAACAGGGTTCCACATAGCCGAGACCGATTTGCCATGGAAAAGCGGTAATCCGAGATAAGTAGTTGGAAGGCTCCCAATGATACACCCAAGGATCTCAGCAATCTTGTTTTTCCTATGGATGGGAGTATTGAGGAAGTATAGCTTGCTTTTGCGGTAATTGACTTTCTGGCTAGCCGCCTCTTCATAAGATTCAAGGATGCTCTTAATAATTTTTGCTTCGGGGACAGAAGCATGAGAGGAAAGAATAGTATCATCCACAAACTGTTGATGGGAAATGGCATTGGTTTTTGAGGCTGGTTTGATCCTAGAGACGAGTCCACTGATGTAGGCAGTAGTAAGGGTCCTTCCAAGGGTTTCGGCCAAAATGATGAAGAGGAAGGGTGACAGAGGGTCCCCTTGGCGAATGCCTTTAAAACTTGGAAAAAATCTAGCAGGTGAACCATTGATAAGAACAGAGAACCAAGTAGTAGAGATACATTCTCGAACCATCTTAACCCATTCTTTGTGAAACCCAAACTTCTCAAGGACCTCGAACAGGAATTTCCATGAAACCCGATCAAAAGCCTTGTTCATGTCAAGCTTAAGGAACATACTGGGTTTTTTGTTTTTAGATGCCGAATGAGCCAACTCATGGACGGTTATCACTCCATCAGCAATGAATCTGCCTTTGATCGAGCTGCCTTGGCACTGGTCAATGATGGAGGGAAGGATGTCTTTCAGCCTGTTTGCCATAACTTTGGTGATAAGTTTGTAGATGACACTATAGAGACTTATAGGTCTAAAGTCGAAAAGGGAAGCACGATCATTAGACTTGGGAATTAAAACAATGAAGGTGGAATTGGCTTCTCTCGACATATTTTTGGCTCTCTAGAAGAATTTAACCGCAGCAACAACATCAGGGCCCACGATATCCCAAAAGTGTTGAAAAAATTGGGGTGGAAAGCCATCAGGTCCAAGGGCCTTGTCAGGTTCCATTGCAAACAAGGCATCTTTGATCTCCTCTTCAGTGTAGGATTGGAGCAATTTCTCATTATCATCGTTAGACACCATCATTGGAATGTTCTGAAGTAGAGAACTTGCTGTGCGGGGGTGGCAGTCAACACTTGGACCTAAGATTTCTTGGAAGTGGTGCACAGCTTCCTGTCTGATGGCATGGATATCAGAGATAATGGTACCATCAGCCTTGGTCAACTCAGAGATTTTATTTGAACCTTTATGGTGCAAGGTGGAAGCATGGAAAAACTTCATGTTGGTGTCTCCTTCTTTGAGCCAGAGGCTTCTAGATTTTTGCCTCCAGTAGGACTCTTCCTTAGCCAAAACATTGTGAAGGTTTGAAAGGAGGCATTTTTCTTCCATGAAAGTTTCAACCCTCTGATCCCCTCCCTGAATCATATTTTCCACCCTTTTGAGCTCATCCAACAAAAGCTTTTTTTCACTAAAGAGGTTGTCGAAAACCTCCTTGTTCCAGCATTTCAGCTTGAGTTTGACTGCTTTGAGTTTGAGGAACAGATTCGAGAGAGGGTTTGGACAAAGGTTTTGCTGCCACCATTTTCGAATGCACCGAACTAAATCTGGATGAGTGAGCCACATATTTTCAAACCTGAAAGGGGTTTTAAAGGTTTTTTGGGGTCGAGAACAATCCATAATTATAGGGTTGTGATCAGATCCAATTTTTGGGTGGCTATGAATCCTGGCATCCCCAAAAATAGGAATGAGTTCTTTGGACAAGATAAATCTGTCAAGCCAAATTTGGATGTGATGAATGCCTGCCCGTTTGTTGCTCCATGTATAGTTGAATCCTTGGAGCGGTAAGTCCATAAGCTCGTTGAGGTGGAAAAATTCGTTGAAATCTTCAATGCAGCGGCTAGTGATCGGATTGCCTCCTTGCTTGTCAAGTAGGTGAAGGGGAGTATTGAAGTCACCACAGAGCATCCAAGGAAAGTCAAGAAAGTTATTGTGCATTGTGGTAATGTTATCCCATAGCAATCTTCTGTTGACAGGACTGTTTGGTCCATAAACATTGGTGGCAATCCATTGAAGGTTGGTGACTTTATTAGTGAACAAAATATTGATGGTTCTATCAGAGACTGAAAGAACTCTCCCCTCGATAGTTGATGGATCCCACAAACAAAGGAGACCCCCGGATGCCCCTGAGGAGGGGCAAAAGGCGAAATTGCTATTTTCCTAGATTAGCTTGCAAACTTGATTGCTGCTATTCTCATCCAGTTTAGATTCTTGAAGAAACATGATATTTGGTTTTAGGTTTTTTCTCACCAACTTGACAGTCCTCTGTTTGGCAGTTTTGTTGAGGCCTCTGACATTCCAGGAGACAAACTTCATCGATTTGACTTGGGATTTGCTTTGCGACCTCTGCCTCTCCCTTGATATGGAGTAAGTTTAGGTCTAACCTCATCCAAATATTGATGGGTGGGTTGTTCAGAAGTAGGGCCCAAGGAGGTAGGCACGGATCCATCGACCACTTCAATCTCGATTGCTTTGGCAAGATTTTCTGCATTGGACGGTCTTCCCATTCTCTGCTCTTTGTTGACATCAGCTTTAGGGGCAGGAATGGGAGATTTTAGAGGGCTGGATGACTGAAGAATGTCGGTGGTGTTGGTCCCAGGAATAGGCCTATGGGGGGATGGAGAACGGGGAGACTGGCACAGGGCAACAGACTCAGGGGAGAGGGTAAGAGGACGGTTCTGAGTCAGGGGAAGGGGTGGGAAGGGAAGAGGAAGGTGAGAGGGACCAGAATCTGAGGGTGAGTTTAGGGAGGTCATTGCAGCCTTACCATTGGACAAGGGAGACTAAATCGTAGAGGGTGTGGATGAGATGTTTGGATCTATGGGAAGGTCATCGGAGATGTCCTCACTAGTTTGAAGATTATTTAAAGGAGCAAAATGATTGGAACGAGAAGGCAAAGATTTTCTCTTTTTATTTCTATACAAAGAGAAGAATTATTTCTTAATCCACTCTTTATACAAGAGTTAGAACTTCTTCGATTACATATATATACAAAACTATACTTTCTTATACAAGAAGAGGATATATCATATTATTCTTTATTTTAGAGGAAGAGGATATACCATACTATACTTTTCTTATACAGGAAGAGAATACATTATACTATACTTTCCTATACAAGAAGATAATGGTTATTTCTTTAAGAAATAGACTATGCAAAGTTTTTATTATTTCAATCAACTTCGTGCTATGAAGTCCTTCGTCCTATCCATAGTCACATAGTGACTTTATTTCATAAAATGCATCACTTTACAAAATGTTTCTATAGTATTTCTTAAGTGCGCTCCACTATTTCTCTTAAGGGAATAAAAATACCATTGACTCATAATCCAAGTAATGGTTTTCAACATTAGGCATTTAATGGTAATGCAAGCTTTGGATACGAGGTGATTGGTTTTGATCATGTGGTTTTTTCAACTCGAACCAAGGTTATTGGGCCACCCAAAGTAAGTATGATTAGTTCACCCTAGCTTCCATGTCCAATCATCATGAGAAATGTAAAGGCCCACACCTATTACTAATCTAAATTTTATTCCATACTATAATAGGTACATGTCCAAGCAATGTCATAACAGTTTGGTATTATATGGTAGTAGTGTCATATACATGTTGGGTTTTGTGGATGATAATAACTGAATTAAACACCACGTACTCTCTATCGGATACTCTATATAGTTTATTATACGTCCATCTAGCTGGATCGTTGATCAGGGAGCACAATGTGAAGCCTCATGAATCGATCGTGGTAATCTACTCCACATGTGATAAATTTTGGGTGTGAGTTTAGGAATCTGAGATCATAGACAAAGCAAAGGGATTTCACTTACATCCTCCATGGCAATTGTATCCTATTGTTACTGGTTTCTTGGAAACTCTAGCTGAAGTATCCTAGCAATATCTGATTGTGATAGTTTAAAATCAGAATGACCATACTTGATATCCTAATCGTATTCCATAATGATAGGATTTTATCCTAGATTCTTGTATGGTTGATCATCACAAGTCTAGGTAGTGAATACTAGGTGCTTCTGTAGCGTATTCAGGTTCAAATGTGAGTACCTTGCATCATTTATGATAAGCAATCAAAATATGGAGTTTACTAGCAGATAATGAAGTTGCCCATTAGCCCTCATTCATGGCATCATGAAGAGGTAAAGAATAATAGTATCCTAATGTAATAAGGGTAAAAGCATACACTATGGTAAATGGAAGTTTTGCCATCAGATATCTTATCGACTAATGTCTTGTTGATAAGGAGGAAGTCATATACAAGGTTATAAGTTATATAGTATGATCTATTTTTTGTTTTAATTTAGGTAAGGCTTGTCATGGCTATCCATAGCCGTCAATGATGATTATACCAAGGTTTATAAATATATTTAAGAGTTAGAAGGTATTAAATCTAAGTCCATATTAATTAATAGTTTCACAACACTACTCAAATTATATAAACCATAGAATACTCTTAAACACACCATTTACTGCACATAAAGCCATAACAATATATAGACCACATAGAGAAGGTAAGATAATGAAAGAAAGGAATTCTTCTGACTTGCAATATTCATAATTTCCACTCTTTCTCCTTACTTCTAAGCCCTCTAGTCCTTGCTTATCATCTTCACTGACTTGACTAATTGTCACTAATCTTAAGCTTTCTGGTTTTTGTTTCACCAAAGGATGAAGAGCATAATCCCTAAGCCCAAGTTTTCTCTATTAGTTTCCCCCCCATTTCTTCTCGAAGGCTTTTAATTTATAGGAGATCATTTTCTCTTATGAGCCCCAAGTGACTTATTATTTTATGGTAATGGCTCTATAGTTACAGACTTCTATAAGTGTAAAGTCAGAATGAACTACCTTAGTGGATTCATTTTATAATATGCCACCACATACGAGGAGTTTAAAGTAATAGTAGTATTACTTTTATAACATGCCATTTATCCATAAGTGGCTAAAGTGCTAAAGGTATTATTTTTATACTCTGTCACTAGCCCATAGGTGGCTTATTAAATTATTATTACAAGGTGCACATAGTGGGATGCCCACTCATCTCTTTCGGAGGGTATCTTTCAAATAATAAAAATTGAATCATATAAGAGGGTGAATAATAAAATGTTTCTTTTTATTATTCTAGAAAGTTAGTGCCCCTCTTGGTCCAATAGGACTTTGACAAGTCTTGTGAGTATTTGGCTGAGTTAAATTAGGTTAACTAAGCCTAATTTATCACTCTTAGAAAAAGGTACATCTTTGTTTACAAGCAATCCTATTTAGTTTATGTTCTAAAGTGTATGTTTTCTAAAATACCAAATATATCATCAATATTCTCAAAATTCAATAAATTACCAATACCCCTTTGAGACTTATAAAACTAAGCATTAGATTCTAAATTATCAAGAATGAAGGTTTGGTCAAGATGGGATGTGACATACTCCCCCCTTAGACTAAATACAGTCCATTGTGTTATCATGGTAAGTAGTCAATAAAACATTAATGCATGTTCAAAACATAGTAAAGAAAACAAATATCATAATGTTTTTACCAAATTGTAAACACAAGCAATCATGCAAACTCAGTATTCCACACCATTTTTTGGTGAATCTATTAGCTACCACTATCGTATCATCTTTAGTGCTTCCAGGAACAAAATTTTCTACCTTGGTTAGTTTATCCACCACAAAAAGTATCAAATCATGTTGATACCTAGTCTTAGGTAACCCAACTATGAAATCCATAGATATCACTTACCACTTTTGTGAGGGTATTTCATGTGGATACAACTTTCCATCTGGATGTTTATGCTTTGCTTTTACCTTTTGGTATTCCAAACAATGAGCAACAAATTCAATAACATCCTTTTTCATTTCGGGCTAGTAGAAAGTTTTCTTCATGTTTTCTCTCATATTTGCCCCTCCTGGATGAGCAAAATATGGAAATCTATGAGCTTCACTCATGATCACCCTTCTCAAATTACCAGATTCAAGAATGACTACCCGATCCTTAAAACACAAAAGTCCCTCCTTGAGACTATAATATTTAGCTATCTTAGGATCTTGAGTCATTTTGGCTTGTATTTCAATACAAAATTGGTCTTGGTATTGAGCTTGTTTAACCTGATCCATGATATTTATATGACTTTGAGTTAGCATAGTAATGTGCCTTCTTCTGCTCAAAGCATCAACGACCTTATTTTCCTTACTGGTGTAAAATCAGCTACAAGAGACCAACAAAATGGACTCCAATCACATAACACAAATGCAATATAATGGAAGAAACCTACAAATCAATATTCTTCTCATTCCTAAATTCACACCCCTTCTCCAAAAGAATACAATCCATCATATAGCCATCGAAAACCAAAGAAACCCTAAAAACATTTTTTTCTAAAAATTGCTAAAAATAGAAATGAGTCAAATTGCACCCAAATTTGGTGCACACATCCCTCTTACAATAATGAACCTTTAAAATATTAGGTCTCAACTGAAGGTATAACAAAATATAATAGACTTCTAACATTCAAAAAAATCCAAAAAACCCATGAACGTATTCTACAAGCTAATTTTGGGATACTAGATGGAGGAGTTAGGTACCGAAAGTATACTTTTTGGAGGGTCATGTGCATTAGAGATGAGCCTAATGCAGAACACACATGTGGAACCACTTGATAAATTTCAAGGCAAACGGGCGTACGGTTCACAAGTTATGGCTCCGACAAGGTGCATAACTTACCCTTGATATATTCAATGCCAAAATCATATTCGACCAAGAACTCAATCCACCTTCTCTGTCTTGCATTTAGCAAAGGTTGAGTAAAAATATATTTTAAACTTTGGTGATCAGTTCTTAATTCAAAGGGTCTACCCACAAGGTAGTGTCACCATATCTTCAGGGTATGAACAACTGTAGCTAGTTCTAGGTCATGTGTAGCGTAGTTAACCTCATGTTTCTTGAGCTTCCTAGACTCATAAGCTACTACTATTTTATCTTGGGATAACACACCACCCAATCCTTCCAAGGAAGCATCTGTGCATACTAAAAAATCACCTTGGGGTTCTAGAATTTTTAGTATAGGGGTAGATGTGAGCTTTTGTTTAAGCAATTGGAAGGTAGCTTCACATTTATCTGACCATATGAATGCTTTTCCTTTTCTTTGAAGATTTGTTATTGGAGAGGCTATCTTAGAATAGTCCTTCACAAATATTTGATAATATCCTGCTAATCCCATGAAGCTTCTTACTTCTGTTACATTAGTCGGAGGTGGCCAATTCAAAATAGCCTCAATTTTCTTGGGATCCACTGCTATCCCATTTTTAGAGATTATATGTCCCAAGTATTGTACTTGTGACACATAAAAATCACATTTTGCAATATTTTCGTAGAGTTGATTTCTCTTTAGCAACCCTAGCATGACTTTTAGATGTCTATCATGCTCTTCTTTGTTGTGGGAATAAATTAGAATATCATCTAAAAATACCAATACAAATTGATCCAACTGATTTCTAAACACATTGTTCATCAAATTCATGAAAGTAGCTGGTGCATTGGTCAACCCAAATGGTAGAATAGTGAATTCATAATGTCCATACCGAGTTTTAAAAGTAGTTTTATGAGTATCCTCATCCTGGATTCTCAACTGATGATATCCTGATTTCAAATCAATCTTGGAGAAGATGGTCGCCCCCTTGAGTTGATCAAAAAGGTCTTCTATCCTTGGTAAAGGATACCTATTTTTAATGGTAGCTTTGTTTAACATCCTATAGTCTATACAAAGCCTTAGCGAACCATCCTTCTTCTTTACAAATAGTACTGGTGCTCCCCATGGGGATACACTTGGTTTGATTAATCCTTTGTCTAGTAATTATTGAAGTTGCACCTTCAATTCTTGCATCTCTATAGGATTCATCCTGTAAGGGGTTCTATGGATGGGTTCTGTACCAGGTACTAATTCAATGGTGAAGTCAAACTCATGTTTGGGAGGCATTCCAGGAAGTTCTGAAGTAAATACTTCCCTATATTCTTGTAGAATTGGGAATTTTCCAAATACTTCTTCCTTATTGTCCTCAACTTCTTTTAGTTTGACTGCATAAACCATTTCTCTTTTCCTTATAGCCTTATTTAATTGCATTTCTGACAATAGCATAGGCTCAAATGATCCTTGTTCACTAACCATATTTACCCTATTCTCCTTATCATTAGTGAACTCAATCCATCGATCTTGGAAATTGATCAAAGCTTTATGGGCTTTTAACCAATCCATGCCCAAGATGATGTCGAAGGCATGTAATGGTGCTACATAAAGGTGCCAAGTGGTAGTACTAGTGGGTAGGGATATCTCAACTATGGGAAAACATTGATCCATGGAGTAGGTCTGTCCTGACCCATACTCCACTTTCCAACCTTGTGCCAATGATCCAGGTCTCTTCGGTATGTCCCTTATTATGCTACTAGATATAAAGCTATCTGTAGCTCCACTATCTATCAATATTTTAACATCTCTACCAAATATTTTACCTTTTATGAGCAAAGGAGTTGCTTGTCCTTCCAGGTTCTATTTCCCGATAGCTGCGTAGATTTTGTGGTCCTTCCCCTTTGCCTTCTTGCTAGATTCTACATGAAGGGGACAATTCCTTGCATAATGTGGACCTCCACAATCATAGCAACCTGACTTATAGTTCTGGTTTACTCCTTGGATAGGCTTATCCTTCTTAGTAGTAGGAGCTTGTCCTACCTGATTCAGAGGTTGGGGTCTTTCTGCATTGTTGTTACTTTTATACTTTGGTTGAAATTTCTTCTTAAAGTGACCTAATTTCCCATTGTTCTTCCTTGCAAACTTGGGGTTTCCACTACCCTTCTGATGTTGCTCAGGTTCCCACTTCCTCTTCAGCTGATGATGATATTCCTTCTTTGGCCCATTTGAAGTGTTAACCATTTTTTTTTTAGGATTCAAATTGTATTCTGCCTGACATGCCAGTTCGTAAGCTATTTCCAAATCACTTGGTTTGTGCATATTTGCTGAATTCCTGATGTGATATATAGTTCTTGAGAGGAATTTATGTACTTTCAACTTGTTATCCTTTTCATAGGATGGAACATATTTAAGCAATCTTATGAATTGCCTATAGTATGCTTCTACGGATTGGGTTCCTTGTTGAAGTTGGACAAACTCATCAAGTTTCTTCATATAAAATTGTTCCGTGAGGAACCTTTTTCTAAAGGCTTTAACAAAATCCTCCCATTGGAAGTGAATGACATTGATATTTTCCTCCTTACTATAGGTTTCCCACCATTCCAGACTTACTTCAGTTAGAAGTCCTATGGTCCAGACCATCTTAGTTGTTGAGGAGTAGTTTCTCATGGAGAAATAAACCTCTAGTTCATTCAACCAAGATTCTGCTGAGTCACCCCCTTATTTTCTAGAGAATTTCCTAACCTTCACATGTTTCAAGTCCTTCTCCAACTCCCCATTAATATGAGATTTTGCCACATGATCTACTTCATTTGTGTCATTTGCATGCTCTATCATTGGATTTGTTGTTTCAGGACCCCTATTCCCAGATTTCTATATTTCAACCCTAATGGCCTCCAAAAAATTGCTCTGTTGGACCATTTTCTCTCTATATGAATTCATTTCTCCTTGCATTACCTGCACAAGAGTTGTGAGGTTTTCTACTCTGTCTGAGTTTCCTGAACTTTCCCCTATGGGTCTATCTTCAATACTATCAGTACTAATTGGTCCCTCTTTTTGAGTGACCCTCTTCCTTCCACTTCTCAACTTAGGTGGCATGTTTCCTATTTAGAGAATCGTATCAGTTTGTGAACATACAAATTTAGTTTGCTACAATGTTTTACTAATCAAAACAAGTTAAGAAAATTTTATACCAAATTTGTATCAATTCAGAGTTCCTCTACAATTTTTCATGGAAGCTTTGTGCCTAATCAACCTAGGCTCTGATACCAACTGTAATAACCCTATCTCATAACCAAACAAACTTAGGGAGAATTTTTTTTTATATATAAGCTTACATCATTATTGCTAGTTCATATGTGAATTCAAGTATCTTTGTGTGGTTCTCTTATTGATGAATATCTAAGTAAGTCCAAGGCTGCACTTCATAGGAACTCAACATGGTCAGTGTCTATCCTATGGATAGGAGTGGCCAACCCCTATAATGACCTGCAGGTAAGGTTTCTTTACCTTGCACTTGGGAATTCTCCCATCTATTTCAATAGGAACGCCCTTTTTCCCTTACTAGTTTAAATCACACATTAAACTAGTCCCTTATGTTAGGTTTATTTCAACCTATACATTAGGTGTATGCCTTGATGATTAGCTTGTTCTTCCTTATAGATAGAACAACAATCATTGCAATGCTTAACTTTATCACATCCATGATAATAAGTTAAGGGGGTTATCACACAAACCCATGTAGACTTGTGAATGCCTACCATTAAGCCTTACTTGAATTATTCAACCATAATCTCCATGAGGTTAGATAACATTCACATTCTCCCTTATGTTCATTTCATATTTGATTCACTAAAGATACATCTTTAAGTGATATGCATGGTTTCTTCATTCTCTTTAATATTAGGATTACTCTAGGAGATTTAGACACCATCTTTAACTCTCATTTAAAGATCTAAATCCAAACATTCAATAACTTTATGTCATGATACAACTTTGCATTACTTTCCATGACTATTTACTAATGAGAACTACATTGCTTACAATCCTCTTAAAGAGTGATACAAACCAATTACAATTTGACCTCAAAGAGGTACTTTTACAATAATAGAGACCTTTCATTAAGAAGGCCTTTTTACAATACATAAATATTTACAATAGAAATCGAGAAGGCCAATCTCATTTGACTCCATTCGAACCACCAATACTTGATTGAAGGTAAATTAGGATCAGGACAACCCATAACATGTATATGAAATGCATTCTAAGCAAGCAATAGCAAGTAATGATTCTTTTCAATGAATGCAACTAAACTCAATACATTTCACATAATGTAGTTGTCTAAAGCATTCAATCATTCAAAGGAAGGAAATCCCATACTTTCCTAAGACAAAGAAAATCACATTTTCATCTCATATCTTTTCCACAAAAATATGCCTTTGAAACAAATATTATTACAACCATTTATTGCTAGTCCTTTTCAAAAGAATATACAGATCCATTCATACTTTCACAAGTAACTCATATTTCTTTCAACTAGAAATAACATTGAAAACAAATCATACTTTCTCAAGTAACTCATATTTCTATCAACTAGAAATAGCATTTAAAAAAACATACTCTCTCAAGTAACTCATATTTCTATCAACTAGAAATAACATTTAAACAAACATACTCTCTCAAGTAACTCATATTTCTATCATTAGAAATAGCATTTTATTTAAAACAATGGATTTATTTACAAATTTTTCACGATCCATATTTGTGATTTAGCTATAATTCTTTCACAAATATATTTGCTAGTTTATCTTGAAATCTATAGTTCTTCCACAAATTTGGCTACCAAGTTGACTCAAGATCTACCCATGAGACCATTCTATAGTTCCAAGAGTTTAGCTAACATCTCTCTTGTAATCTACCAACAAGATTACTCAAAATTTAGCTACAACTCTACCCGTAATCTATCACACAAGATTACACTATAGATTACAAACTTGGCCCTCAATTTGTTATAGGAAGCATACTATAGGCATATAATACTAACAAATAAGATTTATAAATCATTCTCATGTCAAGGATAGACTATAGCTCTATAAGAGATATTTTTCCAAAATTATAAATTAACTAGCTAATTAAAGTTCTCATCTTTAATTGATTTAGCTCAAACATATTTCATAATTTTCTTTCATTTTATAAATCAAAGTCCCATACCTTTGGTTTACAAATGAACCATTCTTAACATACTAGCTAACTAAAGTTCTTTATAGCATAACATAATTTTCTTTCGTAATATAAACCAAAGTCCCATACCTTTGATTTACAAATGAACCACTTCATCTCTTAATCATTTCCTAATGCTTTTCTATTTTTATTTCTATAAAAAGAGAAGAATTATTTCTTAATCCACCCTTCATACAAGAGTTAGAACTTCGATTACATATATATACAAAATTATACTTTCTTATACAAGAAGAGGATATACCATATTATTCTTTCTTATATCGGAAGAGGATATACCATACTATATTTTTCTTATACATGAAGAGAATATATCATACGATAGTTTATTAAACAATAAGAGAATGGTTATTTCTTTAAGACATAGACTATGCAAAGTTTTGATTATTTTAATCAACTTCATGCTATGAAGTCCTTCGTCCTATCCATAATCACACAGTGACTTTATTTCATAAAATGCATCACTTTACAAAAGGTTTCTATAGTATATCTTAAGTACGCTTCAATATTTCTCTCAAAAGAATAAAAATCCCATTGAATCATAATCCAAGTAATGGTTTTCAATATTAGGTATTTAACGGTAATGTAGGATCTGGATACGAGGCGATCGGTTTTGATCATGTGGTTTGTTCAACTCAAACCAAGGTTATTAGGTGGCCCAGTGCAAGTCCGATAGGCTCACCCTACCTTTCAAGTTCATTCATTATGAGAAATGTAAAGGCCCACACCTATTACTAATATGATTTTTATTCCATACTACAATAGGTACGTGTTCAAGCAGTATTATGAAAGAATCAACATTATATGGCAGCAATGTCATATACATTTTGGGTTCGATGGATGATAATAATTGAATTCAACACCATGTACTCCCTATTAGATACGTTAGATAGTTTCTTATATGTCCATATAGTCAGGGAGCACAGTGTGAAGCCTCATGAATCTATGGTGGTAATCTACTCCACATGCGATAACTTCTAGGCATGATTTTAGGAATTAGAGATCGCATCCATGGAAATTGTATCCTATTATTACTGGTTTCTTGGAAACTCCAGTTGAGGTAGCCTAGCAATATCTGACTGTGATAGTTTGATACCAGAATTACAGTACTCGATATCCCAATCACAGGTCAAAATGATAGGATTTTGACTCGGATTCTCATGTGCTTAATCATCATAGGTCTAGGCAATGAATAACAGGTGCTTCTACAACATATTTAGGTTCGGATGTGAGTACCTCACATTATTTATGACAATAAATCAAAATATGGATTTTACTAGCAGATAATGAAGCTACCCATTAGCCCTCATTGATGGCATCGTGAAGAGGTAAAGAATAATAGTATCCTAATACAAGGAGGGTAAAATCCTACGCAAAGGTAAATGGAAATTTTGTCATCGGATATCTCATCGACTAATGTCTTGTTGATAACGAGGAATTCATACATAAGGTTATAAGTTATACATTATGATCTATTTTTGGTTTTAATTTAGGCAAGGCTTGTCATGGCTATCCATAGCCATTAACGATGATTATACCAAGGTTTAGAAATACATTCGAGAGTTAGAAGGTATTAAAAATAAGTCCATTTTAATGAATAGTTTCATAGCACTACTCAAATTATATAAACCATAGAATACTCTTAAACACACCATTTACTGCACATAAAGCCATAACAATATATAGACCACACAGAAGGCAAGATAATGAAAAATAATAATTCTTCTGACCTGCAATATTTGCAAGTTCCACTCTTTCTTCTTACTTCTAAGCCCTCTAGTACTTGCTTATTGTCTTCACTGGCTTGACCAATTGCCACTAATATTAAGCTTTGTGGTTTCAGTTTCACTAAAGGGTGAAGAGCATAATCCATAAGCCCAAGTTTTCTCTATTAGTTTTCCCCCCATTTGTTCCTAAATGCTTTTAATGTATAGGAGAACATCTTCTCTTATGAGACCCAAGTGGCTTATTATTTTATAGTAATGGCTCTATAGTTACAGACTTCTATAAGTCTAAAGTCAGAATACACTACCTTAGTGGATTCATTTTATAATATACCACCACATACGAGGAGTTTAAAGTAATAGTAGTATTACTTTTATAACATGTCATTTATCCATAAGTGGCTAAAGTGCTAAAGGTATTATTTTTATACTCTATCACTAGCCCATAGGTGGCTTATTAAATTATTATTACAAGGTGCACATAGTGGGATGCCCACTCATCCCTTTCGGAGGGTATATTTCAATTAATAAAAATGGAATCATATAAGAGGGTGAATAATAAAATGTTTATTTTTATTATTCTAGAAAGTTAGTGCCCCTCTTGGTCCAATAGTACTTTGACAAGTTTTGTGAGTATTTGGCTGAGTTAAATTGGGTTAACTAAGCCTAATTTAGCACTCTTAGAAAAAGGTATATCTTTGTTTGCAAGCAATCCTATTTAGTTTATGTTCTAAAGTATATGTTTTATAAAATACCAATTATATCATCAATATTCTCAAATTTCAATAAATTTCCAAAATCCCTTTGAGACTTATAAAACTAAGCATTAGATTTAAAATTATCAAGCATAAATATTTGGTCAAGATGGGATGTGACAAAAAGAGGTAACCCAAGATAGTAACTCCTACTTACAATAAAAGTAATGGTTACATCATAATGGTCCCATGCCACTAGGCACTCATGGTGCAAACATACACCAACACTAGATAAGCACATAATTGTGTTAGGATAGGGTCCTAATAGACTATTAGTAGGATATGGTCCTAGGTACTTACCATGAACGTAGTCCTCCAAGTGTAGAACTACACAAAATTGGTAAAGGGTTATCTAGAAAGATATTATTACACTAATAGAAGAATTATAACTCCCTAATGGGTTAAAGAGTTCTTCTACATAAGGGAAGGAGATATAAGAAAAATGCTCAAAGCAGTTGGTGATACAACAATATGGATCACTTATAATCCCAAGGTATAGAAGAATTTTCATCTTAGGTACCACTCAGGTTATCAAAAGGATTTATTGATCCCTTGTCTCATAAACCTAAATAAAGTAGTTGACATCAACAACCCACCAGAGTTAGAATTATTTAAAAATGATGTTTAGATGGATTTTTCAAGGATTGTTACTATACTTAAAGAGAAATAATACATCAAAATATATGAATATCATATTGTCATTAGCCATGTGGTTGAGACATACCCAAGGCACTCCTAAATTACTAACTATACCCTATACATCACCAACTAGATTAGTAATCAGCTTAAGGAGATTGAGAAAAGAAAATTTACCTACATATCATATTTGGTCTTACTAATTTTATATTAGAAAGAAGATCAGTTTCTAATGATCCAACTAAAATAGATAGGATAAAATAGGAAGCCTCTTTTAATGGTGAAGTGTATAGATATACCTTATCAAGAAGTAATTAAAACATCATATCACTTTTATAATAAAATATAAAATGTAATAATGGAGAATATGAAGGGGGAGGCTCCTAGTCTATCATAAGATCCCAAATAATTACTCAAGTCACAACAATGGTTGAATTGTTGGAGGTATTATATTATTTAATAATTTGAGTACCAATTACATATAATGTAATAATTTGAAGTGTATGTATATAAAGTATGTGTCAAGATGTAAAATGTATTTATGTATAATGTAATTAAATGTGAGTTATGAGTGAAAGGTGTTAAGTTTGCAAGTGAAGAGTCATGAGTGATATGTGTCAAGTGTATAAGTGAAGATTCATGTGAGATGTGTTAAGATTAGGAGTTATGTAATCATGTGAACCTTTTTCATAATATAAGAAAGGCATGTGAAAGGTTTCATCTCCTATGAGTTTGAGGAGAGCAAAATTCAAGAGTATTAAAGAGTCTTTTGTAAGGTTATATATTGGAGACAAAGCTCCATGGTATGTAATGAAGTTTTTAATGTGAAAATTTCTTATTTTTTAATATAATAGAAAAGTGTTTTATAGTGTAATATTTGTGTTACTATTGAATGCTTTAGATTATATGATCTAGGAAATATTAACCTATGATATTTTTGGTCTCATTTGCCAACAATGCTATTAGAGACACATTGGTTTATGGTAGAGATCCATATTGAGTATTATAGGATAGGAAGATAACATGAAGAGTTGAGATATATATTGAAGTGGAGGAATATTGTTGGAATATTGGAATGACTAGAGTTTGAAGAGATACGATGGAATTTATAATTGTGAGTAGAAGATAATTTATAATTACCATGTGTATAAGCTTTGGATGTTGATAGCATTGATATTTTTAGACATGATAAAGTCAAAGAAGAGAGTGAAAATATTGAATTTGGAAGAAGCTAGAGTGGACGTGTTGAGAATATTGAGGAGAAAGCTAGATAATGCAGAGGATGAAGCTAAGAATGAACTCTAAGGAGAAATCCTAAGAGCATAGAGGATGAAGCTAAGAGTGAACGTTGAGGAGAAAGCTAGAGATCTTCGAGGATAAATTTGAGAAGGAAAATTGAGGAGAAATCCAAAGAATATTGAAGAAGACACCAAGGAGAGAGAAGATGATGTTGAGAGAGAGCCCAAAACATTGATGGAGGAATGAAGATGTTGCATCTCGATTCAACATTTTATAGAGGAAGTTTGTACAGAGCAAAAGCCCTAGCAAGAAGCAAAAACAAATGTAGTAGTAATGCATTTGGTAACACTGTGAAATGACCAAATAAGTTATTGTATCAAAATTATTCATCCTAATAGTGCTATTAAAGTAAGCTTCTATCCATTTCAAATGTATTTCATTAACCCATTGTGTGGGCACATGCATAATTTATTTATAACTTGGGAGATATAAGGTGTGACTATTGATAGTTTAAATATTAAAGAACTTTGTGAAATATAAGGTGGATAAAAGAAATTTAAATAATTGAATGGTTGAATGGATATTTAATTAATTGGAAAGAAATTAAATGGAATGGAATGAAATTGAGATTTGAATATTGATTGATATTGAAGATTGAGATTGATTAATATTAAAGGAAAGGAAATTGAAATTGAAATTTGATAATTGAAAGGTTAATTGAAGGAAGAAGAATTAAAGTTTGAAATTGATTGATGAAATTGATTTTAAAGAGGAAAGAAATTTGAAATTGAAATTTGGGAGAAAAATGTGAATTGAATTTGAAGAATTGAAATTTATTGATGGAGAAGAAGATTATTAAAAATTGAGGTTGATTGAAATATTAGAATTTGTAGAATAATTGATTGAATATATTTTTTTAAGAAGAAAAAAAAGGCATTTAAAGAATTACTTACTGTAAACTGAGAAAAGAAAGAAGAAAACAAGTATTCAATATGCTTCATAAAATAAAAGTGTAGTTAATGAAAAGACATCAAGAGATCATTTGGAAAAACATCACTAAAGTTGGAAACAATGGATCACCATAATTAATGGAATTTCTACAACTCATTTACAAGAGAAATAAAGAGAGAATATCTTTAATGCTTCAACATTATTTATATTTTATTCTAAAAAATGCTAATAACCATGCATATAGGGCTATGGTTATTCTAAAAGATATTAAGACAAAGAGACAAGAATTAAAGAACAAATCATTAATGAAATATGCATATGATCTTCATCAAAGGAAGGATAAAAAATATATTTTAAAAACATGTGCAATGTATGGAAATAATATAAAGAAATGTAATCATTGCAATATATTTGGATATGAAGAAGAAAAATGTTGGAATATTTATCCCTGTAAATTTTATGGAAGAAATAATCATCCTCAAGAATATTGTTGGCACAAGGAGAAAAATTATAATGATAGATGGAAAAAATATTGATGATGGGACTCTATAAACTTCTTTAGAAACTTATATTTAAAATAATTCTAGAAGCTACCAGAGTTACTACTAGAATGTGGGCAAAATGGTCTAATTCAAGAGCCAATGGAGTAGATATATCATCACAAGTAAAAACTAGATATGAAGACGAGATGAATACAAGATGAATATAGAAGACAAATATTGAATTAAAATGCCTACACACCAAATAATGTAATACATGGGGGGTGTTGGAGCTATTACATTATTTGGTAACTTGAGTATCAATTGTATATATTTATATTAGGAATTGTGCATGTCTAAAGTATGTGTCAAGATGTAAAGTGTGTTTTATGTGTTATGTAACTAAGAGTGATTTATGAGTGAAAGGTGCCAAGTGTGTATGTGAAGGGTTATGAGTGATAGGTGTCAAGTGTGTAAGTGAAGATTCATGTGCGATGTGTCAAGGATTATGTAATCATGAGAAGCTTTTTTATAATGTAAGAAAGACATGTAAAAGGTTGATTCTCCCAGGAGTTTGAGGAGAGAAAAATTTAGGAGTATTGAATATTTTTTGAAATGTTATATATTGGATACAAAGCTCCATGTTATGTAATGAAGTTTGTAATGTGATAAATTTTGATTTTTGGATGTAATATAATAGTGTTTTTTTGTGCAATATTTGTGTTACTATTGAATTCTTGAGAGTATACAATTCAATAAATATTAACCTATGATATTTTTGATCCCATTTGCCAACATGAATGGCTATCTATTTGTTCATGCTCCTTTATTAGACTCTATGGATTTTTATCCATACCTTTTAAGCTATCATTATTCGTACTTGATTAAATGCATAACCTTGAGGATGCAAGGCAATTTGGTTATGTGGACTTGAGGTATCTCAAGGGGAAGAAGAAAATCACCTTCTACCTACTTAAGTGGTTGATCATGAATATTACCCATAAGCTATGAGGATTCCATAAAGTATTCAAATAGAAGTTAAGAGACATGGGGTTGAAGCACTTCTAGGATATATTATCTTATGACCCAAGCAAGTACTTTAGGAATTAATTGAAGGATAATGGTTTAAATACCTTCTTTATGCATGATAATATGTCTTACATAGAGGAGGTATACCCTAGCAAGGAATTATTCCTAGCCACTCAAGTAAGCACATTGAAATATAAAAACAAAATATAAGGTTAGTACATTAACCCCCTAGGGTGAAGCTCCTTCTATACCAAGGTAAAGGAGGAATTTGACCCATATTTAAAATAAATAATGGAACATTATGAGCTTTAGAGAATTTGGGTTACTCTTATAGAAAAATTCTCATATGATATAAGATGAGGTATGAGATAAGGAAATCAAAGATTCCAATATAGGGTAACACATTTGATAATCATTTTTTTCCATTTAGGATAGGAGGCACCCAAGGAGTGTTAGTCTCACAATGACACTGAGAGGGGGGTGAATCAGTGTAGCTCTTTATAACTTAAATCTTCAACTCTTAAAGCCAAAACAATGAAAACTTAAAACCAAATAAAGCAAGTATAACAAGAGAACATCACACAACACAAGATGTACCGAGGTTCACCGATTTGGCTACTCCTCAAAATGACTGTTTGGACTCCCATCCAAATCCAGCCTTTGCAAAGCACCAACTTTACAATCAATTTACCAAGCACCCACTGGAAGGAGCATCAACCCCTTATTTACCAGCACCAACTGGAAGGAGCACCAACCCCCGATGCCAAGCACCAACTTGGACTTCAATTTTGAAACTAGAAGATTGACATAAAAATGCCTTCACTTTTACAAGACCCTGACTGGTCTATTGCTTACCCAACATCTCCCACAATTCACAAAACACACACCCTCATCGCACTTCACAAAATAAAATCCCCTACAAAAATTCTCCAAGCAACACTCCTTTTATAACTATCCTTTCTCTTTGTAACTCCAATTGTAACTCCTTCTTTCATATTCTCATACGCCACTTGTCAATTGTAACACCTTCTTTCATATTCTCATCTGCCACTTGTCAATTGTAACACCTTCTTTATGTAACTCCTTTTGTATATATTGAGAAGGCATTTCGTCAAACACGTCACATGCAAATAATTGACACCATATTCTCCTACCATGACTATTTGTTTTCTCGGTCATGACTGTTCGTTTTCTCCTTCGATGACTATTCGTTTTCTCCTTCATGACTGTTCATTTTCTCCTTCGATGACTGTTCATTTTCTCCTTTGATGACTATTCATTTTCTCCTTCATGACTGTTCATTTTCTCCTTGCATGACTATTCGTTTTCTCCTTGCATGACTGTTCATTTTCTCCTTGCATGACTATTCGTTTTCTCTTTCCCTTATGCATGCATGTGTTTTGGTTTCCAAAAAGGCTTTTCATTTCTATTTTGAGGCCCTTCATGGGCATGCGTCCACTTCTTTCCATGTGTAATGACCATCTTAAATGATTTCAAATCATTAAATATTCCTTATGGGTCCACGTCACTATGCAGTCTTCAGTTTCACCATCCTGGTGTTCATCACTAATATCAGATGCACTGTCAACTACTCTATTCCTTTGGTAAAAATGCAACATGTCATGATATCGTGACACTTTTGTTTCTCTGCCTGCTTGCCCTTTTTGAGTCATGAAAATGTGACATGTCGTGATATCGTGACACTTTTGTTTCTCTGCCTGCCTACCCTTTTTGAGTCATGAAAATGCGACATGTCACGATATCGTGACACTTTTTCTTCTTTCTCTTTCTCTTCTCTTTGAGTCACGAAAATGTGACATGTCGTGATATCGCGACACTTTTTTCTCCTTGCTCTTTCTCTTTGCTTTGAGCCATGAAAATACAACATGTCACGATATCGTGACACTTTTTCTCCTTGCTCTTTCTCTTTGCTTTGGCCCATGAAAATACAACATGTCGTGATATCGCGACACTTTTTCTCCTTGCTCTTTCTCTTTGCTTTGGCTCGCAAAAATACATGTCGCGATATCGTGACACTTTTTCTCCTTGCTCTTTCTCTTTGCTTTGGCCCGTAAAAATACAACATGTCACGATATCGCGACACTTTTTCTCCTTGCTCTTTCTCTTTGCTTTGGCTCACGAAAATACATGTCGTGATATCGTGACATTTTTTTCTCTTTGCTCTTTCTCCGTGAAAATGCAACATGTCACGATATCGTGACACTTTTTCTCCTTGTTTTTTCTCTTCTCTTTTGGCCACGAAAATGCAACATGTCGCGATATCGCGACACTTTTTTCTCTTTGCTTTGGACCGCGAAAATGCAACATGTCGCGATATCGTGACACTTTTTTTCTTTGCGGTGTTTTGCTTTTTCTTTGATCTTTAGCATATGGGCCACTTCGGTCTTCTTGGAAAATATGCAAAAATGTGGGTAAACATCCTCATAAGCATTTAACATCATTGTACATACTCTGAGTAACCTCTGAACTCCTGTCCACTGCATCAACCGATCTATCTAACTGTGTTGACAACAATGACAATACTGTCGTTGCACCTTGCTCAACAATCTCCCCCTTTGGAATTGTTGGCAACACACGTGCAATTTCCTGTAACTCTTCTCCCCCTTTGACAACAATATCAAAGGGCTGCTGCAAACTCCCCCTGAGTCCATGCACAACATTCTCAGGCAAAAATTATTACACTTAGCAAAAATCACAAACATGAGCAAAAAGATAAACAAATACACAAATGCTCCCCCTAAGAATGTGGTCCCGATAGCTAGTCAATTCTTGGGAAGCATGACCACTCCCAATTTATTGTGAAGGTACTCAAAGACTTCCTTGGGCAATGGTTTTGTGAAGATATCCGCTACTTGCTCTATTGTTGGAACAAAATCCAACTTAACCTCACCTTCCGCAACTTTCTCCTTCAAAAAGTGATACCGGATAGCAATATGTTTTGTGCGAGAATGCATAACCGGATTCTTTGAGATGTTAATGGCACTGGTGTTATCACACTTAACTAAAATTGGCTCACTGAAGTTAATACCAAGATCTTTCAGGGTTTGTTTCATCCATAATACCTGCGTACAACACGTTGTCGCTGCAATATATTCTGCCTCTGCTGTGGATAAGGAGACTGACTCTTGTTTCTTACTGTGCCACGCGACCAACCTGTCTCCAAGATAGAATGCACCTCCACTGGTACTCTTTTTTTCATCTACACATCCTGCCCAATCTGCATCTGAATACGCAATAAGGGTGAAGTCCTTACCTTTCGGATACCATAACCCATACTCCATAGTACCCTTGAGGTATCGAAGAATCCTCTTCACTGCTGTCACATGAGTCTCCTTGGGACTAGCCTGAAATCGTGCTACCATGCATACTGCCTACAAAATATCTAGTTTGGTAGCTGTCAAGTACAGTAAGCTCCCAATCATAGATTTGTACATGGTTTGATCAACATGTGGAGATTTGTCATCCTTGCTCAACTTGCAACCTGTCGTCATGGGAGTGCTAAGCGGCTTACAATCCTCCATTGTGAACTTTTTAGTATCTCTTTCACATATTTAATTTGAGAAATAAATATGCCCTTCTCATTTTGATTAACTTGCAACCCGAGGAAATACGAAAGTTCACCAATCATTGACATTTCAAATTCTTTCTGCATCTTATTTGCTAAATCTTTACACGACTCATCTTTGTTGCTGCCAAATATGATATCATCTACGTATACAACAAGAACAATAAGATGGCCATTTTCTGTTTTGACATACAAATTACTATCCACCATACCTTTCTTGAACCCTTGTTGAGTAAGATAGTTGTCTAGCCTTGCATACCATGCTCGGGGTGCCTGTTTTAAGCCATATAATGCTTTCTTCAACTTGCAAACCAAGTTGGGATCATCACCAAGTTGGAAACCATCTGGCTGCTCAATATAAACCTCTTCTTCAAGTTTCCCATTCAAAAATGCTGATTTCACATCCATTTGATAAACTTTGAAATTCTTGTAAACTGCTAAAGCCAAAAACATTCTAATTGCCTCTAGTCTAGCCACAGGTGCAAAGGTTTCCTCAAAGTCAATACCTTCAACTTGTGCATAGCCTTTACATACCAATCTTGCTTTATTCCTGACTACCTATCCGTCTTCATTCAATTTGTTTCGAAAGACCCATTTAGTACCGATTATATTTTTATTTGCGGGTCTTGGTACTAACTCCCAAGTTTTGTTTTTCTCGATCTGATCTAATTCTTCATTTATTGCCTTCATCCAACTTTCATCTTTGCTTGCGTCAACAACATTTTTGGGCTCAATGCTGGATAATAGAGAGTAGTTGCTTACTACTCTTCTTCTTGTCTGAACACCAACTGTGGGGTCTCCCCGAATATTTGTACTCAATTTGTATTGATGTAACTTCCTGCTCATGTAGCCGCTTTGAATGCAATAATAAAATGTGAGCTTTCTGATTTTGCACGCAAATTAAATATTTTCACCAAAGCGTCATAATAGATCTAACAATCTTCACATCAATGTGTAGTACAAATACACACTGCTTTTATCGAAACACATATATGCAGCTAGGGCAACATTCTTTCACTAAACCAAATTATCGAAACTGTTATAATCCATAACTTTGAACAATGGCAGTAAGAACCATCAAAAGTACAACACTGACATATAGCAATACTACAAATGGTGACAACTCTCAATTTAATCACCACCCTTCACGGTACCTCCACAAACAACTACATGAACTGAAACACACTTTGACAACTATACGACAACTCCCCCTACTACTTGCCTTTCATCCTCGGATAACCAAACAAATACATAGGAGCATTAAAATAAAACTTTAAGATTGCTCCCCCTGAGGATGTGCTACCTGGAGTTGCTTAGTGCAATAGAGGAGTAGTCTCCTTCAGTCCAAGGAGACACGATTTCCTTTCTTCTTTCTTTCTCCACTCTGGTTTGATTACAGTTTTGGGCTCTTGTTTTGACTTTTCTTTTTCAGTAGCTTGTGCATGTTTTTTGAGAAATTTTCTATTTTGTCTCATTCCATTTGGTTGAAATTTTCTTCCCTGAAATTGATTTGATGCAAATGTACTTCGACAATTTCTTGCAATGTGCCCAAAATTATGACAGTTATAACATTCTACTGCATAATCCATCAAAGGTGAAAAAACATTTCTACTGGTAAAATTCCTTGGTCCTACGTTATACTTGCAATCTGAAATCTTATGTCCATAACCATTGCATTTAAAAAAGTAACCAGAAAAGAGATGATTGAACCTGGGTGATGGTCTTTGCCATGTTGTCGTAGGAGTCATAAATCTTCTTCTTCTTTGATGTGTGACATTGGTGAATCCATCATTGTCAATTCTCCTTTCGTGCCTTGCATTATTGCTTTCTTTTGCATGAGTCAATTTTTCTTGATCAACTCTGTTTCTTATCTTCATTCTTTGATCCATTTGATGATTCTCCTTCGTCAAAGCCCAAACCAAATTTGATGCCTGTAGTCCTTTGGTTATTTATGATCTTATCCAGCTTCATAGAACTTTCTTCACGTTTGTGATGACAACTAATTTTACGATTCATCTCTTCTATCTGCATCCTTAAACCAACGAGTCTCTTCTTCTAGCTTGCAGCAATAATCTATTTTCATGGTTATTTGCACTTCGAGATCTTCAGATATTTTCTTGGATTCTTCTATCTGTACTTTCAAACTGGTTATGATTTCATTTGCATCCTCAAGATTTCTTGAAATTTTCTTATTCTTTTTTCTTTCTATCTTCAATTCATCCAGAGTTGCAATTAGTTCCTCTTCCAAATTTACTTCTGCATCAATTTCTTCTTCATCACATTCTTGTTCTTTTTCTATTTTTTCTTCTTTGAGTGCCATGAAAAGAGCTTCACCTATTTCCTTTTCAGAATCCTCACCGTAGTTGTCTTCTGATGAACTGACATTCTTGGAGATGAAACTTTTCTTCTTGAAGTTGCCTTTTCTGAAATTTGTTTTTTTCTTCCAGTCACTTCTTTCTTGGTGCGATCCTTCATCACTTTTGTTCTTCTCATTAAGTGGACATTTAGCTGCAAAATGCCCAACGCCTCCACAATTGAAACATTTAAACGGTAACTTTCCTCTCGTATTTTCCTTTTCCCCTTTTTAGTTTTCGAACAAAGTTTGCTTCCATTTCATCCGATGTCTCTTCTTCCTCGGATTCTTGTTTTGCTTTCATATTTTTATGGGCTTTAAAAGTAGCTTCTCTGTCTGTGGGTTTAGATTTTCCTATTCTCATCTCATATGCAGTCAAAGAACCATGCATCTCATCCATACTAAAAGAATTTAGATCTTTAGCTTCTTCTATAGCTAAAACTTTAGAATCAAATCTTTGGGGAAGAGATCTTAATACCTTTTTCACGATGACAGAATCTTTGATTTCCTCATCGAGTCCTCTAATCGCATTAATGACTTCATTAACTCTCAGCATATATGCCTCTATGTTCTCATCGTCATTCATCTTTAATACTTCGAACTGAGCTCGATGTGTTTGTAACTTGGCCTCCTTGATCTTAACGTCTCCTTCATGAATGCTCCTTAGTTTGTCCCATATTTCTTTTGCCATTTTACAACTCATAATTTTTACCAGTTCACTGTCCACTAATCCGCACATGATAGCATTCTTTGCTTTTGAGTTATTCTCAAACAGTTTCTTACCGGCAGCATCGGTTGGAGAAGTGGTGGGTATTGTGTATCCACTATCTACTGAATCCCAAATGTCGTATCCCAAAGCACAAAGATATGTCTGCATCCTGAGTCTCCAAAATGCGTAATTAGTTCTGTCAAACAATGGTGCTTTGTTTGATGAGAAGCCTTCACCACCTGCCATTGTGTCACTTCCAAGATCACCCTAGCCGGTTAAGCTTGTTCAGGAACCTCGCTCTGATACCAATTGTTAGTCTCACAATGACACTGAGAGGGGGGGTGAATCGGTGTAGCTCTTTATAACTTAAATCTTCAACTCTTAAAGCCAAAACAATGAAAACTTAAAACCAAATAAAGCAAGTATAACAAGAGAACATCACACAACACAAGATGTACCGAGGTTCACCGATTTGGCTACTCCTCAAAATGACTTTTTGGACTCCCATCCAAATCCAACCTTAGCAAAGCACCAACTTTACAATCAATTTACCAAAACCCACTGAAAGGAGAATCAACCCATGATTTACCAGCACCAACTAGAAGGAGCACCAACCCCTGATGCCAAGCACCAACTTGGACTTCAATTTTGAAACTAGAAGATTGACATAAAAATGCCTTCACTTTTACAAGACCCTGACTGGTCTATTGCTTACCCAACGTCTCCCACAATTCACAAAACACACACCCTTATCGCACCTTCACAAAATAAAATCCCCTACAAAAATTCTCCAAGCAACACTCCTTTTATAACTATCCTTTCTCTTTGTAACTCCAATTGTAACTCCTTTCATATTCTCATACGCCACTTGTCAATTGTAACACCTTCTTTCATATTCTCATATGCCACTTGTCAATTGTAACTCCTTCTTTATGTAACTCCTTTTGTATATATTGAGAAGGCATTTCGTCAAACACGTCACATGCAAATAATTGACACCATATTCTCCTACCATGACTGTTCGTTTTCTCGGTCATGACTGTTCATTTTCTCCTTCGATGACTGTTCATTTTCTCCTTCATGACTATTCATTTTCTCCTTCGATGACTATTCATTTTCTCCTTCGATGACTATTCATTTTCTCCTTGCATGACTGTTCGTTTTCTCCTTGCATGACTGTTCATTTTCTCCTTGCATGATTGTTCATTTTCTCTTTCCCTTATGCATGCATGTGTTTTGGTTTCCAAAAAGGCTTTTCATTTCTATTTTGAGGCGCTTTGTTTCCTTTTCTCCACATGGGCATGCATCCACTTCTTTCCATGTGTAACGACCATCTTAAATGATTTCAAATCATTAAATATTCCTTATGGGTCCACATCACTATGCAGTCTTCAGTTTCACCATCCTGGTGTTCATCACTAATATCAGACGCACTATCAACTACTCTATTCCTTTGGCAAAAATGCAACATGTCGTGATATCGTGACACTTTTGTTTCTCTGCCTGCCCTTTTTGAGTCATGAAAATGCGACATGTCATGATATCATGACACTTTTGTTTCTCTGCCTACCTGCCCTTTTTGAGTCACGAAAATGCGACATGTCGCGATATCATGACACTTTTGTTTCTCTACCTGCCTACCCTTTTTGAGTCACAAAAATGTGACATGTCACGATATCGTGACACTTTTTCCTTCTTGCTCTTTCTCTTTGCTTTGGACCGCAAAAATGCTACATGTCACGATATCGCGACACTTTTTTCTCCTTGCTCTTTCTCTTTGCTTTGGCCCACGAAAATACAACATGTCGCGATATCGCGACACTTTTTCTCCTTGCTCTTTCTCTTTGCTTTGGCCCGCGAAAATACAACATGTCGCGATATCGCGACACTTTTTTCTCCTTGCTCTTTCTCTTTGCTTTGGCCCGTGAAAATGCAACATGTCGCGATATCGCGACACTTTTTCTCCTTGCTCTTTCTCTTTGCTTTGGCTCATGAAAATGCAACATGTCGCGATATCGTGACACTTTTTTCTCCTTGCTCTTTCTCTTTGCTTTGGCCCATGAAAATACAACATGTCACGATATCGCGACACTTTTTTCTCTTTGCTCTTTCGACCGCGAAAATGCAACATGTCGCGATATCGTGACACTTTTTTCTCCTTGCTTTTTCTCTTCTCTTTTGGCCGCGAAAATGCAACATGTCACGATATCGCGACACTTTTTTCTCTTTGCTCTTTCGATCGCAAAAATGCAACATGTCGCGTGTTGGCAATTTTGGGTACCTTGGGTACATTGCCTTTGCTCAAGTGTATAAGTTGTCATTGATGTCAAGAAGCTTTTAAAGGAATTTGATTTGATGTAAAAGAATTTGTTTTGATGAAGGTTTCGGCATGAAAGGTTCGAAAGAAAGTAAGTTTGAAAAATGTTGCGATATCGCGACATGTCGCAGTTTCGCGACTTAAACAGGAGAGAGAAAGCTTTTTGAAAAAGTGTCGCGATATCGCGACATGTCGCATTTTCGTGACTTAGGCAAGAGAGAGAAAGCTTTTTAGAAAAGTGTCACGATATCGCGACATGTCGCAGTTTCACGACTCAAAGAGGAGAGAGAATGTACGAAGTCAGAAATGTCGTGATTTCATGACATATTGCAAGGAAGATTGTACGGACGAAAAAGTGTCACGATTTCGTGACAAGTTGCAGGAGGGGGAGTCTAAAAGAAAAAGTGTCGCGATTTCGTGACATGTTGCAGGAGAAGGAGTCCAAAAGAAAAAGTGTCATGATTTTACGACATAATGTAGAAGAAAGAGTCCGTAGTGTGAATTGTCACGATTTTGCAACAAGTTCGAAGAGAGAGAAAGTAGCAAGATAAAGTGTCACGATTTCGCGACATGCTACAGAAGTCAAAGTGAGAACTGTCACGATTTCACGACATGCTACAGAACTCGAAGTGAGAACTGTCACGATTTCGCGACATGCAGCAAAGGGAAGAGTCTGAAATGAGAACTGTCGTGATTTCATGACAGGTTGCAAAGAAGACGTACGGAAGCTGAAAGCATCACGATTTCATGACAAGTTGAAGAGAAAGCTTATGGATGCAGAAAGTGTCATGTTTTCATGATAGATTGAGATGGCGGCATTCAGTTGGAGATAGTGTCATGATTTCACGACAGAGACAGTAAGCAAGTCTTCAACAGAAGAAGCGTCATGATTTCATGATGAATTCAAGAAGGAAGAGCTCGAAGGCGAAAGCGTCATGATTTCGTGACATGTTCCAGTTTCGTGGGCATAAGGCAGAGAAAAGCATAAGGCAGCGAAAGTGTCACGATTTTGTGACATGTTCCATTTTTGCTAGTGCAAGCCAAGAAGAGTGCAAGGAAGCAAAAGTGTCACGATTTCATGACATGTTCTGCTTTCGTGGGTGCAAGCCGAGAAGAGGTTGAGAAAGCGAGAAATGTCATGATTTCATGATAGAAGTGAAGATGACGTCAGCAGAGGCAGAAGTGTCACGATTTCATGACAAAAGCCAAAAGAAAGTGTTCGAAGGCAAAGGTGTCGCGATATCGTGACATGTTGTAGTTTCGCGGGAAAAGCTATAGAACCACAGAGGTAGTGAAGCCGACAAAGTTAAATTTGGGCCGACGAAGATTAGGGTTGTACGACGTAGTTTAGGGTTGTGCCGACTAAGATCAAGGTTTTGATCTTGAAAGTATTAGTATAAAAGGAGGGTTGTTTGAAGAGTTAAAGTATCAATTTTGTGTGTGCATTCGAAGTGCGACATTCGTAGATAGAGTGCAGGGGAGAAGTCTGATCACTGAGAGTAGAGTGCAAAATTTGATAGTAGTGTACAAAGTGCATTTTGTTGAATCGTCTAAGTGAGAGAGATCACAAGGAATCAGAGTGCGTGAAGACGGTGTTGCTGTGTTTGCACACAGAGAGCAAAAAAGCGCAAATCTATGGGGTGCATCATTTTTGTGATGTTCGGTGATAGTGCGCAAGCTTTGATGGTTTTGGACAAGTCTTTGAGAGGGATTGTTGCACAGATTTGAGCAAGTTTTTCTTAAGCTTGTGAAGCAGTTTGGGTAGGTTCTAGTAAGAACTTGCAAAGCAGATCTGAGACAAGTCTTGGTGAAGACTTGGGTGAAGATCAAGCAAGCTTTAGTGAAAGCTTGTGAACCACTTTTGTGAACCATATTTGAGGACCAGTTGAGGACAAATATTGGTGCAGATTCGAGGACATTTGTGCTAGACCGAAGGACTGTGTTTAGTGCAAATTCGAGGACCAGCTTTGGAGGTGATAGAGTTGAGGGCAGAGGTCTCCAGCCAGAGCAGGGAGGACAGGTGTCTTCTATGGATAGAGTTCCATTTGCTAAGGGCAACAGAGGTAGAGGTCTTCTAGAGGATCACCAGTCAGAGCAGAGCTAGGGGATTTGTGTCTCCTTTGGGTTGGTGCCCATAAACATTGTAATCGGGAAAGGTATTCCTAGAATTTGATTTGATAAAATTTAGTGAAAGATTTTATCCGTGGAGTAGCCCACATTGGGTGAACCACGTAAATTGTTGTGTCTCTATTGTGGATGGTGTTTTGTGCATTGCTTTGATTACGGCTATTGATACTGCTATCTATTCACTGCATAATATTGAATTGAAGTATAAAGGAAAAAAGTAAAAAGAGGTCTTATACTGTTCACCCCCCCTCTCAGTATAAGCTTGTGTTCTTCAATTGGTATCAGAGCGGTTGCCTTCGAAAATTTTCACATCTTGAAGGAAAAGCTAGTAAAGAACACAATGGATTATTCAAGTGGCAATGCAGAAACTATTCTTGATGGGTCAGATTTTGGTCTTTGGAGTGCAAGGATGAAGGTTCATCTAATGGCACTTGGTAATGAGGTATGGGAAGTAATTGAAGATGAGTACACTATTCTTGTACATGGTCCAAACACTAAAGAAGAAAGGCTCCTACATCACAGCAATTCAAAAGCAATGAATGCAATCCTGAAAGGCTTACAGAAAGCAGATCTCACCAAAGTGATTCACTGCAAGACAGACTAGTGAAATGTGGAAACAATTGCAGGTGGTTCATACAGGTGATACAAATGTCGGAAAGGCCAAGTTGAGACACTTCAAAGGTATGTTTGAACAACTCAAGATGAATGATGATGAAAATATTAGTGACTACATGCTTCGTATGGATGAGGTTGTTAACTCCATGAAAGACTTAGGTCTTGAGCTTGCTGAAAATGATGTTTGTGATAAGATTTTAAGATCTCTTCCTAATAGATTTAGTGAAAATATTTCTTCTATTGAGGAAGCTAAAGATTTGGATAAGTTGAAAAAGGATGAGCTCCATAGTATACTTGCAGCATTTGAGTTGAGAACTCAAGTGAAGGTTGATGTCAAGAAAGAGGCATCTTTCAAGGCTACCAAGAAATCCAAGGGTAAACAGCTTCAAGAGAGTGATGAGTCTTCTAGTGATGAAGAGGCATATTACAACAAGAAAGGCAAGTTCTCTAGAAAGCACAAAAGCGTGAAAAATATAAGATGTTTCAATTGTGGAAAGTTTGGTCATTATGCTACCGACTGTACTGTTCCCAAGAATGAAAGTGATGAAGATAAACAAGATTCTAAAAGCAAGGATTCTGAAAAGCACAAGCATCACAGGAAAAACAAATATGAGCACAACAATCAAGGAAAGAGGTATTCTCACAAGCACAAGAAGAGTTTCTACCTAGACAAAGCAAGTAAGTGTTCTAGTAGTGATAGTGAAAGTTCTTCAAGTGATTATGAAAATGAGATGTTGTTCATATCAAAAAAGAGGAAGAACCGAAACATAGATTCATTATCATGAAATGTCTTAGATGTGGAAATTTTGGTCACCTTGAGGATGATTGCACAAACAATGATTTGGTTTCTAGTATGTATGAGGATGCTTCAGAAAACTATAAGGAAGATGCGTGTATGGTTTTTGAAAAAGGTAGCACCTCTAGTGATAAGAAATCTGAAAAAGGCTTTGATGATTCAAAAAGCAAACAAATAAAGGATCTTGAAAGTGAACTTACTAACGCTCTTAGTGTTTTGAAAAAGGAAAGAAAGAAGAATGCTAGACTCAAGGATAAGTTAGATGAATGTTGTATGGAGAGAGATGATCTTATAGAAATTCTTGACCTCTCTATGGCTAAGACACAAGAACTCAAGGATGAGTTAGAGTCTAAGGTTCTTGAGTATAGTGAGTTAGAACAGAAAATGGCTTCTTTGAAAGAGGAAACTAGAGAGTACAAGGATAAGCTTTACAAGTTTCAAGATAGCTCCAAAAAGGTTAAGTCACTCATCAAAGGTCAAAGAAAGACAACGGATAAAACAGGCCTTGGTTTTGTCAAGGAACAAGCTGGAGAGTCTAGTAAGAGACTCCAAAAGGAAGAGAGTTCTGATGAGGAAAGTATTTTAGATTATGAGTCCTTGGATGATAGATGCGTAGAAATAGAAAACGAAATTCAGAATGAGAAGAAGAAGTTTTCAGGACCCAAGAGGTCGAATAAAGGAAAATTTCACGGCAGATGTTTTGCGTGTTACAGGTTTGGTCACATGGCTGCACATTGCATGGCTCAAGTGAAGAAGGTGAACTACAATTTCAGAAGTGCTAGTTTCTTTCAAGGGTATTGCTACTCTTGTCAATAGTTCGGGCACAAGGCAGTCTATTGCAAGGTAAATAACAAGAACAGGTTTGATCAGAACAAGTTTAGGCAGAACTGGCAGATTCAAAGAATAGGTATGCCTAAAAGAAATAACATTGTTACTTGTTATAAGTGCAACAATGAAGGTCACACAGCTAGACAGTGTAGAGCTGAACTTTCAAGGTACAAGAATAGGAACAATGGTATAAATAGGTCCAAGGATCAAGGCATGAACAAGAATAGGGATGAGAACAAGAACAAGAACAGTGACAAGAACAGGAATGATAACAAGAAAAGAACAGTGACAAGAACAGGAATATAGGCAAAGAGTTCAAGAGAAGGCCCGACAAGGAAATTATAGACGTTGATGATGATCAGTGCCTAATGGGAGTTTTACTCCCACCCTAGAATTAATCACCTCATCAGGAGGTGGGGGAGGGACTAAGCTAAGAGGCTCATTCTTAGTCCCGAGCCCCAAAGGTGACCCTTTGCCATTGATGACAAAGGGGGAGAAATATGAGTAAGGGGGAGAGCTTCAAGTGAAGAGGAAAGCTTCAAGTCAGGGGGAGCAAAAACTCTAGAAATTTCTCTTGTGGCATAGTTTCTCAGTTGTTAGCACAGTTGGTTTCAGTTTTGGCTCCTGAGACGTGTTTTCAGTAAAGGTTTGCCATCAATGACAAAGGGGGAGATTGTTGGCAATTTTGGGTACCTTGGGTACATTGCCTTTGCTCAAGTGTATAAGTTGTCATTGATGTCAAGAAGCTTTTGAAGGAATTTGATTTGATGTAAAAGAATTTGTTTTGATGAAGGTTTCGGCATGAAAGGTTCGAAAGAAAGTAAGTTTGAAAAATGTCGCGATATCGCGACATGTCACAGTTTTGCAACTTAAACAGGAGAGAGAAAGCTTTTTGAAAAAGTGTCGCGATATCGCGACATGTCGCATTTTTGTGACTTGTCACATTTTTGTGACTTAGGCAGAGAGAGAAAGCTTTTTAGAAAAGTGTCGCGATATCGCGACATGTCGTAGTTTCACGACTCAAAGAGGAGAGAGAATGTACGAAGTCAGAAATGTCACGATTTTGTGACATATTGCAAGGAAGATTGTACGAACGAAAAAGTGTCACGATTTCGTGACAAGTTGCAGGAGGGGGAGTCCGAAAGAAAAAGTGTCACGATTTCACGACATGTTGCAGGAGAAGGAGTCCAAAAGAAAAAGTGTCACGATTTCGTGACATAATGCAGAAGAAAGAGTCCGTAGTGTGAATTGTCGTGATTTCATGACAAGTTCGAAGAGAGAGAAAGTAGCAAGATAAAGTATCATGATTTCACGACATGCTACAGAAGTCAAAGTGAGAACTGTCATGATTTCGTGACATGCTGCAGAACTCGAAGTGAGAACTGTCATGATTTCACGACATGCAACAAAGGGAAGAGTCTGAAATGAGAACTGTCATGATTTCACGACAGGTTGCAAAGAAGACGTACGAAAGCTGAAAGCGTCACGATTTCACGATAGGTTGAAGAGAAAGCTTATGGATGCAGAAAGTGTCGCGTTTTCATGACAGATTGAGATGGCAGCATTCAGTTGGAGATAGTGTCACGATTTCACGATAGAGATAGTAAGCAAGTCTTCAACAGAAGAAGCGTCATGATTTCATGATGAATTCAAGAAGGAAGAGCTCGAAGGCGAAAGCATCACGATTTTGTGACATGTTCCAGTTTTGCAGGCGTAAGGCAGAGAAAAGCATAAGGCAACGAAAGTGTCACGATTTTGTGACATGTTTCATTTTTGCTAGTGCAAGGAAGCAAAAGTGTCACGATTTCGTGACATGTTCTGCTTTCGTGGGTGCAAGCCGAGAAGAGGTTGAGAAAGCGAGAAATGTCATGATTTCACGACAGAAGTGAAGATGACGTCAGCAGAGGCAGAAGTGTCATGATTTCATGACAAAATCCAAAAGAAAGTGTTCGGAGGCAAAGGTGTCGCGATATCGTGACATGTTGTAGTTTCATGGGAAAAGCTATAGAACCACAAAGGCAGTGAAGTCGACAAAGTTAAATTTGGGCCGACGAAGATTAGGGTTGTGCAGCCAACTAAGATCAAGGTTTTGATCTTGAAAGTATTAGTATAAAAGGAGGGCTGTTTGAAGAGTTAAAGTATCGATTTTGTGTGTGCGTTCAAAGTGCGACATTCGTAGATAGAGTGCAGGGGAGAAGTTCGATCGCTGAGAGTAGAGTGCAAAATTCGATAGTAGTGTACAGAGTGCATTTTGTTGAATCGTCTAAGTGAGAGAGATCACAAGGAATCAGAGTGTGCAAAGACGGTGCTGCTGTGTTTACGCATAGAGAGCATAAAAGTGCAAAGCTATGGGGTGCATAATTTTTGTGACATTCGGTGATTGTGCGCAGGCTTTGATGGTTTTGGACAAGTCTTTGAGATGGATTGTTGCATAGATTTGAGCAAGTTTTTCTTGAGCTTGTGAAGCAGTTTGGGCAGGTTCTAGTAAGAACTTGCAAAGCAGATCTGAGACAAGTCTTGGTGAAGACTTGGGTGAAGATCAAGCAAGATTTAGTGAAAGCTTGGACCACCTTTGTGAACCAAATTTGAGGACCAGTTGAGGAAAGAGATTGGTGCAGATTCGAGGACATTTGTGCCAGACCAAAGGACTGTATTTTGTGCAAATTTGAGGACCAACTTTGGAGGTGATAGAGTTGAGGGCAGAGGTCTCCAGCCAGAGTAGGGAGGATAGGTGTCTTCTGTGGATAGAGTTCCATTTGCTAAGGGCAGCGGAGGCAGAGGTCTTCTAGAGGATCACCAGTTAGAGTAGAGCTAGGGGATTTGTGTCTCCTTTGGGTTGGTGCCCATAAACATTGTAATCGGGAAAGGTATTCCCAGAATTTGATTTGATAAAATTTAGTGAAATATTTTATCCATGGAGTAGCCCACATTGGGTGAACCACGTAAATTGTTGTGTCTCTATTGTGGATGGTGTTTTGTGCATTGCTTTGATTACGGCTATTGATACTGCTATCTATTCACTGCATAATATTGAATTGAAGTATAAAGGAAAAAAGTAAAAAGAGGTCTTATACTGTTCACCCCCCCTCTCAGTATAAGCTTGTGTTCTTCATCGCGATATCACAACACTTTTTTTTTCTTTGCGGTGTTTTGCTTTTTCTTTGATCTTTAGCATATGGACCACTTCGGTCTTCTTGGAAAATATGCAAAAAGGTGGGTAAACATCCTCATAAGCATTTAACATCACTGTACATACTCTGAGTAACCTTTGAACTCCTATCCACTGCATCAACCGATCTATCTGACTGTGTTGATAACAATGACAATACTGTCGCTACACCTTGTTCAACAAGGAGTGCAAAGAAGGAAAGAAAATTAGAAGAACTAGAAAGCCCAAAAAGTCTACCATCTCTGCCTTATATATCTACACTACAAATTACCATTTCTATTGTACCCATCATGCTAGAAGTCATTAGCTTTGTTATGGAAGATATAGAAAGATATAGACAATAGAAAATGAAGGGTGATGTCTATGGATCCATGCTTGAAAATTTTGTGGATGTGTAATACCAAATTAAGACACCTTAGCTTGAGGAGAGGTAAATCCCCTAAGGAGGAACCCCTTTTTCATAACCCATCTTGATTCTACTAACTTTGATAAAATTTGAGAGAGTTTTTTTTTAAACATCTAAATAACTCTAAGCAAGCTAGAGTTTAAACTAGCCCCTCAACTAGATGATAGTGAACCCAAGTTAACTCCTTTGATTAAAGGGCATCAATATAACTATAAAAAATCATAGAAATATATCACAAGGATCCTAACTCAATATTTCTACAAGGATTTCATATTCACCAGTCTTAATAAAATACTCCACTCAAGCTATCTTTAACTAGAAACTATTCTACTCCTTTCAGTCTATCGAAAGGATTGTCCCTCTTCGATCCATCAAGAAGGTCACTCCTTTAATTCCTTTGAAATGGCATTCCTTTATGGTCCATTGAAAGGATACTCACTTTTCAATCTGTCAAAAAGGAAAATTCCAATCATTGCTTAACCACACAAGTCCATCTGCGTGGTGCGTTTAGCACCTAGTCATATTTTAACAACCCCCAATCATCCATCCTTCGATGAAGTCAACACTACATACCTCCTACACCCTAGACACACTGACTACACTCTAGTTCTACAAAGTTAGTACTTCTATTCCCCAAATATTTGTAAAGGAAATATCCTACTAATACATCATGGTCTGTTGTCACCATAGCAAAAACAATGATTAGCTACTCCTAAATTTTCCTTGGTCAACTTTACCTTATGGAGTTACACAAACTGGGATTGAATCCTAAGGATGGATAGTTCATTGCATTACATGACTCCCCAAGCCCATATGGAGGTCTTTCTAGTAACAACACTTTAGTTAAAACAATGAGACTAAATTAAATTTATATTTTCCCTGAGTGATAACATTCCATTGAAACCCACTCTCAACTGAAAGAAAACATGCAATCATTTATCGTAACACACCCGAATTAGACAATCTCATAGGTAGAGAGCTAGATAAGAATAAGATGATAATAAAGCACAACTCAAGAGATCTATCATATTTAATGAAAATATTGTAATTCATACACCATCATTATTTACAAATCTCCATAACAAATTGAGAGTCACTATTCTTTCTAAATATCATTCAAACATATATACAACAACCTCACTTCTCCAACACATATTTATCAAGAAGGAGTTCATAATTCTTATAATCAAATAAAATATTCTCATCACACTAGACTGATTCACAAGATATCCAGTCATAACTTTAACAAGCCCAACTTTTTTGGCATCAAAACTATCATTACAAATAGTCTTCTAAATATCCTAATAACCCGAAACACCACTCCTCATGCATTTCCTCCATGATATCCACACGTAAACCAATCGAGAACAAAGATTGCCATCTAATGGGGATCAGAGACGGCTCCAAAAAAATTCAAATGTGACATTCAAATGTGCACCATTCCCTCTTTGATGCTTTCCAATTGCACACAACCACATTTCCATATAGTAGATATTTTGCACACTTACAATGTAAATCAATTCACATGTAAGGGAATTCCAACAAGATCATTTATGTTCTATCTAATCAAGTCATTCCAATAAATAGAGACTCAATAAATCTTTATATCTCATCTAGATGAAGCAGTCATGCTAATTGCATGTAATATAAACATTTCATCATATTCACACACCAATATGTGACTTCCAATGAACTCTACATATTCTAAGATGAAATACACACAACAATCCAAAACCATGAAATATCATCAATCTTTTATAGCCATTCCATTGATTCCTCATAGCAAAATTCAGGTTTATTCCTTCATTCATCAATTCATAAATCAAAATCTCTATATAAAATGTAAACACACATTTCATACAAGCATCACAAGCAACCCATATACTGTGGAATGCTACTTAAATAAAATAGAAATTAAGATATGGAAAATACACACTCAATCTATCCATTTCTAATTTTTTAAGCATTCTCTATGTCTCAAAAGGATTACCAGTAAGTTTAACCATAAACCACACTATCCTTAAAGTTTACATGCAAAGCTAGTTATAAACTAACAGGAAATCGGCTGTCATTATCACCCAAGGAAAGGTGATCCATTTATCCGAGATACCCTAGGCCAATATATGTTTACTCCTAGAAACTTTTAATAACTCTTCCTCAAGTTATTATACACTCCCAATGGTTTCTATGATATTCAACTGAACTATAGTTTCATACACCAGAACCACAAAGAACTATCAAATTGGAAGGAATTACACCCAACAACAATGCTTCAACTACACATATCAAATATAATAACAAGATCTCTAAAGTCTACGTAGCAAATACAAGACAACTTACCTTTCAACTGCATACAAGCTCACAATTCTACATAGGATCTCTTGTCTTCATTCTTCCATTTATAGCAAAACAATCCCTATGTTCATTCTATTCCACTCTCTACACCAGTACACCTTCCTTGTCTCACACATAGCATGAACACATCTTTCAACCTCCATCCTTGGATTTTTTGAAACCTGTTTTGCCATGTAGTCTTCAATTTTTTTTATTTCATGAACTCCATGTCATTATACTTACCACTATGGATTCATTTATCATTTATGTCCAATGTGTAAGCCATTATCGCAAGCACACTTCGATCCATAAATGCTAGCTATTGGATTATACTTACACATCATTCACTTCCAAGGTGGAATTACCAAGTAAAAAAATATCTTTATAAACTATTTATTTCTTTAGGAAAGACAATGAAATCATGCATATAACACATATATCCAAGATCTTATCCCTAACAATTCAGTCATAATGCAAATATTAAAATGTTGGCAATTTTGGGTACCTTGGGTACATTGCCTTTGCTCAAGTGTATAAGTTGTCATTGATGTCAAGAAGCTTTTGAAGGAATTTTATTTGATGTAAAATAATTTTTTTTGATGAAGGTTACGACATGACAGGTTTGAAAGAAAGCAAGTTAGAAAAGTGTCGCGATATCGTGACATGTCGAGTTTTTGTGACCCGAAGAAAAGAAAAGTGCTAAGGAGAAAAAGTGTTGCGATTTCATGACAAGTCAGAAGACAAAGTGGAAGCAAGATAAAGTGTCACGATTTTGCGACATGCTACAGAACTTGAAGTGAGAACTGTCACGATTTCATGACATGCAGCAAAGGGAAGAGTCTGAAATGAGAAGCGTCACGATTTCATGACAGGTTGCAAAGAAGACGTACGAAAGCTGAAAGCGTCATGATTTCACGACAGGTTGCAAAGAAAATATACAAAAATTTGATAGCATCATGATTTCGTGACAGGTTGAAGAGAAAGCAAACAGATGCAAAAAGTGTCACAATTTTGCAACAGATCAAGATGGCAGCATTCGGTTGGAGAAAGTGTCACGATTTCATGACAAAATCAAAAAGGAATTCTTAGGAAGCAAAAGTGTCATGATTTTGTGACAAAAGTAGAGAGGAAGGCTATGAAGACATAAGTGTCACAATATCGTGACAGAAGTGAAGACGAAGTCTGCAGATGCAGAAGTGTCATGACTTTGCGACAAAAGCAGAAAGAAGGTCGACGAAGGGAGAAGTGTCGCGATATCATGACAAAAGCAAAGTTGATGCTGACAAAGACAAAAGTTTCATGATTTCGTGACAAGAGCTTAGTTGAATTCATCAAAGGCTAAAGTGTCATGATATTACGACAAAAGCCAAAAGAAAGTGTACAGTTGCAAAGGTGTCACGATATCGCGACATGTTGTAGTTTCGCGACAGAAGCTACAGAAGATTACAGAGGTAGTGAAGCCGACAAAGTTAAATTTTAGCCGACAAAAATTAGGGCTTGCAGCCGACATAGATTAGGGTTTGTTTTTGGTATAACAGCTGACTAAGATTAAAGTTTTCATCATGAAATTTTTGTTATAAAAGGAGGGTTGTTTGGAGAGTTGTTGACGAATGTGTTATTGAAGTGCGATGTTCGTAGATAGTGCGTAGAGCAAGAAGTTCGATCGTCGAGAGCAGAGTGCGAAATTCGATCGTAGTGTGTAGAGTGTTTTTCATCAAATCATTCCAAGTGTGAAAGATCACAAAGGAAGTAGAGTGTGCGAAGACAGTGCCGCTGTGATCGTGTAGAGGTGCATTGGTTCTTTGAGAAGAACCTGAGGATAGATTTTGCAAGTCTTTGAGAAGGCTTGTGTGCAAAGGATTGATTTGTTCAAGTGTTGGACAGATCTGATAGATAGAGGAAGACTTGTGCTAGACCGATCGATCGTGTTTGGTACGAGTTGTTGAGCTACTATGGACGTGATCATAGAAGGCGAGAGGTATCTTAGGCTAAGCATTGAGGACAGGAGGTCTTCGGTGGAAAGGAGTTCCACGTGCTGGCAAGAGGTAGAGACAATTGATCTTCTGAGGGATCATTTCCAGAGCAGAGGGGAAGGTTTCTCCTTTGAGCAGAGGCTCATAAATTTTGATGGAGAGAAGGTATCTCCTTTGAGCTGAGGCTCATAAATATTGTAATTAGGAAGGATTCCCAAATAACATTGAGATAACTTTTAGAGAAAATTTTTTTGTGGATGTAGCCCAACCATTTTGGGTGAACCACGTTAAAAATGGGTCTTCAATGTGTGATGCTTTCTGTATTGATTAATGTTGTGTTGATGCCACTGCTATCTAAAGTTAAAATTATTAATTGGCTAAGTCTTATACTGTTCACCCCCCCCTCTCAGTATAAGCTTGTGTTCTTCATAAAAATCATGCAAGCAATCACAACTTTGGAATTCTTTATCATGTGCAAAATTATGAAAAGAATCGTCATCAAGGGTGAAGCATTCATTCATGTTGCTTCCTCAAATATTTCGATAACATAACTCATCACATCATTTCACCTAGGCATTCCTATTCTCGATTGATTATTATTTTTCCACCCATAACAATCATGTTTTTTTGCACAAGCACACAACCTATTAGCAACGTCATATTATTTCATGGAAAACATTTTCTTGAAATAATGATCCATTTATTGCCAAGCATTTCTTCATTAAAAATTTGTATTTCCTATAAATCATCCATACTTGCATAATTAAAACATAGCATGTCAATTGTTCCTTGAATAAAAACATCTTAACTATGAAAATTCTATCAATTTCAAGGTCTTCCAAGGGTGGGTCATGACATACTTCCACCTTAGGCTTAACACAGTCCTCTATGTTCATACAAATAGATTTTTTTAACCAATCAAAGCAAACATTACAATGTATCTTTAAAGAGAAAATGGAAAAGCTTTTGCATATCAAATACTTTCTCCCAAGTAGTGTTTCTTTTAGAGTATTGGTCCTAGTGGATCCGAAACTGCTCCAAAGTTCCTTTCCTCGTCGATTTAGATTAAAAATCAAGGATTATGACTGGTCAAACCTATATAGCCTCTATATTCATCATATGCAAATTATAAAATTTTCATACATGCTCAGTGTTAGCAACATACTTTTTAAGCAAAGAAACATGAAATTGTTGTGAATATTGGATAGATTGGGTGGCAAGGCAAGTCAGTATGCCATAGTACTGATCCTTTCTATGATTTCAAAGGATCCTACAAAATGAATATCAATCTTTGTGGACTTGATAGTACTCTTCTTCAATCTCACCCTTAGAAACACTATGTCTCTAACAACAAATTCTCTAGGTGATCTTTTAAGATCAACATAATTTTTCTGATGGTCTACCACTTCCTTCAATCTTCCTTTGATCACTTTTAATTTTTTCTCCATTTATTTAACCATGTTAGGTCCAAGAATAATTTTATCCTATGGATTATCCCATGATAATGGTATCCTGCAATTTCTTCCGTACAAAGCTTTGAAAAGAGCCACACCCAAAGTTGAATGATGACCATTATTGTAGGTAAATTTTGCTAGATGCAAGTACTCTTCCCAATGGGTTTTCTGATCCATATAGTACATGCAAATCATATATTCTAACACTTGATTCACCCTTTCATTTTGTCCATTAGTTTCTTGGTGATAAGCTGAAATGATGTTCAACCTAGTGCCAATGGCTTGATGTAAGGCTTGCCAAAACTCAAAGGTGAACCTTGACTCCCTATCTGATATAATTACCTCTGGAAATCCATAGAGCTAAAATACTTCTTTGGAAAATCTATTATCCATAATCATGACATCATCCTTGGTGTTTTTGGGTATAAAGTGCACAACCTTGGTTAGCCTGTCGACCACTACTAGAATTGCATCATGTTGGAACTTGGTCTTAGGTAGCCCTACTATTAATTCCATCAAAATATCTTACCATTTTTTCATAAGCACATCATGAGTATATAACAACCCAACCGGATGTCTATGTTCCACTTTTACCTTTTGGTACTCAAGACATTGAGCAAAAAATCTATTATGTCCCTCTTCATTCCTGGCCAAAAGAATATTTTTTCATATTCTCCTTCATATTTGCTCCTCTTGGATGAGCATAATAGGGGGATCTATGTACTTCATTCATGATCATCTTTCTTAGATCACTATTCTTAGGTATTACTATCCTATTATTAAAGCATAGGATTCTTTTTTGGCCAATAAAATATATTTTTTATTAATGTATGGGTTTTGAAATGGATCCCAAAACCTTAGTACAATCAAAATGAGAAAAGTAGAAAATAGACATAGTGGACGTAACAACAGGAAGCCTATGGGAGGGGTTTGACTAGATAAAAAACAATCCAATAATCTCAAAAAAACAAGAAAAAGGATCAAAAGGTATGATCCCTTCCAGAAAGAAGGGGTCATCCTAGGGGGCAACCCCATAAAGGAAACAATATGCCATTTGCCTTCAGAAGTAGTCTAAGGCTCATCCAAATCTTGGAAGATGACGTTAAGTTGGGTGTGAACTGCAGTAAGGTATTTGGCCACCTAATTGAAAATTATCCCCATAGAGTTGAACAAGTTGGCTATCATGGATAGGGTGGCCATCAAACTAGTAAGGTGAGTGATAATAGCTTTGCACAAGATAGTACCATTAATATCCTCCTTCATGAGCACTTGAACATCATCACCTTCCTCCTTCGTAGGCTCCTTCAGTTGAATCTCCACGTCATCAATCTCCATGATTGGATCCTTGATTTTAGTTGGAGATGACATCTCCTTGATTTTTTTAAGGTGCGGTGATGTGCGGGTAAGGGGTGGTCTGAAATTCATAAGTAATTTAGATGTTGAGTGCTTCATAGCCCTAGGCTTGAACTCAAATTTAGTGTAGGGTTCCTCTTTGGGATTTGAAGGGGTATGGGAGGAGTGATATGGATCATTATTATCAATCGGCACCTCGGTAGGTATCTCACAGCTACTGGTATCCTTGGTCATGGCAGGGATGGAACAGGTGGGAGGACAAGCTGGGGAAGGTGAGGGTTAGGCTGGGAGGGACTAGGGGGCAGGCTGAGGAGGGATGGGTTGGGGAGAAACCAAATATCTTTTTGTGAACCAATCTAAGATATGCTTATATATGATAAGGCAAAGGCCTTGATGAATGGAATAATGGACCTTACTAGTCCTAATATTAGTGACAGATAATTCAATGGACCTAAAGAGATAATCAAGAATGTTCATTCTCTTGTTGCCTCTAAAATGATTTAAAAAATCTAAATGGAAGTTGTGTAAAGTGGAATCAACCTTATTTATGGTGAAGTATTGGAGGACAAGGATCATAACGCAGTCCCAAGGCCCTGGAATCTTTGTTCACTCAATGCCATCATCAGTGGTGAGGATATCCTTTCCTTTCTTAGTAAAATAGTCAAGATCCACCGCCATTGTATGCTTGTTGCATTGAATGCTTCTACCATAAATAGGAAGCCCTGTAACATCCATCGACATTCGAACATCGATGGTGAAGTCAAGTTATTTAACCATGACTTGATCCCCATTCCAAGAGTTAACTATTACATTAGAGATATCAAACTCATTTCCTGTAAATTTTTGCAAGAAGGAAAGGCAGTTGTGGCTTTTTAGAATATCATTTATGATAGGGTCGAGTAGGAGCACGGAGAGCTTGAGGATGACCATGAAGGACCAGGGGAGGAGGAACTTAATGTTGGGTTTGGTGGAATACATATGGGTAATGTGGTGGGAATTTGGGTAATAGTGAGTCTTAAAGGAGAAACAAGCACACATGCTAAAGGAGATGAAAGACATAATTGATGCAGGGTTTGGATGGTAGAGCTTATTTGGTTACGTACCCTTAAGTAGAACCCCAAAACTAAAGTGGGAAGTAGTGAGGAGGTTTATGGTGGCACTGTAAACAATATTGCTATGGGTAAAACCAATGCTTGGGGTGATAAAGCCACTAATATTTTTGGAGGTGGTCAAGATACGCATACCATGGAAATCAGATGTTATGTTGGAAATACACATGTGATAGATTATAGTGGTACCATTGCTCATGACATGCTAATTGGACATCACACATGGTAACATGTCACGAAGGTTGATTTTTCTAACCCAAGCTTGAAAATGAATTATAACTCTTCTAGAAGTATCGAAGAGGATATTGTGACCAAGAACAAGGTACAGAGGGTTCTAACACCAAGGGTCCATTAGTAACCACAAACATCTAAGGTAAGGGGGGTAAAAATGGTAGCAAAGGGGAAGGGGCCCATGCTGACAAGGCAAGGGGAGAGGTTCAAGATGATGAGGCCAATAGGGTATGAGGGAAGAGTGGGTCAAAGAGATCGATCTAGCAAGATAGGAAATGATATGGGATGGGTGACATATGGAATGTGGAGATGGGGGACCACAAGATATAGGACCCAGTGAGTAGGTTGAGGGCTAGGGATCAAGAGGTGTTAGGCTAATCTTGAGTGATAGATTCAATGAGGGATGGAGGAAAGGTATCATACCACATATGAAGGGACTACTGAGAGTGGCTCAGATTGGCAAGGGAGTCAACTGCATAGTTGACTTCTCTAAACACATGATGAACTATAGACTCTAAATGATTAAGGAGGAATCACCTAACTTTAGAGATAACATTGTTGACCCTCCAGCTGGGATTCCTATTAGTTTTGGTGTAATTGATAATATTTACTATTAGAAATATTGAGCATATTGTTGTCATTGATGTCAAAGAGTACATAAGGCAGAAGTATTTTGATGTCAAATGGTTGTCAAGGCAAAAATATTCAAGATGCATGGTTGTCAAGGCAAAAATATTCCCCATGGTTTTGATAGCAAGCAATGGACAAAAATTCAAGGTAAAGCAATGGTCAAAAAAATTCAAGGCAAGAGAAGGATTACAATATTTAAATTTTAAATTTAAATATTATAAAGTTGAGTTTAAAATCTTGGGACAAAAGTTTAAATTTGCATGGGCCAAAAAGATCTAATTTTTAAAAGAAAAGGAAAGAGGTTTAAACTGCAAAGGACAAGGCTTAAAGATAAATATTATAATATTTTTCAAATATTATAATATAAAGTTTCAAAAGGGACAAGGCACCAAAAATTATTAAGTGCATAAAACCAAAGTTAAATGTCATATTAGCACCAATGTCATGAAGCAAGGCAAAGGACAAAGCAAAGGATATAAATACACCAATGATTTTATTGCAAAGACGAATGTTCTTGGATATAGCATTTTTCGATATCCCTTCGTGCTTGAATCGACGAATGAGAAAAGGGAACAGAGCATGATTTGTGGCACCAGCAAACAAAGGATAAATATTTCATGTTGTGTATTGAGTTTTAGCTGGGAGGCTAGCCCAGTTGGTCACTGAGCTAGCACTAGGGCACTTGGGGCAGGAAGGTCATAGGTTCAAAATCGGGTGGCTCTTATTTTTTGCTTGGTAGAGTTAAAAATATTTTGATTGGTCAAAGAAAGTTGCACTAAGGTTACTACCCGTTGGGGTAGCCTAGCTGGTAACCAGGCCTTAGCTTGGGTGTTGCATGGTAAGAGGTCACAATTTTTATTATCTTGCACTCACGGGTGTGTTGATTGAGGTATGAGTGCCAAAAATTTTATTTAAATTTTTGAAAGGATAAAGTGCACTGCCCTTGTATTGATTAAAATGAGGATATAGTTTTTTACCTTGTGTTGATTAAAATAAAGACAAATATTTTTGTGAAAAGGAGATAGATTTGTTGGCTGGTTATTGATTAAAAAGGGGGAAATTTTCTATTTATATTTTATTTAAGAAAATGAGTTATAAGGTGTATAAGGGACTAGTTGAAAGTGTATTTTTGTATGTGAAAATTAGAGACAAGGTGGTTTTGATATTGCTTGAAAAGTATAACTCATGCATTTTAGAAAGGAGACATAAGGTGTATTGTGGCTTATTGTTTAATTGTATTTTTGTATGATAAAGAAGAAAATTGTAATGGTTTAAAAGATTTATCTTGTGAGACCAAAAAGGAGTTATAAAGCATTATTTTTTAGGAATTATTGTGCACATATTTTGAGAGTGATTAATGTATCAAGAAGAGATCTGCTAACCAAGTTTTCAAGTGGCAAAAGAAAGAAAACTATTTTTGAGATAGATTTTTGATGGCACATCTTCATCAAGGAATTTTTTAGAGGTTTAGGAGCATAATTGAGCAAGAATTATGTAGACTTGGAGCAGATTTGAGCAAGCCTTGTATGTAGGCTTGAAGAAAAATCGAGCAAAGTTGAGAGCAAGTTTTGGAGCAAATTTGAGCAAGCCTTGTATGTAGGCTTGAAGCATATTTGAGCAGAGTTTTGAGTAGGTTTATGTGAGGATATTTGAGCAGAGTTGTGGATAGAGGTCCATGAACCAGAGCAAAGGGTATTGGTGTCTCCTATGGAGTGGTTTCCATAAAAATTGAAATAGAGGGGATTGGTGTCTCCCGTAGAGTGGTGTCCATAAAACTTGAAGTAGAGGGGATTGGTGTCTCCTATGGAGTGGTGTCCACAAAACAAGATTTGAGGGTATTGGTGTCTCTTGTGGAGTGGTGTCCACAAACTTCAGAGGGGATTGGTGTCTCCTTTGGTTTGGTGCCCATAAATATTGTAATAGGGAATTGGTTCCCAAGATATTTGTTGAGAAAATTTATAAGAATATTTTCTTCATGGACGTAGCACACATTGGGTGAACCACATTAAATCTGTGTCTCTTATGTGTGTGATGATATGTGCATTTTTTAATTATTACAACTGATGATATTGTATAATACTACTTTGGAAAGAAAATTAAAAAGTTTTCTCTTATATTGTTCACCCCCTCTTAGTATAAGCTTATGTTCTTCATTTACTTCGAAGATAACAAGCTTGCACTAGAGATTACTTGTGATTAATAAGCCTTGGTAGAGGGATTGATATTTAGCTGCATGATTAGTGAGGATGCCAAGGTTCTCAAAAAAGGCCTCTATGATGTTTCCTTCATGATTTTTGATGATTCCTCCTCCACCAGCTAGTCCAATATTTTCTCTAGAAGAACCATCAAAGTTTAGATTGAGCCAACCCTTTAGGGGAGGGGTCCATTTTACATTGAGTCTTCTGTTGAGATGCATAGGTGGTCTTATGGGATCTATAGTAAGATGGAGAAAATAGGCTATGAAGGATTTTATCCTAGGACCTGGAGGCTTAGAGCAAGGGAACAAATACACATTCTCAATAGTAAAGCTTAGGATTTTATTTCAAACCAAAGGTGGGTCCCTAGGGGTGTGGGAAAAGGTCTGGTTATTACATTCAAGCAATATTTTCCACAATAGGTGATGGAGACACATTGACCAGAAGGATTTTATCCTAGTATTTTTAAAGGGTTTAGGACACTGATTGAATAGGTTGACCACTAAACTCAAAAGAGTCTAAGCAATGTTGTAAATGTTGAGGATTGACCTGAGGACTGAGTTAGTGAAGGAAATTCTAAAAAATATGACACATTAAATCCCACCTGGAGCTGCATAGGTAGCAATGATTGGGTAATTGTAAACCTCTGGTTATGAGATTATCTAGGGTCAAGATCTTGTTTTGATCTGCCAACCAAGAAAAGACCCCAATTTTGGGAATAATATGCTTGATAAAAATAAAATTGATAGGGATGTTGTGGTCCTAGGATTGCTCCATCAAAAGGTAGGAAAATTTAATAATAAACTGGCCATCATCTCATTCTCTCCAAATGGGAGTGTTGGGAGACTCAACAGGGATGGGAATGATGAATGAGTGCAGGATGGACTTTAGGTAATTGGTGGCATTAGTGATGTTAGTAGGGAGGGATGGGGATGATATGGATTTCCAAGAAGGTCTACCTTGGTGAAAGGATATGAAGTGGGAAACCTTACTACCAAAGAGGTGGTCATTTATTAGATTAAGGGTAGCAAGGATGGGGTCAACAATGAGAAATTGATCACAGACCCAAGGATCATTCCAAAAGTTAATGATCTGTCCATTTTTGAATTTCCATATTATACCCTTGAAAACAATATCTTTAGCTTTTATGATTGAGCTCCAAAAGGTAGAACCTATAGGGAGGACCTCATCCTGTAAGATATTATGGTGTTGGAGGTATTTCCTTTTTACAATAGATATCCATTCTAGATCTGCATTAGTGACTATATTCCATGCTTGTTTGGCTATGAGGGAAATATTAATTTTACTCACTCTTATTATACCAAGGTCTCCTTGAGATTTGGGGCTGCACACTTTGTCCCATGCCACCAAATGAAACCTCCTTTTGTTTTTCGATACTGCCCAAAGAAAATATTTTTGAATTTGTTCTATTTTGGAGCATATTGATGCAAGAGCTTTGAATATGGATAGGAAGTAGACATGAATACTTTGGATACATGCATGGACCAAGGTGGTTTTAGAAGCTTGGCTAAGGAGGGCTCCTTTCCATCCTGTAAGTCTTTTGATAAGTCTATCCAGGACATTGTTCCACAAGCTATTCGAGGGGCTACCCATGAAGAGAGAAATATCTAGGTAGTACGTGGGCATATCTTTTATTGGGCACTAGATGACTTAGGATATGCATCTCTAATGGGTAGGGGAAGTGTTGAGGAAGTAAATTTTGCTCTTAAAATAGTTAACATGTTGACCAATTGCATCCTCATATAGGTTGAGGATTGACTTGATGGTTTTGGATTCAACTGTAGAGGTGATAGTAGCTAAAATGGTATCATCAATGAATTATTGGTGGTTCATGAGTTCAAGCAAAGAAGCTAACCTGATTCTAGAAATGGTCCCACTAACACGAGCAACTTTCAAAGTTCTTCCCAAGGTCTCTTCTAAGATGATAAAAAACATGGTGATAGGGGATCTCCTTGTCTAATCCCTTTGATACTTCTGAAGTACTCTACTACATATCCATTGAATATAACTGAGAACCATGCTGAGGATATGCATGTCTAGATGAGGTCAACCCAATAAGGATAAAACCCAAACTTGAGCAAGATAAAAATAAAAAAGTCTTAGGAGACCCAATCGAAAGCTTTGTTCATATCGAGCTTGAGAAGGAACCCTACTTTCTTGCTTCAAGAAATACAATGTATCATGTCATGAATGGTAAGGATACAATCAGTGATGTTACTTACTTGGATTATGTTGCCTTGACATGAGTGGATAATGAGGGATAGGGCATCCCTCATTCTAGTTATCATGGATTTGGTCAATATTTTATACATGTTACACAGGCTAATGGGATGAAAATCAAATATAGATCAGCACTGAGCCTTCTTGGGGATGAGAGCCAAAAAATTTGAATTAACATCTCTAGGGATTATATTAGATATTTGGATGAATCATATGGTTGTGCAATATTTAGGACCAACAATATCCTAGAAATGTTGTAAAAAGTATGGATGGAACCCATAAACGCTCAGAGCTTTGTCGTGTGCCATGGAGAAGAGTGATGATTTGATTTCATCATTAGAGAAGGGTTGAATGATGTGGTGGTTCATATCCTGAGGGATGAGGTTGGGGATGTGGTAGATAAGGGACTGATGAGGTAGGTTGGATCTAGATTGGGATGTTGATAGGAAGGAATGGAAATGGTTGATCACCTCATATCTGATTTCATGGATATTAGACATGGAGGTACCATCCTCTCTAATCAACTCTTTGATTTTTTTGGAGGTACAATGCCTGAGTGTGGAAGCATGGAAGAAATTAGTATTTGAGTCTCCTCCTTTTAACCACTAAACCTAGGATTTTTACCTCCAAAATATTTCTCCTCTTGCTAGTATACTATGGTAATATTCCAGTAACCTTCTTTCTTCATATCTGGTATTGATGTCAAGGCTTCCTTGCTATATTTGGTTCTCAATCAATTGGAGTATTTCTTTAATATTTTACTTGTTTTTAAATATGTTGTCAAAGACTTCTTAGTTCCAAATTTTTAAATTGTGTTTTATGGCCCGAAGCTTGTTAGTAACTTGATAGATCGGGTTTTCTAGGCAAGGGACATTCCACCACTCTAAAAAATGATCTCTATGGTCAGGATGCTAGATCCACATCAACTCAAAGTGAAAAGGTGTCTTGAATGGGGATTGGATAGCAACGTAAAATACTAGGGGGTTGTGATCCAATCCAATTTTTGGAAGAGCGTGGAGGGTTGCATCTCCAAATAAAAGGGCATATTCTCTAGAGAGGAGGAATCTATCAAGTCTTAATTGGATGTGCATAGCTCCAATCCTCTAATTTCTCTAGGTATATTTGGTACCTTTAAGGTGGATGTCCATGAGCTCATTGGAGTCTATGAGTTCATTGAAGTCTTCATAGTTCTTTGAATAAATTGAGGTGCCCCCTCATTGAAGTCTTCATAGTTGCATAGGAATTCATCCTTGATGCTAAAATATTTATTTCATCTGAATTTCTTTTCATATTTTCTCAAATTTACATGTAGTAAGTATCTTGACCTTGCATTTCCTTGACTTGGTCCATAAAATCAACATGAATACGAGATAATACTGCAATGGTGAAATTTTTCTATTGATCAACAATGCATTACATAGTTTTATAGTTCTTGAAAGAACTAAAAATAGACATGGTGGTTGAGAGAAATCCTCTTAAAATTATTACAACAAACTAACTTAAAGATAGCTTTTATCCTAACAACATGCTAATATTGGACTATGGTCAAACATTAATCAACCAAGCCAAAACATCAACGTATGATAATCAAATTAACTAAAAATATGTAAATCAAAACATTAAACTAAAACTAAATACTAGGACTTAATACTTAGGACTAAGGAGGCAATGTTGAAAAAATTCCAAAATTCTCCCCCTTGATGTTAAATACACTCATGCAAGAGTTATTTAAGCATCACAGAGTTGGAAGAAAATATTTCTCTTACGTTTCCTCCAATCTTGAATCAAGAAATCAGAATTTGCAAAATACTTGTGGTGGCACTCCTTCCACTCTTCATGTGAAATTTCCTGCAAATGCTTGAGTGCCTTCTTTTGTTGATTAGCTCCCCCTTCAACAAAAGTATCTCCTCTTGTGGTTTTCAGCAACCACTCTCTTACATATTTATCATTATGGTCTTTAAACCATGCTCTCACATTTTGATCTTCTTTTACATCTTCAACACTAAACAATACTCCACATGAGTATTTACAATTAATCATCTCACATAGATGATTATACCATACAACTCTTTCACATATTTCCACACAAAAGATCACAATAAATATGGCCATATAATGACCAACTACATATGCAACATAAATTTGCTCCTCACATAAATATTCTCTCACAACAATGACTTTACAATAATCCTTCTCCCAAGGAATTTTGAACACATCATTTTGATCTGTGTGACCCAAGTTCTCCATCACTATCTTCTCTGCAAGAAGACTCTTCATAAAATTTGTCTCAATGAGACAATAACCTTTCTTTTCATTCCTGTGCACAAAAAACAAATCATTAATCATAAAAACATTACCTTTAGTATGAGTAGATTTGGTGCTTCCCATAAAGCTATTTTGTAGCAGTTCTCCTTCATTGTATGGTGCTTCAAGATCAACCATCAACTCTTCACTAATAGTTCTCCTCCTTTGTTCAATCCATTTTGGTGTGTTGAAACACCATTCATTCAAGCAATCATACATAGTTGCCTTTTAAAGATAACTCTCTTTCTGCAATGTAGTCACTCCAAGTGAGTGATCATCATCCATGAGTGATGTTTTATTTGCCATTATGACAAGAAAATCAACAATATCATTTCCATTTTTTGTTTCTATCCCATTTGCCCTCTCACTTTCCATATCCCAAATGAGAGAGTCTTGTGTGTTATTTTCTTCACACAACACATCCTTCACCCTTGATGAGTGATCTTAAAACAAGAAGCTTATCACTTCCATCTCCTCTTCATCAAAATTTTCTTGTGGATCAACATCCCACATCACTTCATTTGTTCTTTCAAGAGAGCACTCATCCATTCCAAGTGAATATTTTTCAAGATAAGTGAGCCAATGGTCTTCCATGAACATTGCTTCTCCATCATCATCCCACAAAAATTCTTTATTCTCCTCCATGATAACTATAGGTGCATTCTCCAAAATACACTCTCCATTTGTCTCCTTCATGAGACATTCTTCATCATACATCTCTTCAATGAGAATTGGACAAGACTCCTTCTCATCCTCTTCTCCATGAAGGTAATATTTACTCTTTTCAACACAAGGGTCTTCTTCAAATATGTCTTCCTCTTCAAGAAATAATTCTCCAATATAAAGCATGTCTTCATATGATTCTTTACAAGACTCTTCAAAAACTCCTTCAAAAGGATCTAATTCAAAAACTGCTTCAAGGAAGCAAGGCTCCTTGCTTAAAAAATCTTCATGATTGTCACACATGGCTTTATGGGTATCCTCATCAAACCCATAAAGCATCCTTCAACACTTGCCATGCCATTGTAGCTGTTCTACAATTAGCTATGAGAGGGAAAACACTCTTTTCCATTCCTCTCCTCAAATACATAAGAGCTAAGCAATTTGCATATTGTTTCTCCTTATTCTCTTTTCTCTCATTGCCTTGTAGCTTACTCCAAGTAGGTTCCTCATAGCCTTCTTGAAATATATCCCATAATTCTTTAGCCTTCAATAAGTTCTTCATCAGCCAAGTCTGCATACATGGATTCCTTTTATTTACCAAAGTCTTAAGCACCCAATTTATTATAAATCGGCCAATACTAATTGAAACAAACTAAAAATTTTCTTGTAGACTTCTGATATACTTATCTGAAAATCCACTAAATTTCAGATCCAAATTCACAAATGAGAAATATGTGGTCAATTTACTTTTGCCCTTTCTAGATCTTAGAGTGTTTTTGAGACAACCTCAATGTTATTCACATAAATAAATCCATACAACTCTAAAATTTCTAAAAATTAAACTCTGTATTTTTGAGATAATAATCTGAAACCCCTCTAAATTTTTGAAGAAAATTTGGAAAGGTGAAAAATATGTGATCATTTACTGTTTCCCTTTTTATCACAATTATGGATCTAAGATTTTTGAAAAACAAATCAATATTCACACAAATTGATCAATACAGATCCAAATGATCTGAAATTTTGTCTAAATTATGATTTTATTTAAATAATATTGCTCCCAAAATTTGAGAAGCAAATACCCTGTATTCCACCTTATACAACCATTTTATTAAAAAACTCAAAATGCTAATAAAATCTGCAAATTAGCTCCAAATCACCTAAAATTTGGACTGCATCCTATTGATACAATTATATAACAACCCTAAAAAATGCATAATAAAATAACTCAATATGCATGATATATTAATGATTTACTTGATCTGTTCCTTGCAAATTTGTTGAGTGCTGGCCACTTGAGTTTCTCTGACAAAGTGTGTGCTTCAGATCTCTTCACGCCACTCTCCATAGGTTTTGATCCATATGAGAAAACCTGCTCTGATACCAAATGAGAAACAATGGTGAAATTGTTCTATTGATCAACAATGCATTACATAGTTTTATAGTTCTTGAAAGAACTAAAAATAGACATGGTGGTTGAGAGAAATCCTCTTAAACTTATTACAACAAACTAACTTAAAAATAGCTCTTATCCTAACAACATGTTAATCTTGGACTATGGTCAAACATTAATCAACCAAGCCAAAACCTCAACGTATGCTAATCAAATTAACTAGAAATATGTAAATCAAAACATTAAACTAAAACTAAATACTAGGACTTAATACTTAGGACTAAGGAGGCAATGTTGAAAATATTCCAACAAATACTGCAATGTGTCTCCTTCTACTCAAATAATCAATAACTTTATTATCCTTTCTCTTAATGGATTCAATGCCAAAATCATATTCCATGAGAAATTCCATCCATCTTCTCTATGTAGCATTGAGAAAGGGTTGAGTGAACACGTATTGCAAACTTTGATAATATGTATTTATCTTAAAGGGTCTACTAGATAGTGTCAGCAATTTTTGAGAGCAACTACCACAACTGCTAACTCTAAATCATGAGTTGCATAATTAATATCATATTTTTTTAGGTTCCTTGATCCATAGGCTACTACCACTTCTTCTTGAGAGAGCACTACTCCTAGTACTTCTAGTGATGCATCTGTACAAATGGAGAAACTTCCCTCTAGATTGTTGGCAATTTTGGGTATTTTGTCTAGCTTCATGGTTGTGAATTGTCATTGATGTCAAAAGGAGTTTGTGTTGATATCAAAAGGAATTTGTGCTGATGTCAAAAAGAGTTTTGTGCCAAAAATATCTTGAAAGTTCCATGATGTTTGTTTAAGGGTTTTTAATTAAAACCATGGTGACAAGGTTAAAGTTTTTTCTTAAAACCATTTGGACTCATTAAGGGTTTTTATTAAAACCATATTGGCTTAATGAAAAGGTTTTGCTCCTTGAAAAAGCCTTAAAAGTACATTTTTATTATTAATAAATAAATTAACTCAAACATTTGAAAAGGTTTTAAGTTAAGTTTATTATTAATAAAATAATAATTATCAATTTAATAATTATTATTGAAAAAGTTTATAAACCCTTAGCGGCACTCATGTAAAAGACTTACCTCACCGACATCAACTTGCATGGGATGAAAAATACAATGTTTGAAAGGAGCGCCGACGTCAATTTGCATGGGATGAAAGACTATTAAAGGACATTATATCCTAAAGTTTTAAGCATCTCCGATTTGCATGATTACCTTCAAATTTGTATTGCTTTGTGACCTTCAATTTTGGATTACTCTATGATTTTTGAGATTTGTATTGCTTTGTGTTTAAGTTCCTATGTCGTACACCTGTGAGGAAGACAAATCTGTTTGTCTTTAATCTCTGCAAGCAAATGGAAGGTAAAACGATGAGTGGTGCTTGAGAGTTTTTTGGGCACTTGTGCTCTAATGACGGAGGTAGTGGAGCGAAGGCGCTCACTAGGCAGAGATGTCGAGATCGATTCACGTCGGGCATGTTTCGTTTTTGGTTATAGATTATTGTGCACGTGGTACAGTAGTTGCCTTGGGCCACGAGTTTGGAGGAGGAAGTGCTTTGGCACTTATTTTTGTGTCTCCACACTTCTCCTAAGGTTGGAGAATTGATTTTTGGCCAAGGTAGATCTTTTGTTGATAATGTGGAATATTTGATTTGACTTGGCAATTATTGTTGGTAATTGGATGGAGGTATAAGGTTAAATAGAAATATTTCTTTGACATTGTTATTATTGATGCTTAATGTTTATGTGGTAAATGCATTTAGAAGTAAATGTATTTTAGGAGTTATAAGGGTTTAAGGAATAATTGTGCTTATTGTCATATTGGGGTTAGAAAGCCTTTGGAGTTATTGAGTGGATATTCTCTTGTAATTATTTTTGAGGTTGAAGTTATTTTATGATATATTAAGTAGGATTTATAAGGTGTAAAGGAATATTGTTGATATTTATATTTGTGAGTTTTCATTATTGATGAGTTGGAGTGATAAGGTGTTATTAGGACTCTTATCATTGTGCATTATTCCATTGTTGCTAACTCTAATTTATGGTAAATTGAGAGTTAGTGTTGTGACAGATTTTGAGTTCTCCTTCTTCATCAAAGTAAAGGTATGGGCACATTCTTCCATGGTTATTATTGATTTATGGTTTTCTAAAAATAAGTTTGGATTGAAAAGGATTAAATTAAGTTTCCTTATTTGGAGTGGATCTTATTTTCTGAAAGTGGAAGTATTGATTCTGCATTATGAGATCATGATGAGTTTATGAGTTATTGCATAATTCTGGTTTATGAGAGTGGAAGCATTTGAATTTTTCTTTAGTTTTTTTGAGTGAGAAGCTTATGCCATTGCTATAAGTTGTTGAAACCCTAATTGAGTTGTTTGGTTATTGAGAGTTTGGTTTTGAGATTGCTTCCATTGAAATTGAGTTGATCAAGTTATGATTTACTTGATACATGAGTTGGGATTGCTCCTTTGAAATTTGATTTTATCAAGTTGTACTTTGCTTTATAAGTTTGTGTGGTTAAGTTGAGCATTCCCATTTGAGAGAAGTTGGAAATATCTTGAACCCCTTTTTGATGCTTAGAGAGAGATTGCTTTGGGTTCTTGAAAACTAACTTGGCTAGGGTTTGATATCAAGTTATGGTTCTATGATGGAGGAGTTGATTCCTTGATATTGCATTATTGGCAATTGTTGGGTTGTGGTTCAAGATATTGTGAAAGTATACTACTTCTATGAGATTGATTTTAGTTGAGATTGAGAGTTGAAGGATAGAAAATATTGAGTCTCTAATAATTCTCTTTATGCTTCTATGAGATTGATTTGATATGATTAGATGAAACACATTGGGTCTCTAACAATTCTCTTTGTGTGTTCACATTGGGTAAGTTTCTTGGTAAAATTGCTTGAGCTAATTTGGGCAAGTTCTTGGTGAGCTTGCTAGGATAGATTTGGGCAGGTTTTTGTGGATAAATTATGGACTGATTTGGACAGGTTCTTGTGGAGAGCTTGTGGAATTATTTGGATAGGTTCTTGTGGAGAACTTGTGGACTGATTTGGATAGGTTCTTGTTGAAGAACTTGTGGAAAATTTTGATGAAGTCTTGGTGAATACTTGTGAGCAGTTGTGATTGATTTGTTCAAGCTTTTGGCTTAAGCTTGGGATAGATCTGACAGAGATTTGAGAGTAGATTTGTGCTGGACTAGAGGACTGAGTTTGGTATAGATTTGTGATAGAGTTTGAGAGGACTTATGCTAGACCGACTGACTGTGTTTAGTATAGGTGTTGATGAGTAGTTGTGGAGGTGATTAGCGAGGATATAAGTATCTAGAGCCATAGTAAGGAGGACAGGACGTCTTCTATGGAAAGGAGTTCCACCTACTAGCAGTAGAAGAGGTAGTGATATTTTGAAGTATCATTTCCAGAGTTTTTGGGGATAGGACATCTCATTTGGTTAGGAGGCTCATAAATACTTCTTTGGGGGATAGGACATCAACTTTGGGTAGGAGGCTCATAAATATTTGATTAGGGGAAGGATTATCCTTTGGATAGGAAGTCCATAAATATTTTAATTGGGAAGGATTCCCAAAAATTTTGATTGAGAAAATTTAGTGAAATATTTTCTTTATGGAGTAGCCCACGTTGGGTGAACCACATTATATTGGTGTCTCAATTGTGTGATGACTTGTACATTGGTTTGATTACTGCTTTGATTTTGTTATTTGTTCATTGCATTGCTTTCTGAAGTAAAAGGAAAAAGTTAACAAGTGGTCTTATACTGTTCACCCCCCTTCCCTCTCAGTATAAGCTTGTGTTCTTCAATTGGTATCAGAGTAGGTTCCTTTGGAAGAGTTCCACAGCTTGAAGGAAATCTTGAAAAGAACACAATGGATTTTACAAGTGGTAATTCAGCACCTATTTTTGATGGGACAAATTTTAGTCTATGGAGCATAAAGATGAAGGTTCATCTAATGGCTCTTGGAAATGAATTTTGGGAAGCAGTTGAGTTTGGGTACACTATTCCAAATCTTCCTCCTACTACAGCATATGAGAAACTTCTACATCATAGTAATTCAAGGGCAATGAATGCAATTCTGAAAGGTCTAAAAAAGGCATATCTTACAAAGGTGATTCATTGTAATACAACAAAGAAAATGTGGGATCAATTGCAAGTGGTTCATACAGGTGATGTAAATGTCAGAAAAGAAAAATTGAGATATTACAAAGGTATGTTTGAAAAACTCAAGATGAATGATGAAGAAATGATTAGTGACTATATGCTTTGTATGGATGAGATTGTTAATTCCATGAAGGAACTAGATCTTGAGCTTGCTGAAAATGATGTTTGTGATAAAATTTTGAGGTCTCTTACAAATCGATTTAGTGAAAATATTTCAGCTATTGAGGAAGTCAGGGATTTGGATAAATTGAAAAAGGATGAGCTTCATAGTATACTTGTAGCTTTTGAGTTAAGAACTAAAGTGGTACCTGATCCTAAGAAGGAGGCAACTTTCAAAGCTACCAAGAATTCCAAGGGTAAACAACAAGAAGATAGTGATGAGTCTTCTAGTGATGAAGAAGTAAACTATAGTAGGAAAGGCAAGTTCTCAAGAAAGCACAAAGGTATGAAATCTATTAAATGTTTCAATTGTGGAAAGTTTGGTCACTATGCTACTGACTATCCAGAACCTAAGGATGATTGTGACAAAGAAAAATAGGATTATAAGCATAGGGAATATGAGAAGCACAGGTATCAAAGGAAGAACAAAAATGAGAAAAATAGTGAAGGGAAGAGGTACTTCCAAAAACACAAGAAATGTTTCTACATAGAAAAAGCAAGTGTTCTAGTAGTGATGATGGAAGTTCTTCAAGTGATGATAGAAATGAGATGTTGTTTCTAATAGAAAAGAGAGGAAAAGAAAAGAGGAATAGATTTGTTGTGCTTAAGTGATTTAGATGTGGAAATTTTGGTCACCTTGAGGATGATTGTACAAATGATGGTTTGAATTCTGGTAATACTATGTATGAGGATTCTTCAAAAAATTATGAGGAAGATCTTCTTATGGCTTTAGATGAAGGTAGCACCTCTAGTGGTAACAAATAAAAAAAGGATATTGAGGTTGAACTTGTTAATGCTCTTGATGTGTTAAAGAAAGAAAGAAAGAAATATGTTAGACTCATTGATAGGTTTGATACATTTCGTTATGAAAGAGATGAGCTTATAGGGAATCTTGATATCTCTATAGCAAAGACACAAGTGAAAGCACGAGATTCCGGGCAAAGGAAACACTAGCTATGCAACATAAGACGAAAATGTAACGCTTTGATCCTATGCACTAAAACAGAGAAAGGAGACAACTTGGAAACGAAAGACAAGATGCAAAGAAATCACAGCCCTCTTTATTAAAATATCTTATCCTCGGTTACATAGACGTCTCCTCCCCTTTTGGGGGCTAGGAGCGTTAAATTTGTCTTCATTACAAATGTGTGACCTAGTCTTCCTCTTCCCGCGTGCCCACGATTGCAATGGGCGGGCCAAGATGCTGCCGTCGCTGATGTGGATAAGTTCTTCACCTCTGATTGCTTTTCCTGCAGTCAAAGAAACAATGAAAATGTCAGTAGCACCTGCTGCAAATGAAAGGGGTTCGTTCTCTTAAAATCAACGAAATACGCATGTAAACATCTGCCTGAAACAGTAAATACAGTAAGTCCAAATGGCTTGAAAACTTGACAGAAGACGGAAAATGTTACCAAAAGGCCATTGCCCCTGAGACAGTCGGCCAATCTGCTTTTACCTGGTAATCGTCCCTCGGAAGGACGATTGCTGCTGTTAATCGTCCCTCGAAGGACGATTGCTGCTGTTAATCGTCCCTCGAAGGACGATTGCTGCTGTTAATCGTCCCCTGCAGGGACGATTGATACTGTGTTGAAGAAGCCGACCTGCCGCTGCTCCAATGTCGATTCTCGAGACCTGCAAAACGCCTGCAAACAAGGGGGTTATGTAATTGGGGCCATTTTGGGACGACCCAGATGGTCGGATTCTCCCAATTTGGCCTCCATCACCGAGAAATTGGACGTTGTTACCTGCAAGTCAGTGGGACAACCAAAATAACAAAAGCATGATAATATTCGATGAAAACCTTTTGAAATCAAGATTCAAGATTCTGAACTATTGATCAACGAGAGAATAACATGGAATATGAACAAATGACGAGAAAATGAACTACAACTAAATCCAAAAGGTGCGGGGTGCCCAAGTGGGCAGCCCACCGATGGAACTTGATTTTGGCACCAATCCACTTGGGATGGGCCCAAAATCTCTTAGGAGTGGGGGGTCGGCGAATTGGTTGGTTCAGGTGTCCATGTGTTGGATTTGGGTCAAGTTCGAGCTTCCAAAGGCCACCCAACAACCTCCCTTGCAAAAGAGATTGGTGGATGTGGGAAGATGAATAAAAGGGGATGCAAGTGGGTCTCCAATTCGGCAGCACTTCGTTGCTTGAAAACTCCTTCAACCTCTCTATCTTGGGTGAGAAAAGTCCCACCTTTTATAGACCCAAGGGGTCTCTTTTGGGAGGGAAGCACAAATGCCATGTGTTGGTCATAGGCGCCATGTGGCAGTCTTGTCTTCCCATGAGGGAGGGGAGTCCTCCATTGACTTGTGTTTTCATAATTGCTTCTTGTGACAGTCCTCTAACGGCCCTTCTGTCCACCTACACACGCGTGCAAGGCAGGGAGTCATCAAGCGAGCTGTTACGGGCTGCCACTTGGCGTCGTTTGTCGTTTTGCCCGTTAAACTTGGTAATCGTCCCTGGGTGGGACGATTACAACAATCGATCCCTGGGTGGGACGATTGCAAGTTAGTAATCGTCCCTGGGTGAGGCAGTGCTTGGGCAAAGTGTCTAAATGTACCAAATTGCTTCTCGACCTTACAAAATTGCTATGGAAGTGGTTAGGACCACTGTTTGACCTCCGAGGGCTGCCACAGGGGCTGTGTTTGTCAAAGCGATCAGTGTTTGCGGTCACATAATCGGATGGGTGCTGTTTTGGTGTCTACAGGATGCCCCTTTTTGGGAAGCGCTGCGGGTGACGCGATCTTGAGCAAAAATAGATAACCAAAGCACTAATGATTAGGGTTTCTTGGTAACCTACCCAACTTTTGATGCCCCAAGTATGGAAAGGGCATGCATTCTTGAATCCTTGCTTCTGACGAGCTAAGGAATTTGATTTCAAGTGTTAACCTGTTTTGGTGAGGTGTGACTTGAACTTAGACATTGATCGGTCATGAATAGGCGAAGGGCGTTTTTACCTCAGGGGAACCTTGTATTCATGATTCACGAAATGCCAAGTGTTTGATTGATTTGATTGTTGCTTGTTTACTGCCCCAAGCAGGAGCGTGATTGTCTTTGTCAATGATTCTTTGAATGCATGTCGTTTTCCTTAATTGGGTGTGTGATTGTTGGTTGGTGACTAAGTGTGACTACCCCCTCAAGCGACGAATCGATGAGGGAATGACCTTTGTGAGAGAAGCGACGAGTCGCTTGACCCGAGATGACTTGTGCAAGGGTGCCTTTAGAGGGTTTACCGTTAAGCGTGTGCAATTTTTCCAACATATGGACCTATTTTTGGTGGGTGTTAACCCTTTTGGTGATGCCGTAATGAGGTGAAATCATCGAAAATCTAACTTCCCGTGGAGCGGTCCGGCTATTGTAGCCTTCTTGGGGAAGTAGGAGAGCGATAATTTGGACCTCGACATCGATTTTCTTTGCCTAGAGGTTAAGTGCAAGAGCACTTAGGCCGGCAATTTTTATTGTTTTATTATGCATGTTTTGTTGTTTTTGTTGTTTTTGTGATCAATTTTTGGGGATTAAATTGTGACAATCCGTTCCCGGGAGCGGTCCGGCTAGTAGCCTTCTTAGGGAGTAGGATAGTGACAATGTAAACCTCGATATCAGTTTGCTATGCCAAGAGGTTAAGTGCAAGAGCACTTGTGTGGCAATGTTTATGCTTTTGTTTTGTGTTGCTTTTTTTTTTTTTGTTGTTTTGATTTTCTTTGATCTTGTGTATGATGGTTGATGAATATGGATGTATTATGTTGATTTATTTTGATGGATGCATATGCTATGATGAATGCAAATGTTTTTGATTTATATGTGATATGCGAGAGATGAAATGGATGAATGGGATTTGTGATGTTTGGCTATGGCACCATAGCTGTTTAGAGCTCTTTTTTTTTTTTTTTTTGTGATGCATGACTTTGTATGCATGGTTTTTTTTTTTTGTATTTTTGATGGTATTGTGAGGATGAAAAGTAGCGCAGTTGGTTTAGAAATGTAGCTAAGGTTTCTCCGAGACTCGAGACGGTTTTAGCTCACTAGCCATGTGTACTTTATCTTACAAGACTTTTGAACAAGGTATGAATCGGACTTGTTTTTGACCAAGTTATTTCACATCCCTGTGTGTGCAATTGAGTTCATTTATGTGGTATTTATCAGGATACCGCCAGTGCCAGATGGGCTTTCAACCGAACCTGTACTGAGGATCACCTAATTAGCTCCATGAATTCCTTTGTTGTATGTACTAAGATTAATCTGCGGTGTAATCCAGGATGCCATAAGCTAGCTCATCCACATGCAAACATTGATCTGTACGCAAGTTAATGTGATAGATATATCGTCATGCGAGTCCCCAAAGCGCTATTCCCATGCTGCTAGACCTATAGAATCTTTGAGAGTTCCGAGGATTCAAGGTCAACTCCCTTCTTTTCTTCAATTGTATTGGGATACTTGCTCATTGTAGTGATGAGATCATTGTTTATTTTGATTTGTTTTTCTTTCGAGCAAGGGATTGGGGATATGGAGTGACGAAAATCACTGTTGTTTGTGCCTTTTGATGTTTGCACTGTAGTTTGTCAAATTTTGAGTTTTGACATTTTGCAACTTTTTGTGTTTTGCAACTATTGAGAACTTTAGGGATTCTTAGGGAATTGGGTAGGGAGGATGCTTGTCCTTTTGCCAACTCTCGGCATTCTAGGGGTCATTCGCACGGGGGATGAGCAAGATAACCGTTTCGCTTGTGGTGACCTAGATTATTTTGCGGGTTCATCTTTCGTTCACACAATTTGGGAATTTTAGTGTTTTGATTTGTGTTGGGATGTTACGTAACAAGGTGTATTTCAAGTATGACTCTACCTTCGTAAAATCTGTTCGACTTGATACACTACATGGCTAAAGATGAAAATGATGACTGAATCACTGAAACTCTTGGTACATTCCCAGGACCAGTGCGTAGTGTGGTAAAAGTTATGCTTGGTGTTTTTGTTGTTTGTGTAAAATTTTATTGATGAATTTGAGTATGCCTAGAATTGAGATGCAAATCTTTGTTGTTTTTGATGATATTTGTTGTTTTTTTTTTTTTTGACATGGATAATCTTTGGAAGTTTTGTGGTGACCAAGAGATTGCGATAATCCTTGGAGCTTTTTGGGTTGACCAAGAGGTTGTGATAATCCTTGGAGCTTTTTAAGTGAGCGATTAATCCTTGGAGTTTTTGGGTTGACCAAGAGATTGTGATAATCCTTGGAGCTTTTTGGGTTGAACAAGAGATTGCGATAATCCTTGGAGTTTTTTTTTTTTGGTATATGGCTTTCTTAGATATGAAATGGTCTCAAATGATTGATATTCAAGGGTTCTGTTTCCTTGACACCATCAAGAGAAGCTAGCCTGTATGTCCCGGTCCTATTTTGCTATCAATGACATAAGGACCTAACCAATTTGCCATGAATTTGTCTCTCATATGGGACGGCAAATTAGAGTTTTGTTGGTTTTCCTTCAGAACCAAATCACCAACCCGAAAGTCTCTTAGGTGAACTTTCATGTTGTAAGCTCTCTTAAGCCGCTCTTGATAGATACGTAAGTGCTCGAGAGCATTAACGCGTCGTTCGTCAAGCAACGTAAGTTGGTCTAATCGGGCCTGCCGTGCAGTGTTATCATCGATGAACTCTTGCATTGATATGCGCGAGGGAAGGAATTTCCAACTCGAGAGGCATTACTGCCTCTGAGCCATACACTAGTGAAAACGGAGTTGCCCCAGTTGGCATCCGAATGCTAGTGCGATAAGCCCAAAGGGCAAGTGGGATTTGTATGTGCCAATCCTTATGACTGTCTGCGACGGTCTTTTTAAGGATGGCGACTAGCGTTTTGTTTGACGCCTCTGCTTGCCCATTTGCTTGCGGATAATAGGGTGTTGAAAAGTTGTGCTGAATTTTGTACTTTGTGGTTAAAGCACGCACGTCTTTGTTCTTGAATGATGGCCCATTATCCGAGATTATTTTGGATGGAATACCAAAACGACATATGATGTAATGCAAAATGAACTCCGCAATGCGGGGTCCTGTCGTAGAGGTTAACGGAATTGCTTCCACCCATTTGGTAAAATATTATGTGGCCGTTATGATAAACGTGTGATGGCTTGACGATGCGGGGAGATCTTTTCCGATTAGATCGAGGCCCCATTACGAAAATGGCCAAGCAGTTGGATTTCCGTAGGGCACTGGGAAGGTACGTGCATCAAATTGGCATGATGTTGACATTTTACGCACCTCTTGACATACTCGCAACAATCTCGCTCTAAAGATGGCCAATAATAGCCCATGCGAAGAATGCGCTTTGCGATGGCCATACCGCTAAAGTGGCCACCACATGTACCGTCATGCGCTTGGGCGACTGCCCAAGTGGACTCTTGCTGGTCCAAGCAACGAAGAAGAATTCCGTCGTAGCTGCGACGATACAAAATGTCTCCTATCAAGACATATTTTGCCGCTTTCTGTTTGAATGTTCATTTTGCGGCTTGCGTCAATCCAAAGGGTAGATTACCTAACTTGAGGTAGTCTCTTATGGGTAAATACCGGTCCTGTTGATCGGATACCTCGACAGTTTGAACAGCCAATCCCTTTTGGAGTTCTTCCCTAACAAATGCTGATTGGGATAGAACTTGTAAGAATAGCGTTGTGTTGCTATTAATGGGAGTGGGGGAGAACAAAGACCCCCAGTTGGCATGTTTCAAATAGTCTCGGATTCGAAAGAACTTATCCGAAGATGGTTCGATCTGGATCATGTGGACTCCTGGCGTCAAGTCTGAGCTTGCGCGCTCCATCGCGGGTTGCGATAAGGTTTTGACCTGAATGGTTGTTATATCACCGGAAAGGTCTTGCGGGATTAGTGACCCCAAGGAGGCCATTGTGTCCGCAAAATGATTCGATGATCGAGGGAGTGCCTCGATGTCATACCACTCAAGTTTTGCCAGGAATTTATCCACGAGGGCTTTATAGGCCTTTAGACCTGGGCATTTGCATTGATATACCCCTTTGACTTGATTGACGATTAACAGCGAATCGCCAAAGATGTTCAGTCTTTTGATGTTCATGGCGATTCTTGTTTGAAGACCTAGGAGCAAGGCTTCATATTCTACATTGTTGTTGGTGCCTTGGAAGTTTAATTTAAATGACAGGGGCATTGGAGCGCCCTGCGGTGTGAAGAATACAATTCCTGCGCCACCACCTTGCTCGCATTTAGAACCATCAAAAAATAAGGTTATGTCGGCATAAGACTCGGGCTCTTCAGAATCTGGCGATTACGAGACATGGAAGACCTCATCATCGGGTAGTTCTATGACTAGAGGCTGATCGTCTTCAAGAGGAGCCTCTGCTAGTTGATCGGCTATGACTTGTCCTTTTATAGATTTTTGCCCAATAAACTCAATGTCAAATTCCGTCAACAACATGATCCATTTCGCCGTGCGACTACTATGATAAGTACGACTCATCATGTATCGCAATGGATTCTCCTTAGACACAACATACGTCGTGTTGCTCAGCATGTAATGGCGTAGCCTCTTGGTAGCAAACACCACTGCCAAATAGAGTTTCTCAACGTATGCATAGTTAAGTTCGTAGCCCGACCGGGTGCGGCTAAGATAGTAAGTAGCCTATTCTTTGTGAAGTTCATTCTTCCGGGCTAGCATTGCGCCCGGTGCCACCTCGATGAGCTGAGATGTATAAGTAGAACGGCACACCTGGTCTAGGTGGTGCCAATACCGGTGGCGAAGCCAAGTATTGTTTGATTTCGTCAAAGGCTAGCGGCACTCGTCATCCCAATGAAATGTGACCCCCTTGTGCAATAATTTGTTCATTGGTCGGCATTTGTCAGATAATTGCGCTATGAAGCGTTTAATCGACGCGACCTTTCCTTGCAGACTTCTAAGTTGCTTGATAGTGGTTGGGGGAGCCATTTCAAGGATTGCCTTGACTTTGTTTGGGTCCACTTCGATGCCTCTCTTTGAGACTATAAAACCCAAGAGTTTTCCAGATGTGACGCCGAACACGCACTTCTTGGGATTCGGTCGACCTTATGCTCTATGAGGCGATCGAGAATCTTGCTTAAGTCATCGAGATGATTCGAGCGCAAGAGAGACTTGGCTAACAAATCATCCATGTAATCTTCCAAAGTTTTGTGCATGTAATCATGGAAGATATAAGTCATAGCATGTTGGTATGTAGCGCCGGCGTTTTTAAGGCCAAAAGGCATGACCTTATAGCAAAATGTCCCCCAAGGCGTTGTGAATGCCGTTTTGAGTTGGTCTTCAGGATTGATACGAATTTGATTGTATCCTGAGAAACCGTCCATTAGGGAGAGCATTTCGTGACCTGCTGTAGCGTCTACCAATGCGTCGATGCTTGGCAAGGGGAAATCATCCTTAGGACTCGCTTTGTTTAGGTCTCGAAAGTCGGTGCATATGCGAATCCTCCCGTCGGGCTTCTTGACGGGAACCATGTTGGACAACCATGGCGGATAATCCACGCAGATGACAAATTGTGCATCCAACAGCTTTTGCAATTCGTCTTTGACCATCAAGGCCATTGTTGGGTGCATCTTTCTTAGTTTTTGCTTTACTGGCTTGATTTTCGGATCAAGCGTTAAATTGTGCATGACTAGCTGCGGGTCTAGTCCTGGCATATCTTTGTACGACCATGCAAAAACCTCCTTCTTCTCTTTGAGAAGGGCAATATATTCGGCTTGCTCTTCGGGGGAAAGGCTTACCCCCGACTTGAGAATCCGTGGATTCATTGGATCTATGCCGATGTCTACGTCGGTCGTCTCCTCGGCCGACATGTGGGATCCGTCCTCCAAGCGATGTGGAGTTGGGATTAAATGGATATCATCGAGTGAGTTAAGATCTACGTTTGGAACCTCGGGTCCCTCTTCAGCTTGAAAAATATCTTGAGTTGTCCTTGGGGTAAAATGAAGCATTTCACCGAAAGGCCAGTACTCCGATGGTGACAATGGTGAATTGACGCGATCCCAGTCGATGGCATCCATGTCTAGATGCAATGACCATGATGGATCGGTCGGATTGCGGATGGGTGCGGTCAAATCAATGGAGATCATGTGGATGGAATGAATTTGGTCTCCAGAACCGCGGGTGTGATGACTTGATTCTTTTAGATGTTCCCTATACTCCGGATCTGGCTCTACGGGAACGGGCACGAATGGATCCTCTCTAGGTGCAAATTCATCTCTATGTGTGAAAAGGAAGGCGGGGTCTTCCCTTGGCACTGTTGTCATGATGGGATCTCGAGGTGGACGATGCTCATCTTGAATTTGGAGCCATAGGTCTAACACTTGGTCCCACCTCGCTGGGTCTACGTGCCATTCATGTCCTAACCGTATACCCATTTGTCCCATTAGATCTTCATGAGTTAGAGCGCGGTGATGTCGTCGCGCATGTCTGAGATAGTCCATTTCGGTTTCGTCTTCGAATCACTTTCATAGATCCAAAATTGTTCATCCTCTTCGGCATCTGTTGCTTGCGATGTTGAGGACTCTTCCTGTTCCGGTGAATTAATCTGGTCCCATTGCGGTTGTTCCACTCTTAGTGGAGGGACCTGATTCTTTTGAGGCTTGTGTTATTTCATCCGGAACCTCTAAGGGGAACAGCTTCAGAAAAATGTCTGGAAGCCGTTGTTGTTCTCTTTGAGGATTGCTCTTTGAACTTTCACCTCTCTCTAGCAAAGGAGAGGGATTATTGCTATTTCCAGGGGTGTTTGTAGACCATGGGAGATAGTCCCCCAATGTGTATTCTGTGTTTGGATTGGCGTACGGGTCTTGTGCCAATCCCCCCTTGTTGCCTATTTCTAGGCCTTGCATATTTTCAACCAAGATGTCTAATGGCGGGGGATGGTTGAACCCTACCCTGACTTGTCATATGGCATCCGATATCTTGGTTGGCAAAGGATCCGCATCCCTTGCTCATATCTCGCCGAGCCCATACCCATGCCAATTGCATTGGTCGAGATATTTTAGGGCAAATTACGGGTTCGACGAGATAATTGATGTTTTCGACAAAAGGCTCTTCATCTGTTTCCTTTTGTTCGCATGGTTGAGAACCATGATCAAGGCCCCCATACACAAAATTCGTCTGGTTGGGAGGGTAGCCTAGTGGAACAATTGTCCCTATGGGAAGGCGAGGTCTTCCCATGTCCTACATTGACTCCAATGTGGGGGTTGCCACAACATTTTGCACTAAGTACTCCCCCAGGCCCCGTGCTTGGCCATCTCAACGGTGATTGTTGATGATTGGGTAGGAGGAAACGGTAGTCCTTCCTGAGTCCATTCCATGTTTGGTTGTTCAGGAGTCTTGGTTTGTGTTGTGTTGGGTGTTTCCTCTGTTGATATCATTGAAATCGTGGGCAACCCCTCTTCTAGAGGCTTAACCTCTTCCATGATTTGCTTTCCCTTGTCCTTCTGTTGGGCCATGATAGGTGGCGTTGATGATGAAGGAGTAGGTGATGAAGTCTCACCTGGTTGGGATTTTGCCTTGTTGGCCACCAGTGGTGCCTGCGGTATCGGACCCTGTTTAGATGGATTTAATTGAAAATCCAAATGCGTTGATGGGAGGGTCGATTGAGGTATGAATTGTACCGCATTGCAATACTTGAAGGGCTCTAAGTCCATTGGGACTACATGTATTTGCCCTTCATAGGCATACTTCAAGCATTGGTGTGCGATCGAGGGGACACACTTCATGTCCCTGATCCAAGGCCGCCCTAGCAGTATATTATAAGCCATTTCGCCTTCCAGCACATGGCACAGTGTGGGTATTGACTTTTGTCCTACCTGGATAGGCGAGAACAACTATGCTGATTGTCGAGCAAATTGCATCGTTAAAAGCTCGCAGTGTGTACGTGGAAGCGGTGATGTGAGAGGTTGGCAATTTTAAATGTTTTAACGCTGCAGTGGTTATAATGTTACTAGACGAGCCAGTATCTATCAGCACTCTCTTGTACGGGATCCCGTTGACCCGTGCGATAACGTGCTGGGGTGGATCCGGCATGTCATTTGATATCGTTTTGACCTCGTCTTCTCTGAATGTGATGACAGGCTCCGTACATTGTTTCACATGTCCCACGAAGGCGTTGAAAGAATTTGCTTCGTGGGGTTGTACTTCAATGGCTTTTAAAATGTCCATAAGAGCTTCTCTATGGGGAGCTGATTGTTGAATAAGCTCGTAGATGGACAGCCTAGCCGACGTGGTCCGCAGACTCTGCGTGAGTTTGGTTCGTATCGTGACCTCGGGTCTAGGCGGAGGCAACTGCGTTGGGCGTTGTTGAGGCTGCGATGTCGACGGAACTTCCCTCGCAGCTACCTCGGGGGCAACTACTGGGTATCTTCTGTTCCTTGTTACAATGCTAATCATTCCCACAAATCCTTGCGCGGGAAGATCTTGTCGCACCTCGTTAATCTGGAGTGGTTTTGTCTTTGCCTCGTGGGCGGGGCAAGGGGTCCTTGAATACCCCCATTTGTTGGTTGTTTGGTGCGATGGGGTTGTCCACGACCAATGTTCTGTTGTCGATCAAATCCTGGACTAGTTCTTTGAATTTCCAGCACCCATTTAGGTCATGTCCTCTGCGCCTATGGAATCTGCAATACAATTCCTCCCTATACCCCCTAGGCTTGGGAATGTTAGGGTCAAAAATTTGGATTTCCGGCAGAGTAACTAAATTTGCCGTCGACAAGCGGTCAAATAAGGAGTCCCTAGACTCCGCATACGGGGTGAATTGTCGCCTAGGGCGACGCTGCGAATACTGCTCCTGTCTTCTGTTATCTCTTTCGTAAGCAGGAGGCACTTGCACAGTAGTTAGCCCTTTGGGGCTGCGTCTCTTGCACAGGCGCGGGAACATTTATCGCAACTTGATTGACTACAGCGTGTTGTGGTTGCGTTGTCCCGATTTTAGTGGTTTTGTTCCACTCTTTCTTCTTAGGCTTGGCAATTGCGCCTTCGCCTATCTTAATCTCTTCTATAAGTCTGGCTTGGGCCAAAGCTTCTTCTAGGCTGTCGTATTGTCGCAGCAACAATAGACCAGAGATTGATTTTAAGCAACTTTTTGCGAACATTTGCGTGAGGTCCGACATGGGAGGACGGTAGGGTAACTTAGAAAGCAAAGCTCTCCATCGGTTCCCGTACGCTGCCATTGTTTCCTCCTCAAATTGTTTAAGGCTAGCAAGATCACTAAGTGATGCCTTCTTCCTTGTGTTGAAGGCGAAGCGTTCAAGAAACGCATCTACTAGCTGATCTAAGCTGCTTATGTTGTGTTTGGGCAGTTGTGTGAACCAATCCGAGGCAGGGCCTGCGAATGTGGTTATGAATGTTCTAAGCGGCAACGCGTCATTATCTTGGATTGCGAAGCACTGGCTTAGAAATCTTGTAACGTGCTCTTGTGCGTCTTCCTCACCTTTAAAAACGCCAATTGAGGCAACTTGAAGTGTTCGGGGTAAAGAGGCGCGAGCATTGAGGATGCACCGGATTACTTGCGGAGTAGACGTAATGTGGGTTTTTGATGCCCGGCAGCTTTTGTCTCCACAGACTCCAAACGCTCCAATAGCGCTTGGTATGCATCGGAAGATTTTATTTCTTCCTCTCTTGTTCGCTCTTGTTGCAAGTTACGGTAAACTGGAGGCCTATGGAGGGGTGGCCGAATGGCATCCCTCCTGCCTTGATGGGGAGTTTCAACATATTCTATCTCTGGTTCGTACTCCTCATAAAATTCTTGAGGAGTTTCTGGGTGAAACCTCTGACCTTGATCGAGTCCCTGCTGAAGGTACCCATCATTGTTTCGAGGAGTTGCCTCCCTCTCGTGTCTATGAGGTCTTGGAGGCGAAGCTTGACGAGGTCGTGGAGACCGTTCTGCGTTAAAGGGTTATGCCTCTCATGTTGTTCGGCTCTTTGGACGCGAGGGGTTGGCCCTCTCTCAAGTATTTCATATTGTAACTCATCCGCTTCACGTTGCATGCGTTCTTTATCCAAGCGGTATTGATACTCTATCTCTTGCTGACTTTGTTTAAGCCGCATGATTTGGGCTTGACGGGTGGTATATCTGGCGACAGTCGGGTCAATTTGATCTACCCTATTTTGTTCAGAAGGTTCAAATGTTCCTCCTATGGGTTTACCTCGGTTTTGATGCTCTAAAATCTCAAGGGGTCGCTTCCCTCTGTCGAGGTAGGCGGTATGTGCTCGAGGTTTCGGCCTCAAGGGGTGATCATGATATCCGGTGGTGCAGAAGCATAAGGTTCCCGCGTTGTATGTTGTTGTCCTTGAGGAATGCGATGATCTTCCTCATGTTCTCTCTCATAGGTGCGTAAGGGGCAGGCGGAGTTAGGTCGCCCTGTGTAAGGAGCCCTACGCTCTGGATTTGGTCTCTCTGTTCTGATGAGAGGTAAAGAAGGGACGCCATATCCACGTTGTCCCTCCAAATGGACAGTGTGCCCCGTTAGCGCTTTATCGCGCTGTGGCCACTCATGTCTAGCTTGAGAGGGCGATTCTCTGTTTACATTAAGGTCTGCATGTAGGGCGTCTTTTCGAGAGGGGCTGCTTTGAATGGGCATACCCCACCGAGGATTTTGAATTGGATTCTTTTGTAGGTTAGACCGATAAGGCGGTATGACCAAATCCTCAGGACTGAAGCGAAGGCGACTTGTGCCTGCTTCTTGTGTACCTTTCGAGCTGCTGCCCTTGATTGGGCTTGGCTGCGGGTGTACACCATTGCGGTGCGTCCACACTATCTAAGTAGATTTTTATCTTGTTTTTAATGATTTTTTTTTTTTTGTCTACACTAAACAGAATTAAACACACACATTCACAAAACCGTGATTATCTCTTTTAAGGATTCTTGGTGTGCCCTAGACTGGTTTAGTGTATTTTGGTGTTTTGTTTTGTTTTTGTAGGTTTTGTAGAACGTTTAAATGCATCATGTAGGCTCTTATAACTCCCAAAAGGTCGCCCCTTCAATATACCAGCCAGGCCGATATACCAACCTCTCTATATACCCGCCCTTACGAGAGGGAGACTATAGGTACGTGAGAGCGAGAAGGTACATGGTACGTAGGCGGTACGGAAGGGGATTGTCTGTTAATGGCACCTACCATAGAAAACTTATCCTCGCGCGCATGGGAATCACCCCAGCTACGCTCGGTCTGTCTTCGTCAGGATTTACGCCTAACAACAGTTGACAATCAGGAAATGTATGCAAATCAAGCCAAGGTGGTGATTAAATCCACCAATGGTCTTGATCAAGGGCTGGGGTCTTACGACCAGCTCCTTGGTTTAAAATTGTTTCGTGGAGTGTGTGAGGTTCATTTTATCCAACGAAAATGAAACATGCATGAATGACTTTTCCTAAGCAATGCAAGCTAAAATGAAAACAGTCAAAGAAACAGAAAATTTCAACGAGAGATGATGAAAATCCCTACCTCTTCTCTGCCTGCTCCAGTTGCCTCTGAATTTTTGCTCTGAAAAGTTGCAGACAGAAAATCGTCCCTTGGTGAGACGATTAACGAACAGAAATCGTCCCTTGCCGAGACGATTTTACAATCGTCCCGGGGTGAGACGATTTCCCGAATAGAAATCGTCCCTTGAGAGACGATTTTACAATCGTCCCGGGGTGAGACGATTTCCGAACAGAAATCGTCCCTTGCAGAGACGATTAACAGTCTGCAAGAAGAAAAATGTACCTGTCAAGCACAAACACAAAAAATTCAATCAGTTTCTGTGATTTTAAAAATAGGGGACAGGGTCCCACCGTGATCGCCATGAAAGCACGAGATTTCGGGCAAAGGAAACACTAGCTATGCAACATAAGACGAAAATGTAACGCTTTGATCCTATGCACTAAAACGAGAGAAAGGAGACAACTTGGAAACGAAAGACAAGATGCAAAGAAATCACAGCCCTCTTTATTCAAATATCTTATCCTCGGTTACATAGACGTCTCCTCCCCTTTTGGGGGCTAGGAGCGTTAAATTTGTCTTCATTACAATGTGTGACCTAGTCTTCCTCTTCCCGCGTGCCCACGATTGCAATGGGCGGGCCAAGATGTTGCCGTCGCTGATGTGGATAAGTTCTTCACCTCTGATTGCTTTTCCTGCAGTCAAAGAAACAATGAAAATGTCAGTAGCACCTGCTGCAAATGAAAGGGGTTCGTTCTCTTAAAATCAACGAAATACGCATGTAAACATCTGCCTGAAACAGTAAATACAGTAAGTCCAAATGGCTTGAAAACTTGACAGAAGACGGAAAATGTTACCAAAAGGCCATTGCCCCTGAGACAGCCGGCCAATCTGCTTTTACCTGGTAATCGTCCCTCGGAAGGACGATTGCTGCTGTTAATCGTCCCTTGAAAGGACGATTGCTGCTGTTAATCGTCCCCTGGAAGGACGATTGCTGCTGTTAATCGTCCCCTGCAGGGACGATTGATACTGTGTTGAAGAAGCCGACCTGCCGCTGCTCCAATGTCGATTCTCGAGACCTGCAAAATGCCTGCAAACAAGGGGTTATGTAATTGGGGCCATTTTGGGACGACCCAGATGGTCGGATTCTCCCAATTTGGCCTCCATCACCGAGAAATTGGACGTTGTTACCTGCAAGTCAGTGGGACAACCAAAATAACAAAAGCATGATAATATTCGATGAAAACCTTTTGAAATCAAGATTCAAGATTCTGAACTATTGAGCATGCGAGAGAATAACATGGAATATGAACAAATGACAAAAAAATGAACTACAACTAAATCCAAAAGGTGCGGGGTGCCCAAGTGGGCAGCCCACCGATGGAACTTGATTTTGGCACCAATCCACTTGGGATGGGCCCAAAATCTCTTAGGAGTGGGGGGTCAGCGAATTGGTTGGTTCAGGTGTCCATGTGTTGGATTTGGGTCAAGTTCGAGCTTCCAAAGGCCACCCAACAACCTCCCTTGCAAAAGAGATTGGTGGATGTGGGAAGATGAATAAAAGGGGATGCAAGTGGGTCTCCAATTCGGCAGCACTTCGTTGCTTGAAAACTCCTTCAACCTGTCTATCTTGGGTGAGAAAAGTCCCACCTTTTATAGACCCAAGGGGTCTCTTTTGGGAGGGAAGCACAAATGCCATGTGTTGGTCATAGGCGCCATGTGGCAGTCTTGTCTTCCCATGAGGGAGGGGAGTCCTCCATTGACTTGTGTTTTCATAATTGCTTCTTGTGACAGTCCTCTAACGGCCCTTCTGTCCACCTACACACGCGTGCAAGGCAGGAGTCATCAACTGACTGTTCTGGGCTGCCACTTGGCGTCGTTTGTCGTTTTGCCCGTTAAACTTGGTAATCGTCCCTGGGTGGGACGATTAAAACAATCGTCCCTGGGTGGGACGATTGCAAGTTAGTAATCGTCCCTGGGTGAGACGAGTACTGGGCAAAGTGTCTAAATGTACCAAATTGCTTCTTGACCTTACAAAATTGCTATGGAAGTGGTTAGGACCACTGTTAGACCTCTGAGGGCTGCCATGGGGGCTGTGTTTGTCAAAGCGATTAGTGTTTGCAGTCACATAATCGGATTGGTGCTGTTTTGGTGTCTACAACAAGAACTCAAAGAAGAGTTGGCAGGTTGGTCTCTTGAGTGTAAAGAGTTAAAACATGAAGTAGATTCCTTGAAAAAGGAAACTAAATAGTACAACGATAAGCTTTATAGGTTTGAAGAAAGTTCCAAGAAGGTAAAATCAATCATCAAGGATCAAAGAAGGACAATAGATAAAATAGTTCTTGGTTTTGGAAAGAAACAAAAGGAACAGGTTGAGAAATCTAGTATGATCTCCCAAGAATAAGATGGTTCAGATGAAGAGATTACTTCAAAGAGTAATTTTTTAGATGGTGATTCAGATAGCACAAAATCAGAAAACATGAATCAACATAAGGGGAGAAAGACTAAAGGACCTATGAGGTCAAGGCAAGGAAAGTTCAATGGAAGATGTTTTGCATGTCACAGGTTTGGACACATGGCTTCATAGTGTAGGGCTCAAACAATACAGTTTAATGGAAATTTCATAAATGGTAATTTCTTTCAAGGGTATTGCTACTCTTGTAATCAGTTTGGGCACAAGGCTGTTAATTGCAGGGTTGACAACAGGAACAGGTTTGGTCCATCAGAGAGGATTCAAAAAATAGGCACATCTCAAAGGAATAACGTTATCAAATGTTATAAGTGCAATAATGAAGGACATACAACTAGATGGTGTAGAGAAGAAGTTCTAAGGTACAGGTTCAGGGCTATGAATAGGAATAGGAATAATGGTAGGAACAGGAATAATGATAGGAATAGGAATAAAGGCTTGGATAGAAATAGGGATAAGAATATGAACAAGAACAAGAACAGGAACATGGACAAGGATATCAGGAAAAATTATGGAAAGGCAGCTATGGACACTGATGATGATCAATGTCTAATGGGAGTTTTACTCCCACCCCAAAATTAATCACCTCAACAAGAGGTGGGGGAGGGGCTAATCTAAGAGGCTAATTCTTAGCCTTGAGCCCCAAAGGTGACCCTTTTCCATTGATGAAAAAGAGGGAGATATTTGAGTAAGGGGGAGAGCCTTTAGTTAGGGGGAGCAAAGCTTTAGAGGATGGTTTTTAGTTGGTTTTATTTTTGACAGTTGGCAGTGGTTTCAGTAGTTGTTTGCCATCAATGACAAAGGGGGAGATTATTGGTAATTGGGTATGTTGCCTAGCTTCATGGTTGTGAGTTGTCATTGATGTCAAAAGGAGTTTGTGTTGATATCAAAAGGAATTTGTGCTAATGTCAAAAAGAGTTTGGTGCCAAAAATATATTGAAAGTTCCATGATGTTTGTTTAAGGGTTTTTAATTAAAACCATGATGACAAGGTTAAAGTTTTTTCTTAAAACCATCTGGACTCATTAAGGGTTTTTATTAAAACCATCTTGGCTTAATGAAAAGGTTTTGCTCCTTGAAAAAACCTTAAAAGTCCATTTTGATTATTAATAAATAAATTAAATCAAACATTTGAAAAGGTTTTAAGTTAATTTTATTATTAATAAAATAATAATTATTAATTTAATAATTATTATTGAAAGGGTTTCTAAACCCTTAGCGACACTCATGTAAAATACTTACCTCACCGACGTCAACTTGCATGGGATGAAAAACACAATGTTTGAAAGGAGCGCCAACATCAATTTGCATGGGATGAAAGACTATTAAAGGGCATTATTTCCTAAGGTTTTAAGCACCTTTGATTTGTGTGATTACCTTCGAATTTGTATTGCTCTGTGACCTTCGATTTTGGATTGCTCTGTGATTTTTGAGTTTCGTATTGCTTTGTGTTTAAGTTTCGATTTCGTATGCCTATGAGGAAGACAAATATGTTTGTCTTTAATATTTGCAAGCAAAGGGAAGGTAAAACAATGAGTGGCACTTGAGAGTTTCATTGGGCACTTGTGCTCCAACGACGGAGGTAGTGGAGTGAAGGCGCTCGCTAGGCAGAGGTGTTGAGATCGATTCACGTTGAGCATGTTTCATTTTTGGTCACATATTATTGTGCACGTGGTACAACAGTTGCCTTGGGCCACAAGTTTGGAGGAGGAAGTGCTTTGGCGCTTATGTTGGTGTCTCCACACTTCTCCTAAGGTTGGAGAATTGATTTTTTGCCAAGGTAGATCTTTTGTTGATAATGTTGAATATTTGATTTGACTTGGCAATTATTGTTGGTAATTGGGTGGAGGTATAAGGTTAAATAGAAATATTGCTTTGACATTTTTATTATTGATGCTTAATGTTTATGTGGTAAATGCATTTAGAAGTAAATGTATTTTAGGAGTTATAAGGGTTTAAGGAATAATTGTGCTTAATGTCATATTGGGGTTAGAAAGCCTTTGGAGTTATTGAGTGGATATTCTCTTGTAATTATTTTTGAGGTTGAAGTTATTTTATGATATATTAAGTAGGAGTTATAAGGTGTAAAGGAATATTGTTGATATGTATATTTGTGAGTTTTGATTATTGATGAGTTGGAGTGATAAGGTGTTATTAGGACTCTTATCATTGTGCATTATTCCATTGTTGCTAACTCTAATTTATGGTAAATTAAGAGTTAGTGTTGTGATAGATTTTGAGTTCTCCTTCTTCATCAAAGTAAAGTTATGGACACATTATTCAATGGTTATTATTGATTGATGGTTTTCTGAAAATAAGTTTGGAGTGAAAAGGATTAAATTAAGTTTCCTTATTTGGATTCGATCTTATTTTTTGAAAGTGGAAGTATTGATTATGCATTATGAGATCATGATGAGTTTATGAGTTATTGCATAATTCTGGTTTATGAGATTGGAAGCATTTGAAGTTTACTTTAGCATTTTTGAGTGAGAAGCTTATGCCATTGCTATAAGTTGTTGAAACCCTAATTGAGTTGTTTGGTTTTTGAGAGTTTGGTTTTGAGATTGCTTCCATTGAAATTGAGTTGATCAAGTTATGCTTTACTTGATACATGAGTTAGGCTTACTCCTTTGAGATTTGATTTTATCAAGTTGTACTTTGCTTGATAAATTTGGTTGTGTGGTTAAGTTGAGCATTCCCATTTGAGAGAAGTTGGAAATATCTTGAACCCCTTTTTGATGCTTATAGAGAGATTGCTTTGAGTTATTGAAAACTAACTTGGATAGGGTTTGATAGCAAGTTATGGTTCTATGTTGGAGTTGATTCCTTGATATTGCATTATTAGCAATTGTTGGGTTGTGGTTCAAGATCTTGTGAAAGTATATTACTTCTATGAGATTGATTTGAGTTGAGATTGATAGTTGAAGGATAGAACATATTGAGTATCTAAAAATTCTCTTTACGCTTCTATGAGATTGATTTGATATGATTGGATGAAACACATTGGGTCTCTAAAAATTCTCTTTGTGTGTTCACATTGGGCAAGTTTCTTGGTAAACTTGCTTGAGATTATTTGGGCAAGTTCTTGATGAGCTTTCTAGGATATATTTGGATAGGTTCTTATGGAGAAATTGTGGATAGATTTGGATAGGTTCTTGTGGAGAACTTGTGGATTGATTTGGATAGGTTCTTGTGGAGAACTTGTGTACTGATTTGGATAGGTTCTTGTTGAATAACTTGTGGAAAATTTTGATGAAGTCTTGGTGAAGACTTGTGAGCAATTGTGATTGATTTTTTCAAGATTTTAGCTTAAGCTTGGATATATTTGACAGAGATTTGAGAGTAGATTTGTCTTGGACTAGAGGACTGAGTTTGGTGCATATTTGTGACAAATTTTAAGAGGAATTTTGCTGGACTGACTAATTGTGTTTAGTATAGGTGTTTATGAGCAGCTGTGGAGGTGATCAGTGAGGACATAAGTCTCTAGAGCCAGAGAAATGAGGATAGGACGTCTTCTATGGAAATGAGTTCCACCTGCTAGTGGTAGAAGAGGCAGTGATATTTTGAATATAATTTCCAGATATTTGGGGGATAGGACATATCCTTTGGGCAAGAGGCTCATAAATACTTCTTTGGAGGATAGGACATCTCCTTTGGGTAGGAGGCTCATAAATATTTGATTAGGGGAAGGATTATCCTTTGGAAAGGAAGTCCATAAACATTGTAATTGGGAAGTATTACCAAAGTATTTGATTGAGAAAAATTTGTGAAATATTTTCTCTGTGGAGTAGCCCACCTTGGGTGAACCATGTTATATTGGTGTCTCAATTGTGTGATGACTTGTACACTAGTTTTATTACTGCTTTGATTTTTCTATTGGTTCATTGCATTGCTTTCTGAAGTAAAAGAAAAAAGTTAAAAAGTGGTCTTATATTGTTCACCCCCCCTCTTAGTATAAGCTTGTGTTCTTCATGGATTAGGTATCTTTAATATTGGAGGTGTAGTAAGCTTCTTCTTAAGTAACTCAAATTTTATCTCACATTATTATATCCACTTGAATTCCCTCCATTTCCTTTAAATGTTGGTTATCAGTGAGGTGGTCTTGGCGTAGTCCTTTACATATCACCTATAGTACCCAGTTAAACCCATGAAACTCTTGATCTCAGTCACATTCGTTGGCGGTGACCAATTCATGATGGCTTCTATTTTATTAGGGTCTACAAAAATTCCTTCAACCAAAATAATGTGACCTAAATATTGCACCTCTATCACATAGAATTCACACTTGGATAGGTTCCCATACAACTGATTTTTCCTTAACAATTCCAACACTATTCTAAGGTGTTTATCATGCTCTGTCTTGTTTTGGAAATATATGAAAATGTCATCCAAAAATACCAAAACAAATCTATCTAAATACTTCTTGAAGATATTATTCATCAGGTTTATGAATTCTACTGGATCATTCGTTAGTCTAAAAGGTAAGACAGTAAACTCATAATGTCCATATCTATTTTTAAAATTTGTCTTATGAGTATCCTCCTCTCAAATTCTCAATTGGTGGTATCCTAAATTCAATTAAAATTTTAAAAATATTATGGCATCCTTGAGTTGATTTAAGAGGTCTTCAATTCTATGCAGAGGATGTCTATTTTTATAGTTACCTTATTTAACACTTGTTAGTCAATACACAATATTAAGGATCCATACTTCTTAACAAATAAAACTAGTGCACCCCATGGTGACACGCTTGGTCTGATTAGTTCTTTTTATAGTAAACCATACAATTGTACTTTTAGACATTTCTATGGGATTCATATATAAGGAGCCCTATGGATAGGCTCAGTTCCAGGTTAAAGTTTGATAGAGAAGTCAAAGTCCCTTCTAGGTGATAATTTGAGTAATTTTTTTGAAAATACATCTCTAAACTCTCGAAGAATAGGGTCTTTCCCAAGAATCTCTTCCTTTTTCCCTTATTCTAACTAATTTATCTTAATAATATATACCATTCCTCTTTTTCTAAAGGCTTTATTGAGTTGCATAGCTGAAAGTATTTGAGGTTGAAAAGCTCCTTGTAGGCTATTCACTCTACAAACAAGCCTTCAGCATTTGTATATTCAACCCATTGATCATTAATCATTGCTTTATGCTCATGCAACCAATCCATTCCTATAACTATGTCAAAGGCATGCAGTGGTGCAACATATAAATATCCTAAGATCATTCCACTAGGCAAAGTAATTTCTACCATAGGATAAAACTGATTCACAGAGTAGGTTTTTCCTGAACCATACTCAACCTTCATGTTGTAGTTGTCGCACAACACACCCCAATTTGGGAACCCACTTTAAAATTTTATGATTTATTTGAAGTTTTTTTTTGCATCCAATAAGTTGGCAATATAGATTCCAAGGTTTGGATGTTGGTTAGTGTCTCCTTTTAATTTCCTTTAAATTGTCTTGTGTGTTGGCTAGGTTTATATTGTTTTGGTTAATTTTAATGTTTTGAATTCAACCAATTCATACATTTGACATTAATTAAATCAAATTTAAAATAAAATAAAAATTAAAAAAAAAGGAAGGATAAATAAATAATAATAATAAGAAAATAATAATGAAATATATAGATAAATAAAATGAAAATAAAAAAGTGAATAAAATAAGGTTCTCATTGCACACTAGTTTTTCTTTATATTCTGGTGTGGGTTTAAAGTTGATTTGGAATTTGATATTTCTTTTTGTTTTACATTATGTGGTGGTTTAGATTAATGTTTTTACATTGTGTGGTTGTTTAGATTAATTTTGAATTATGTGGTTGCTCAGATTAATTTTTAATTAATGCCTATTAATATTTTATGTTCATCTTGGTAGGGTCCAAATAAAATATTTTTTCAAGGTGAGTTTTGACCTAGTCAACCAATGGATGTGGAGGCCACAGAACTGTCTTCGAGGATATTATTTTGAGGGTCGACATGCGGGCACACGGTCAATGTGGGTATAAGTTTTGAAAGGCCATCCAATGGCTTGGTTGAGTCATACGATGGTATACGCATAGGAGTAGATATATCTTCAATCAGATCATTTCTAGGAGGATGTGCAATTAAGATCATAGCCATGATTGGGAAAACATCCCATTTGTCAAAACATCTAGAAATTTTGCTGAAGCATGGTCCAAACTTGACTTTTGAACATATAGTCACAGGAACGAAGTCAAGTCAATCATTGGAAGCATGGGTTACGAATGGAAAAGCTGAAGCAAGTAATGTCGTGTAGCAGAGGTTCTGTGGAGATGAGTCTAAGAAGAAATAATCCAGTTCTATGATGGTTTTGATTAGAGTTTCACTCCATACGAACATCAAAATAGTTCTCAAACCATGTTGTATAAGGTCACATATTCATGGTATAGGCTAGTATCAATACAAAACAAACTTGAGTGAAGTCCGAACGTGGTAGTCGCGTAGACCACAGTCTGAGTTCTCATATACTGGGTTTGAAGTGCAATTTCTATATAAATTTAAACCATATCAATGGATGAAAAAGTAATATCACTTGCACCAGTATACATTACGAGAGGATCCTATGTGTTGACATGAAGTTTAGAGGTAATTTAGGCACTAGTATGGTCACTACATACTTGACAACAACTGTTCAATGAATATTCACTGCATACCAGATAACAAAATTCAATGGATGCTCATATTCACTGTATACCATATGACAACAATTTTTATTAGAATATGCGGTTAGTTCTATGAAGTGATGATAGAAAACCAACCATTGAATGAGTCTATGGTCTTAGGCATGCCTACTTCAGTAGGGAGGTATCTAGTTTGATGTTATTACATGACTATGTTCCCTTATGTAACATGGTTTTTGAAGTGACCCTGGGCCTGGTTTACCATGTACACTTAGAGATTCTTAGTGGTGACGGTATGGATGACACTGACGACCACCAAAATCCTCCACTATTACATATTATAATTTAAAGTTGTACAATTTGTAGTGGAAAAAGACCTTGGTTGTTCAGAAATAAAAAAAATATTATGCTTGCACGTGACAAGATCAAGATCTGGAGGATACTTTCAATAGTGTAGTATGTCTATTAGACATGCATATATCTAAAATTTTGATCATGAGTCATTGTAGAGAGAAGGTAAGACATTCAATGTATATCTATATGTTTGTTTTGGATGAATCTTCACCCTGACAGACCATTTAACCACGTCTAAAATTTTAACGCTTGAGAAGTGACAGTTACAAGTCACACAAGCTTATCATTATACCTATTGCTGCAATAGATGAAGGAAAATGAAATGATGCCTGGAGGAATAAAAAATGTTTAGAAATAAATTGAGGGGGAAAATGAAACGAAGAGTTTTCTTGGAAAATCTTAAGTTTATATTCAAACTCATCAAACAAGGCTGGATTTTTTTTGGAATAGGAGGGCGTGAAAAGGATTGGAAGGCTTTCAAGCTACTGCAAAGAATATTTTCTCACCTTGTATGCAGCCAAAGAAGGTTTTGAATATAAGCTTTATTGCATATTTTTCTCCATGTGTATTGGGTTCATTCAATGGTGTTTTATGCATGGATATGGTAGCATCATTTAATTTTTTTGATACATGTTTTTATTCCTCAGACTCTTGCACTTAACCAGATTTAGATTGTGTGGATGCAGGTCTAACTTGGTTTTGTTTTAATATTCATGATCTTCTTTCTATTAATAGGAGGAATTAATTTACAGTAGCTCACTTTGGTCGCTTTTTTGCACTTAGTTTCCGTCTTATTTCAAAGTTTTTTATCATTTTTTCTCTAACCTTAGCTTTTGTTTTTATTTATTTTCCATTTTATTTTCTTTAAATTCCATCAAGCACTCAAAGCCCTAAAAGGTTATATCATTTTGCACAAAATCAATAATGGGGGTTTTGAAGTAATTAGAGCATCCAAATATTTTTTCTCTAAATGCTAACATGTTAAATTATTTGGACATATTTAAATAAAGACATTTCTTAAGATTTTGAAATACAAAAAAAAAAACTTCTTACACTCCACAAGTTCCATCATTTTAAAATTTGTTGTCAAATCAAGATAAAATCTGTTTAAAAAAAACAAGATAAAATGGATTAAATCACCATTCGAGGATTGATATTTCAAAACTAGATTTAGTCATTTTATTTCATTCTCAAATAAATATTAACAAAATAAGATAAAATCTACTTAACAATTTGAGATAAAATGAATTAAAGTACCATTTCGGGATTCATAGTTCAAAGTTATATTTAGTCATTTGTATTTCATGCTCAAAAAATCTTAACAAAAGAAGATAAAATCTACTTAAACAAATTGAGATAAAATGGATTAAATCACCAATTTGGAATCATTATTTCAAAGTATATAGTGGATCAATAAATACACATTTTTTGAAAATCACATGAGAAAAAAAATTATTGCAAATCAAATCAATACTAAACCATAGGCCCCTTGTTAACAGTTACTTGCACCTCTAAGGTATTTCAACACATTTTTCATATTTTCATAAGCATTCAAGCACATATTAAGCAAATAAGAACCTTGGAGAAATTCTGAATTTCTTTGCAAGAGAGGGTTTTCTAACAATACCCTGACTGTGAGTATGGTTTTGCAATTGGAAAAAATTATCACTCAACACTTCCACCTGTGTGCCAAGATTTCTGGCCTTTCTGTTATAACTTTAACTATACTAGTGGAAATAAAATTACCTATAGCTCTAGTATCAAATAATATTTTAACACTACTACCAAAAATTTTACCTTTTATCACTAGTGGCATAGCCTGACCTTACAGATTCTAGTTTTTTGTTGTTGCGTAAATCCTATGCATTGGTTCCTTAGGTGCAATTTCCTTGTATATTGGTTCCTTTTATTTTGAATACATCCCTGATTTCTATGGATAATTGTTTGTGTAGTGCAATATATTGTATTTGTAACATCCTTATTTTGGCCTTGGATGTTCTTTTCGCCTTAGCTCTCTTGTTGCTCCTTCTTTTGGTAGGTTAGTCTATCTTTGTGGTGATCTATTTCCACTATTGCCATGATTATATATTTTATGATTCCTTCCTTAGAATCTTCTTCTAAATTTTCCTTATTTCTTGTCTTCCTTCTCATCCTATCCTACAATGCTTTTAACCGATTGTTCATGTTCCCACTTCATGAAACCTGAACTATTTCTCTTCCTTAGTGCCTCCTTTCCTTGTTCATCTAACCCCTCATAGTCAAAATAGGTTTTGAGATACATTTCAGCTTTCCTTGCTAACTCATAGGCATTTTGCAATGTTTTAGGTTCCCACATGTCCACTTCCTGTCCTATCCTAGGATCTACTCCAAGTATGAACTTATGGACCTTAATTTTCTCAATGTAAGCGGGTACATACTTCACTAACTTAAATTTTTTTTGATAATATTTCTCCACTGTTCTTATTCTCTCATGAAGTTTAGTAAATTCATCAAATTTTTGGGAATAGAAGTATTCCATAAGAAATATTTCTTTGTTGAGCAAGGTACAACAATAGTATTGTCATTGTTGTCAACACAGTCAGATATATCTGTTGATGCAGTGGACATGAAGTTCAAAAGCTATTCATATGCAGAATACAGGAGTTCAAAGGTTATTCAGAGTATGTACAGTGATTTTCCAAGAAGACCAAAGTGGCCCATATGCAAAAGATAAAAAATAAAAAATAAAATAAAAAATAAAACAAGAAAAGTGTCGCGATATCGCAACATATACAGTAGGCAAGAAAAACTGTCGTGATTTAGCGACATGTTGGAAGAGAGAAAAAGCAAGAAAAACTGTCGTGATTTCGTGACATGTTGGAAGAGAGAGAAAAAGTAGGAAAAACTGTCGCGATTTCACGACATGTTGGAAGAGAGAGAAAAAGTAGGAAAAATTGTCGTGATTTCACGATATGTTGGAAGAGAAAAAGGCAAGTGGAAAAACTGTCACGATTTCGTGACATTTTGGAAGAGAAAGAGAAAGCAGGAAAAAGTGTCACGATTTCACGACAAGTTGAAGAAAGAGAACAAGTAAGAAAAGTGTCGCAATTTCGCGACATGTCGTATTTTTGTGACTAAAATAGGAGAGAGAAAGTAAGTTGGAAAAGTGTCACGATTTCACGACATGTCTCATTTAGGAGAGAGAAAGTAAGTTTGAAAAGTGTCGCGATATCGTGACATGTCGCATTTTCATGACAAAATAAAGAGAGGAAGCGTACGGAAGCAGAACTGTCGTGATTTCGTGACAAAAGCAAAAAATAAGACTTCAGAAGTAGAAGTGTCACGATTTCATGATAAAAGTAAAGAAGTAAAGTATGAAAGCAGAAGTGTCATGATTTCGTGATAAAAGCAGAGAAGAAGACTTCGAAGGCAGAAGTGTCATGATTTCATGACAAAAGCAAAGATGCTAAGTACAGAAGCAGAAGTGTCATGATTTCATGACAAAAGCTAAGTTGAAGAATATGGAGGCAGAAGTGTCATGATATCACGACAAAAGAAAAGTCGAAGTCTATGGAAGCAGAAGTGTCGCGATATCACGACAAAAGCAAAGACAAAGTATATGAAGGCAAAAATGTCGTGATATCACGACAAAAGAAAAGATGAAGTCTATGGAGGAAAAAATGTCATGATATCGTGACAAAAGAATAGAGAAAGCATACAGAGGTGAAAGTGTCGCGATATCGTGACATGTATTTTCATGGCAATAGCAACAAAAGAAGCTACAAAGGCAAAAATGTCATGATTTCATGATAGGTCGTAAATGCGCAAGTCAAGAAGGAGAACCCGACTGAAATGAGAAGTATGATAGTGGACCGACATCACTATGGCGGTTATAGGGTCTTTCTAGAATGAAATCATCAAGCGATGGATAAACTGAACATCTTCTTGAGTTGAAGCCGATGAAGACCGATGACAGTCGACTAAAATTAGGGTTTACAGTTATTATGAAAGCCGACTAAGATTAGGATTTACAACCGACTAAGATTAGGGTTTTCATCATAAAAAATATTGTTATAAAAGGAGGGTTGTTTGGAGAATTGTAGTGAAGTCGAATGTGTGTGAAATATGGTCATTGTGCACAAAGAGCAAGTTGTGTCGAATCGTGTTAAGTGCAAAATTTGCAAAGAGAGCAGAGTGCACAAAAGAGAGAAGACGATCTTGAAGTTTGACTGTAACGAAGTAGAGTGTGCAAAGTGATTGCGTAGAGAGAGCAGAGTGCATAGAGAACACAAAGGTGAAGAAGACCAGTCAAGGTCTTGCAAAAGCAAATATAAATAAGGGGTTGGTGCTCCTTTCTATTGGTGTAGATAAATAAGGGGTTGGTGCTCCTTTTTGTTGGTGCAGATAAATAAGGGGTTGGTGCTCCTTATAGTGGGTGCTGGTAAATTGATTGTAAAGTTGGTGCTTTGCAAAGGCTAGATTTGGATGGTAGTCCAAGCAATCAATTTTTGAGGAGTAGCCACATTGATGAACCTCATTAAATCTTGTGTTATGTGATGCTCTTTTGTTATACTTGTTGTATCTAGTAATAAGTTTTAATTGCTACGATATTAAAAGCTGTAAATTTAAGTTTAAAAAGCTACACTGATTCACCCCCCCTCTCAGTGTCATTGTAAGACTAATAATTGATATCAAAGCTAAGTTCCTATACAAGCTTAACCGGCTAGGGTAATCTTGGAAGTAACACAATGACAGGTGGTGAAGGCTTCTCATCAAAAAAAGCACCATTGTTTGACGAATCTAATTATGTGTTCTAGAGAATCTGGATGCATACATATCTCTGTGCTTTGGGATACGAAATATGGGATTCAGTAGTTAGTGAATACACAATACCCATCACTCCTCCAAAAGAGGCTGATGAAAAGAAACTGTTTAAAAATAACTCAAAAGCAAAGAATGCTATCATGTGTGGATTAGCAAACAGTGAACTAGTAAATATCATGAGTTGTAAAATGGCAAAAGAAATATGGGACAAACTAAGGAGTATTCATGAAGGATATGATAAGATCAAGGAGGCCAAGTTATAGACACATTGAGCTCAGTTTGAAGCATTAAATATGAATGACGAAGAAAACATTGAGGCATATATGCTGAGAGTTAATGGAATCGTTAATGCAATCAGAGGACTCGACGAGGATATCAAAGACTCTACCGTCATGAAAAAGATATTAAGATCTCTTCCTCAAAGGTTTGATTCTAAAGTCTCAATGATAGAAGAAGCTAAAACTCTAAATTATTTTAGTATAGATGAGATGTATGGTTCTTTGACTGCATATGATATGAAGATAGGAAGATCTAAACCCACAGACAGAGAAACAAATTTTAAAGCCCTTAAAAATAAAAATGCAAAACAAGAGTCCGAGGAAGAAGAGACATCAGATGAAATGGAAGAAAACTTTGTTATAAAACTAAAAATGGGAAAAGGAAAATACAGAGGAAAGCTACCGTTTAAATGTTTCAACTGTGGAGGCATTGGGAATTTTGTGACTAAATGTCCACTTAATGAGAAGAACAAAAATGATGAAGGATCACACCAAGAAAGAAGTGACTGGAAGAAGAAAATGAATTTCAGAAAAGGCAACTTCAAGAAGAAAAGTTTCATCTCCAGGAATACCAATTCATTAGAAGACAACTTCGGTGAGGATTCTGAAGAGGAAATAGGTGAAGCTCTTTTCATGGCATTTGAAGAAGTCAAATCAGAAAAGGAAGAAGGAGTGAACTCTGAAGTATGTGGTGAAAACCCTGAGGCTAAAGTAGATCTAGAAGGTGAGTTGATCTTTGCACTTGAAGAGTGGAAAATAGAGAGGAAAAATAATAAGAAAATTTCAAAAATTCTTGAGGATGCAAACGAAATCATAACCAGTTTGAAAGTATAGACAAAAGAATACAAGAAAATATCTAAAGATCTCAAAGTACAAATTACCATGAAAATAGATTATTACTGCAAACTAGAAGAAGAAAATATTGGTTTACAAATGCAGATAGAAGAGATGAATCACAAAATTAGTTGCTATCACAAACGCGAAGAAATTTCTATGAAGCTAGATAAGATTATAAATGACCAAAGGCCTACAGGCATCAAATTTGGTCTGGGTTTCATCGAAGGAGAATCATTAAATAGATCAAAGGCCAGAAATGTAGAATCCATAAAGAATGAAGATAAGAAACAGGTTGATCAAGGAAAAATGTCTCATGCAAAATAAAGCAATAATGCCAGGCATGAAAGGAGAATTGACAATGATGGATTCACTAATGTCACACATCAAAGAAGAAGAAGACCTATGGCTCCTACGGCAACATGGCAAAGACCATCACCCAGGTTCAATTATCCCTTTTTTGGTTTTTGTTTTAAATGCAATGGCTATGGACATAAAATCTTAGACTGCAAATATAATGTAAGACCAAGGAATTTCACCAGTAGAAATGTTTTTTCTCCTTTGATGAATTATACAGTAGAATGTTATAACTATCATAATTTTGGGCACATTGTAAGAAACTGTAGAAGTACATTTGCATCAAATCAATTTTAGGGAAGAAAATTTCAACCAAATAGGATAAGACAAAATAGAAAACTTCTCAAAAAACATGCACAAGCTATTGATAAGGGAAATACAAAACAAGAGCCCAAAACTACTATCAAAACAAAGTGGAAAGAAAAAGAACGACTTAAGAAAGAAAATGAATCCTTAATCGTACAAACAACATTTAAAGCATAGAATAAATATGTACCATGGATACTTGATAGTGGATGCTCCAGTCATATGACAGGTGACAAGTAGAAATTTGAGAAGTTATAGAAATATGAAGGTGGTTCAGTAAAGTTTGAAAATAATGATGGAGCTAAGATAGTTGGCAAAGGTTTAGTTAAAATTAGTGACAGAAAAATTAAGTTAGAAGAAGTCTTGTTTGTGGATGGTTTGAAACATAAATTGTTGAGCGTAAGTCAGATTTGTGATAAAGGTCATGAATTAGTTTTTAAGAAGTAGGGTTATGAAGTCAGAAAAACAAACAGTGGAAAATTGATAGCAACTAGATCAAGGACATCTGGCAACCTGTACACGCTCTCAGAGACTTTAGAAGGAGCTTATTTTATTGGACAGGGAAGAAGAAAATTGGTTTTAGCACAAGAGACTCGGTCATATCAGTTTTGATAATCTAGTAAAAATCAACTCAAAAAGGGCGATGAGAGATATTCCCACCATAAGCACACCTGCAAACAACATTTGTGCTTCATGCCAAAAGGGGAAGCAAACTAGAGTTACATTCAAAACAAAAGAGTACTACACAAGAAAACCTTTGGAACTAATACACACTGATTTATGTGGACCCATGAGAACACAAAGCATAAATGGTGACAAATATTTTATGTTGTGCATTGATGACTATTCCAGAATGACATGAATATTTTTCTTGAAGCATAAATCGAAGCTTTTGAAATGTTCAAGACTTTCAAAAACCTAGTTGAGAATGAAACAGGAAAGAGGATCCAATTTTTAAGATCAGATAGAGGAGGAGAATTCATTTCAGAGGAGTTTACAGAGTACTATGAAAAATATGGTATTAGGAGATAGTTTTTAGCAGCCAGGACACCTCAGCAGAATGGAGTGGTAGAAATAAAGAACAGGACAATGCAGGAAATGGCACGGACTATGTTGGCTGAAAGTAGAGTAGCAGATAGATTTTGGAAAGAAGCAGTCCATACTATGGTGTATATCCAAAATAGGTACATGTTGAGAACACATGAAAGCAAAACTCCTTATGAGTTATGGTTCGGTAAAAGGGCAATAGCAAAATACCTCAAAGTTTTTGGCAGCAAGTGCTACATCAAAAGAACTAAAGATAACCTTGGTAAGTTTGAAGATAGAGCGGATGAAGGTATTTTTGTTGGTTATTCATCAAAAAGCAAAGCTTACAAATGCTACAAAAAGAGGCTAAAGAAAATTGTGGACAGTGCCAATGTTAAATTTGATGAAGATAGAGAACGAGTAATTAGCTATGAAAAGAACTACCCAATTTATGAAGAGGTTATTGAAGGAGATGAGGAAAATGAAATGAAAAAGATACAAAAAATTGACTCAGATGATTTAAGTTGTGATTCAGAAGTGGAAGAAAATAAGAAATTCAAAACAGGTAGCTGGCAGAAAAATCATCCTAGAGAGAAAATAATTGGAGACCCCAAAGTTGGTGTTCAGACAAGAAGAAGAGTAATAGGTAACTACTCTCTATTATCCTGCATTGAGCCCAAAAATGTTGCTGACACAAGCAAAGATGAAAGTTGGATGAAGGAAATAAATGAAGAATTAGATCAGATCGAGAAAAATGAAACTTGGGAATTAGTACCTAGACCTGCAAATAAAAATATAATCAGGACTAATTGGATTTTTCAAAACAAATTGAATGAAGACGGACAGGTAGTCAAAAATAAATCAATATTGGTATGTAAGGGTTATGCACAAGTTGAAGGCATTGACTTTGAGGAAACTTTTGCACCAGTAGCTAGACTAGAGTCAATTAGAATGTTTCTGGCTTTAGCAATCTACAAGAATTTCAAAGTTTATCAAATGGATGTGAAATCAGCATTTTTGAATGGGAAACTTGAAGAAGAGGTTTATATTGAGAAACCAGATGGTTTCCAACTTGGTGATGATCCCAAATTGGTTTGCAAGTTGAATAAAGCATTATATGGCTTAAAACAGGCACCCCGAGCATGATATGCAAGGCTAGACAAATATCTCACTCAACAAGGGTTTAAGAAAGGTATGGTGGATAGTAATTTGTATGTCAAAATAGAAAATAGACATCTTATTTTTCTTGTTGTATATGTAGATGATATCATATTTGGTAGCAGCAAATATAAGTCGTGTAAAGATTTAGCAAATAAGATGCAGAAAGAATTTGAAATGTCAATGATTGGTGAACTTGCGTATTTCCTTGGGTTGCAAGTTAATCAAAATAAGAAGGGCATATTTATTTCTCAAGTTAAATATGTGAAAGAGATGTTAAAAAAGTTCACAATGGAGGATTGCAAGCCAGTTAGCACTCCCATGACGACGAGTTGCAAGTTGAGCAAGGATGATAAATCTCCACTGTTGATCAAACCATCTACGAGATCTATGATTGGGAGCTTATCGTACTGATGACTACCGGACAGAGATATTTTGCAGGCAGTATGCATGGTAGCACAATTTTAGGCTAATCCCAAGGAGACTCATGTGACAACAATGAAGAGGATTCTTCGGTACCTCAAGGGTACTATGGAGTATGGGTTATGGTATCCGAAAGGTAAAGACTTCACCCTTATTTTGTATTTATATGTAGATTGGGCAGGAGGTGTCGATGATAGAAAGAGTACCAGTGGAGGTGCATTCTATCTTGGAGACATATTGGTCACGTGGCACAGTAAGAAACAAGAGTTAGTTTCTTTATCGACAGTAGAGGCAGAATATATTACAGCGATAACATGTTGTACGTGGGTATTATGGATGAAACAAACCCTAAAAGATCTTGTTATTAGCTTTAGTGAGCCAATATTAGTTAAGTGTGATAACACCAGTGCAATTAACATCTCCAAGAATCTGGTTATGCATTCACGCACAAAACACATTGCTATCAGGTATCACTTTTTGAAGGAGAAAGTTGCGAAAGGTGAGGTTAAGTTGGATTTTGTTCCAACTATAGAGCAAGTAGCAGATAACCTCACAAAACCATTGCCCAAGGAAGTTTTTGAGTACCTTCACAATAAATTGGGAGTGGTCACACTTCCCAAGAATTGACTAGCTACGGGGATCACATTCTCAGGGGGAGCATTTAAGTATTTGATTATATTTTTGCTCCTGTTCATGATTTTTGCTAAGTGTAATAAATTTTGCCTGAGAATGTTGTGCATGGACTCAGAGGGAGTCTGTAGTAGCCCTTTGGTATTATTCTCAAAGGGGGAGAAGAGTTACAGAAAATTGCACATGTGTTGCCTAAAATTCCAAAGGGGGAGATTGTTGAGCAAGGTGCAACAACAGTATTGTCATTATTGTCAACACAGTCAGATAGATCTGTTGATGCAGTGGACAGGAAGTTCAAAAGCTATTCAGATGCAGAATACAGGAGTTCAAAGGTTATTCAAAGTATGTACAGTGATTTTCCAAGAAGACCAAAGTGGCCCATGTGCAAAAGATCAAAAAAAATAATAATAAGTAAAGTGTCACGATATCGCGACATATACAGCAGGCAAGAAAAACTGTCGCGATTTCACGACATTTTGGAAGAGAGAGAAAAAGCAGGAAAAACTGTTGTGATTTCGTGACATGTTGGAAGAGAGAAAAAGCAAGAAAAACTGTCGCGATTTCGTGACATGTTGGAAGAGAAAAAGGCAAGTGAAAAAACTGTAGCAATTTCGCGACATGTTGGAAGAGAAAGATAAAGTAGGAAAAAGTGTCGCGATTTCATGACAAGTTCGAAGAAAAAGAACAAGTAAGAAAAGTGTCATGATTTCGTGACATGTCACATTTTTACGACTAAAACAGAAGAGATAAAGTAAGTTGGAAAACTGTCATGATTTCGTGACATGTCGCATTTTCGCGATTAAAATAGGAGAGAGAAAGTAAGTTTGAAAAGTGTCGCGATATCGCGACATGTCGCATTTTCATGACAAAAGAAAGAGAGGAAGCGTACAAAAGTAGAACTATCACGATTTCACGACAAAAGCAGAAATCAAGACTTTGGAAGCAAAAGTGTCACGATTTTGTGACAAAAGCAAAGAAGTAAAGTATGGAAGCAGAAGTGTCACGATTTTGCGACAAAAGCAGAGAAGAAGACTTCGAAGGCAGAAGTGTCACGATTTCATGACAAAAGCAAAGAAGCTAAGTACAGAAGCAGAAGTGTCACAATTTCATGACAAAAGCTAAGTTGAAGACTACGGAGGCAAAAGTGTCGCGATATCGCGATAAAAGCAAAGTTGAATTCTATGGAAGTAGAAGTGTCACGATATCGTGACAAAAGCAAAGACGAAGTATACGGAGGCAAAAATATCACGATATCATGACAAAAGAAAAGACGAAGTCTACGGAGGCAAAAATGTCGTGATATCACGACAAAAGAATAGAGAAAGCGTACGGAGGCAAAAATGTTGCGATATCACATGTATTTTTGCGGCAACATCAACAAAAGAAGCTACAGAGGAAAAAATATCATGATAGGTCATAAATGCACAAGTCAAGAAGGAGAACCCGACTGAAATGAGAAGTATGACAGTGGACCGACATCACTATGGCGGTTACAGGGTCTGTCTAGAATGAAATCATCAAGCGATGGATAAACCGAACATCTTCTTGAGTTGAAGCCGACGAAGACCGATGACATCCGACTAAAATTAGGTTTTACAGTTGTTATGAAAGTCGAATAAGATTAGGATTTATAGCCGACTAAGATTAGGGTTTTCATCATAAAAAATATTGTTATAAAAGGAGGGTTGTTTGGAGAATTGTAGTGAAGTCAAATGTGTGTGAAATACGGTCGTTGTGTGCAGAGAGCAAGTCATGTCGAATCATGCTAAGTGCAAAATTTGCAAAGAGAGTAGAGTGCGCAAAAGGGAGAAGATGATCATGAAGTTCGACTGTAACAAATTAGAGTGTGTGAAGTGATTACGTAGAGAGAGCAGAGTGCATAAAGAATACAAAGGTGAAGAAGACCAGTCAGGGTCTTGCAAAAGCAAAGATAAATAAGGGGTTGGTGCTCCTTTTTGTTGGTGTAGATAAATAAGGGGTTGGTGCTCCTTTCTGTTGGTGCAGATAAATAAGGGGTTGGTGCTCCTTACAGTGGGTGGTGGTAAATTGATTGTAAAGTTGATGCTTTGCAAAGGCTATATTTGGATGGTAGTCCAAGCAGTCAATTTTTGATGAGTAGCCACATTGGTGAACCTCGTTAAATCTTGTGTTGTGTGATTTATGGAGGGGGCGAATTTCAAAATCCAATATTCTATTTTCTTCATCAAAAATCAATTTACAACACTAGCCCATAGGCATAGTTTTCTTTACAACACTAGCCCGCAGGCGTAGTTTCCTTATCCTGATGCAAGCTGCCTCACGTTCGGTGATCTTCCTGCACTCCCAAGAATAATACAATCTCCCAATCCCAAAACTTGGCTCCTCCACCACCGTGACTATAACCTTCACCTCTTTTTATCCTAACAGGCAATTGCCATCAGGTCAATCATGGAAACACGCATTGATGAGCCATCTAAACATCTCTGACCTCTGGGCACAGCAATCGAGTGGTTGCCATTCTCAACAAACTTATCGAGCAAGAAATCCTACATTGATGAGGCATTTGATAGCCTCGAGAAACACCATCTCGAAACGCATGCTTTTCAGGTCGTGAACCAACAGTATATCGTGATATTGTGACATGTCACGATATTGCGACATTTTTCTTCCTTACTGCATTTTCTCTCCTTCGAGTTGTGATATCGTGACATGTCGCGATATCACGACATTTTCCTCCTCGTTGCCTTTTCTCTTCGTTGGGTCATGATATCGCGACATTTTCCTCCTCGTTGCATTTTCTCTTTGTCGGATCGCAATATTGTGACATGTCACGATATCGCGACATTTTCCTCCTCACTACCTTTCCTCTTTGTCGGGTCGTGATATCGCGACATTTTCCTCCTCGCTGCCTTTTCTCTTTGTCGGGTCCCGATATTGCGACATGTCATGATATCGCGATATTTTTTTCATTTGGCTCCTCTTTCTCCTTTTCAGTAATGAAATCACAACATGTCACGATATCGTGACATCTTCCCTTTCTACCTCCTCCATGTCTCTCAAGTCATGAAATCATGACATGTCGTGATATCGTGACATCTTTGCTCTCTGCTTTCTCTTTGCCTCTCGGGTCGCGATATCGTGACATGTTGCGATATCACGACATATTTTGCTCTTCGATTTCACCCTCTACTTTGGGTCATGATATCACGTCAGCTTGGCCTTTCGCTTTTGCTCTCTTTCGATCACGATTTCATGACATGTCATGAAATCATGACATTTCTTCTTCTAGCCCTTCTTGTTCTTTTTTGGTCGTGATTTCATGACATGTCGTGAAATCGTGACATTTCTTCTTCTGGCCCTTCCTGTTCTTTTTCGGTCGTGATTTCATGACATGTCACGAAATCATGACATTTCTTCGTCTGGCCCTTCCTATACTTTTTTGGTCATGATTTTGTGACATGTCACAAAATCGTGACATTTTCTGCGGATGCCTTCTCTCTCCTGCTTCGGTCGCGATTTCACGACATGTCACAAAATCATGATATTTCTCACTCCTGCACCTTGCTTCGTCACGATAATGTGACATGTCCTGATATCATGATACTTTTCCTCCCTTACGCCTTCTTTCGTCTTCTGGTCACGATTTCATGACATGTCACAAAATCATGACATTTTTGCTCCGTGCCTTCTCTCTCCTTCTTGAGCTGTGAAAATGTGACATGTCGCGATATCATGACACTTTTTCTATCACGATATCATGACACTTTTTTATCTGTGCCTTATCTTTCCTTCCTGAGTCACGATAATATGACATGTCACGATATCATGACACTTTTTCTGTCGTGATATCGCGACATCGAGGCAAACACTTAGAATTTTTTTGGTTGATGCAAGATTGCTCTACTGCCACCGGATGCTCCTGCATCAGACAACCGGGGTGGATTGAGAAGTGACCTTCACTTCTATACTATTTTGTCACCTTCTCACAACTTGCAAAATCTTCAACCTCTTCAACCTCCACTCTCATTATTGTCAACAACCTCTTTTCATCCATCCCCTTTAGCAAACAGATTCTAGCGCTGCTACATACCTTTTCTTCCGCCTCCTTCAAGGGCTTTAGCTTATGGCACACTCCATTCTTCGTCACTGAGTAGGTGTTGGCACGGCCATCATGCACTACACACCGATCAAACTGCCATGGCCTTCCCAATAGCAAATGGCAAGCATCCATAGGCAAGATGTCACACAGGACCTCATCACAGTAATTCCCAATATTAAATTTCATCGAGCATTGCTCACTGACCAAAGTCCTATGGTCCTTCTATAACCATGCTATCCGATATGGATGCGGGTGTCTCCTCCTCTTTAACTATAACTTAGTAACCATTTCTTCAGATACCAAGTTATTAGTACTACCATTATCTATAATAACATTGCAGACCTTACTCGAACTTCTACACCTTGTGCAGAATAGGCTTCTCCTCTGGTCTAATCCTTTCTCTTCATTCAACAAGGTTCTCCTTGTGAACATCACTTCTCCTCTCTCTGCCTCCTTAGAATGTTTTGATTCAGCTCTTTCATCTGCTACAACAGCTCTGGTAGGACCCTCAGGTCTCTTATTCATATTTTCTCGATGTTGTGGACACTCGTATGATCGATGTCCTTCTTCCCCACAAAGGAAATAGGTTCCACAAAATCCTCCTCTTCCATATCTACCTCTTCCTCTTTGGTAGCCATTGTTCTGATTACGGGATCTATAATCATTATCTCCCTTCTGATCCTGGATGTTGCTAGCCTCTTCTTTCTTCTCATCTCATCCTCCATCTATTCTTCCACCAGTTATTTCTCCATGACCTCTTCCTCTTTACTTACCCTTAGACCTTCTGTTCAACTTCTCTTCAACCTTTAGAGCAAACTGGTAAGCATCCTCAATGGTGCTAATCCTAACCAAACTCAACTCTTCTTAAATTTTGGTTCTCAACCCATTGATGTAACGGGCCACATTCTCCTTGTTAGCCTCTGAATGGCCAGTTCGGATGGAGATATTATAGAACTCCTCTATGTATTCTTTGACAATTTTGCTTGACTGTCTCAAACTCTGCATTTTCCTTAGCAGATCCAATTCGTAATCTATAGGGATAAACTATCTCTTCAACTTATCTACCATTCTATCCCATCTGGTTATTCTCTCCTTTCCTATTCCGTTTCTTTCTAGCTGTACTCCCTTCCACCATATGCTAGCATGACAATTTAGCTTGGTCTTGGCAAATCTGACCCTATCAGGATCTTCAACTTCTTCATACTCAAATTATTCTTCCAAATCATTGATCCAATCAATCAACTCCTCTGGATCAAGATTTTTAGAATACGCAAAAACCTCCATCTTTGGTTTCTTTCCAATTTGGGAGATGGCTTTGTATAACCTAGCTTGTGCAGGATCTACAGCCTCTTCTTATTCCTCAAATTGGTCCTCTTCATCAACTTCATCTTCATTATAGTCTTCTCTCCTTGGCTCAATCCCTCTTCGTAACTCCTCTTGCAGGGCTTGCACTTGCCTCTATAAAGCTCTGAAGTCTTCTTCAGGCATCATATTTCTCCCACCACCACAGTTTCTTCGTGGAGGCATTCTGCTTCACTCTCCTTCTCATAACCCTTACACAGATCTTGGTGTATACTGCCTCATGTTCAGAGATCTGTTTACACACTCAAGAACTCCCGCTATGATACCACTTGATGGATGGGGCCGAATTTTAAAATCCAATATTCTATTTTCTTCACCAAAAATTAGTTTACAACACTAGCCTACAGGTGTAGTTTTCTTTACAACACTAGCCCATAGGTGTAGTTTCCTTATCCTGATGCAAGCTACCTCATGTTCGACGATCTGCCTGTGCTCCCAGGAAGAATACAATCTCCCAATCCCAAAACTCGGCTCCTCCACCACCGTGACTGTAACCTTCACCTCTTTTTATCCTAATCGACAACTACCACCGGGTCAACCATAGAAACATGCATTGATGAGCCATCTGAACATCTCTGACCTCTGGGCACAACAGTCGAGTGGCCGCCATGCTCAACAAACTTATCGAGCAAGAAATCCTGCATTGATGAGGCATTTGACCGCCTCGAGAAACACCGTCTGGGAACACATGCCTTTTCGGGTCATGAACCAGCAGTATGTCACGATATCGTGACATGTCATGATATCATGAAATTTTTCTTCCTCGCTGCCTTTTCTCTCCTTCGGGTCACGATATCGTGACATGTCACAATATCGCGACATGTCACGATATCACGACATGTCACGATATCGTGACATGTCACGATATTGTGACATTTTCCTCCTCACTACCTTTTCTCTTCGTCGGTTGCGATATCGTGACATTTTCCTCCTTGCTACCTTTTCTCTTCATCGAATCTCGATATCGTGACATGTCGTGATATCATGACATTTTCCTCCTCGCTGCCTTTCCTCTTCGTCGGGTCATGATATCACGACATTTTCCTCCTTGCTGCCTTTTCTCTTCGTCGGGTCACGATATCGTGACATGTTGAGATATCATGACATCTTTTTGTTTGGCTCCTCTTTCTCCTTTTTGGTCATGAAATCATGACATGTCGCGATATCGTGACATCTTCCCTTTCTGCCTCCTCCACGTCTCTCAAGTCATGAAATAGCGACATCTCACGATATCGTGACCTCTTTGCTCTCTGCTTTCTCTTTGCCTCTCGGGTCGCGATATCGTGACATGTTGCGATATCATGACATGTCATGATATCGCAACATCTTTTGCTCTCCGATTTCACCCTCTACTTCGGGTCGCAAAATCGTGACATGTCGTGATATTGCAACAACTTGGCCTTTCACTTTTGCTCTCTCTTTAGGTCATGATTTTGTGACATGTCGTGAAATCATGACATTTCTTCTTCTGGCCCTTCTTGTTCTTTTTCGGTCGTGATTTCGTGACATGTCGCGAAATCGTGACATTTCTTCATCTGGCCCTTCTTGTTCTTTTTTTATTGTGATTTTGCGACATGTCGCAAAATCGTGACATTTCTTCGTCTGGCCCTTCCTATTCTTTTTTGGTCATGATTTCGTGACATGTAAAATCATGACATTTTCTCTGGATGCCTTCTCTCTCCTGCTTCGGTCGCGATTTTGCGACATGTCACGAAATCGTGACATTTCTCACTCCTGCACCTTGCTTCGCTGCGATAACGCGACATGTCACAATATCGTGACACTTTTCCTCCCTTGCACCTTCTTTCGTCTTCTGGTAGCGATTTCGTGACATGTTGTGAAATCACAACATTTTTGCTCCGCGCCTTCTCTCTCCTTCTTGAGCCGCGATAATGCGACATGTCACAATATCGCGACACTTTTTCTATCGCGATATTGTGACACTCTTTTATTCGTGCCTTCTCTCTCCTTCCTGAGTCGCGATAATGCGACATGTCGCGATATCGTGACACTTTTTTTGTTGCGATATCGCGACATCGAGGCAAACACTTAGAATTTTTTTGGTTGATGCAAGATTGCTCTGCTGCCATCAGATGCTCCTGCATCAGTGGTGCTCTTTGGTTATACTTGTTGTATCTAGTAATAAGTTTTAATTGTTGCGATATTAAGAGCTATAAATTTAAGTTTAAAGAGCTACACTGATTCACCCCCCCCTCTCTGTGTCATTGTAATACTAACATTCTTTAAAAAAATTCACAAACTCTTCCCATTTTAAGTCAACTACAGTTGCTAGTTTTTGCTCTTCATTAAGGGCTTCCCACTAAGCTATACCATATCCTTGCAAAAGTAATGTAGCATAAGATGTTCAAGTACCTAAGGAGAAATTCTTCATGTTATAATATATCTCTATCTCCTTCAACCAAGCCTCAGTCTTATCCACATCTTCTTCTCCATTAAAATTAGAAGATTTTAGATATTTCATCTCCTTGTCCAGCTCAGCCTGTAGTTGAACTCTTGCTAGTTGCACCTCTATAAGAGTTTTATTAACTTGTTCCCTTCTCAGGTTACCCACTTGTGTTTATAAACTTAACACAACATCCAACAACTATTTTGGGTCTCCACCTGCTCACGAAGTAGAGCCACTATTTCAGTAAGAATTTCTCTTTCATTGGGGTTTTTTGAACCATCATTGGGTGCTCTATTCTCTGCATTGGTTCCTCATGTCTTCCTTATTTTCAAGGTAGCACTTCCACTTCTTATTTTCAATGGTATTTTCCATGGCCACACACCAAAATATATAGTAGGAATTCATTAGCATGTAGCCTTTCAAATTGCTTCTCCTACTAGTTATATTTTACCCATAACAACCAAATCAGTTCAAGTAGATTTATTTCTATTAGTTTCCTCTATTCACTAATATCTAGTATGTTTTCTATCACATACTAAAGAATAATTCTTGCACAGTGAACCTATTCCAATATGAACGATGCTTTAATACCAAATGTCACAACCTGTCTCAATTCTACTAACCTTGATAAAATTTAAGAGTTTTTTTAAACATCTAAATAAATCTAAGCAAGACAAAGTTTAAAATAGCCCCTCAACTAGATGATAGTGAACCCAAGTTAACTCCTTTGATTAAAGGGCATCAACCTCACTATCAACAATCATAGAAATAGATCACAAGGATCCTAACTCAATATTTCTACAAGGATTTCCTAGTCACCAGTCTTAATAAAATACTCCACTCAAGCTATCTTCCACTAGCAACTATTCTACTCCTTTTAGTATAACGTAAGGATTGTCCCTCTTCAATCCTTCAAGAAATTCACACCTTTAATTCCTTTAAAAGATAACTCCTTATGTTCTATTGAAAGGATAATCACTTTTCATTCTATTGAAAACGAAAATACCAATCCCCACTTAACCACACAAGTCCATCTATGTGGTGTGTTTAGCACCTAGTCATATTTTAACATCCCCTAATTTCCCGTACTTTGGTGAAGTCAACATTGCATACCTCCTATGCCCTAAATACAATGACTACACTCTGGTTCTACAAAGGTAGCACTTCTCTTCCCTAAAGAAGGTCAAGGGACATCAATCCGAAGGTGCAATAGCCATAAAGAAAATATCCTACTAATACGTTGTGTTCTTTTATCACAACAACAGAAACAATTATTAGCTACTCCTATGTTTACCTTGGTCAGCTTTACCTTATGGAGTTACACAAACTAGTATTGACTCCTAAGGATGTATAGTTTATTACATTACACGACTCCCCAAGCCCATATGGAGGTCTTCTTAGTAACAACACTTCGGTTAAGTTTTCCCTTAGTGATAACAATCTATAGAAACCCACTCTCAACTGAAAGAAATAATACAATCATTTGTCACAACACACTCAGATTAGATAATCTCATAGGTAGAGAGCTAGATAAGAATAATATGATAATAAAGCACAACTCAAGAGATCTATCATATTTAATGAAAATATTATAATTCATACACCATCATTATTAACAAATATTCAAAACAAATCGAGAGTCACTATTATTTTTTAATATCATTCAAACATATATACAATAACCTCACTTATCCAACACATATTTATCAATAAGGAGTTCATAATTCTAATAATAAAATAAAATATTCTCAACACACTAGAGTGATTCACAAGATATCCATTCATAACTTGAACAAGCCTAGCTTCTTCAGCATCACCATTGCCATGGCAAATAGTCTTCTGAAGCTCCCAATGACCCAAAACAACACTCCTCGTGCACTTCCTCCATGATCTCCACATGTAAGACAACCGAGAATAGATGTTTCCATCTAATGGAGATCAGATATGGCTCTAGAAAAATTCAAATGTGACATTCAAATGCACACCATTCCCTCTTTGATGCTTTCCAATTGCACACAACCACATTTCTAGATAGCAAATATTTTGCACACTTACAATGTAAATCAATTCACATGCAAGGGAATTCCAACATGATCATTTATGTTCTATCTAATCAAGTCATTCCAATAAACAAAGACTCAATAAGTCTTTATATCTCATCTAGATGAAGTAGTCATGCTAATTGCACATAATATAAATATTTCATCAGATTCACAAACCAATCTGTGACTTCCAACGAACTCTACAAATTCTATATGTAATACACATAACAATATAAAACCATAAAATATCTTCAATATTTTATATCCATTCCATTGATTCCTCATAGAAAAATATAGGTTTATTCCATCGTTCATCAATTCATAAATTAAAATCTCTATATGAAATGTAAACACACATTTCATCCAAGCATCACAAGCAACCCATATACCATGGAATGCTACTTCAATAAAATAGAAATGAAGATTTGACAAATACACGCTTAATCTATCCATGTCTAATTTTACCAACATTCTCTATGTCCCGAAAGGATTACTAGAAAGTTTAACCATAAACCACACTATCCTTAAATTTTACATGCAAAGCTAGTTATCAACTAGTAGGAAATAAGCCATCATTATCACCCAAGGAAAGGTGATCCAATTATTCAAGATAACTCTTCCTCAAGTTATTCTACACTCTCGATGGTTTTTATGATATTCAAATGAACTATGATTTCATACACTAGAACTATAGATAACTATCAAATTTGAAGGAATTACACCCAACAACAATGCTTCAACTACACATATCTAAGATAAGAACAAGAGCTCTAAATTTTACGTAGCAAATACAGGATAACTTACCTTTCAACCGCATACAAGCTCACAACTCTACACAGGATCTCTAGTCTTTGTTCTTTCATTTCCAGTCAAACGTTCCCTATGTTTGTTCCATTCTGCTCTCTGCCCTAGTACACCTTCCTTGTCTCACATGTATCATGCACACATCTTCCAACCTATATCTTCAGCTTTTCTGGAACTTCTTTTGCCATGTAGTCTTCAACTATCGTTATTTCATAAATTCCACATTGTTCTACTTACCATGATGGATTCATTTATCATTCATGCCCAATGTGCAAGCCATTATCACAAGCGCACTTTGATCCATAAATTCTAGCTATTGAATTATACTTACACATAATTCACTTTCAAGGTGGAATTACCAAGTAAAAATAGATCTTTATAAACTATTTATTTCTTTAGGGAAGATAATGAAATCATGCATATAACACATATATCCAAGATCTTATCCCTAACAATTCAATCATAATGCAAATATCAAAAATCATGCAAGCAATCACAAGTCTGGAATTTCTTTATCATGTGCAAACTTATGAAAAGCATCATCATCAAGGGTGAAGCATTCATTCATGTTGCTTCCCCAAATATTCTGACAACATAACCCATCACATCATTTCCCCCAAGCATTCCTATTCTCGGTGGCTTATTATTTCTCCACCCACAAGAACCTTTTTTTTTTGCACAAGCACACAATCTATTAGCAACATCATATTATTTCATGAAAAACACTTCCTTGAAACAATGATCCATTTATTGCCAAGCATTTCTTCATTAAAATATTTTATTTCCTACAAACCATCCATACTTGCAAAATTAAAACATAGCATGTCAATTGTTCCTTGAAGCAAAACATCTTAGCTAAGCAAAATCTATCAAGTTCAAGGTCTTCCAAGGGTGGGTCATGACACATTTTAAGTTGGGAATGACCATAATAGCATCCACCACTACTTTCAATTCTACTTCCCTTCAACTCTCCACTAATTTTTCTTCTTTCTCCATTTCTACTTCTTTTATTCTTGCTTGTTTCTCTTCTCTTACCCCTTCTACCACACTTTCCTCACCCTCCACCATTATAGCTTGAAGTTATCCTATAAGAACCTGGCCTCCAACTACCACTTTTACTATGGCACTACTTTGATCGCCTCATTGCCATCACCATCCATCCAATTTTCCACCACATAATCATTGGTCATACAAATCAACCCCTTTTACACTAGTCTCCTTGCTAGTAGAGTCACTATCATATCTAGCATTGAGAGCAACCTCATTTAAATCCACACCATTCATTCTCATATTTACACAACTTGATCTACATATGCTATCATCTCACTAACACCACCCCTTATCACAAGCTTGGCTACTCCTACTATAGGAAATAACATCACCAATGTCATCAGAGTTTTTTCCCCTAGAACGATGACATGGACTAACACCCTTCCTCATAGGGTCAAAGAAATTGTAAGGTCAGAATAAATTCAAAATGTATAGCAATCCACTTTTTAAATTTGCCACCTTGGAAAGTTTATCTTCCCAAGGTCTTAATATTTTAAATGGATTTTGCTTCACAAAGATCTTCCTCAGCTATCCTATTAGTCCAATGATGATTTTCACCTTTTCGAGGCTTTCAATGCTTGTTGCATCTAGCACATGCATGATTTTTTGGCACACATCCCTTGTGCCTTTCCTAAACCCCATTTTTTTACTTCGGGTGGTGCAATCACCACTATTTTTAATAAATTTATCATTTTGTTCATTCCCAACCATTGTCCTTTCCTTATTTTTAGCCTTTTTCCAAATATTTTCCTAATTTCTTCTCACGTGTCTCTCATATGTGCGTTGTTTCATCTTTTTCTCCTGTCACCTCTCATCCTCTCAGCTCGCTTCCACCACCCCTCGTATTCACCCATTTTTACCTTTTGCCAATTCCCCATACCTTTTTGGTTTGCTCTCCACTATGATTTTTGTGCTACTATTTTTACTTTTTTCCTGATTGATCAAGAGTTCCAATGGGTGGCACACCTTTATAATTTCATCGAGGATAGAAGCTATTGGAAATCTCATTTTTCCAAGGATTATCACTCTGTCATCCAAAGCATATTGGCCTCACACTTCTCTAGGAGGTATCTTACCATGAGGACGAGGCATAGATGCTTCCAAAAAATTTCCAACATGTCCTGTGTCTTTAAGGCTTACCTTGATGCTGGTTTTTTTATCTACTTTGCATGCGTCTTTAAGCCCAAAAAATACTTTGTTTTCTCTAAATTCAAACCTATCATTTTCCTAGTCACCATGAGCTTTGTGGAGCTAGAAACTCTTGTGATTGAGTCGATGGTCAAAGCATTCATGAGTGCAAAAGGTTTATTGTCGTTCCTAAAATGTGTATCCAGGATATATTTGGACATCAATTTGGCCTTCGTGTCTACCTGGGAATAAGGCACAATTATAATCCATGGTGTAGAATTCCAAGTGGACATCCACATTCTCGTAGAAATAATTGGACAACCACTAATGGACAGAAAAGTTTGAAGGGATAAGCATAAGGGATACCAAACTCAAGGAGTTCGATTTGAAGTCAAACCTAAAGAGGATTGTGATACAGGGAATATGAGGATTGTGATACAGGGAATGTTCCACAATGACCTTCCATCCCCTTGGAAGGAGGTGATAAAACTATTCATGGAGTACATCACTTTTGATGACCTAGTTTACCAGCTGAGAAGCTTCTACATCATGATTGTGAACCATTTTTGGGAGGTAAAGCCATTGAATATTCTAAATTTTCTGTTCTTGTCCATGGATTACACCATATAGGTGACCCATTCCAAAAAAGAGGAAGCATGGCCATCGCACCAAGGGATTTTCAAAGTTTTTTATGTTCATATTTTGGAAAAATTTCCCAAAGGAAATGTGCAGTTGTAGGAACAATAGGTAAATTCCAAACAGGTAACAAAGGAGAAAATTTCTTTCACTCCATCCTCAACTATCCATCGTACCAAACAGAGGAAGATGGAAGGAGGACACCAGGATGCCAAGCATTCCATGAAGAAGGATAGGATAGAGACCACTCCAACAAGAAGTTATCAATGAATGAAGAACAAGGTTGCTCAAGATCAGGGAAATATGGATGGTGCTATTGAGGATGAACTTGAATATCCTACGGTGAATATTATTTAGGAATACGTAATCAAGACCTCCACTGCAACCATTAGTTAATTGGAGAATGTTGCAACCACAATCATGGTGACTACTACACAAATGAAAAAGCACAAGAATACTCTGAATTTGCTATTCTTTTGTGATAACTTTGCTGAGAAAACTCCAGCAAAGAACACAATCGAAGCCAAACCTGATGATGATATAATGGAAATTGCCAAGGATATATTTAAGGAAGTCTCCAAGGATTCCTATAAGGAAGACCTCAAGGATCCTGTCACTGCTTAAGAAATTGAATTTTTTGATGGTTTTAGTCTCTATCTTGTCAGGACATTTTAGTCCCATCCTTGTCCTTTTGGTTGGTCCCAATTAGTTTTACATTATTAGTTTTATAAGGATGTCTCAAATTTTTGAAGGATATAGCATCATTTATTCTTTTTGATGTACTAAGGTGTTAGAGCACCTTTCAAATGACCTCTTTAATATAAATTTTGTTAACCTATCAAAAAGAAAACATCACCAATGTCAACCTCCATGACTAAGTCTATAAAAGCAACTCCATAAGCTAGTGTAGTTGTATAACCTAGTTAGGCCTTCATATGAAATGTTTATTGTGATCTTGAACAAATAAATATTCTAAAGGTATTTTATTTCCCTTGAGATGAAGAGAGGAGAGTTCAAAAATAATATAAGAAAATGAAGAAAAAGTTGTGTAGGCTCTAGTTTTACTGTGGTCATAGTTGATATTAGATGGGAGAAATCCATATCATGAAAGCTACAAGGAATGAATTCTCAAATAATGCTACATATATTTCTAACTTCATTACTAGGGTATCCAAGTTTGATCCAATCTAAAAATATCCATATCAAATGATTTAGCTCATGAACCAACTATTAATTGGTGCACCCATACAATTTGTCCAACTAGCAATGAGAGATGAAGTATTAAATAAGAAAAGTAAATAACTTGAGGTAGAAGTGTCCTAATGGAAAGAAAATAAGTAATTCTAGTGAGACAATGAGACCTTGAATAAAGATACCACTAAAAAATATCAGTTGAAGAAACAGGTAAAGGACCTCAATTCCCAACTTGATGAGGCTAAAAAAAAGATAATAACTAGAGGATATCTCACAATAGCTTTCACAAGGGAATGACCAATTGAGAAAGTAGAACAAATAAGAAAAATATTGACTAGGACAATTTAAATAGCTTCAAGATGTCCAACAATGATTGGATTTGAATATTAATGAGCTCCAAAATGAAATAGTGGTAGTAAAAAAAGAAATAAACAATGACAAATATAGGTAAAGTATTCTAGGTCCAAAGGGTGAAGTCTCTTTAGGAAAACATCAATGCCAAGGTGATGAATGTCAAAAGGCACTTCAAATTTATATCCTATGTCAAAATAACCTAATCAAGTGTCTAAAGTCATCCAACAGGATGAAGAGCATTTGGCTATAAATAATATGTTCTAGGAGATGCTCAAACTTCTAGATATGATATTGGCATCATAGGTATAGTAGTTAGGATAAATCAAAAGGATATAGAAAAGAAACTAAAAAAAAACCCTTGATGCTCAAAGAGACTCTTAAGCTTACAAGGATACATTAGCCTCTTTGAAAGCCTTAATGTAAGAAATGATATAGAAAATTTTAGGTATTGTCACTGTTGGATAATCGAACATATTTGACCCTCGAATAGAACTCCTCGATGATGACAATATGGATGTAACTTTTTTATGAGAACTGGGTTATATCTACAAATGAAATTGAGCAATCCAAAAATATAAATCTACTTTATGCAAAGTTATAAGAGTCATTAGAAAAGAAGGATTAGTTATCAGATAACTCACATGAGGATCTGGCAAGAAAAATAGAAGACCTTACCACCATTTGACTTCCATGAGATGAAGAATGGTAGAAGCTATTGGAGATACTACCATAAAGGAAAAATAAGAGACTCGTAGTTTTAAAATATTACACTATGTATCCCAATTTTGAAGACTTTATGGCTAAATACAAAGGCAAGATCGAAGGTCTCTCATCAATTGTGAAGTCACAAAAAATGTAGATACTAGAGACTATATTAGATAATTCATAATTTTGGAAGGTTACAAAACATTAAAATCAACTAATCCATGTCTTTAAAACCCCTCAAATTTTACTAAGTTTAAGACAAGTGAGAATTTTCTCCAATATTGATCTACTAGTAGAGTGAACCACTTGGCTTGTAGGACTGAAGAACAAGGGAGAGTTGGAAAATCACTAACAAACTAGATTTATTTGCTCACCTCATGGATTAAATCACTCACAAACCAATGGAGGGATAAAAATATAAGCATGGATACCAATGAAGAACTTTAGAAAGCAACATTTTGGTATGTAGTGGCACCATAACTTATTTTAAAATCCTTTTAGGAACATATTTAGAGGCATATAATATTTGAAGGTATTTTATTTTGTTGGAGATGCCCCAAATTTTTACCTTTACTAGGAGTAATAGTTTTTCATCCTAGGTAACTTAGGGTAAACTCTTCTTCTAAATATAAGAAGTAAGCTCCATTGTAAACTTTTTTTAACTTTGAGGACTTTAAAGTTACACTTTGTGATACCCAGATTGTGCTCTTATAATTCATGAAATTGGTGATAAATTGGTAAGTTTTTGCTTTCTATTAGTGCCATTGCCCTCCTAGATTATAAAGTGTGTGGTGATTGAGGCATAGCCATTTTACCCATATAGTCATTCCTCTCATAATTTCAAATCAATTGAATATGAAGATTTTTGTTATTCAAATTTCTCATGTGTTAATTGAACACACATTTATGTTGCTATAGTTGTAGACATATTTACTTTCCATTTCTTGCACCCTAAACTTGCAAATTTATTTTTCATAAACTTTAATTCTTGCATTTATTTTTGGTACTTTACTTTTATACAATATATGAGATTGGATTAAAATTTAGCAAGGATAGTAGGTATTTGGCCTCAATATAGAGGTTGGAAGAGGCCATAAAATGTTCCATCCAACTATCCTTGATACCAAAATTATGGGTGATTAACAAGATATACTTTTTTACAATTCAACAATCTTTTATATTTTTTTCTTACCCATGCAAAATTTTAGTGTGCATGTAATTACAACATTGATCAAGTCATTGGGTTTTGAATGCTTTATTATTATTGATATAAAATCAACATCTAATTGGCCAACATATTTGTAAATTGTATAATCTATCTTTCTTGCTTTTGCATGTACTTTATGAATTTTTCCAAGCTAGACATGTTATTCGTGTAACCCTAATTAGTACATAGTAATAAACTTTATCTTACATATTTTAATTTTGTATTACTATTTGTGAGTCAGTGTTTGTGTTGTAAATATCATTATAGGATAGTAAGTTTATTTATCATCAAGCTCGATTTTAGGATGCATAATCCCAAGTAGCTTTTCCATGGCTATAATTTTCTTCCTTGATATCATTGTATAAGTGAACTATGTTATAATTCTAATAATTAAGTTCTCAAATTTGTACCAACCCTTATATGACATTACACATTTTAAAGAGGCCTTGGATGAATCTTCGAGCAATAATTTTAAAGGAGAAAATATGTTATGGAGTGGATAAGTCTTTTTCAAAAATGAAAAGCGGGCAATTTGGAACTAAGGTTAATTATAAAAGATAAATTCAAGGCAATATCCCTTTATCTAGAATGATATTTTCTTATTTTACATATATATAGGAGAGAGTTCAACAAGGGGAGGCATTCAACAAGAATAAATGGAGGATCATGAGTAAACTAAACTTTTACGTATTAAAAATTTATATGGCTCCTTTGTATGGAGAACCTATATGAAAAAGAATATCATTTCAAGCTAGGATTAGTTAATATTTTAGCTAACAAAAAACATTATCAATGCCCCAAATTTTTTATAATTATAATTATCATGTGGTGAAAACATATAGGTCATTTCTTGGCAAGATCACTATACAAATTCATGTATTAAAGTTCTAAGAATTAACAAATATTTGACTAATTAAATGAAGATAATGATTTAAGAGTGAACAAATATTTAAGAGCTATTATAATATTTTTAATAAAATTTATAAATATAATGGGTAAATTATTTTTTATAAATAAATTATTAACATTTTTATATAACTACATACTAAATGTTAACTATGTTTTTCTTTGGGCATCATCCACAATAGATCTTAAAAATAAACTCAAAATTCCATATATTAATTTAAATATGATAAATAAGAAAACCTCGAGTTTTCAATAAATGTTATTCCACTAAGAAAACCACATATTGGAACAAAGATAAGCAAAGTCACGCTTTCTTGTAATATTACCAAGACATATTTTTTTACCATATACACTCACTTTAAAATTCTCTCTATGTATTAGAAGAATAAAATATTTATATTTATCTTATAAATATTTTCTTAATCCTATAATCATCTTCTAAATAAGAATTATAATTATAAAAAACCATTTAACCTCACAAAAAATATTTTAAAATATATAAATAATTATTTGTCCAGTTCTATTACCATAAAAACACGAATATAATGCAACAAACATAAAATTAACAAAGAACATGTTTTGTCCCACTTTTAATTAAAAGACCATTTATTTGGCCATATTCACCTACTTCAAATAGTCCACACATGGCAATATGTTGGTATTATAGATGAAATAATATACTTATACATTAAAACAATTGACCAACCAACCCCACACATCTATATTTATCTCATAAGGATTTGAATTCCTAAGACCATTTATTTGGCCATATTTACCTACTTCAAATAGTCAAGACATGGCAAGATGTTGGTATTATAGATGAAATTTAATATTTATACATTAAAAAAATGACCAACCAACCCCACATGTCATATTTATCTATAATAGATGATTATGATTATAGATTTGAATTTCCAAGGAGATAGACTTATATGTCTCTTCTAACCCCTTCTTAACATAAATTTATGTTTATGTTGATATGTTACAATGGTTATTGTTCTTACTCAATAACTTTTAAGTATATTATCGTGGAATGAGATCATTTTTTTCATACATTTTTTTTGAATAGGTTATATGTTGTTTTTATTGGGGCCACTCCCATCAAAATACTAAAATATTACATTTGTTGTAGCAAATATTTTTATCACATTTTTTTCTTTTCTTTTTCTCTTAAATATATTCTTCAACTTTCTCAAAGTACTATGTTTCCACAATCAACTCCTTGACATCATTTTGATTAAGACAAAATCTCACTTGACCAGTTGTCTTCTAAAATTTGAATTCCATGAGAATGTAGATCAACGTCATAATTCACTAATTTATCTGCTACTCGATTTCCTTCTCTATAAATATGTTCACACTGCCAGGAGATTGCCTCTAGTAATATATGATGAACATCAACAATAATATTACTTTTTATCCAGTCTCCACATCCATTTTTGTTAATAGCATTGATGATACTTTGTGAGTCCCCCTCAATTGAAATATATTCCCATCCTTTTTCAGCTACAATTTTAATCCAGTAAGAAGTGCCCTAGCCTCTACATAGTTGTTAACTGAAGTTACATATGATTATGAATAAGTGAGGAGAATTTTGCCTTCATTATTTCTAAAAACACCACCTCCACCAACTTTTCTTGGATTTCCTTTAGAAGCACCATCAAAATTAATTTTGATAAATCCAATTTCTAGATATTTCTATTTTACCATAGATCAAAGTAGATTCTTTGTTTTAATTTCATTGTCGCAGATGACTCTTCCATGTATGTTCAAATCCTATAGCCAAATTATTAGTACTTATTTTTATGCAATTGAGACTTCCCATGATGAGCACCATTTCTGCAGATATTTTGCAAGAGAGTTACGGTTCCAAACTTGGGCATGATTTTAATATTATTTTTAAAAATTCTATTATTCCTTTCAAACCATAAATTCAAAAAAATAATGGGAGGGCCAATCCTTCAAAAAATAGAATACATAATGCTTTAGCTTCGAAATAATTTATCGAACATTTTATCAACTCTTTCAATTTTGATGGAGATACCCAATATAATTTCATATTTTTTAAAAAGTAACCTCAAATGATGTGATCAAATGAACAATGAAGAAGTAAATGGTTTGATGTTTCTAAATCCTTCTCACACAAGGCACATCTTAAGGTTCCATAATATCCTCTTCTTCGTAGACTCTCTCCTACAATAATCTTACTTTGAACTGCTAACCAAATAAATGTTGAGGCCTTAGGAGAGCCTCCAATGACCAAACATTCTTCCAAGGAAAATATTTGGGAGAAGGAAATTTTGATTGCTCTAAATCCTCATATCCCAACTTTACTGAGTATCCACCATCCTTTGATAAGTTCCAAACCAACTCATCTGTTCGTGTAAAAATTGGCAAATAAAAATCTAGTAGCATATTTTGAAGTTCATCTGCAATTTTTTTGAGTTCCTCTTCTTCAACCAGGTCACTAAAAGAAATCCATGATTTGAAGTTTTTGTTCATAATAATATAATATTTGACCTTTGGACCTTTACATGCTAGGATGCTTGAGCTAATGGTTTCCATTTTGAGTATGATATGAGAGGATAAGGCTTCAACCAAGCATTAGACCAAAAATTTGCATAACTCCCCTCATTGATCGACCATCTAATATGTTTCTTTATCAATTGCAAACTCTATGATATGAAATTCCATTTTGATGATCCTTTGGGTAGAGTTATTTTTCTAAACAATTTCATTGCATCAAAAGTGCCTATATATTTTTGAAGTAATATTTTTACCCATTTCTTTCCTTGATCTCTGAATTAACTCCACCCAAGCTTTGCTCCTAATGATTAAATTCATAAGTTTTCAATTCTGCAAGCTTGCTCCTCCAATATTATTTCCTCTACAAACCCTTTCAAACTTACAAAGAGGAAACCTAAATTTTTCCTCACAACCTTTCGATAGAAATTCTCTTTAAATTTTATCAATTTTTGATGCAATACTTGTTGGCAGTATTGAAAGTTACATCATATAAATAGGAATGGGTTGCAAAGTAGTCTTTATGAGTTGTAGCCTTCCTACCATGGTTAAGAAATTACCTTTCTAACGTACCAACCAATCTTTCATTCTATCCAAAAAAAATATCCAATGCTCCTTTTTATTTCCTTTATTAGAAAAAGGAATACCCAAGTAGATTGATGGAATTTTTTAATTTTAAACCCCAAAATATTCACAATAATTTATTGTAAATCTAGGGCAGTATTAATGAAAAAATTCCTAGATTTTGAAGTATTTACCAATTTTCCAATAGCCTTCGCATAACATGACAATATTGATTTAAACTCCATGACCTCACTGACTGAAGGATGACCCAAGAGAAAAGTATCATCAACAAATTGGAAATGAGATTCAAAGAGACCATTTTTTACAACTTGAATACCCTTGACTTTTCATTACATTTTAATTAATTTATTTTGTTAATAATTAAATTTTAGAATAACCAAATATTATAAGTTTTGATAATATAACAATAAAATAGTTTAATAGTTTAAAGCAAGTGATAAGGTCTAAGGATATTTAGAATTTAGATTTTAAATTCAAGGATAAATTTTAACATTAAAGGTTGAGGTAAGTAATAGGAAATGATACTTTCACACTATAAATAAATATTTCAAACACAAAAGAAAATTTAACATTTGTATAAGAAAAAGTAAAGCAATGGTGAAAGGAAATACAATCATTCAAATGCACTTAAAATTTAATCCTTGCAATGTAATGGAGGCTTCAACATTAAAATCATTGCATTATGATAGATACATTCACAATAACATGAGTCATGATAAAACTACATTATAATATTATTGAATATAAATAAAGCTTATATATATATATATATATATATATATATATTAGTTCAATGTATTTATTTGCTAAAATAATACAATATGAATGGGATTTGGTATCATTCTACATAATATTTCAAACCATTTTTTGTGCAACTATAGATGGAAAAAAAATTACCTGAGCAATATATGTATGTGTGCACACATAAACTAGTTTTATGTATTTGTTTATTAAAATAACACAACATGGGAGAGGTTTGGTTTCAATTCCATATATATAATATTGTAAAAACTTTTTTTGTGCAATTATAAATGAAAAAAGTATATAAATTCAATCTATGTATATTTACACAAATAAAATAGTCCAATGTATTAATTTTTTAAATGTATTGATATGTTGAAATTATGTAATATGAATGGTTAAAATAGTCGAATATATTAATTTTTTAAATGTATTTATTTGTTGAAATTATGTAATATGAATGGTTAGATATCAATTTCATGTATACATAAAACCACACACAAATAAATTTAAAATATAGTTAAAAGGATTTGGGTGCAACTATAAATAAAAAGAAGGCAATTGTATAAATGTTACTACAAATTTTTATCCTCATTTTTTTTTTTTTTTTTAATAAGCTATGTGTGGCTTCTATTGGGGCCACTCTCATTACAAAAACAAAATATTACATTGCTCTCATTAAATTTCTAACAAGTTAATTAAAACATACCCATATTTACCTTTCTATCAAAGATATTCTCCATCTTCCTCAAACTGCTAAGTTTCCATAATCAACTCTTTTTTTTTAAGGAACTAACAACAAGAACAACCCTTACATGACACATAACTCCAACATATAGAAGGAAACAAACATAATTGTCATCCATAAAAGAGGAAATCAGTTTGATTATTTTATTCTGTAGTAGAGGTTCTTCCTCCTTTAGCGTGACAAGATCACATTTTTGCACTTTAAGCTTCTTAGGTATTATCTAGTTGTAACACATTTTGTAGGATCTTTATTTTGAAAAAATTGATCGTCATTGATTGTTTCATAATTAGATTCAAAAATACCATCTGAGGTGATAATATTTTCTATGGAATCATTTGGATGGTATTTAGTAACCATTTGGTTTTTATCAATGATCTAATTCAAATTATTCTTTTGAGGTTGAGTCTTTTGTTGCTTGCATGATTCTTGTTGTTGGATAATTAGTGCATCTGGAGGAAGAGCTTCTTTCTTTTGAATGGGGATATTTTAAGATTTTGAATCATTCACATCCAAGGCCTTCTCCTCCATCGAGGAATCAAAGCATGATCGAATGACTAGACATCTCTTCTTCAAGTGGCCATATTGCTGACAACCATAACATCTTAAGGAGAAGTTTTCATATTCAATATTTTGGATTCATTTCTCTTTGCTCGAGGAGATAGTAATGGATTGAAGCCTAGGAACTGAAACATCCATCTAAACAACCAATATTGCTTTACTCATATTAATTTTATTAGACAAATTTTCCTCTATTTGGGCATCCATATACTAGAATGCACCAATGGCATTACCAATTTTGGTAAATATCTTCTCTTCCCAAAACTCCACAGAAAGAGCATAAAGATTCACCCAGACTAGAAAGCTATTAACCTCTTCTATAAACGGGTTGAAACTAGGATTTCAAGGTCTTATATAGACACCCCTTTGTCCAAAAAACCAATTAAATTTATAATCCATTACCTTGTCTCTATTTGCTAAATTATAAAAGGAAACATAAAAGAAATTTTTGGGTAGGAGAGTTACATAGAATTTTGTACTAGTCCACCAATATTTAATGTATCCTTTGAGCTCCTCCAAGCCTAGTATTTTGCCCTTGAGTTTGCAGATAATTGTTCAGGCTTCATGATCAATCAGATCCAACCCAAATTCATCCTCTAAAATCTTGATAGAGGGCAGAGGTTCATCCACCCACAAACCTAAAGATCCTTGAGAGATATGTCTTATGATTGAAGAGGCTTTCTCACATACTAAAGAGATAGTTTATGAATAACCCTCTTTATTCAACGCTTTATTCCACCTAGGGTTTGCATCCCTTTTGCGAATATTGTAGTCAAATTTATTGATTTGGTCCATTGCTTTATTGCGCCTAGGGTTTACACCCCTTTTTAAAACACTGTAAGTACTCGGGTCTCTCCCCTTGAAAAATCATAACTCTCTCCTTTAAAGCTCAAGAGTTTACAAATAGATTCAATTCTTATCTCAAATGAGTTTTTATAATTAGATACCTACATTATTTTTATAAAGAAATTGAATTCTTAAATTTTATTTTCTAGATCTTTAATTTTTTGTATGAATACAAATAATCCATAAGTCAACATCCTTCTTGACATTTTCTTGCAACGTCTATGCATTGCATCTTAACAAAGTAATATTTCCAAAACTTTGCACTATCATTTACGAGATTTGGATTATTAGTTTCCTTCCTAAAGTATAAGTGTAACCACAAAACTGTAATAAATTGTTTACATGAAAACACATTAATATTATAAAATAAAATAAATATTATCTATGGAAAACATTAAGATAAATCTTAATCATTATTTGATTCATCACATTTTATTGTTAGCTTAGATAAACTTACTACTTCGTCTAACCATAGAAAAGAGAATTTACTTTCATGATCCTCAATTAAAACCCCTTTACTGGCTAGCCTATATGCACATTTATTTTCTTTCCTTAAAGTATGTGTAAACCTAATTTTTCAAACTCTGTAGCAAAGTATTTTATTTCCACAATTATATCTTGTATATTCCATAGAGCCTTTGTTTTCCTCAAAATTGCAAATAATATTTTTTTTTATTGGTTGAAACAGGGGGTTTTGAAAGGATCTCAAACCTTTTACAATAAGAACACAACAAAAGAGACTATCTCCTGGAGATAAAAAAGAACAATAAAAGTAGGGAGACAACCTCCACAGGACCATCTTCAAACGATACTAAATATATATTAAAAAGAGATTCCTACCTAACCAGGGAAATCCCGCTCCCAATAAAAATTGAAAATTTGTATTCAATAAAATATTTGTAGAACAACTAAAAAAGATATTCTCGCACAAGGGTTTAAATTTTAAAATTGAAAATAAAGTTTCCCACCTAGGAGACTTTTCAAACTTAAATTTGAGGCTGACTTGGGAAAGATCTGTCTAAAGTGCATTGAGCCAAATGAAACTGCAAAAACAACATTTGAGAAGCATGTTTCTAGAAATTTAAGAACATATCATCCACACACCTTTGAAAGAAAACAGGGGGCCTCTTGGCCCCTAATGAAACTTCAAAGAAATTTCAAATTTAAAACATAAATTCCACTCAAAATTTTGAAACAGAGTATCCTGCTTGGGAGAAACTACGCAAACATGTAAAGCCCATAGAAAAGGACTTTTCAAAGGCCCATAAACTGGAACAACAACATGAGGAGGTCTCCATAGACCATGAGAACTCTTTTGCAAAAAGAAAAGGAATGCACAACCCGAAAAAAGATAAGCCTACCAAAGGATTCAGATCACCATGATGCACCCAAAATCAGAAGAAATATTTGACCTAGAAACTGTCTTCAGGAACCCATCCTCTACAACTAATGAACGGTCTCCCCTCGTATCATAATGTATTATAAATAAATGTTATTTTATCATTTTAAATTTATATAATAAAACCACAAAATCTTGCTAGAGTGGTGAGTGGATGACACTTATTGTAAGGAGGTTAAAGGCTTGATTTCTATTGTTAAATAGCTTATTAAACCCATAATTCATTAAATATAAGAATAATATTAATCATGACCTATTACAAGTAAATGTTATTGTATCATTTTAAATTTATATAATAGGACTATGAGGTCTTGGTAGAATGGTAAGTAGCGTTAGTTGTGAGGATATCTAAGTTCCTTCGATATGATAACATTTCTTTTCTTGTAATTTAAGATCCCCACATCCTTATGTTACATGCAAAAGAAATTATATGATCATCAAAAAAAAAATAATATAATTTAATTAAATAATATTAGTTCAACTACTTAAATTCTTTAATTTTTAAGGTATTATAGTTCTACCTATATATATGACACTTGTGAGATTACAATCATTTGAATTGTTCAACCTTTAAGAAGAAAATCTTTGTTCAAATTCTATCCAAAAAAATTATATGTATAATTATTAACTTTTTATAATACAACTATATAATATATGATTAAGAGAAATAAAGGTGATACCCTTTCAAACTCATATAACTTATTTAAAAATTTATATAATTTAAAACTAATAAAAAAAAACAAATGAATTTAAAGATATAATTATTAAATATTACGAGCTTAATCAATTAAATTTATAAATTTTTATTGATATGACTTAAATTAAGTATGCTTTTTATACATAGGGGAATCGGGGAATGGGTTACATCCACAATTATTTTATACTACCAAGCAGGGTTCAAATTTTGGGAATGCCCCCTATAACCCTTATTCCACCTGATTGTTGTTTAACCCAACATGAAGGGGACCATCAGTCACTTGCGATTGGTACCACCGTCATCGTCGGGTTGTCACGCACTCAGCGGATTCAAGTCATAGATAAATAGATAGGTATTAACGTTGAACATAATTCCAATCATAAGAAGTAGTCTGATATGAATCCTCTGAGTACGTGCCAGACCAACGATGACGATACAAACCCTATGTAACGGAGGGTCCCCATCTCACGTCGGGTCAACGTTAATGAAACAAAGAGGTTTATTGGGAGCAGTCCCTATGGTTTGAACCTTGTGCACTGATAGTTACTAAAAATAGTGGTTGTAACCAACTCTCCTATGTACCAAAAAAAAGATTACTACCTTTGCAAATAAACATGTCCCCAAAATTTTTGAATCTAGTTCTTTTCTTGTTATGCACCAAAACTTACCAATTCACCTAACCTCTAACCCTCGTTGACGACTCAAATTAAATCTTATCAACCACTATATAATTATTTTTAGGAATATGATTCAAATTAAATCTTATCATATTTAAAGAAATACTAAAGATGAATCAAATTAAATTTTATCAACAATATATAATTCTTGAAGAGCTACCAAATATGAATCTAATTAAATCTTATTAAACAATATATAATTCTTGAAGAGGTAACTATGCTCCTTTCCACCCGCAAGAATGCTAACATATTGCCTCTGCCTTCATGATGAGGGACATTTAGTTTTTTTCCATCATTACAACACATCATTATTGTGATGTAAGAATCTTGTGCATCAAATAATATTTTATACCTAGTGGCTTAGATTTTTAATAATCCATCCATATTGGCGTGGAAGCATAAAGATGCCATGCACTAATGTACATCAAAGTACATACACAAGAAATGCTAAAATGTCTTATTGCATAGATTTTAAGCTCTTGCTCCAACCAACATGTGGAGTTTTTAAGAACATGTCCCACATGTAGTAGCCATGATGGCATGTAAAAGCTACAACAAATCCATTAATCGTTTTTGAGTAAAAAAATACAAAATAGTTACAAGCACAATTTAGACTCAGTGGAAGACAAGAATAAAAAGTGTGCACATTTTTCAATAGTTGCATGAATGATGTTTATGTCATCATATTGAAATCTTGATTTTAGAGGACCATCGTACTGTTAAAGTATACGATTAAAAAAATGGTAAAGAAAATATATTTATTTGGTATGAAATTCTTATATATATAAGATTATAAGAGATAGGTTTGAGATTTTTTATAACATATTTTTGTTAAGGTTTGGAAACTTTTTAAAAAAAATTATTTCATTTTTATATAAAAAAATTAAGAAAAGTTGTCAAGAATATTTAATGAAAACATTCGCTCATCGTTCCATGGATATCTAATGATTCAAAATAAGAGAACTTTCAATGAAATTTTTTGAAGTTTGATAGTTATGTACTTCTTTGTATTATTGTATAAATATTTTTTTGGATTGATCATGGTTGTTTAAAAAGTAAATTTTGGTTATTATTATAAATGTTTTAATAATTATAATTATTATTTAATTATTTAAAATTTTAAAAAATTATAATTATTAAACTTATGTAATATGTATAAAATGATACTCACCATTTCATCATACTTAATGGTTTAAATAGGTTCAAGAAACATTTTAAGTTTGGTAGTTTTGTTCTTCCTTGTCTTATATAAATATTTTTTTGGGTTGATTCTATCAAATTAAACATTTAAAAATAAAAAAATTTATTATTGTAAATGTAATAATAATTATGAATATTATTTAATTTAAGCTAACAAGGCCTTGGTTCAATGGTTGGGACATATAGATAATGTTGCCTTCACTAAAGTTCAAATCTTGATAATATCAAATAAAATTAAGTTGATGTAAAAGAAAGAGAACAATCCTTGCAAAACCATATATATATATATATATATATATATATATATATATATATATATATATATATATATATATATATGCAATACTATTAAATATTGAACTATATGGTATTGCATACCACAAGAGCTTAGCTATCAAATTTGTGAAAAATTTTAGATAAAATTCGATATTCGCAAATAAACTTTAAATTTCAGTAGAAAAAAACTGATAAAATTCGATATTCGGCAAATAAACTTTAAATTTCAGTAGAAAAAACTGAACATAAAAGAGGTATAAAAAACCCTAAAATCAATCATTGATAGTTAAAAAATAAAATCCATGACTTATAGAAAGTTCAAACAAAGTTACAATAGTAAAATCTCTTACATCTAAAATATAAAATATATATCAATGTTAAAGTGTTATGAAAAACAATTCTTGAGATCCACATCTTCCACAAATTATGTTGGATGCAACCATTTTCAATATATTTTCTTTAGTTGTTTATTATCACTTGAGAGAATGGACAACAATGATAGTTCTATGTTAATATGCATGATATTTTTTTAGAATAAATTTATCATGAATTTTTAATTATAATTGATAGAAAACTTGTAATTTATATTTTAAAAAAATTATTCATTTAAACGTTTGAAAATTTGAGGGTGGGGGTGGGGATTAAGTACGATGAGCACACACAAGTGTGTGCCATCGTACTTAATCCCCGATGGGGGGTGGGGAGTAAGTACAACAAAGACACACATTTGAGGGTGGGGGTGGGGAGTAAGTATGCAAAGACACACCCTCATTTGAGGGTGGGGGTGGGGGTGGGGGTGGGGAGTAAGTACAAAACTGTACAGCACACCCCCACCCTCAAATGAGGGTGGGGGTGTGTGCCGCTGCACTTACTCCCCACCCCCACCCCCACCCCCCACCCCTCAAATGAGGGTGTGTGTCAGCCATACTTCCCACCCCCACCCTCATTTGAGGGTGGGGGTGGGGAGTAAGTACAGCAGCCCCCACCCTCATTTGAGGGTGAGGGTGGGGGTGGGGAGTAAGTACTGCAGCACACACTTATGTGTTTGAGGGTGGGGGTGGGGGGTGGGGGAGTAAGTACAGAAGCACACACTTGTGGGGGTGGGGGTGGGGAGTAAGTGCAAGACACACACCCCCACCCTCATTTGAGGGTGGGGGGTGGGGAGTAAGCTAGCAGCCCCCACCCTCATTTGAGGGTGGGGGTGGGGGTGGGGGGAGTAAGTACAGCAAGACACACTTATGTGTTTGAGGGTGGGGGTGGGGGGTGGGGAGTAAGTACGAAGCACACACACCCCAAGTGTGTGCCGCTGTACTTACTCCCCACCCCCACCCCCCACCCTCAAACACATAAGTGTGTGTCACTGTACTTACTCCCCACCCCCACCCCCACCCCTCAAATGAGGGTGGGGGGCGGCGACTTACTCCCCACCCCCCACCCCAAGTGTGTGCTGTCAGTACTTACTCCCCACCCCCACTCCCACCCCTCAAATGAGGGTGGGGGCTACTGTACTTACTCCCCACCCCCACCCTCAAATGAGGATGGGGGTGTGTGTGCTGCTGTACTTACTCCCCCACCCCCACCCCCACCCTCAAATGAGGGTGTGTGCTGTTGTACTTACTCCCCACCCCCACCCTCAAATGAGGGTGGTGTGTGCTACTCGTACTTACTCCCCACCCCCACCCCCACCCTCAAATGAGGGTGGGGGCTGATGTACTTACTCCCCACCCCCACCCCCACCCCCTCAAATGAGGGTGTGTCTGCTGTACTTACTCCCCACCCCCACCCTCAAATGAGGGTGGTGTGTGCCATCGTACTTACTCCCCCACCCCCCACCCCCACCCTCAAATGAGGGTGGGGGCTGATGTACTTACTCCCCACCCCGGGTGGGGGTGGGGGAGTAAGTGCAGCAAGACACACCCTCATTTGAGGGTGGGGGTGGGGAGTAAGTACAAGCAAGCACACACCCTCATTTGAGGGTGGGGGTGGAGAGTACGACAGAACACACACAAGTGTGTGCTGCCTGACTTACTCCCCACCCCCACCCTTAAATGAGGGTGTGTGCTGCTGTACTTACTCCCCACCCGTGTGTTGCTGTACTTACTCCCCACCCCCACCCTTAAATGAGGGTGTGTCTTCCGTATTTACTCACCACCCCCACCCTCAAATGAGGGTGAATGAGGGTGGGGGTGGGGAGTAAGTACAACAACACACCCTCATTTGAGGGTGGGGGTGGGGAGTAAGTATGCAGAGACACACCCTCATTTGAGGGTGGGGGTGGGGAGTAAGTACAAGAAGACACACTTGTGTGTGTTGGTCGCACTTACTCCCCAAATGAGGGTGGGGGTGGGGAGTAAGTACAGCATTTGAGGGTGGGGGTGGGGAGTAAGTACAAGATGTGTGTGTTGCTGTACTTACTCCCCACCCCCACCCCTCACATGAGGGTGTGTTGCTGTACTTACTCCCCACCCCCACCCTCATTTGAGGGTGGGGGTGGGGAGTAAGTACAGCAGCACACACCCTCATTTGAGGGTGGGGGTGGGGAGTAAGTACAAGAGCACACACTTGTGTGTGTTGTCGTACTTACTCCCCCACCCCCACCCTCAAATGAGGGTGTGTGTCGCTGTACTTACTCCCCACCCCCACCCTCATTTGAGGGTGGGGGTGGGGAGTAAGTACAGCACACACCCTCATTTGAGGGTGGGGGTGGGGAGTAAGTACAGACAACACACACAAGTGTGTGGTACTTCTCCCACCCCCACCCTCAAATGAGGGTGTGTGCCCAGCTTACTCCCCACCCCCACCCCTCAAATGAGGGTGGGGGTGGGAGAATGAGCGACACACCCTCACTTGAGGGTGGGGGTGGGGGTAAGTACGCAACACACACAAGGGGTGGGAGTAAGTAAGAAGACACACTTGTGTGTGTTGCGACTTCTCCCCACCCCCACCCTCAAATGAGGGTGTGTCGCATCTTACTCCCCACCCCCACCCCTCATTTGAGGGTGGGGGTGGGGAGTAAGTACAACACCCTCATTTGAGGGTGGGGGTGGGGAGTAAGTATAGCAGCACACACTTGTGTGTGTTGTCGTACTTCTCCCCACCCCCACCCTCAAATGAGGGTGTGTCTGCTGTACTTCTCCCCACCCCCACCCTCATTTGAGGGTGGGGGTGGGGAAGTAAGGCAGAGACACACCCTCATTTGAGGGTGGGGGTGGGGAGTAAGTACAGCAACACACACTCAAATGAGGGTGGGGGTGGGGAGTAAGTACAGCAACACACACAAGTGTGTGCTACTGTACTTAATCCCCACCCCCACCCTCATTTGAGGGTGTTGAGGGTGGGGGTGGGGAGTAAGTACAGCAACACACAAGAGTAAGTACAGCAACACACACAAGTGTGTGCTCGCATTAATCCCCACCCCCCCCTCATTTGAGGGTGTTGAGGGGGGGGTGGGGAGTAAGCACGAACACACACAGGTGTGCTGTACTTACTCCCCACCCCCACCCTCAACACCCTCAAATGAGGTTGGGGGTGGAGAGTAAGTACAGCAACACACACAAGTGTGTGCTACTGCACTTACTCCCCACCCCCACCCTCATTTGAGGGTGTTGAGGGTGGGGGTGGGGAGTAAGTACAGAAGCACACACTTGTGTGTGTTGCACTTACTCCCCACCCCCACCCTCAACACCCTCAAATGAGGGTGGGGGTGGGGAGTAAGTACAACAACACACACAAGTGTGTGCTATACTTACTCCCCACCCCCACCCTCATTTGAGGGTGTTGAGGGTGGGGGTGGGGAGTAAGTACAGAAGCACACACTTGTGTGTGTTGCTGTACTTACTCCCCACCCCCACCCTCAACACCCTCAAATGAGGGTGGGGGGTGGGGGAGTAAGTACAGACAACACACACAAGTGTGTGCTATCAGATACTCCCCACCCCCACCCTCATTTGAGGGTGTTTGAGGGTGGGGGTGGGGAGTAAGTACAGCAGACACACAAGGGGGTGGGGAGTAAGTACGAGTAGCACACACTTGTGTGTGTTGTCTGCTTACTCCCCACCCCCCACCCTCATTTGAGGGTGTTGAGGGTGGGGGTGGGGAGTAAGTACAGCAGACACACACTTGTGTGTGTTGGCTGTACTTCTCCCACCCCCCACCCTCATCACCCTCAAATGAGGGTGGGGGTGGGGCAGTAAGTACAGTAGCACACAAACTTGTGTGTGTGCTGCTGTAATTACTCCCCACCCCCACCCTCATTTGAGGGTGTTGAGGGTGGGGATGGGGAGTAAGTACGAAGAACACACACAGTAGTGTGCTGCCATGCTTACTCCCCACCCCCACCCTCAACACCCTCAAATGAGGGTGGGGGGTGGGGAGTAAGTACAGCAGCACACACCCTCATTTGAGGGTGGGGGTGGGGAGTAAGTACAGCAACACACACAAGTGTGTGCTACTGTACTTACTCCCCACCCCCACCCTCATTTGAGGGTGTTGAGGGTGGGGGTGGGGAGTAAGTACAGCAGCACACACTTGCTACTGTACTTACTCCCCACCCCCACCCTCATTTGAGGGTGTTGAGGGTGGGGGTGGGGAGTAAGTACAACAGCACACACTTGTGTGTGTTGCTGTACTTACTCCCCACCCCCACCCTCAACACCCTCAAATGAGGGTGGGGGTGGGGGAGTAAGTACAAGCAACACACACAAGTGTGTGCTATCGTACTTGCTCCCCACCCCCACCCTCATTTTGAGGGTAATGAGGGTGGGGGTGGGGAGTAAGTACAGCGAGCACACACTTGTGTGTGTTGTCTGTACTTACTCCCCACCCCCACCCTCAACACCCTCAAATGAGGGTGGGGGTGGGGAGTAAGTACAATAGCACACACTTGTGTGTGTTGTCAGATCTACTCCCCACCCCCACCCTCATTTGAGGGTGTTGAGGGTGGGGGTGGGGAGTAAGTACAGCAACACACACAAGTGTGTGCTGCTGTACTTACTCCCCACCCACACCCTCAACACCCTCAAATGAGGGTGGGGGTGGGGAGTAAGTACAGTAGCACACACACACCCTCATTTGAGGGTGGGGGTGGGGAGTAAGTTTGGGGAGTAAGTACAGCAGCACACACCCTCATTAACCCTCAAATGAGGGTGGGGGTGGGGAGTAAGTACAGCAGCACACACCCTCATTTGAGGGTGGGGGTGGGGAGTAAGTACAGTAGCACACACTTGTGTGTGTTGCTGTACTTACTCCCCAAAATGAGGGTGGGGGGTGGGGAGTACAATGCAGCACACACCCTCATTAAATGAGGGTGTGTGCCGTTGTACTTACTCTCCACCCCCACCCTCATTTTGGGGAGTAAGTACAGCAACACACACAAGTGTGTGCTACTGTACTTACTCCCCATAAATGAGGGTGTGTGTTGTCGTACTTACTCCCCACCCCCACCCTCATTTTGGGGGAGTAAGTACAAAGAACACACACAAGTGTGTGCTACCGTACTTACTTCCCCACCCCCCACCCCTCCGGGTGGGGAGTAAACTGACAGCACACACCCTCAAATGAGGGTGTGTTGTACTTACTCCCCACCCCCACCCTCAAATGAGGGTGTGTGCTGTTGTACTTACTCCCCACCCCCACCCTCGGGTGGGGAGTAAGTACTGAAGAGACACACCCTCAAATGAGGGTGGGTCTGCTGCACTTACTCCCCACCCCCACCCTCGGGTGGGGAGTAAGTACAGACAGCACACACAAGTGTGTGTTCTGTTGTACTTACTCCCCACCCCCACCCCGAGGTGGGGAGTAAGTACAGCAGCACACACAAGTGTATTTGATGGTGGGGGTGGGGAGTAAGTATAGCAGCACACACAAGTGTGTGAGCAGCACACACCCTCATTTGAGGGTGGGGGTGGGGAGTAAGTACAGAGACACACACAAGTGTATTTGAGGGTGGGGGTGGGGGAGTAAGTACATGAGAGACACACCCTCATTTGAGGGTGGGGGTGGGGAGTAAGTACAGTAGCACACACAAGTGTATTTGAGGGTGGGTGTGGGGATTAAGTACGAAGACACACACAGTGTGTGCTCGCTGACTTACTCCCCACCCCCACCCTCAAATACACTTGTGTGTCTGCCATGCCTCCCCACCCCCACCCTCAAATGAGGGTGTGTGCTGCCAGATCACTCCCCACCCCCACCCTCAAATGAGGGTGTGTGTCGCTGCACTTACTCCCCAACCCCACCCTCAAATGAGGGTGAGGGTGGGGAGTAAGTACAGTAGAACACACCCTCATTTGAGGGTGGGGGTGGGGAGTAAGTACAGCAGCACACACTTGGGTGGGGGTGGGGAGTAATTACAGCAGCACACACTTGGTGGGGAGTAAGTACAACAAAGACACACAAGGTGGGGAGTAAGTACAACAAAGACACACTTGGTGGGGAGTAAGTACAACAGACACACACAAGTGTGTCGCTGCAGTCTACTCCCCACTCCCACCCAAGTGTGTCGTAGTGTACTCCCCACCCCCACCCTCATTTGAGGGTGGGGGTGGGGAGTAAGTACAGCAGCACACACTTGGGGTGGGGAGTAAGTACAACAGACACACACAGTGTGTGCTGCCATGCTCACCCCCACTCCAGGTGTGTCGCCTGTATGTCTCCACTCCCCCACCCAGGTGTGTCGTTGTACTTACTCCCCACCCCCACCCTCATTTGAGGGTGGGGGTGGGGGGAGTAAGTACAACAAGACACACTTGGGTGGGGGTGGGGAGTAAGTACAGAAGACACACTTGGGTGGGGGGTGGGTACAGCAGAAGACACACTTGGGTGGGGGTGGGGAGTAAGTACAGCAGCACACACATGGGTGGGGAGTAAGTACAACTGACTAAGTACAGCAGCACACACTTGGGTGGGGGTGGGTACAGCAGCACACACTTGTGTGTGCTGTTGTACTTACTCCCCACCCCCACCCAAGTGTGTCGTCTGTGCATACTCCCCCACCCCCACCCCTCAAATGAGGGTGGTGTGTGCCGTTGTACTTACTCCCCACCCCCACCCAAGTGTGTGTCTGCTGTACTTACTCCTCACCCCCACCCTCAAATGAGGGTGGGGGTGGGGAGTAAGTACAACGAGCACACACCCTCATTTGAGGGTGGGGGTGGGGAGTAAGTATGATGAGCACACACAAGTGAGGGTGGGGGTGGGGAGTAAGTACAGTAGCACACAGCACACACCCTCATTTGAGGGTGGGGGTGGGGAGTAAGTACAGCAGCACACACAAGTGAGGGTGGGGGTGGGGAGTAAGTACAGTAGCACACCCTCATTTGAGGGTGGAGGTGGGGAGTAAGTACAACACAGTTGAGGGTGGGAGTGGGGAGTAAGTACAATGAGCACACAAGACACACCCTCATTTGAGGGTGGGGGTGGGGGAGTAAGTACAGCGAAGACACACAAGTGAGGGTGGGGGTGGGGAGTAAGTACGATGAGCACACACAAGTGTGTGCTATCGCATTTACTCCCCCCCCCACCCTCACTTGTGTGTGTCGATGTACTTCTCCCCACCCACCACCCTCAAATGAGGGTGGTGTGTGCTAATGTACTTACTCCCCACCCCCACCCTCACTTGTGTGTGCTGCTGTACTTACTCCCCACCCCCACCCTCAAATGAGGGTGGGGGTGGGAGGTAAGTACAACAACACACACATTTGAGGGTGGGGGTGGGGAGTAAGTACAGCAGCACACACCACCCTCAAATGAGGGTGGGGGGGGGAAGTAAGTACAACAAAGACACACATTTGAGGGTGGGGGTGGAGAGTAAATACAACAAAGACACACTTGGGGTGGGAAGTAATTACAACAACACACACATTTGAGGGTGGGGGTGGGGAGTAAGTACAGCAGCACACACCACCCTCAAATGAGTGTGGGGGTGGGAAGTAAGTACAACAACACACACATTTGAGGGTGGGGGTGGGGAGTAAGTACAAAGAAGACACACTTGTATGTGCCGCTCATATTTTCCCCACCCCCACCCTCAAATGAGGGTGGGGGTGGGGAGTAAGTACAGAAAGACACACATTTGAGGGTGAGGGTGGGGGTGGGGAGTAAGTATAGCAGCACACACATTTGAGGGTGGGGGTGGGGAGTAAGTACAACAGAGACACTTAAGTATAGCAAGACACACATTTGAGGGTGGGGGTGGGGGTGGGGAGTAAGTACAGCGACACACACAAGTGTGTGTTGTCGTACCTCCTCACCCCCCCACCCCTCAAATGTGTGTCGTTGCTATACCTCTCCCAACCCCACCCTAAAATGATGGTAAGGGTGGGGAGTAAGTACAACACATTTGAGGGTGGGGGTGGGGAGTAAGTACATCAACACACACATTTTAGGGTGGGGGGTGGAGGTGGGGAGTAAGTACAGCAGCACACACAAGTGTGTTCTATTGTACTTACTCCCCACACACATTTGAGGGTGGGGGTGGGTGTGGAGAGTAAGTACGACGAACACACACATGTGTGTTCTGCTGTACTTACTCCCCACTCCCACCCTCAAATGTGTGTGTTGTTGTACTTACTCCCCACCCCCATGAGGGTGGAGGGTGGGGGAGTAAGTACAAGACAGACACACATTTGAGGGGTGGGGGGTGGGGGTGGGGAGTAAGTATAGCAGCACACACAAGTGTGTTCCGTTGTACTTACTCCCCACACACATTTGGGGGTGGGGGGTGGGGGTGGGGAGTAAGTACAGTGAGAACACACTTGACACATTTGAGGGTGAGGGTGGGGGGTGGGGGTGGGGAGTAAGTACAGCAACACACACAAGTGTGTTCGCTGCACTTACTCCCCACCCCCACCCTCAAATGTGTGTCTGCTGTGACTTACTCCCCACCTCCACCCACAAGTGTGTTCTATCAGACTTACTCCCCACCCCCCACCCTCAAATGTGTGTTGTTGTACTTACTCCCCACCCCCCACCCTCAAATGTGTGTGCTACTGTACTTACTCCCCACCCCCACCCTCAAAGTACAGCAGCACATTTGAGGGTGGGGGGTGGGGGAGTAAGTACAACAATACACACATTTGAGGGTGGGGGTGGGGAGTAAGTATAGCACACAAATGAGGGTGGGGTGGGGAGTAAGTACAACAAGACACACATTTGAGGGTGGGGTTGGGAAGTAAGTACAAGAAGACACACTTGGGGGTGGGGGAGTAAGTACAGCACATAAATGAGGGTGGGGTGGGAAGTAAGTACAGCAACACACACATTTGAGGGTGGGGTTGGGGAGTAAGTACAGCAGCTGCACTTACTCCACAAGTGTGTGTCACGTACTTACTCCCCAACCCCACCCTCAAATGTGTGCTATACTTACTCCCCACCCCACCCTCATTTGTGTGTGTCGTCTGTACTTACTCCCCACCCCCACCCTCAAATGTGTGTGTTGTTGTACTTACTCCCCACCCCACCCTCAAATGTGTGTCTGTCTGATTTACTCCCCACCCCCACCCTCATTTGTGTGTCTCTGCTGTACTTACTCCCCACCCCCACCCTCAAATGTGTTGTGCTTACTCCCCACCCCCACCCTCAAATGAGGGTGGGGGTGGGGGAGTAAGTACAACACAACACACAAGCCCTCATTTGAGGGTGGGGGTGGGGAGTAAGTATAGCAGCACACACACATTTGAGGGTGGGGGTGGGGAGTAAGTACAACAACACACGAGTAAGTACAACAAAGACACACAGTAAGTACGGTAGCACACACATTTGAGGGTGGGGGTGGGGAGTACGTACAATAGCACACACATTTGAGGGTGGGGGTGGGGAGTAAGTATAGCAGCACACACATTTGAGGGTGGGGGTGGGGAGTAAGTACAATAGCACACACAAATCACCCATTTGAGGGTGGGGGTGGGGAGTAAGTACAACAACACACAAGTGTGTGCTGCTGTACTTACTCCCCACCCCCACCCTCACCCTCAAAAATATTTTATCTGTTATGTTTAGATAAAGTTATAAAAATGTTTATATTTTTTAAAATATTTTAAAGTATATATTTGAAAAAAAAAAATTATTAAAATAAAATATTATAATATTGTATCTTTGATTTTTAAATTTTATATAAAAATAAAAAATAAAATTATTTCAAAAAATATATGTGCATTTATAATAATCGAATTTTATTTTAAATTTTTAATTTTATTTTGTATATATATATATATATATATATATATATATATATATATATATATATATATATATATATATATATATATTCGTGTCCCATATAATATTTAAAACTAAGTAAGATTTATTTTTTATTATAAATATTTTAATGATTAAAATTATTATTTAATTATTTAAAATTCAAAAAGATTATAAACATCAAGCCTATGCAATGCTACTATCTTACATCTTACATGAAGGAAGATGGTTACTTCTTTTTCAATTTCATATGATTAATTAAAACAAATTATCATTTACAATAAAAAGTTTTATTGGTTTAGTTATTTTAATATTTTTTATAATTGTTGATATATTAATTTAGTTTATTAATCAATTAAATATTTATTGAATTAAACTATTTTAATGGTTTATTATGATTATATTTTAAATATTAGTGGAAAAGAATTATTAAATTAAAATAATAATAAAAGGTTTAAGAGACTGTCTAATTTAATAGATTGACATATTGATCTAGCTTTTCATCCTTGCAACTTGCAAATTGTCATCCATGATGTCTATAATTATAACTACAAAAAAGATAATTCGATCATTATTTTTTATTATAAGAGAATTTTTTATAATTTTTAAATGTAACTTATGGGAAATGCTAAAGGAACTAGGCATTACTCATGAGTTTTAAAAGATGATGATAGTTTTGTTGGTATTTTTGCCATACTAAAAATAAATTTTTAAATTCATCCAAGTATGAAGAGGCCCTAAAAGAGGAAGAAAAATTGGATGAAATGATATTTAGATATTTCACTATTGTAGATCATTTCTCAAGTTTTCCAACGATATATTACAATAGACAATCGGATCAACGAATCAAAAGTTATGGCTCCGAGAAGTTGTACCACCAAAAATCATTTTCGGGTACTTTTCTAAAAAAAAACCTTTTCGGGGAAAAAATATTTTTTGGGGAAAAATCATTTTCGGGAACTTTTCTGGAGAAAATCATTTTCGAGCACTTTTATAGAGAAAATCATTTTCGGGGCAAAAATCATTTTCGGGTATTTTCTTTAGCAAAATTGATTTTCAGGTAGTTTCTTTAGCAAAATTAATTTTTGGGTAGCAAAAGTAATTTTTCAAGCATTATTTCCAGTAAAGACCAGTTTTGACAAATGACCAGGGGGTAGCCAAAATTAAATGCCATCATTTCCCAAAATGATCCGCGCTTATACGATGTTGTTGATTTTCTAGGCACCGCCCATGAAGGTGAAAGTTGTTAAGTCCCAATATGCTACCAGCTATAAATGCTCGCTGATTTTCGAGGCATCGTTTGATTGGTTTGTTGTTGTTGCCAAGGAAGAAAATACTACCGACCATGCCACCGACTTGCTACCATTGTCACCATTTTATTTAATGCTTATTAAATTTTAGGGGTGAAATCCTCTATAAATACTATAAAACTTGATAAGTTTGAGGAAGAACATTCTGCTAAAAGACTTTGGGAGTTTAATTTTCTGTATCAATTAAAACCGACTTTAGTTCTTGGATTAGTTGTGTATGTGATTGTTTTCTGCCTATTATTTTTGTGATATTCATACCTTTATTGCATTCGAATTTAATTTTTTATGAAGAAGTGAATGTTGAAGTGTTAATTGGAAGTCATATGTGCAATTTGTGATTGGTTCTTATGTTGTTATTTTTGTTAAATGTTGATTAAAAATTGACGTGGTTATTTAGCTCTTAGTTCATCCTCACTTTATTTATCTGGCGTACAACCATATTTCACATATCTTTCTATTAATTTTTAGCCCTAATATTTTTACTGATCTTTAGATTAGTAAAGGGACCATCCCTCTCTAAAGATTGGCTCGAAGGACATCTCTTTTCTTTAGCCTTTCAATGTTGGTTGGGTCTAGGGCGCATATATTTATACTTAGGTAAATTCATGACCAACAATTTTGGCACACTCGATGGGACAGACAGTCTCCATGTTTTAAGGGAGCTCGAGTTAGAGGAATCTCTAGCTTGTATTCATCTGGAAAAATCACCTGGTGACCCCATTGAGATGAAGATCTAATTCTCATGATCGATGGATGCCTTTTGTGCTAAAAGAAGACACATCAAAGGACCTAAGGTTTTGTGAGCAGCCTTGACCTCACAAGCAAAGAAAAGAATTTTCACCTGGTGACTCTGACTCAGTGGTAAGGATCATGATCTCTAAGGACCACTCCTATAATGGCACAGGTATGCTATCCCAGTTGGGATGATCTTGGCCCTCTAAATCTCCAAAGTCGACATGAGATTCCCAAAAGTTCCCTAAAGACCCTAACAAAATACAATGGCACTAAGGGAATGGCCCGAGAGCACCTTGAAGATGTTGTTACTCTAGTGACTCTCCATGGCATACACCATGAATATATCATGATAAAACTTTTGGTCCTATCTTTGGAAGGAAGGGTGTTGTAGTGGTACAAAATGCTCGAGCATAAGAGCATATTCTCATGGACGGACATAGAGAGAGCACTCATTAACATATTTGATGGCTTTCAATATCCTTTTCAACTCTTGATGCACCTCTCCACCATCACAAGGGCACCTCTAGAGTGCATCATAGATTTTAATGTCCAATTTTGGAGGAGTTGGAGGAGAATTCCAGAGGAAATCTGATCGTCTCTCACCTAGGCCCACCTAGAAATAAGCCTCCACCTACTATAATATAGGGAACAAATATTCTCTCAAGTCTTTCAAGAGGCAGTACAAGAAGAGTGACTCCTACTCCAAGCAGGAAAGTTGTAGTGGAGAGAACTTGCTTCCCCATCACTTCTTTTGGTGGTTGCTACCCCCGTCCATCTCGCACAATACCCACCATCATGGTCATCATAAACTATGCAAAATTTTAGAATACAACTATTCAAAGTGCAAGGGGTGGATATCTCCCAGCACTAGTAGAAATAATATGCAAGCATTAACCCAGTAATATACAATATGGTAGCTTGCAACATCCTTCAGGAGAAGGACCGGGAAGAGAAGGGTCTAATGAAAATCTTTGAGTTGGAAGAGGGCACAATTTTACACCCTTTTTGTATCTTGTTCGCAACTTAGAAAACTTTGGGAAGAGGCCAACTGGACTTTAAATATTGATTGAAGTACAATCAGATCTGGTCCGAATATTGCAGATTCATCGAGTAGACACCCAACACCAATTTTATGGTGGTGGTGCCAATAATATCATAAAATTTTGTGTAAATAATGTAAATAGGTCAACTAATAAATAAGGTGGGAAGAGTACAAAGTGGTGTGATTTGGCATTATCAGATTTGGATGACTCAAAGTGGAAGGTACTCTCTTTTTTTGTGTTTTCTTGTATATGCATTTTATTGTGACTCTGTTACCCAATGGATAAAGACCCTAGGGTTGATTTGCATTTAGACAAGCTAAATACCCCGTGAACCGCCAGAAGTGCTGGTATTTTTGCCACACTAAAAATAAAATTTTAAATTTGTCCAAGTATGAAAAGCCAAAAAAGAGGAAGAAAATTTGGATAAAATGATCTTTAAATATTTTGTTGTTGTAGATCCTTTCTCAAGCTTTCCAATGATATATTACAATAGACAATCGGATCAACGAATCAAAAGTTATGGCTTTGGGAAGTTGTACCACCAAAAATCATTTTCGGGCACTTTTCTAGAGAAAATCATTTTCGAGCATTTTTTTGGAGAAAATCATTTTTGGGGACTTTCTGGAGACAATCATTTTTGGGGAGAAAATCATTTTTGGGCACTTTTCTAGAGAAAATTATTTTCGGGGCAAAAATCATTTTCGGGGAGAAAATAATTTTGGGGGCAAAATCATATTTGGGCAATTTCTTCAATGAAATTGATTTTTAGGTAAGTTCTTCAACGAAATTGATTTTTAGGTAGTTTCTTCAGTGAAATTGATTTTCGGGCAACAAAATTAATTTTTCAAGCATTATTTTTGGTAAAGACCAGTTTTGACAAATGACCAAGGGGTAGCCAAAATTAAATGTCATCATTTCCCAAAATGATCCGCTCTTATATGATGTTGCTGATTTTTGAGGCACCACCCATGAAGGTGAAAATTCTATCGATGATTCTTGTTGAGTCCCAATATGCTACCAACTGTAAATTCTTGCTGATTTCCAAGGCACCATTTGATTGGTTCGTTGTTGTTGTTGAGGAAGAAAATATTTTCGACCACACCACTGACTGCTACCATTACCACCATTTATTTAATGCTTATTAAAATTTTAGATATGGAATCCTCTATAAATACTATAAAACTTGATAAGTTTGAGGGGGGAAAATTCTGCTAAAAACTCTAGGAATTTAATTTTCTGCATCATATGTGCAATTTGTGATTGGTTCCTATGTTGATCTTTCTGTTAAATGCTGATTAAAACTTGATGTGGTTATTTAGTTGTTAGTTCATTCTCACTTTATTTATCTGGCATACAACCATATTTCCCATATCTTCTGGTTAATTTCTATCCCTAAACTTTTTACCGATCTTTAGATTAGTAAGGGAACTAGCCCTCTCGAGAGATTGGCCCGAAGGACATCTCTTTTCTTTGGCCTTTCGATGTTGGCCGGATCTAGGGCACATATATTTATACTTATGCAGATTCATGACCAACAAGTTTAAGAGTTATAATGACTACAAATTTAATGTTTTCTTAAGATTAAACAGTTTTGTCAAATTTATATAGGTGTTTTTACATTTATCTGGTTATAAGGTATTATATATTATTTAAAAATATATATTTTAAGTTTAATTTAATTTAAGTTTATATATAAAATAAATTAAATTATTTAATAAAATTAAGATTTAATATCATTAAAGGAATAATGGTATATTTTATGATTGGAACTTCATTCCACGTTAATACCTATCTATCTATCTATCTCATTTGAATTACATATTTTACATTTTATTTGTCTTCAAGAGATCTTGACGTGTGTCACTATAGTTGCATTTTACCCCCTATTTATTCATTTATGAGTTGGAAGCAATATGATTCATTGGTGGTATTTTTTAAGACTTTATATTAAAACCAAATAAGATATTTAACATTAATATCTAATGTCATATATACATTTATAACACAGTGATTAGGCATTTTGCTTGTAATGGAAAGATCACTAGGCCAAATCACCATGAGTAATTATTTTTTAAAGATATCCTAGGACTTTGGCATTGTGGTTGGGTGGCTCATTTATGGGAAAGAAGTGTTAGGGTCTTAAAACTTGATAGTGGTCTCCTTTTGCCTAGCAAGTAACTTTTGTCCAAATTGTGTGATCAAATTGCTCTTGCTTTACCTTTCTTCTTAGCTACATAGGTGGCACAACAGTTAGCTCCCTTGTTTGAAAGTAAGTTGTCTTGGGTTCGAGCCCCTTCGACTCTAAAACCCTCTCAATTATATATATATATATATATATATATATATATATATATATATATATATATACTCGAAAAGCTTGAAGTAATTTGCCAATCACATTGAAGCAAGTGTCAAACTTGGATTCGTAGGCACAACACCCAATCCAGTGGTAACATGTCATAGAAAGTGATTCAACAATTTTTTTCTAAGGTTTAGCATTCAATTTTTCCTTATTTGAGTGTTAATTCATCCAAATTTTCAAGAAACTAAAACTTTTGCATACAAAATCGTTTGGAGCCCATTTTTTAAGATTGAATATTTTTTGAGCTCTATGCAATAGTGACATCAATTTAGTATTAATTTATAAAAATTTCCATAGATCAAAAATTTTGCATATAAAAGCATTTGGAGCTCAATTTTTAAGATTACATATTTTTTGAGCTTTATGCAATAGTGGAAATAATTATGGACCTAAAATATATCTATTTATGGTTTTTTATCTGAAATAGATTCCTTAGGGTATGTTGTCCACCCAATGAGAAAAAGTATAGCATTTGACCAGTTCAAATGGTGAGATTAATCTGAAGTAAAAATATTTGGTTTAACTTCAATAATGAGTTAGAAGGTCTCAATGATCATGAACTCAGTAAGATAAATGATAAAGCTCTTGGACTATTCTTCATGTTAGTGGAATTAAATATACTTTTATACATTAGAGAGAATACGGATTCTATTGACATATGGACTACTCTAAAATATCTCTATGAAAAAGTAAGTGTTAGTGAAGTTAATAGAATAGAAATTGAGCTCTCCAATCTCAAAATTTTAGATTTCAGTAATGTTAAAGACTATATATCTCACTTCAAATCTCTAAAAGTTGATCTAGATATGATAGGAGGTAAGGTAAAGAGTGATAAAGAGTATGTCAAATATATTACTTCTAATATTTTTCATCATTTTCACTTAGTTTATTTGGTTCTTTATGTTAATGCTATGACTATCAAAGAACCACAACCCATCTATAAGGATTTTTCAAGATTCTAATGCATTATGAAGTGGAAATGATAAATTATGGAGATATTTTTTATACACAAGCTCATCCAAAAGACTTCAAATTAATGGAATCTAAGAGTTAGGTTCCTAAGGGTAAATCTAAGGTTTTAAAGAAGTCAAATATTTGTGAGTATTATAAAATGGGAGGACAATCAATCAATAATTGTAAAGCTAAAAAATATTGAGATAAAATTCTTGAGGGTTGGACACAAGCTTTCTAATGATGAATATGACAAAGGAGGAATAGTGAAGGCTCAGTAGGGCATCCATTATGGGGGGGGAGGTGTTATTTTTAATGCCTTCTCTCCTTGGCCCTCAGGTTAGATTATGGGGGGTGTTGAAATATTTATAATTTGACCTTCTTAGGTAAAGACTAGTAGTGGTGAAGTACCTACAGGTGCTCTTGATGTAATCCTTCAAGAAAGTGTTATGTAATCCTATGGGAATATTCATGTAAGCTTATGGGCATATTTCTATGTAAGTATATGGGAATTATTTTATGTAAGCCTATGGGCATGTTATGTAAGCCTACACACCCCTTTAAAATTTCACCCTTAGTGGTACTGGTTAATCCACCTTTATGGTAACCTCACTCAAAAGTGTAATTTATTATTATTTTATATAAGGTTAACCTCAAATTTAAGTTTATGTTGGGTTGAGGTTAACCTCCCATTGGGGATTTGGAATCGCTATAAATACCCTTTAATGTGGATCCATTTGTATCATAAGTATGAATTAAACATGATATATTGGGGTGCCCATGAGCACCCACCTTATACTTCATGTGTTTTTATCTTCTAAATCACATTATCTTATTTTCTATTTATAATTGTAGTGAATACATATTTTTAGAATGGTTTTAGAAAATATTGCAAAATCAAACAATTGGATACTATTTTTGTGTAATTTTTACTTGTGTTTTTCTTTTTCTTTTTTTATCAATTGAGCAAGAAATAGTTTGTTGTTTAGATTTTCTTAAAAAATGGTATATGTGAGTGAGTCATTTGAGGGATGCCATGGATTATATTGGTATGAAAATAAGTTTTTATTTTTTTAATTTTTGAGTACCACTTTACATGTCAAATGTTTTGATGAAAGTCATGTGCATTTTTTTTGCTAAGATATGGAAAAATTAATAGAAATCACTAGAGCAAACTCTACCTAGAAAAATTCAAGTTACTAGAGACCACTACATAACAAGCTTAAGAGATCATATATTTAAGGGAAAAAAATAAATTGTTGAAACTAAATCTCCATAAAAAGGAAGATTTACCTCTTATGATGACACAGAAGTTTCCTGATCAAGAACCATTTCATTAAAATTATTGGTATTTTTTATGACTATATTTAACAATTGGAAAAGATATGTTTGCAATTAATGAAGTTGCAACAAGAGATATAATTCAAATATTAGTTGTTCTAGATCTAACACAATTCAAGTGTGAATATATGAAGAAATAGAATAATATTTTTCATTTTTTCACCAAAGAATCTAGCACAAATGTTAAACCAATTATGGGAAACAACCCTTATTTTGATTTCATATCCTTAACAATACAATGATTCATTTGCCATTTTTAATATGTATATTAAAGGCATAGGTTTTAATATTTTAAAGAAAACGGTATTTCAAGAATAAGTACTTGGCAAGCATGACCATGATATCATATATCCTATTAAAATATTCTTAAGACATCAATATAAAAGTCTTTGATATTTTAAACAGGATTTTTTTCGTGAAGAATGTAGGTGCATCTTCTAATGTTAAGGAGGAGAAACCACCATTGCTCTAATATTTTTGCAAAGAGGAAAATTAAACCATTAAAATATGAAGTTAAATAAATTTATAAACAAACTCAAAGTGCAACCCTCAATACAAGAAATATTGATGGAATTTATCACATTGGGCATATTTAATGCAAGATTTATAAAAGACAAGGACTAGCAAGTATGCATATGTAAAAGAAGTATAAACATAGGCCTTTGATTTTTTTTTTCTTGTTATTTTTGTGGAAAATAAGATTATATGTCAATTTTATTGGACCTTCACCCATTTGAACATTTTGGTAAGAATTGTGATAGTAGTATGTGTAGGAAGATATTAATTATTAATAATAGAAAATATATACCTACATATTATAGGATATTTTTATGATGGTGTTGCAAATCACATGACTCTAAAATATGGTTGGATAAACTTAAGCAAATGGAGTATGATAGTGGTGATTTTTTAAATTATGTTTGCATTTAAATATTGTCTTATCAATCATTTGTGATGTCCCGTATACTATAATGCTTTTCATCCATTGAGGAGAGTATGTTATCTATCAAGGAGCAATATTACCATTCATCAAAACAGGTTGCCTTTTAATCAATCATTTCCCTACCAAGTATGTTGTTTTGCATAAGGTAAGTTGTTAATAGTTATATGAGCAAATTACTAGTGAAAGATACTTCAATCTGCATTTGAAGCATGAATAAGTATTTTAACCCATAAATAGGGATATATATTTTACCATTCTATACCAAATAATTACATTTTACTTATCTACTAAGTGAGAGGTTTATCCTTGGATGGCATATGGCTAACTAAAGAGAAAACCAAAAGGATTCATTCAAATCAATCTAAGAAAAAAATAAAATCTAGCTTATGAAATGTATAACAATATTATTGTATTTTAATTAAGTTTTATTGATATGATATTTTATTATGTTGTGTGAAAATATGATGGAGAGGTATATGGCATTATACAATTCTAAGATATTTTAATATTCTAATATTATTTAGGAAAAAGTACACCATCACTCCAATTATTTGTATATTACAATTAAGTTCAATTTGCAACCATTGATATGTTTATTATGAGCATGGAAAATTTTGCACTTGAGGTGTATATGTTAACCCATTAGAATTTTTTCTTTCAACTTGATAATTTTAGGAAGCCAATTTGGAAAACATCATCCAAATAGTAGCCAAATATATTTTTTAATAGGAATTCATTTACAAACACAATTATTTGAAGATGTGAATCAATATTTGTTTAGAATTCCCATAGAATTGTAGCAATAAGTTTTCCTTGGTTAGAATAAAAATTTATCTCCATATTTGCACTTAGATATAAATTTTTATGCTATCCTTGAATTTGTTGAAGGTAGTAAAGCATGAAATACAACCTCACCATTTTTGTCTATGATGTTTCTATACTAACAAATACTATCTCTTTGCTAATTGATGGGTTTTTTTTCTCAATTGGCATGGTTATTTTTTTATTTTTCAAATATAGGAGGAGAAGAAAACTAGGGTAATAGGAGTTGTTAGAAACACAAAATAGATTTTTGCATTATGATTATCATCTGCCTTGATGTGATAGAAGTATATATACATGTGAAAACAAGAAGTTATAAGGTTGGGAGTTATAAGTACTTTCTAACTTCCTAGAACCTTGGTATACATAATATTCACAACATGCACCACCTTATTATATCAATACTCAATCAAAGTATATACAAGAAAATTTCTAAATTTTTCAAACTTTACACGTGCAAGAGACTTCATTAAAATATCTGCATATTTCTCGAAGGGATAAAATTTAAAAAATTAGATTACAAACAAGATTTATAACTCCTTGATTGTCACAACTTAGGATTGTTGGTTTCTTTTATGGGATGCTTATTCCTAATAAGATGTAACAAAACCATATCATATCATAGATAGCTCCTTTAATGGAACAATATTTTTCTTCAATGGAAGAATGAGCAATATATTGCTTCTTACTTTCCCAAGAAATTGGACCAAATCCTACAAAGAATACATATCTAGAAGAGGATCTCCTATCATTAATGGATCTTACATAGTCCACATATATGAAACCAATCAAGAAGAAGATCATTTTTATTGTACTCTTGATTGTACTCAATTGTACCATGAATACACTTGAGTATCCACTTTACTACTTTCCAATGATGTACCTTTAGTTCTTGCATGAACCATGAAATATAGTTCACAATATAGTTGATGTTGGTTTTGTTGTATGTCAGATAAATAAGACTCCCAATCAAGTAGCAATAGAGAGATCCATTCACCTATAGAGATGGATCATAATGTGGCATTTACAACCTTTCTTTCATTGTAGTATCCATGGGCTTCCAATTTTCCATCCAAAAATTCTTGAGCAATGTCCTTGTATAATTCATTTGTGATATGAACATATGGTTTTCAGTTTACCACACCTTCAATCCAAAATAATAGTGCATTAGCCTAAGATCAATCATGTTAAATGAATGCTTCAATGCTTTCTTGATCTCTTCAATCAGCTTCACCAAACTCCTAATGATGACCATGTCATCTACATATATAATGATGATTATGACTATATCCCTTTACTTTTGAAGTATAGGTTTGAATCACATAGACTGTGAAAACATCCATGTCATAGAATATGCTCATCAATATTCATGTACCAAGCTTTGGGTGATTGCTTCATCCAATAAAGAGATTTGATGAAGTTGCATACCTTTTTATTTTGATTAGGTATGAAAAATATCTTTGGCTATGTCATGTAGACCTCTTCATTGAGGTTACTATTGATAAATGCACTTTTCACATCCATTTTCTACAACATCTATTCAAACTGTACAATCATTGTAAAAACCATTTGAATGGTTTTGATCTTCATTGTTGGTGTAAAAAAATTATTATAGTCAATTCCTTGATTCTATGCATAGTCATTTGTAATAGTTATTGATTTATATTTTTCAATGCTCCCATTAGCTTTAGATTTGGTCTTGAATACCCACTTGTAACCAGTGGGTTTCCTACCAAGTGGAAGATCAACAAGTTGCCACACCTTGTTCTTCATCAATGTTTAATATTTAGTATTCATGGTATCCTTCCACTCCTTCAATGAAAGAGATTTATAAAACATTTAAGGTTCATATATATACATAAAAGTTATCATCAAGGCCTCATTTAAAAATATGCTTTGAATGATTGGTCCAAAAATAAATGTATCTTGAACACAATCTAAGTTTGCATCATAAATTATACTAAGATACCACTTGGATCTATAAGTAGTTCCCAAAGTAGATGGTCCTGAGTCATAAAAATCATTATAATATCTCCTTAATATTTATCAAAATCAACATCACCTCTCTCAATGAAATCATCGTCTATCATCAAACAAAAAAAAAATAGGTGCTTTGTTAACAACATGTAGCTTTGAAGAAGTATACTTCATATTCTTCTCAAACATAACATCTCTACTTATATACAACTTCTTTATGTTAGGATCTTGTTGGCAATTTTGGGTTTGAGATCCCAACTTCTTGTCTATGAGTTGTCATTGATGTCAAAAGGAACTGGCATTAATGTCAAGAGGATTTATTGGCTTCAAAGGTTGAAGATTCCAAAGAATCTTTTCTAGAAGATTTCAAAGAGATTCCATGTGGCGGATGAAAAGGTTTTTATCAAAACCATGGTAGGTTTAAGGGTTTTTACTAAAACTAGGTGGATGCATTAAGGGTTTTTCTCAAAACCACTCTCAGCTTAATGCAAAGTCTGGAGACACTTATTAATTAAATAACTTAATTAATAAAACCTTTTTAAGGTTTTTTAATTAATTATTTATTTGATTTAGTGATTAAATTATTTTAATAATTTAATGGGTTCTTCACCTAAGGTCTAAGATCTAAAAGACCTTTGATTATTTTTTAAATAATCAAAAGGGTTTCATAAACCCTAAAGTTGTTTCGAAGACGCCAAAATAATATTAATTCAAAAAGTTTGAATTATCCTCAAGGTGACGTCATGCATAGCAAAGAAGTTTGGCTAGATAAGCCATAACCTATAGTCCAAATCAATGGCAAAAAAGAAATTTGAATTGCGCAAAGGTTGGGAAGTAAAAGCTACGGCTATCATTTTTTTGCCACGTTTATCCACCGCAAAAGGGTTATGGAGAAGGAGACTCTTGCTAGCCTTCAAGCTAGCGATGTTGGCCTAGTGGCAACGACTGTTCTGCGAAGGTGCTTGAAGGGAGGTCAAGCGTTCGACTCCCACCGTGGAGTGTGAGAAGAGTTTTTGCGCTCCGATTTTTTCGGAGGCACTGTTGACCCACGATTTTTGAAAGCATTTTTTTTGGTAAGGTTTTTTAAATAAAATTTGCATTTTGTTAAAGAAGAAGTGGTTGGGCAGATTTATTTAAAATTATTTTTGAGGTTAAATGCTTCTTTGGAGATATAAGGTTGATAGTGTGTGGTTGGGATTTTTGGCTTGATTGTTGAGTGAGATTTGCTTAGAAGCTATTATTCCTTGAGCATGGTTTAATTAATTTGGAGAAATAAGGTGTAAAAGGATATATTGTTTGTATGCTTTATATTTTTGGTAGTTGACTTCTAAGGATTGGAGTCATAAGGTGTTTTATGGAATAAATATTTTTGTGGTTACTTTTATGATCTAACCCTAACTTGGTGGCAAAGTTGAGGGTGGTGTTGGTAATAGGTTGAAGAACTATTCTCTTCTTCCTAAAACAAAGGTATGGGCAACTTCTTCCATGTATATTGTTGATGGTGTATTTTCTGAAATTGAGTTTGGAGTGAAAAGGTTGTCTACTAGGTATTCTTGTTGGTGTAAATCCCATTTTCTGGATATTGAAGATTGTTTATGCATTAAAATCATTGATGAGTTTTTTGGGTGAATGCATAATTTTGGTTGAGGAAGAGGAAGCATTTTTGCACTAGGGTTTATGTTAGTAAGTCTTGCTACTTGCTTTTGATGAAACCCTTAGTTGGCTGTTTTGAGATTGATGGTTGAGTTGCTTCCATAGAGGTTGTTTTGATCAAGTTAATGCTTTACTTGATACATGATTTGGGCTTACTCCATTGAGATTGATTTGAGCAAGTTATTCTTTGCATTGGTGATTTATGTTTGTGGTTGTTTTGTTCAAATATCTTTGGAGGGAAAAGGATGTCTACTAGTTTCCTTTTCATGTAGTGATTGGTTGAATGCTTCAAGGTTAATGTTGAGTTGAATGATGTTGGTTAAACCTTGTCTATGAGCATTGTTGTTGAAGCCCTAATTGGTTGAGAAAAGATATTGGTTGTGGAAAGAACATGAGTATCATTGTTATATGAGATATTGCATGGTTGGCAATTGTTGGGTTGTGTTTCATGTTCTTGAGAAAAGCATACTACATCTATCTTATTCTTTTGAGATTGAGATTGAGTTGAGATTGAGATTGGGAGTTAAGTATAGAACATATTGAGTCTCTAACAATTCTCTTTATGTTTCTATGAGATTTGAGATTGAGATTGGGAGTTAAGTATAGAATATATTGAGTCTCTAACAATTCTCTTTATGCTTCTATGAGGTTGATGAATCACATTGGGTCTCTAACAATTCTCTTTGTGGGTTCATGCTAAGCAAGTTTTTCTTGATGAACTTGTGAGCTGATTTGGACAGGTTCTAGTGATGAATTGTGAGCTGATTTGGATAGGTTCTAGTGAAGACTTGTGAGCTGATTTGGATAGGTTCTAGTGAGGACTTGTGAGCTGATTTGGACAGGTTCTAGTGAGGACTTGTGAGCTGATTTGGACAGGTTCTAGTGAGGACTTGTGAGCTGATTTGGACAGGTTCTAGTGAGGACTTGTGAGCTAATTTGGACAAGTTCTAGGGAGGACTTGTGAGCTGATTTGGACAAGTCCTAGAAGAGGACTTGAGGACAGAGTTGAAGTGGTTCTTTGAGAAGAACCTAAGGACAGTTTTGACAAGTCTTTGAGAAGGCTTGTGTGCAGTAGAGATTTATTTGTTCAAGCTTTATGAGTTGAGCTTAGGATAGATCTGACAGAGTGAGGAAGACTTGTGCTGGACCGACTGACTATGTTTAGTACATGTTGATGAGTTGTTGTGGAGGTGATCAGTGAGGACAGAGGTCTCTTGAGGCTGAGCATTGAGGATAGGAGGTCTTCTATGGAAAGGAGTTCCATGTGCTAGCGGAATAAGAGGCAGGTGATCTTCTGAAGTATCATTTCTAGAGCTGAGGGGAAGGATTCTCCTTTGGGTAGGAGGCTCATAAATTCATGAGGAGGGGAAGGATTCTCCTTTGGGCAGGAGGCTCATAAATTCATGAGGAGGGTAAGGATTCTCCTTTGGGCAGAGGCTCATAAATACTTGAGTAGGGGAAGGTTTCTCCTTTGGGTTGAGGCTCATAAACATTGTAATTGGGAAGGATTCCCAAAGAACTTTGAGAAATTTTTTTAGAGAAATGTTTTGTGGATGTAGCCCATGTTGGGTGAACCACGTTAAAATTGGTGTCTCATTGTGTGTTGCTTTATGCATTGCTTTGATATTGCTATTGGTTCATTGCTTTGCGAAGTTGAAGTTAAATAGAGAAAGTAAAAAGAGGTCTTATACTATTCACCCCCCCCTCTCAGTATAAGCTTGTGTTCTTCAATTGGTATCAGAGCGGGTTCCTTCAAAAATTTTAACAACTTGAAGGAAAATATTGTAAAGAACACAATGGAATCTACAAGTGGTAATGCAACACCTATTCTTGATGGGGTAGATTTTGGGCTTTGGAGTGCTAGGATGAAGGTTCATCTTATGGCTCTTGGAAATGAAGTTTGGGAAGTGATTGAGGATGAGTATACCATTCCTGAGCATGGTCCTTCTACTAAGGAAGAGAGGCTCCTACATCATAGCAATTCAAAGGCAATGAATGCAATCCTGAAGGGTTTATAGAAGGCAGATCTTACCAAGGTGATTCACTGCAAGACAACTAGTGAAATGTGGAAACAGTTGAAGGTGGTTCATACAGATGATGCAAATGTCCGAAAGGCCAAGTTGAGACACTTCAAAGGTATGTTTGAACAACTCAAGATGAATGATGAAGAAAATATTAGTGACTATATGCTTCGTATGGATGAGATTGTTAACTCTATGAAGGAACTAGGTCTTGAGCTTGCTGAAAATGATATTTGTGATAAGATTTTGAGGTCTCTTCCAAATAGATTTAGTGAAAATATTTTTGCTATTGAGGAAGCTAAGGATTTGGATAAGTTGAAAAAGGATGAGCTTCATAGTATACTTGCAACATTTGAGTTGAGAACTCAAGTGAATGTTGATGTTAAGAAGGAGGCAACTTTCAAGGCTACCAAGAAATCCAAGGGTAAAGAGCTTCAAGATAGTGATGAGTCTTCTAGTGATGAAGAGGCATATTATAGCAAGAAGGGCAAGTTCTCAAGAAAGCACAAAGGTATGAAATATGTCAAGTGTTTCAATTATGGAAAGTTTGGTCATTATGCTACTAACTGTACTATTGCCAAGGATGAAAGTGATGAAGATAAACAAGATTATAAGAGCAAGGATTCTGAAAGGCACATGCATCAAAGGAAGAATAAAGATGAGCAAAGCAATCAAGGAAAGAGGTACTCTCACAAACACAAGAAAATTTTCTACCTAGACAAGGAAAGTAAGTGTTCTAGTAGTGATAGTGAAAGTTCTTCAAGTGATGTTGGAAATGAGATGTTGTTCCTAACAGAAAAAGAAGAAAAGAAACATAGATTTGTCCTTATGAAATGTTTTAGATGTGGAAATTTTGGACATCTTGAGGATGATTGCACAAATGATGGATTGATTTCTAGTTATACTATGTATGAGGATGCTTCGAAAAATTGTGAGGAAGATCTTTGTATGGCTTTAGAAAAGGGTAGCACCTCTAGTGATAAGAAATCTGAAAAAGTCATTGATGTTTCAAAAGGCAAACAAATAGAGGAAGTTATAGAGGATGGTGAAGTAGATCTTGAAGCTAAACTTGTTAGTGCTCTTAGTGCTTTGAAAAAGGAAAGAAAGAAGAATGCTAGACTCAATGATAAATTGGATGAATGTTGTATTGAGAGAGATGAGCTTATAGAAAGTCTTGACTTCTCTATAGCTAAGACAGAAACTTAAGGATAAGTTAGAGTCTAAGGTTCTTGAGTGTAGAGAGTTGGAACAGAAAGTGACTTCCTTGAAAGAGGAAACTAAAGAGTACAAGGAGAAGCTTTACAGGTTTGAAGATAGCACCAAAAAGGTAAAGTCAATCATCAAAGATCAAAGAAGGACAATAGATAAAACAGGTCTTGGTTTTGGTAAGAAACACATGGAACAGGTTGGGGAATCTAGTAAGAGATTTCGAAAGGAAGAGAGTTATGATGAGGAAAGTACTTCAAAAAAAGAGTCCTTGAGTGATAGATGCACAGAATCAGAAAATAGGAATCAGAAAAAGGGGAGAAAGTTTACAGGACCTAAGAGGTCAAATCAAGGAAAGTTTAATGGCAGATGTTTTGCTTGTCACAAGTTTGGTCACATGGCTTCACATTGCATGACTCAAGTGAGGAAGGTAAATGACAGATTCAGAGGTGGTAATTTATTTCAAGGGTATTGCTACTCTTGTAAACATTTTGGGCACAAGGCTGTTTATTGCAAGGCTAATAATAGGAATAGGGTTGGTTAGAACAGATGGAGTCAAAGATCAGGTATGCCTCAAAGAAATAACATTGTTAGTTTTTATAAGTGCAACAATGAAGGTCACATAGCTAGATAGTGTAGAGCTAAAATTCCAAGGTACAGGAATAGGAACATGGGTATGAACAGGCACAAGAATCAAGACATGGATAAGAACAGGAATGATAACAAGAACAACAACAGTGACATGAACAGGAATAGGAATATGGACAAGGAGAACAAGAGAAGACATGGTAAGGCAACTATAGACACTGATGAAGATCAGTGCCTAATGGGAGTTTTACTCCCACCCCGGAATTAATCACCTCAACAGGAGGTGGGGGAGGGACTAAGCTAAGAGGCTCATTCTTAGTCCCAAGCCCCAAAGGTGACCCTTTGCCATTGATGACAAAGGGGGAGAGATATGAGTAAGGGGGAGAGCCTCAAGTCAGGGGGAGCTGATTTCTATACAGCAGTTTTGAGTTTTAGTGTTGTTGAGAAGCATGGTTTGCCATCAATGACAAAGGGGGAGATTGTTGGCAATTTTGGGTTTGAGATCCCAACTTCTTGTCTATGAGTTGTCATTGATGTCAAAAGGAACTGGCATTAATGTCAAGAGGATTTATTGGCTTCAAAGGTTGAAGATTCCAAAGAATATTTTCTAGAAGATTCCAGAGAGATTCCATGTGGCAGATGAAAAGGTTTTTATCAAAACCATGGCAGGTTTAAGGGTTTTTATTAAAACCAGGTGGATGCATTAAGGGTTTTTCTCAAAACCACTCTCAGCTTAATGCAAAGGCTAGAGACACTTATTAATTAAATAACTTAATTAATAAAACCTTTTTAAGGTTTTTTAATTAATTATTTATTTGATTTAGTGATTAAATTATTTTAATAATTTAATGGGTTCTCCACCTAAGGTCTAAGATCTAAAAGACCTTTGATTATTTTTTAAATAATCAAAAGGGTTTCAAAAACCCTAAAGTTGTTTCGAAGACGCAAAAATAATATTAATTTAAAAAGTTCGAATTATCCTCCCGTCGACATCGTGCATAGAATGGATGTTTGGCTATATAAGCCATAACCTATAGTCCAAAGCAATGGCAAAAAAGAAATTTGAATTGCGCAAATGTTGGGAAGTAAAAGCTACGGCTATCATTTTTTTGCCATGTTTATCCGCCGCCAAAGGGTTAAGGAGAAGGAGAATATTTCTAGCCTTCAAGCTAGCACCGTTGGCCTAGTGGCAATGACTTTTCTGTGAAGGTGCTTGAAGGGATGTCAAACATTCGACTCCCGCCATGGAGTGTGAGAAGAGATTTTGCACTCCAATTTTTTCGGAGGCATTGTTGACTCGTGATTTTTGGAAGCATTTTTTTTGGTAAGGTTTTTTAAATAAAATCTGCATTTTGTTAAAGAAGAAGTGGTTGGGCAAATTTATTTAAAATTATTTTTGAGGTTAAATGCTTCTTTGGAGATATAAGGTTGATAGTGTGTGGTTGAGATTTTTGGCTTGATTGTTGAGTGAGATTTGCTTAGAAGCTATTATTCCTTGAGCATGGTTTAATTAATTTAGAGAAATAAGGTGTAAAAGGATATATTGTTTGTATGATTTATATTTTTGGTAGTTGACTTCTAAGGATTGGAGTCATAAGGTGTTTTATGGAATAAATATTTTTGTAGTTACTTTTATGATCTAACCCTAACTTGGTGGCAAAGTTGAGGGTGGTTTTGGTAACAGGTTGAAGAACTATTCTCTTCTTCCTCAAACAAAGGTATGGGCAACTTATTCCATGTATATTGTTGATGGTGTATTTTTTGAAATTGAGTTTGGAGTGAAAAGGTTGTCTACTAGGTATTCTTGTTGGTGTAAATCCCATTTTCTAGATATTGAAGATTGTTTATGCATTAAAATCATTGATGAGTTTTTTGGTGAATGCATAATTCTGGTTGAGGAAGAGGAAACATTTTTGCACTAGGGTTTATGTTAGTAAGTATTGCTACTTGCTTTGAGTTGGTGAAACCCTTAGTTGGCTGTTTTGAGATTGATGGTTGAGTTGCTTCCATAGAGGTTGTTTTGATCAAGTTAATGCTTTACTTGATACATGATTTGGTCTTACTCCATTGAGATTGATTTGAGCAAGTTATTCTTTGCATTGGTGATTTATGTTGGTGGCTGTTTTGTTCAAATATATTTGGAGGGAAAAGGATGTCTACTAGTTTCCTTTTCATGTAGTGATTTGTTGAATGCTTCAAGGTTAATTTTGAGTTGAATGATGTTGGTTAAACCTTGTCTATGAGCATTGTTGTTGAAGCCCTAATTGGTTGAGAAAAGATATTGGTTGTGGAAAGAACATGAGTATCATTGTTATATGAGATATTGCATGGTTGGCAATTTTTGGGTTGTGTTTCATGTTCTTGAGAAAAGCATACTACATCTATCTTATTCTTTTGAGATTGAGATTGAGTTGAGATTGAGATTGGGAGTTAAGTATAGAACATATTGAGTCTCTAACAATTCTCTTTATGTTTCTATGAGATTTGAGATTGAGATTGGGAGTTAAGTATAGAACATATTGAGTCTCTAACAATTCTCTTTATGCTTCTATGAGGTTGATGAATCACATTGGGTCTCTAACAATTCTCTTTGTGGGTTCATGCTAAGCAAGTTTTTCTTGATGAACTTGTGAGCTGATTTGGACAGGTTCTAGTGATGAACTTGTGAGCTGATTTGGATAGGTTCTAGTGAAGACTTGTGAGCTGATTTGGACAGGTTCTAGTGAGGACTTGTGAGCTGATTTGGACAGGTTCTAGTGAGGACTTGTGAGATGATTTGGACAGGTTCTAGTGAGGACTTGTGAGCTGATTTGGACAGGTTCTAGTGAGGACTTGTGAGCTGATTTTAACAAGTTCTAGGGAGGACTTGTGAGCTGATTTGGACAGGTCCTAGCAGAGGACTTGAGGACAGAGTTGAAGTGGTTCTTTGAGAAGAACCTGAGGACAATTTTGACAAGTATTTGAGAAGGCTTGTGTGTAGCAGAGATTGATTTGTTCAAGCTTTATGAGTTGAGCTTGGGACAGATCTGACAGAGTGAGGAAGACTTGTGCTGGACCGATTTACAGTGTTTAGTACAGGTTGATGATTTGTTATGGAGGTGATCAGTGAGGACAGAGGTCTCTTGAGGCTGAGCATTGAGGACAGGAGGTCTTCTGTGGAAAGGAGTTCCACATGCTAGCGGAATAAGAGGTAGGTGATCTTCTAAAGTATCATTTCTAGAGCTGAGGGGAAGGATTCTCCTTTGGGCAGGAGGCTCATAAATTCATGAGGAGGGGAAGGATTCTCCTTTGGGCAGGAGGCTCATAAATTTGTGAGGAGGGGAAGGATTCTCCTTTGGGTAGAGGCTCATAAATACTTGAGTAGGGGAAGGTTTCTCCTTTGGGCTGAGGCTCATAAACATTGTAATTGGGAAGGATTCCCAAAGAACTTTGAGAAAGCTTTTTAGAGAAATTTTTTGTGGATGTAGCCCATGTTGGGTGAACCACGTTAAAATTGGTGTCTCATTGTGTGTTGCTTTATGCATTGCTTTGATATTGCTATTGGTTCATTGCTTTGCAAAGTTGAAGTTAAATAGAGAAAGTAAAAAGAGGTCTTATACTGTTCACCCCCCTCTCAGTATAAGATTGTGTTCTTCAATTGGTATCAGAGCGGGTTCCTTCAAAAAGTTTAACAACTTGAAGGAAAATATTGTAAAGAACACAATGGAATCTACAAGTGGTAATGCAACACCTATTCTTGATGGGGTAGATTTTGGGCTTTGAAGTGCTAGGATGAAGGTTCATCTTATGGCTCTTGGAAATGAAGTTTGGGAAGTGATTGAGGATGAGTATACCATTCCTGAGCATGGTCCTTCTACTAAGGAAGAGAGGATCCTACATCATAGCAATTCAAAGGCAATGAATGCAATCCTAAAGGGTTTATAGAAGGCAGATCTTACCAAGGTGATTCACTACAAGACAACTAGTGAAATGTGGAAACAGTTGAAGGTGGTTCATACAGGTGATGCAAATGTTTGAAAGGCCAAGTTGAGACACTTCAAAGGTATGTTTGAACAACTCAAGATGAATGATGAAGAAAATATTAGTGACTATATGCTTCGTATGGATGAGATTGTTAACTCTATGAAGGAACTAGGTCTTGAGCTTGCTGAAAATGATATTTGTGATAAGATTTTGAGGTCTCTTCCAAATAGATTTAGTGAAAAGATTTCTGCTATTAAGGAAGATAAGGATTTGGATAAGTTGAAAAAGGATGAGCTTCATAGTATACTTGCAGCATTTGAGTTGAGAACTCAAGTGAAGGTTGATGTTAAGAAGGAGGCATCTTTCAAGGCTACCAAGAAATCCAAGGGTAAAGATCTTCAAGATAGTGATGAGTCTTCTAGTGATGAAGAGGCATATTATAGCAAGAAGGGCAAGTTCTCAAGAAAGCACAAAGGTATGAAATATGTCAAGTGTTTCAATTATGAAAAGTTTGGTCATTATGCTACTAACTGTACTGTTGCCAAGGATGAAAGTGATGAAGATAAACAAGATTATAAGAGCAAGGATTCTGAAAGGCACAGGCATCAAAGGAAGAATAAATATGAGCAAAGCAATCAAGGAAAGAGGTACTCTCACAAACACAAGAAAATTTTCTACCTAGACAAGGAAAGTAAGTGTTCTAGTAGTGATAGTGAAAGTTCTTCAAGTGATGTTGGAAATGAGATGTTGTTCCTAACAGAAAAGAAGAAGAAAAGAAACATAGATTTGTCCTGATGAAATGTTTTAGATGTGGAAATTTTGGACATCTTGAGGATGATTGCACAAATGATGGATTGATTTCTAGTTATACTATGTATGAGGATGCTTCAAAAAATTGTGAGGAAGATCTTTGTATGGCTTTAGAAAAGGGTAGCACCTCTAGTGATAAGAAATCTGAAAAAGTCATTGATGTTTCAAAAGGCAAACAAATAGAGGAAGTTATAGAGGATGGTGAAGTAGATCTTGAAGATGAACTTGTTAGTGCTCTTAGTGCTTTGAAAAAGGAAAGAAAGAAGAATGCTAGACTCAATGATAAATTGGATGAATGTTGTATTGAGAGAGATGAGCTTATAGAAAGTCTTGACTTCTCTATAGCTAAGACACAAAAACTTAAGGATAAGTTAGAGTCTAAGGTTCTTGAGTGTAGATATTTGGAACAGAAAGTGACTTCCTTGAAAGAGGAAACTAAAGAGTACAAGGAGAAGCTTTACAGGTTTGAAGATAGCACCAAAAAGGTAAAGTCAATCATCAAAGATCAAAGAAGGACAACAGATAAAACAGGTCTTGGTTTTGGTAAGAAACACATGGAACATGCTGGGGAATATAGTAAGAGATTTCGAAAGGAAGAGAGTTATGATGAGGAAAGTACTTCAAAAAAATATTCCTTGAGTGATAGATGCACAGAATCAGAAAATAGGAATCAAAAAAAGGGGAGAAAGTTTACAGGACCTAAGAGGTCAAATCAAGGAAAGTTTAATGGCAGATGTTTTGCTTGTCATAAGTTTGGTCACATGGCTTCACATTGCATGACTCAAGTGAGGAAGGTAAATGACAAATTTAGAGGTGGTAATTTCTTTCAAGGGTATTGCTACTCTTGTAAAAAGTTTGGGCATGAGGTTGTTTATTGCAAGGCTAATAACAAGAACAGGTTTGGTCAGAAAAGATGGAGTCAAAGATCAAGTATGCCTCAAAGAAATAACATTGTTAGTTGTTATAAGTGCAACAATGAAGGTCACATAGCTAGACAGTGTAGAGCTAAAATTCCAAGGTACAGGAATAGGAACATGGGTATGAACAGGCACAAGAATCAAGACATGGATAAGAATAGGAATGATAACAAGAACAACAACAGTGACATGAATAGGAATAGGAATATGGACAAGGAGAAAGAGAAGACATGGTAAGGCAGCTATAGACACTGATGAAGATCAGTGCCTAATGGGAGTTTTACTCCCACCCCGGAATTAATCACCTCAACAGGAGGTGGGGGAGGGACTAAGCTAAGAGGCTCATTCTTAGTCCCAAGCCCCAAAGGTGACCCTTTGTCATTGATGACAAAGGGGGAGAGATATGAGTAAGGGGGAGAGCCTCAAGTCAGGGGGAGCTGATTTCTATACAACAGTTTTGAGTTTTAGTGTTGTTGAGAAGCATGGTTTGCCATCAATGACAAAGGGGGAGATTGTTGGCAATTTTGGGTTTGAGATCCTAGCTTCTTGTCTATGAGTTGTCATTGATGTCAAAAGGAACTGGCATTAATGTCAAGAGGATTTATTGGCTTCAAAGGTTGAAGATTCCAAAGAATATTTTCTAGAAGATTTTGAAGAGATTCCATGTGGGAGATGAAAAGGTTTCTATCAAAACCATGGCAAGTTTAAGGGTTTTTATTAAAACCAGGTGGATGCATTAAGGGTTTTTCTCAAAACCACTCTCAGCTTAATGCAAAGGTTGGAGACACTTATTAATTAAATAACTTAATTAATAAAACATTTTTAAGGTTTTTTAATTAATTATTTATTTGATTTAGTGATTAAATTATTTTAATAATTTAATGGGTTCTCCACCTAAGGTCTAAGGTCTAAAAGACCTTTGATTATTTTTTAAATAATCAAAAGGGTTTCATAAACCCTAAAGTTGTTTCAAAGACGCCAAAATAATATTAATTCAAAAAGTTCGAATTATCCTCCCGTCGACGTCATGCATAGCATGGAAGTTTGGCTATATAAGCCATAACCTATAGTCCAAAGCAATGGTGAAAAAGAAATTCGAATTGCGCAAAGGTTGGGAAGTAAAAGCTACGGCTATCATTTTTTTGCCACGTTTATCCGCCGCCAAAGGGTTAAGGAGAAGGAGACTCTTGCTAGCCTTCAAGCTAGCATCATTGGCCTAGTGGCAATGACTATTCTACAAAGGCGCTTGAAGGGAGGTCAAGCGTTCGACTCCCACCGTGGAGTGTGAGAAGAGTTTTTGCACTTCAATTTTTTTAGAGGCACTGTTGACCCACGATTTTTGGAAGCATTTTTTTTGGTAAGGTTTTTTAAATAAAATCTGCATTTTGTTAAAGAAGAAGTGGTTGGGCAGATTTATTTAAAATTATTTTTCAGGTTAAATGCTTCTTTGGAGATATAAGGTTGATAGTGTGTGGTTGAGATTTTTGGCTTGATTGTTGAGTGAGATTTGCTTAGAAGCTATTATTCCTTGAGCATGGTTTAATTAATTTGGAGAAATAAGGTGTAAAAGGATATATTGTTTGTATGCTTTATATTTTTTGGTAGTTGACTTCTAAGGATTGGAGTCATAAGGTGTTTTATGGAATAAATATTTTTGTGGTTACTTTTATGATCTAACCCTAACTTGGTGGCAAAGTTGAGGGTGGTGTTGGTAACGAGGGTTGAAGAACTATTCTCTTCTTCCTCAAAAAAAGGTATGGGCAACTTCTTCCATGTATATTGTTGATGGTGTATTTTCTAAAATTGAGTTTGGAGTGAAAAGGTTGTCTACTAGGTATTCTTGTTGGTGTAAATCCCATTTTCTGGATATTGAAGATTGTTTATGCATTAAAATCATTGATGAGTTTTTTGGGTGAATGCATAATTCTGGTTGAGGAAGAGGAAGCATTTTTGCACTAGGGTTTATGTTAGTAAGTCTTGCTACTTGCTTTGAGTTGGTGAAACCCTTAGTTGGCTGTTTTGAGATTGATGGTTGAGTTGCTTCCATAGAGGTTGTTTTGATCAAGTTAATGCTTTACTTGATACATGATTTGGGCTTACTCCATTGAGATTGATTTGAGCAAGTTATTCTTTGCATTGGTGATTTATGTTGGTGGTTGTTTTGTTCAAATATCTTTGGAGGGAAAAGGATGTCTACTAGTTTCCTTTTCATGTAGTGATTGGTTGAATGCTTCAAGGTTAATGTTGAGTTGAATGATGTTGGTTAAACCTTGTCTATGAGCATTGTTGTTGAAGCCCTAATTGGTTGAGAAAAGATATTGGTTGTGGAAAGAACATGAGTATCATTGTTATATGAGATATTGCATGGTTGGCAATTGTTGGGTTGTGTTTCATGTTCTTGAGAAAAGCATACTACATCTATCTTATTCTTTTGAGATTGAGATTGAGTTGAGATTGAGATTAGGAGTTAAGTATAGAACATATTGAGTCTCTAACAATTCTCTTTATGTTTCTATGAGATTTGAGATTGAGATTGGGAGTTAAGTATAGAACATATTGAGTCTCTAACAATTCTCTTTATGCTTCTATGAGGTTGATGAATCACATTGGGTCTCTAACAATTCTCTTTGTGGGTTCATGCTAAGCAAGTTTTTCTTGATGAACTTGTGAGCTGATTTGGATAGGTTCTAGTGATGAACTTGTGAGCTGATTTGGACAAGTTCTAGTGAAGACTTGTGAGCTGATTTGGACAGGTTCTAGTGAGGACTTGTGAGCTGATTTGGACAGGTTTTGGTGAGGACTTTTGATCTGATTTGGACAGGTTCTAGTGAGGACTTGTGAGCTGATTTGGATAGGTTCTAGTGAGGACTTGTGAGCTGATTTGGACAGGTTCTAGTGAGGACTTGTGAGCTGATTTGGACAAGTTCTAGGGAGGACTTGTGAGCTGATTTGGACAGGTCCTAGCAGAGGACTTGAGGACATAGTTGAAGTGGTTCTTTGAGAAGAACCTAAGGACAGTTTTGACAAGTCTTTGAGAAGGCTTGTGTGCAGCAGAGATTGATTTGTTCAAGCTTTATGAGTTGAGCTTGGGACAGATCTGACAGAGTGAGGAAGACTTGTGCTGGACCGACTGACTATGTTTAGTACAAGTTGATGAGTTGTTGTGGAGGTGATCAGTGAGGACAAAGGTCTCTTGAGGTTGAGCATTGAGGATAGGAGGTCTTCTATGGAAAGGAGTTCCACATGCTAGCAAAATAAGAGGCAGGTGATCTTCTAAAGTATCATTTCCAGAGCTGAGGGGAAGGATTCTCCTTTGGGCAGGAGGCTCATAAATTCATGAGGAGGGGAAGGATTCTCCTTTGGGTAGGAGGCTCATAAATTCATGAGGAGGGGAAGGATTCTCCTTTGGGTAGAGGCTCATAAATACTTGAGTAGGGGAAGGTTTCTCCTTTGGGCTGAGGCTCATAAACATTGTAATTGGGAAGGATTCCCAAAGAACTTTGAGAAAGCTTTTTAGAGAAAAGTTTTGTGGATGTAGCCCATGTTGGGTGAACCACGTTAAAATTGGTGTCTCATTGTGTGTTGCTTTATGCATTGCTTTGATATTGCTATTGGTTCATTGCTTTGCAAAGTTGAAGTTAAATAGAGAAAGTAAAAATAGGTCTTATACTGTTCACCCCCCCCTCTCAGTATAAGCTTGTGTTCTTCAGGATCCATGAAACATTATCCCCTCAACTCACTACTATATCCAATGAATATATATCACTTGTATTACTCCTTCAACTTCATCTACTTTTGTTTTATAATGTGTATGAATGCAATGCATCTAAACACCTGGATATATGAAATGGAAGGTTTATTTTCTATTCATACCTTTTTAATTGTGATACCATTCAATGGAAGTATATGTGTCAATTCAGAAAGTAGATAGTAGTAAAAATAGCTTCTACCTAAAATGCTAGCTCCAAATTAGCATTGTTTAGCATACATCGCACCATCTCTTGAATAGTATATTTTTTCTTTTTTGCAAATATATTTTTTGAGGTGTGTAGAAGAGCAAAAAAACAATTATTCATTTATCTCCCTCAATATAAGTAAAATATATTAATGAGATGCCTAGCAATCTTCTCCCCATGAGCTTTGAACTCTTTGAAATAGTGGAAATATTTATCCTTTATCTTCAATAGTGTAGCACCCTAAAATTGGCGCAGTTAAACCTTAGTAAAAAGATACAAATTTGAATTTTAACCCCAAACCGCCCGTTAACCACCTGTTACCCGCTCCCCTTGTTTTTCATGCCATTTTTAGGATTTGTTTTGACCGTTGGACGATATCGTCGACGATCAGACGAAATCGTCCCAGATCTGACGAATTCATCTGGAACAGAACGTCCAGATGATTTCATCCCAAAACTAATTTTCATAATTAGCTTCTGTTTCAACAACTTCTCTAACTTGGGCAGAAAGTGTGTCTGCGCAGTTAGAGTCTCCCCCGTTGGAGATCTCCCAAATTGGGATGATCTCCAACCTCCTAACCTCTCCCTAATCCTATATAAACTGGGATTTCCTTCCCTACAAATTTAGTTTCTTGTGCATTAGAACACCTTCGTACCATCGTTTGCATTGTGTATTTCAAGTTTTCTTGCAGGAATTTTACTATTTTTTAGCCGGAGCAAGCTCGGATCGTCGCTGGCGATTCTAGACGATTTTGGACGATCTTGTCGTAGATCGGCGATGATCTCGTATGATTGGAGGTGATCTCGACTATAGTCCAGATTGGGGGCAATCAGAGCCCAGAGTTTGCATTTCCTTATCTTTTCTCTTCATTTCCCTATGCATTAACTTGGTTTATTCTATTTCTGCATCCTGGAGTTCACCTCATTTAGCATAGATGCATGATAAAGTTAAAACAAATTATTAAATTAATGCATTTCTTTTAATTGTTATCTGAATCTATCATTTAGGCAAGTTTACTACTATTTCTATCATTTCCCCTTGCTTTTGCAGTTGTATTTTTGGTCTTTGGTATCTGTTTCTATGATTGCAGGTTTCTAACAAATTTGTCTAACGAATTCGTCAGATCGACGATGATCTCGTCTGATCTCAGATGACCGACTATGATCTGAGATGATTCTATGCAATTGTAGATGATTATGTAAGATTTGAGATGATCTGGACTTCTACAAACCTCAGAATCTTCATCAGACATCCGAAATCAGGTACATTCTATCTTATTTAGCACACTTTCTATGTTTAGCACTTGTTCCTATTTTTTGTATCCATATAAATCAGCATTGGCATATAGAATAGCTTAGATTCATCTTGGCCAAACCTAGGAATTGAATGATTAAAGTACAAAATGAACACATCAAACCTATTCTCAACCTAGGCATGGAAACTGCCACTCAAAAGTTTCCTGGTGAACCCACCATCCGTCGAAAATTCACCCTTATACCCCTCCCCGAGAGGCGCGACCTTCACAGGGCCTCTCAATCTGAGGTATTGTCCCATCCTTCTCGCATCCCCCTTTCGGGCACGGATCCTATAGCCTGAAGGTAAGGATGCAAAAAATTTGGAGCGATACATTTTGGTGAACCCGACGTGAAAACTAAAACCTTTTGAAAACAATCCAAAAAAAAAAAATAAATGCATTTAGAATCATCAGACAAACAATTAAAGTTGCATATCATATTTAGATGGTAGATTATAATAAAAGATGAGTTGTCACCATAAATGTTGAAAATCAATTAGCAGCCATAGAGATTACTTTTGTACTTAGAGTACCTCAAACAAATAGGGTTCAACCTTTGTGGGACGAACTTGATAGGAGATTGGGTATCATTGAATCCAGATCTACCGAACTTAGGCAAATTAAGAGGTTTGTCCTAGATAGAATCTTGGATCCTGATCAGGTGACTTTGTACCATGAACTTCAGAGAGCTTGCCATAGGTGGTTAGCCGATAGAAGAGCACTTGTGTCTTCAGAATTGTATACCTTTGAGGAATACCTTGAGAATGCAGTTGTAGTACATAAATTTCTATCTCGTATAGAGGATCAAGAGGTCATTCTTACGGATAGAAAAATATGGAATAGAGTTCCTAGAGCTGTGTTATATCGAGAATATTGCCATGAACTTTATTTCTACAGGTCAGAGTCTGAGACAGATAATATCACCATAGCACATTTTGTCAAATTCTTGAAAAACCATTTCCAATTTGAAGAGGAGCATTTCATGACTCTCGATGAACTTGATCCTATTAATGATATCCATAAACTATTTATAGAAAACTAAGTCATTCTTTTATTATTATTATTTCTTGCATTTAGTATGTTGTTTGTTGTCTTTATAATATTATCATAAAAACATAAAATCACAAAAACAAAAAAAAACAAAACAAAAATATAACAAAAATTAAAACGTTTTCTTTTAAGTATTATAGTAGGTATATAATTAAAATATATACCTCCCAAACTTGTCGTGAATTATATATTTATATATATATATATATATATATATATATTTGCTAAAATCTAAGTTTAAGCATAATGACTAGACTTAGGAATGGAAAACAAATTGAAGTAGAAGAAGATTGGTTAGGAAAACCAGGAAATAAACTAGATGTCCTTCCTGAAGACCCAATTCAGGAAGAAGGAACCCTAGATCAACAAGAAGAAGAGTTTGTTGAAGGAAATGAACAAAGAGAAACTATTAGAGAGGAAGGATCCTCATCCCCTAAAATGTCTCCGGAAGGAGCTGTTACTTTCGAGAACATGGAACATTTCTGGAAGTTCCTCAATACTAATATTGGCGCTCTTAATAGAGCAGTCCATATGGACAAGGATCAAATTAGTGACACTCAAGCAACCCTAGAAGAAATATATCACACACGCACTAATCCCTTGTCCTTCGTTGATCAAGAAAGTGATCAAGTCTGGACCATCCAATTTGGATATGGCCGCTATAATCTAGAACATGCAACAACAACAGGTTACCCAACCACCTAGAGTGCCTGTTACCAAGCCTAGAGTTATTCCTACACAAAAGAAACCTTCATTCACTGCTCTATTTTGCCAAGTTATTGATCAACATACCTCAAATCAACAAAAGCCCAAAACAAAACCAAACACCAATTTCCAACAATCTGGGATACAACATAATGCTACCACAAATCTTCTTCATAATACTCTCCCTACCAACCATTTGCATAATAGCAATATAGCATCTAATCCTTACGTCATGCCATCATACGCTCATAAATCCCATACTCAGGTACCACCGAACCAATATGGTGGACAAACTAGTAATCTGGAAGCCATGGTGAAACAGTTAGTCTCCCGCATGGACCAGATAGATCCCTACCGTCCCTCGTACAATTATCGAGAGATGTGTAGTCAGCCTTTAGATCCTATAGTTGTAGCACAACCATATCCTAAACACTTTCCTATGCCTGTCCTACCTATATACAAAGGAACCGAAGATCCCATAGAGCATCTTCGTATGTTTAGGATAGCATGTCATGATATATCACATGATGACTTGTTATTACTAAAAATGTTCCCGAAAAGTTTAGGAGGAATGGCATTGGAGTGGTATTATCAATTACCCACTCATTCTTTGAGGAATTTCGAAGAAACATCCGAGTCTTTTGTTCATCAATTTAGTGCCTACATCGAAAGGCATGTAACCATTAAATATTTGTACAACTTAAAACAAGACAAAGATGAATGTTTTGCTGATTTCCTAGCTCGATGGAGACAGTTGATAGGAAAATTGCACTTTGTGTTACCTTATCGAGAAATGCTGGATATCTTTATCAATAATTTACAAGAACAACTATCCTATGAGTTATCAACCGCTACCTTGACCACCTTCGATCAAGCTATAGACTTAGCTCGAAGAGTGGAAGATGCTCTCATTAGGAGAGGACAGCTTAAAAAGAAAGATGATGAGAAAACATCCAGAAATCAATATAAAAATAAACAAGTTGTGGGTGATGGAGTCACCGATAGCAAAAATGTTGCCAATGTTAATACTGCGAAAACAACGGAGAAGTTTATATTGAAACCTCCTAATAAACCACCTCAAGAATTTACTAGGTTAAATCAACCTCTATCAACCATTCTCCCACAATTATTAGCATGAGGTTTGATCCAATTACCAAATATCCGGGAACCTGATCCAACTATACCCGGATAGAGAGCTGATTTACACTGTGATTTCCATAGAGGACCTGGACACGCTACCAACTCTTGTAAAATATTAAAACATAAAATACAAGACTTAATTGATAACAATGAGATGGAGGTGCAAGCCTTTCAACCTAAACAAAATCCTCCTAATAATGCTCAAAAGAACATCCCCCAAAATCAGAATCAGAATGCCAATCAATCATTGGACATATTTCAACATCCTTTACCAAAGCATGGTAAAGAAGTGGCTAATCAAATTGAGCATCATAATGTTCCCCCTCCTACCCGATATGTAGGGACTATTAGTGGACATTCACCTACTCATGATGTGGAAATATTTGACACAACTTTATCCATGGTTACGACCAGACCTCTATATAATATTCGGACACCTAGTCTTAGTGATACAGAATACGAGACTGAAAGTGACATGGAAATCACCTCAAATCAATCGAATAGTTCTGAAGATGAATCAGATGCTATTCAACCTATCACAAATTCTATGGTTCCGAAAGAACCATTTCCAAGAAGAGTCACTACTAGACCATCGTCTCACCAATTACTTTCTAATGAACAAGCCATAAATGCTAGACCAAGACCCATTCATCATCCACAAAATAATATTGTAGGTACCATCGGAGTTGTTACTCGACAACAAGCTCAAAATTCTCAACAAGATCAAACTCAGAATGATGGATCAGCTCCATTTGTTTTGAAAGTTCCTAATAAATGGAATCATGCGCCTAATGTTCAACCTAAACCTCCTTATAATATTAATGAACAATTATCAAATACTACAACTAGAATTTCCCTTTTGGACCTTTTAAGATCTTCTCCTACACATAGGAATGAATTAATGCTCACATTAAGCCAAATGATGGTACCACAAAATATTCAACCTGAAGCCATGGCCAATACTATCATAACTCGAGAAGTCGATTGTATTGACTTTCGAGATAGAGATATACCGCAACATAGTTTACATAAGGATAACCCCTTATATATTACTGCCCTAATTGGAGATGTAGCAGTTAAACGAGTCTTGATTGATAATGGTTCATCTTTAAACATTTGCACTTTTGACTTCTACCAAAGATTTGGGTTTAGAAGTGATGAAATGAAAAGAAACTGATATGATCATAAAAGCCTTCAATGACGAAACACAAGAAACGTGTGGAGTTATTACTATCCCATTGCAAGTTGGTCCAAGAACCTTAGACACGACCGTGTTTATTGTACATTGCCCTGCATCGTACAATATACTCTTGGGTCGCCCTTGGATCAACGCGATGCGAGCTGTTCCCTCAACTTTACATCAATGTGTTAAATTCGAATTTAAAAATCAGTTGGTTACCATTCATGGTGATCCTAGACCCTTTGATATGTGTGCTTTGGCAAAACTTGTTGGAGTTCAATTTTGCCCTGCTTTATCATCCACACATCCTAATTCTAATCATCCATTTAAACGTGTGAAACACACACCCATAACATCATCTACTTTTTCTCCATCAACTCCACCTCTACATATAGTTCAACCATCTTCCGAACAAACCACATTAGGACCTCAAAAAGATCCTAAACCCACAACCAATGCTTCTTGTTTTACTCCTATAACTTCCATACCTATAGAATCATCCATCGACATCTCTACAACATCTACATCTACCAAAGGCATAATTTTTGCATCCGAAGATGTAGGAAATGTTCCTTCTACCTCTTATGCTCTTACTGACGAGCTCTTACCCGATTTATCTAAAATTCTTATATCAGAGCAAACGAATGTTGCTATGCAAGATTCCCTTATTTTAAATAATTTGCCACCCTCTCCTCGTACCTTGGGCCTCCCACAGCCTATGGGAAGTATTTACCAAGTCGGGAGTTGCGCTTTTATTTATAAGGGATATGACTGGGGTAGAATACCCAGAAACATCAAGGTTCATTATGATGGATATGCTCGATGTTATTTTACTAATGAGTATATTAAAGCTAAGCCTATAATGCTTAAATTGGGATATAAAGGGAAAGGTTTGGGACCTTTCCAGAATGGTATGAAAGAACCCTTTGAGGTAGAACCATGGCCTGCCCGATGTGGTGT